>CM074719.1:563593066-564976816 GCA_037306005.1 Rhinophrynus dorsalis | reverse complement strand
GCATACACACACACTCTTTCTCAGACTAAGCACACACACACTCTCTCTCTCAGACTAAGCACACACACACTCTCTCTCAGACTAAGCACACACACACACTCTCTCTCAGACAATGCTCCCTTCCACAATGCCCCCTTCATCTCCACAATGCTCCCTTCCACAATGCCCCCTTCACCTCCACAATGCTCCCTCCACAATGCCCCCTTCATCCCCACAATGCTCCCTCCACAATGCCCCCTTCATCTCCACAATGCTCCCTCCACAATGCCCCCTCCATCTCCACAATGCTCCCTCCACAATGCCCCCTTCATCTCCACATTGCCCCTTCCACAATGCTCCCTTCATCTCCACAATGCTCCCTTCCACAATGCCCCCTTCATCTCCACAATGCTCCCTTCCACAATGCCCCCTCCATCTCCACAATGCGCCATCCACAGTGCCCCCTTCATCTCCACAATGCTCCCTCCACAATGCCCCCTTCATTGCTCCCATCCACAATGCGCCCTTCCATAAAGCCTCTTCATCTCCACATTGCCCCTTGATGCCCTACTTTGAGTCCCTGTCAGTCTAGCGGTGTGGAAAGTGATCTGTGCCTCCTCCGGCACAGAGCTGAAGCTCCCGAGTGCAGTGCTCAGTAATGCAGAGCGCTGGGAGATGATGTCATCTCCCAGCGCTCTGTATTACTAGAGCGCTTGCCTCCGGGAGATCAGCTGGATTGCCACCCTGGATGTCAGCCTGCAAACGGTGTGTCACATAATGGACGCCGCGAGGAGGCTCTGATATACGCTACCAAGCGCTCCCTCGCGGTGTCCATGATGTGACACACCGTTTGCAGGCTGACATCCAGGGTGGCATATATATATATATAAGTACATATAAAAATAAAACCAAACGCTGGGAGGTGAAGAAAATTGGGGGGGCACATGGGGGGGCACAGTAGAATGTAGGGGGGGCACTGGCCCCCTCTGGCCCCCCCCTGGCGACGCCACTGGTGCCCCTTCTCACAGGGGTTATTCCTGGGAGTTCTTATTGCACACTCCTGCACTCACTGGGTCTTTCTATTATGTCTGTCAGTGTTTGGAGCAACTTTATGTGGTAAATTAACCCTTTAACTGCTGTTTGGCACTGTTTGGGGTAGTTATTGGCACTTTCCATATTGGGTTCAGTGTTTTCTGGGTCTAATTACATTTTCTAGTGTATTTTTATTTCTCAGTTCGAACTTTGACAAATTTGAGTTCAGCGCCTTTAAGGCGCACTTTACCACATAGACTCCATTGCTCCATTCACTTCTATGGGACTGTACAGTTTGGGAGATATCTCTGCAACCGCTCAACTAAGCAACTTCAGAGATGGCTCATTTTAATTGTCTGACCTTGCTCTATCATGCGCTTCACATTGCAAGTGTGTTGGCGGGCTCAGGGGGCTTCGGGCACTGTTGGGGTACTTTTTGTAGGAAAACTACATTTCCCATGAGCGCTTGCTTCGTGCGTTTGTTTCTGATTGGCTCCCCCAACGGCAGCCATTTTCTGAGCTTTACAGAATGAGTATCCTATGCAGGGTTTGGAATCTCCTTCTCTCCTCTGCAGATTAACACTTCGCCTGCCACGTAAGTGGTTTTTAGCAATTTCTGGGGTGAAATTTAATCTTACAAACTGTAAATTGGGTGATTAATTATTCTGAAAGTTGTTGACACTGTAAGAATGTCTACTCCGTTGGAGCTTGGGGCCAGGCCTAAGACTAAAGACACTGGGGTCTCTGTATCCCCCATTGCGCATTGCTCCTCATGTCATACAGGGTTGCCTAGAGAATTCTCAGGTCATTTATGCCCAGCATGTTCTGATGTTCCTGAGGCTATCTCAGGGACCTCCAGCCATGCATTAGAGCCAGTTTGGGTGCAAGAGTTCAAGACTGCTACCAGGGACCTTAGGTCCACATTGCAACTCTTTCCATCCCAGTTACAGGTGGTCTTTCTTTCTTGGCAGGGACCCTCCTCAGTCAGATCTTCTCTGCCCAAACCGCAAGGAGAACCTGACGTTTCAGATTCCTCTGAGGAGGAACTCTGTCGGATACCGATGTTGAGGAATGTTCTGCTGTGGGTTCCTCTCAATTTTTGGGGGACCCCTTTGAGGCTAATCCTGAACCCTTGGCTGAGGGCCTGATCAGAGCCATCTTAAATACACTAAACATAACCCCAGTTCAGGAGGTTTCGTCAGATCCCTCTGATGTGTTCCAGGAGCCTATAAAACCCCATACTTGTTTTCCTCCTAATCCTACTCTTGAGCTCCTAGTGGCTGATTAGTGGAAATCTCCAGACAGAAAGCCTTCGGTTTCCAAGAAGTTTGCTAAGCTTTACCCTTTTTCTGAGGCGGCACTTGCTCAATGGGTTCATCCCCCTAAGGTGGATGCTCCTGTCTCCAGGCTATCTAAGGCTATTGCCTTACCAGTTTCTGATGTGTCCTCTCTGAAGGACTGGACTGACAAGAAGCTTGAGGTTTCCCTCAAGTCCATTTTTGTCACTGCTAGTACTGTCATGCGTCCAGCATTCGCTGCGGCATGGGTTAACCGGGCCATTGCGTTCTGGACTGAACAACTCACCCTAGCTGTACCTCAGGGTGCTTCATCTTCGGATATGTTGTGGCTTCTTGCCAACATTTCTGAGGCCCAACACTATGTTTCTGCTGCCTTATTTGATGCCATCCATCTGGTGGCAAGGGTTTCAACCATGTCTGTGGTTGCCAGACAAGCTCTTTGGCTCAAGATCTGGACTGCTGACACCGCTTCTAAGAAAGCCTTGCTGTCCTTGCCCTTTCAGGGTACATCCTTATTTGGGCCAGATCTTAAAGATCTGATTAGTGAGGCCACGGGGTTAAGAGTACTCATCTGCCCTTGGTCCCCAGGAAGAAACCTCCCCTCAAACGTAACAGGTTTTTTTTGTCCCTTTCAGACTGAGACACGTCCGGCGAACCAGGTGGTTCCCTCAGCTCCACGTGCCTTCTCCAAGCCCAAACAGCAATGGAAGCCCAAGGTCTCCTCCAAGCCCAAGACTTCCAAGGCTTCTCCAGCATGACTCGCCAAACCCGGGTCCCCATTCAGCTGTGGGTGGTCGCCTTCATCACTATCACAGCATCTGGGAGGATTCAGTGGTGGTGCAAGTTCAGCTGTCTGAGACCACTGGGAGGGATTAGCGTCCTTGTGTGTGAGATAGGACAGTGGTTTAACAATCGTGGAAAAATTCAGAATGAATTTCATATAATAGTTGGCAAAGCCAAGAAAATGTTGGATAGCCTTGAGCTGGTACCAGTGGCCTGCCATCAATGGCTTCAATAGCCAAGGAAGCTTCTTTTTCAGTCAGTGGAATTTTGTGTAATTCTGGAATTGACTAGGGCCAGAACATTCACCGAGAGTTCTGCCCAGGAAATCACGGCCTGAATAGTAGGCCTTTGATTAGCCGGATCGAGGGACCACTGAACACCACCTAGGGCCTGTCCCCCAAGGTACCCTAGGTGCGTTAATTTCCTGGCCGTGTAGGGCAGGAGCGCAACAAATGCCCAGCTTGGCCACAATACAGACAGAGGCCCTGTCTGCGGCGATGAGCCCTCTCCTCCTTGGTCAACCTAGTGAACCCTAACTGCTTTGGTTCACTGCTCTGACGATTGCACTCAGGAGGCATGGGAGCTAAGGGAGGCATGGGTGGGGAATTTTGTTTCGCCTGTCCCCATTCTCTGGCCCTTTGTTTACGGTCTTTGGCTGCCATTCTCTCCCTAATGCGGGAATTGATTAGTATTGAATAATCAATAAACTCATCCAAATCACTCGGTAATTCTTTGGCAGCTATCTCATCTTTGATATGGTCACAGAGACCCTGTGCAAATGCTGCCACGAGCGTCTCATCATTCCAGCCCGCCGCCGCTGCCAATGTGCGAAATTCAATAGCGTATTCTGCAACGGGACGGGAGCCCTGCTGGATCTCCAAAAAGGGGTTTGCCCATGCCAGTGCTCTGCCTGTTAGCAAAGAAATCATGAGCCCGACCTTACTCCGATCACTGGGAAAGGCTTGAGGAGTTAACTCTATGAAAATCTCCAACTGGTTTATGAACCCTCTGCACAGAGTAGGTTCACCATCGTATCTAAGCGGTAAGGGAGCCATAGCAGTTAACCCTCTATTCGTGTTTGCTTGCGTCACAGATTGAGCTCCCGGTGTTGTGAATGGGGGGACCACCGAGGCATGTACTGGTTTATCCAAGTGAGCGGTACGCTCTAGTAAAGTTTGCATGGCCAGCGCCATCTGGTCCATGCGCTGCTCGTGTATATCCATCCTCCAATGGATACTTTGTGTATTACCATCACCTGTACCGTCTGAGGACATGGCCCTTTCATACTGTAACAGTTTTCAGTACACTCAGAAGCAGTCTGGTAAAACACAGTTTTATTGAAATCAGACAGAATAAAGTAACCCTCGCTGGTCCAACAATAACAATTAATACTGACGCAGGACAGGTTACAAAATAACATTAACCCACACGGGTCCAGTATATATATCAGAGAGCAGTACATATATTGACACAGGTCAGAAACAGTTCGTGTGAAACAGTGAGACACTGATGTGTAGGTGCTATTAGGCCTGGAGGCTGAGAGGCCCTAATAGCGAGGCCCAAGAAGCACTCTCTGCAGATGAGTGTCACAATAGCGACTAGGCTCACGAAGGGTAAGCGAGGCCCTGGATGGATCACGGACTACCGGTAGCACTGCAACAGGAGGAATAATGGAACACCCAGGAATCAACACAGACTGCGACCCAAGGTAACGGTACCGGACAACAAATGTAACAACGCTAGCCTTGATGGCAACTGCCGGGTGACAGAGCCGTCTGAGGCGCCCAGGAGACCAACCTCAGTAAGGAGTAGTGACAAGCCAGCGTATAGTGTGCCAATAGAATAGCTCCTACGCGGGTGAGCACCGGACAGCCCTGGTAATAGACGCTCAGGCTTGATGGCGACTGACAGGAGTGGAGACTAACTGAGGTGCCCAGGAGACCAACCTCAGTGGCAATGCAATAACAAGCCAATCGTATAGTGAGCAAACGAGATCTGTGTCAGCCCTGGGTAAGGAGGAAGGAGGCAGCAAGGCACAAATGAGTCGCAATCACGGAACGGTAATGCAGTATACGAGGCAACCAACTGGGTCAGCAGGCACAAGACAGAGCACCGGAGATACTCTCTACCAGACTACCGGACGCGGTAATGCACTGGGCTGGAGGCACAAAGAGCAGGAACGGAAGCCAATCCGGGT
Organism: Rhinophrynus dorsalis; assembly: GCA_037306005.1. Classification (NCBI taxonomy): domain Eukaryota; kingdom Metazoa; phylum Chordata; class Amphibia; order Anura; family Rhinophrynidae; genus Rhinophrynus; species Rhinophrynus dorsalis. Next base: position 564,971,527 of record CM074719.1, on the reverse strand, counting down.
CGATGCACAGAACTGGAACATCAGCCAGGCCGGGTCGGTACACAGAGCAGGAACATCAGCCAATCCAAGTCAGTACACGGAGCAGGAACAGAATCAGAGAGAGTATTCAGGCAGTCCGGGTCATACACAGAATTTCACACGATAACGACAGCAAGCTCTAAGCAACGGAAACACCACAAAAGGGCCCTGTAGAAATAACAGGGCTCAGTACTTAAAGGCTACCACTGGGTGGAGCAATATCACTCTAGCCAATAAAAAGGACTCAGACACAATGCTGTAAAATGTCGCCAGCAATACACGGGCACCGTGATAGGTGGACCCGTGGGTTTTACAAGTAGTGACAGAAGAGTACATGATCCGTTTCGTCTCTCTTCCTCCCTTTCACTTTTTCCCCTCTCATACGCCCCAGGGCGTGAAAAAATACAGTCTCTTCTGGACAAGGATGTTCTGGAACCTGTTCCAGTTCAGGACAGAGGTACGGGTTTTTACTCAAACCTCTTCGTAGTGTCCAAAAAGGACAGCAGTTGTCTTCCAATTATGGACTTGAAGGATTTCAATTCCTTCGTGATCCGGTCTCATTATCAACAGGAATCCCTGCGGACGGTGATTGCTGCTATGATTCCAGGGAATTTCTTGCTTCTCTGGACCTTCAGGAGGCGTATTTACACATCTCCATTCATCCAGAGAGCCGGTAGTATCTCAGATTTGCCTGCGACCAAGGGAATTTTCAGTTCTCAGCTCTTCCCTTTGGTCTGACTACAGCGCCTCATGTCTTCAACCGTGTCCTGGTAGCCTTAGTGTCTGTCCTCCCCGGGACGGCATCAGAGTTACTCCATACATGGACAAACTGCTTCTGAAAGCCCCCTCTGTGGAAACTTCTTCATCAGCAGGTTCAGGACTGCACTCATGCTCTCACCCATCATGGGTGGATCATCAACTTGGACAAGTCGGATCTTGTCCCGTCCAAGCATCTGGTTTTCCTGGGCCTTCTCTTCGACACTCAGCAGAGCATGGTGTTTCTCACAGAGGAAGTGGCTCACCAGATTGCCCACAGGGTTTCGGCTGTTCTTGCTCAAGATCCAGTTCCAGCCAGGAAGCTATCCTTTCTGGTGGGGAAATTCATCTCCTGCCATGGCTCACACCAAGGAGTTCCAGAGGTTTGTGATCCAGGTGTGCAAGGGTCAGCCGGATCTTCTGCAGAAGTCAATATCCCTCCCTCTTCATGTGGAACTGAGTTTGTCGTGGTGGCTCGACCTTTCCAATCTCCTGAAGGGCAAGTCCTTCCTGATATCCTTTTGGACCACAGTGACGATGGATGCCAGCCTCTCTGGCTGGGGAGTGGTCCTGGGTCACCTGAGTACTCAGGGACGGTCTCCTGAGGAATCTCTCCTTCCCATCAGTGTATTAGAACTTCGGGCGATATTTCATGCCCTTCATCACTGGATGACCCAGCTGGAAGAATGCTCAGTCCGGGTTCAGTCCAACAATGCCACGGCTGTGGATTATATCAAAAAGCAGGGCAGAACAAGAAGTCTCGCCGCTTGGTTACAAGTCAAGGCTATTTTGTCCTGGGCAGAAGAACACGTTCCTGCCATATCCGCAGTGCACATTCCAGGCATAGACAAAGTCATGGCGGACTTCCTCAGTCGACACACAGTGGACAGCGGAGAGTGGGAATTGCATCCAGAGGTGTTCAACCACATTGTTCAGAAGTGGGGTCTTCCATGCATCGACCTGATGGAAACAAGACACAACCGGAAGGTTCCAAGGTTCTGCTCTTGCTGGAGGGATCCTCTAGCTTTGGCAGTGGATACCATGTCCATTCCTTGGTTATTTCCTGGAGACTGAGACTGGAGTGGTGTCCAGTCATTCTGATTGCTCCTTTCTGGCCTCGACAGGCTTGGTTTCCAGAGCTTCTGGATCTGTCAGTGGCGGAGCTGTTCCGACTTCCCTCCTGTCCAGATCTTCTCCTCCAGGGTTACCTGTGGAAAGAGGATGTTCATCGTCTAGCTTTGACGGCTTGGAAACTGAATCCTGAATATTGAAGAAAAAAGATTTTTCTTCTGGTGTGGTGGCTACCATGTTTAGTGCTCGCAAGCCAGTTTCTTCAAAGGCCTACCATCATGTCTGGTCTACCTTTCTATCTTGGTGTGCCAATAGGGACTTGCCTTAGGAATTCAATCTGCCCACGGGCCTGGCCTTCTTGCAGGATGGTGTGGATAAGGGCCTCAGTTTGAGCTCCCTTAAGGTTCAGACTTCTGCTCTCTCTGTTTTCACAAAAAAGAAACCGGCGCCAGCCGGAGAAGTAGACTTGCGTATAATCCCCCTTTTAAGAGTGTCATCAATGTAATCTTCCATAGCCTTATTCTCATCGCACAACAGTGGGTATGTGCGACCCTTGGGAGGCACAACACCCGGAGGCAAATCAATAGCGCAATCATAAGTTTTGTGCTGAGGCAGTGCGCTAGCCTCTCCCTTAATGAATACGTCACTGAATTCACTGTATTCAGCTGGCACGGAGGGAGAGGTACATAAAATCTTAACTGGGTGCAATACACAATGCTCCATGCAATATTCAGACCACGATCTGATATCTGATCTCATATCTCTGCCAGTCAAACTGAGGATTATGCAGATGTAACCATGGGAACCCCAGAATGACCGCATGATGAAGGTAATGAATTATCTGGAAACGCAATTCCACCTTGTGGAGGGCCCCAATAGTCATGGTAATAGGAATAGTTTCCATTGTAATCAGCACTGGTTCCAATGGTCTGCCGTCAATGGCTTCAATGGCTAAGGGAGAGTCCCTCTTGACTAAAGGAATCTTATGTAACTCGGCAAATGAACAATCCATGAAGTAACCGGCTGCGCCGGAATCGACCAGGGCCAGAACCTCAACTGGCTGTTCTGTCCATGAAAATACCACCTGGATAGTGGGTTTCTGTGTACTTGGATCTAGGGACTGCTGAACACCACCTAGGGCCTGTCCCCCAAGGTTCCCTAGGTGTGTTCGTTTCCCGGCCATACAGGACAAGTACGTAGTAGGTGCCCAGCCTTGCCACGGTATAAACATAGGCCCTGCCTCTTGCGGTGTGCCCGTTCCTCCCTTGTGAGTATGGTGAACCCGAGTTGCATTGATTCGCTGGACTCAGGTAAGCGGTCAGGAGGCATGGGAGGCGAGGGAGGCATGGGTGGGTTCAAAAGACTGCTTTGCCCGTAGTTTCTAGACTGTGGCCTAAGGTCTTTAGCCATGCGTCTTTCACAAATACGAGAATCAATTAGCATGACATAATCAATGTATTCGTCCAAGTCATTGGGTACATCTCTCGCAGCTATTTAATCTTTGATATGGTCGGCCAGACCTTGAGCAAAAGCTGCCACCAACACCTCGTAATTCCATCCTACCTCTGCTGCCAATGTACGCAATTCTATAGCATAATCATCCACGGTACGATTACCCTGTTGTGCCTCCATCAATCTCTTGGCAGCAGAGGCGGCTCTACCAGGGACCTCAAACACTCTCCGGAACATTCGTACAAACTCCCTAAAGTCCTGAGTGCAGGATTTGGCATTCTCCCACAGAGGATTGGCCCAAGCCAGGGCTCTGTCCGTTAGTAATGATATCATGAAACCGACCTTGCTCCAGTTGTTTGGGAAGGCATGAGGTGTTAGTTCCAAGAATATCTCTAATTGATTAATAAACCCTCTGCATAGGGTAGGTTCACCATTATATCTGAGCGGTAACAGCTCCGCTGCCGTTAATCCTCTAGTTGGTGCAGCAGTATCACGGAATGATCCTCCGGTGTCAAAACTGGGGAGACCACGGGATTCTGACTGGGTTTATCAAGGTGTACCGTACGCTCAAGTAATGTCTGCAAGGCCAGCGCCAACTGGTCCAGGCGCTGCTCGTGCACATCCATCCTCCAGTGTATGTTCTGTGAATTACCTTCACCTTTACTGTCTGATGTCATGGCCCTTTCGTACTGTAACGGTTTGTTCAACACTCAGACACAGTAAGTTAGAATAAAACACAGTTTTATTAAAAGACACAATGAAAATACCCTTAGCGTGCTATAACGTATCACAGTAGAATAGACAGGTGAATATAGGTCTTAGACATATACCTACACAGGGCCAGAATAATAATAAGAGGGATAGTACATATACTGTCACAGGTCAGGCATATCAAGGAAAACTCAGCACAGCAAGGGTTAAAGACCAATTGATATAATCAGTTTCTGATGTGGTGTGTTCAGTAACGCCCAGTATGATGGAATAACAGCGATCAGTAGACTGCGGTGCTAGAATGGAGACAAGCACATTGATCTGCTAAGCAGAGCTGAGACTTATACCCCCTGCCGTAGCAGTAACGGAGGCCACACAATTCTCTGCAAGAGCTGAACGGAATTGAGCCACGGGCACCCTACCGGTGCAGTAACAGAGGCAACTCTGCACGAGCCGAATAGGATTGAGCCAATGGCACCCGGCCGGTGCCGTCACGGAGGCAACAGTACTCTGCAAGAGCTGAATTGAGAAGAGCCAATGGCACCCTGCCGGTGCAGTAACGGAGGCCACAGTACTCTGCAAGCGCTGAACGGAAACGCAACCACGGGCACACTGCCGGAGCAGTAGCGGAGGCAACAATAGCTCTGCAAGAGTTAACGGAAGGCTCAGCAGTAACGGAGGTAACAGTGGCTCTGCAAGAGTTAACGGAAGGCTCAGCAGTTACGGAGGCAACAGTGGCTCTGCAAGAGTTAACGGAAGGCTCAGTAGTAATGGAGGCAACAGTGGCTCTGCAAGAGTTAACAGGATGCTCAGCGAAATGGACACTGCCGGAGCAGTAACGGAGGCAACAGTAACACACTGTCTGGTAGGCCCAGACTAGGTGGAAGTCATAATGTCGTCCAGCGACACGATGAAGCAGGAACTGGAGAGCTCGGCCGGATCACGGAGCAGGAATGTCAGACAAGCCGGGTCAGATCACGGAGCAGGGACGTCAGCCAGGCCGGGTCGAATCACGGAGCAGGAACTGAGACAGAGCTCAGGGTGAAGGAAGAACACACACAGATGTGTGGTAAACAGACACAGTACAATCAAGCTGAACTTTTGCTCCTCTCCTTAATTACACCAGTATGTATATAACAGGAAGCCTTAAGCCCCCTGGGATATAGACATAAAGAGAGGCACAAGACTGTCAGTGCCTATTATAGTGCCATGTTATCTCTACACCCTGTGTCCCTTCAGAGAGCTAAGAGGTTAATTATGGTAATAATAAATAAATACCATTATACCCTTCACAGACCTATATTCTTCCTATTACCCTATCCATTGCATCAGATGCTGCAGTACATTGCAAAACTGTATACAGCTGATCAAAGGGCAGAAAAGGGGTTAATAAATTAATAAAAACTTCCTTCTCCCAGACTACAATAAATTAACCCCTCTGTGTTCACTTTTCTGTAAACATATGAAGTTATGATGTGTAATTTCTTCTTTTGTTACAAAACACGTTTCTTTGGCTGTGCAGGAGAGTCCATACTGGTGTGCGCTGCACTGGAGTTCCAGGCACCTTATATAGTGGACTCCTCCCCCTAAGATCAGTTTAATTCATTTCAATGTAAATCTGCCTCTGTGTTCTACTAGCACGTTGCTTCTAAGGGAAATCATTGCTGCTGATGATAGAAGATGATAGAAGATGACAGTAGGTGACCAGGGTGCTGAAGATGCCACTGGACATTATGATTACAGGTCAGTGTTTGTGTTCATGTGATGTTATTAAAGGGAATGTATCACCTCTATAGAACTTAGTCTAAATAGTTAGGTTATATAGTGAATTGGACTAAAAGTTTGTTAATTTTTTTAAAGCTTTATTTTTTCTAAATTTAAGTTATAATGTTTTTCCTGCAGCTAACCACAGTCCGTCGCTCTGCCGCTGCTCCCCTTCCTCTATCTAGCTTCCTCCAATGACGGAGGCTTCTGTCTGTAAGCTGGAGCAGACTCATTGGCTAGATATCGAACTTCAATTTAGAAATACTTAATTGGAACTGTCTACAAAGTGCCCCTGGTTTGCAAGCACACTTTGTAGACTGTTCCATAGTGCTATCTTGGCTCTGCTGAAGAGCTACCAGCCAGTCAAATGACCAGAATCTGCTTCTGTCCCACAGAGCTCTGACATCTCTGAAAGGGGTGAGAGGGGGGAACTTTAGATACTTCAATCTCTCAAACTATAAAGGTTTGAGAGACGGGAGGTAGGTTATTGTACTTTTATTTTTAATATTTACAATATTAGCATTTCTTAAAACCAACTATTACTATCCCTTTAATACATTATGCAGTAATGTCTTTATTCTTACAATTGTTAACTTTTCCCTTGGCAGTTCCTCTTAATTTCAATGCCACAAGACAAAATGCACACCACCTTTTTTCCAGTTGTTGCAGTCGCCATTCTGATTTTACCATTTATATGCAGGCGACATATAAAACTCACCATTTGGTTGGTTGCTGACTAGAGGGCAACATTTCTATAGTGAACCAAGTATTTGTACGACTTTGGCATTCAATATCCATGTTTCATTGCCATTCATAAGGAAGGACTTGTGCACTTCTAGTTCTTGTCCATCTACTGTGATTTTCCGTGGTATGGTAAATTTGTTAAACATGAGTTTTTGTTGATGTTCATCTTGAGATGAAAATGTTTGCTTTCCTGGAGTAGCTCTACAATGTGTTCTTGCAGTTCTCAGGACTACTGGCAAAACTTATGAAATTGTCTACAAAACATAAGTGATGCATATTAGACTTGTGCAATTCGGTTCTGACAATTTCGGAATTCAGACAAATAAGGCGTATTTGGCATCATTTGGACCTTCCGAAAGCCAAGGTCCGCCCACCAAAAAAAATCAGAATCCAAAACAGACCTAGTCCGAAATTTCGGTGTAATTTTTGGAAATTCGGACGGCGCTTTCCCACCTGAAACTATTAAAATGTTGCTAAATGCTGCTAAAAATAGATCTGGTAAAAAAGGCGCTTTACAGTTCATGCAAAATGCAGATATTAACCACATAAGGACACAAGCAATTTTTGGCATTTTTGCTATGTGTCTGTTCAACCATAATTCCTATCGTTCTCATTTATTGCACAAACACATATTATATACCATATTTTAAAGGGCAGAAAGGGCTTTAATTTGATGTGACATATACATACATAAATTCACATTTATTATTACAAAAATTAAAAAATTACAAAATAAAAAAACATAGTAACAAGGTGTTACATAATGGGTACAGCTTAAGAAAAGTAATTCAAAATAATTTAATTGTCCTGATGGACTCACCTATGAGGCTTGCCTTGGCGCGGCAGGTGAGATTACATTCAAATGGCTATTGGAGTGAAATTAAAAGCCTCCAATTATTTAAATGTGCATAGGGATTTGGGATAGAGCGCAGGTAACTCTTTATTTTTTGTACTATGTATTTTGGGCTGATGTATACTATAGCCATTGCTGCTGCCCGGTAGAGGGAGTTTGTGCGCAGGGCTTTATATATATGATAGCAAAACGCCTGTATTCATGCTGCTCTGCCAATGGAGAGACAAGATTGGAGGAGAACAAACAGGAATATTTTCTTTATTCGAATATAGAGAGAACAGCACAGCACGTTAGCATGGAAAGAAAACTTGTTCTGTTCTAAAAATTATGATCAGAGGGGGTATCTAATATACTAATACCACACCCTTGAGCAATAAGATGACTGGTTTAACAGAAAACAAGAATTGCAAAAATTATATATTCAGTAAACTACAACATTGCATATTTCATTAGTCCAATAGTAAAGCATTAATATTACTCCTCCACCCAAATAACATAATCAGTCTCCACCCCCTATTAGAATTACAAGCCTTGCATATTTGGAAATAACAAAACATTAGTTCTCAGCAAATGCAATACACAATGATTTAACCTAACTTAGCAAAATATCTTATCAATCTATGTGAAGGGGGGAAAGAATGAGCTGTGAGTTTCTCTGCTTATCAATATGTGTGCAGGAAGATGGGAGGGACAGAAAGAGTGATATAGGTTTTCTTTTTGGAGACCATAAACATGTGCAGATAACAGAATACAGAACTGTAAATTTCTGCTGTCTCTTTAGGTGCTGGTTAACCCTTCCCTTGCTATATTGTGTGATGCAGCTTATGTTTAAACACTTGATATTTGATAACATATATGTATATGGGGTTGCCCCACCCAAGATCGGCTTCTTTTGTCTAGTGAGACGTTTAAAGAAACTTCCTCCCCCTAGACAAAATTTAGGCCCAAACACACATGCAGCAAAGAAATGCTTTGAAACACACACCAAAATAGACAAATAGCAGATTAAGGGTTAATACAGAATTCAAAGAATTCACCAGATCAACATAAGCTCAACAACCTTTTCAGAAACTCAAATATAGTATTCTAGAGATATCAATAATTAGATTAACTGATATATATATATATATATATATATATATATATATACATGCATACACACACAATGCTATATTGATCTAACTGCTATAAACTATTCTTAATTATCTGGATATAATTGCAAATTAAGTAATTAATTATGTTTAACTCGAAAATAAACTACAGCCAAATATAGCCTTATTATAATAATTCTAAACATGGGTGGCCAGTCCACTTAAGAAAAATGATAAGACATTTTTCCTAAAATGTAGAGGAAATATATATTTCTTAGAACTTTACAGAATTAAAATAAAGAAAAATATAATTACCAAACAATCAGAATGTAGATTCTTAGAATTTGGATGTTACATCAAGGAACCTAGCAAACAGAGAGAGAGCGCTACCCTAGGCCTTAGCATTTTCTAAGGTAAAAATCTTTATCAGAAAGTCTCCAGCCAACCTCCTCTGATTGGATAAGGAGCCGTATCATTATAATATAATGTCAGACTACATTATCTGCACTTTCTGATTGGTCAATCTTTAAGTTCCATTCTTTTGATTTTTTGGGAATTCTTCTAGCAATAATTCTATTTTTCCTGAAGATGGAGCAGCAACGCCATATTAAAAATTGCACATATTGGCAATTGGATTTTATGATTTGTAACCATTGAGGTACGTAGAGAGTATCATACATGATGTCAAACTGTCACTTATAATCCTATGTCTTAAATCTTCCCATAAGATTGTAGGTGTTTTCCAGACTCTTCGTCTACAACTTATTTGTAAATTTCTATAACACTTCACTAAAATATTTCCACCCCCTACATTTCAAGCAAAGGCCTAATGTTTCTTGAAATGAGCTCATTTAACACATACATATTTAAAAAGAAGTTAAAAAAAACCCATCCTGGTTTTCTAAAAAATGTAACCATGTACTTCCTGCCATGGCAGAGTCTGTGACAATACTTTCACTCATTTTAGTATTTATTATTGAGTTTTTGCTGTTGTATTATCCTCAAGCATGTCTACAACAATCTCAATAACTTTGTCATTGTGGGTTGAAAAATCTGTGTCTGGAAGGTCTTGCAGCACACTGAAGCAATTTGGCAGTGCTAATACAAAATAGTAACTCACATTTTTAAAGAAATATATACCGCTTCTGTTAATTTTTATTACAGATTGTAGGTTGCTTCTCAAACCATTCCTTCTTTAGAGACTCCCCGTACAGTTCTATGAAGAAGTAATAGACAAAACTCCCATAATCATTTCTAAATGAAAATGGAGAACACGTTTTCATGGGCAATACCAATAGGAACATGTCCTCCAAGACATCATTAAGGAACATGCCTGCATAAATGTTTTTCTCGCTTCCTGAGTACATAACTTCATAACCCCACCACCACCACTGCCGAGGCAGGGATAGGCACACTCACGGAAATGAAGAAGTTTTAGTAACTTTTATTTTATGGACTGGTTTGCTAATGTGTAATCTTTATTTCTGTATGTCCTTTATTTCTGTATTTTTGCAACCAGCACTGTGAAGCCTTTTTTGAGATTAAATGTTAAATTAATCAGCTCTTGTCTCTGTTCTCTAATATGAGCTCACTACTCTGAAGGAAGCTCAGGTAGCACATGTTACTAAAGGTTTAATACTATGTCTGATTATTAAGGTGATTTTATACTTTAATTCTGTTGTGTATGAGGTAATCTAAAACGCTCAGATATAAAGTCTTTGTGGTGGCAGCATATTGTAGTACTGGGGTGATAGTGAAGGAGGGATTTCAGGGGTTAATTTGGTGGTTGCTAGGGATAGTAACAGGTAACCAGGGGTCTGGTATTGTTAACTCTTTCACTCCCACACTCTCCCCACTGTCTCAGCAGGGCCTATAGCCTTTGCTTGTGACAGAGAGCATTATTTCAATACTAATCAACTTGTGGTATAACAGTAATTGAATGCTAAAGTATCCCCCTCCTGCCCCTTTTCATGATGTAATGCTGCACATCAAGACTGTCCAGATGGATTGCAGTGAGAGACAATCTACTGAAAGCATAAGGAAAAACCTGCCCTCCTTCCTTAAGGAGGAAAGGGTTTTCCTAATGCTCACAGATAGAAGATTGTCCCTTGCTGTGAGCTGTCCAGTCAAGTGACCAGATTCCACATCTGAGGGGAGGCAGGTTACACTAGGGAAAAGGGGCAGGAGGGGGATACTTTATCATTTAATTACTCTTGAATTAGAACTCTGACAGTATTGAAATAACACTCTCTGTGGCCCAAATACTATGAAGATGAATTGGAGCTGCGTTTTTGGTGAAACATTACTATCGCTTTAACTAGAAAAAAAGAAATGGAAATGTGAAGACTCACCTCCATGTGTGAAAGACCCCTACCAGACCTGCCATATACTCTGATAGTAACCAGAAGTAGTGGACAAGAAAAGTGAAAGCTGACATGAAAACCCTATGATTTTCCTGTCTTCATGAGCTCACTTTCACTTTCCTTATATGAGGTTAACCCCTTTAACCCCTTAGTGACCGGCCGCGAGCGCACGCGGCCGGCACTTAACAACGGGGTTTTTTTTTTCCCATTAAAGTGAATGACTTCCGTGACTTACCAGGTACGTCCTTTGTCACTAAGTGACATTTTTTCGTGACGTACCTGGTAAGTCACTTGTCGGGAAGGGGTTAATGCTAGAGTATATACTACACATTGCTTTGTAATACAGTCAAGATGTCGCTAGCCATCAAGAGGTTAATACACATTGAGGGTTATGCACTAAGATGTGATAAAGAGGTGATGAAGTGGAGATGACTTCTCCAGTTTATCACTTCTCCAATTCCTATGTTATTCTATTGAGCCAATGCACTAAGCTCTCCAAAGTTGAAGAAATCTTAGTGCATTTGCTCTATAGAATAACATAGGAACTGAAGAAGTGATATCACTAGAGAAGTTCTCTCCATTTTATCACCTTCCTATCAAACCTTAGTGCATCTCTTAGAAGTGTTGAACTCTTGATAGCATGTAGGGGTTATAGGCAGAAGAGCTTGCATTCAGAAGAGCATACATAAACCTAGCTATTCATTCTTTGTTGGGAAATGTATTGGGTATATGATATGATGTTTTCTTATGAAATGATAATGCAAGATTGAGATCACACCTGACGATGAATGGCGTTGAGGGTTGCCAAGGCAGCCTGACATGCGCGATTCAGGCGCCAGGTTTGAAAAGGTATTTAACCAGGTGTGAAACATACTTTGTGATGTGAATGCCCCTGATGAAAGTCTGATGGAGGACTGAAACGTCGGGTTTTAAATGGTTTAATAAAGAAGAAATTTTTATTGATAAAGTGTGCTCGGCTATATGGAATTGAACTTTTAGATTGACCTAAGCCAGAAGCACCTATTTTAGAGAAACGAGTGCAGCAGCCCAGTTGGGAATTGAGTCTGTGATAGTTTGGTTGCGAGCACCGTTGATTGATTCAAGGAGGAATACTATCAAGGAGCATTATCATAATATGGAGCAAAGAGAAATGGCGGAGCCCGATACGGAGGCGGTCAGAATGGAAACACTCAAAAGGACATTTAAGTTTACGGAGGATGAAATCCCTGAGATCTTGTTTCAAGATTCCTGTGAGGAATTGCTGGGCGAACCGACGGCCACAGAGATATATCATCAAATGTTACAACTGAGGAAAAAAGAAGTGGAGTTATACCTGCATGGGGTAACATTAAGTGAATACTACAAAAACCAGATGATCCCGAGGGGTTTCAGGATCAGCAATCAACCAACGATAGGCAGGTTGAACCCTCAGTTTAGAGATTGCTGGTGTGGTATTCTAAATCATTGCTCCCTTGAATTAATGCTCCTTGTGATCAAGGAGGTTGGGGCAGATCTCAACAAATGTCGTGAGCAAATTAAGACTTTGACGGAAAAGAAGGCGGCTGTCCTCGCTGCGGATACGAACACAAATTGGGGAGAGAAACTCGGTACCCAGGTACGCAAATTCAAAGATGAATTGTTAGCTTACAAGAGGAAGAAAAGGCGACAGGTGTTGCAGGATTATGAAGGAGCTAACATATATAAATGGACAATGGGACAAGTAGAGGTACAATATAATCGTCAATCTCAGAGACGCAGAAGAGGTTGGAAGCCGCGTCAAGGTCTAAGAGACATTTTTAGCTCGGGTTCAGAAACAGAGACCGATCATACTGAGATAGAGGAAACAGGTGTGGGCCAGAATTCAGCACGTTTTTTAGGGGTCACAACGAGGAGTCGAACAGCAGAAGGTGCACAAGGAGGGGCCAACGAAAGAACAAACACCAGACCCCCAATAGCGCCCGGTGCAATGAGGAAATAGTATTTAATTTATCAGATTACCAATTAACAGCTGACGAGTTGGCATTGCTCAGTTAGGGTCTAGGTTTTGTGCCAACACAGCATTTGAACCCATATGACATGGAAATTGAGTTGTACCGCATGCAGAGGAAACTACATTTGAGAGATCACTTCAAAGATGCAACTTTTGTGGACCAATATAAGCAAAATCCATTAAAGGTTAAAAGTTACTTTGACCCAGGAACACTGAATCCATCTATAAGAACTTTTAATAGGATAGTACGACAAGAAACACATAAAGTATTGGAAAATAGTAAGCCTTGTTATCATAACACCACGTCGGCAGAAAGAAGGGCGATTAAAAGTCTTAAGGATAATAGATCCATCATTATTCACCCCGCAGATAAAGGGGGAGGGATAGTTGTGCAGAGCTATGAGCGATACAGACTCGAGGTGAGTAGGCAACTTTCTGATCATATGTGTTATAGAGAATTACACTTTAACGCCACCAATGTGTTCAAGGTAGATTTGGATGGATACATTGACAAGGGGGTTGAGGATGAAGTTTTCTCCAGACAAATGGGTGAACTCATGAAGGTCAGGTTTTCGATCACCCCGGTTCTGTATTGCTTACCTAAAATGCATAAGACTCTGCACAATCCCCCCGGTAGGCCGAATGTATCAGCCAGGGGTTCCTTGACTTATCCGGTGGCACAGTATATAGACAGTGTGTTGCAACCACATATACAGTCTACCAGCACTTTTATCAAAGATACAACTGACTTTCTCATTAAATTGGGAGAGGTGACAGTTGAAGAACAAGTGATTCTGGTAACAATGGATGTAACAAGTCTATATACGTGCATACCTCATGAAGGAGGAAAGACAGCAGTATGGAATTTATTGCAACATTCACATCAATATGAGGATTATGAGATTGATTATATAGTAGGCATGGTGGATAAGATTCTGAAGCATAACGATTTCAAATTTGAAAACAAAATATTTTTACAGTTAACTGGGACGGCAATGGGGTCTCCCATGGCCCCCACTTATGCCAACGCCTATATGGTAGAATATGAGCAGGTGAATATCATCCAATCCAGATACAGACAATACATAAGGTTTTATGTGCGGTTCATTGACGACTTGTTTATGGTGTGGACTGGTGATACAGAGAAATTGTTACAATTTCATCAAGTGTTAAATCATTTGGATTTACCAATTAAATTGACCCTCATATATCATAAGGAAGAAATTAATTTTCTAGATGTGAAGATCATGGTTAAGAATGGGAGAATCAGTACCACACTATATACAAAAGCAACGGACCGCAATACCTTATTAGATGCACGAAGTCAACATCCAATTGCCCTTAAGAAAGGGCTCCCAATATCGCAATTAATGCGGGTTAAGTGTATTGTATCGGATGAGGATGAGCTTCAAGAAAAACTTCAGGAGATGGGTTCAAGGTTCATTAGGAGGGGTTATAAGGAACATATTATAGCTGATAACATCCAGCAAGTGGCAAGTATGGATCGCCAGTCTTTGTTAAATAGAATGCATCATTCACATAATAAAGTGGGGGATCGCCTAATTATTTCTACTACCTTTACTGATATGACCAAACAATTTCAGGATATAACTAAACGAAACTGGCACCTTTTAGCTGGTGATCCAGAGGTTGGGCATATGTTCCAACAGTTTCCGATGTTTGGTCACAAGAGGGGTAGAAGTTTGAGGGACATGTTGGTGAGTGCAGATCCGGTCAATAAATATATACAGGAATAAAGCGGAGCAACAAGAGGAGTATATAGGTGTAACAGTTGTGTGACATGTAAACATATGCTGGTTGGTAAAAGCTTTAAAGTGCAACGGGTGAATTATAACCTGACAGTGAAAAGTAACATTACATGCACAACAGCGTATGTCATCTATCTCCTCTTGTGCCCGTGTGAGAAAATATATGTGGGTAAAACTACTCGGGCCTTTAAGGATCGCATTCGTGAGCATAGGTCCATCATTATGAGAGGTCTGAATGGGACTTTGACTGATGATCAACTAAAACGAGCTCCGGTGGCTAGGCACTTTATACAAGAGAAACATTGTATCAGGGATTTGAGGTGTTTTCCTTTTGAATGTGTCAGGCAAGCTCCAAGAGGGGGAGACAGAGAGACCCAATTAGCCAAGAGGGAAATGTATTGGGTATATACCCTTCATACACGGGTGCCAAATGGCTTGAATGAACAGTTTAGTTTGATACATTTTATTGAAGTGTTGATATGATGTTTTCTTATGAAATGATAATGCAAGATTGAGATCACACCTGACGATGAATGGCGTTGAGGGTTGCCAAGGCAGACTGACATGCGCGATTCAGGCGCCAGGTTTGAAAAGGTATTTTAACCAGGTGTGAAACATACTTTGTGATGTGAATGCCCCTGATGAAAGTCCAATGGAGGACTGAAACGTCGGGTTTTAAATGGTTTAATAAAGAAGAAATTTTTATTGATAAAGTGTGCTCGGCTATATGGAATTGAACTTTTAACCCTTTGTGTGCCAGCCTTGTAATTCTCATACTGCCGCTGGTAGCCACAGAGCCTCCATATACATTGTCCGAGGCCTCATCTTAGTTTCACTGGTAATCACATATACCCACATACAAATTGATCCTCCTCCGTCAGCCTGGTCTGAATGGTAACCACATAGACCCACATACAAACTGCCCCCCACTGGTAATCACAGAAACCCATATACAAACTGACATCACCACCACCCCAGCCTTGTCCCACTGGTAATCACATAGACCCACATACAAACTGCCCTCCACCAGTCTGGTCCCACTGGTAATCACATAGACCCACATACAAACTGCCCTCCAACAGTCTGGTCCCACTGGTAATCACATAGACTCACATACAACCTGCCCCCCACCAGCCTGGTCCCACTGGTAATCACATAGACCCACATACAAACTAACACCACAACCACCACCCCAGCCTGGTCCCACTGGTAATCACATAGGTCCACATACAAACTGCCCCCCATCAGCCTGGTCCCACTGGTAATCACATAGACCCACATACAAACTGCCCCCCATCAGCCTGGTCCCACTGGTAATCACGTAGACCCACATACAAACTGATACCCCCACCCCAGCCTAGTCACAATGGTAATCACCTAGGTCCACATACAAACTGCCCCCCATCAGCCTGGTCCCACTGGTAATCACATAGACCCACATACAAACTGACACCCCCATCCCAGTCTGGTCCCACTGGTAATCACATAAACTCACATACAAACTGACACCCCCACCGCAGTCTGGTCCCACTGGTAATCACATAAACTCACATACAAACTGACACCCCCACCGCAGTCTGGTCCCACTGGTAATCACATAAACTCACATACAAACTGACACCCCCACCCCAGCCTGGCCCCACTGGTAATCACATAAACTCACATACAAACTGATACCCCCACCCCAGTCTGGTCCCACTGGTAATCACATAAACTCACATACAAACTGACACCCCCACCCCAGTCTGGTCCCACTGGTAATCACATAAACTCACATACAAACTGACACCCCCACCCCAGTCTGGCCCCACTGGTAATCACATAAACTCACATACAAACTGACACCCCCACCCCAGCCTGGTCCCACTGGTAATCACATAAACTCACATACAAACTGACACCCCCACCCCAGTCTGGTCCCACTGGTAATCACATAAACTCACATACAAACTGACACCCCCACCCCAGCCTGGCCCCACTGGTAATCACATAAACTCACATTCAACTGACACCCCCACCCCAGTGTGGTCCCACTGGTAATCACATAAACTCACATACAAACTGACACCCCCACCCCAGTCTGGTCCCACTGGTAATCACATAAACTCACATACAAACTGACACCCCCACCCCAGTCTGGTCCCACTGGTAATCAATAAACTCACATACAAACTGACACCCCACCCCAGTCTGGTCCCACTGGTAATCACATAAACTCACATACAAACTGACACCCCCACCCCAGCCTGGCCCCACTGGTAATCACATAAACTCACATACAAACTGATACCCCCACCCCAGCCTGGCCCCACTGGTAATCACTGAGCCCAACATTCACTGTGCCACTTTACATTTTTGTGATCTTTAGTAGTAAAAATGTAATTTACATATGAGAAGGGTAAAACTTAGAATACAAGATACATTTTATTGTGCATAGAATAACATCATTTATTCTTTGGTTTTATTTCTGGACATATGTGAGATATGCATTTACCCTGGCATATTATGGCTGCTGCACTATGAAGAACTGGAGCAATTCTAGAACCAACTGTCCTGTACTAAGGGATCAAATACAAATCTCCCATAGATTTTACCTCTTGAATACTCGCTTTTTCTCTAGCACATTGCTAAAAATAAGCAATGCATTGGAGTTCCCCCTAATAGTCAAGGCAGGGGTTAACAACCCCATTCAAAGTTGAGATAACACTTCATAATGATGGATGATTTTGAAAGAGCTTTCAAAATCACCTGTATTTTTAACTATCCTACATTTAAAACTATACTTCATGATATATATATAGCTTTATTTGTCAATTTATGTGCATTAGGTAGTACTGACTAGAACAGCCTGTTGTGTCCAATACTAACATTGCAATCTGCCTCCCAACTGTCACTTCCTATCAGTAAGTAAGTTTGCTTGCAATGCATGTAACACACACCTGGTCCTTAATGGGCTAAATAAATAAGCATTTTAGGATTATCATATTTCAGCTGTCAAAACAGAGGACACTTTAGCAAACATATTTAACCCTGTAAGTGCTGGGGTAGGGGGAAGCATTCAAGATGTTAAAGGAACACTAATGTCCAATAATAATTTTATGTTGTATTGTAGAGTTAAAAAAATAAATTATGCGGAGCAAATCCCATATCTCAAACCTTTATGGTTTGAGAGATATTCCATCTAAAGTTCCCCCTCCCTCCCCTTCTCGTGCTGTTAGCTGTAAAGGTGTCGGCAGACTCGAGGCAGCTCTTCAGCAGAGCCGAAATAGCAATATTTAAAAAAGAACTACTTCATTGGAACGGTCTACAAAGTGTGCTTGTAGACCATAAAGGTTTGAGAGATGGGATTTGCTCCACATAATTTATTTTTTTTAAATCTACAACACAAAATAAAATTATTATTGGACATTAGTGTTCCTTTAAATCAATCAAATTGTTTATTAGTCCACTATGGTATACGAAGTTTGCTTCAGAATTGCTACATTTCTTAGTACATCAGCCATAGTAGAAGTCTTAGTTTAAAAAAAAAATCAAACTGAAACATTGGAATGCTATATGGACTGGGGCGGCTCTTGGTTTTTTGGGGGCCTTAAGTGAAAAATTCCCATGAGGACTCCCTTGCACATCCACATTGGTATTTCGATTGAGATATTGCCATCTGGTTTTGTTTAGATGCGGCGGCGGTACTGTGCAAGTGCTATGGGGTCCTCTGACCAAGTGGAGGCCCTAAGCAGCTGTTTGTTCTTCTTATATTGTAGCCCCACCACTATACATATATGGATACAATATTTTGGATGGATCAAGCATTCTGGTCTGTCTCTTATTCACCCCCTTGTACTGTAGATTTAGAACGGTTTCTGTTTCGTCATGTCTCAACCTCTTTCTTTCTCTTTTGATTCTACCTTCTGAAAAGATAAATATGAGATAATTATGTGTATTTAAAGCCACACAACACTTATTGTACCAACGCCTACAGCTGAAAGGATTGTGCAAAAGTAAATATTCCCATCTCTGCCAAATGAGCAAGGCAAAGTTAACCCTTTGAGTGATAGAGGGGTACTCAATGCATTGCTTGGCAATGCGTTGTGTACCCCTTTAGCAATCAAAGGGTTAATCCCTTAGATGATAGAAAGTTTTCCAATAAACAGGGCTGCACTCCCAACAATAAAAAAATACAGAAAATACACAAATTGCATAGTAACCTTTTGAACAGTGATTCAAAGCAACTCTACAATTGATTAAAAATTTTGTCACACTCACTTTCATTTTAGGAGTTATGATCACAATTAAAATTTTAGAAAATCCAGTTAAACGACCATACCCATACCACGATGTAGTCTGAGCCTACCTCCCTGTGGATGGAATTAGAACCATTCCGCTGGCTCGTGTCGGTTGCTGCTTGCAGTGGAACATGCCACTTTGGCAGGTCATGTGGTAGTCAGATAACCAGAACTGCTTTCTGTTATCCTGCCTGCTCTTCTCTCTGACAGACTGACTGAAAATCTGAGAGTGGCTTTCAGTGGCACCGAGAGCAAAGAGACTGAAAGACACCATGGGACTGTTAGAGAGCTCAGGTGTGTGTGGGCCCACCGGCACTTCCAACCTAGACCAGTCGGTTCAGTTTTAAAATATTGCATTATAAACAGCGTGCAGTTAGAAGCCACGTTCACCAGGTCACCATGATGACAAGGTCAGCATGAGAATCTCACCCTACTAGATTCTCATGTAGTGTCTTTAAACTGTGCTTCAACCCAAGCCGCAGCAGCTAAGTTATTGCCAGCATTTGGTGATCTGTGTGAGATTTAATTTCTCTTAGCAATTGTAGCGTGTGAGGAGATAAATCGTGAAAAATATGGAGTTCTACTCCAGCATACTTGATAATACCCAGTTCCGTACTCCATTTCATGAGCTTCTCTTTATTGGTAAAGTAGTGTATACAACATATCACATCCTGCGGGGCACTGCTGGGAGGGCCACTCAAACAGAAAGCCCAGTGTGCACAGTCACTGAGAACAGGAGCTTCTTGTGAGGAGGACAGCAAATCAGCAATGTCTGAAGTGAGGATTCTGGGAAATTTAATTTGCCCCTTGTAGTGAAATTGGTTTGCTCAGCAACTGCTTTTTTTGTAGACACAGTAAGGCCCACACTGCCTGTACAAAGAACTTTCCTAATGTGACTTTGAGGGGTATGTATAAAAAGCCTTCTTAGTGTCTCGAAAATTCATGATGCCTGCTCATATTTATAAAGAAGACACAAAGTCACGTTTATAAATATGTCTATCTGAGAATATTCTGAGAAAATTTGCACCTGTGAATATATTTTTGCACACATAGTGGTATTATATAGTTCCAATAAGAATAGGTTATACCTGGGTAAGCAAGTTTTTTTTTATAAATACATTGGGACACAATTCTTATTTGGCTAAGACCATTTCTACTATTAACTAAAATGTCTATACATATACTTAGCTTTGAGACAATTTTACAGACTATTTCTTTATAACTACAGTTTATTCATCTCCCCCTTTGTGCTTTTGAACATTCTATTCTAAAAAAAAAAAAAAAAAAAAAAAGGTGAGGCTAAAGTTAACATAACCATTTGAGCGCCAGAGAGGTATGCAACTCATTGCGACGCAATGCGTTGGATACTTCTCTGGCAATCAAAATGTTGTTACATTTGTATCAGAATTTCCAAACATATACAGTATCTCCATATAGATCCATTTCCGACAATGTGTGCTTGTATAGAACAGGGGGCTTGATTACATTAGTCCAACTAGGAAAAAAATATATAAAACAATACTTTTTTATGTTAGTGAAGAGGTGATGATTGACACCTCATCTGAAATTGATGCATCCTGTCCACTCTTTCTTTGATGATGAGAAGTGACAAATTTTGTCACCTTGCATCAAAAGAATGATTTATTCTCTTGATATTTAAAATCATACCTACAAGAAGGTTTGAAATATAAATGCCAGTTACAGAGGTCTATTTCAGTGGTGGTCAGCTTTTGTCTCTGGCTATTGCTGGGCTCTAAGGTCTACATTAGTATGATGGGAATGTAACCCAGCGACATCTTTCCATATTTGCTATTTCTTACTTACATCTTTAACGCCTTAAGGACCCATGACGGTCCTGGACCGTCATGGGTTGTTATACCCATAAGGACCCATGACAGTCCTGGACCGCCATGGAATTCCAGGCTCCCCGCGCGGCTGCACGCCGTTCAGGGAGTCTGGAATAGGATCCCCCCCCAAAAAAAAAATGCTCCGTGGTCCTTAAAGGACCGCAAAGTACGTGCGCGGCCAGTCCTTAAGGGGTTAAGAGTAACTGGCATGAAAAATGTGATGTAAAGCTACAGGAATTCTAGAACGAGAGTTAGTGGGTGGAAGTTAATTAGGTTATTGCCCATAGGTCTATAAATGTATTATCAAGATGGGAGTGGGAGTGCTTCCTAGGACAAAAAAGAGATAGGTATGGCAGAATGTTATGGGGATCCAGTAAACTAGATCTGAATTACTGCTATTGTCTTCTTGTCTGTTATTCATATAAGCATGATAAAACAAGCTTATCTTGCAGTGGCAACAGGCAAAATGATTTCTTTCAATTTCTGCTACCCTGGTGATATCATCTGCTAAATGACACTCATCCCACTCAGCACGTTCTTTTCCTACACATGCACTTAAAGGGACACTGTCCCATAAAAAAATATTCTTGTTTTGTAGTGTTTAAAAAAACTAAATTATATGGTACAAATCCTATCTCTCAACTCTTTAAGGTTTGAGAGATATTCGCATGTAAAGTTTCCTGCTCCCTCTCCTTCTCCTGACATCAATGTCTAGCTGATAGCAGGAGATCCAGGTCCTGGGACCAGCCGGAGGCTCTTCAGCAGAGCAGAAATTGTGACACTGGAAAATAATTACTTCATTGGAAAGGTCTACAAAGTGTGCCTGGTTTGCAAGTACACTTTGTAGACCTCTCCAATGAAGTAATTATTTTCCAGTATTGCTATTGCTGCTCTGCTGAAGAGCCTCCTTGTGTAGGCTGACATGGATCTCCTGCTGACAACTTTACAGCTGACATCAGGAGAAGGGTAACTTTACATGTGAATATCTCTCAAACCATAAAGGTTTGAGAGATAGGATTTTTGCCATATAATTTAGTTTTTTCAACACTACAAAACAAGACATTTTTATGGAATATTACTGTCCCTTTCAGGCCATGGTGCAAACATTTTTGGGCCCCCTAACATAAAGATGCATAACTAGAAGCCACTGGACCCTGGGTCAGATACTTGGCCCTGGCACAACTGCATTCTCTGTACCCGGTGTACTTGCACCCATAGGCTGTGAAGAAATTCAGATAATAGTGACATTATACATTATATTCACTTTTGTTAGGCCACCTAGGAGTGTAAGAGATAAGCTATCTGATGCTATATTTATAAGAAAGGTATTTCTTTTCTTTATCCGGGAGGCATTAGCCTTTAAATTAATAAGTCATAAAGAAGTTACCCCACATACATCCAGTTCAATCAAGTGTAATCTGAATAGGGTTTTTTGTATTGGTGCTCATAGATATTCAGTACCAGATATTTACCAAAAACAAACCAAAAAAATCATATATTGAACTTTTCTTTCAAGATAAAAAGTATTATATAGAGTACTTTCACTTATTTCTCCAGACAAATATCCATGAAACTGAATTACCTACAAGAGGGTTTCGGAAGCTGTAATGAAATCTGAGCCTTTAAAGGGATAGTAATACTTCATTTTATCTTGTAGGCATTAAAAAAACTCGAAGAACGATATAAGTCTTATCTCTCAAATGTTTACGGTTTGAGAGATATTCACAAGCAAAGTTTCCCCTCACTGACCAAAACGGTAAAGGCTGCCAT
The DNA here is from genome assembly GCA_037306005.1 of Rhinophrynus dorsalis. Taxonomy (NCBI): domain Eukaryota; kingdom Metazoa; phylum Chordata; class Amphibia; order Anura; family Rhinophrynidae; genus Rhinophrynus; species Rhinophrynus dorsalis. The sequence continues at coordinate 564,949,048 of CM074719.1, read as the reverse complement.
CTAGCTCTAGCAGAGCTGAGATCGCAAGATATAACAATAACTATTTCATTGGAAGGGTATAAAAAGTGTGCTTGCAAACCAGGAGCACTTTATAGACTATTCCAATGAAGTAGTTCTTCTTATATCTCGCAATCTCGGCTCTGCTGCAGAGCCACGGCTGGTCCACGGACCGGATCTGACAGCTAGATGGCAGACTTGACCATTTTGGTCAGTGAGGGGAAGCTTTGCTTGTAAATATTTCTCAAACCATAAAGGTTTGAGAGATAAGACATATTGTTCTTCATATTTTTTTAATGCCTACAAAATAAAATAAAGATAAAACTAAGTATTACTATCCCTTTAAGACAGTGTTTCTCAATCTTATTTTGTTCGGGGCACCCCTAACACATAATCTACAAAATTCGGAGCACCCTTAAGATATTTAATGTACTTTATCTAGGGCATAAGAAGGGTACAATACATAAATATACAGTTATTATTAGGTTATATAATCATAATAACAAAACTAAATCTATTGTGCATAACAATTTATATAAATCTTTATTTAAAAGTCCATTTTTGTCAGTCTTCATAGAAAAAAATGTGGCACCCTAAGTTGATGTCTGCACCCTGGTTGAGAATCACTGCTTTAAGACCATGAAAACCAGAGTGGTCTCAAAGGCACTGCAAATTGGATACTCTAGCATTCAAAGGGTCAACCACACATGATGAACTTGTCCAACAATAAGGTTAGTCTAAAGTCAGTCATAATAAGGAAGGAGGACCCCCCACATACACATATAAACACACACACACACACACACACCATATGCCACACATTGGAATTTCAGAGCGGGAAATATAGCCAGTGTCACAGTATTTTTACTCCAAAAGAAATTGATGGGCTTTTTATATTATACAGTGTGAAGACTTTACAAACAAAAATTATGGGTTCTTACAAGGAGGAACAGAATGTACCATTTCACAACAGGGAACAAATAAAAAAAAATCACTTAACCCTATATTACACAAGATTTCAAGGAATGAATTATTTTTCTATCATAAATCACACATGCTGATGTACTAAGAAGAACTGGAGCAATTCTGGAGAAGACCATTTTCAAGATAGGGGACAAATAAGTGTTTCTAAATTTGCATTAATTTAAAAGGGGGCTTTTTAACCCATTGAATTCTAGTCCACTTGGTACCTTTCTAGCATTCAAATGATTCATATTACCATTAATATTGTTAAAGGAGCAGTAAACTTTTTTTATGAAAACATATATTATAGAGCATATCAATAAATAAAACAAGGTCGCGCCCACCGCTTTCAGATGTTTTATTCAAAACTAGTTGAACGGCCCGTTACACGGGCCACAGTGCCACTGCCATCCGGTCGTGGGGCAGTCACGCGCAGTAGAGACTGCCCACACCGCGGCTGATACAGAGCTGGTCCTTCTGAGCGCCCAGCTCTGTATCAGCCGCGGCGCGGGCAGTCTCTACTGCGCATGACCGCAGCACGAGCAGCAGTGTCTACTGCACATGTCGCGGCGTTACACACGATTTAGCGAATTATTATATAGGATTTATAGCAGTTTAAATAATCAGGAAGTGAATTTACTGTGTTTACTTCCTGATAGTTCTAACTGACAGGAAGTGACAGGCAGTTTCTATCACATTCTATGGAGAACTGTATGTCTCGGACTTTTCTGACTTTCCTCTCCATTAGAATCTACCAGGAAATCTAATTAGAATTTGACCACTAGAGGGCACTGCTAATGTAAAAACACATGGGTTTAAACTGTAATAACTCTGGAAATATAAATCTCTCGCCAGTGGGGGTACCCTTATTTTACTCAATAAGAAAATCCCTACAATATAATTTTTTTCATAAAAAAGTTTACTGTTCCTTTAAGAATGGTTATTTGGTGCATTTGGGTTCCACCACAGTTGCACTATAAAACAGAGAAGGGGAGAAAGACACCCCTAGTGAAAATCAAATAACACTTAATATCACCACTAAAAACACTCTGTGAGTGAATACTCACACAGATGATGGCTGGGATCCTACTTATGTAGGTCACAGTTAAGTTCGATTTCTGGGATTTTAGACTGCCTCAATCACAGTATGCATTTAAAATGTAAACTCAGGCTGCTCCTATGGAACTCCCTAAATCTAAAACCATATAAGAACACAAAAAAAGAGAAAAGGGCGCCCAATAGCGTAACTCAATTATAAATGCCAATAAATAGAAATAAAGAGTATAAGTTACTAGTGTGATGGTTAATTAAAAATTATATATCTCCAGATTATATATTTCTAACGCATTTCACAGTCTACCACCACTGCTTTTTCCACAGTTGCTTGAGCTCTTCCTAGTGTATCGGCCTCCTAGAATGAATGAAAGTGTGGAAGAGTACAATATCCAATACACTACATTTTGCATGCAGTCATTGGAGTATTTCCTTAGGTATTTATCAATGACTGTCTAAATTTCCCTTTAGAAAATATTAAATAACTATTAACCCATTGTTTCTCAGTTTTTTGCATACACCTCTGGTCCTTAACCCCTTCAGTGCCAGAGGCTTGGGCTATTTCCTGTACCCTGCAGGCCAGACACTTTTTCAGCATTTTTGCTATCCTTCTGTTTAGGCTTGATTTACTCTGGTGATTTTTAGTTACATATGGAAAACTATATATTGTTTTTTTCAGAACAAATTGAGCTTTCTTGTGGTACCTTACATGAAGAAAATTTTACACTGTGCAAAAAGCTATTATGTCAAAATGTACTCATTTTGCTAAAATCACATACTATGTATCAAAAACATTTACCTTGATTGAAAAAGTTTACATTAGATTACATTACATTAGAGCCCTAATCACCAGCAGCACAAAATTAAATTTTCAACTTTATAAACTAATATGCTCATTCTAGGGTTTTTGTGGTAAAACTACCCTAAAACAGTGGAATAACTATATAAAACTATATATTTCTGAAAAGTAGACAACCTGGCGCATCTAATGAGGGGTAACTTGCCTTCTTGCCCCAAGCCTGTTGTGCCCAAATGCTTCCAGAAGGTGGCACTATAGGAAAAAAATGGCATTTTCTTACATTTCTGTCCCTTCAACTGTACTGAAACCTGCAAAAAACATGGAATTTCCAACTGTATTCATTAGCTAGTGCTCTTAGGAGAAAAATGACACCTCATTGTTATGAGTTCCCCCACCTTACGGGGCGCTACAAGTGCAAAACTACACCTATTACAACCTCTAAATTTTCTAACATTTTCGCAAACATTACTTGTCTGTACAAAAATGGTTATAATAACTACAGAAGTGAAGAAAGGCTACACAAACCATACCATTTTGGAAAGAAGACAACCTGCCGCATATAATGAAGGGTGGATTTCCTTCTTACCCCAAGCCTGTTGTGCCCAAATGCTTCCAGAATGTGGCACTATAGGGAAAAAAATGGCATTTTCTTACATTTCTGCCCCTTCATCTGTATGGAAATCTGTGAAAACAATGGAATTTACAACTGTATTAATTAGCTAGTGCTCTTAGGAGAAAAATGACACCCCATTGGAATGAGTCAATCTACCTTAGGGGTGCCAGAAGAACATAACTACATCTATCTGTTTGCTTCCTTGAAAATAGCTGCTTGTACTAAAATGTTCATAAGGAAAGGTATAAAAGGTATACCATTTTGGAAAGTAGACATTCTCCCAAATGAGAATCAAATGAGGGGTCACTTGCCTTTCTATCCCTGGGCTGAAGTGCACAAATATTTCCAAAAGGTGGCGCTATGGCAATAAATACATGTTTTTTTACATTTCCACCCCTTCAAAGATACTAAAATCTTTGAAAACCATAACATTTCCTGCTGTATTCAGTACCTGCTACCAACATGAGAAAAATGGTAGCCCATTTGTGTGGGTTAACATACAACATGTAAGTGCTAGGAACACGTTCGTATACCTGACACTTTTGTTTTTGAAATTATCTGCTTGCACTAAAATGGTTATAACCATAATAGATATGCAGGAAAGGTAGAGTAACAATGACATTTTGGAAAGAAAACAACCTGACACATCTAATGAGGGGTCACTTGCCTTCTTACCCAAAGGCTGGTGTGCACAAATGCTTCCAGGAGATGGCGCTAATGAAAAAAAAGGCATTTTCTTACATTTCTGCCCCATTCAAATGTATGGAACTCTGTGAAAACCATGGAATTTTCAACTGCATTTGTTAGCTAGTGCTCTTAGGAGTCAAACGACACCCCATTGGTGTAAGTTGTCCTACCTTAGGGGGTGCTAGAAGTAGAAAACTACACCTACTACGACCTCTGATGTTGCTGACATTTTCTAAAACCTGACTTGCCTGTACAAAAATGTCTATAACACCTTCAGAAGTGAAGAAAAGGAAGATAAACCATACCATTTTGGAAAGAAGACAACCTGACGCATCTAATGAGGGGTCACTTGCCTTCTTAACCCAATACTGGTGTGCATAAATGTTTCCAGAAAGAGGCGATATAGGAAAAAAAATTGCATTTTTTTACATTTCTGTCCCTTCAAATGTATGGAGCTCTGTGAAAACCATGGAATTTTCAACTGCATTCATTAGCAAGTGCTCTTAGGAGTCAAACGACACCCCATTGGTATGAGTTGACCTACCTTAGGGGGTGCTAGAAGTAGAAAACTACACCTACTACAAACTCTGATGTTTCTAACATTTTCTCAAACCTGATTTGACTGTACGAAAATGGCTATAACACCTTCAGAAGTGAAGAAAAGGTAGATAAACAATACAATTTTGGAAAGAAGATAACCTGCCGCATTGAATGAGGGGTCACTTGCCTTTTTACCCCCAAGTTAGTGTGCACAACTATTTCTAGAATGTGGTGCTACAGGAAAAAAAACAAACATTTTTTTACACATCAGTCACTTCAAAGAAACTAAAATGGTTCAATGGCATGGGATTTCCTAGGAGGACTTCTTGCCAGCCTAAGAAAAATGGTACCCCACTGCTCTGGGTTGACATACCAATTTGGGTGACAGGAGCATAGTTACCAGTGAAACATGGATGGGAAAGCAAACAGTGTATGTGTGATTTTATGGCTAACAGATGAAAGAAGCTAGGGCGTCAGCCGGTGTACTTGAGGACCTGTGACTACCAGTGTAACAAAGTGTGTGGGAGGGTGAGGGATTAGGCAGTATGTGTTGGTATAAGCAGAGGAGCAAGGATGGTGGTGATGGTGGGGCAATGTCTGATAGTGTATATGGGGGATCTGTGACTACCAGTTGGCTGTCGAACCAGGCAGGGGGATACGGTATGTGCAGGAAAATGCCAATAATTGTATTTCACAATGTATTGTGGTTGTAAATATCTTGAGACTGATGTACATCTAACAATCAATTCAAGAAAAACATTACTGTTTATAATCCCAGGTTAATCCCAGGTTAATCTATATACAAAGGTTGCAACCTGAAAGCTGAAACAACTCAATAGTTTGAATCCTCAGTCCAACTAGTGTTTATCAAACAGCTACCCAACTACCACGGAGAGATTGGTGTCTTTATTGTATGTAGATTTTGGTAGGCGTCAGGAGTTTATTATAATTATTATTTTTTTATGATTTTTGGTTATTATTATTTTTATTTATCATTTTTATTTTTTTGGAAAGTTTTTGTATTCTTATGATATAGGAGGATTATTTTTGAGGGCAATCTAGTTTGTTAATGTATTCTCATGATATGGGAGGATTATTTGTGATTGGAATTGTGTCTGTCACTGTATCATTAAATGTTTGATATATAATAGATCCTATGATGGGTTGTTATTTTCTTCCGCATTGAGAGGACTATTTAATCAATAAATGGATGCATGGCAATACACTTAACCCCATTTTCATTTTAGTCCGACTATATTACTACATGAGAATTACATTAGCACACACTGAGGGTGTTGTTGGGAAGGATATTATCCAGATTGTTGGTACCTTGATTTGTTCTGTTCCCATTGAATTTGTCACATATTTACAATAAGAGAATATTTTACTTTACTTACAGGTAAGTTTGTTTGCACCTTCTCCGTTGGTATCCATACTAGTTTGACTATAGAATATACACATTCACGGGCTTGGTTGTTTGTACCTTTCCAGTTGGTGGTCAAATTGGTTATTATACGTGTTTGATTATTTGATATACACATTCACGGGTTAGGTTGTATGTACCGCTTGGTACCAGGAAGGTGCGCAGAGAGGATGACGGTCTGAATTCGGAGTGTTCCGCTCCATATCAGCCGCAGCGCAGGCAGTCAGTACTGCGCATGACTGCAGCGCCGCCAGTGTTGGCCCGTGTACATGTCCTTTAAAACTAGCTGGTGTATATTGGGCTACAGTAACTCTTTTCACGTAAGAGTTTTTTGTTTTTTTTTAATCTCTCTGCATGGAGAAAGTGCAGCTTTCTTTCTAATACCATATCTACACATAGTGTTATTTGTGTACCAAAGTACTTGAATTTGTGAATATTTGTAATTTTTACTGAGACTGAACTGTGGGTTGGGACGTGCAGTGTTAATTATTGCTGAACACTATTGCTGAAAGTTTTAAAATGTTTAACAGTTTAAATCCTTGAGGACCAGAGGAAAGTGCAATATGCTCTGTAAACCCCTCTGGTCCATAAGGTTTGTTAATATAACTACAGATTATTTTTAAGTGGGCCTGTGTTTCTGTTGATCACTATAGCGAATAAGAATAATGATACCCTGCTGAGATGAGACACTGTATAACTAGTTTTGGTTGTACCTTTGTTTCTGGCCTATCCTCACAACTCCAGAGTGAGCCAACAGGTAGAGCGGCACAGCACAAGGGCCCCCGGGGGTCCAGCAAGAAAACTGGCAGCAGTTCTGGATCAAACCAACTACAACATAGGGAACAATTAAAAATTCTCCAAATCTATATGAACTTTAAAGGGATAGTAATGTTTCAAAATAAAAGCAACCCTAATTAATCTTCATAGTATTTGGGCCTTGGAGAGTGTAATTTCAGTTCTGTCAGACTTGTAGTTCAAGAGTAATTGAATGATAAAGTATCCCCCTCCGACCCCTTCTATTGATGTAACACTGCTCAGCTTAGAGCAGTAGGGAGTGTCCAGGTAGATTGCAGAGAGGGACAATCTTCAATTAAGATAAGGGAAAAAGCTGAACAACAAGGGGGTCAGGGTTTTCATTGTTCTCACAGTAAGAATATTGACCCTTGATGTGAGCTGTCTGGTCTATGGACTGGATTCCACATCTGAGGTGAGCAGTGTTACACTAGGTAAACGGGGCGGGAGGGGGAAACTTTATCATTCAATTACTCTTGAACTACAACGCACACAGTAATGAAATAACACTCTCTATGGCTCAAATACTATGAAGATTAATTGGAGCTGCTGTTTTTGTGAAACATTACTAACACTTTAAATGAAACATAGAATTTGATGGCAGATAAGAACCATTTCAGCCCATCTAGTCTGCCCATTTTCCTACAGTAAAAACCTCAAACCTTTTTTTGGTCCTTGGTTTTTTCTTATGTCAAGGACAGCCTTATGCCTATCCCATGCATGCTTAAATTCTGTCACTGTATTAACTTCTACCACTTCTGCTGGTAGGCTATTCCACTTATCTACTACCCTCTCAGTGAAATAAAACTTTTTTACATTACATCTAAACCTGTGTCCCTCTATTTTTAGACTATGGCCTCTTGTCCTAACTTTTTTACTCCTTTGAAATATACTTCCATCCTGCACTTTGTTGAATACCTTCATGTATTTGAATGTTTCTATCATATCCCCTTTCTCTCTTCTCTCCCCCAAGCTATACATGTTCAGATCCTTTAGTCTGTCCTGATATTTCTTTTCCTGTAAACCAGTCAACAATTTTATAGCCCTTCTTTGAATTTTCTCTAGAGTATCTATATCCTTCTGGAGATTGGGTCTCCAGTACTCTACACAATAGTCTAGGTGAGGTCTAACTAGAGATCTGTAGAGTGGCATGACCACTTCCCTTTTTCTGCTACTAATGCCCCTAGCTATACAACCCAGTACCCTGCTTGCATTCCCCACCCCTTTATTACATTGCCTGCCTACCTTTAAGTCATTAGAGATAATTACTCCCAAATCCCTTTCCTCTGTTTTCTCTGACAGTACAGTACCCTTAATAGGATATTTTCCTTTGGATTTTTATGTCTCAAGTGCATTATTTTACATTTATCAACGTTAAACTGCATCTGCCACACTCTTGACCATTCTTCTGATTTACCTAAATCATTTGGCTTATTCCCCCTGGAATGTCTACCCTATTGCAGATCTTGGTATCATCTGCAAAAAGGCATACCTTACCTTGAAGACCTTTTGCAATATCACTAATAAAAATATTAAAAAGAATGGGTCCCAGTACAGATCCCTGAGGTACTCCATTAGTAACACTCCTTTCATCCGAATATTCTCCACTGACTACCACCCTATGTCTCCTGTCCCTCAGCCATTGCCTTATCCATTTAACTATTTTTGCATCCAGACCCAAACACTGCAGTTTATTTATGAGTCTTCTATGAGGGACAGTGTCAAATGATTTACTGAAATCTAGATAAGCTATATCTACTGCTCCCCCTTGGTCTATTATTTTAGTTACCCAGTCAAAAAATCTATGAGGTTAGTTTGACAAGATCTCCCTGCTGTATACCCATGCTGTTTGGTATCTTGCAAGCCATTTAAATTCAGATATTCAACAAATCTTTCCTTTAACGTAGTCTCCTTTAATTTTCCCACTACTGATTAGACTTGTGCACGGGCAAAATTTTCGATTTAATTCGAATTCGGACTAATTTTTTTTTTCTAATTCGGATGATCCTAATTTCGGACCGGGCCTATTCGATTCAAATGAAATTCTGATCCATTCCGAATTATTTGGCTGAATTTAACATGGGTTAAATTATAGCAGTGCGCCTCCATGCACGCTGCTATCATTCTTTGCAGACAGGGTGTGCATTTAGAAAAAGATCCATCCCAAAAACGGACATTGTCCTACATTGCCAGTTGTGCATGTCACCTCTACTCCAGCATGGGATGCCAGTCACAATGCAAACGTCGAACATCGAGAACCCATGCCTGTCATTCAATTTAGCATATGCTCGAACATTGAAACCCCATGCCTGTCATTCAATATAGCATATGCTCGAACATCGAAAACCCAGGCCTGTCATTCAATTTAGCATATGCTCGAACATCGAAAACCCATGCCTGTCACATCCTACTCAACATAGGTGGTCGACTCGAACATGGACAAACTACATGTCAAATTCTGTGTTAGTACATGGGTAAAGGTTAAGGTTTCATTTTCTGGTACCAGCCTTATACCCTACTGTCCCTCTTTAGTACCCAAATTCCTCTCTCTCGTTTTCCTATCCTGATTTCCCCTCATATCAGATAAGTCTATGTGTATATACATTGTAGTGTTTTATACTACATCAAGAATAAACATCAATGATTGTTTAAACTGTAGTATGTGTGTCTAAACTAATTTTTGTATTGAAAATGCATTAACCCCATCGCGACAAGTGACTTACCAGGTACGTCCCGCAAAAACTGTCACTTAGTGACAGAGGACGTACCTGGTAAGTCCCGGAAGTCATTCGCTAGAATGAAGAAGAAGAAAAATCCGTCGTTAAGTGCCGGGAGCGTGCGGCCGGTCATTAAGGGGTTAATCTTGTGCTAAATGATCACCTCACTTAACCCTTCTCAGAGACTGACAGAATTGGAACGAAGTGCCAACTTGCCTTTGATTCGAGGATCGCAAATTGTGGCAAGCATTAACTCGGGACAATTGCCCATGCGCTCTTCCATGCGCCGGGTAAGTTCCTTCTTCAACCTCGTTAGAAGGGCAGCAACATCTGGAAGTATATTACCCTCAGAACCAGGCAAGCGTTCCCTATGGGAAAGAAAATCATCCAATTTTAAGGAGAGGTGCGTGAAGAGGGGAATGACTTCTGCCAGACTAGCGTTCTCTTTGCTCAAAAGTTCCGTCAAAGCACGGAAAGGCGTAAGAACTGTCACTACCTGTTCCATCAGGGCCCAGTCAGCCCTGCCCAGTGTTCTGTTACTGCCAATGAAATGGTGACATGACATTGCATGAATTGCCTTTTTCTGCTCCAGGATACGCTATAGCATATCTAAGGTGGAGTTCTACCTGGTCCCAACATCTTGTTTTAGGCGGTGCTCTGGGAGGTTTGCCTTGTTCTGTTCCTCCCTGAGTAGCTGGCTATCTTTGATGCTCCGATGGAAGTGGTCAGAAATTTGTCGGCACGACTCCAGAAGTGCTGACAACCTTCCAGTGTTACTGCCATCCTCAAGAGCAGCCTTCACTACTAGATGCAGAACATGCGCTGAGCAGCTCACACCCACAAATGTGCCATCCCGGAGAGCCTTGATCATGTTAGCTGCACCATCAGTAACCACAAACCAAATTTGCGCCTGTGTGCCTGCCTGCTCCCCTAGCCATTGCGCCACCATGTTCTGCAGTGCTTTGCGAATGTTATCTGAGGTGTGCTGCTGATCCATTACCTCAGCATGGAGGAGGAAAGAGCAGTGCTCTGCCTGCTTGGCTACTGCACCTGAACTTGTTGTTGCAATCAGTGTGTCTTGCAACACATTGGGCTGCCACCAATGTGCCGTCAATGACAGCAAGCCATGCTGGCCACTCGGAGCACTCCATAAGTCAGTGGTAAAGTGCACTGACTGGCCACCAGCCTTCCCTAGCAGTTCCTTCAAAAGACCAACGCACGACTGATACAGTGAGGGCACTATAGTTCTACTAAATGTGGTGAGGGATGGAATTTTATATCGGTGTGCAACAACCTCCATAAGTTGATGGAAGGGCTCCCCGTCCACCAAACTGAAAGTTGCACCCCCAACGGCCATGAGCTGTGCAATGAGGCGTGTAATTTTCCTGGACTGCTGTCTGCACATCCCCTTGGAATGAAACCCACCAAAATCTTCCAGTGTGGCCTGTATTGACTTTCGGATGGGCTGTGACTGTCTACTGCTTTTACTAGGACCAGATGTGGCATGATCTCCCTGCCCTTTTTCCTGCCTACTGGTGGTGAGTGTTACACTGGTAAATATAGTAGTGCCACCACGTTCTGCACTCATCAACACTGATTTGTGGTAGTGGTTCAGGTGTTGGTTCATCCCAGAGGTGGAAAGATGACCCAACACCCTCCCATGGCTGACTTCCCTGCCACACAATTTACATTTTGCTAGCCGGCCATCACCAAGTGTCACAAAATGGTCCCACACTTTGGAGCGACGGATGACTTTGGAAGGTGGTGAAGAAGAAACTGAGGTGAAACTTTCTTCATCTTCACATGCTGAAGCAACCTCACTACGTTTTTTTTTTCTACATACCTTTACAGGGTTACTAGTAGACCCAAAGATGGCAGCAGGGATGTCGGGACTGGGATTGGAGGAGGGTGGAGTAACACTGGTGGCAGAGACACTAGCAGCTACTACCTGCCTGGGAGACTCATTTGGAACTGGAGAGTCAGGTGGTGAGTTTTCATCAATAGAAGACAGAATTGTAGCTGGAGAAATAGGAGGAGTTCTATGGGCAGCAGTGGAAAAATGGAGCTCAGGAGAATAATCAAGGTCAGTGGAAAAATCATGCTCAGTGGAAAAATCAAGCTTAGCAGGCCTTGGTCCCTCATATTCTTCTTCCACCTCTTGTAGGTTTGGACAGGAAGAAAAATCATCAGCAGCAGATTTTGGGGAGAGCTGATGAATTCCCTCTTCTGCCTGGTGGCTACCGGGAAATGGTAAATTATCTCCCTCAATAACCTTTTTTGGAGACAATATGCTCTCAGTGTCAGTGACAGTGGCGGCAGGAGAAATTTTCTCAAAATACTCTAATAATTCAAGTTTGGGTTGCTTACTTGGACGTTCGCTGTAAAACTCCTGCATTGATACTGCCCGCAGTTTCCCACCAGTAGTGTTCATGTTCAACAAGCTAGGTGTCCCCAGGTTTATAGAACTGGTTGTAGCAGAAGTGGTGACGGAACTGGCAATGGCAATAGTCATTGTGCAGGTGGTTCTGGGGGGATCATCACAAAACAGCTGGCGAGAGACTGGTGACGGCCGCTTCGTGGTCTTAGAGGAGGAACTGGACCTCTCTACCCTGCTAGTAGAGGTAGAACGACCAGCAGTTCCCTTCTTCATTCTAGTTTTTGTTTTGGACTGCTGCTGCTGAGTCTGACTAGTACTAATCAAAGTACTCTTCTTTCCCCGCCTGCTGCTGCTATCTCTGCTTAAAAGCAACTGCACTGTGGTGGTGTTGGTGGTTGCTGGGTCACGGCAGCTGGTACCAGGACCAGGAACAACAGGTTGTTCACTAGGACTCAAATCCATTACGGAAAGGTAGATAGAGAACGATTATAGTTTTACAACTTTAAAACCTGCCCACACAACAACTGTGACACTGGCAGTGTGACTCTGAAAATTATTCAAACAAATAACTTGTATTATGAATATTTTTAATAAAACCAACACAGGTGACTCTCCCTTAAGGTGGCGAAAAGGCACCCTGCCTGCCTATACAGCTGTGACACTGGCAGTGTGACGCTGAAGATTATTCAAACAAATAACTTGTATTAGGAATAATTTTAATAAAACAAACACAGGTGACTCTCCCTTGCGGTGGCGAAAAGGCACGCTGCCTGCCTATACAACTGTGACACTGGCAGTGTGACGCTGAAGATTATTCAAACAAATAACTTGTATTTTTTATATTTTTAATAAAATCAACACATGTGACTCTCCCTTGCGGTGGCTAAAAGGCACCCTGCCTGCCTATACAACTTTGACAGTGGCAGTGTGACGCTGAAGATTATTCAAACAAATCACTTGTATTTTTTATAATTTTACTAAAACCAACACATGTGGGTCTCCCTTGCGGTGGCAAAAAGGCACCCTGCCTGCCTATACAGCTGTGACACTGGCAGTATGACGCTGAAGATTATTCAAACAAATAACTTGTATTAGGAATAATTTTAATAAAACAAACACAGGCGACTCTCTCTTGTGGTAGCTAAGAGGCACCCTGTCTGCCTATACAACTGTGACACTGGCAGTGTGACTCTGAAGATTATTCAGACAAATCACTTGTATTTTGTATGTTTTTAATAAAACCAACACAGCTGACTCTCCTTTGCGGTGGCAAAAAGGCACCCTGCCTGCCTATACAACTGTGACACTGGCAGTGTGACGCTGAAGATTATTCAAACAAATAACTTGTATTTTTTCTATTTTTAATAAAATCAACACATGTGACTCTCCCTTGCGGTGGCTAAAAGGCACCCTGCCTGCCTATACAACTTTGCCAATGGCAGTGTGACGCTGAAGATTATTCAAACAAATCACTTGTATTTTTTATATTTTTACTAAAACCAACACATGTGGGTCTCCCTCAAGGTGGCGAAAAGGCACCCTGCCTGCCTATACAGCTGTGACACTGGCAGTGTGACGCTGAAGATTATTCAAACAAATAACTTGTATTAGGAATAATTTTAATAAAACAAACACAGGTGACTCTCCCTTGCGGTAGCGAAAAGGCACGCTGACTGCCTATACAACTGTTACACTGGCAGTGTGACGCTGAAGATTATTCAAACAAATAACTTGTATTAGGAATAATTTTAACAAAACAAACACAGGCGACTCTCTCTTGTGGTGGCTAAAAGGCACCCTGTCTGCCTATACAACTGTGACACTGGCAGTGTGACTCTGAAGATTATTCAGACAAATCACTTGTATTTTTTATATTTTCAATAAAATCAACACATGTGACTCTCCCTTGCGGTGGCTAAAAGGCACCCTGCCTGCCTATACAACTTTGACAATGGCAATGTGACGCTGAAGATTATTCAAACAAATCACTTGTATTTTTTATATTTTTACTAAAACCAACACATGTGGGTCTCCCTTGCGGTGGCGAAAAGGCATGCTGCCTGCCTATACAACTGTGACACTGGCAGTGTGACTGAAGAGTATTCAAACAAATGACTTGTACTTCTTATATTTTTTTTAAGAAACACAGATGACCCCCTTGCGGTGGCGAAAAGGCACCCTGCCTGCCTATAGGACTGTCAGACTGGTTGATGTGACATTGAAAATTATTTGAACAAATACCTAATATTTTTTATATTTTGCACAGGAACAAATATCACTCGCTCTTGCAGTGGCAATAACTGGAACTAATGCTGGCTGCCTACCTATGCCTAGCCTAATGCTACCTGCCTGCCTACACAACAACTGGACACTCTCTAATCTCTTCTTCTCTCTCTGAGCTCCAACAACGCAATGAGGAAATGCAGGCTTTCTGCCTGTGTGACTGTGTCATTAGTCCAACCCCCATCATGAAAAGAAGAAGGCTATTGGAATACAGACAAAAGAGGGAAGTTGCGCATGAAATGGAGAATGGAATTGGATTAGAGACATGGAGGGAAAATTATGGAGGGAAAGTAATTGAGCACGCACAGGAAGTACAAAAAAACTTTTGGAAATTTGTCGAATGCCGAAACTTCTGAAAGTTTCGACGGATTTCGGTACTGGGCTGTCCGGAGTCGGATCATTTTTGCCGAATGACCCTTGAGTTTCGGATTGGTCGAATGTCTCCGAATGACCCCATTTTCGACGAAATCCGAATGTCTCCGAATCAAGTCTACTACTGATGTAAGACTTACTGGTCTGTAGTTACCAGACTCTTCCCTGCTACCTTTTTTGTGAAGAGGTACTACATTTGCTAACTTCCAAACTTCTGGAATTATTCCTGTCGTTAGTGACTGATTGAATAATTCTGTTAAAGGTTTTGCCAGAACACACTTAAGTTCTTTTAATAACTTTGGGTGTATCCCATCTGGTCCCATTGATTTATCTGTTTTAACCTTAGAAAGTCGAAGTAGAACTTCTTCCTCTATTAACATGCGTGTTTCCCATGTCTTGCCATTTTGTTTTTCTAACAGAGGTCCCTTCATCTTTCTCTGTAAAAACTGAACAGAAATATTAATTGAGACAGTCAGCTAGCCCTTTATTCTCATTTACATAGTTTACATTTTTTGTTTTCAGTCTAACTATTCCTTGTTTCATTTTCCTCCTTTCACTTATATATCTAAAAATATTTTATCCCCCTTTTTTTATTGACTAAGCAATTTTTCCTCTGTCTGTGCTTTGGCACATCTAATAATGCATTTGGCCTTCTTCAGCCTAGTCTTGTACCGATACCTATCTTCTTCCTTCTGCGTCTGCTTATATTTCTTAAATGCTTCTTTTTTCTCCTTTACTATATTTGACACTTCTGCAAAGTACCACAGTGGTTTTCGTTTTCTTTTACCCTTGCTGACATGTCTAATGCAATGCTCTGTTGCAGGGTTCAAAATTTCCACTCGCCACTAGCCAATGGCGAGTGAAAATTTAGTGGGTATATTATGGCTTGCAGTGGCGAGTAACTTTTCAGGTCTGGCTAGTAGCAAAGGACTTCAAATTTTAAGCCCTGGTCTGTTGCATTTAGTAAAACACATTTCAGATAATCACATTTCTCCTGGACTTCATCTAAAGATCTCCAAGTTGTTAAAGACTGACCTAAAAATGTTTCCATTTTAGAAAAATCAGCCTTTCTAAAGTCTAGAGTCTTTGTTTTAGACTTTAGAAAAGCTGATTTTAATAAATTTGAATGCTAGACTGGTCTCCTAAGCATTGCCTTGCAAAATGTTGGAGATCTCCCTAGCAGTTAATGGGTTAAAAGTCCCATTTAAATCAATGGGCAATTCCTTCCTTGTGATGTAGCTGGTTTTCCCCAAGATGTGACCTTATTTCATTGGTGTATTGGCATATATGTAAAATGAACCGTCTTCCTGTAAACCAGATGAAGAAGCTTTCACAATGAGACAGGCACACATGCAATGATATATCACTGTGAGGAAGTGAAACCAGAAACCCACACAGGCTGAAATAGAATCCCACGCAAGAATTCCCCACTCCCCTTTTACCTTTGTTTTCTACATTTCAAGCAGCAATTACGTCATTATCATACATGAATATATTCTGAAATTGGAATTTACCTTTATGATAAATGGGCTGCGTGTATCTTTGATTGTGGGATTTCACCCTATTAGTATTTTTTGCTTTTTGCCTTCATTTTTTAGTTTAATTTAGCTTCTTTTTGTTTCTTTTTACATTTTTATTTTATTTGTTGTTGTTGGAAAGAAACGATTTAGATTCTTAATTTAATTATGGACTATTTTCTTTCTAATTTTGTTTTTCTTTCATTTTTTCATTTTATTTTCTTGATATTTTGTTTACCCTGAATTTTTCCATCTTTTTTAAATGTACTTTTATTTGTTTCATTTATTTGCTTACATTCATTTGGTTGATGCATGGCGGGCAGCACATTGCATGGCTTCTTTGCAGCTGTGCAGGAGTCTTTCCGACCATGGCATCAATTAAATGTTGCACTTTGTAATTGTGGGCAAGCAATTTAGTTAGGTTTATATTTCTGATGGCGGGTCTTATTAGGTCTCCGGCATATTGCAAATCAATCATTTATTGTTGTTTTTATTTTTCTATTTGTTCCTTTATACATTTATCTATAATATCTCTTGTTTTCCATTTATTACACTTCGGTATTCACGGTATTCACTGACCCTTTGTTCAGTGATGTCATGAACTGGGTCTCCGATTCAGGGTCACGGATGCCAAGGACTTTTGGTGGGCGACCAGGTATTGTCTCTATATATATCACTGTGTGAACACAAAAAGTTTGAGAGCCAGATGGCTAAAGAAACCATCCGTAAATCAAAAAAGAAGGCTTTTCGATCAAGGCACACAGATATTCAAAAATAGAAAAATGCTTTATTAAATAGTACAATATACAGCACACAGTCTAAAAACAATTAAAAATCCCTAAACAGGTGAAATGATATAAAGATGGTATAGTGAGAGTACTGTGCTCATATCCCTCAATTATTAATGCTGCAACAAAAAACCACATGAGCAAATCATATCAGTTAGATCCAAATAAAGGTAACAAATGTATCACATAATAAATACTCATCTGAATAAAGTAAGTAGCAACATGAGGGAAAGAAGTCACAGTATTACATTCCACCAATACACCCACACCCAACACGTATCGCCACCGTTGTGGCTTCATCAGGGGTAAAGCATTTTTCTATTTTTGAATATCTGTGTGCCTTGATCAAAAAGCCTTCTTTTTTGATTTCCGGATGATTTCTTTAGCCATCTGGCTCTCAAACTTTTCATGTTTATGTAAGGGCTTTGAGTGCACCAGGATTATTTATATCTTTATTAGTTAATCACTGATATTTGGCTAGTGCAGCCCGACTTTCTTATAAATCTATACATATCACTGACATTACAATGTATGCTTGCCCTGATGAAGGTCCTTGAACAGACCGAAAATGTTTGGCATGTTGGAATTGTGATGTGAATAAACTTTGTTTTTCTTTGCCACAATCAACTGTTTCCTGCGAGTGCTCTCCCAGAGCCTTGGCTAAGTACACTGTTTTACCTCATGTAGGCGACGAGCACCAATCTTTGTATTAATTTAATTTTAAGTTTTAGAGTGCCACTGCCATTTGTTTCATCTTTGAATATATTTTATAATATCGTATCGTAATTATGTTTATTATGAAAACATATATGCAAAAGGACTTTTCCTGCTGTGTAAAACAAAAATGATCCCACTGTAAAGAGATTACACTTTTAATCAACAGCATCCAAGAGGCAAAATTCAAGTAAGAAAGTAGTAGTAAGTGATAAGAACGTCAACAGCTCGTGGCCAGGGTAGAAAATTGCAGTTTAAATAAAAAAAAAAAGTCTGAGCTGTAAAGAATTTTGATTTAAAAATGTCCCAGCTGTGGAAGTGGCCTTGTATTACTCAACAGGAAGAAACCCTATAACATTATTTTTTCAAAAAGCACATTTACTGCTCATTTAATATCTGGAGACTCCTCTAACAAACAGTCTGATGTACTGCAAAATAACTGGAACAATTCTGGGGCAAACCAGCTGCTCCATGGGGACAAATAAAAATTATTATTCTTTTAAACACTTTATTTACATTTTTTAACAGGTGGTACTGAAGAAAATAAAGGAGGAGGGGAGGTGACAATGAAATAGATGGGAAGGGACTTGCGTCCATGTGTGAGCAGCATCTCGGTATTAATTATGCGGTCAATCATACAAGTTGGACACGAGACAATCAATAGTGCAGAAAGAAAAAAGCCCCCAAAAAATAATGGGGGGGATAGTGCGCTCAAGGGTGCCTGGTGGAGAGGCCTTCCAAGATAACCAAGGGTTACTAGATGATTGATATTCTTTTTTTTGGCACCTTGGAGAGAGGATGTTAGTTTATTCATCTCATAGTTTTCTCTGATTGTTTTGCTTTACCTAAGATATGGTCCGTAGAACATTTCCAGTGTTAAGCTAGGGCCCTCCGAGCAGCCAAAGTAATCTGAGAGGCAAGTTTATTTTGAGCAGAGGAAAGGATGTCAAGAGATTTGGATAGAAGGAAGTTCCAGAAGTGGGAATAGATAGTGTGTTAGTTTATGGCAGGAACACTGGGTGTGAATGTAAGAATCATGTTGTTGACAGACTTTCCAACAATCACTAGAGCCTAACCTGGCCATTGCAACAATTTGCCAGAGGAAGCTGAAAGTCTAAATCCCTTTCCAAAGCTATCATATAACCAAATTTAGCATCAGGTAAATAGTCCAACAAAGAGGAATAGATAAGCAAGATGAGATCCTTAGAAGAGTGACCTTCAGAACAATTTTTTTCAAAGCGAGACAGCGAGACCTGGAGAAAATAAAAAAATTCATAAGGAGGAAGTTGTCTACCTTTGTTAATATCATCAAATATAATGATGTGATAGTTGTTAAAAAAAAACCCACAAAGGCGAGAAAGGCCACAGTCTTCCAGACAAGTGAGATTTGGGGGTTAGACGCCGTTAAAAAAAAAGATATGGGGTGAGAGGGGAGGGAGTTGAAACAATGTACAGATCTGGGGTATAACTGAGGAGGTGCATCCTGAGAGTTTGAAAACCTGGGCTCAGGAGTTCTTCACCAGTCTCCTACTGGATTTCTCTGCACATTATCTGCTGGTGGATCGTATACACAGGCTGCCGAGATCGCGAGCTCTGCCCTCGGATATGCCCAGGGATGTGATCCTGGGACTCCATTATTATCATGTGAAGGAGGAACTCATGCGTCTGAGTAGACAGCAGGATCCCCTACCTGCACCGATCTCCCACATACACCTGTTTGCAGACCTCTCCTCTATGACAGTGCAACTCAGGAGGCAGCTGTGGCCTGTCACCACTGCCCTGCGGCGTGCTGAGATTTGCTACAAATTGGGATTCCCTGTTAAGTTGGTGATGAGTAAAGATGGTTCTATCATGACTATCTCCTCCTTAGAGGAAGGTATTCGGGTTCTGTCATCCTGGAACATCCAAGTGCCTGCTTCTCCTGATCCCCAGTGGCAGAGAGGGGCCCATCCAATGAGAGACTGGTCTATCGTTTCTGCATCCCATTTGATTCCTCATCAAGGCCCTGCATCTCCTCCGTGGGGTGAACCGAACAGCTGATGCAGACACAGACGCATGGAGTCCTCTTTGATTTTTCTGTGTCACAAACCTGAGATGGGGACATTGGGTTCACGGTTCTTACTTGTGAGCCCTTTGATATTGTCTACCGCAGTCTGTGGAGATAAGGTCTATCCTATGACAGGTAATGATGAGAGCCTCAACAGGCCCTCACGCCTAGGGTGTTCTTGACTAGGTGCTCTCTGTTCTGAGCGTCATTATATTTTCATGTTGCCTATAGACTTGAGACCATGGGATCTCTGAGGAAGTTTCAGGGTTACTTAAGCTCTGGGTTTGCCATGGGTGTGGGGCTTGTGGTTTCCGGGGTGCCCTTCCACAGGTGGAGTCGGGGTGTGGAGACATACTAGACCCCCTTGTGGAACCGGTACCTGGGAAGTGTTATTGCATTGCATTGCCCCTGAACTGGGGGAACTGTCCAGTGGTTCATATGCCCCCATGAAATGTATCATGATGAACACTACATTAGTTTTTAAAATAATCTTTTGTATTATAATGGCCAGAGGGGATAGTTACCTGTGAACCCCTTTAATAGGATGGGGGGAAGATGGTGATCTAGTTTTTCGATAAGATGCTAGGGGATGCGGGACGAATTCGGGAGAGGAGAGTAAGACAATTCTGAGCCGTGGGGAAAGCTAACCTTCACTGACAAAAAAAAAATATATTATTTTATTATTTTATAGTATTCTGGCTGCTGTAGGTGCTGGGGGCCCTAGGGGCCCCTATGGCGTTAATGGCTGGGGGGTCTCTGGGGTCCTGGGCGCATGCAGTGACCTGTTTGTGGAGGGGTTTGTCACTTGGAGGGGGGGCACTGGGCTTATTGCAACTATTTGTTAAGATGTTGTATTTTACACCCTGATAACTCAGTGTGCTGGTTCTAATGTTTGCTGCACCTTCTAGGGTAACTTCACTACTCAGCTCATACCCATCTGAATGTTGGGCGACCACTATGTTATTCCCTTGGTACACCAGGCCCTAACTGGGTAAGGCTCATCTGTTGAGGGGGCACGGCATCTGAGCATCCCGGCCCAATGTTTCTGTCTCCACTCTATAGCAAAAGTATATTTTCTACAGTGCGCCTAGCGTTCTTTAACCCCGATGTGCGGGGGTTTTTCTCCAGATCTGTCATCAATTGTAATTGATGTACTCTACTCCCCCTACTCATCTGGGTATGAGCTCAGTGCTTCTATCTGCTTAAAAGTTCATAATGTTTCAACATTTTGCACTGTTTTGTTTTTTTTTTGCTGCCCCCTGGGGCAACTATCTGCTCCTTTTCACTTCTCTTTCTTCCTTCCTCTTCCACTGACTCTCTGGCGCTATCACGGTGCCCGTGCTCTTTTTGCTTTTTTGCTTTGTTTTTCTGTCAGTCTAGTCTGTGCCTTGCTCCCATTGGCTACCGTGTGTTAGTCCCGCCCAGTGTGATCTTTATATACTGGGCTAGGGGCACCCCTCCGGTGCCCTTTCGTGGTGTTCCTGTGCCGGTGCTTATTGCTCAGTGTTTCCCAGTGCACCGACTCGGCCTGCCTGACTACTCTGCATATTGTCTGCTGCCCTTATGAACTGACCCAGATTGCTTGACTATTCTCTGATGTTTCCTGCTCCATGATTCGACCCGGCTTGGCTGACATTCCTGCTCCGTGACTCTGACCCAGTTTGGCTGAAGTTCCTGCTTCGTGATCCGACCCGGCTTGGCTGACGTTCCTGCTCTGTGATTCGACCCGGCTTGGCTGATATTCCTGCTCCGTGTATCTACCCGGCTTGTTTGGCGTTCCTGTGCTGTGTCGCCTAGGTGACATTCTGACTGTCTGGCAATTGGGTTATGTCCTTGTGCAGAGTATCAGTGGCCAGTCTCCATTACCACTCCAGCTGTTGAGCCACCGGTTGCCTCCTGTTAAACTTGTGCAGAGTGCAAGCGTTGTCTCCGTTACTGCTACGGCAGTTTACCTTGGGCCTAGTCTCTGTTATTGCCTCTGCTCAGAACAAGTGCATGTCTCCGTTACCACTCCGGCTGTTGAACCACCGGTTGCCTCCGGTTAAACTTGTGCAAGTGTTGTCTCCGTTACTGCTACGGCAGTTTACCTTGGGCCTAGTCTCTGTTATTGCCTCTGCTCAGAACAAGTGCCTGCCTCCGTTACCACTCTGGCTGTTGAGCCACCGGTTGCCTCCGGTTAAACTTGTGCAGAGTGCAAGTGTTGTCTCCGTTACTGCTACGGCAATTTACCTTGGGCCTAGTCTCCGTTATTGCCTCTGCTCAGAGCAAGTGTCTGCCTCCGTTACCACTCCGGCTGTCGAGCCACCGGTTGCCTCCAATTTAACTTGTGCAGAGTGCAAGTGTTGCCTCCGTTACTGCTATGGCAGTTTACCTTGGGCCTAGTCTCCATTATTGCCTCTGCTCAGAACAAGTGCCTGCCTCCATTACCACTCCGGCTGTTGAGCCACCAGTTGCCTCCAGTTAAACTTGTGCAGAGTGCAAGTGTTGTCTCCGTTACTGCTACGGCAGTTTACCTTGGGCCTAGTCTCCGTTATTGACTCTGCTCAGAGCAAGTGTCTGCCTCCGTTACCACTCTGGCTGTCGAGCCACCGGTTGCCTCCAGTTAAACTTGTGCAGAGTGCAAGTGTTGCCTCCGTTACTGCTACAGCAGTTTACCTTGGGCCTAGTCTCTGTTATTGCCTCTGCTCAGAACAAGTGTCTGCCTCCGTTACCACTCCGGCTGTTGAGCCACCGGTTGCCTCTGGTTAATTGTGCAGTGTGCAAGTGTTGCCTCTGTTACTGCTCCAACAGTACCTCACGTATTGCTATTTCCACTATTGCCTAACAGCTCATGCCAGTTCTGCTATCTGGCTATTGGCGTTATCAATTCCTCAGCTGTTTATATGCAGAGAGCCCCATCACTGACCTCTCTGCACATGGAACTGTTTACACTCTGAAGATAATTAACCCATTCAAGACCTTGCTCCTGGGAGGCCATCACTCTGCCTGACCTGTGTCAGTATAGACTATTGTGGACTTATTGTTTATGCTGGACCTGTGTAGGCTTATGTCTATTTAACCTGTCGTGTGTCTGTACTAGTCTGCTATATACTACAGGACCTGTGAAGGTTATTCATTTTAATAAAACTGTGTTTTATTCTAAACCTGTGTCTGTGCGTCAAATAAACCGTTACAGGTGCCTGTGCACTCCCCACCCCTGTCCTAGTGTTCCTCATTGCCCCCTGCCTTTTTTCCCTTTGTTGTTTGTCTCCTTGGGATGGTTTGACTGGGTGCTCTCCCATTTTGGTTGAAAGAAGATGGTAGTCTTATATTCAGAATGACTTCCATTTGTTGGATTGTGATCAGAGCCTCTATCATCTATCCCTTTTTTTTAATTCATAATGAGTACTAAATTTCTTTCTATGAATGTGAAGGGTCTAAACACCCCCCACAAATGGTGCATGCTGTTTCAGGAAGCTGCTAAATCCAACTCTTATCTGTATCCAGGAGACCCACTTTGCTGCTGGTAAGATCCCATCTATGCTTTCCCGTCAGTTTGCCCTTGCCTTTCACTCCATGGCTGCTACTAAGAGAGAGGTGTCTCAATATGGCTATGTCATTCCCTGGTGACTACGATACACCAGGTGAGGAAGGACCCACAGGGCCGCTACCTCATATTAGTAATTACTATTAACAATGTCCTCTACACCTTAGTCAACCTGTATGCACCTAATTCCAATTCAGCTCAATTCGTACGTTCTACCCTCTCAAAATTGGCTAGACTTCTTCAGGGTGCCCTGATTGTATGTGGGGACCTCAACGTGGTGGCAGATCCATGCATGGATGCCTCTTCTGGGCACACTGGACAATATTTCTTACGTTCTTTGGTGTTCCAAGGTAAGATTTTTCAACAAACCATGAGAGAGGAGAAGCTGGGTTTTACATGTTTCAGAAAAGGATATATACTACTCGTCAGTACACTCTTCATTTTCCAGACTAGACTATTTCTGTGTGTACAAAACGACTCTTCAATGAGTTCGTAGATGTGATATAGGTGTAATTCAATGGTCAGACCATGCTCCTGTTATGTTGGAAATTTCTGAGCAGTATTGTTACCAGGGCTCGGGACATTGGAGAAAGGCCTGAGGCCACCCTTTACATCAGACAGAAGCTGCTTGACTATTTTGACACCAATGAAACGGGTGACGTGACTCCTGAAACCTTGTGGGAAGGTCACAAGGTAGTCATTAGGGGACATTTTATCTCATATGCAGCGGAGGAGAGTCGGAAGAGGGAGGCATGGCTGCTCCACCTACAAACGTCCTTGGTTGCCTTAGAGACTCAACTCAAAAGATGTCCCAATAGGCATCAGGCCGCTCAGGTGGCATTGATCAAACAGGAAATGTCTACAATCAAGTTGTATTATATCCAGCTGATTACATTATGATCAGGCTGGTTTTGTTAAAGGTAGGCAAGCCTCTGACAACACGAGGATGATTGTGAATGTAATAGAGGCAATGGGTGTCACGGTTTTTTATGACTCTCAGACACAAGTTTTAGGTAAAAATCAATTTTATTGAAATAATAAATTGATAATGTAGGATGGCAATCACATACATACAGATATATTCAGAAAATAACAAGACAGAAGGCAGACTCTACCGGTCCTGTCAATATACCGGACAGGACAGTCAGAAGTAATAGAATGTTAGGCTCTACCGGCCTTGCCAATACCGGGTAAGGCAACCTGCAGATGGAATCGCATAACGGTTCTACCGGCCTTACCAATTTACCGGGCAAGGCAGCCTCAATAGATTCATAATGTAGGCTCTACCGGCCCTGCCAATACCGGGTAAGGCAACCTCAGATGGAATGTGGCAAAAGGTTCTACCGGCCTTACCAATACCGGGCAGGGCAGCCCTGAGATAGTAGCAGCAGTCAGATGGTAATGGCAAATTGACAGGATCGTAAGCAACCCAGAGTACACACACTGAGACTAACAGGGGAATCGTAAAGCCACAAGGCTTTGGAGCAAACCAGCGTCCGCACGCTGGGACTAACACTGAATTGTATAGCCGATAGGCTTAGGAGCAAACCAGTGACCGCACACTGGTGTAACAAGCGAGTTAGTATAGCTGTAAGGCTTAGGAGCAAACCAGCATCCGCATACTGGTGTAACAAGTGAGTTTGTATAGCCGCAAGGCTTTGGAGCAAACCAGCGTCCGCACGCTGGGACTAACACAGAATTGTATAGCTGATAGGCTTAGGAGCAAACCAGTGACCGCACACTGGTGTAACAAGCGAGTTTGTATAGCCGCAAGGCTTTGGAGCAAACCAGCGTCCGCACGCTGGGACCAACACAGGATAGTACAGCCGATAGGCTTTGGAGCAAACCAGTGACCGCACACTGGTGTAACAAGCGAGTTTGTATAACCGCAAGGCTTTGGAGCAAACCAGCGCCCGCACGCTGGGACTAACACAGGATTGTATAGCCGATAGGCTTTGGAGCAAACCAGTGACCGCACACTGGTGTAACAAGAGAGTTTGTATAGCCGCAAGGCTTTGGAGCAAACCAGCGTCCGCACGCTGGGACTAACACAGAATTGTATAGCTGATAGGCTTTGGAGCAAACCAGTGACCGCACACTGGTGTAACAAGCGAGTTTGTATAGCCGCAAGGCTTTGGAGCAAACCAGCGTCCGCACGCTGGGACTAACACAGAATTGTATAGCTGATAGGCTTTGGAGCAAACCAGTGACCGCACACTGGTGTAACAAGCAAGTTTGTATAGCCGCAAGGCTTAGGAGCAAACCAGCGTCCGCATACTGGTGTAACAAG
The DNA here is from genome assembly GCA_037306005.1 of Rhinophrynus dorsalis. Taxonomy (NCBI): domain Eukaryota; kingdom Metazoa; phylum Chordata; class Amphibia; order Anura; family Rhinophrynidae; genus Rhinophrynus; species Rhinophrynus dorsalis. The sequence continues at coordinate 564,923,550 of CM074719.1, read as the reverse complement.
CGAGTCGCCGACGCGACCAGGCAGGAGGTCGCCAGGATACAGGAGACAGGCGATGCGATGACAGGAACCAGCAACGATCAGTCAGGTCAGAAAACAGCAGAGAAGTTCAGCAGGAACTGCAACACCAGAGACTAGGCCGGAACCAGGACTGGAAGTACTTCAGCATGCAGGAAACACTGGAACAGTAGAGATCAGGAACTCAGGAACACGTGAGATCAGGAACTCAGGAACACTGGAACAGAGGCCCAGCTATCACTAGCATAGTGATAGCAAGAAGGTCAGAAACAACACGAAAGGGCACTCAAAGGGTGCCCAATCCAGGTTTAAATAGGCAATGAAAGGCGGGCTATCTGCAGACAGCCAATAGCAGCCCCCTACTGGTGACAGACAAGCAACTGCAGCAATCACGGGCACCGTGATAGTACCCCCCCTTCAAAGACCCCCTCTCCTAGAATAGGGTCTAGGTTTCTGTGGGTAATTGGCATGAAAGGCCCTAGTTAGCCTAGGTGCATGAAGGTCCGTACTATCCACCCATGATCGATCCTCAGGACCATACCCTTTCCAATGCACCAGGTACTGTACCCTTCCTCTAAGCCTACAGGAATCAATAATGCTCTGAACCTCGTACTCCTCCTGGCCCTCGACCTCAACAGGTCCTGGCACCACAGGTGTGGTAGTATAGCGATTGCAAACCAGAGGCTTAAGAAGGGACACATGGAACACATTATGGATACGCATGGATGCAGGTAGTTCTAGTGCATAGGAGACAGGGTTAATTTTGCGAATAACTCTGTATGGACCAATAAACCGGGGAGCCAACTTATTAGACGGAACCTGCAGCTTGAGATTTCTGGAGGAAAGCCATACTCTATCCCCAACCTGAAAGGAAACCGCTGGAAGCCTTCTGCGATTAGCATGGCGCTGATGACGCTGAAATGACTGACCAAGTGCCCTCTGAACTTGTGCCCATGTGGAACGGAGTTGCTCGATATGCTCATCCAGAGCTGGAATCTGTTGCGTCTGAAATGAGTCTGGAAGCAAACAGGGCTGGAACCCATAATTAATCAGAAATGGAGAGCTCCCAGATGAAGAATTGACCGCACAGTTCCTGGCGAACTCTGCCCAAGGCAACAAGTCGGACCAATTATCATGATGGTCAGTAACGAAACAACGGAGAAATTGTTCCAAGCCCTGATTAGCTCGTTCAGCGGCTCCATTGGTCTGGGGATGGTAGGCAGAGGAGAAGGACAGCTGTATGCCCATCTGTTGGCAAAATGCCCTCCAAAATCTAGACACAAACTGGCTCCCCCTGTCAGACACCAGTACCCTAGGCACTCCATGCAACCGGAATACTTCTCTGGCGAACACCATTGCCAATTCCTTCGCTGAAGGAAGACCACGGAGGGGCACGAAATGAGCCATTTTAGAAAACCTGTCCACCACCATGAATATAAAGGAGTACCCCTTAGACATAGGCAACTCTCCCATAAAATCAATGGAAACATGAGACCAGGGGCGTTCGCCATTAGGCACCGGTTGAAGCAAGCCCACAGGGAGATGTCTCGGGGTCTTAGCGCGGGCACAGGTGGCACAGGCATTCGTAAATTCGGCACAATCGTTTCTCATGGAGGGCCACCAAAATAACTGAGAAAGGGACCATAACAATTGGTCTCTACCAATATGTCCCGCAGCCTTAGAGGAATGGTAGGTTTCAAGCAGCCTAGTACGAAATAGTTCATCGACAAAACATTTGCCCACTGTAGTTTCATGGGGAGCGGACCCCTGAGAGGCCAGGATCTCCTCCCCTAAAGGAGAAGTGATACTCGTGCGTATAGTAGCCAGTATTCTATCAGGTTGGATGATGGGTGCTGGTGCTTCCACTCTATCACTGTCGGCCTCAAATTGTCTTGACAGTGCATCCGCCCTGATATTCTTTGACCCCGGTAAGTATGATACAATGAAATTAAATTGAGACAGGAACAGTGCCCACCTGGCCTGACGGGAGGACAATCTCTTGGCCTCCGAGAGATAAGTCAGATTTTTATGATCTGTTAGGATTAATACGGGAGTCTTGGTACCTTCAAGCAAATGACGCCACTCCTTAAGAGCGAGGATAATGGCCAATAATTCTTTGTCACCTATCTCATAGTGACCTTGAGTGACAGTCAACTTCTTAGAGAAAAACCCACAAGGTCTGAGAGTACCACCTTTCTCGTGTCGTTGCGAAAGTACTGCCCCAACCCCAATATCTGAGGCATCCACCTCTAACGTAAATGGAAGTAGAGGATTGGGGTGGGATAACACAGGAGCCGCAGCAAATGCCAGCTTCAAATTCTCAAAGGCATTCTCAGCAGATACCGGCCAACAAGAAGGATTAGCGCCCTTGTGCGTAAGATCGGACAAAGGTTTAACAATGGAAGAAAAGTTCTTAATAAACCGCCTATAATAATTAGCGAAACCCAGGAAACGCTGTATGGCTTTAAGCCCCTTGGGTTTTGGCCATTGTAAGACAGCTGACAACTTATCCTTGTCCATGGCAATGCCATCATTGCCAATTATGAACCCCAAGAATGGCACACTGGTTCTATGAAAGTCACATTTTTCCAGTTTACAAAATAATTTGTTCTCACGGAGTCGTAGCAATACTGCGGATACATCTTTGATGTGCTGTGCCATGTCTTGAGAGTAAATCAATATATCGTCCAGATAAACCACAACACATGTCTGTAACATATCTCTCAGAACATCGTTTATCAGTTCCTGGAAAACTGCGGGGGTATTACATAGCCCAAATGGCATTACAAGATACTCGTAGTGCCCAGCTCGAGTATTAAAGGCAGTTTTCCACTCATCACCTGCTCGAATGCGCACAAGACTGTAAGCGGCCCGTAGGTCCAATTTGGTAAAAATCGAAGCGCCCTTAAGCCTGTCAAAAAGCTCGGTGATGAGTGGTATTGGGTATGCGTTTTTTGCCATTAGTTTATTCAAGCCCCGGTAGTCAATGCATGGTCTTAATTCGCAATTTTTCTTTTTTACAAAAAAGAACCCAGCCCCAGCTGGAGAGGTAGATTTTCGTATGATCCCTCTAGCAAGGGCATCAGAAATGTAATCCTCCATAGCCTTATTTTCCTCACAAGATAATGGATAAGTGCGTCCTTTCGGAGGTACTGCCCCAGGCTGCAATTCGATGCAACAATCATAAGGTCTATGCTGAGGTAGCAAACTGGCCTCTCCTTTGTTAAAAACATCGCCAAACTGTTGGTACACATCCGGTATAGCCGAGGAGGTGCACAGGACCTTAACAGGCTGGATGACGCACTTGTCCATACAAAGCTGGGACCAAGCAGCAATTTCACACTTATTCCAATCAAATTGTGGGTTATGTAACTGTAACCACGGAAAGCCCAATATTACCGCATGGTGCGGAGAATTAATCAGTTGAAACTGCTGCTCTTCTCTGTGAAGTGCCCCAATAGTCATAGACAGTGGCATAGTTTCAAACATAACCTGAGGCGGTTCTAAGGGTCTGCCATCAATCGCTTCAATAGTCAAGGGATTTTCTCTTTCAATGCGTGGAACTCCGTGCAATTCAGCAAAGGTATTATCCATAAAATACCCTGCTGCACCAGAGTCAACCAAGGCCAAAACCTCCACAGAGCGTTGTGCCCAAGATAATACCACCTGTATAGTGGGTTTCATTGTCCCCGACACTGGGGATGATTGTACACCACCTAGGGCCTGTCCCGCAAGGTACCCTAGGTGTGTGCGTTTCCCGGACGTACCGGACAGGAATTTAGCAAATGCCCTTTTTTACCGCAGTATAAACACAACCCTTGTCTTCTGCGATAAAATCTCTCAGCCTTGGTTACTCTAGTGAAGCCTATTTGCATAGGTTCACTTGTCTCCCGTACAGGTTCACTAGACTTCAATGCCAAGGGAGGGATGGGTGGGCAAAACATGCCACTAGGCTCATTATTCTTTGACCGTAACTTACGATCTCTGGCAATTGATCTCTCACGTATTCTGGAGTCAATTATCATAACATATTCAATGTAGTCATCTAGATCAATAGGTAGATCTTTAGCAGCGATTTCGTCCTTAATGTGGTCATTCAGGCCTTGAGAAAAAACTGCCAATAATGCCTCGTTATTCCAACCTACCTCTGCTGCCAATGTGCGGAATTCGATGGCGTAGTCGCCTACTGTACGCCTGCCCTGAAGTATCTCCATAAGGCGTTTGGCAGCAGAGGTGGTTCTACCAGGAGGCTCAAACACTCTTCGAAAGGATTGCACAAATTCTCTAAAGTTTTTAGTACAAGGTTTAGCATTCTCCCACAAGGGGTTAGCCCAAGCCAAAGCTCTGCCAGTGAGCAAAGATATTGTAAACCCCACCTTACTATGATCATTGGGAAATGCGTGTGCCGTCAATTCCATAAAAATCTCGAGTTGGTTGATGAACCCTCTGCAGAGACTAGGGTCACCATCGTATCTTAGCGGCAAGGGTGCAGAAGCCGTTAGCCCTTTAACAGTGCCCCCTAGGGATCTGGTATCACTCTCCGGTGTCTGACTTGGCGAGACCACCGGGCTAGAGCTAGATTTGTCAGCAAGTACCGTGCGTTCAAGGATCGTTTGAATTGCAACTGACAACTGATCCAAACGTTGCTCGAGCACATCCATCCTCCAATGGATATTCTGTGCATTACCTTCGCCTTTGCTGTCTGAGGTCATGGCCCTTTCGTACTGTCACGGTTTTTTATGACTCTCAGACACAAGTTTTAGGTAAAAATCAATTTTATTGAAATAATAAATTGATAATGTAGGATGGCAATCACATACATACAGATATATTCAGAAAATAACAAGACAGAAGGCAGACTCTACCGGTCCTGTCAATATACCGGACAGGACAGTCAGAAGTAATAGAATGTTAGGCTCTACCGGCCTTGCCAATACCGGGTAAGGCAACCTGCAGATGGAATCGCATAACGGTTCTACCGGCCTTACCAATTTACCGGGCAAGGCAGCCTCAATAGATTCATAATGTAGGCTCTACCGGCCCTGCCAATACCGGGTAAGGCAACCTCAGATGGAATGTGGCAAAAGGTTCTACCGGCCTTACCAATACCGGGCAGGGCAGCCCTGAGATAGTAGCAGCAGTCAGATGGTAATGGCAAATTGACAGGATCGTAAGCAACCCAGAGTACACACACTGAGACTAACAGGGGAATCGTAAAGCCACAAGACTTTGGAGCAAACCAGCGTCCGCACGCTGGGACCAACACTGAATTGTATAGCCGATAGGCTTAGGAGCAAACCAGTGACCGCACACTGGTGTAACAAGCGAGTTAGTATAGCTGTAAGGCTTAGTAGCAAACCAGCATCCGCATACTGGTGTAACAAGTGAGTTTGTATAGCCGCAAGGCTTTGGAGCAAACCAGCGTCCGCACGCTGGGACTAACACAGAATTGTATAGCTGATAGGCTTAGGAGCAAACCAGTGACCGCACACTGGTGTAACAAGCGAGTTTGTATAGCCGCAAGGCTTTGGAGCAAACCAGCGTCCGCACGCTGGGACCAACACAGGATAGTACAGCCGATAGGCTTTGGAGCAAACCAGTGACCGCACACTGGTGTAACAAGCGAGTTTGTATAACTGCAAGGCTTTGGAGCAAACCAGCGCCCGCACGCTGGGACTAACACAGGATTGTATAGCCGATAGGCTTTGGAGCAAACCAGTGACCGCACACTGGTGTAACAAGAGAGTTTGTATAGCCGCAAGGCTTTGGAGCAAACCAGCGTCCGCACGCTGGGACTAACACAGAATTGTATAGCTGATAGGCTTTGGAGCAAACCAGTGACCGCACACTGGTGTAACAAGCGAGTTTGTATAGCCGCAAGGCTTTGGAGCAAACCAGCGTCCGCACGCTGGGACTAACACAGAATTGTATAGCTGATAGGCTTTGGAGCAAACCAGTGACCGCACACTGGTGTAACAAGCAAGTTTGTATAGCCGCAAGGCTTAGGAGCAAACCAGCGTCCGCATACTGGTGTAACAAGCGAGTCGCCGACGCGACCAGGCAGGAGGTCGCCAGGATACAGGAGACAGGCGATGCGATGACAGGAACCAGCAACGATCAGTCAGGTCAGAAAACATGCAACTCCAGGTGAGGTGGCATGGGTGGACATGGAAGATTCTCAGGTGTCACCCTCTAGAATTTGCAATCTTCTCTGGATACCTAGAAAACCGAGACCAGAGATGTCCAGGTTCCTATCTTGCATGGAGGTCTCTATACGTACTTGGACTGGTTATGCTGCCAAAGTGCAAGATCTGGTGTATTTCTCAAAGGCCACCCCTCATTGGAATATCTCATCCCCCACTCTAACTATTCAGTATGGCAGAATGCCGGGATAACATCCTTGGGTCACCTATTTACAAATGGTTTGTTGTGGCCCTTTGAAGACTTGAAGACCAGTTATACTTTACCGCTCAATTACTTTTATAAATACCTTCAGCTGCGTTATGCACTTGCTTCGTCACTCCCCTCTTTGTCAAGACCAGTGTTACTGACTCATGGTCTGATTAAGGCCTGCCCCCACCCTCTGGTTGCAACAGAGACCTTGACCTATACTATGATACTCTAGTCAAGGCCAATGCACCAAAAAAAATTCCCTTTCATGGCCGCCTCCAATCCATCCACCTTTTCACACTGCACAAACCACATTGAACTTTCTAGGAAACTCCTCTATCTCTGGTACCTAGTGCCTTCACGTCTCGCTAGATTTGGTTTGTAACCTATGCTGGCCACAATGTATGGGATTGGGATCGATGGCGCACATTTGGTGGTCGTGCCCCTGGTTATGGTCCATGGTGTTTGATATGATTTCTGAAGTGACGTCAACTAAGATCCCTGTAGACCCAGTATTAGCATTACTTCACGTTATTCCTTTACACCTTCCCTCTCACCTTTGGCGACTAGTGGGTCAGATATTGCTGGCAGCAATGACGCTCCTGGCCAGACACTGGAAATCCACTTTTATTCCAACAGACTTAGAATTGAGGCGACTGGTTACGGTCAACTTACAAATGGAGACCTTGCATTATATCACCATCTTGAAATTACATATTCATCAGTTGATATCTTCAGTGTGGACTCATTATAATGTGTACGGTTAACTCTTTAACCATTGAAGCTCACAGTCGACCTTTCTCCTCTTTCCATTCCCCTCCGTTCCTCCCCTTCCTTCCCTGTATTTCCTCTCCCCATCCTGCTCTCCACTTTTCTCCCTATCTTGTCTCTACTATACTTATTTTCTTTCTTTCTTTCTACCTCTTTTTTGTCTTGTGCTCTCTTTCTTCTTGGAGCCCTCTGGGTACTTTATCCGGGATTGTAACACTACCATCGTGCTTAAGTGCTGTTGGGTCATGAACAACTACAGGCCTTCAATGATGTTTACATTATAATCCTACCCATGCAACGCTGTTATTATTCTGTATATGTCAATTGCTGTGGGTGGTGTGTTCTAAAGCTGTGGCTCAGGCCGGTATGCCCTTATTGTATGGCTGTACCTTCCTTTATGTACCTAGATTGCTCCTTTGTATTTATGCTCTATAAAATTCTCTTTAACCCCTTAATGACCCTTGACGGTCATAGTACGTCAAGGGTCGAACTAACTGAACGACCCATGACGTACTATGACCATCATGGAATTCCGGGCTCCCCCCGCGGCTGCACGTCGTTCGCGAAATCCGGAAGTGGATTCTAAAAAAAAAAAAAAAATTTTCTGTGGTCCTTAACTGAGGCCGGTCGTTAAGGGGTTAATAAACATGATATTAATTAAAAAAAATATATATTACCTTCTCTATACTGTTTAATACTCTCAATATACTTTCACATATATTACACTTGTATTTTATTTTAGTATATAATATTAATATGTGTATGTTAAATGCACAGTCACTTAAAGGCAATTCTTCAAAAAATATTGTCTTTTTTGTACTGTTTAATACACAATCACTTCTATATAATTTACCTTGCCCTGTTATATTTATTCACTTAAACATTATCTTGAAGGGGTTTCTTTTTCATACAGTATATGGCCAGACTCTTTAATGGCTCTCCAGCTAGCATATCCCTTTAAGAATAAACACGGATGTCATGTGGCTTGCCTGAGTGGGTGGAGCACATATTTATAGATGGACTGGGAAACCACGTCCTGTTTTGTGTGCTTTGCCCACCCACTGCTGCCATTTTGAGTCTGTAAGTCACAAGTCTCCTTTCTATGTGAGTTTTTAGAGGGGGGTTGGGGTGTTTTAAATTAGGTTAGAGTATGAGGTTTTATCCTGCTCATTTAGCCAATTGAGTGACGTTTTGCGGCAATTTTACACATTTTAGAGATGTATAGCCAATTGTGTGACGTTTCGCAGTTCTGGGTCCAAATTTTTGGAGATTATCAAAATTAGACAAGATGGCGTTATTGTTAGGGACTCACTAAAATTGGGGTACCTTGGCGTGGTCAGCGAGCTTACCCATAATTTGGCCAATTTGTGTAAGAAACCCCCATTTTTAAGAACATATTTGGATTATATGAATCATTAAATATTTATGATATATGCTGGTTACAGGGCATCTACGTTTCTAGGTTATTAGAATAGATTAACGCAGGATTTTGTCTTCTTTTTTTCCTAGAGAAGCAGGCAGTATATGTGAGATTGAGTGACTACCAGCTGAACAAGCCTGGGGGGTTAAAGTGTGCATGTCTGCAACTAATAGTGGGCAGTGGAACCAGGCTGGGGGGGGATATCAGACACTGTATGTGGGGCTCTGTGACTTCCAGTGAGCAACAGAACCAAGATCTTTAGTCATTATCAATCGTTTTATATATGCACACATATGTATATGTATATAGATATATATAGATAGATCTTTAGCTGTTATCGACCATTATCGATCGGATGAAGGCCTCCTCAGCAAGTTTCCAACAACTTTGGTCACTGCATACCAACTCATTTGGTAATTTCATCTACCCATCTTGTCTTTGGTCTTCTTATTTCAGACCTTGTGGGGGGTATCCAGACCTCGGCTGGGAGATCAGTAAAGGTGACAAAGGGAACACTGAGGTTCTCCTGCTTCCGTCCTACACAGGAAGCAGTGGGAGGGTTCGGGGGAAGCCTTCCGCGTCACCAATGACATGACATGGAAGACTTTGGTCCTGAACACTCCTACCCAGATGTTCAGGTAGGACAGAAACAGGGGAGCCATGTGGGTCACTTTTATTGATCTCCCAGCCAAATTGGCTGGGAGTTCAATAACTGGGGGAGGACATCAGGAGGTGCCTTGATTTACCCCACGAAGCCTGCACGTTTGTTTGTTTTTTTAAATGTGATCCTGCATGCCAATTTTACTTAAGCAGAGAACACATTTTGGTCATATAATGTATGGGCTTGGAACCACAGATACAGTTGTCCATTTAAAAAAATGAAGTATGAGTGGTTATAACTTTTTAATGAAAAATAATTTTTCATTTAAAAAAATGGAGACTCATTGTCTATGGATCAAACTCTCCCATGCAGCATATTATTACTTTTTTTCATAGAAAAAGTCTATTGCTTATTTAAATTTAGTCAATTTTCCTGCACATACTAAAGGAGAGACCTTCAAGGCTTATTCACATTGAAGCTGATGGGGTTGCATAGATGTATAACTAAAGGGAGAGGAGAGGTATAATTTTGTAATTAAAAGGGTAAATCTCAAAATCAGCCCCGCTCTAGAGATTGTCTTTTTTGAGTCCTGAGTCATTCTAAGAGCCAGCCAATCAGGACTTGAGGACCTTTCCATGCTTTGTGGATTACTGGGAGCTATTGCTGTGACCGAGTTTAGATACAAGCATCAAAGGAATAGGAAGTATGACTACCCCTAGTGGAGTCCATATTCCAGTACTCATAGCAAAAAAGGAGAAATTCTGCACATTAAAACCCAATGCATTGGTTCCCTATCTGGCACTCAAAGGGCTAAAGGACAATAAAATCCCCATTGATTTAAACTGGGCCTTTAATTCATTGAATGATACACAGTGTGCTGAAGACCGCAGTAGCATTAACATGATTTAATGTCCCGTTTAAACGAATAGGAATTTGGTATATTTAAATTCCCATTTCCTCCCCTGTGGGGCAGTTGGTTTGCCTCAGAATTGTTCCTCCTTTCTCTTTGTGCATATGTGCCATCATTTCTTATGTGGCTCCTATAGCAGTGGTGAGCATCATGGGGCCCTCCAGCTGCTGCCAAACTACAACTCCCAACTCTTTCCTACCAGCAGAATGATGGGAGTTGTAGTCTGGCATCAGCTGGAAGTCCTCACAATGCCCATCTAAGATCTGGAGATCCCCATGGGAAAAGAAGAGGCCAGTGGTCACAGTAAGATGGGAGATCTTCATGTGATTTATTGTAATAAATAAGAGGGAAGACTAACATCAGATTACACACATGACTTATGGACTCCATAACCTTATCATACACATGCATCATACCATACTTTTTACCAATCCCACTTAGTGAGTGCATTTTTTAGTACTGATTCTCAGCTCTGGGTCACGTTTTCAGGCTATGCCTGTAGCTCATTAACAATGACTGAGCGACTGATTACTCACCTATTGTTATTGCTATTGTGATTAACCTGTGATTAACCATAACTATACTGAAAATGTGACCAATTAGTGTCTACTTCAGTGATTCTCCACTCCACTGGGCATACCAATAGGTCGGATTTTAATGATTTCCCTGATTAAAGCGACAATCACCTAAAAACACCTTTGATGATTTTGAAACAGCTTTCAAAATCATCTACATTTTGGTTTTAGATTTTTATTTAGAAAACTAGTATGAGCTCTTTAGAATTGTATATTTTTATAATTAACCCTTTGAGTACATACCCCTCTGGCACTCAAAGGGTTAAGGCATGCAGTACAGGTATTTCCTGTATTAGCCCTACATTACCTTCCCCATGGCATGTCTCTATTAGCATATAATGTAAAATATCTATATCTATAGCTATATATATATATATATATATATATATATATATATATATATATCAACGATTTTTCATAGGAAATATATCAATTCCTTATATACTTGTGCTTAAAACACACTCAAATATGTAAAGATTTGTAGACTCTTACTAGTTGATGCAAATCAGTTGGCCCCACTCCTTTTTTACAATTTCTAGTATAGTCACGTTTGAGAATGTAGCTTAACCCCTTGAGTGCCAGATGGGTGGGCAACACAAGGATTAAAAATCAGTTGCAGAACATACAATACACCATATTCCATACATCAAATGCTATATGCCATATGCCAAACGTTACCACACCATATGCTATATGGAATATCCCAAACGCTATAAGCAAAGCGCTGTATGCCAAACACCATATGGTATACACCAAACTCCATATGGCCAACGCCATATACTATACGTCAAACACTATACGGAATACGCCATATGCTATACAGACTTCTCCAAATTGTACACACAAAGCGATGTATGCCAGAAACAATATGCTATAAGCCAAATGCAATACACTATACTCCAAACACTATACACAATAGTCCAAATTCTATGTGCAATACACCAAAAGCTGTACAAAAAACACCTAATGCTATACACAATACGCCAAACACTACATGCAAAACACCGAACACCAAACGATATATGCAATACGCCAAACACTATAATGTATACTCCAAATGCTATAAGCAATAAGCCAAACACTATACGCCAAATGCAATACACCACACTCTATACACCATACGCTATACAAAATATACCAAATGCTATACACCATATTCTGTTTGCAAAACACTGTACACTATACGACAAACGCAATACACCAAACACTATATGTCACACACTATATGCAATACGCCAAACAATATACGCCACATGCAGTACTCAATATGTCAAAAGCTATATGCAATACACTATATGCAAAACATTGAATACTATACACCAAACGTAATACACCAAACGCTATATACAATATGCCAAATGTTATACGCAATATGCCAAAAGCTATACGCCACACTCAATTTTCAAAACACCGAACACTATACGCCAAAAGCAATACATTGAACACTATATGCCAAATGCTATAAGCAATATACCAAACGTTATACGCCAAATGCAATACGCTATACTCAATATGTCAAACACTATATGCAATACGGCAAAAGCTATACGCCACACGCTGTATGCAAAACACCAAACTCTATATACCAAAGGCAATTCCGCATCACCGGTGACATGACGTGGAAGGCTTTCGATGATCTTGATTACTCTTACCCATATGTTCAGATAGGATAGAAACGGGGGGAGCCATGTTGTTCCCCTGGATCATTTTTGTTGATCTTCCAGCAAAATCGGCTGGAAGTTCAATAACTGGGGGAGATATCAGGAGGAGCATTGAATTCCCCAACAGGGTCTGCTTGTTTTCTTTTAGTTTTTTTTTTTTTTTTAAATGATCCTGAATGCAAATTTTACTTAAGCAGAGACGACATTTCAGTTGTATAATGTATGGGCTTCGCACTGCAGATGCAGTTGTTCATTTAAAAAAATGAACCTGTTTTAACTTTTTAAAGAAAAATTATTTTTCATTAAAAAATGGAGACTTTTAGTGTATGGTTAAAGCTCTCCCATGCAGCATATTATTAAAAAATTTGACTTTTGGACAGTCTGATAAAAAAAAAGTATGTGCTGTAATAACTTTTGAATTAAAAATATTTTTTTCATAGAAAAAGTCTATTGCTTATTTAAACTTAGTCCATTCCTGCACATACTATAGGAGAGATGTTCAAATCCTGTTCACATTGACGTTGATGGGGTTTCATAGAGGTATAACTAAAGGGGGAGGGGTGGTACATTTTTGTAAGTAAAAAAGGGTTACTATCAAAATCAGCCCCGCTCTAGAGATTGTCTTTTTTGAGTCCTGAGTCATTCTAAGAGCCAGCCAATCAGGACTTGAGGACCTTTCCATGTTTTGTGGATTACTGGGAGTTATTGCTGGTGACCAAGTTTAGATACAAGCATCATAGGAATAGGAAGTATGAAATTCTGCACATTAAAACCCAATGCATTGGTTCCCTATCTTGCAGTCAAAGGGTTAAGGGACAATAAAATCCCCATTGATTTAAACTGGGCCTTTAATTCATTGAATGATACACAGTGTGCTGAAGACTGCAGTAGCATTAACATGGTTTAATGGCTCGTTTAAACTAATAGGAATTTGGTATATTTAAATTCCCATTTCCGCCCCTGTGGGGCAGTTGGTTTGCCTCAGAACTGTTCCTCCTTTCTCTTTGTGCATATGTGCCATCATTTCTTTTGAGGCTTCTAAGGCAGAGGTGAGCATCATGGGGCCCTCCAGCTGCTGCCAAACTACAACTCCCAACTCTTTCCTACCAGCAGAATGATGGGAGTTGTAGTCTGGCATCAGCTGGAAGTCCTCACAATGCCCATCCATGTTCTAAGATCTGGAGATCCCAAAGGGAAAAGAAGAGGCCAGTGGTCGCAGTAAGATGGGAGATCTTGATGTGTTTTATTGTAATAGATAAGGGGGAGACACATGACTCATGGACTCCATAACCTTATCATACACATGCATCATAACATACTTAGAATTGTTAACAATCCCACTCAAACAGTGAGTGAATTTTTAGTGGTGATTCTCAGCTCCAGGCATCTGTCTGTGCAGACCATTTAGTCATGTCTCAGGATATGCCTAATGCTGCACATGTAGCTCATTAACAATGACTGAGCGACTGATTACTCATCTATTGTTATTGCTATTGTGATTAACCTGATTAACCATGAATATCCTGAAAACGTGACCAATTAGTGACTTAAGGACTAACATTGAAAAACACTGTTCTATTGCAGTGATTCTCCACTCCACTGGGCACACCAATAGGTCAGATTTTAAGGATTTCCCTGAATAAAGGGACAATCATCTAAAAACAACTTTGATGATTTTGAAACAACTTTCAAAATCATCTACATTTTGTTATTTGATTTTTATTTAGAAAACTAGTTTTTGAGCTCTTTAGAATTGCATGCACTACAGGCATTTCCTGCATTAGCCTTATATTACCTTCCCCACTCGTTGGCACTGCCCAGCAATGCATTACCCATTTCCCCTAGCACTGAAATTGTTGAGCAGGGGAGGACTGGCAACTTGTGGCCTGGAGGGCAACTACAATCAAGTCGCCTGATTATACTGTCGTTCCAGCCCACTGTCCCAGCCCAAACCCTTTTGTTAATTTTAAAATCACCATTAACCCTTTGAGTGCCGGAGAGGTATGCCACACATTGCTTTGCAATGCGTGGCATACCCCTCTGTCACTCAAAGAGTTAGTGTTGTGAAGTAAGGCAAGCAATACCACGAAGCTTACAACTGAATTGGGGTTACACTTGTGCAACTACAGAGCTTACAGTTTAAGTAAAGCTGCACTAGGTATACTATAGAGCTTACAAGAACAATGGGTTATGCTACTAGTGTAGCTCTACTTGGATTGTAGCTGCATTTCACTTGTAAGCTCTGTGGTATCACTAGTATTTGCAGCAACAAGCGGGAGTGGCCCACCAGCCCAGACATAAGACTGGCCCAGGGGTTGAGTGCCTGCATGGCATATCTCTATTAGCATATAATAAAAAAAAAAAAAAAAAAAAATATATATATATATATATATATATGGCAAAAAATTCTTTCATAGGAAATGGAAGCTAAAATGTATAACTTCCTTATATCCCTGAACTTCAAATATGTAAAGATTTGTAGATAGCGCGCATTCTCCTGGACTCTGACTACTTGATAAAAATCAGTTGGTCCCACTCATTTTCTGCCATTACTTGCATAGTCATGTTTGAGAATGTAGCTTAACCCCTTGAATGCCAGACTGGTGTGCAACACAAGGCTTAAAAATCAATTGCAGGACAAACAATACACCAAAAGCAATACGCCATTTGCCATATAACAAACACTAAACACCATGTGCCAAAAGCAATACACCATACGCTATAAGCAATACACAAAACGCTCTACGTCATACTTTATCCGCCAAACAACAAATGCTATATGCCGAACGCCATGTGCTATACACCAAATGTTATATGCAATACACTATACACAATATGACAAACACTATACGCAATACACCAAAAGCTATAAGCCATATGCTGTACGGAATATGGCAAATGCTATATGCAAAGTTCTGTATGCCAAACACAATATGCTGTATGCCAGTCACTATATTCATAAAGCCAAATGCTGTACACCAAATGCAATACATTATACCCCAAATGCAATACTCAATACATCAAACACTATACACAATATGCCAAACATCTATACACCAAAAGCTATACATCACGTGCTATTTGCAAAACCCTGAACACTATATGCCAAATGCAATACATCAAACACTATACACCAAACGCTATACTCAGTACATCAAAAGCTATAGTCAATCTGCCAAACGCTATACTCAGTCTTCCAAATGCTATATGCCACACACTATTTGCAAAACACCAAACACTATACACCAAATGAAATACACCAAACGCCATACACTAAATGCTACAAGCAATACACCAAATGCTATATGCCAAACGAAATGTGCTATACACCAAACGCCATACATAATACGCCAAATCCTATGCGCAATACACCAAATGCTATGCACAATACGCAAAACACTATATGCAAAACACCGAACACTATACACCAAACTCAATACACCAAACACTATACTCCAAAAGCTATATATAACACCAAATGTTATGCGCAATATGCCAAATGCTATAAGCAAGACACTATATGCCAAAACGATATACGCCAAAACCTACAGCCCAAAGATATGCGAAAAACGCTATAGCCAAACTCTGTATGCAATAGGAAATCCACTATATGCCATAGGAAAAACACTACATGCTATAGGAAAAATGCTATATTCAGTAGACAGAATGCAATATGCTATATGCAATAGGCCAAATGCTTAACACAATAGTTAAACTCTATAAACAAAATGCTATTAGGCAATACGCTATACGCAATACCTACACTCAAAATGCTACACACCAAACACAGAAAACACATAAAGTCGCATACACTCTTGCTCACAATATGCCAAATCCTATGCGCAATACACCAAATGCTATGCACAATACGCAAAACACCGAACACTATACACCAAACTCAATACACCAAACACTATACTCCAAAAGCTATACACAATACACCAAATGCTATGTGCAATATGCCAAACGCTATAAGAAAGACACTACATGCCAAAACGATATACGCCAAAACCTACAGCCCAACGATATGAGAAAAACTCTATAGCCAAACACTATACTCAGTAGACAGAATGCAATATGCTATATGCAATAGGCCAAATGCTTAACACAATAGTTAAACTCTATAAACAAAATGCTATTAGGCAATACGCTATACGCAATACCTACACTCAAAATGCTACACACCAAACACAGAAAACACATAAAGTTGCATACACTCTCGCTCACAATATGCTAAATCCTATGCGCAATACACCAAATGCTATGCACAATACGCAAAACACCGAACACTATACACCAAACTCAATACACCAAACACTATACTCCAAAAGCTATACACAATACACCAAATGCTATGCGCAATATGCCAAACGCTATAAGAAAGACACTACATGCCAAAACGATATACGCCAAAACCTACAGCCCAACGATATGTGAAAAACTCTATAGCCAAACACTATATTCAGTAGACAGAATGCAATATGCTATATGCAATAGGCCAAATGCTTAACACAATAGTTAAACTCTATAAACAAAATGCTATTAGGCGATACGCTAAACGCAGTACCTACACTCAAAATGCTACACACCAAACACAGAAAACACATAAAGTCACATACACTCCCGCTCACACATACCTTTGCTCTCAAACATTGTTGCTCAAACACATTCTCACACGCTATTGTGCAAACATGCTCACGCACATGCTCACACACACGTACGCATGCTCACACACGCTCACACATGTTCAGTGATGGACAGTTGTGTAACATAGTGCTCTGCATGCGTTTCACAGCTTTTTGGACCTGAAAGGGCTAAGCACTGAAAATTCAACAAGCCAGTCATTAAAGCAGTCATTGTTTTATTAACCACATGGCAAAGCAGTGCCAATATTATATATATATATATATATATATATATATATATATATATATATATATATATTTGACGCAAGTCCACCTGACCACCTGAAGAATAAGCAGCATGCTGTGACTGGGATAATAGGAATACATTTAAAGAAGATTTTGAAAATCATTTCCCTTCTGGAACCTTCTTTTTTATATATATTTAAAGTTTATTGATATTTTTCCAAAGGTAATACAACATAGAAAAAGCATATGATGATACAATAACATCGTAATGCAAGAGGTCAAAAGAAGACCCAGCATTCAAAGGAAACATGACCCAATCCCTAACACCGGCCGATAGGGGGAAAGCTTTCCACATTGAGCCACAGGAAGACTATCTGGCTAGTGGATACTGACATGACAAACAAAAAAAAAAAACAGAGAAGAAAAGAAAGTGAAAAAAAGGAAAAGAAAAAAAGGGAGGGTACGGGAATTCAAAGGGGTAAGAAGGAGGTCCCGATGGTCCAGCACTGAATACCTCAGCTCAAAAGGAGAACACGGCTAATGGAGAAGGAGATCCCAACAAAATCCGGGAGCAGAAACATTATCAACCCAGGGAGACCATATTTTAAGGTAGGATGTAGATGAATCGCATGCATATGCTGTCAGTTTTTCCATCTTCAATAGCTGCCAGATACATCCCTCCAACTGGGCTGTCCCGGGTGGGACAGATTTCCAGTGGAAAGCAACATAGCAACGAACTGCCACACAAATTCTATAGATAAGCTTAAGAAAAGAAGCCGGCAAATGCACATCCCTATACGGTAGATTCAAAAGGCCCGTCCAGGGATCGGGAGATAGGGACACACGCAGCATGACACTCAAGCAACGGAAGGCATATTGCCATAGCAATGCCACGGCAGGACAATCCCACCATATGTGTTTATAGGTGCCCAACTGACCACAACCCCAAAAGCACAGGGGTGAAGATGAGGGAAAAATGCTCGACAATCGTGTAGGACAGAGATACCACCGGGAGAGGACCTTATAGCCGTTCTCTTTAATCAGTGTGGGAAAATATGCTATATAACCCTTTGAGTGCCAGAGGGGTATGCAATGCATTGCTTTGCAATGCGTTACGTGCCCCTCTGGCACTCAAAGGGTTAAAGATACAAGGTCTACAGTTATAAGGGATTATGGGCTCAATTTAAAGGTGTCTGGTAAAACATGCGGTAGGTCCAAATTGACTATGGACCGACAGAATAAAATGTCTAAGTCGGTATTCAATGGCCCTACCAGCTAAAAGCACAGAGGAAGTTAGGCTACAGAAATGGTCTTGTGGCCAAAGGTCCGTTTTGTGAGTTAAGTTCCCAAAACGCCGCTAAATAGTGGCATAGTGGCAATAATGGGAACTTCAAAGGAAAAAAGTTAATTATCGATGCCTGACATACTGTCAAGCACCGATTGTTAACTTATCTGTGTTACACTTACCTGTCATCCACTGTCTTTCTCCTTCTATCTCCATTCTCTCTTATCTTATTTCTTCTCATTCTCTCTTCTTCTTTCTTCCTCTGGCCCTTCTGTCTTCTAGTGTTGTTCCTTTAAAAAAAATATTGTCTAAAAAAGAACCATGAATGCATAGTTTAACCCTTGAGTGCTTTGTGTACCTCTCCAGGGCTCAAAGGGTTAAAATATGTATAGATGTGCAGGTCAGTCAAATAAATCATGCCACAAGTCTATATCAGCGTTAAAGATTTCCCCATGACACTAAAACTTGTGAAAAATATTTTTAGTGATAACATATGCTGTTTTCCTTCTGTGAGTGTGACCTTTGGCCGCAAATAAGGATTGCAAGTGTGATCCTTCTGCCTCTGTGAAGAGGTAAAAAGGTAAAGACTAAAAGTGTAATCTTACAGCCTCTGCGAAGAGGTAAGGACTAAAAGCATAATCTTTTGGCCTCTGCCAAGAGGCTTGTTTTTTTCTTTTTTTCTCTCCTGTGTGACCTTCGGCCTCTACTAAAAGGTAAGGTATGTACTGAGTTGACCTCTGGCCTCTACGGTCTCTACGAAGAGGTGAGGTACCTGTGGGTGTGACTTTTTGGCCTCTATGAAGAGGTACGGTATGTACCTGAGGTGACCTCCGGCCTCTATGAAGAGGTGAGGTACCTGTGAGTATGACCTACAGCCTAAGTGTATATGTGACCTGAAATGACCTCCGACCTCTACAAAGAGGTGAGGTAATTGTGAGTGTGACCTTCGGCCTCTACAAAGAGGTAAGGTATGAACCTGAGGTGACCTCCGGCCTCTAAGAAGAGGTGAGGTACCTGATGAGCGTGACCTTTGGCCTCTACAAAGAGGTAAGGTACGAACCTGAGGTGACCTCCGGCCTCTACGAAGAGGTGAGGTAACTGTGTGACCTTCGGCCTCTACGAAGAGGTACGGTATGTTCCTGAGGAGACCTCCAGCCTCTACGAAGAGGTGAGGTACCATGTGACCTACATCCTAAGTGGAAAAGTATTGACCTAAGGTGACCTCTGGCCTCTGCGAAGAAGTGAGGTACCTGTGATGGATAGAACATGGAATCAGGACAATGATACTACATAACAAAGTTTGAATGGTGATATGACATATAATCAGGATGGTGATACAATGTAACTATGTATGTATAATAGAACATGGAACCAGGACCCTGAAACAATGTAACAATGTATGTATGTTAGATAGAACGTGCAATCAGGACACTGAAACAATGTATCAATGTATGTATGTTAGATATGTATGTATGTTAGATAGAACGTGGGATCAGGACACTGAAACAACGTAGCTATGTATGTATGTAAAATAGAATGTGGAAATAGGACACTGAAACAAAGTAAATATGTGTGTATGTTAGGCAGAACATGGAATCAGAACAGTGAAGCAATGTAACTATGTGTAAATGTTAGACAGAACGTGGAATCAGGACACTGAAACATTGTAACTATGAATGTATGTATGTTAGATAGAACGTGGAACCAGGACACTGAAACAATGTAACTATGTAAGTATGATAGATAGTACTTGGAATCAGGACCATGAAACAATGTAAGTAAGAATGTATGTTAGATAGAACGTGGAATCAGGATATTGAAACAATATAACTATGTATGTAAGGTAGAACGTGGAGTCAGGACACTGAAACAATGTAACTATGTATGTATGTTAGATAGAACGTGGAATCAGGATATTGAAACAATGTAACTATGTATACATGTTGATAGAATGTGGAATCAGGATACTGAAACAATGTAACTATGAATGTATGTTTGATATGGAATCAGGATACTGAAACAATGTAGCTATGTATGCATGTAGATAGAACGTGGAATCAGGATACACAGCAATGTAACTATGTATGTATGTTAGGTAGAACGTGGAATCAGAACAGTGAAACAATGTAACTATGTAAATGTTAGACAGAACGTGGAATCAGGACACTGAAACATTGTAACTATGAATGTATGTTAGATAGTACTTGGAATCAGGACACTGAAACAGTGTAACTATGTATGTATGTATGTATGTATGTATGTTAGATAGAATGTGGAATCAGGATACTGAAACAATATAACTATATATACATGTAGATAGAACATGGAATCAGGATACAGAGCAATGTAACTATGTATGTATGTTAGATAGAACGTGGAATCAGGACACTGAAACAATGTAACTATGTATGTAAGGTAGAACGTGGAGTCAGGACACTGAAACAATGTAACTATGTATGTATGTTAGATAGAACGTGGAATAAGGATATTGAAACAATGTAACTATGTATACATGTTGATAGAATGTGGAATCAGGATACTGAAACAATGTAACTATGAATGTATGTTTGATATGGAATCAGGATACTGAAACAATGTAACTATGTATGCATGTTGATAGAACATGGAATCAGGATACTGAAACAATGTAACTATGTATGCATGTTGTTAGAACGTGCAATCAGGATACTGAAACAATGTAACTATGAATGTATGTTTGATATAACGTGGAATCAGGATACTGAAACAATGTAACTATGTACGTATGTTAGATAAAACGTGGAATCAGGACACTGAAACAATGTAACTGTGAACGTATGTTAGATAAAACGTGGAATCAGGACACTGATGCAAAGTAACTATGAATGTATGTTAAATAGAATGCGGAATAAGGACACTGAAACAATGGAACTATGTATGCATGTAGCTAGAATGTGGAATAAGGATACTGAAACAATGTAACTATGTATTCATGTAGATAGAACGTGGAAACAGGACACTGAAACAATGTAACTATGTACGTCTGTTAGATAGAACGTGGAATCAGGATACTGACACAGTGTAACTATGTACATGTTTTAGATAGAAGGTGGAATCAGGACACTGAAAACAATGTAACTATGTATGCATGTTTTTTTTTTGTTTTTTGGGGGGTTTTTTGCCTTAAAGGGATAGTAATACTTTGTTTTATCTTTATTTTATTTTGTCGGCATTAAAAAAACATGAAGAATGATATAAGTCTTATCTCTCAAACCTTTATGGTTTGACAGATATTCACAAGCAAAGTTTCCCCTCCCATCCCTTTTACCTAGTGTAAGCAATCTCTTCTCAGATGTGGAATGCAGTCCATAGACCAGACAGATAACAGAAGGGGGCAATCTTCTTCCTATCAGAACAATGAAATCCCTGCCCCCATTGACAAGTTTTTCAGCTTTTTCCCTTATCTTAATTGAAGATTGTCCCTCTCTGCAGTCTACCTGGGCACCTCCCTTCTACTCTGGCTGAGCAGTGTTACATCAGTAAAAGGGGTGGGAGGGGGACACTTTGTCATTGAATTACTCTTGAACTATAACTCTGACAGTATTGAAATAACACTCTCCAAAGTCCAAATTCTATGATGATTAATTAAAGCTGCTTTTATTATGAAACATTACTATCCCTTTAAACCTGAATCAAATAGACAGAGGACAGTGGTGTGTATGAATTTGCAGCAATTCCTGGACTCCTAGAACATAAGCAGAGGGTGAGTATAGGGCTGGTTAGGGGGTGGGGGTCATCAAGGGTACAGAACTACAGCTGAAATAGCGGGCCTGGTTTGGGATAGGGGTAAAGGAATTAGCACCTTGTTTTCTTGTTCAGTCTAGGAGGGAGGAAAGCTTTGGTGCTGATAGGAGCAGCATGATGTGGACAGGGGGGCGGGAGTGAAATATTTATGAATGGGTGCAGCTTGCCCACAACTAAGATGGCCTTTCGAATTTGAGCACCGAAGTGAAGCAGCTCGGAGTCAGTTAATTTAAGTAGTTGATTAGCAATAGTGTCCCGAGTAAGAGCTAGGACCGTATGAATCTGGAGACGACCAGTGCAGCTATTGAATGCATGCGATGTGTAATGGTAACTGTAATTATAGCAAAACTAGTTGCCAGTATAGTACTGGGAGAATGGTTGTGTATTAAATGCGTATATATTGTGGTGAAGTTTATATTGCGGGAATTATGCATTCCGGTCAGGGACCGAGGGAACAAGCTTGCTATGCAGTGCTGGAGAAATTCCTATCTAGCGTATTTTATAATGTTTCTGTTCACACTGGTTTAATTAACCCCTTAGGGACCCTTGACGTACCAGGACCGTCAAGAGTAAACTTGCTTGAAAGACCCTTGACGGTCCTGGTACGTCACGTACTTTTTACTTACAGCGCTCTACCGGGAGCGCTGTAAGTAAAAATGGGGCATGAAATAGACCGCTCCAAGATCGGAGCGATCTATTTCAAGCCCCATAGTGACGCGCCGATACACGTTACAGGTCACGTGTACCGGCCCGTCAACGTGCCCCTATGCGGACGTTATGGGACGGAAATGTCCCATAATGTCCGGTCCTTAAGGGGTTAAGGTACTGAGAGTATAGTATGTACTGCCTGGGTACCAAGAAACCAGTATCTCTACATGAGCTGGTTAAAGTAAAGGAAACGTCTTATGTTTACAGGTTCCCATGTATCCGGATTAATGATTTAATTGGGGGGAAGCCAAGATAAATGATGCTTGTGAGCTACCACTTAATTTGGGAGTGAAGCAGCAGAAAAGTGGTGGCACAAATGATGATGCGCCCCAGTGGGAGAGGCTGCAGCCAGTATTTAAGGCTTGTAGCCCCTCCCACAAATGCAGGCCCAGCCTTCTACTTAACCAATTCTCTATTCATGCACAGATACCACCTCCCAAATGAATGCCCTCTGGCATTCAAAGGATTAAGGGCTCGATCCAAATGTTGGAGACGGCTGTTTTTTCTGCCAACAGCACTTTTTCAAGCACAGTAAGCTATTCAAATGCCTGTGCTATGAAAAAATAAGGTTTGAGAGATTAGACTTTTATCATTTTTAATGTTTTTTTCATGGCTACAATATAAAATAGAATTAATTTTAAGTATCACTATCACTTTAATTAAACACCTCCATTTAATGCCAAAGTATGTAAAAATGCCATGAAGAAATACTATAAATATAGAACATGAAGAAATGTCATGAATAAATGCCAAGTATATGTACTTAGCTTAACTCTTCATGTCTCAGCAGCTTGGTGCGGCCGTGTAGGCGGTGGAGGTGGAGACAAAGATGAGCCGCATGTGTCCGCTTTAGTCCT
Source organism: Rhinophrynus dorsalis (assembly GCA_037306005.1). NCBI lineage: Eukaryota > Metazoa > Chordata > Amphibia > Anura > Rhinophrynidae > Rhinophrynus > Rhinophrynus dorsalis. Next base: position 564,899,703 of record CM074719.1, on the reverse strand, counting down.
GCATGGGCTGATGCCCGTAGAACACTGAGGAAATTGGAAGTGAGCCTGCCTTTATATATGGGCAGTCTCACTTCCAATTCCCTCACAGCCATTGGTTGGGATGTTCTTACGCATATAACAGCCAATCAGTTTAAAGAACAGCCGCTCAAATCTGATTGGCTGGGTTGTGCGTAAAAACATCCCAGCCAATGGCTGTGAGGGAATTGGAAGTGAGACTGCCCATATACAAAGGCAGTGTCAGTACCAATTCCCTCAGTGTGCTACAGGCATCGGCCCATGCAGGACTGAAGCAGGTCCGTGCGGCTCATCTGTGTCTCTGCTCCGCCGCCTCCACAGCCGCACCAAGCGGCAGAAACATGAAGAGTTAATCTAAGCACATATACTTGGCATTTATTCATGACATTTCTTCATGGCCTATATTTATAGTATTTCTTCATGTCATTTTTACATACTTGGGCATTAAATGGAGGCATTTACTTAACGGAATACTCATGGCACAATAATGTTTTAACCCTTTGAGTGCCAGTGAGGTATGCAATACATTGCTTTGCAATGCGTTGCGTACCTCTCTGCCACTCAAAGGGTTAAACAATGTTATCATTAATGCTTGTTATTCATATTTATGTTTTCTTTTACAGGCAGAAGAAAGAAGGAAGACTGAAGAGAAGGCGGAAGATAGAAGAAAGACGAGAAGACAGAAGGAGAAGGACAGTGGATGACAGGTAAGTGTAATACATATAAGATAACGATCGGTGCTTGGCAGTATGTCAGGCACTGATCGTTAGCTTTTTTACAGTTAAATTCCCAATACTGCCATTATTTATCATTGTTTTGGGAACTAAATGCACAAATTGAACGTTTGGCCACAAGACCATTTTTGTTGCCTAAAGTCCATTGTGCTTTAAGCCAGTAGGACATTTGAATACCGACCAAAACATTTTCTTTTTGTCCGTTGGTATCCATTTTGCCCTACCAGCATTTTTATAGCAAACATTTGGATCGAGCCCTAAATCTCCCAGTGATGATCAAACACCAACCTTACTGCCAGAAGGACAAGAATGAGCCAAGAGGGCTGGGTGGGATTTGTGTGGCTGACATTTCCAAAGTAGAAGAAACTGAGATAAGAGATTTTCCCTGTTTCCATAGCAACACAAGAAGTCTGTGAAACTGATTATTAATATTTTATCTGAAAAAAGTGGACAAAATAAAACATGGATCTGATTTAAGAGTAAAAGATAGGTTTGGCTTTGCACAGAAAAAATCATTATACTGTGAAAGGAATTAGTATAAAGTGCTAATACTGGATACTGTACCACTAAAACATAGCAAGTATAACATGTCAAACACTATTTATTTTACAGAAAAATTATTTGTATAACATAGGTGGTGCTGTGTCTATGACTTACAATGGAGTAGCAAAGTCTATGACTCAAGCTTTGCCATAGAGCGCATTATAAAAACAAAAGTAACATTTTAGACACGTTAGCACTGTTAGGTTGATAAAACAAATCAAGTATATGCTGTTATAACATTTAAATTAAAAGAAAAAACATTTGTACTCAGGGCCTCCAGCGACTAAAATTCTTGAGCGATATTCTTATCCTTTGGGGCTCCCTAAGGTGACCCCCCCACCGGGGCGATAAGAAGAGGTGAGCCTGATGAATTGAAGGGAAGGTCATAAGACAGAGGGACTTACTACCGGTCAGATCCCAGTGGGAGAGGATTCCGCCACATTATAAAGGCCTGCATCCACTCCCACAAATTCAGGAGATGCCTTCCATTTCTACTCAGGGCTTCCAGCAACTAAAATATACTAGCAATGTTCTTATCCTTTGGGGCTCTCTAAGGTGACTTGACACTTTCCAAGACAATATGAAGAGGTTAGCCTGATTAGAGGCCAAAAAGGAAAGAAACAAGTTAGATTCATTGGTTTTAATAATTCCAAACTGATGAAATCTAGGTATGACATTATTGAGTCAAAGATGATAAAGCTATAGTTATTTCATGCACTGGATCAGGAATGCATCTAGTAAAACAGTTAGAGCACTCCTCCCTAGCCTCATAATATGAGGCAGTACCATATTTTTAGAGGCTGAAGTGGCAGCTCCAATCTTAAAGTAGTGTCCTGAAAAACGTGACTCTTCTAAGCCTAGATATGTCAGAAGACGACAAAGGTATTTTGAGATTTCTGCTGTGATTAATGGTCCCTCTTACATGGGTAGGTGAGGGCTAGTCATAGAAGCATCTTTAATGAGAGTCAAAATGTGCTGTAGTGTTGTAAATGGGCACCAACAGTCATGAGTAGGAAAGTATGCAGCCTGTATGTGACTGATCGGTTTTATCGTGTGAGAAACAGTGTACAGTGATCTGAATGAAAGGTGAGCTGGGATTTAATGATCAATGGTGAAAAGCATGAATGTGAGATGAATTTACCCAGCTTTAGAAAGCCAAAAAAGTTCAAGCAGCTCTCCACCTGAATTACCAAAAAAAAATATGGTGACTGAATGGACGTGACTTGAGTGGATCAAACAGATGCCTAGAAATAGGGCTGGTGATGGGAAGGCGTGACTGTGACGGTGGATGAGGAAGCTCAGATAACCCTTTTAAAAATAGTTTGATGTGAAAATTCAAGAATAGAGAAGGTTGGGGAGGGTAATGGAGTGCAAAGCAGTGCTGTATGCCTGCCATGTACAACTTTATTGTGAATGGGGATAATTTGAGTGAAGAATGTCAATATGCTGCAAATGCTAAAATAACCATAAATAAGAAGGGTTTATGGGGTTTGGCAGTAGATACAAAGGATTGAAAACTGTGCCAGGTCTTAACATAAGCATTCTGTGTACTTGGTGCCAAAGATTTCTGCTTAATTGCATGTGCCTCTTTACTGAAGTAATCTAAGGCAATATGAGATCTTTAAATTGAGGTGAGGACAGCTGTACCCAGCTTTGAACTCATTGGGAAAAGGAGGAGAGGGACCATCACAGGGTTTTAAGCAAGACAATATCACAGTGGATTTAGGTTATGTGCAGCAGGCACCCGTCATCATTTCTGAAGTATTTAATGCAAGACAGATGTCCACAGGGTTTACTAGGCAGACACGACCTATGTCTATGGGTGACCAGGACAATTTTCAGCAATGATGGGTTGCTATGTTAAATTATAACTTTAATTACTTTACCCATTGGTTCCAGAGAGGGGTTGAACAGGCTGAAAATGGAGGGCTCCACTTAGAGGAGTGGACTGTGCTGTTAGAGCAGGTTCTGGATCCTATGGCTAGCAGATTACTAGGCTTCAATTCAAGTATGTCTGATCAGGCAAGAAGAATAACAGCAACTCATTTTTAAATAAATAATATAGAAAAAGAGGTAAGTCAGATTACCATGACGCCAACAGAGAAGCCTCGTGGGGTGGCACAAAGGGTTTTGTTTTCATGTACCCTGCTCCAGCCACAGTGTCCAATGGCACAGGGCTCACCAGCACACATAGCAAGGGTTCTGGACACACTTCCTAGACAATGTCAGAAATTTGTGAGGTTGTTTGACCCATCCTCAATGGATTTAGATCTCTTGTTACTGAGAACAGATAGGTGATGGATTGAACACCCATACACTGAATGGGTATGCGCAGTCTCATCAGTAAGGCCCCTTAAACTGAGATGGAAACTGCCACAGCTATAGAGAGATAGTGAAAACTGAGGATGAGAGATGAGAAAAGTAGTGAGGGACGTTTTGGGGAAGGCACAGCAAGGGAAAATTTTGCAGCAAAAGAAAGAGCAAACATTGAAGGAAATAATAATAGAGGTGTGAAATACAATTTTGAGACATGGAGACCATTTTCTTCTCTGAAAAGAGAACATGAAAATCTAGAAAGATTAAACTAAAATAAAAATTGAACATAATCTTTTAAGAAAGCAAGTTTCCAGGCTTAAGGCTGAAATATGCCACCTTAAGCAGGGTGACTTGACAGTGGTCTCAGAGACAACTAAATGATAATATTTTTTCCCTTTCAACCTCTATTTTTGCACATTCCCATAACATTATAGTAAGGGGAGGGTGCAGTAATATTGCAGCTGGTTGTTTTAGTCTGTATCATAAAATTGTGATGTAGTTTTTAGGAATTGGGGGGACACATAAAAGTTGTGTGGGAGTGTGTGTGTAGGGATGGTGGACACTGATGTGGGTATGATGTTTGTGGTTTAACCCACAATAAGATCACATTTCCCAGGGAGTTATTGTGTGGGTACTGGGGGGGATACTAACTTATTATTCTTTCTCGTTTCCCCAGGAGACAAGCAGGATGGAAAATAGTTGAAAAGCAGACAGAGACAGGATTTCCTGCTTTTCTTGAAATGGACCTCTAGGCCTTGGTGTCCTGAGCATGGACCCTGTCCATTGTATTGGTTACTCTCTTGTTCTTTTATGCCTCCCCTTCTACCCCCCCTCATAACCTCTCTCCCCTTCCCTCCCTGGGACTGTTATGGTTTCCGACCTCTCGGGTCTTTTAATTGGTTGCCTTACTATGGTTCCAGGGACCTTCCACTTCCCACTATGCTTACTTGTTCAATATTTTTTGTATGTTTACTGCTTGTCAAGGCTGGGACTATGCAGTCCCTTGATGTTACCACAACTTGCCGCTAATGTTATGTTATTTATATTTTTATATACTTGCTGGGGTTGAGAAGATGCTTCTCCTTTACATGGTCTCTACCTGCCTCCTGGCTTGCAGGGCCATGGGACTTTGTTCTTTTCCTTTCTGTTTCCTCTCTCTTTCTTTCACCTCTCCCACTCTGACTCACTATGTCACTTCACCTCTTCATGATGGATGGTTTAACTTGGGTTCGGGGGGGCCCTTTGCCTATGACTATATACATAAATGTTCCCCAATTTCCACAAATGATATTCAGATTTAAGGTAATTTCTATTAATGCTAAGGGCCTTGATACTTCACAGAAGTAGTCACTTTTATATACAGAATGTTCTCACCTTGGAGGTCAAGTTTGTTTAATTCAGGAGACCCACTGTTCTACCTCATATGCTGTGCCTCATCAGAAAACTATATCCCATTCAATTCCATAGCTCTGCCTCCTCCAAGCGCAATGGGGTTATTATTTTACTCCACAGAAACTTTTATTTTGAATTTTTGGACTCACTGTCGGATACCAATGGCAGAGCCCTTTTTATTAAGGGTAGGCTGGGCTCCCACTCTATATGCTCCTAAAACCCAACAACTCAAATTTTTTAACGCTCTCCTGGACAAACTCTCTACCTTCTCTAAGGGCTCTCATATTTTAGGGGGTGACTTTAAAGGGATAGTAATGTTTCACAATAAAAGCAGCTCAAATTAGTATTCATAGTATTTGACCATGGAGAGTGTTATTTCAATACTGTCAGAGTTGTAGTACAAGAGTAATTGAATGATAAAATATCCCCCTCCCGCCCCTTTTACAGATATAACACTGCTCAGTTCAGAGAAGCAAGGTGGTGTCGTAGAGAGGAACAATCTTCAATTAGATAAGGGAAAAACCTGTCAAGGGGGGCAGGATTTTCATTGTTATCACAGTAAGAAGATTGTCCCTTGCTGTGAGCTGTCTGGTCTCAAGACCAGATTCCACATCTGAGGGGAGGTGGCTTACACTAGGTAAAAGGGGTGGGAAGGGAAAACTTTATCATTCAATTACTCTTGAACTACAATTCTGACAGTACTGAAATAACACACTCTATATTTCTACCAAGGCACCTCATCCCTGCCCACCTTCCACTACACCAGGCTTAGATCTATGTTCCATTCGTGAGCTCTGATGGATATTTGGTGACTGTTTCCCCCAGATGATAGAAGTTATTCTTTTTTTCTCTTCTCCTCATTCCTGCTATTCTAGGATTGATTTATTTCTAATAACCCAGCCCCATCTCCACTATATTTCCTCTGCTGCTATTCACCCCATTTCATGGTCAGACCATGGCCCTGGGGGAGGTGGTGGTGTACTTTCCTCTCTCTCTTCCTTCTAGGGGGAGTTGGAGACTAGACCCATTGCTACTTCATGGCTCAGGCCCTGCTGACCGGATTTGTGAGGCCAGTAACGACTATCTCTCCTTCAATACTTTTCCCACTATCCCAGTGCCCACTCAATGGCAGACTCTAAAATCTGTGATCCAGGGCGAGTGTATTCATTTACTAGCCTACAAGCTATGTCAGTCCCGGGCAGAGCTGGATTCTCTGCTTGGCAAGATTGTAGACCTTGAAAAGGATCACTAGGGTTCAGGGGATAATTGACAACTCGACTTGGTATCATATAGGAAGCAGGTGCGCTCCCTTTTACTTACGCAGCTTAATAAATCTTTCCTATGGACCAAGCGCTTTAACTGTGAACAGGGGAATGAATATGGAAAATAGATATTTAGACAGGTTGCTGTTCCCCTTGCCCCTTTGGTGTTCCATGCGATTCAAACAGAAGATGGTCAGACAGTCCAGTACTTGCCTTCCATCTCTACTACTTTTTGTGATTTATATGACACTCTCTATAATCTGGAGGCCCCCAGCACTCCAGATGCCTCGGCGGCACACTCCCAATATGTTAAGAATTCACGGCTTCCTTCTCTTACCCCTTCCCAATCAGTCTCTCTAGATACTCCTATTTTGGAGGATGAGTTTCTTATAGCCATGAACCAGATAGACCTGGGGGAAAGCCCTGGCCCGGATGGATTTCCTTTGCATTTTCACAGGAAGGATCTAAAAAAGGGAGATTCCTCAGAGCTCAATAGGATACAAACCAAACTATTGGTGCAGCCACCAACTATCTGCTATCACAGACTTAAAATACAAGCAAAGAGAAATTGTTAGTAGCGCTTTGAGTTTGAATGAAAACTGTGCACTACTGGTTAATTTAAGCACTGTACAAATATAAGAATTGAGAGAGAAATAGTCAGAGAAGAACAGCCAATTCAGTAAATGGGAATAATAAATATTTAAAATAATACATGTAATACAATAGATCCACAGATATACAAAAAAACTGTGAGATGATGATGATGATGACAAGTCACTTGCTGCAAAGGAAATTGTTCTTAACATAAATTAATTCCCCGGGCTGGCAAAGAGGTAGTACATTATAATGCAGTAAATAAAATATATGGGTCAAAAGTCACCGTCTGTTTCAAGGAGATGGTTAATTCAATCCAATCAGGTAGAAAGTCTTTTTACATGTGTGATTTCTTTTTGAACAAAAGCGATATGCTCAATACCAAGTTCCAATTGCAGCCACAGAACAACAAAAGTAGCAGTCTCTCAGTAAATTAAGTACCAATATAACTACATAACTTCTAACTAAACTTACATGTAAGTAAGATGCATCAGTCCTCTTCACCACTCTGTCAGGAAGATAAGACCCACTTCATATAGCCATCAACATGCATAAGCAGAAAGTAATCTCTCTCACTGATCGGTTTATGGACCAATAAAAATATAATAAGGTACTTACTTATAAGAATCTTGTTATACAATTCACCTAATTGATAATGTTCCATGGATCCGTTTATTCCTTCACCCCTCAATCATGTTGTCAACATAGGAAAGGAGATAAATTTCCATCAGTCAAATGTTTGTGTAGTAAAAATTATAAATATCTTAACTTAAAATTAAGTTGAAATGAATCCTCCTTTCCTCAATAGCTCCAGGTATAGCCAGTTGTTGATTAAGATGTTATGGGAAACTCAGGATGTCTCCACTTTATCAGAGGATCGATCAAGATACTTTAAGCAGAATGTCTTAACCAATAATATATAAGTTCAATTTATTAAATACAAAAACTAAAATAAATAGAATAAAAATATATTACTGATAATTTATCAGAAATAAAATGTGCCAACACTTAGTCTGTTATAAGTCCCACGTCCATACTAGACCATTAATATACCAAAATCAATCGTGGCCAAAAAGAACAAGTTAAAAGTGGAGCACGTTAATAAATCTAAAATAGATGTCAGTATGTACTATCATCCACAGTGTTTTGTGCGTGTAGCGCTTCCTGAGGTCCTTCATCGCTTCTACCCTGACTTGTCCCCGCTTTGCTGGAGGTGTGGGAGTGATGTAGGACACATCCCACATCTGGTGGACCTGCTTTGGAGTGGCGATGTTCTGGAGGGGTTACTAGCTGAGGCGGGAGAAATGTTATTGTTCTCTGAGGACCCAACTTTGGCATTGTTTTCAATTGGATTTGTGAACTTGGGTGAGAACCACATGACCAGGATTCCCTTTAAGCATCTTAACGAGGTTAGAATGGCCATCCCGTTGTGCTGGAGTGAAGTTAATGACATCACGCTACATGAGAAATTCACCTTTCTGGGGTCAGGTGGTTCTCCTGCCTTCTCAAAGTTTCGGAAAGCCCACTTGCCCGCCTGGGTGTTACAGTTCAGTACACTCAGACACGTTAGGTTTAGGTAAGAACACAATTTTATTGAAGCACACAAGGAATAATGTAACCCTCACGGGTCCAGTAAATAGCAACAACTGACACAGGACAGGTTACAAGCAGGTTTACCCACACAGGTCCAGTACGGTACACAGACTCAATACTGACACAGATCAGGTAATATCGTGATACCGTGTAAGAGTCCGATATATACAGTGGAGCCACTGACAGAGTGGCTAGCAATAGCTGAGGCACAATGTCGCCAAGGCAGTAGGAGGTGACAAGGACAGAATAGTAATGGCAGCCAGACAATGAGAACTTGCATGGTTCTACAACGGTGGACGCCCACTGCGGACAACAATAGGCTGGTCAGAGCTCGTGCCAAATCGGAGGCCCAACGGAGCTGTCAACACCAATGTTCTTGCTTACCACAAAGGGTTAATGTGCTTCACATAAAATGGATGGCAACCGGAAGCACCCAACGGATCTATGGAATCGGTATGCACAGAGTACTGGAAGCAACCCACAGTGGTATAGCAAGTCGGTAACAAGGCACCACCCCCAAAGGGGTTAATAACCGCAATTGTCTGGATAACAGCAACCATGGGAAGCGCCCAACTGAACCCAAGTAAAGACCAAGCGATGCAGCACGGTGTTAGAGGACCTTTTTAATTATTTTTTCTTATCCAATGGCGCTCATTTACCAAAGTTTGAGCTTCCAAAGGGACTCCTATAAGGTCCCTCTGTTGTTCTTTCTCCTTTAAACAAACTTATATATATGCATATACTTGCTGACCAAGATATTTACTTCCTTGTATTGGTTATGAATAGAAAATTTTGGAAAGACTGACAAGAATTGTAAAAACTGTAATTTGATATGTATATAGTCTTTTTTGCAATCTCTTATAGTTGGCAAACACTAGTTCCTGGTGATGCATGGTGTGGGTTCTTTTGACACTTTTCTTTTTGCCTTTAGGACGCTGCCCTTAGTTCATAGCACCGTGGTAGTGCTCCTCTTCACAAACTTTTGTGTAGACTACAGCAAAGACAAGAAAAGAACAGGGCGCAGACCCATCTAAGAGCAAATCTGTATCACATCAATTGCTTGTACCCCCCGTTTGTATGCACTCACCAGACGTTCTTATTTGATTGCCTTTAAGAGATAAGCAGATACTTGTCCCGTTTTACTCTCCTGTAACCAGTTTTCCGATATCCAGTACCATTAAATCCGATTCAAATAATATATGATCCAATTATTTATTAAATCAATGTTCAAAAATAAAAAACAAACGGTAACAATAAAAATACTAATATTGAATATTAAATGTAAGTGTCCAACGCGTTTCGTATCCTACTGGATACTTTTTCAAGGACTGCAATGAATAATAATAATAATTCGAAATAAACGTACCTTATTGTATCTTGAGATTAAATACTGTTCTGCATTAGATTGGGGAGACCTCACCCAGCGTCCCCTTAACTCCCGATGTACTGGACATGTGTAAAATCCAAGAGAACTCTATGGTACTTGGCTGAGCCAACTCTATCATGCGCTCCATACGTGGAACGCAGAACGGACGGCTCTCTATGCCGATTAAGAAACAGAGTCTACGGACAAATCGTTCCTACTAGGACTCTTATGTTCACATGTGTGTATTATCAAAGCACCACTTTGGGGAGCCAGAAGATCTATCCCCCATCGATGCAGTCAGCAGAACTGTTAAGCATCATTTCAAAACTTCTGCACTTCTGTACCCTCATGTATTCTTTTCTTTAAGGTGTACAGGAGTGTATGTGGAGACCCTTATTTGCACAGATAATTATAATCACATATATACCCCATAATATATAAAAGATAGTATTCCTAAAGATATATCAAAATCAAATATATATATATATATATTTAAAAAACTCACATCCAAAAAATATCCATCTAAAAATATATTAATATCTGAATATACATATATATGTCCATAAAAAACATCAAATCTTTCAGCTTTTTTAGATTATTTTTTACAAAAGTATGTAATAAGTTTAAGATCATACATGAGAGATTCCCAGCATATCTTGTGGCAATTATCTAACATCAAGTGGGAGAAAGACCAATATATATGGGCAACTTTGGATGTTACTGCCCTATATACATCTATTGGTCATTCTTTAGGTTTAGAAGCATTAGCTCATTTTTTAGATCAAGATACTAATATGTCTACTTTACAAAAAGAATTTATTTTAAAAGAAGTCCATTTTATTCTCCACCACAATTATTTCTCAGTCCAAACGTTGTGACTCAGAATGCAATGCCCCAATACGCAAATTTAAGGGAATTGTCTCCATAGTAATCTGGGCAGGTACCAAAGGTCTCCCATCAATGGCTTCAATAGTAAGAGGAGTATCTTTAACCACAAGAGGAATGTTATGCGAGGCAGCAAATGACTCATCCATAAAATATCCGGCCGCACCGGAATCAACAAGCGCCACGGCTTCCACGGCTAGGTCGACCCATGCAATTACAACCTGTAAGGTGGGCTTCTGACTAGTTGGGTCAAGGACTGCTGAACGCCACCTAGGGCCTGTTCCCCAAGGTACCCTAGGTGCGTTAGTTTCCCGGCCGGGTTGGGCAGGAACGCAGCAAATGTCCAGCCTGGCCACAATACAAGCAAAGACCTTGTCTACGGCGATGCGCCAAGGCAGCAGGAGGCGACAAGGACAGAATAGTAACAGAAGCCAGACAATGAGAACTTGCACGGTTCTATAACAGTGGTTGCCCACCGCGGACAACAATAGGCTGGTCAGAGCTCCTGCCAACTCGGAGGCCCAACGGAGCTGTCAACACCAATGCTCTTGCTTACCACAAAGAGTTAATGTGCTTCACATAAAATGGATGGCAACCGGAAGCGCCCAATGGATCTATGAAATCGGTATGCACAGAGTACTGGAAGCAACCCACAGTGGTATAGCAAGTCGGTAACGAGGCACCACCCCCAAAGGGGTTAATAATCTCAATGGTCTGGATAACGGCAACCACGGGAAGCGCCCAACTGAACCCAAGTAAAGACCAAGAGATGCAGCACGGTGTGAGAGGATACTGGCACACTGAGGCTCTGAGCCACCAGACTGGATAGAGCAAGGTACCGGAGTACCGGAGCAGTGAGATACTGATATGAGGGAACCATGCAACAGTAAGCAGCCGGAACTCCCGGGATTTGCCCAGCCGGGCAAGCAGGAAGCAGGAACCACCGCCAAGCCGATTCGGTACACAGCACAGGAACGTCGGCCAAGCCGGGTCGGTACACGAAGCAGGAACGTCAGTCTCGCCGGGTCAGTACACGGAGCAGGAACATCGGTCTCGCCGGGTCGGTACATGGAGCAGGAACGTCAGCCAGGCAGGATAAGAACAGGAAGCAGGAATGTCATCCAATCCGAATCGGTACACAGAATCAGGAACAGAGACTAATGGCGTGGTCAGGCAGTCCAGGGTCATACACTGGTATCAGGATAGCAAAACTAGCGCTAGGCATCAGGTACACCACGAGAGGGCACCGGCCCAGTGACAGCCCAGGGTATAAGAAGGCTGTCACTGGGAGGAGCAGTACAGCGCAGCCAATAGGACAGCAGCAACACAATATAGACAGAATGTTGCCTGATCATGGGTGCCGTGATACTGGGGAGGGGACTGTCTGTGAATAATATGGCCTCAGTAGACTTCCATGCCGGCTCTCCTGTTTGGCCTGCTTCACCCCCTTGGCCCTTACTCTGTTTTCTCACAACAGTCCTTGTGACCTATAATTGTTACTCAGAGTCTAGCACCCCACCCACTTGGTCTGATTGTTACTCATATATAAGCTCACTCCATCCATCTTATGATCTTCCATCTCCCCCCTTTTTATATCTTCTGCTTCTTCTCTCTTTTCCCTATCTTATCTTTTTTGTGGATGATTTTGTGGAGATGCGCATTAATGCTTCATTTTTGTAATTGCTAAATTTGTGATACGTACAATGTATGTCAATATGTTTGTACCTACTTCTTAATAAAATCTTAAAAAAAAAAAAAAATTCTTTGGTTTAGAATGTGTATATAAGAATGGATACATTTGTCAAACAAATGAGGCCCTGTGGAATTGTACAGCTTATGTTTCATCGTCGAGGATGATGCCTCAGAAGATGGAGCTGGAGCAATCAAATCGCAAAAGAACATTGAGTCTAACGTTCTTCATCCCTTTTCATTCTTCTCTCTACGCTTATCTGAAGCGGAGAGGAACTACGATGTAGACAACAGAGCGAGCAACACCATTAAGCTGGCTCAAAAACAGCTTGTTTCCTCAGTATAAAGATGTGGCTGAACGTCATTGGGCATAGGTCCCTCTTTTGCAGTGGGCGATGAGGTTTGGCTGTGTATGAGGAACCTCCTACTGCATCTGTCCTACTCTATGTTCAGTCGTTTGTTTGTTAGGACCTTTTCATGTCTGTGCCCAAATCACTCCTGTCACTTTCATGCTTGATCTACCAGCTTCTATGAGTATCTTAGACTATTTTCATACCTCCCTCCTGAAGCTGCATTGTTACTACCTCTATCTCAATTCCTTCTGCAGCTCCTTCCCTTGTTCTTGTCAACAGGCAGGAAGATTGTGTGGTCTGCAAGCATTTGTATTTTCATCTTGTGCATGGTGTCTGGAAGTACCTAATTGGCTGGAAGGGCTATGGCCCGGAAGAATGGTCCTGGGCTTCTGACCTGTGCTCCCTGCTCTTCACCATGCTTTCCACTGTGCATTTTCTACCTCAAGTCTTGTCATCTGGAGGACTCTCCTTGATGTGGGGGTGGTGTCATAGTCATCCTTCCAGGTTGCTATTGGTTCACAGCCATGCCTCATCTGTCCAGTCTTTTCATTGGTTGCGTGGCCTTTTAACCTGACTCCACTCTATTGCACCCATTGTATGAGCTTGTTCCTGTGTCTGCAGTTTATTTTTACCTTGTCTCCAGTAGTACCTGGGCCATTTGACCTCCCCTCCACGCTCCGATTCTGTCCTTTTATTGTCTGTTCCAATACTCGACCCGGCTATTCCCTCTGACTACGACTTGTCAGCTGATTCTGTCCTCCATCGCCCCTCCGGTTTTGACTTGGCTTCTACTTGACTTTGTCTACAGTTCTGATTCTGATCCTCCCTGTCTGTTCTGGCTCAGACCCTCGCTATGGACTATTCTCACTAGCTGCACAGTCTTAGACCAGGTGTGTTGAGTATAGCTCACTACCAGCCTCCTTCTCCGCTCTGCTTTGTGTTCCTTCTTCTGCTCATTTTCTGTGGTTCCTTTCCTTAGCCTGTTTTTTGCTGTTGACAAAAGGCTGGTATATTAGTTTGTTGTTCTCTCTCTCTCTCATTCGCTCTCCCTTGGGTAAGAGTATTCTGTGGTGGCTCAAATACCATACCTTATCTGGACAGCTAGTAGTCTACCTAGCTCTCTCCTTGTTTCTCAAGCTTCTTTGGACTCAGCTGAAGAGGAACAATCTGATTTCAGACCAGCTTTTTTTATCCAGCTTTGGCTGTAGCAAGGAAATACTTGCTAAACTGTATCTGCTCTCCAGCTTTGCTCTCAAGCTGCAGAACTTGGGCTTCTGAGGGGTGGGCTGGCATGAACAAGCATTTGTAGATTATTTCATGCCCTATTGTAGGGTTGCCACCCAGCCGGTATTTTACCGGCAGGCCGGTAAAAAATTGGCTTCTGTCCAATGTTAAGTCTACGGAGGGAATGCCATGGCCGGTATTTTTATGAAGAAAAGGTGCCAACCCTACCCTATTGACACCTCTTTGAATACATCATTTATAGCATGACCAAACAGTTATATTTACACAGATTAATTTATAAACTTACACTGACATTTTAAACAATGTTTTATTGCTGTGAAGTAATGTGATACACATACACACACAATCTGATCTCCTATAAAGTGGTACAACAGGGTGAGGAAGAGGGATTTGGGTCTCAAATCATAACAATCCCACTCCTAAAGAAGTGTACATGTGACGTACGTTAAAGCAATACTTTTGATCCCTCGATGGCACTCAAATGGTTAAAATTTAAAAAAATATATCATATCAATGTTATAAGGGTTAAGAATTTAGTCATACAATCGGCATACCTGGGAAGACTCAGGGTTTTGGCCCAAATCTCAGGGTGAAGAGCCAAAATCTCAGGGTGAGAGAGTTCAGTGCTCCCTGTTATATATTCTGCCCCAGTCAAATGTTTCCTTAGTCTCTAAATTGGTGCCACTTGTACCAGAAAGACAGAGGGAGAAGTCCTGCTTGATTTGTGTGTGTTCATGCAGTGATATATGTAAGTTGTGTATTAATGGCTCCTTGAATGCTGATTAGAGCTACTCTCGATTGCAGCGATCAGGGATATATCGCGGATAATCTATATTATGAAAAAGACCGGACTGAATAAGGAAGGGATCGCATGGAGCTGGGGTCCCCCCCCCTCCTTTTTTCTTCATTTTGTTAAACTATGGGTGTTTAGGTGATTAGGGGTACTATACCTTTAAATATTAATATAAATAAGTTTGCAGGTTTTCTATTTATGGGTGTTTCGTTCCCGCTTTTAATTCTTATTGGCTTAAACTAGTTACCTTGCGCCAGGTGAGCTGTAAGGCGGGAGGAAATACTATAAATATAACTGCTTGACTGACTTTACCTCAGTGACAGGAGCGGGCTGTAGTTCAAGCTCCCACCCATCCCCCCCTTAAAAAAAAAATATATATATAATAATAAATAAATAAAAATAAATATTAAAGTTTTTGTCGCAGCATGGAGGTTTTCAAGTAAACGATTAATTATTTATTTGGGACTTCTGGCTGGTAGGGCAGAGTCGGTCATGACATATGGTAAATTGGACTTACCAGGCTGGTAGGGCTGGTAAGATGGGTTTTATTGAAATGGTTATGTACTTAGTGAACGGAATAGTTATATTATTGTTTCAAAATAAAATGCTGCGGCCTTTACCACCATTTTCAATGTGTCTGTGTTTTATTTTATTAATTTTATAAGTGTTGGGGAGGTGGGAAAGGTGGACCTCCAGCTTCCATGGGAGATTTAAGGGTTAATATTTACACAATCTCAGGGTTAACTCATTTTGAATGTTCCCAAGTATGACAACCACTCAATCAGGAACGCGGGTTTTTTCCCAACGCTGTGACCTACGCATACAGTACATAATTGTGTAGCAGGGAGGGAGCAGGGGATTTCCACAGATCTACTTTCATTTAGGTTCTTTCCGCATATCGTCAGACTTAACCTCAATGTGCTTTATGATTAGTGAGCGGAAAGTCCTAAAAAGCTTATTTATCTTGCAGTGCTTGATTAATAATCACTAAGAATATACATAATATCAGGATTGTTGTATTATTATAGAGTTTAAAAAGTAAAAATCCCCCAAATTACAGTGCAAAATGAACTCTCCCGCTCCTGTGCGCTGTTTCCTGCACGACTCTTGTCTTTAGAGCGGGGGAGGGGTGGAGAGGCGGCAGCCATGTTACCCTGCTAGGTAAGGTTACTTGTTTTGGTGCATTGTAGATGTTTCGTACCCCCTTGGCATTCAAATGGTTAAACGAGCCTAAATGCTGGGCTCAATTCAGTCATGGGCAGCCGGTGGCTTTCCAACTGTTCTCGGAGAATCAACTCGCCCACTATCCTCAGCTGAAGAGCCACATGTCAGCGCTGTACCAATTTGGGGCCTTATGGAGATAGCGATAACGGTGCATTTCTGAAGATAATGAACTGCACAGAACCCCCCCCCCCCCCCCAATATATAGTTAACCCTTTGAGTGTCAGATGTATCCGACGCGTATCCGTGCTTTGGCTGCACTTCTAGCACTTAAATGGTTAAAGAGGGGTTTTAACTATTCAATGCTATGTAGTTAACCTTTTGAATGCCTTTGCGATGCGTACGTACGCAGCTGGCACGCAAAGGGTTAAAAACGTAAATCAGGTATGCACAACCTAAGGCTCGCAAGCTGTTTAGGAATACAATTCAAATCATTCTCAAATGCTGTCTGGGGCAAATGGGATTGTGTGTGCAAGAACCGATAATATACCAGTAGTTCAAAGCACAACAATAACAAGCAACATGTACACAAGGCTTTCACACAATTCACTGTAGGCAATAGTAGGATGAGCAAATCAATGGCATCACAAAGGAGAAAACACAGGAATAGAACTATCAGCCGTTAAACTAAAGAAAAAGAAGCCATGATGAATCAGAAAGTAAAATGTAATCAGCCGCAGAAAATAATCCAAATGGTAGAGCAGGTGTAGAAACTAGGAGCGTTTTATTATCAGTAACTACATAATGTCTGCCTGTCAGCAAAGTCCTTATTATGTGAGATCCAACCCATTGCCTTCTAGTGTGGACACAGAGGCGTGGCCTCACATACTACAAGAAGCATATAAGGAAAAATCAGGCTACGGAGATCTGGTCCGAGAGCATGTTCCTCGTGTTTTTACAGCCAGGTGACATTAACAGGCCAAAGGGTGGTAGGTGTGTGTGCTTATGTCGAGTCTCGTATTACCATATATGTGTGTTTATGTGGAGTCTCTTATTCCATATATGTGTGTTTATGTGGAGTCTCGCGTTCCCTGTACTTATGCATGTATATTGGTTTTTAACCCCATGGAGTTTAGCAACGTCTCTTTGTAATGCGTTGGACATATCTCAAATCCAAGTGGTTGCATTAGATAAGTTATTTCATTATGTCTGTGTATATGAAATATTATGTTGATGCATGCATGTGCCGTTTAACCATATATCCCTCTGTATTCAAGGGGTTAAGCAGGGGGCTTGCGACGATTTTCTTTGCGACGGGTCGCTCACCCATCTGGTCCTTAAAGGGTAATACACTACTAATTATTTTTTTTATTATTTTTTTTTTTTACACACCTTTCGGTAACTTTAAAGCTAACATCTCCCCTAAAAACAACTTTCTTGATTTTGAAAGAGTTTTAGGATTTTAATTATTCTATATTTCATTGCTATTTAACCCTTTCAGCTGGAAGCAATACGTCATAACTCTGGCACACAAGGTTATCTTATTTTTCACTATACTGCTTTTAGAATTATAATAATTTTAAGAATGTATCCTTTTGTATAATAAACAATAAATGCCCATTAAAGAATTAAAAACTCTAGAAAACAGCCATGTCTGATATATATCTGAGCTGAGTACAACTTTTCTAGCTTATTATTGTCAGAGTGGATTTTTTTTTTCTTTTCATATATATAATCACTTCTTTATTTTGTGTTTACTTTTCCTCAAAAACATTTTATGAGTTTTTAATCTGATACATTTTAGCTGAAATTGTTTTGACATGCCCATTTTATAATTCTAATTGTGAGTTAACATATCACTCTAAAGTTTAACCCTTTGAATGCTAGGTGTATGTAAGGTATTGCGTTGGATACCTCTGGCACTTGGTGTTAAGAAACTTTTAGTAAATTAGTTCTGATGGCTTATGGATTAACCCTTGTGTACCAGAGGGGATATCCATTGCTTTGTAATGTGCTGGATACCCTCTGGCAACATCAAAGGTTAAGGACTCAGTACTGTATGGATTAAACAGGCTTCTGTATGGGTGATTTAAATTTCTTTTTGCTGATCCAGTGGGACTCCATGCTCAGTCTAGTAAAGTGATTCTTGGCTTCAGTTCTCCAACACGTCACTTTTTATTTATTTTATTTAGGACTATGTATGTTACTATGTTAAAATACGTTGAGATTCCTCTTGTTTTCAAGTATGTCATGGAGAGTTTATAGTAAAGCGTTACATATTTACAAACACACAGTTTACAGTAAAGGTTTACATATTCCACACATTCATATACTAAAATATTATATACAATTACAATTTTTTTTTTAAGATATAAAGAAGCCGTTATTTTTAAGTATTTTAGACTGGGAGAATATCAGATGTTTAATTTTTTTCAGGCAGGTTATTCCAGGTATTTTGAACTCTGAAGGAGAAGGCTACTGGCTTCTTTATTGCAGTGGGATATGCATAAGCATAATGCTTAGGTAGTCCTGTCGCTGTCCAGAGAAGTAGTAGAAGGCCAGGATTCATCAAGGTGCGAATAGAATGATGCACAGGAAAATCTGGCTAGTCGCCAGAATTATTACTGCATTATAGAGAATTCATCTTGCTCCTGGGACTAACATCCAGGAAACAGTGCAGACATCTTTCCATAGTGATGTCTGCACGCCTGACCTGTCTGTCCCAGAAGCAAGATGAATTCTCGATAATGCGGTAATTCTGGTGACTAGCACTATTGAGCAGCTAGTCGCCAGATGGGTAATTATTTGGGGCCATGTTTAAAAGGGGTGGTAGTTCTGCTTTAAGATTAGGCTCTCTTACAATGGATAGATTGGTACTGACGAGATTTCGCCATTTGTACAAAGTACCAAATACCACTTGTGACCATTTTGTCGGTGTTTAAAGGGATCTATCAGCCCTATAGCCTTAATAGATTATATAGTGAATATGTGTAAAACTGTATTCATTTTTTTTTTTTTTTTTTTTTTTTTTTTTTTTTTTTTTTTTTTTCTCTCTCTCTCTATTTTGGGCAAAATTGAAGGAATTAATGCTGCCCTGTATCCTACTTCTGGACAGACTGCAGATACAGCTCTGCTCCGCAGTCTGTCACTCTGCCCCTGCTCCCCTCCCTCTATCCAGCCTCCTCCAATGACTGAGGCTTCCTGCCTGTAAGCTGGAGAGCTCTCATTGGCCAGAGATTGCTGCAACTTAAAGGCAGAAAGCATCCATCATTGGAGGAGGCTGAATAGAGGGAGAGGAGCAGAGACAGAGTGACAGACTGCGGTACAGAGCTGGTAACCACAGTCCAGAAGTAGGGCCAGGGCAATATTTACTGGATTACATTTGGCTAAATAGCTTTTTTTTTTTTTTTTTTTTAATTAAAACCTTACCCCAGCTAGTCGCTACATAAACAAGCTGTTTAGCCCAACATGTGCAGAGGTGATGGATCCCCTTGAAGAAAAGGTAGACAAAGCATACAATTTTGGAAAGAAGACAACCCACCACATCGAAGAAGCATCACTTGCCTTTCTTTCCCTAGCATGATGTGAACAAATGTCTACAGAAGGTGGAGCTAAAGTAAAAATGTCTTTAGCTAGTTCTGTTAGGAGAAAAATGTCACCCCATTGGTATGAGATGATATATCGCTGGGGGTGCCTAAAAGTACAAAACTATACCTACGTGTTTTCTTTTTGAAAATGGCTGCTTGTATTAAAAAAGGTTATAACTATAAGAGATCTGAAGGAAAGATATACCAGTTTAAAACGTAGGTATTCTCCCACATCAAATGAGGGGTCACATGCCTTTCTGATCCAAGGCAGGTTTTACAGGTTAGGACAAAAATTATTATAAATTGAAAGTTTTACATAATCTGGATCTTGTCATATGCCTTACTACATATCTAGAAAGGCCTGAGCAACTCAGAAAATCAGACTTTGTGTATTTCTTTAGGAAGTTCAAAGGATCTGCAGCTTGTGTAACTAGGTGGATAAGGAATTGCATAGTTCTAGCTTACACCCTAGCAAATAGGGAACCCCCAAATAAGGTTAAGGCTCATTCAACAAGGGCTACAGCTAAGTCCTGGGCTCACAAAGCAATAGAAACTCCAGAGGAGATTTGCAAGGCGCACACTTGGACATCCCTATTCACCATTTTTAAAGCATTACCGTCTGGATGTTCAAGCTTCAGCAAATGCAAAGTTTGGGAGAAGGGTCCTTCAAGTTGCAATCTCAAGTTAAAGGTAGGAAATCCTTAGTCATAGAGGGGACACAGAAAAAGTGAAACTTAGATTTATTTCTTTTGCTTCTGTGCCCTTCACCACAGCACACCCTTCCCTTAGTTAGTATCCATATCTCTTAGGTGAGATGATGAATTCCATGAGCTCATCATTACTTCATATTCATGGTATTGACTATATAATTTTTCCAGCTTGGACAAAAGATAACTGCAGACACTAGGAATGAGGGAGCCTTCTATGTTTTTTTGATTTATCCTACCAACTGGGATTCAGTCAGTAACCATTATTTATCTAGCCATTGGGGGTTCAAAGAAGGGGGGGGGGGGGGGAGTTATGTCTTTGTAGATTAATATGTTGTTTTCTGCACAATATGCTAATTGTTTGTTAAGAGTCCAAACTGTTCCCTTTTTGTGCTATTAGAAATGCCACGGATGTGGCCTCATTCATCGCACAGTTTGCTGTAATATTGGCTTCTCGTAGAAGCTAACTGGCATAAAATGCCACACTGTGCCATAAACAAAGGTTAACTTTTCAAAACGGGTTATTACAACTCCGTGACTAACACAACCGACACTTTAAAACTATTCTTGGCTTAAGTTGATAGGGTCTCAAAATATACTCGGTTTCTTTAGTGCACAGCCATCTGGATTAACCCCTGTTTAATATGCTGTATCGTTTAAAACCACTTTTACCTTTAAAAGTAGGCCTTTTGCTCTTTGTCTTTCTCTTCGTGCAAGGCAATTTTCTGTGTATCCTTTGTTTCTCACTGACAAAATGTTATGGCCCTTCTTGTATTGTAGGTTCAACAATTCCAGCTGTGTCTTGTAAGGCACCATGAGGCAGGGCTTGACAAATCCTGGCTGCCATAGAAATTGGTACCTGGGGCCCAGAAACTTTCCCCTATACTTCAGGGCAAGTTTTTAACCTTTTTTAAAATATACACAATCCTGTATGTAAGAATAATATAGAGTACAGCAGAAGTTATTGATTCCGTACTAAAAACAAAAAACAGAGCTCGTAGAGGGACCTAGTTACCGCTTCTGATGCCCACACCCGGCATTGATTACTATCCAATCAGGTGATCAATACTGCGACCAGGAAGGCCTGATAACTTTTTTTTTTTTTTTTTTTTTTGGGGTGGGGGGTGGGGACAATACTTAAGAGAATATACAATAAAATAAAATCCCATGGCAGCCATTCTCTGTGTGTCCCCCCCCCTCCCACCCAGCTTTGTTCCTTTGCCAGCTGGTAGCCACATATTCCCATGTACACTGTCTGACAAACTTCCACCCCCAGTCTTGTTCCCTTGCCCTCTGGTAGCCAGATCCCCATATGCACTTAGTGACTCCCTAGCCTGGTTCTATTGTCCACGTGCCATATATCTCCCATATACACTGTCTAACCCCCTTCCTTCAGCCTAGATCCACTGGTAGGCACATAACCACATTTTAATCTGATATTAATGCCTTGTTCCACTGAAAGCCCAAAACACACTTTTTCTCTCCTGTTTCCATGCTCTCTTCTCCTTCCCCTTCCACAGCCTTATTTCACTAACCTCAAAGGAAGGTTATCACCCGATGCAGAGTCTGGCTCTTAGAGTCAAACCAGTTTTGTCAAGGCCTGTCATAGGGTTAATACTTCTAGTATCCCTTTGAGTGCCAGAGGTGTATCTAATGCATTGAGTAGCAAATGGTTAACCCACTGAGTTTCAGTGTGAAACTGTTTACCC
Organism: Rhinophrynus dorsalis; assembly: GCA_037306005.1. Lineage (NCBI taxonomy): Eukaryota > Metazoa > Chordata > Amphibia > Anura > Rhinophrynidae > Rhinophrynus > Rhinophrynus dorsalis. The sequence goes on along the minus strand of CM074719.1, from coordinate 564,877,759 downwards.
ATAACATAGTTGAAGGTCTTTTTTTCCCATATCAAGTTCAACCTTTGCAAAGGTTACATTTGAGTACTTCCTGTGTCATTTAAGCATCCTCCAGATAAGAAGGGTGCTAGTTCACAGACCCCAAAAATACCTAACCCATTGGATGTTGCCTATGTCTCTGGTGCATTGCATTCTAATGTATTAGAGAGTCCCCTTGCATCCTTGATCTTATTGCTTCTCTAGCACTCACAAAACGTTTGAATAACTGAAGTGTCCTTTTGGCTTCTAAGTGTGTCTCCGTTGCTGTATTTGTTTACCCATACAAACACTGCACCTAAATTATTCTGGAGCTAAGAGATAAACCAACAAATGTAATAAGATCTGTGCGGTTTATTATTATTATATAATTTTTTTTTTTTTTAGTGTAGGTAAGTAATAACCTAATATTGAAAGCATGTACAACAACGCATGTAATCTTTCACTCTTATTTCTATTTTATTGCCGGTAATTTTCAGGATAAATGATTTAACAGTGTACTGTGTAGGTTGATTGCTTTAAAGACACTCTTTGTATGTAATGCCTAAATTATTGTTTCTTCTCTTTTCTAGGTTTGATGTCTAGCAAGGCAAAATGTGCTGATCTGTAACCTCTAGAAAAAAATAATTCTGCTTTCACAACTGATTATACACATTCTGTCATGGAAGGCTAAATCCCCAACAAGGAAGGGAAGTCTGACTCTAGGAGGTAGTTCTGTAAACTAAAAACAAATTTATCATTAAACCTTGGCAAGTGCATAGTATTTGTCAGCCATGTCACCTGTAGGATTTATAATTGTACATTCTATAAGAACTAATAACATTTCAAGACAAGAAAATATTTGCATTGAAGAACTAGCATTCTATGACCCCACATAATTTGGAAGGTGATAGTTCTTTGTAACCCTTCATGTGCTTAATACTGTTTACAGCACAAGTATGTATCTGCTGCCATATAATTTGGCTGTCAGTCCCGGTAGAGGAAAAAATAACCCATCAGCCTCCCCATTTTCTGTAATACAAGGGGAAGTTTTAGAACGAATACTGGATCATTCAGTACACAGATGGTGATGCACTAAGGGGTGATAAAGAGGTGATGATGTGGAGATCACTTCTCCAACTCCTATGTTGTTCTATGGGGCCTGTGCATTTCATAGGCCCCATACATAGGCCTTGGAGGGTTTCGAACACTGGAAGTTTTTTGAATGCCATAATGGTGTGCACTGTATAGGCTGTAATTTTCGAGTAAAGAACTGCACCATAGAGGACAAATAAAAATTCCCATTGATTTCAAATGTGAATTTTTACCCTCCAATGGTAGTGGTCTTCTGTGCAATCAAGAGGTTAAAAGCCATATAAGTGGAATATATAATTTTTAAGACCTGTGTAATTGGTATGTCCTACTTCTTGCCAAGGCAATTTTATTTTATTATTGTTAAAACATGTATAAAGTATTCCAACATGCTCTTATAAGGGGAAATTGTAGTTTATTAGTGTGATAAAACATCCTTTTCTGTATGTAATTCAACAATTTAGGATCCATTCGATTACAGAAAGAACTTGCTATCATATTTTACTATGGACAAGTAAATTTAACATCCACAGAACTACCTCCTAGAGAGACTTCCCTTCCTTTTCCCCTCTAGGATCATGGAAATTTTGGACACAAGCCCATACCTGGCTAATTTGGTAAAAACAAATCCAAACGTATCTAAAATTCAGCTGGACTTGTCATGTGAACTCTACCGCATGTCCACATTTTCTACATTTCCTAACAATGTGCCGGTGTCAGAGCGAAGTCTTGCTAAAGCTGGCTTTTATTATACTGGCACAGAAGACAAAGTAAAATGCTTTAATTGTGGCCTGATGCTGGATAATTGGAAGAAAGGAGACAATGCATTTGAAAAGCACAAAAAGCTGTATCCCAGTTGTAGTTTCATTCAGAATGCCTCTTCAGCGAATCTTGGCGCATCTTTGTATTCTGCCTTCTCCCCACCTACCTCCATAAGCAGTCAGACACTATCTGCATCTTCTGAAACAGAAGAAGTTGAGTATATCACGTGCAAATTTTCAAGCTTTCCTCCAAATCCAGTTACTTTGAGAGGAGTTGAGGATCTCTCTCACTTAAAGGCTAATGAAATAAATTCCTCTATGAACTCTGAAGAAGCCAGAATTAACACTTTCAAATCATGGCCACTAACATTTCTGACTCCTTCAGAACTTGCTAAAGCTGGCTTTTACTATATAGGCCCTGGAGATAAAGTTGCTTGCTTTTCCTGCGATGGAAAGTTAAACAACTGGGAACCAAAAGATAATGCCATGTCAGAGCACCGTAGGCATTTCCCGGATTGTCCATTTGTGAAAAACAGTACAAGGGTGTCTTCGAGGTTTAGTGTTTCAAACGTCAGCATGCAGACCAAGACCGCTCGTCTCAAAACGTTTGTCAGTTGGCCCCAGTGGATACCAGTACGTCCAACACAACTCGTGGAAGCTGGATTCTATTATGTTGGTAAGATTCTATGTAGAGCAGCGGTTCTTAACCTTTCTAGTGCCGTGACCCTTTGATAAGATTTCCCAAGTTGTGGTGACCCCTAACAGTAAAATTATTTTCGTTGCTCCTTCATCTCTGTAATTTTGCTACTGTTATGAATCGAAATATAAATATCTGATGGTTTTAGGGGACCCCTGGCAAATCATAATTCGACCCCCTAAGGGGTCCCGACCCACAGGTTGAGAACCACTGATGTAGATGTTTGTTTAATGTGTTTAGCAGCTTACCTCCCAAAGCATTATGTATTTCTCTGGGTAATAGTATAACCTACCTATGCTTTGTTGCAGAGGGGACATCTTTAAAGCTCTGAGCTCCAGAAGTGTTTCTAACACTGATATCTGGAGGTGTGTGTGTGTCTGTGAGACACAGGGATTAACCTCACCTTTTCTTAAAGGGATAGTAATACTTCATTTTATCTTCATGTTATTTTAATGCCAAAAAAAATAAAAATAAACGATAAGTCTTATCTCTCAAACCTTTATGGTTTGAGAGATAGTCACAAGCAAAGTGTCCCCCTCCCACCCCTTTTACCTAGTGTAAGCCATCTCTTCTCAGATGTGGAATGCAGTCTATAGACCAGACAGATAACAGCAGGGGACAATCTTCTTCCTATGAGAACAAGAAAGCCCTGCCCCCCTTGACAAGCTTTTCAGGTTTTTCCCTTATATTAATTGAAGATTGTCCTTCTCTGCAATCTGCCTGGGCACCTCCCTTCTGATCTGGCTGAGCAATGTTACATCAGTAAAAGGGGCGGGAGGGGGATACTTTGTCATTGAATTACTTTTGAACTACAAGTCTGACAGAATTGAAATAACACACTCCAAATACTATGATGATTAATTGGAGCTGCTTTTATTATGAAACATTTCTATCCCTTGAACAGTTGGCTACACGCACTTCTGGTGTCTGAAATGGCCATGTGATAAACATTCTATCCTAGTACCCACTCCTGTCAGAGAATTTTAATTATAGTTGAAATCTTTTATTGAAGGTCGCAATGATGACGTCAAGTGCTTTTGCTGTGATGGCGGACTGAGGTGCTGGGAATCTGGAGATGACCCATGGGTCGAGCATGCCAAATGGTTCCCTAGGTGTGTATGTTATCAAAGACCTCAACTGTACATGACTGATTTGTTTTTAACATTTTAATGACCATATACTGTCCACATAACTTCTAAACCTTTAAGGGCCAGATCAATTCAAAAATATGCTTTGATTAATATTTTTATTGGGAAGAAAAGGCAGGTTGTAGTAAACACCTGTGCATTTTGTGTAACTGTTTTTTATGATTTTGTAGCTATATATATATTTTTATTTTTTTATTTTTTTTTTTATAAATATAAAAAATAATTACAGAGCAGAATGAAAGCTTAAAGGAGCAGTAAACTTTATTTCATGAAAACACATTTTATAGAACTTTTCCTGCTGAGTAAAACAAGTTCACTCCCATCGCTGTCAGATGTTTTGTTCAACATTTATAGCAGTTTAAATAATCAGGAAGTGAATTTACTGTGTTTACTTCCTGATAGTTCTAAGTGACAGGTAGTTTCTATCACATTCTCTGGAGAACTGTATGTCTCTGACTTTTCTGACTTTCCTCTCCATTAGAATTTAACAGGAAATCGAATTAGAATTTGACCACTAGAGGGCACTGCTAATGTAAAAAAACATGGATTTAAACTGTAATAACTCTGGAAATATAAATCTCTCAGCAGTGGGAGTACCCTTATTTTACTCAGTAGGAAAATTCCTACAATATATATTTTTTCATAAAAAAAAGTTTACTGCCCCTTTAAGCAGGAACGTATTTGAACCACACAACTGTTCAGTGCCAAAGAATCGCTGGGTCTCCTGGCGATACACCACATTTCCTCAGGGACCGTGTATCAAGTGGGATCATTCTTCTGTATTCTTTCCCCAAATCTTTGGTGGCAGTCTGATGTGCTGGTTTTGGAAACTTTTTATTTATTTATTTTTTTTGTACAAACATTAATTACAACAAATGAATGAACGTATTAATCCTTTGGGTGCTAATTGGTTCAAGATATTGCTTTGCAATGCATAGGAGACATATAATGTTCAAGAGGTTAAATACCCATTTACTTGATTTGTAAACAGTGGTGTGTTGGTGTGTGATATATAACATTTTTTCATGATACTTTGGCAAAACCCTTTGGTACACAAATGGTTCAACAAAGTAATGTTGTAATGAACATTTTTCAGCTACAGACCACAAGAGTTTCAGTGGAAATAATTTTTTATAGCAGATTGGTGGAAGAAGGAACTCTAAATCTGTTAACTGAGCAAATACTAATTTGTATATGTGTAGTTTCCAGTTAAAGTCCTCTTTCCAACCACAGATTCCTCAAATGTTTCTAACTTGTGCACCCCCCCCCCTCCAAATGGTATTATAAAACCATGAAAAGAGGAGCAATTCTGAGGCAAATCTGCAATGTGTGTGTGTAGGGGTGTAAAAATGATTTTATTCAAATGGTCCTTTAAAATGCTAGAGAGGTCTCTGATGCATTTCACAGCAATCCATTGGAGAACTAGCATTTAAAAGGTTAAAAGCCCCATGCAAATATTCAGTTTCTACTGTGGTGCAGTTGGCTTGCTCCAGAATGGCTTCTCATTTTTGTTTGGTTTTTTTGCTTTTGTTTTTTCCCCCCATAAGGCACAGATTTGTTACCGAGGTATAATTTTCATCTTGCATTAAGAAACACACAAGTAACTACATAAGCTGTAGGGATAGGTCAACATCAACTTGATCACTTAGTAGGGAAGAGGGCCCCTATTCCACTGTTCATTAAATCTAATGTTAAGTTTCAGATTTAAAACCAAAGTAAAGCTCAAGTGTACAAAAGGAAAAAAATAAATACATAAATAAAAATATATGATTTAAACAGTGCATTTCTTTACAATGTGCTGCTTACCTGTTGGTCACTCAAAAATATTAAAATAGAGGATGTTCGTTTTTATAAAACATATCTAAATTGCATATACAACTTTTCCAATTAATATAGTTTGTTTGCTTTTAGGTGTGAATATTTGCTTAATATAAGAGGTCAAAGTTTTGTTTGTGACGTACAAGAAAGATATCCACACCTTCTGGATCAGGTATAGCTACAGTGTTTTAGTTATTGAAAACCTACCAGTATCCTCACTCTTATAACAACTTGTCAAACATACTTTCCGTAATGAGGCTGTTGTACTATCAAGCACTAGAGAAATCTGGAGCAAGCCAAGTGCACCACAGATGAAATACAACTTCCAATTAATATAAATGAGGATTTTAAACCCCTTCAATGTTACGTTTCCAGTGCATTGTAAAGAAATGCAGTGGATAAATCTTCAGCGTTAAAGTCACACTTGGGTAAGTGGGAGTTGTCCCCTGTGGTGCAGTCGGTTTGCTCTGCTTCACAGCGCATCCCACTGTTTTGCTATCTCTTTAACCCTGTAAGTGCTGGAGAGTTACAATACTTTGCACTTAGGTGGTTTTTATTATGCGCGCTCACAAGCACGTAGTGTTAAATCGTTTAGAGGTGTGAACCTTTTCACTGTTGCATTAATTGACTTTTTATTTTTTCCCACTTAGTTGCTGTCAACTTCAGAAACTCAGAACAGTGAAGCTCCTTGCCCTCCTAGTAAGTGTATTGTATTTAGCAGTCAATGTGCATTATCATATTTGCTTATAAAAAGCCTAGGCATGAGATATGTAGCTACAGAATGGCATCTGTCATCCATTTGGGGAGAGGGGTGTTTTATAAGAATTTCCCCCTCACCTGGCAGAGTGTTTGAACAAAAGCAGGAAGTTTCACTTCACGTGCTTCACATGCAGTCTGCTGTAGACTGTTTGTGGTAGGTTTATAAACCCACTGTTTGCATTCAATAGTAGTTGCGTTCCACGAGACTGAACTGCATTCTCCCCTGCAGAGAGTTACTGTTGCATGTTAGCTGCTTTTTTAAATAAACTTGTAGTGCTAAAACTGCTCTGGGTTCATGGCTGGTGCAAGGATTTTTGCCATCCTAGGCAAAACCTAATTTTGCCGCCCCTTGTGTCCTACCCCTTTATGCCTGCCCTGTATGTGTTTAAGTGTTTGTGTGTTCCCTATATGTGTATAAGTGTCAGTTTGTGGGTTTTTTTTTTTTTTTTTAAATGTAGCACAACGATGGCCGTTTTCTCTCTCCCTCTCTGCTCCTTTAATCCTGGTCCCAATGTGCCCCCAGAGAATGTGCGCCCTAGGCTGGCGCCTACCTCGCCTATAGGTGGCGCTGGCCCTGTCTGGGTTCATTTCATATTGTATTTGCATTTGTTTTTAAAAAGCAACAAATGGCTTATACAAATGCATTTAGACTACTTTGAAACACTTCAGCATTGTCTTTGGGGCATATGTAATACAGGTTTGCATTAAATTAAGTGATACACTTGTCCCTGGTTTTATCTCCAAACTCCCCCACAGCTGATAAGATGTTATCACTGGTTTTATCCAACAGATTCTCGCTAAGGTCTTGAGAAATCTGAAAACAAACAAACTGGGAAAGTTTCACTTGCAATGTAATCCAGACCTTTTTAATGGAATTGTAGAAGACAAAAAAGTTGCTTAATTTAGCACCTGTAATGGAATCCAGCCTTTATGTCTCTAGTTACATGCATCCTTTGCTTAATGATTAAATCAAATCTGTTTGTTTCATTCAGTTATTCGCTTGGGAACTGAGAACAGCCAGGAAGATGAAGCCATGATGAACAGTCCCATGGCTCAGATGGCCTTGGAAATGGGCTTTAATCGAATGCTAGTAAAAAAGACAATTCAAAGTAAAATGTTAACATCTGGAGAGAACTACAATAACGCTGAAGCCCTAATAAGTGATCTTCTGAGTGCACAAGAGGAGCAATCTGAGGAAGAGCGAGACAGACAGGCGGAAGAAAACACCTCCGGTAATGGGGCTGGTGCTGTATCCCTTTATGTGCCAGCAGGGGATCCAGGGCATTGCTTTGCAATTCCTTGAATACCTCTCTGGCACTCAAAGTCTAGTAATATGTCGGTATATCTTAAAGTGTTACTAATGGCTCTTCAAAATACTGTTCCCGGGTCTTCTGTATATTAATAGTAACACAATGCACTATGTGAAAGATCTTGTGTGTAGTTCAAAAGTTATTTAGCTCTAAAGATCTCTTTGCATGCCAGGGTTCTAACTTTTTTCCTTGTAGTGGTGTCTGAGCTTAATAGATTAGACCATGGGTAGCTTACAAGCTACTGATAGCTCTTTGGCTACCAGTGAGTAGAGCTCTCCAGTCCTTTATGAATCAAGCAGTCTGGCCTGATAGACCGGTCCAGCGGCTGGCTGCAGCCAGCTGGGGAGCAGATTTAATCTGGGCACCACTTTTATTTATGGGACCCAGCAGTGGTCAGAGAGATGATGCTACTACAGAGTTCCTTACATGATTTTCCTACCCCACCGCCGTAATGGCTGCTTACAGACTTTTCTACATTCTTTTGTAAAGACTTTTGTTTAGTGAGTGTTGTGGGAAATATGTGGTGACAAAGTGGGTAAGAGCCACAGTGTGATTCCAATTACTTTATACATGTGTAATGATATGGGATAGTGTAAAAGCGGAACTTTCAGATCTTACTAGGTCGCCATGCCTTCATTAAGTGCATGGGGACTAGCCTGGAAATCCTTGCTGTTTGGAGACCGGAAACCAGGCTACAGCGCAGACATCTTGCCAGCGCTGTCAGTCTCTGTCTCCACTGAGTAGCACTGCAGTGCCCACAAGGTAAGCAGAAGGGACTGACGGCATAGACAGCACTAACCTGCCCATCAGTCTCCAAACGGCAAGGATTTCTTTTGAATCTGCTTTTTATAAAGGTAAGACATGGATTTCCAAGCTGGTCGCCATACGCTTAATGAATGCATGGCGACTTAGTATTATCTGAAAGTTCCGCTTTAAAGATGGGAAGGCACTATTGGACATATAAAATATGTGACTTACTGGAGAGCTACAGGTGTTCTGTCATAAAGTGGATATGAAATTCTGCTAAAAATTTTACATCTTGTGACAAATTTGTCACTGTTTGCTGTAAAGAAGGTCAATAGTTTTCTGTGTAGCACTGTGTTATTGGAAGGCGTGGGAAGGAATTTAGGTATGAGCAGCTTTGGAGATGGCTTAATACGTACAGTTATAAATTCACATTTTCGGATATGTTTTAGAGTAGCTCAGTGCATGTTTCATTGATTTTAAAAGTAGTGCCCATTATAGAAAAGGTTGGAGACCCTTTTCTTTTTATACAAATGTCAGCAGTACTTGGCGTATTTTAATTTTTGGCAATTAAAAACAAATTTATTTATTTTTCAGATGAGATTTCTTTACTTCGAAAAAGCCGACTGGCATTGTCAGAGCGCATGACTAGTTGTTCTCTTTCCATTCTGGATCACCTTCTTTCAACCAGTGACCTAACCAAATCTGAACATGAAGTCCTTAAACAGAAAACACCACCTCTTCTGCAAGCCCAAGAGCTGATTGACACTTTAATAATTAAAGGAAAAACAGTAGTTCAGACTTTCAAAAACTATCTAAAGAAGCACGATCCAGCACTTTTCAGAGAATTATTCAGTAAGTTTTTAAAGTTAATGATTTGCGTAAGTTTTGTCACTATTTAAAGTAAATCTTTGTACATACCATTTCTTTGTAAGCACATAGGATAACTCTACCAGAATAATCATGGTGATCCTTATTTCAGTGTTACCTGTGATCTGTAGTCTTGGGACCTTACACCCACAGAGGAGCAATTTTGAAGCAAACAAAGTGCATTATACTGGACAAATGAAACTCTCCCATTGATTTGATTTTTATTTTTTTACCTAATGAATGTTACAGGGGATAAATAAAAATTCACCAAATTTCCATTACGTTTAAATGATACTTAAAGTGTTATTAATGTCCCATAAAAACTTGTTATAGTTTTGTAGAGGACGAAAAAATAAGCTTAATGGCGCAAACACTATCTCTCAAACCGCTATGGTCTGAGAGATATAAGCATTGAAAGTTCCCCCCTCCCTCCCCTTCCCCTGACATTAGCGTCTAGCTGACAGCAGGAGATCCCAGGTCTAGGGACCAGCCTGCGGCTCTGCAGCAGAGCCGAAATCACGTTATTGCAAAAGAATCACTTCACTGGAAAGGTCTACAAAGTGTGCCTGGTTTGCAAGCACACTTTGTAGAACTTTCCAATAAAGTAATTCTTTTGCAATAATGCAATTTCGGCTCTGCTGCAGAGCTTCCTCGTGTCAGCCGTCACAGATCTTCTGCTGTCACTGGTATTGTCAATTTTTAATGGTGAATCCATAGGCATATACATGAATGCATTACACAAATATATAATGTGAAGATCTTAAAAGAAAAAATGTTTATATATAGTATCATTTTTAGATCTGTTTTTGTACTAAACTGTGTAGCTTTTGACGGGGGAGATTCAGAAAGCGGTGATAAAGTGGAGATGACTTCTCCAATTCCTATGTTAGTCTATGAAGCCTATGCAGTAAGATTTCTTACGCTTTTGGAAATCTTGGTGCATAGGCTGTATAGAATAACATAGGAACTCTAGAAGTGGTAAACTGGAGAAGTCATTTCTGCTTTATCACCACTTAGTGAATCTCCCCTGACCATGTTTTAGAAAACCAGGTACAGGGTTTCCTTTTGTCTCCTACCTGCTCCTTTTATTAGAGATTTACCAGAATTCCTCCTAATTTTAGTGCCACTGGTATCTAAAAATATGAAAGGAGATGGGAACAGGCTGTAAACCGAAGAATGGCACTAAGGGATGGAGATTAAGTGGTTGATATAAGGGGTAGTTAGTGGAATGCATTTGCAGTGTAGCTAAAGGATACAGGTGCATGTTGCATTGTGGAAGGATGCATAAGAGATTTGCAGGAAATTGAGGGGAATGAGCCTGGGTTCAAGTATTCTCGGCTCCAGGGCTCTGGACATAGGATCAGAATATCCTTAATTAACCCCATAAGGACCACCTGGTCCGGGGGTGGGGAGCTTCGAGGCACTTTTTTTTTTTTTTTTTTCTTTTTTTTTTTTTTTTTTTTAATTTGTTTTCACAGCTGTGTTCTGTGGTCAGAGCAACATGCAGGCACGATTTGATCACAAACGTCCATGATGGTACATCATAAGGTGTTAAGCACAAGTGGTTTAATCCATGACAGAGATTACTCATCTGTGATTAAGCAAAGTTCTTTGAAAGCGGACCTGGTGGTGTGCCTGAGGACTACAATTAAAAAAAAAAAAAAAAAAAAAAACTACTTGTGCAACATACTTGCATATTATGGCTTGTACGTGAACAAACTTTTAAATATGAATTCACTATGTCATTTAATTTTTATTTTTCTTTTAGTGGAACAATCCTTAAAATGCATATCGCCAGAAGATTATTCAGGTAAATATTTATGAAAACTCTTCCATGAATTCCTATCATTTCTTTGGTCTTTAATAGATTCATGAGCTTTTGTGTTTGTTGTTTAAATTGATTCTGGCTTTATTTTTAGATTTGCCTATGGAAGAACAACTAAGAAGACTACAAGAAGAAAGAACCTGTAAAATTTGCATGGACAAAGAAGTCTCCATTGTCTTCATCCCTTGTGGCCATTTGGTGGTTTGCAAGGATTGTGCACCTTCTCTCAGGAAGTGTCCGATCTGCAGAGGCACAATCAAGGGCACTGTTAGGACATTTCTGTCATGAACTGGGACAGTGGAGGGCACTACTGGGTAGTAGCGGCTGTACATAGGGTGTGAAGTGTTGTGCAAGTGGACCATATGTATAAAGTCGAGCGATCCAGAAGTAAATAAATTGCTTCATAGTGAATGCAAAAAAAATCCCCATTGATTTAACCCATTGGATGCTTAAAGTGATAGTAATACTTAACATTCAATAGAATAGCTGACGTCAGCACAAGGGGAAGGAAGGGGGAATTTGCAGACTGATATCTCCCAAACCATAAAGGTTTGGGAAATCAAACGGTGCAATTAATTTATTTTTTTAAGTATCTACAGAACTAAATCTATTGAATGTTAAGTATTGCTATCACTTTAAATTGTGTTTAGCACCAGGAGTTAGGTAAAATGGGGCTTTTAACATTGGTGTGCTAGAGAGTTCGCAGGTGTGTTTCTTTGGAGATATCCCTAGCATTCAAGGAGTTAAAATCCCATTTTAACAATCTGTGTGTCAGAGGGGTATCCAGCACATAAAAGCAATGCACTGGATACCTCTCTGGCACTCAAAGTTAACTCCATGGATGTCTTTAATTGTACCCTGCATTACTGGTTTGCCCCCGATTGCTGCACCTATTTTGTACATATTGCCTTTCCTTCAAGGTCAGAAGTCTTCCATTTTGCTGTGTGCTCCATTGTGTTCTTCTATCTACTACTACTACTACTACTACACCATAATTACACTGTAGTTTATTCTTTTTGAAGATGGCACCAATAACCTAACAGCATTTGACCAAACAAGAGAACTGATCACTGTTTACCTATGCTAAAATAAAGTTGTATATTCTAATGCTCTTTTTTTTTTTTTTTTTTTTTTTTTTTTTCTTTCTTATTGATTTAAGAGTCCTTCTATGCTCTGGTACTACTTTAACCCTTTGAGTGCCAGAGGGGTACACAAATGGATTGCAATGCGTTGCGTACCCCTCCATTACTCAAAGGGTTAATACTCCACTGTGCAAGCTCGAACCATATAAATGCAGGAAAATATTACTTTACACTGATGAGTATTCTGCTTTTAGGCTTTTTTGCTAATTTAGGGCTGGGTTAATAATGATGCACTGAGATCAAGGGTGTATGGACATACCAAAATACACAGTAAAGCATTCCTGCCTACATACAGTCTGTGTAATTCTCCCTCTACTGAAATACCTGTATCATGGCCTGTAAGCTCTTCCCTGCACATCTAGCACTGAGGTTGATATGTGAGGAAAAGTGGAGCAGTTTCAGCAGAAACTATAACACAGAGGACTAATACATCTTCTCTTTGGCTTTATATGAAGTGGAGACCTCTCTAGCATTCAAGGGACTAAAAGTCCCATTTAACCCTATGGGACCTTTTGGGAATCTTATGTCCCTTTTGCTGCATAGTAAGCAACTGCTTAAAGTTCCAGGTGTGCGGGGTGCCTCAGCTCATTCTGAGTTGTGGTGGGTGTTTCCGGAGCAATCCCAATGACTGCATCAGATGCCTACTACACAGTTATAGTAACTGGTTTATTTACCAGTTCACATGCTCCTTCATTATTCATTCTTTAAACCCTTGTATGCTAGTGAGGTTTCCAATGTTTTGCAAAGCAGCCAAGTTGTTAAGACTGCAATGACCTCCAGGGTAGTGTATTCTGTAATGTTACCAGTGCCCTGACCAGTATTGGTCAAAGGGGAGATAATTGCCTGGCTATTACTGGTATAGGAAGAGTTTGCCAATTTTTATAAATATTTTTATAGAAAAAATATATATATTTTGAGAACTGGGCTCAATTTGCTGTTGAGTACGGTCTTTATGGTAGTGACAGATTGAACCTAAATGGAAAGGAATCCCCTTTCCTAGATAGAATGCTTGGGTGGTTGGATGAACTTTTTAACCCCTTAATGACATGTGACGTACTATGACCGTCATGGTCCTTGAAATACTTAAGGACCGATGACTGTTATAGTACGTCACATACGTTTTACTTACAGCGCTCTACCGGGAGCGCTGTAAGTAAAAATAGGGCCTGAAATTGACCACTCCAAGATCGGAGAGATCTCTATCAGGCCCCAAAGTGACGCAACGATACACGCAACAGGTCACATGTACCGGCGCGTCGGCGTGGATCAAAGAGGTCCTTATGGGACAGAAACGTCCCAGGACTGCTGGTCGCTAAGGGGTTAAAGTAGGAAATTGTGCATAACCCCAATCAGCTCCCTAAGGCTTGATAAGGAGGTGATAAAGTGAAAATGACTTCTCCAGTGATTATCGCTTCCTTTGTTATTCTATAGAGCCTAAGCACTAAGATCTCTGATCTGGAGAAATATTGCAGTGCATTGGCTCCATAGAATAACATAGGAACTGAAGAAGTCAAACTTTATTACCTTTTTAACACACCTTAGTGCATCTCTCCCCACGTGTAGCAAGAAAAAATCTGATAGATTGGAACTGTGGGACCAAGGAGGGAAGGAGGAGGATATATTTAGGTTAACATGTAAGAACCATTGTCAGTCAAATATAGGAGAATGTGGATCATTGTTAAAGTACAAAATGACCAAAATTAATTTGTATGTTTATGATTGCAAGAAACCTGAGGCAAAACATGAAACTTGGAAATGCTAGCAATAAATTAGCATTTTGACATTCAGTAATACTAATTAGTATTACTGTGATGGTAGACATGACTGGTCTGCAATTTATGAGACAAGACTGAACATGTAGCCTGTTTTCAAGATAATTTATAATCTACCTAAATGCTGTACTAGTAACATTTTTAAGACACACACACACACACACTGGAAGTGGCAAGGCACATCCTCTTAGGAGAAGCCCACCTGTGCCCCTACATCCAGCCTGCACGGATCCAGATGCCAGTGGCCAATGTATGACCCCTGGCCATTAGACTATGAACATGTGGGGCTAATAGGTGAGCCCCAGTGTCATCAACCGCGTGAGGACTTCACCACCACCACCGACCCAGTCAGGGTAAGAGATCATAGAGGAGGGAGGAGTCAATAGATGTGTTGGGGGACAAACGTCTCCATAATACTTTCATACAGGCCCCCTTCAGTCGACCCTAAGCACACATCACTGCCACAGGAGGAAACACAGGATGTTTATGGGGAGAATGTCCAACAAGAGGAGACAGAGGGTCTTGAAGAGTCCTCACCAGCCACACCACCATCCACTCCCTCCACACAGATCACAGGTACCTATAGCATGGTGATGGGTGAGGATACAGAGGAGCTAACTATGGGAGACCAAGACATCCTCAAGGTACCTGAGGAGGTTGGAGAAGAATGTGCAGCGTAACACAGATGCCTTCAGAGCCACGGAGGCACAACAGTCAGTTCTCACCACAGAGCTCTGCCAGTTTAGAACTGGGATGCTGGACATGTTGGGCCAAATGCTGGTTCAGATGAGAGGGCAATCATCGGGAGAACCAGCGGATGGATATGGCACAGGCACCCACAGAGGGGTCTACAGCTACCTCACCTTCCAGCATTGCCCCAACAGAAATCACCGGGCCAAGCAGAGTCACATGCCAGAGTGTGAGGGCTTCCACCTCTTCAGCCCCTTCCAAGTCCCCCCCCCCCGAAAGGAAAAATTAAAAAAAGCTCAAAATGTGCATTTTCCCCCCAATAAATATGCATTTATTCATCCCATTTTTGTCCATGTATGTTTTGCATTAAAAACAGGTTGAGTGGCAGAGACGGCTCCAGTGTATTGCAGAGCATAGCAGTGAACATAACTAATGTAGCATTAAGGTATTACAGCATGAGTGAGCACACAGATCACATACATGCACTTTTGTCCAAGTTCAACTCACAATCAACCTAGCAAAGCAAAACAACGTGAAGGTGTTTGTCCATGATGTGAGTTGAACTTGAACAACTGACAACAAACTTTCAACACCCTAAGTTCCAGACTGTCCACATTTAGTTTCATCCAATGATGGTGTGATAGAGGAGCTTGACAACCACACAGATGTGTTGTCTGATGCACTTGCAAGGATACATTATCATATCAAAGATATGATATGGATTCACACTCTGATGAGGAAAAGGTAATCAATCACACCAAACAGCTTTTCATCCCAAGTTAAACATTGCGATAAGTGTTGTGTTTGCCCAAGAAACAGCTGCATTAGGACATCACTAGTCTGGTCCAGTGTTCACACCATTCAGTGAGATTGGGGGAGGGGTTTACACAGTGACATGAGATGAACAGTTGATAAGGTAGAGATTACTTCTCTCATGATTTTACATCTCCAGATCCACCAATGCATCCTCAAACTGCATTAAAGGGTCAGTAATGCCAGTTTATAACTTTAATATTGTAGAGGTTACAAAAATAAAGTATTTGTAGAAAGTGCCATCTCTCACACCCTTATGGTTTGAGAGATATTCTCCGCTAAAGTTCCTCCCTCCCCTTCTCCTGATGCCAGCGCTGTGCTGACAGCAGGAGATCATGGTCTTGGGACCAGTTGGTGGCTCTGCAGCAGAGCCATAATCGCATTATTTAAAAAGTATTACTTCATTGGAACAGTTTACAAAGTGTGCCTGGTTTGCAAGCACACTTTCTCTGTCAGCCAGTACAGGTTACTGATAACTTTGGGTAGGCGATCTGCCCCTTTAGGTAGGCAGGAACAATTCTAGAAGTGAATGCAGGGGGTAGAGCCTACATTCCCTCCTTGGCTGCAGCTAGCCATCAGCTCCAGTAAGATTTAATCCTTGGATGAAGATACAGGCAAGAGAACAGTTGTGCTATAGTTTTAGCTATTTTTTTATTTTTCTGCCCTTAGATGTGGCTAACTCAGTATCCAGGTGCTTCTGTGGACTTTAAGCCCTGGGGGGAATGTCTTGGGTTCAAGTTTGTTGCCCACTGAGGCTTCTTCTTAATACATGGCGATCTGAAGAAAGATCTACAGGAAAGGTTAGCAACCCTTTGAGTGCTGCAGGTCCACATGTCCCACAGTGCCCCTCCGCACAGGGGTTTTCCTTTGGAGTTCCTATTGCACACTCCTGCACTCATTGGGTTTGTCTGTATGTCTGTTTGGTGGTTTGGAGCAAGTTTCTGTGGTAACTTTAGCTGCTGGTTTAGTATCTTTTGGGGGGTTGTTGGCACTTTCCCTACTGGGTTCAGTGTTTATTGGGTCTAGTGACATGTTTTAGTAATGTCTAGTGCACATTCATTTATCACTTACAACCTTGCAAAATTTGTAAAGGCGCGATTTTACCGCATAGACGCCATTGCTCCTTTCACTTCTATGGGACTGTACAGTTTGGGGCATATCTCTGCAACTGCTCATCGTAGCGACTTCAGAGATGGCTCATTTTGTTTGTCTGCCCTTGCTCTATTATCTGGTCAACATATTGTGTGTGTTGGGGGCCCAGAGCTTCAGGCACTATTGGGATAATTTTTCTGGGAAAATTACATTTCCCATGAGAGCTTGCTTTGAGCAGCCATTTTGTGCTTTTCCTGAATGAGTATCCTACGCAGGGCTTGGACTCTCCTTCTCTCCTCTGCAGATTAACCCTTCCCCTGCCAGATAAGTGCATTTTAGCGACTTCTGGGGTGAAATTTTAATCTTACACACTGTATTTGGGTGATTCCTTATACTTTAAACATTTTGACACTGTGAGTATGTCTAATCCGTTAGAGCTTGGGGCCATGCTTAAGACTAAGGACGCTGGCGTCTCTGTGTCCCCTATTGTGCATTGCTCCTTATGTCATTCAGGGTTACCTAGAGAATTCTCAGGTCGGCAGTATCTCAAATTTGCCTGTGACCAACGGCACTTTCAGTTTCAGCTCTTTCCTTTGGTCTGACTACAGCTCTTCAAGTCTTCAATTGTGTCCTGGGAGCCTTAGTATCTATCCTCCGTTGGGACAACATCAGAGTTACTCCACACATGGACGACCTGCTTCTGAAAGCCCCTTCTGCGGAACTTTTTCATCAGCAGGCTCAGGACTGCATTCATGCTCTCACCCATCACGGGTGGATCATCAACAAGTCAGATCTTGTCCCATCCCAGCGTCTGGTCTTCCTTGGCCTTCTCTTCGACAATCATCAGAGCATGGTGTTTTTCATGGACGAGGTGGCTCACCAGATCGCCCATAGGTTTTCTGCTGTTCTGGCTCACGATCCAGTTCCAGTCAAGAAGCTGTCCTTTCTAGTGGGGAAGTTCTTTTTCACCATAGAAGCAGTCCCTTTGCCATGGCTCACACCAGGGAACTCCAGAGGTTTGTGAACCAGGTGTGCAGGAGTCAGCTGGACCTTCTGAAGATGTCAGTGTCCCTCCCTCTTTATGTGGAACTGAGTTTGTCGTGGTGGCTCGACCTCTCCAGTCTGCTGAAGGGCAAGTCCTTCCTGGTATCCTTCTGGACCACTGTGATGACAGATGCCAGCCTCTCCGGCTGGGGGAGCGGTCCTGGGTTGCCTGAGTGCTGAAGGTCGGTGGTCTCCGGAGGAGTTTCTCCTTCCTTTCAACGTGTTGTTGCTTCAGGCGATATTTCATGCCCTTCTCCATTGGACACCCCAGCTGGAAGAATTCCCAGTCCGGGTCCAGTCCGACATCACCACAGCCATGGCTTACGTCAACAAGCACGGTGGAACAAGAAGTTTCGCCGCTTGGTTAGAGGTCAAGGCTATTTTGTCCTGGGCAGAAGAACATGTTCCTGCCATACCCGCAGTGCACATTCCTGGCGTAGACAACGTCATGGCAGTCTTCCTCAGTTGACACACGGTGGACAGTGGAGAGTGGGAACTGCACCTAGAGGTGTTCACCCTCATTGTTCTTCCTTGCATCGACCTGATGGCTATTTCCTCTGGCTTACATATTTCCTTCCCTCCCCATGTTGTACAGGGTGTTACGGAAATTGAGACTCGAGCGCTGTTGTCACGGTATTGTTGAGACTCTTAGACGCAGAGTTAGGTAAAAACTCAACTTTATTGAAAAGTTAATGCAGCCTCGTAGGGTAATATACACGTACACACATATATCTTTATTAGACAGGAATACAATGCAAATAAGAGCAATATTGGCTCTACCGGCCCTGCCAATATACCGGGCAAGGCAGGCAGGAGATCAGAACTGGTGAGGTGAGGCTCTACCGGTCTTGCCAATACCGGGTAAGGCAACCCAAGGTAACAGGACAGGTTCTACTGGCCTTACCATATACCGGGCAAGACAGCCAATTGACAGGTGATTACACAGGCTGTACCGGCTTTGCCAATACCAGGTAAGGCAACCCAAGGAAACAGGACAGGTTCTACCGGCCTTACCATATACCGAGCAAGGCAGCCAATTGACAGGTGACTACACAGGCTCTACCGGCCTTGCCAATACCGGGTAAGGCAACCCAAGGAAACAGGACAGGTTCTACCGGCCTTACCATATACCGGGCAAGGCAGCCAATTGATAGGTGATGACACAGGCTCTACCGGCCTTGCCGATACTGGGTAAGGCAACCCAAGGAAACAGGACAGGTTCTACTGGCCTTACCATATACCGGGCAAGGCAGCCAATTGATAGGTGATGACACAGGCTCTACCGGCCTTGCCAATACCGGGTAAGGCAACCCAAGGAAACAGGACAGGTTCTACCGGCCTTACCATATACCGGGCAAGGCAGCCAATTGACAGGTGACTACACAGGCTTTTTAGAGAAAAACGCACAAGGTCTGAGAGTTCCTCCTTTAATGGGATGCTGAGAAAGCACTGCTCCAACCCCAATATCTGAGGCGTCCACCTCCAGTGTGAATGGAAGCGATGGGTTGGGGTGAGATAACACAAGAGCTTTAATGAAAGCAGACTTCAACTTCTCAAAGGCCTCATCTGCAGCCACTGACCATTGGGATGGATTGGCACCCTTGTGCATAAGGTCAGTCAAAGGTTTTACCATAGTAGAGAAGTTCTTAATAAATTTCCTATAATAATTAGCGAAGCCCAGAAATCGTTGAATGGCCTTCAAGCTCTTGGGGCGTGGCCATTGTAATACTGCCTTTAGTTTCTCTTTGTCCTTGGCAATGCCTTCTTTGCCAATTATAAATCCCAGAAATGGTACACTAGTTCTGTGAAATTCACATTTTTCGAGTTTACAATACAGTTTATTTTCTCGTAGGCGAAGCACTCATAATGGCCAGCTCTCGTGTTAAAGGCGGTTTTCCACTCATCACCAGCTCTGATCCGAATTAAATTATATGCAGCACGTAGGTCCAATTTGGTGAAAATAGAGGAACCTTTAAGTCTGTCAAATAGCTCGGTGATGAGTGGTATTGGATAGACATTCTTAGATATTAACTTATTTAAGCCCCGGTAGTCAATGCAAGGTCTCAGCTCGCCGTTTTTCTTTTTTACAAAGAAAAATCCAGCCCCAGCCGGAGAGGTGGATTTCCTTATGATGCATCTTTCGAGGGCATCAGCGATATATTCTTCCATAGCTTGGTTCTCCTCACAAGATAATGGATACGTGCGTCCCTTAGGGGACACCGCCCCCGGAGGCAATTCAATACAACAGTCATAAGATCTGTGCTGGGGTAGGGTGCCAGCTGCTCCCTTACGGAATACATCGCTAAACTGTTGGTATTCGTCTGGCAGAGCAGAAGAGGTACACAAGATCTTAACTGGTTGGGTTACGCAATGTTCCATGCAAGACTGAGACCAAGTGGATATTTCACATTTTTGTCAATCAAACTGTGGGTTATGCAACTGTAACCAGGGAAATCCCAGGATTACTGCGTGATGAGGAGAGTTGATAAGCTGGAACTGCTGTTCCTCTCTGTGGAGAGCCCCAATAGACATGGACAAAGGCATAGTTTCAAAAGTCAACTGAGCAGGTTCCAGGGGTCTACTGTCAATTGCTTCAATAGCGAGTGGGGTTTCCCTTTCAATGCGTGGAACCCCATGTAATTCAGCAAAGGTATTATCCATAAAATACCCAGCTGCACCAGAATCAACCAGGGCCAAAACCTCCACTGAGCGTTTTGCCCAAGAAAGTACCACCTGTATGGTGGGTTTCAATATACCACATTCTGGGGATGCCTGAACACCACCTAGGGCTTGTCCCCCAAGCTACCCTAGGTGTGTTCGTTTCCCGGACGTACAGGACAAGATCTTAGTAGATGCCCATTTTTGCCACAATATAAGCATAACCCATGTTTTCTGCGATGTGTCCTCTCCTCCTTGGTTAGCCTAGTGAAGCCTAACTGCATAGGTTCTCCTGGTTCTCGAGGTAGATTAATCTGCTTAGAAGCCAAGGGAGGGACGGGTGGGCAAAAAGTACTACTAGATCCATTACTCTTTTGCCGTGACTTGCGGTCTTTGGCCATTAGTCTCTCACGAATCCGTGTGTCAATTAGAAGGACATATTCAATATAGTCATCAAGATCAATAGGCAATTCTTTTGCAGCGATCTCGTCCTTAATTTGGTCACTAAGACCCTGAGTAAAGGCTGCCAATAATGCTTCATCGTTCCAACCTACCTCTGCTGCCAAGGTGCGAAATTCAATGGCATAGTCACATACCGTACGCCTGCCCTGTTGTATTTCCATAAGGCACTTAGCAGCAGAGGTGGTTCTATCAGGAGGCTCGAACACTCTCCGAAACGACTGCATGAATTCTCTGAAACTCCTAGTGCAAGGTTTCGCGTTTTCCCATAATGAATTTGCTCATGCCAATGCTCTACCGGTCAGCAGGGATATCATAAAACCAACTTTACTGCGGTCACTGGGAAAGGCCTGAGCCGTCAATTCCATAAATATTTCAAGTTGGTTAATAAATCCTCTGCAGAGATTAGATTCACCATCGTATCTGAGTGGCAACAGGGCAGAGGCAGTTAACCCCTTGACTGCTGCCCCTGAGGGCATGGTAACGTTCTCAGATGTCTGCCCGGAGGAAAGCACGGGACTAAGGCCAGCCTTTTCAGAAAGCACCGTGCGTTCAAGTATAGTTTGGATAGCCACCACTAGCTAATCCAATCGTTGCTCATGTGCATCCATTCTCCAATGGATGTTTTGCAGGTTACCATCACTCTTGTTGTCTGAGGTCATGGCCCTTTCGTACTGTCATGGTTTGTTAAGACTCTCAGACGCAGAGTTAGGTAAAAACTCAACTTTATTGAGAAGTTAATGCAGCCCCGTAGGGTAATATACACGTACACACATATATCTTTATTAGACAGGAATACAATGCAAATAAGAGCAATATTGGCTCTACCGGTCCTGCCAATATACCGGGCAAGGCAGCCAGGAGATCGGAACTGGTGAGGTGAGGCTCTATCGGTCTTGCCAATACCGGGTAAGGCAACCCAAGGAAACAGGACAGGTTCTACCGGCCTTACCATATACCGGCATGATGGTAAAGAGGCTGAGTCAGTAAGTAAGCCGCCAGCAGCAGAGATAATGGAGCTCAGCAATGCTCTTCACAGATGGAACGCCATACCACTTTAGAGCAATCAGGTATGCATGGAGCGAACCAGTGCCCAGTACATGGAACGCAATATATACTGAGGCAGCCGAGTGGCTTGAGGAGAGAACCAGTACCCTGTACGTGGAACGCTATAACACTGAGGCAGCCGGGTGGCTTGAGGAGCGAACCAGTACCCTGTACGTGGGACGTGACCATACAGAGACAGCCAGAAGGCTTGCGGAGCGAACCAGTACCCTGTACGTGGAACGCTATCGGTCTAAGACAGCCGGATGGCTTGAGGAGTGAACCAGTACCCTGTATATGGAACTCTATAACACTGAGGCAGCCGGATGGCTTGAGGAGCGAACCAGTACCCTGTATGTGGAACGCGGTAACACGGAGACAGCCTGGTGGCTTGAGGAGCGAACCAGTACCCTGTACGTGGAACGCTATAACACTGAGGCAGCCGGATGGCTTGAGGAGCGAACCAGTACCCTGTACGTGGAACGCTATAGCACTGAGACAGCCGGATGGCTTAAGGAGCGAACCAGTACCCTGTACATGGAACGCTATAGCACAGAGACAGCCGGATGGCTTGAGGAGCGAACCAGTACCCTGTACGTGGAACGCTATAGCACAGAGACAGTCGGATGGCTTGAGGAGCGAACCAGTACCCTGTACGTGGAACGCTATAGCACTGAGGCAGCCGGATGGCTTGGGGAGCGAACCAGTACCCTGTACGTGGAACGTTATAGCACTGAGGCAGCCGGATGCCTTGGGGAGCGAACCAGTACCCTGTACGTGGAACTCTACAGCACTAAGGCAGCCGAATGGCTTGGGGAGCGAACCAGTACCCTGTACGTGGAACGCTACAGCACTAAGGCAGCCGGATGACTTGGGGAGCGAACCAGTACCCTGTACGTGGAACGCTACAGCACTAAGGCAGCCGGATGGCTTGGGGAGCGAACCAGTACCCTGTACGTGGAACGCTATAGCACTAAGGCAGCCGGGTGGCTTGGGGAGCGAAGCAGTACTCTATACGATAACCGGCAAGTTAACAATGTCGCCAAGGCGGCTCAGGAACGTCTGAAGACAGGAAACGACTGAACAGGAATCAGCGAATGGAAGCAGGAACCAGCAGGCAGATGGTCAACTGGAACATCGGCGGAGACTGGCAGCAGGAAGCAGAGGTTCGACCGGATCAATCGAAGTCAGGAACTCTTCAACTGGAAGCACTGGAACATGAGAATACAGGTCACAGGAACACAGCAGAGGCCCAGGATACTCAGGAACAGGATCGTATGCAACAGCATAGAGACAACACGAAAGGGCAACCAAAGGGTGCTCAGGCTAGGTTTAAATAGGCAATACAGGGTGGGCTGAAGGCAGCCAGCCAATGGAGAGCCCCCTACTGGTGATAGACAAGAAAAGAGAGCAATCACGGGCACTGTGATAGCTGTCCAGTCATTCTAATTGCTCTGTACTGGCCTCGACAGGCTTGGTTTCCGGAGCTTCTGGATCTGTCAGTGGCGGAGCCATTCCGGCTCCCTTGCCGTCTGGCTCTTCTTCTATAGGGTTACCTGTGGAAGGAAGATGTTCATTGTCTAGCTTTGACGGCTTGGAAACTGAATCCTCAATACTGAAGAAGAAAGGTTTTTCTTCTGGTGTGGTGGCTACAATGCTTAGTGCCCACAATTCTGTTTCTTCTAAGGCCTACCATCGTGTCTGGTCGACCTTTCTCTCTTGGTGTGCTGATAGGGATCTTTCTCAGGATTTTGTTCTGCCTATGGTCCTAGCTTTCTTGCAGGATGGTGTGACTAAGGGCCTCAGTTTGAGTTCCCTTAAGGTTCAGACTTCTGCTCTCTCTGTTTTCTTTCAGAGGTGCATTCCTATTCTTCCTGATGTCAAGGTTTTCTTCCAGGGCGTTGCTCATACTCATCCTGCTTTCAAGACTCCCGCTCCCCAGTGTGATCTCAACTTGGTTTTGGACATCCTTCAGTGCCCTCCCTTTGAGTCCTTGGCTACTATTCCGCTACAACTACTAACCGTGTAGTCGCGGAGTTGCTTGCTCTGTCTTGTAGACCACCCTGTTTGGTGTTTCACAAAGACAAGGCGGTGCTTCACACGTCTCAGGAGTTTCTCCTGAAGGTGGTCTCTGAGTTCCACATTAATCAGGAGATTGTGGTGCCTTCTTTCTGCCCTTACCCTACCTCTAACAAGGAGAGGGATCTCCACTTGTTAGATGTGGTGCGTTGTCTCAAATTTTATGTACATCGCACTGAGGTCATTAGACAATCTGACGTGCTGTTCGTCATTCCTGAGGGCCCCAGGGCAGGAAGACCTGCATCCAAAGTGACTATTGCGTTTTGGATCAAGTCCACTATTCGTAAGGCTTATGAGCTAAGGAAGAAGCCTGTTCCCTTTCGGGTCATGGCTCATTCTACTAAATCTATTGGGGCTTCTTGGGCTTACCAGAATCAGGCCTCCTCTGATCAGTTGTGCAAGGCTGCCACTTGGTCGTCTGTGCACACCTTTTGGAAGCACTACTGTGTTGATGTTCTGGCATCGGTTGACGCCAGCTTTGGGAGGAAGATCCTGGAGGCAGTCTTGCCTGTCTAGGATCTTCTTCGGTTGTTTGGTGCTTCCTTCACTTTTGAGTCCTGTTGGCTCTAGTTTAGTATGCTGTGTGACAGTTCCTGGGGTGTTGTTACCCCTGTTCAGTGTCCGTTGACACTTCATTTGTTTTTGTTGGGCTATCTCTGATCTGATGGTTTATATATGCTCTGTTGACTTTGGGGAATTTGCGCCTCGTCCATTGCCTTATTTCCTGCCTCAGGGAAACTCAATGGTTGGACATCCCAAAGTTACCAGTAACCTGTATTGGATGACATAGAAAAGAGGATTTTAGTCTTACCTGTTAAATCCTTTTCTCTTAGTCCATACAGGATACTTGTCTCCCACCCTGTCAAGGGACCATGCTTGGATGTCCTGTGGCAGTCCGTGGGGGTCCTTCGGGGTCATGCTCACAGGAGTCTTCTTTCCCTTCTACTATCTAGTCAGTAGTTAGTGTCTCAAATCTTACTGGAGCTGATTGTCTAGCTGCAGCCAAGGAGGGAAGGTAGGCTCCACCCCCTGCATTCACTTCTAGAATTGTTCCTGCCTACTTAAAGGGGCAAAACGCCTACCCAAAGTTACCTGTAACCTGTATGGACAAAGAGAAAAGGATTTAACAGGTAAGACAAAAATCCTCTTTTTTAGACCATTCCATTTAAGTAATTATTTTTAAATAACGTGATTTCAGCTCTGCTGAAGAACTTCCTCGAGTTGGCCAACTCGAATCTCCTGCTGTCAGCTTTAGAGCTGATGGCAGGAAAAGGTAAAGTTTAGTGGTGAATATCTCTCAAACCGTAAGGGTTTGAGAGATGGCATTTTCTCCAATTACTTTATTTTTGTAACCTCTACAATATTAAATAAAGTTATAAATGGACATTACTGACCCTTTAATGGTCAGCTTTTGATGAACAGAACCATGTTTTAGGGAAATGCTTTGTGGTATAAAAGAAACAACTCCTACTTATTTAGTTATCTGGAGAAATGGCTAATTCAACAGAATATCAGCAGACATTTGGATTAGAGACAGGCTTCCTTTATAATTAGAGCATACATTAGAGCATCAAAATGTTTGTATTGTAGAGCAATACATTTAAGCATACTTTAAGCACCCAAAGGGTATGTTTCACATTACACATGGCTACTGAGGAAACATATTACAGCTGCTTATAGGTTATACTGAACATATCTGAACTCTGAGGAAGAGCAGTAGTGCTATGCAGTTCTTTCCCATTATATCTCATGAATATTCTACTTATACTTGAGCATTTTGCTATTGTGTTCAAGTTATTGCAGAGCTTGCTGAAAAACAAAATTCAACTTTCACACTGAATGAACACCAACACTTAGCAACAGCAAAAGGGGAGCTTCATGGACGTGGAATCAACGTGCCACCTGCACATTCCTCTGTTCCATGAGGGGTCATGCCATGGATGCCTGTGTAAAGTGATGACAGAATTTGAAACTGCACTGTAGAAACAATAGTCTTGCTATCACTGAACCACCATTACACCTTTGAGTGCCAGAGGGGTATGCACCACATTGCTCTGCATTGCATAGCATACCTCTCTGGCAATCAAAGGGTTAACCTTTTCTTGTTCAAAAGGAGTAGACTATCCATTGCTGGCAATGTGTTGTCTACCCCTCATGAACACATAAGGTCTTGAGCAAAGGCATGCCAAGCAGACATATGTATGTGTGACTGGGACCCGGAGCACACATCATCATCAGTATGTGAACCAAGTCCCCTGACACAGAGAATGTTGGTGTGACATTGACACTGTGCTACACACACAAACAGGTCAGCATGGCGGGCCTTGCAACCTGACTCACATAATGGTACTCCGATTCTATAGCCAACACTAACGCAGTATATCCATCACTATACTGATCCATTAGGCTTTGAACATATTTTTCACTCAGGTTAACTCTAAAACCACTTGAACACATGGAATGCCAGAGTGGTATTCTATACATTGCTTGTCATTGCATTGGATGTCCCTCTATGACTCCAAGGGTTCTAGTGGTTTTATGGCTATGTTCAACTCCATCAATGTAGTCTTCTGTCAGTTAAGCATGTGAAAAACATGGACAGTTTGGTGAACCTATGTTCCCAGAGTGACGGATGATATCCTTGACGTACCATTGTCATCGTATCCCAAGGAATTGCAGATTATAGTTGAATACACACCCTCAACATGAGTCTTCCATGGAATGCATACTGCATGGCTCAGATACTGTAGCAGCTATATGGTTGTAGCAGGCGAGAAGAGGGTTGTGTCGTTGGGTCATCCTGTGGAGTAGAACATGATTATGTGTTGTGTGAATATGAATGTGTTTGCATGCATTCCCCAGGTATAACCATGGTCACACATACATTACACTCACAGGTGAAGTAGTCCCTGATGAGCCTATTTTGTATCTGCACCCCTCTCAAGGTATCCTCATCCTTATCAATGAGAACAGGGATCTCCAGGGGCTGTTGTGGCACCACATCCTCGACTAGACGTGTGTCTACAGCAATATTGTGGAGTATAGCACACGCCAGGATGATGACATATGCTTTTTCATAGTGTAGAGCCCTCCCCCTCGAGTGATCCAGGCACCTATATCTGTGTTTGAGCAGTCCGAAGGTGCACTTTATGGCATTTATTGTCCAGAGGTATGCTACATTATAGCTCTCCGTGCAGGTGTGTGAGGATTGGCTAGAGGTGTAAGCAGCCACGACTTGCACCAATAGCCGACATCACCTGTGGATAAAGAGTGACATGGTGAGACATGAATGAGATGTTACTTGTATGATGTACTACTTGTGTGAGCATGAGTCATTTGATTGCTTCTGCGGATGTGGTGTGCAGTTTGTTTTGTTGACTCTCCCAAAAGCCACCCTCCTGTATATGTCCCATTCTCAAAGTCCCTGTGGACGGAGGAGTGTCTGAGAATGTAGGAGTCCTGACAGCTGTCTGGGAAGCTGGAACACACATTGGTTAACCTTATTGTGGCATCACATACCATCTGTACATTGATACAATGGAAGTTCTTCCTATTGCTGTACAGATGTCCCGTTTCCAGTAGAGCACTTATTTGCACGTGTGCAATCTATGGTACCCATGACCCTGGTCATTCCTCCCCTAGAGTAAAAGGCCTGTTTAACATGTGTCCACTCCATGTCAGTTGTGGGGAAGCAGATGTAGGTACTGGCCTTCCGCTTGAGTGCTGCGAACACCAGAGCCAGTACCTTTGAGCAGGTGGCCTGGGAAATGCCAGACACGTATCCTTCTGTGGACTGGAAGGATCCACTTGCCATGAAATGGATGGCACAAATGAGCTTCTGCAATCCGGATAAGTCATGGTTTGGAGTGTAAATGGGGTCGATGTCATCTTTAATCACCTCATATAGGTAGATGATGCTTTGCGATGTCAACTTGTAGCTGTCTCTGACTTCATTGTTCGTCATTTCCAGGAGTATGACCCTTGTGCAATATACCCTGGTCCTTGGTGGTCATCTGTCATCCCTGTGCTGCTCCACAGGTCCCTGCGGCATCTGTGGGAGCTGGAGGACATCCTGTTGAGGCAGCTGGGGTGCTGATGGCAGGTGTTGTCCTCCAGGTGGGGATGGGCTTCTGTGCGGCTCTTCAGCCGGAGCATCATTGCTTGCAACAGGTGAAAGCTGTTGAACAGGTGTGCTTGGGGGAGGATGGTGATTCCTAGCCCTTGCATGCCTTCACCTCTTCTGTCTTCGTAGATATAAGTATGTAAACATACTAGTTGTAATCTCTTTGTCTCTCTCTCTCTCTTTCTCTGTCTGTCTGTCTCTCTCTCTCCCTGAGTGGTCTCACTGTAAACATTCCACATCTGGGGAGGATGAGCTGTCCCTTTAAAACATTGTTGGGGTGTTGTCCATGAGCGGTCATGAGGTTGGGATTGACCAATGGGAGGGTGTGTGTTGTCCAGGTAAGTGTTTGCCAGTGTGGCTGTGGTTGTTTGTGTGATTTGTTGTGATTGTTGTGTGCCTGTCAGGTGCATGTGTGATGTTGTGAGGGGCATGTTGTGTCTCCATTGGCTGTTGATGTTGCATTGGTGGGTTTGGTTTGGGATTGACAGGTGTGAGTGTTGTGGATTAAACCCTGTTGTTCCAGTGTATGTTATGATGGCTTACGTTGTCGTGCTTTCTGTTGTTGGGTTGCTGGGTTCCTGTTGTTAATCTGCAACTTGTTTGTTGCTGTTTCTCTGTTTTGTTATGTCCAACGGTGGTTTTTAGTATGAGTTGTGTGGTGTGCGGCCAGAAAAACTGGGTCTTAAATTTCTTCTGGTAAATGTATCAATTTATCACCCGTTGGTACTACCACACACAATTGAATGGCTCTGGGGACAGATGTTGCATTGTCCTCAATGGGCAATATTTTATTGTCTGCTGAGTTTTTGAAACTGCCGTTCATTGTTGGTAAGACATAGGACTGAATTGCTTACTATGCTTATAAAACTGCCCACAGCTGTTTTTTTTTGCCGTCAGACACAATTGAATCTAGACTTCAGAGGGCAGTGCACAAGTATGCAGAAGTCCATGGTGGAGTAACATGTTATGGTGCAAATGAGGTGCATGTGTGCAGGGATAAGAGGAAAACTGTATTAAAAGTAGAAAGGTTAGAACGGATAGTAGTAATACATTCATTTTGGTATGCACGTCACAAAGATAGCAGGAGGGAGAAATAGGAAGTCAGAAAAAAGGTGACATATCACATCTAGCAGAGATTGTTTAGAAAGACAACTTTATAAATTTGTAACATTTATGTTATCTCTTCCCTCCTATTCTACTGCATCACTTTTTGATTACTTGCCTGTTGTCTTTAGGTGGCTGTGCTGCCTCAGCTGTGTTTCTCTCCTGTCCTACGCACTTGTCCAACTATCAAACTACTTAGAAAAGAAGTGTACTTGGAATAAACATGCTAATACCCCTCACAATGAAGCAGCGCTAACTATAACTGACTTTAAACTAGTTAGGAGTCCCTACTAAGAATTACTGGATGTGTGCATAGGGAATGCCCAGGGGCAAGCCATAACATGACCCCCAGGCCAGCTTGCCCAGCCCCTATGTTTATATGGAGGGGTAAGTGTTTTGCCCCTCCATATAAACTAGGGGCTGGGCAGGATCCAGATTCCCATGAATGCCTGGAGTACAATCAGGTGTGACACCACATGAGAGGAGTGGAGGAGGCAGACAATATGGAGACTGGGACAGGGAGTTAAGAAGAGGATTTAGAATATACCACAAAGTGTTATATCACATGATGGAGACAGCATCAGTGTTGGAATAGCATAATGGGGTGCTGTTAGAATATACCACAAAGGGTTAAATCACAGGATGGGACAGCATCAGTGTTGGAATAGCATAATGGGGTGCTATTAGAATATACCACAAAGGGTTAAATCACAGGATGGTGACAGCATCAGGGTTGGAATAGCATAATGGAGTGCTGGTAAAATATACCACAAAGGGTTAAATCACAGGGTGGAGCTCTTCATTAATGGCCATACAGTTACATGGGCGTTATGCATGAGCAGAGAGAGAAACTGCATATAGTAATTTTTTAAAGTGCCCTTCTATCACGGTGCCCGTGATTTGCTGCAGTTACTTGTCTGTCACCAGTAGGGGGCTTCTATTGGCTGTCTGCAGATAGCCCGCCTCTTATTGACTATTTAAACCTGGATTGGGCACCCTTTGAGTTCCCTTTCGTGTTGTTTCTGACCTTCTTGCTATAACTATGCTACTGATAGCTGGGCCTCTGTTCCAGTGTTCCTGAGTTCCTGATCTCATGTGTTCCTGAGTTCCTGATCTCTACTGTTCCAGTGTTTCCTGCATGCTGAAGTACTTCCAGTCCTGGTTCCGGCCTAGTCTCTGGTGTTGCAGTTCCTGCTGAACTTCTTCTCTGCTGTTTCCTGACCTGACTGATCGTTGCTGGTTCCTGTCATCGCATCGCCTGTCTCCTGTATCCTGGCGACCTCCTGCCTGGTCGCGTCGGCGACTCGTTTGTTACACCAGTATGCGGACGCTGGTTTGCTCCTAAGCCTTGCGGCTATACAAACTCGCTTGTTACACCAGTGTGCGGTCACTGGTTTGCTCCACAGCCTATCGGCTGTACCAACCCCGAGACATCTCCCTGTGGGCTTGCTTCAACCGGTGCCTAATGGCGAACGCCCCTGGTCTCATGTTTCCATTGATTTTATGGGAGAGTTGCCTATGCCCAAGGGGTACTCCTTTATATTCATGGTGGTGGACAGGTTTTCTAAAATGGCTCATTTCGTGCCCCTCCGTGGTCTTCCTTCAGCGAAGGAATTGGCAATGGTGTTCGCCAGAGAAGTATTCCGGTTGCATGGAGTGCCTAGGGTACTGGTGTCTGACAGGGGGAGCCAGTTTGTGTCTAGATTTTGGAGGGCATTTTGCCAACAGATGGGCATACAGCTGTCCTTCTCCTCTGCCTACCATCCCCAGACCAATGGAGCCGCTGAACGAGCTAATCAGGGCTTGGAACAATTTCTCCGTTGTTTCGTTACTGACCATCATGATAATTGGTCCGACTTGTTGCCTTGGGCAGAGTTCGCCAGGAACTGTGCGGTCAATTCTTCATCTGGGAGCTCTCCGTTTCTGATTAATTATGGGTTCCAGCCCTGTTTGCTTCCAGACTCATTTCAGACGCAACAGATTCCAGCTCTGGATGAGCATATCGAGCAACTCCGTTCCACATGGGCACAAGTTCAGAGGGCACTTGGTCAGTCATTTCAGCGTCATCAGCGCCATGCTAATCGCAGAAGGCTTCCAGCGGTTTCCTTTCAGGTTGGGGATAGAGTATGGCTTTCCTCCAGAAATCTCAAGCTGCAGGTTCCGTCTAATAAGTTGGCTCCTCGGTTTATTGGTCCATACAGAGTTATTCGCAAAATTAACCCTGTCTCCTATGCACTAGACCTACCTGCATCCATGCGTATCCATAATGTGTTCCATGTGTCCCTTCTTAAGCCTCTGGTTTGCAATCGCTATACTACCACACCTGTGGTGCCAGGACCTGTTGAGGTCGAGGGCCAGGAGTACGAGGTTCAGAGCATTATTGATTCCCGTAGGCTTAGAGGAAGGGTACAGTACCTGGTACATTGGAAAGGGTATGGTCCTGAGGATCGATCATGGGTGGATAGTACGGACCTTCATGCACCTAGGTTAACTAGGGCCTTTCATGCCAATTACACGCAGAAACCTAAACCCTATTCTAGGAGAGGGGGTCTTTGAAAGGGGGGTACTATCACGGTGCCCGTGATTTGCTGCAGTTACTTGTCTATCACCAGTAGGGGGCTTCTATTGGCTGTCTGCAGATAGCCCGCCTCTTATTGACTATTTAAACCTGGATTGGGCACCCTTTGAGTGCCCTTTCGTGTTGTTTCTGACCTTCTTGCTATCACTATGCTAGTGATAGCTGGGCCTCTGTTCCAGTGTTCCTGAGTTCCTGATCTCATGTGTTCCTGAGTTCCTGATCTCTACTGTTCCAGTGTTTCCTGCATGCTGAAGTACTTCCAGTCCTGGTTCCGGCCTAGTCTCTGGTGTTGCAGTTCCTGCTGAACTTCTTCTCTGCTGTTTCCTGACCTGACTGATCGTTGCTGGTTCCTGTCATCGCATCGCCTGTCTCCTGTATCCTGGCGACCTCCTGCCTGGTCGCGTCGGCGACTCGTTTGTTACACCAGTATGCGGACGCTGGTTTGCTCCTAAGCCTTGCGGCTATACAAACTCGCTTGTTACACCAGTGTGCGGTCACTGGTTTGCTCCACAGTCTATTGGCTGTACCATCCTGTGTTGGTCCCAGCGTGAGGATGCTGGTTTGCTCCAAAGCCTTGCGGCTATACAAACTCGCTTGTTACACCAGTGTGCGGTCACTGGTTTGCTCCACAGCCTATCGGCTGTACCATCCTGTGTTGGTCCCAGCGTGCGGACGCTGGTTTGCTCCAAAGCCTTGCGGCTATACAAACTCGCTTGTTACACCAGTGTGCGGTCACTGGTTTGCTCCAAAGTCTATCGGCTATACAATCCTGTGTTAGTCCCAGCGTGCGGGCGCTGGTTTGCTCCAAAGCCTTGCGGCTATACTACTCGCTTGTTACACCAGTGTGCGGTCACTGGTTTGCTCCAAAGCCTATCGGCTATACAATCCTGTGTTAGTCCCAGCGTGCGGGCGCTGGTTTGCTCCAAAGCCTTGCGGCTATACAAACTCACTTGTTACACCAGTGTGCGGTAACTGGTTTGCTCCAAAGCCTATTGGCTGTACTATCCTGTGTTGGTCCCAGCGTGCGGACGCTGGTTTGCTCCAAAGCCTTGCGGCTATACAAACTCGCTTGTTACACCAGTGTGCGGTCACTGGTTTGCTCCTAAGCCTATCAGCTATACAATTCTGTGTTTGTCCCAGCGTGCGGACGCTGGTTTGCTCCAAAGCCTTGCGGCTACACAAATTCACTTGTTACACCAGTATGCGGATGCTGGTTTGCTCCTAAGCCTTACGGCTATACTAACTCGCTTGTTACACCAGTGTGCGGTCACTGGTTTGCTCCTAAGCCTATCGGCTATACAATTCAGTGTTGGTCCCAGCGTGTGGACGCTGGTTTGCTCCAAAGCCTTGCGGCTTTACGATTCTGTCAATTTGCCATTACCATCT
Organism: Rhinophrynus dorsalis; assembly: GCA_037306005.1. NCBI lineage: Eukaryota > Metazoa > Chordata > Amphibia > Anura > Rhinophrynidae > Rhinophrynus > Rhinophrynus dorsalis. The sequence continues at coordinate 564,844,757 of CM074719.1, read as the reverse complement.
GACTGCTGCTACTATCTCAGGGCTGCCCTGCCCGGTATTGGTAAGGCCGGTAGAACCTTTTGCCACATTCCATCTGAGGTTGCCTTACCCGGTATTGGCAGGGCCGGTAGAGCCTACATTATGAATCTATTGAGGCTGCCTTGCCCGGTAAAGTGGTAAGGCCGGTAGAACCGTTATGCGATTCCATCTGCAGGTTGCCTTACCCGGTATTGGCAAGGCCGGTAGAGCCTAACATTCTATTACTTCAGACTGTCCTGTCCGGTATATTGACAGGACCGGTAGAGTCTGCCTTCTGTATTGTTATATTCTGTATATATCTGTATGTATGTGATTGCCATCCTACGTTATCAATATATTATTTCAATAAAATTGATTTTTACCTAAAACTTGTGTCTGAGAGTCATAATAAACCGTGACACCTTCCTACTAAAGGAAGGACCTTAACCTCATGGTCACTGTGCACTCCATGGAGTGAAAGAGAATAAGAAGTACATGTTAAAGGGATAGTAATGTTTCATAATAAAGTCAATATTTGGGCCAGGAGAGTGTTATTTCAGTTCTGTCAGAGTTGTAGTTCAAGAGTAATTGACTGATAAAGTATCCCCTCCCGCCCCTTCTACTGATGTAACACTGCTCAGCCAGAGCAGAAGGAGTGTCCAGGTAGACTGCAGAGAGGGACAATCTTCAATTAAGATAAGGGAAAAAGCTGAAAAACCTGTCAAGGGGGGCAGGGTTTTCATTGTTCTCAAAGTAAGTCTTTTGACCCTTGATGTGAGCTGTCTGGTCTATGGACTAGATTCCACACCTGAGGAGTGGAGGTTTACACTAGGAAAAAGGGGCGTGAGGGGAAAACTTTATTGTTCAATTACTCTTGAACTACAATGCTCACAGTAATGAAATAACACTCTCTATGGCTCAAATACCATGAAGATTAATTGGAGCTGCTGCTTTGTGAAACATTACTATCACTAGTATAAACTAAACCTAGTACATGTTTTAGATAAGGAAAAGTAAAGGGGCTTTAGTTTTCTTGTTACTTCCTAGAATTCTTTGGTGTGACTGAAACTTGTCACTGAGCTTCTGATTGCATTAGATAAAGTCATGCGGTGTGTAGGGTGTTGTCTTTGTACAGACAGTTGTTATTGCATATAAATGTGAAATCCATGTGTTGAAACAAAACATAAGTGTGATTACTAAACACTGGTGGTGGGATGTTTTGTTATTATGCAATAACACATAAACTTGGTGCACATCTGCCAGGACATCTCATATTACTTTAAGGTCAAATAAGATGTCCTGGTAGACAGGCAACAATTATTGATCATTGCTATTCATATTTAGTTCTGTTTACATCATAACTAATTTAGTATATTATAATAAACTAGTGTAAAAGCCTTTGAACACGGGACAAGGTCCGGGTAATGTTAACCCTTTGATTGCCAGAGGGGTACGCAATGCATTGATTTGCAATGCGTTGCAGACCCCTCTGGCACTCGAAAGGTTAAAGGGATAGTAATACTTCGTTTTAACTTTATTTTATTTTGTAGGCATTAAAAAACATGAAGAATGATATAAGTCTTATCTCTCAAACATTTATGGTTTATGAGATATTCACAAGCAAAGTTTCCCCCTCCCGCCCCTTTTACCTTCTCAGATGTGAATCTAGTTGTATGACCAGACAGATAACAGAAGGGGACAATTTTCTTTGTATGAAAACAATGAAAGCCCTTCCCCCCTTAACAAGTTTTTCAGCTTTTTCCCTTATCTTAACTGAAGATTGTCCCTCTCTGCAGTCTACCTGGGCATCTCCCTTCTGATCTGGTTGAACAGGGGGGGGATACTTTGTTTGTGAATATCTCTTAAACCATAAAGGTTTCAGAGATAAGACTTATATCATTCTTCATGTTTTTTTAATGCCTACAAAATAAAATAAAGTTAAAACGAAGTATTACTATCCCTTTAAGAGGCCGGCGCTACCTCACTGCTCCACACAATGCAGTCTTGCGTTGCCTCACTCACGTGATGCAATCATGCTCAGTAGAAACTGGCTGAACGCGGGCAGTCTCTACTGCGTATGACTGCATTGTGACAAACATCCTAGCGAATTATTATATAGGATAATTATAATATATATGAAATGGTACAATTCTAGAGCAAATCAATTGAGCCATCAGAGAAAAATAACATTCCCTAATAATTAATTCTGGAGCAAACCAGCTGCACCATTGGTGACTCAGACAACATTTCACAAAATCTTTATGGTACTTTTAACCCCTTGAATGATAGAGAGGTCTCCAATCATTGTGATCCCTGCAGCATTCAAGAGGTTATAAGACCACTCCATGAAGATTTAGATTCCCACCAAGGTTCAGTTAGTTTGTCCCAGAATTGCACCTGTTTGGCTCAATGAATAAGGTCCAGTACTTTTCCTGTTTGCATTCTGGGGAGAGATGCACTAAGGTGTGATAAAGAGGTGATAAAGTGGAGATACCTTCTCCAGTGATATCACTTCTCCAGTTCCTATGTTATGCTATAGAGCCTATTCACTAAGATCTCCAAAGTTGGAGCACTCTTAGTGCATTTGCTCCACAGAATAACATAAGAAGTGGAGACGTGATATCACTGGAGAAAACATTTCTGCTTTATCACCTCTTTATCACACCTTAGTGCATCTCTCCCCTGGACCTGAAAATGAGATAACTCTCATTGTATTCTCCCTGTCTAAATACATTTGTGGCTGTGACTGAATTAAGGCAGCACTACCACGTCTGCAGGGAGTAAATGGGTGAATGTAACATTGGCATCTCATGATTCTGTAGCAGACCAACTGTATCTTAGGAGACAGATAACATTTCCTAAGATTTTCATTGATTTAACTCCTTAAGCACCTTAAGTACCAGAGGGCGTTGCACACCCCTCTGGTACTTAAGGTGTTAACGGGACTTTAACCCCTTAAATGATGAGGTCATTCACACATGGTACAGTTGATTTCACCCAGATTTGTTGTTCTTAGTTTTAACCCTTTGATTGGCAGAGGGGCATGCAATGTATTATCTGCATTGATGTACAATATGCTTAAGGCATGACAGCTTGGATGTGTATACAAGAGGGGACATGCATATTTTATGTATAAAAAAACTAAACATATTTGAAATTAGAAAATGAACACCGGAATAAAGCGATGTTTTATTTCAATGTCCGTTCTGTTTGTATATTGTGCATCCTTTTGGCACAGAGTTTTTTAAAGAGGTGATATACTGGAGATGACTTCTCCAGTGATATTACTTCTCCAATTGCAGTGTTATTCTATGTAGAAAATGCACTAGGATTTCCCCCAGTTTGGAGATCTTAGTGCAGTGGTTCTCAACCTTTTTTTACTCAAGGCACCCCTAACACACAATCTGGGATTTTCGTGGCACCCCTAACATATTTAATGTGATTTATCAAGAGCATAATGAAGGTTACAATTCATAAATACACAGATATTATTATGTCTTACAATCAGAGTAACACAAATAAACATACTGTGCATAACAATTTCCATATTTCTACATTTAAAGGGGAACTACCACCCCGTAAAAACTTAACCTGGAGTGATTCTTCATCTGGCGACTAGCTGCTTAGTAGCGCTAGTCGCCAGATATATTACCCGGTTCTGAAGATTTCTGCCTTTTTCTGACGGTCACTGGAACAGGAAGCACGGACATCTCATCACAGGGACGTCTCATCAGCTGGCCAGCTCAAAAGGGACTGACAGCGCAGGTGCATGGACGTCACTGTGACGAGACGTCCGTGCTTCCTGTTCCAGTGACCGTCAGAAAAAGGCTGAAATCTTCAGAACTGGGTAATATTTCTGGCGACTAGCGCTACTAAGCAGCTAGTCGCCAGATGAAGAATCACTCCAGGTTAAGTTTTTACGGGGTGGTAGTTCCCCTTTAAAAGACAATATTTACATTTTTTGTCAGTCTACATAAAAAATATGGGGCACCCTAATTTGATGTCCGCGGCACACCAAAGTGCCACAGCACCCTGGTTGAGAATCACTATCTTAGTGCATTAGCTTTATAAAATAACACAGGAACTGGAAAAAGTGATCTCACTAGAGAAGTAATCTCTACTTTATCACCTCTTTATCATGCCTTAGTCAGTGAATAGACCCTCCAGATCTTTGGGACTTTGTGCCTTAGGAATTAGTGCTTCTTCACTTTGTTTAAAGTCGAAATAACAACTTAAAGGGATAGTAATACTTCATTTTAACTTTATTTTATTCTGTAGGCATTAAAAAAACATGAAGAATGATATAAGTCTTATCTCTGAAACCTTTATGGTTTAAGAGATATTCACAAACAAAGTATCCCCCCCCCTGTTCAACCAGATCAGAAGGGAGATGCCCAGGTAGACTGCAGAGAGGGACAATCTTCAATTAAGATAATGGAAAAAGCTGAAAAACTTGTCAAGGGGGAAGGGCTTTCATTGTTTTCATACAAAGAAAACTGTCCCCTTCTGTTATCTGTACTGTCATACAACCAGACTCACATCTGAGAAGAGATGGCTTACACTAGGTAAAAGGGGCGAGGAGGGGAACTTTGCTTGTGAATATCTCATAAACCATAAAGGTTTGAGAGATAAGACTTATATCATTCTTCATGTTTTTTTAATGCCTACAAAATAAAATAAAGTTAAAACGAAGTGTTACTATCCCTTTAAAATAACTTCAGTGATTTTGAAAGAGATTTCAAAATCGCCTATGATATATTATCCATTTTTTATTTAAAACAATTATGACATATTGAGTTTTATTTTCAGTTTATTCCAGTTGGACAGTATTGACTCCTATGGCAATGTGCTTGTCTGCCTGAGCACTGTGGAATGTTATTATCTGGCTCACAACTGTTCCAGCCAGTAATATCTGATCTGAATAAACTGACCAACCAAAAAAAGCTAAATATTTCATAAACTACTATTTTACATAAAAAATGCATAACATATAGGTGAAAGCTCATTCAGAATGACCTACAACAGGTCTGGGATATCTATTTAGTTATTTTGCAGTGTATCTGCACTTGCCAGTATATAGTAATCTCTGATAAAACCTTGAATATATGTCAAAGAGCAGTTTAAAGAGAGGAGAGAAATCATAACAAGGACCAATAAAAAAAACTGTGGCAGACTGGTACAATTAGAAAAATTGTAATAATTAAGTTTAAAAAAACTGTGATTGATAGACAGAGGCAAGCAATTTGTTTTTTATGTGAGCTACGATGACTGACAGTAATAGTGACAGAGACTGTCACTGTAATAGTGACATAAATCATACAATAGAAGAACTAAATATTGTTCCTCATATCATTACTAGCAGTGTGGTTTATGTTAACAACAATCAACAATACTATCTCTATGTCCAATAAACATACCAAGGGCAGAGGTAAAGGGAATGGAGGGGTAGGGGTAGGAGGAGTGCATGGATGTATTGTTGGTGGTAGTAAAGTAGTAAAAATAGAGTGCAGCCTTGGTTGCAGCAGTATTGCAACAAGTAAAGATGATTACCCTCTTGTGAGAAGGAAACCATACCCATTAGTAAAACTAATGTTAAATGTCCACTGCCAGTAGCAGTAATAGTAATACTACAGAGCCTAAAAATGTTCATGATGATTATGAGCAGTGACATTCTACTGTTGTTACTACAGTAAAGGAGGAGGATTTAGCAGAGGAACCAAGTGTTTCATCAGACCGTAATAACAACACCTCACTGACAGCTTGGACTCCCTGTCGGGGGAAAAGTGACAATATAGTGTTTCAGAAAAAGCTAGATGAATATGAATGTAGTAAGGATGGGGAATTTGGTTGGGGTGGTGGTGGTGGTAGTGAAGAAGTGAATGATGCTGCTGCTCACCTAATTATTAATGATGATGGCTGAAGATGGTGATTTACATTATGTTGCTTCACTGTCCACCCCATCTTGTTTAGATCCGGTAGAGAGTGAGAGTGATGATGAACTGGGCCAACATTATTAACTGGTCTTCCACCAATGGAAAGGAGAAGAATGCAAAATGTAACAAAAATTGAATGTTTTGTGACATTCAGATTTAATTAAAGGCATAATAATGTTTGATATAAACTAGATTACTGAGTCTTTTTTATAATAAATGTAACGCAATGCTCTGTTTTTAGCAGTTTACTTTTCTGTAGTTCATAAGATATTAAATGTAGAAGGATCCCCCTCCCACCCCATTACTATCCCTTTACGGACAGAATCACATAACACAGAATTAAATGAACAATAACACAGAATTAAATACTAAACACATACACATACAATTGTTCATTTGTTCATTCCCCTGCATACTCGCACACTTACACACATTAAAACAAGTATAACATTTACCCTGATGTAGGAGTGTCATCAACATCCTGGTCCTACAGCATCTTGTCTATAAAAAAGATTAAATAATAATAATAATAATAATATAAAACTACTACATCACCTCCACCGTCACCTCCATTTCCTGAGGGAAAAATTAACAGGAACTGGCTTTTATATGGCCATCCCTGTTCAAATATGTTCTCATGCTACTATTGGCTGGGATTGTGGGGTTACACAGGGCCCTACAGTAACCTCACCTGCCAGCCAATCACCATGTAGGTGAAGGGGTCATGCAGAGCTAGCCAGTCATTTAGATCCCACCTGAAGTAGAACACACATCAAAAGGTAAATAAATCTTTGCACCACTTAGCTGGTTACAAAGAGACGTATCTGTTGGAGCCTATGAAGTAAACTATACTGACAAGGGAAATAACATTTTTTCTTTCAGTGGGATTTAAGTATAAAAACAATTTGCTTGAGTGTATAATATGCCATTTATTTTGTATTCAGCCTTCAAAATATACCTGAAGAAGAGACCTAAAGTGTCTTGAAAGCTTGTCTTGTCTTGAAAGCTTGAATGCTAGAGCCACTTAGTTAGCCAATAAAGGTATCACTTTTACTCTACCAGTCTCCTGCTTTTTCTATGGCTAACACAGTACCACCTTTTACTTCGCTTTGTGCACCATTTTCCCTCTTTTTGTAGAGGGACAGAAGGGGATAGAGCTTCCAAAACCTAGCTGAAATTGTTGGTTCCCTTGGTTTGCTCATTAACACAGAAAATATTATTCTGTAAAACTCAGTAACCCTAGAATTTTTGAGACTCCTATCCCCATGGCACTGTATGGGATAAATACAGACTTCTCACTGATTTAAACAGTTAACTCAGTACAAGAGGTTCCTTGTATGCAGATTCTTAAGATAATTCTGCTTTTGATCTATGTATAGGAGTTAACACATTACTAAGTTCCTTATGTTGTTTTCTTTAGATGCCCTTTGATACATTTACCTCTGATATAGCATTTAAAAATGTTCAAGCTATTTGAGTTGGATATATAAATACTTGGAAATAAGGTGTGAAGCTCAGCTAAGAGCACAACTAAGCATGACTAAGAAAGAGATATGAAAGCTAACAGCCTGGTAGTTGGAGACTAATAATGTTGTAAAAACTGATACCTTTATTTGCTGAGTGACTTTGGATGCAAGCTTTCCAGACAACTTAGGTCTCTTCTTCAGGCATAATAAGAATGAAGTCTGAACACACATTACATGACAGGTTAACTAGTCATGCAAGTTATTGATTCACTTTTACAATGTTGCATACATAAAGTAAACATTGTGTCTTCTTAACCCCTTAATGACTGGGGGATCGGCGCCGCTACGCAACTGAACGACCGCGGGGGGGGGGGGGGGAGCCCGGAACTCCATGATGGTCATAGTACGTCATGGGTCGTTCAGTCAGATTGACCCTTGACGTACTATGACCGTCAAGGGTTGTTAAGGGGTTAAAGTACATTAAAGACGCGTAAACATTTATCATAGCATTGTACTTTAAAGCCATAACTAGAGCAAGTGATACATTTAGTCTTATTATACATATATATGGGGCAGTGGTGGGTTGATGGCTTACGTTCATGCATATATTAATCTGGGCAACCCTCTGTGAAGTATGTGCAGACACACTGATGCAGTTCCTTCATGGGCTTGTCCAGCACTACAGGCTACGGGGACACTCTCATATGTATGTGCCGGTAGATTGTGCCTGTGTTTTGTGTGTCTCTGTGTGTAGAGGACAGATCTGTGCATAATGAGTTCCGGGGCATTTAATCCGTTGCCCAGAAGCTCCCTGCAAGTCACTGCTTAAGCGTCCTTCTGTCAGAGAATGCACCTTTCCAGTACTAAAGTAATACATGCGATGTTTAAAGCCGCAACATTGGATACCATTTCTGTGTTATTAGTGATCACTAGGTCCAATACATTGTTATTTCTTGAGAATCTCTCACTGCTGATGCAGGGCAAGATTCTCATGTCGCCCTTTTGATCACGTTTGACATGCTGATGCAGTGTGTGGCCACACTCTATTATGCATGTAACGTTTTTAAAGGCTACCCAAGTTATTTATCGCTCCACTGGCAGATATATATATATTCTAAATAGTTTTGTCTATAATTCATTCCCTAGGCTCCAGCAGAGTCTTTTTGTAGTGAATGTAGCAATACAAACAAGATTTGTTAGCTTTTTGATGCTCCGAGATGGCTAAGTGTATAGAATGTATGGATTAACCCTCCAGGTACGAGAGGGGTGTATAATCTATCGCTTGAATGAGCTGTACAGCTCCTAGCAGCCAAAGGGCCCAAAATTTGTTTACTTGGGATAATGTGACATCAATTCCTTGTCATGCTTCAAACCACAGTTCAGAGAGTTAAATTTGGTTAGGAATTTATACTCTCAGATCTTTCTGTCTCTCTGAGTCCTAAAATTTCCCATCAGTAAAGTCACCTTGAGGTCTTTAATGTGGTGATCAGTTTAGCAAAAATGTTGGCCTGCTGGGGTGTCTCTTTTGTTGTTCACACTGGTTCTATGAGATTTCATGCCTCACATGCATATAGTTCTGTTTGGACACACACAAGTAATAGGGGAATCCAGCATTGGACACTTTGCTCACAGTGCCTAGAGAGATCAACTGCACCTCACTGGCGAGGCTCAACGAGGCTGAAACATACCTCTGGGGTTGGCTCCTTCTCTTGTTCGGAGAGGAATTGCCTGGCATTTCGTGGCTGGACTGCTGTCTTCGTAGGACAAGTATAATATGCTTTGGGATATTTCCTCTCTGTGAATGGCAGTAGTGGACTAAAAGAGACTGCAACCTGAGTAGGACACCATTCCTAGAGAGCCTGCAAATTTGTATTACACACACACGCTTGTTCCTAGTTGAGCGTCTCTGACTCCCAAGTTACATATGCAAATTATCCTTAGTAACCCCAAGGGTAATGGGAGAATCCAGCATTGGACCTCTTGCTCACAGTGCCTAGAGAGATCAGTTGCACCTCACTGACAAGGCCCAACGAGGCAGAAACTTATGTCTGGCGTTGGCCGCTTCTCTTTTTCAGAGAGGAATTGCCTGGCATTTCAGGGGATATGTGGCATTCCTTTTCTTACTTTTTTGCTCACTATGCTAAGCTTGCGTATTGCTGAGCTTGAGATAAGTAAATTGTGACTTTAGTGTAGATTTCTAAAAACCCCTATTTTTAATAAAGTTTCCCTGCTTGTTCATTTTGTATCATCATTTACTCTGCATTCAGGAATACATGCTTTTATATAGTTATTGAGTTATCTTAGGGTAGTTATAAATCTTTGAGTGCCAGAGAGGTATCCATTGCATTGTGTGGAATGCATTGGATACCTCTCTGGAACTGAAAGGGTTAACATGTAACAAATGGAGCGTGCTTTTTTTATTTCATAAAGATGTAAATATCCCTTTTGTGCTCCTAGTAAAGGGCACTGTGTAGGCCAGGCCTTTTAAATATAACTTAAATGTTCACAAACAACATAATTGTTGTGCAGTGCAAAATTTGCTTAACGTGAGTCACCATTAACCCTCTGCATGCCCAAAAGGTTTAATTTGCAATGCAATATGCTGGATAGCTTTCTAGAATTCAAAAGTTAAAAAAAGATGAATTTGTTCTAAAATAAAAACAATAAATAGACTACCATATACAAGTAGAACGTTACCTAAGGGAGTCATACCTAAAATGATTGATCATAAAATGCTGGAAATGTGTCCAGCCATGCCCCTGGAACTGAAAGGGTTAACAGCTAACACTGGTATTGATTTCATTATGAGTCATAAATATCATCAATGGTTTTATCTCGTGGATCTCTTTCAAAGGCTATGTTAACATTTTTTTTTTTTTTACTTGAAGATTATTACTAGGGATGAGCGAGCACCCCGATGCTCGGGTGCTCGGGTGCTCTGACCGAGCACCCCCTGATGCTCGAGTGCTCGGCCGAGCACCCGAGCCCCATTCAAATGAATGGGAGCACTCGAGCATTAAACCAGGCACCCCCTGCTCTGATGAGCGGAGGGTGCCTGGTCAATGTCCCCCTTCATCTCCGCTATGCCCCTCTTCCACAATGTCCCCCTTCATCTCCTATGCCATAGCGGAGATGAAGGGGGACATTGTGGAAGAGGGGCATAGCGGAGATGAAGGGGGACATTGTGGAAGAGGGGCATAGACTCTATGCCCCTCTTCCACAATGTCCCCCTTCATCTCCGCTATGCCCCTCTTCCACAATGTCCCCCTTCATCTCCTCTATGGCATAGGAGATGAAGGGGGACATTGTGGAAGAGGGGCATAGCGGAGATGAAGGGGCACATTGTGGAAGACGGGCATAGCGGAGATGAAGGGGGACATTGTGGAAGAGGGGCATAGAGTCTATGCCCCTCTTCCACAATGTCCCCCTTCATCTCCGCAATGCCCCCTTCATCTCCGCAATGCCCCCGTACCTCCATTCCCTGGTGGTCCAGCGGAGCGTCTTCGGATCTGTGCCTCTTCCGGCACAGATCCTCTTCACCCGAACATGTCGGGCGAGCACATGGCGGTACTCGTACGAGTACCGCCATGTGCCGAGCAGAGCGATGCTCGAGCCGATCCGAGCATCGGCCGAGCACGCTCGCTCAACACTAATTATTACATATTTTCGAAGAGTACAGAAAAGAAGAGGGGGAAGGCAATAAAGTGTTAAGATATGCATTAAAATACCACACATTGTACACATGTTCATTACAAATCTCAGTGAGTGTGGACTCGGCTATGCTGACAGAGAGAGAGAGCAAGGATGGGATGGATAAGTCCAGGAAGCATATAAACCAATTATAATATGTAAACTGCAGTTTGTGGAGGTCTGAGAAGCACAGAATGAAAAGGGGGGTGGGGTCAATAGGTGGGGATAAGGAAGGAGCGCGTAAGGGACTTGGTAACTATACTGCCTATGAAAGAAAAAGAAGGTGTTGTTAAGTGGCTATACAATAAATGTAATGAAGTCAGCCCATGCAAGGAAAGATGGATTAAGGCTCCATAGGGTCCTAGGTAAGGTACCAATTTGGGGCTCCACATCTCTTGATCCGGTACTTCTGACACGCAGCGCTGCAAACAGATACTGGTATTGTGGCTTTAATGGAAGTGAGAGCAACTGGATAATGCTTGTCTCTTTAAAAAAAAATAAAAAAAAAAAGAGTGTCTGACACAAGATGTTAGCAGCAGTAACATCAGGGCCTCTGTATGTGACCCATCACTTGCATCCAGGGCCCCTCATAATGCCAAGGGCCCTAGGCAGTAGCCTAGGTTTCCATAATGGATGAATAGCCTCTGCACTCAAAGGCAATTTTAGCTAAAGAGCAGCAATGCAAAGTAAGTTTACAGTGAAGAATAAAGGAAAGAGATAGGCCAGGGAGTGGTGAGGGGATCTGGAGAAGAAGGGGATATATGATCAGAAGAGAGGTGGCGAGTGAAGAAATAAGGTGAAGACTACAACATGAAAGGGAAAGGTTAGGCAGTCCGTGGATAGTATAGGGAAGACCCCAGGGACCCAGTCTGGAGAAAGGGCATGATTACCTGGGAGACTGAAGGAGGCCGGTAGCTAGAGGTCCATCCCATCATGGAATGTATCAGCGAACTCCAGCCAAGTTCATGGAACCTTGTCTGGGAAGGAGGCTCTGTTAACATTTGGCAACAAAATCAGTAATAAAGTTATTACCTGCTACTGAATCTACTCATTATGTGACCCCTGAAAATATTTTTTTTTCCATACAGAGATTATCTTTTCCTCCTTTATGCTTTGGGAATTGTGGAAACTGCAGTTACAGAAGCATTCATGTTGCCCTTATAGCTCTGATGAGCTAATATTTCATGCCTTCGAGAGAAGGAAAGTTCGCAACACCAACCCATCATAACATATCCATATAATATATACAATTTTAATGTGAATATAAAAATAGATATGTAGAAAGCAGCAAGGAATGAGAGGGTTCTCCAGTCCCAAAAACATCAGGCCAAAATCCAAAGTGTAAACACAGACAAGAAGACAAACCTGCTCTCCTCTATATAAAGAACAATTGTGTGCCCTGCATTGGGGATATGTAATATTTCTTAGTAACTAAGTGAGATTCTGAAATCACAAATTGACCCAGTTGTTGTAAGCTTGCCACCCTGTCAATGTGTCTCATTTTAAGGCAAGTCCTACTCTAAATAGCCCTATCTAAATAAAATGAAAATCAGAAGATCCCTGAGAAGATGTTATAATAAACGTGTTGGAGAGCAAAGGACCATTTAAATATGCTCTTTGTATCATTTGTGGGCCCCAGTGTGGTGCAATTAAAATAGAAGACATACATTATAATAAAAAAGATGTAAACAGAGGAATTACCTGATGCAAAAAAACCCAATGGGTCTGCACTGTATGGGTATGAGTGGTCTGTGGATCCAACAGTCCTCTCCATAAATGAAACCTTTTTATCAACCCCCTACAGGTCATGTGAGGAATAACTGATTACAGACAGACAGGGTGCATGGCCAATTTGTCATACCAAAATCTCAATTTACTAAGAAATATTATATATGCCCAACACAGGGCACACACTTGTTCTTTATATAGAGGAGGGCAGGTTTGTCGTTTTGTTAATATTTCATGACTGCTTTTACTCGTAAAGGCCACAAATATTTTCCTTGCTCATGGTACCAGTCCAGACTTAGCCTGACTTTATACCATATTCAGAAAGCTAAAGAGGAGCTATTCCAGGGCATACCAGGTACACCATATGGGGCAAATGAAAATTCCCCCAGTCCTCACTGATTCATATGTGCCTTTTAGCCCTTTAAAGGATAGGGCGGTCTCCTGATGAAGTCCCTTAATTTACTAGCAGTTGCCTTAACTCTATTTCAGTGGTTATCAAACATGGAATCCTATAAAAGTTCTCAATCCACTGGAGACGGCTGTAGCATCCAAGCAGTTAATATAGTATTTGTATCAAACATATTTTAAAGATAGTTGGTACCAATTACTTCAGAGTAAGTTTTAGGCTAAAATGTATCCATTAACTGATCTGATAGTTAAAATTGTTATATGTGCAGGGGGAAAATAGTAATTTTCACAGATTAACTCTCTGAGTACCAAAGAGATATCCAACACATTGCAATACCTCTCTCAATGGGTTACATTTTGAATTGCTTCAGTTATCCACATTTCCACTTGTATCCATAGAAACATGAATGGCCACCCTAGTCTTCCACTCCATTGTGTAGTCCCAGAAAGTCACATACTGTGCCACCAGACTTGTTCCACAGAATCACAGTTAAAGGTTGTGATACACAATGTGATGCATTGTGATAGGCATCTGTAAGAACCTGCTCTTGTCAGTCCTGTTCTTAGAGAAAACTGCTTCAGGCAGTCCTGCTCAGCTATGATCTGTTTACCTGTCTATTCATCTAGATACACACTTCAATCAGTCTGTCTGCAATTACCTATAAATTCTTCTGGATATGCCTCTAAAACCTATTTGAAGCAACAGCAGTGGAGACAAAGTGCACAAGATGAGTGTTGAGTCTCACTGTTTGCATTCTAGAGCTGTATTTTTAGACCTGTCTGATTCTTCTTTTGACCGTGGACTGCTATACAACTATTCTTCTGTTTGTTGCTAATCTTGACATAAGCCTTTTAAACGCCCATTCTTTGTTGTCTGCCTGCCTCCACCCAAGCCTGTCTACCAAGTACTGTATCCTGGAGCTCACATGCCATGACCCAACAAACAAACAACATAATGGGGAGCTCAAATGGTACAAGAAACCAGACACAACCCCCCATATAGGACCCAAATAAAGCGAGGCACACTTGAAAAATAGAAAAAGGTTTTATTGATACACAAAAATTAATAAAGCATAAAAACAATTAAAATCAAAACACTTGAGAGTTCAGAAAAAATATATATTGATGTAAGCCACTTACTTAGCATACATCCACCCTGAAATGCAGATAAGTGTTAGTATAGAGAGGCACTCAAAGAACATAAATAAGAGAAAATAAGCACAAGATAAATGAGTAAATATAAAGACACTTATCTGAAACAATATACCAGGTGGAGACCCAAGGGCAGACAAATATTAACTAGACCAAACCATCACCCAACGTGTGTCGCCATCGACTGTGGCTTTGTCAGGGGTAATGTGGATCAGTTGGGAAGCTGCTTATGAAGAGCCCCTGCCCCAATCCTAAAACAGAATCCCAAATGACATGACCAGAATTAATTTGAACACACCTGATAGTAAGTACATGGACAAAACATCTATTTCTCCACAGTCCGGAATTCGAAGGCCAACCCGAACTCAATGATCACGTGATCAGAGTGTCCCGGTGCCTAGAATGATTAAAGAATCCCTGTATGATCACCCAAATACACACTATTATCTGACAGGTCCACAATGGGACAGGGACTGTAATCCAATACCTCCAAATCCCCACAGAATAGCCAATCGTGTAAATACAAGTGTGCAGGGCCGGTGCAAGGATTTTTGTATACACAGGCGTAGGTGCATTTTGATGCCCCCCCCGACCTTGCCACAATCCCCTGCCCCCGCCCACATATTTACCTCCACACTCTCCCCACCTCCACAATGCCCCTTCCATAATGCTCCCTTCATCTCCACAATGCCCCTTCCACATTGCCCTTTCATCTCCACAATGCCCCTTCCACATTGCCCCTTCATCTCCACAATGCCCCCCTTCATCTCCACAATGCCCCTTCCACAATGCTCCCCTCATCTCCACAATGCCCCCTCAACTCCACATTGCCCCTTCCACAATGCCCCCTCATCTCCATAATTCCCCTTCCACAATGCCCCCTCAACTCCATAATTCCCCTTCCACAATGCCCCTTCATCTCCATAATTCCCCTTCCACAATGCCCCTTCATCTCCATAATTCCCCTTCCACAATGCCTCTTCATCTCCATAATTCCCCTTCATCTCCCCACCTTGAGTCCCTGGTGGTCTAGCGGCGCGCCACAGCTTAGAGCTCTGTGCCTCCTTCGGCACAGAGCTGAGGCTCCCGTGCGCTGCTCTCAGTAATGCAGAGTGCTGGGAGATGATGTCATCTCTCAGCGCTCTGTATTACTACAGAGCCTGGGTCTCTCTGCGGTGTGTAACATAGACGCTACGAGGGAGCGCTGATTTACACTACCAAGCGCTCCCTCGTGGCGTCTATGTGACACACTGCAGGAAAAAAAAAAAAAAAAACCCACAACTTCCCTCTTTTCGGTGCCCCTCCATGGCGGCGCCCTAAGGCAGCTGCCTGTTCTGCCTTAATGGCAGCGCCGGCCCTGCAAGTGTGCTCCATGACCCAGCCAACAAATCACTGTCTCACACCGGTCACATGATACAGGTCACATGATTACAGATTCACAATCAGGAAATAAGCATGTATTCAAATGGCGGCGGGCGGCTAGTCCGCCCAGAGCCGCCTAAGGGGCACTGCTCTCCCTTCCCCCCTATAGTGTCACCCCCCGTTTGCACGTAGGCACTCAGCCAGGTAACAAAGGGCTGGCTGCAGATGTGCGGTGGGATAACCTGGGGGAGGGGAGAGGTAGCGCCTCTCACCTGCCCCAGGTGAAAAGAGGGCGTAAGGGGGAGGGGGGGCTTGTAGTGTATATAAGAAGAACCCAAGTGTAAAAGAGTTTATAAACTTTTTTGTCTTTTTTTTTCTAGTAGAAGGGCTTCCCACCTAGGTGCCTGCCCTGGATGGGAGGCGCGGGGGGCGCCGGTCCCATGTCAGGACACCATGGTCCAGGAGCGCTACATTATGAGGGTGGTTTCAAGGGTTTAACTAGTTAAATAGACCTTAAATAAACCGTGACCTCCATTTTCCCACAAATTGTTCTCAGTGTCGTTATTTTACAAGTTGTGGTTAGGCAGGTGTGTGCATGGTGCGTGAGTGTGATTAATGGTATAGGGGGTAGAAGCAGAGGGGGGAGGTGGTAGGACATGTGCACCTTAGAATCACACAATAGGCATACTTATATTAACCCTTTGAGTGCCAGGGGGTACACAACGCATTGCGTACCCCTCTGGCACTCAAAGGGTTTAAAAAAAAAAAAAAAAAAAGGATCAAAAAGAATGATTAACAACACATTACCCTGGTATTACCCACAAATACTTTGATATAATCCATCTACAAAACCAAGGCACATGTGTTGCACTCTTTCCATATGTTAACTAAAATAAATAAGGATGTCTAAATAGGTAAAAAAAGGTATATCTAGTTAATGATGAATACACATACCTACCAAGTGCCCCTCTTTTAGACCCGAATCCCTCTGTCCCTCTTTCCTACAAAGATGGTCCTCTTTTTAGGAGATCAGATTGTGTGGTGTGTACATACCTCCCAACATTTCAAATAGCCAAAGAGGGACACTTTTTGTTGTAGGTCATGTTACTGGGGGTGTGGCTGGTGGGCGGGGCATATACAAGAATTTTTAGGTGATTTCATGACCTATTGACCCCTATTTGTGTAACTCAACAAATGATTTATATCAAGACCAAAATAGTTTATATATACACACTTATTTATAAACACAAATACTGAAGTTCAAACAAATGTGATGCAATGTGATACGCATATATACACCACACAGTCCAATCTTCTAAAAAGAGGGCCACCAGATTTGGATTTGGAAGAGGAAGGGTTAAGTTGTCGACTATGAACAATATTTGTTGAATTAATGTGGTGAAAGAAAGCACTGTAAGTCGGATTTGGAAGAGGAAGGGTTAAGTTGTCGACTATGAACAATATTAGTTGAATTAAAGTGGTGAAAGAAAGCACTGCAAGTCGACTTTTAAAACGGGGGGTTAATATGTTGAAGGGGGGCACTTTATGTCGGATTTCTATGCTGTATACTGTATTCTGCACTGCTTTTGTTCGAACAAAGATGGATTTGAAACTGGCTTCTACGCCTCAACCTCTGAGACGCAGAATTTCAAACTTAAATGTAACCACAAAACAGGCAGTAATACTGAGCATGGGTAATAGGATACTAATTGCACATTGTTTTTAGTTGTTTCCTATGGGCTTTTTTTACACTGGCAGTAAGTATAATTACAGCTGGTTTTGTTTTCACAAGTTGGGTAATAGGATAGCAAAAACTGACTTAAAAAAAAACAAAAAAAACATGCCTGTTTTATTTTTAGCGCTGGTAATAGAATCGAGCTCCTAATCCTTTAACCCTTTCAGTAGCACTGAAAGGGTTAACTGAGCACTACTCCGCTTCTTTCTGTCCCTGTGATTTTCCCCAAACCAATTCAGACAGACTCATATTTTTTCCAGATCTTATTCCAGATGCTCTGAATAGATGCCTGAAAGTGAATTGGGGATATTTTGCCCATCCCTAGTTAACCCTTTGAGTGCCAGAGGAGTATGCATAGCATTGCAAAATAATGCGCTGAGTACCCTTCTGGCACACAAAGGGTTAAAAGCCCCAGTTAAGAAAATGGGGAATGTAATTCCTCCACTGTAGTGCAGTAACCTTGCCTATTGAATGTGGCCCAAGTTGCTGATCCTGGCAGGTATTAATTACATTTCCCTTTGAAACAAACCATAATTTAGTAGGCCAAGCCCTCTTTATATTCATTTAAAGGGATAGTAATACCTAAAATGTAAAAAAAAAAATGTTGTAGGGTTTATCCCCCTGAGTAAAACAAGAGTACTCCCACTGCTGAAAGATGTTTCATTCAAAAGTTATTAATTTTCAAAGTTGAATTTTTTAGGTGCAATATCACTGTGGCCTGAAATTTTACAGTGGCGCTGTTGCTACACCATCCTATGGAGATTTATGGTCCTGAGACCAGAGCTGTCCATAGGATCGTGTAGCAACAGCGCCACTGTACAATTTCAGGCCACTGTGATATTGCACCTAAAAAATTCAACTTTGAAAATTAATAACTTTTGAATGAAACATCTTTCAGCAGTGGGAGTACTCTTGTTTTACTCAGGGGGATAAACTCTACAACATATTTTTTTTTACATTTTAGGTATTACTATCCCTTTAACCCTTTAAGGAACAAGGGGAGTAAAATGCATTAAATGATTAACATCAATTTGGGTCTGGCCAAACAGACCCCCCCCCCCCAATCTATTTGGATTACTATTCCAATTATGCATGGCTGGCCAATGGACTACAGTGTACATTAAGATTATCCTTTGTGCTGGGAAAATACCCAGCTCTGTAATTACTGCGAACCTTTCTGTGGAACTACCGTAGTTTTTAGGAGGAAGTCTGCAATGATGAGCTAGTTAGAGTGAAATGAGGATTTGTTTTTCCCCTCTTTAGTTCCTCTTAGCCTAGCCAAATGAATGACAAATGTCTATTAACCCTTTGAGTGCCAGAGGGATTTGCAAAGCATTTGCAAAGCAATGAGTTGTGTACTTTTTCTGGTATTGAAAGGTTTAATAAAATGACCCCCCCCCTATGTTTTTAAGGGACAGTAGCACCCACTAATCATTACCCCCATTTATCTTCATCTGGGCAAGAAGCCTAATCGTTACTATGAAATAATTCTGTGTGGATTTACTTATCCAAAACAAATTATTTATAGGAAGTTGTCAGTGGGATGGATTTAGGGTTCTGGAATCCTGCAAAATAAGATTTATATTTGCTTCTGTGGATATATCAAGTGCTAATTCAATATTAATTCTGTAGACCCAGTCCACATAGAATTGATTCATAGTGCATATTTGGATTTTCTGCCCAGATTAAGATAAATTGGGGTTTATTATTAGTAGGTGTTAGTGTTCCTTTAAGGTGTTGATATCCTAATTGTACCAATATTATGAGTCTGTGGTGGAATAACATAAGAATGAATGGGGTGGCGGTCTGGTGCCTAGGGCTGTAGGCGGATCCAGTGTTTTCTCATTCCACAGCAGCAGCAAAGAGGAGTGAGCCAGAGGCTCTAGGGTCCTTTACTGTCCGGGCGTTTATTTTTAAAGCAGCCCACTAGCTACACCAACGTCCCTATCGACGCCTCCTTGTGGTCCCTGTGCGGCATGGGAGAGCAGGCGCCAGGATATTATGTCATATCCTGGTGCTCTGCATTAACCCTTTGAGTGCCAAAGGGGTACACAACGCATTGCAAACCAAAGAGTTGTGTACGCCTCTGGCACTCAAAGGGTTAACAAGGAACGAGAAGGCTGTCACAGAGAGTACCTCTCCTTCAAAATATCGTGGGACGATGAGGTGAGATTTTCTGATCTCCCCCACCGGCCCATGATCTAGCGGCCCACCGGGGGATGTCCGATCCCCCAATAGGACAATCCGCCCATGAACTGAATAAATGATTCAAAGCAAGACCAAAGTATTTTATTTACACAGACTAATTTATACACATAAACTGAAGATGAAACAAACAATAATGTGAGTTTTATTACTGTGAAGCAATGTGATACCCTTATATACACAAGAGGGACATCAGTGGGGAAGAGGGACACTGGGGAGGTAATTGTTTGAATCTAGTTCACTTAGAAGGGCCTGAATGTCAAGCGAGTTAGTCAGACACCAGGCCCTTATCTCTCCTCTCATCTGTCTTTAATGACAGGAAACAGATTAACCCTGTGAGGGCCAGATTAACCCTCATGTGCCGTGTGATTTGAAGCCTGTTTGAATTTAAGTGTGCTGAGAAAGGGGCAAGTCAGTCAGACACCCACCCCTTCTCTTTCCTCTCATCTGACTTTAATGACAGGACACAGATTAACCCTTTGTGTACCAGAACCCTCTGGCACTTAATGGGCTATCCCACTGAGTTCAAGAGTGGTGCACAACGCATTGCTGCACACTCCTCTCTTGAACAAGAAGGGTTAAACCATCAGAGCTGTAGATGCTGTCAGACATTATCTTTAGCATGGGCCCCTCTCATAAACCATTCACCCTCCAGCCCCGTGCAAACTACAGGACTGATTTCCTCCTCCATGTCGTTCCCTTTTCAACCTTCTTCCCTTGCTCTCTTCTACCCTCTGCTGTTTTGTGCATCTCACTACATTCCTCAGTCTCGTCCTCCCACCCCACCTCAGTCTTTCCTATATGTGCACTGTCTTGCTACCTGTCCATATCCCAGACACACACTAGCACATTATCTCCCCCCAACCAGTATTTATTAAAGATACATATTTATAATAGACATTGTCAATATTTCCTAGAAGATCATTTTTTTTCCTAATGGCAGTGACATTAATGGCACATATTCTCCTAAAATAAAAGTATACTAGTAGCTGGTACATGTTTATGGTCAGCCCTACCTATGACCAATGTATACCAATGGCAGTCACATGTTTATAAATATGTCCCTCCTAGGAACAAAGTGTACTATTTGAAACGATATCCCAGAACATGTTTTTGATTAGTGCCTCCTTTACAGCAACTTGTACTAATGTTGGCATTGAGGTTAAGGGTCAATGCCTGTTTGTATAAAATCAATCTAACTGTGGTGACAATTTTTTGGACCAGGCCAAAGTGTACCAATGGCAAATTGATATGTGTGTAAGGGTAAGGGTCAGCCTTTTCTAAGAAAAAAAGTCTGTTACAAACAATTATATGTTATAATGTTAAACATTTAAATACATGCACAGTGTTGTCTTAGTGCAGGAAAACCAGTACTTTTCAGTATAGAATCATATGGTGGATGAAAACAGCTGTATCAGATAAAGCCAGTGCTTTACAGCAGGGTAAGCCATCCCTGGTCCTCAAGAGCTACCAGCAGTGCATGTTTTCAAGATATCTCCGACTGAGTACAAGTGGATCAATTAATTAGCTCACCAGTTCTGAAATAATTTGCCAGAAAACACGTACTTGAAAACAAGCGTTTGCCACCTCCCCATCTGACTCGGACCCAAAAATTGTTTTTTGGAAATGGGAAGGTTGGGGGGCCCTGTCTGTTACACCTGTCCTGGACCCCAGGGAACTCAGTGGCTTCACACTGAGACCCAGGGTTATGACCCAAATCTCAGACTGAATGGCCAAAATTCCAGATAGACGAGATTCAGGTGTCTATCCCAGGGATGGACAACATTAGGTCCTCTGGCACTAGCATAAGGCGACTTAGGGCACCATAGTGGAGGGGTGCCGAAACAGAGAGAGCTGCAAAAATGTTTTTGCGCAGATGCGCAAAGGGTGAGGCAGGAGAGCAACTCAGTCCATATCCCTCTCCGGTGATCTACTAGTAATGCAGTGTGCTGGGAGATGACAACATCTCCTAGCGCTCTGCATTACTGAGAACCGTGCTGCGCGGGAGCTCCAGCTCTAGAGACCTATTGTGCCACGCCACTAGACCACCGGGAAGGTAGGAAATGGGCAATGTGGAGTTTGAGGGGCATTGTGGAGATTGGGGGCATTGGGGCAATGTGGAGATTCGGGGGCATTGTGGACATTGAGGGGCAATGTGAAGATGGAGGGGCATTGTGGAGATGGGGCAATGTGGAGATGTAGGGACAATGTGGAGATGGGGGCAATGTGGAGATTGAGGGGCACTGTGGAAGGGGCAATGTGGAGTTTGAGGGGCATTGTGGAAAGGGCATTGTGGAGATTGAGGGGCATTGTGGAAGGGGCAATGTGGAGATTGGGGGGCATTGTGGAAAGGGCATTGTGGAGATTGAGGGGCATTGTGGAAGGGGCAATGGGGAGATTGGGGTGCATTGTGGAAGGGGCATTGTGGAGATTGGGGGGCAATGTGGAGATGAGGGCAATGTGGAGATTGGGGGGCATTGTGGAAAGGGCATTGTGGAGATTGTGGGGCATTGTGGAAGGGGCAATGTGGAGATTGGGGTGCATTGTGGAAGGGGCATTGTGGAGATTGGGGGGCAATGTGGAGATGAGGGCATGGTGGAGATTGAGGGGCATTGTGGAGGTGGGGACAGTGTGGAGATTGAGGGGCATTGTGGAGATGGGAACAATGTGGAGATTGAGGGGCATGGTGGAGATTGAGGGGCATTGTGGAAATGGGGACAATGTGGAGATTGAGGGGCATTGTAGAAGGGGCAATGTGGAGACTGTGGGGCATTGTGGAGATTGGGGGGCAATGTTGAAGGGGAAATGTGGAGATTGAGGGACATTGTGGAAGGGGCAATGTGGAGATTGAGGGGCATTGTGGAGATTCTCAGACTGAATGGCCAAAATTCCAGATAGACGAGATTCAGGTGTCTATCCCAGGGATGAACAACATTAGGTCCTCTGGACAACATTAGGTCCTCTGGTGCTAGCATAAGGCGACTTAGGCAGCCGCCTTAGGGCACCGCAGTGGAGGGGTGCCGAAACAGAGAGAGCTGCAAAAATGTTTTTGCGCTGATGCGCAAAGGGTGAGGCAGGCGAGCAACTCAGCCCATATCCCTCTCCAGTGATCTACTAGTAATGCAGAGTGCTGGGAGATGACAACATCTCCTAGCGCTCTGCATTACTGAGAACCGCGCTGAGCGGGAGCTCCAGCTCTAGAGACCTATTGTGCCACGCCGCTAGACCACCAGGGAGGTAGGAAATGTGGAGATTGAGGGGCATTGTGGAGACTGGGGGGCATTGGGGCAGTGTGGAGATTGGGGGGCATTGTGGAAGGGGCACTGTGGAGATTGAGGGGCAATGTGGAGATGTAGGGACAATGTGGAGATGGGGACATTGTGGAGATTGAGGGGCATTGTGGAAAGGACATTGTGGAGATTGAGGGGCATTGTGGAAGGGGCAATGTGGAGACTGAGGGGCATTGTGGAAGGGGCAATGTGGAGATTGAGGGGCATTGTGGAAGGGGCAATGTGGAGATTGGGTGGCATTGTGGAAGGGGCATTGTGGAGATTGGGGGGCAATGTGGAGATGGAGAAGCATTGTGGAGATGGGGGCAATGTGGAGATGGTGGGGCAATGTGGAGATGAGGGCATCGTGGAGATTGAGGGGCATTGTGGAAGGGGCAATGTGGAGATTGAGGGGCATTGTGGAGATTGAGGGGCATTTTGGAAATGGGGACAATGTGGAGATTGAGGGGCATTGTGGAAGGGGCAATGTGGAGATTGAGGGGCATTGTGGAGATTGGGGGGCAATGTGGAAGGGGAAATGTGGAGATTGAGGGGCATTGTGGAAGGGGCAATGTGGAGATTGAGGGGCATTGTTGAGATTGGGGGGCAATGTGGAGATGAGGGCAATGTGGAGATTGAGGGGCATTGTGGAAGGGGCATTGTGGAGATTGAGGGGCATTGTGGAGATGGGGACAATGTGGAGATTGAGGGGCATTGTGGAGATTGAAGGGCATTGTGGAGATGGGGACAATGTGGAGATGGAGGGGCATTGTGGAAATGGGGACAATGTGGAGATTGAGGGGCATTGTGGAAGGGGCAATGTGGAGATTGGGGGGCATTGTGGAGATTGAGGGGCATTGTGGAAGGGGAAATGTGCAGATTGAGGGGCATTGTGGAAGGGGCAATGTGGAGATGAGGGCAACATGGAGATTGAGGGGCACTGTGGAAGGGGCAATGTGGAGATTGAGGGGCATTGTGGAGATTGAGGGGCATTGTGGAAGGGGCATTGTGGAGATGGGGACAATGTGGAGATTGAAGGGCATTGTGGAGATTGAAGGACATTGTGGAGATGGGGACAATGTGGAGATTGAGGGGCATGGTGAAGATTGAGGGGCATTGTGGAAATGGGGACAATGTGGAGATTGAGGGGCATTGTGGAAATGAGGACAATGTGGAGATTGAGGGGCATTGTGGAAGGGGAAATGTGGAGATTGAGGGGCATTGTGGAAGAGGCAATGTGGAGATGGCGGGGCATTGTGGAGATGGGGACAATGTGGATATTGAGGGGCATTGTGGAAGGGGCATTGTGGAGATTGAGGGGCATTGTGGAGCTATGGGGGCAACGTGGAAATGGGGGGCAATGAGGTTGAGGGGGGCCAATGTGGTTGGGGGGGGTCCATGGCAATTCTTGTACCAGGGCCCTGTGGCTTCTAGTTATGCCTCTGGGTGGCAAAGGATTATGCCCAAGCCTGCAGGCACTGAGAACAAAGGTATCGTCACGACCGATGCAAGGCCATTGAAGGATGGAGGAGTCAGGTGCTTCACCTCTTGTGGCAGGCTGAAAATAAGAGCAGCCAGAACAGCTGGATGTCTGAGAAGAGACCTTAGAGAAGAGGTGGACAAAAGGCAGAGTCAGAGCCAGGCCACATATCAGGTACCTGTGGGACTAAACAGCAGAAGAGTCAGGTCACTCCAGGGTCAAAGCCAGGAAAACAGTAGACCAATTTTGTTGACTTTTTAATACATATAAATAAACTTATAAATGTTAACGTTATGGAACAGATTCACCTGTGAGTGGATTGTGCAGTGGGGGGATTGGTGGTGGTGGTGGTGGTGGGGCATCAAAATGCACCTTCGCCTGTGTAGACAAAAATTCTTGCACTGGCCCTGCTGCTGACAGAGTACAACTGCTGGCAGGGGTTGATGGGAATTGTAGTCTGGCAGCAGCTGGTTGGCCTCACATCACCGAGCCCCATGCTATTTGATGAACATCAATTAACTGCTTCTTTAGTCTGTAAATTGTAGACATTTCTACTAGAAAGGAAGAGGTTGAAGTCCTGCTTGTATAATGTGTGTTGTAACAGTTACATCTCTTAAGTTGTACGTTAAAGGCTCTGTGTGAACTGATTGGAATGCCACTGGGTTAGAGCAAGCAGCAACATATGACCAATAACTGCATTCTGTGGAAGCTTGAGGGTTAATATGTCAACCCTCTGAGGGTCAGCCCATTTTAAAGGTTTTCAGGTATTGTAACAATGTCCTATTTTAGTGGCTGAAAATCCCACCTTGCCACCAGGGCCTTTATTTTACTTGTAGTGGCTGGAGAGCCACAATAATTCCAGCCCCACCCCCTTCTCTTTATAATGGCTTAGACCCACTTTATTAAGCCCCTTATATGCACACATGGGATTGGGAACTCTCATGGTTTTACCAGATCTTGGGGCGAAGGGCTAATATATCAGGGTGATGAGAGTACAGTGTTACCAACCATCTGCTCCATTTCAGTTGTAAGCTCTGTGGTATTACTAATGCAGCTCCACTTCACTTGTAAGCTCTGTGGTATCACTAATGCAACTCCACTTCACTTGTAAGCTCTGTGGTATTACTGGTGTAGCACAATTCACTTATAAGTTCTAGTGTATCCCCTTTTCAGTCGTAAGCTCTGACTTGCCTTACTTCAATTTAATATCAATTATAAAAATAAAAGGCAGGAGAGATAGTAAGAATGATCCCCTTGATCATACTTATCTCCCCAGGTTCCCAGCCCTCCCTGGAGATGCACTAAGGTTTGTGGCAATGTGTGACGAGCACATCTCCTTGGTGATGGAGACATATTTTCATATAGTGATTCAAGAGGAGGTGTATCTCCCCATTAACATGCATGGTTGTCAAACTGCTGGTGATAAGGAAGGGATGCCTTTCCTTACAAATCTCCAGCAATTTGATAACCCTGAAATCTGAGTACATTCCCTCTGCTTTTCTACTTGCCCACTGGGGGAACTACTTGCCCACTGTGGCACTGAAAGGATTATACTGAGCTCTATTACCCTGAAATAAAGATTTCTTACATATCCCAGTCTTCATATACCCTTCTCCCATGCAGGAGCTTTCCATCATTAATATTCACTATTATGCCACATTTCCTCCCCTCACTCATCTACGTCCCCTCACAATCACTTTTCTCACTCTGCACCCTCCTCCCTTTCCTAGCTTCTCTACCCCTCTCTCTATCCAAGCATTTTCACTACATGTGCGGACGGAGAAACCTGCTTCTCAGCATCTCTGGTGTCCTCTTCTTCATGTACATTCCCAGGGCAACAACCTGAAAACTCTGAATGTAGCAGATCAGGATGAGAGGAGTGGTTACAGCCACTCCTCCGGTGCTTTGCAACTGGACTTGGAGAGAACTAATCTGGAAGATGAGAACTAGTGCCAATCAGCTGATTGGATTCTTGTGCGGACGAGCTCACTAGAAAGTGTCTAAGCTCCAAGTAGAAAGCACAGCCAGTCCTACTGCGGTAACACGTTGCTTCACCAGTGCCAGCATCTCTTAAACTTTGGCCATATTCAATGTGGCAAGGCTGCTGGAGAGACAATCCTGTCCTAAGACGAGAAGGTTCCAAGAGAAAGTTGCTTCCCAAGGGACCTTCATTTGAAGACCCCTCACCTGCCTAACTACCAATCCTAACCAATCGCACCCCCTTCCTCAAATCCTAAGAGTAGGGAAGGTGGGGAAAGGGAGTGATGATGAAGGGAGGTGGATAAGAGAGATGGGCACTCAAAGGGTTATGGGAGGGAAGCTGTCCCTAGTGGGCAAATGGGAAGCAGAGAGAATGCGCACCTACTTCAGGGTTGTGAAATTGCTGGTGATGTGTCAGAGAGCACATTCCCTTCCTTACCACCAGCAGTCTGACAACCCTGCATGCTATTAGGATGATAATAGGACTATGAACAGTGACAGCAGAGGCAGCTATTGGAGCTTAGTGCATGTGGTGAACTACCACATTAACATACAGTATATACACACCCACATGAATAGGACAATGGGTTATTAACCTGTATTTCCATATAGTATGAAATCTAAACCGGTCGAAAGCATAGCAGATGCATGGTGATGATGGTGGATTTGTGGGTGGATTGCCAGGGATGTTATGGCGAAAGTGTTATGGCATACTGGCAATGTGCTGTCGACACATATCCAACACATCATCACCATATTGAGCAATTATCAAACTTTAGTGCATCTTGGTTTAGTTGTTGAAACTCAGTGCATATCATTGACTACTAATGTAAAGTAAATTGGACACAGAATCTTGTACATAAACAAACAAACAAAAACACAACACAAAGGTAGTAGTACTTATTTTTCATGACTCTTCTTCTCTTCTATGTAACTTTCCTAGATAAGTAATCAAAGATGCCCATTAGTTCAAGATGACTTAATTCAAAGAGAAAATCCAAAAAATACATTGGTTTAATTTAACAGGTTTAAAACTGTCAACCAGATTGCATCAGTTCATTGAATGAGGTAGTGTTAATTAAATCAAAAAAGATTTATATTGTAGGGGTGGTATGCACGCAAATTAGATTTTGTCCCCTACCCCCCACCCCCTAAGCAAAAACAAAGTCTTTCAAGACGGGTGCTGTACGCTTAAATGTCCATTGGAATAGTAGACAGGTAGGCACCATGGAAAAGAATTACAGGGTGAGATACAGAAGTGTTATCACTTACCCTGTGAGTAACAGCAACCATGATTTTTAGGCTTTTATCCAATAAGGAATGGGGTGTGTGTGGGGGGGATTTTTCCAAAAAACTATACCTTCTACACTAGGCTATAAAGCAGTATGGGGAGGGGGGGCTGCAAATAAAACCTGACTAGGTTGATTTCTTATATTGTATAGTTTTGTATCGAGTTCAGTACATTCTTCGTTTCTTAATGAAGTTTCTCCTTTAATGACGGCTACACCTGTACTTAAAGGGATAGTAATGTTTCCCAATAAAAGCAGCTCCGATTAATCTTAGAGTATTTGGGCCACGGAGAGTGTAATTTCAATACTGTCAGAGTTGTAGTTGAAGAGTAACTAAATAATAAAGTATCCCCTCCTACCCCTTTTACTGATGAAACACTGCTCACTTCAGAGCAGCAAGGCTGTCTGGATGGATCTCAGAGAGGGACAATCTTCAGTGAACATAAGGAAAAACCTGTCAAGGGGGTTTTCCTTATGCTCACAGTAAGAAGATTGTCTTTTTCTGTGACCTGTCTGGTCCAGGGACCAGATTCCATATCTGAGTGGAGGTGGCTTACACTAGGTAAAAGGGGAGGAAGGGGATGACTTCATCATTCAAATACTCTTGAACTACAACTAACAGTATTGAAATAACACTCTTCATGGCCCAAATACTATGAAGATTAATTGTAACTGTGTTTATTTTGAAACATTACTCTCACTTTAATTATGGACTCAGATGGCACAATTCAGCAATTCTCTTCTGGCAACAGTACATTTCTAAGGTACTTTGCAATATAGTGATTCATTGGGCCTGACATATAAAAGAAAATGGAGCAAACCAGTTGCATTATAAAGGGCACAGTAAAATTAAGTTTAACCAAAACAAGAGGTGTAGAGAGGTCTGCAAGCACCCTGTGAGCTTACAATCTAGAGAAATTGGAACATACTAGAAACATAAGGTGTAGGAGTGAAAAGAGGATTTTAGTGAACTTACTGTTAAACCCTTTTTGCTTAGTCCATGTGGAAAACAGGAAGCAACCACTGTCATGTTGTCAGCCTGAATCAGTACCAGGGACTCCAGAAGTGGATGAAACCAATGGCATAGGGCAAAATGTATCATTCAAAATCCCAACACATGGCCAGGAAGCTCTTTTCCCTGGTCTAGAGGCCCTGGGCCATGTGAAGACCCAGCATAGCAGCCCAGCCCAGCAGGCTGGCATTCATGGTGACCACAATCAAATCAGGAAAGACAAAAGGACAACCCAGTGTCAGACTAGGCCACTGAAATCACCAGAGCAGGTCCTACGTCATTCCAAGGGACAGCGACATGGCATGCTACTGTAATGACTGATGTCTGGACTAATTCCTGGTAATGAAAAGTTGCAATTCCCTCCTATAGAACTGTGCAAAGGGAACTGCCTCCAGGGACAGACACCAGGTAATCTATCATCTTCAAGTCCTCTTGTGTGGAACAACTGGCAGAAGAAAGGCAGATCCTTAACAGGCAGAATTGCTTGAAGAACCTTTCCAAAAGTGGCCTCAACCAGGGTCCAAGATGTTGAAACAGTAGAGTTTGGTGAAAATATGCAAGGACCAAGTCGCAGCCTTGCACAGCTTTTCAGAAACCACCTTGGCAAGAAACTCCTGAGAGGTATGAAGTACCGCCTTAGCCTGACGAAATACAAGGTAGGTTCCCAAGACAGAGCTTGTAGCACAGTGACTCGCCACACAGAGACCACTGCCATGAGGAAAGCCATCTTGAGTGTCAGTTTGGTGCAAAGAGATAGAAGCAAGAGGCCCAAAAGGAGGCCTCTGCAAAACACCCAAAACCAGGTAGGGAAGGCATGAGCCACCACTTGGAGAAACATTTTGACTTTTGGGATGACATTGATGTATCTTTGAAAGAAAAGAGAGAGTGATGAGATCTGAACCTTAAGAGAATTCAAGCAGAGTTCCTTGTTCACACAATCTAGAAGACAAAACCGAGGGAAAGTCAAAACACCGCAGGGGCATGTTTTTGTCGGCATATCATTTGTGACAGATGGACCATACACCCTATGGTATGCCTTGGAAGAGACCAACTTCCAAGTCTGAATCATGGTGGTATCACAGTGTGCCTTGGCATCCGTGCTGCCAGTTACCCTGGTCTTCTTCTCAGCTCTGTCTGGTGGTCATGGGTGCAGGTGCGCATTGCTGTGACGTTGCGTTTGTTTATATGTACAGATTCGATTTGCTGAATTGATTCCCGACTTAGAGTTTGCCTATTTAAAACTTCCCTGGACCTAGTGTTAGTTGCCCTTATGTGGTGTTCCTGTACTCGTTACATTTGCTCAGTCTTGTTGTGACCCTTACCTGGCTTCCAATTCCGCTCTGTGTTGTCTCCGGTTTGTCCGACTACCCACGCCGGTTCTGACCTGTGGCTCTGGCTGAATACTTGCTCGGTGTATGACCCCAGCTTGTCTGACTACCCACACCGGTTCTGACATATGGCTCTGGCTGACTACTTGCTCCGTGTATGACCCGGCTTGTCTGACTACCCACTCCGGTTCGGACCTGTGGCTCTGGCTGACTACTCGCTCCGTGTTACCGAGGCTGGTCTGGCTATTTGCATTAGTGGTACTGGGGCTCGTGCTGTCTGAGACACATCCTGGAACAGAATCTGTATGTTCTCCACCGAAAAGAAAACATTCCGCTGACAACTGTCAAACTTCATGCCCAGAAAGGCAAGAACCTGGGAGGGGATTGAAGAAGACTTCTGCAGTTTTAGGAACCAGCTGTGGTGCACCAAATTGCTGGCACATGGACATGGTGGGCAAAGAGCTCCCTTGAAGTCATCCATATACTGTGTCAGAGAGATGGTCAATGCTTGAATATATACCAGGACCCCCATGATCTTTGTGAATATTCTTGGTGCCAAAGCCAGGCCAAATGGCAGAGCCATTAATTGGTAATGAAAGAAAACAA
Organism: Rhinophrynus dorsalis; assembly: GCA_037306005.1. NCBI lineage: Eukaryota > Metazoa > Chordata > Amphibia > Anura > Rhinophrynidae > Rhinophrynus > Rhinophrynus dorsalis. The sequence continues at coordinate 564,814,117 of CM074719.1, read as the reverse complement.
AAGAGGGGCGCTCTTAGTGTAATATATTCAAATAATGGACAATGCCGCCAATAATCCACCACACTTACAATGTATAAAACAAAGATAGGGATGTTTTATCTGAACAGATGGAGGACTCAAGACTGCCCTCACTCAGTCACTCCACAGATGGAACATGGATGCTGCTATCCAACCAATAGTCAGGGACCTCCCCAAAGCCCCTGATGGAGAAACAGGAAATCAGCCAGAAGGAGCACAAAAACACTCTTGTGATATAATATCAAGGTGTACAGTAATAAAATTAGTACTCACAATTCTGTTGTAACACCGAGATTTACATATTTGTTAAGACTCACTTTAAGTTGAGGTGCCTTGGCGTGGCAAGCGAGCTTAAAGGGATAGTAATACTTAAATATTACTAATCCCTATATTAAAATCATATTAAAAAGAAATATATTGCCCCCAGTGTCATCTCTCAAACCTTTATGGTTTGAGAGATAATCGCTCCTAAAGTTGCCCTCTCCCTCCCCCTTCCCCGAAGTCAGCATTGTAGCTGACTGGAGGGAAATCTGGTCTTACGATAATCAGCGGATCTGCAGCATTGCCGAAATCGCGTTAATAAAAAAAAAAATCTTTCACTAAAACGGTCTTCTACGTGTGCTTGCAAACCAAACACAGTAGACGACCATTTCAATGAAAGATTTATTTTTTATTAACGCAGTTGTGCTGTGCTGCAGAGCTGCCTGACGGTCGTACGACAGGCTTCCCTGCTGTCAGCTAGAACTCTGACTTCGGGGAAGGGGGAGGGAGAGGGCAACTTTAGAAGCGATTCTCTCTCAAACCATAAAGGTTTGAGAGATGACACTGGGGGCAATACATTTATTTTTAATATGACTTTAATATAGGGATTAGTGATTATTAAGTATTACTATCCCTTTAAACATACCTTGGCCAAGGTATGCTAACGAAATCCTCATCTATTTGAAAAAATGAACACGAGGGTACAATATACACTCTACACAGGGTTTACAATTTTGTGTGGATTAGCACAAGATTATTCTTTTGCTTCTGTTCTAGGTTTCTTCCTAGTTTAGGGATTTGGGGAACCCCTTCTTTCCTTGCTGCTCTCCATATTTTACTCACTAGACATCTTAATTTCATTCACACTATACATATGTGTATATTTTTGGTGTTTAGCACTGAGTTTTTCTTTTCTCTTTGTACACAAACTTTTCTCCTGCTCATTCTAGCTGCTCTTTCTCCATATCCCATTTTCTATCACTATATCTCACTGGAATAAAAGATGTTGCTCATACGCGCTTAAGAACTAAAATCCTAATATGTACACCTTTTAAAAAGGGTGTTTTAAAAAGCACTGTTTAGGGTTATATACTTATTAGTTCACTCATTAGTTAATAAATCCCAACATTTCAAATTATAAAAGAGGGACACTTTTGTTTTAGGGGTGTTGCTGGGGTCATCGCTGTGGGTGGGGCATTACTGACAATTTTTACGTTATTTAATGACCTACTGGTACCTCTGTGTGTAAATGAATATGTGATTTAGAGCAAGACCAAAGTATTTTATTTACACAGACTAATTTATAAACACATATACTGAAGTTTAAACATATAATAATGTGAGTTTTACATAAATGTATCATGTGATACACTTGTATACATACCACGCAATCTGATCTCCAGGTTAGAAAAGAAGGATTTGGGCCTCAAATAGGGACTGTCCCCCCTAAAGAGGGACACTTGGGAGGTGTGCCTTATTTTGTCAAATATATAAAATTCTAAAGCACTTATTTCAATTTGCACTTCTTAAAGGGGTGTTTTTGTTGGCATGGTATGTGGTCAGTTTTATAGCTTGCCTGTTTGGTTGTTCCTATAACAATATATACAGGGATCATGTGGTTTGTAGTGCTGGGTGTGAGTGACCTATATAAAGAGGCTGGTGTTTATGGCTAGTCCTTTTGGGTCTCCACCCGCTTACTGCAAACCTTTCCTGTCTGAATGAAAGAAAGTCAGTCTTATGAGAAGAATATTAGAGATTTCAGAGTGGGGGGTAGGGATGATTTTAATCAGTTTTGCATCAGGTTTTAACTAGCTACACTTGTACTCGTTTCCACAAGAGCTTTCTCAAGAAATGAAATGTAAATTTTATTTCAATTCTACAGTTCTGAGTTTTACTAGCTTTACAGTGAGGTTCCTTGCCGTGGCAAGGGAACTTAAAAATAACTTGGTCAACTTATGCTAACAAAATCCTCATCTATTTGAAAAAATTAACACAGATGTATAATATACACTCTACACAGGGTTTATAAGTTTGCAAGGATTTTTCTTTTGCTCTTGTAACACCGATTGATAGAACCAACAACAGGCATAGCAAGCAGGGATTTAATCCACCCTGTTTAGGATATACAACTCTCAGGATAAAAACAACTGGAACCACTTGGTAAATAGCAAAAATAATACAAATTTACTATAAAATATAAATAGAAGAAATTGTGACAATATTCTATGAAGCCCAAAAAGCTCAACGCGTTTCAAAGCAATAGCTGCTTCAGGAACAAGATGGGCTAAGTCACTTTACAAAATCTGAGTTCTACAATAATTTCTTCTTATTATTATTGTAGAATTGAGATTTTGTAAAGTGAATGTCTAGTTTGAAGATCAACACCGATAAGTCCCAAGTCCTTAACATCAACATACCCTCTCTCCTACCCAAAAATGTATCCAACTAAACTTTGACTTCAAACAGCAAGCATCACACAGACTATCTAGGCATCAAAACTACGACCTTCTACCAATCTCTCTTTACAGTGAACTACTCCTCTCTCCTGCAAACACGTATAGAGGACCTCTCACACTGGCAGCCCTACAATAATATATCATGGATAGGTCACATAACTTCTGTTAAAATTAATTTACTTCTTCAGCTCATTGATTACTTCAGGGTACTACCAGTTTCCTTTCCCGTGGTGAAGGCCAATGCATTACATTCGAAAATCTTGCTTCTTTTCTTTCCTAAATCCCAGGGAGAGCTGTAGCTACCTCACATTTTCTCTATTTAGCTGCACAACTGAATCAGATGATACAATGGCACCTTCCCTCCAAACAACTTCCTTGGTTAACCATTGAGGCATACTACCTTGCTCCAGTCCCTATTCAAAACACGCTTTGGATACACAAACTCCTGAGACCTCCCTCATTTTTGGGAGTACCCATACTTGTTCACTTCCTTAAGCTGTGTGACTCTGTGAGATTCAAAATATCCTTGACACCTCCCTGATCTGGTTTGACTTCCGTCCTGGGAAATCCTCTCTTCTCCCTGGGTCTTGCTGGTACAGATTTTCAGAACTGGGCATCCATCCAACACTTCCCGGGTCCCTTACTATCTAGAACAGAATACCTTAATACCATCCCAAAACCTAGTAAACCTTTACAACCTCCTTCCACTGAATACTATCTGCAGATAGCCCACTATGTTTGCTCTGTCCTGACACGTATCCCCCTGCCTGGTCTGACCTGGTTCAAGAGGCTCTCCGTGAAACACTCTCGTGGCCCTGGCCTGCTGTCCACCATTTACCACCAGTTGACGACTGGGTCCTCGTATTGGGCCTCTATCCTGAAGGCATCTCCAAACCAATCGGCAAACGGATAGCCCACATTATTAAAGAAGCCCGTAATTTGGTGGCTTTCCAGTGATGGAGACCAGCTCTCCCTAGCCTGGTTTCCCTCACATCTAGTGTCTGCTCCATTGATGGGCCAGCTTACTGACTTCTATAACCTTTTTCTCACATTGTGGGAAACATGGCTAGAATGCACTAACCCAGAAGCGGGCATAACCTCTCCTTAATGAGCTATCTGAGCAGTTCTGCAACCTTCCCTGGGTTTTTCTTTCCCCTTTCCTTCCTCTCCCCTTCATTCTTCTAGCCCCCTCCTTTTTCCCTCCACCATCACTCTCCCCTATTCAGCTCCCTTTTGCATTGTTCTATACCCTGGGGCATCTCAACCGATTTTCAATTAGTCCATATTAAGCATGCCTTATTACATATACCCAGTACTGAGTATTTGCTTTGTTTGTTTTCTTGCCCATTATGCTTCCCCTCCCTTATCCCTTTTCTCTGTAAGTACACCAAAAACCCTCAATAAAATGTTAGTTAAAATAAATCAATAAATAAAATAAAGCCTCAGAAGGGGTGCAATTGCTAGCCGATGTGTCCTCCCTCCCCTGTTTTTTGGCTGGTCTTTAACCCTTTGATGCCAGACAGCTATCCAATCCGTTGCGATGAATTTGATACCTCTCTGGCAATCAAGGAGATTTATGGACGTTTTTCAAATTTAACCCTTTGAGTGCCAGAGGGGTACGCAATGCATTGCCTACCCCTCTGGCAGTCAAAAGGCTAAGGTCAATGGATCACCTATATCATGATGGCTATCAGCTAGGGAACATTATGAGATTAACTGCCACAAACATTTCACAATAACAACAACTGAATCTGTTCTAGAATAATCCATTATGTAATATCTTGGCATATGGAACAGTAATGAAACCAAAGAAACAGGAGATTACAACTTTTTCTTTTTTTAATTTCAATTGAACAGAAAATTCAGATCAACATTATATTCAAACATTTCACATCCAAGTCCAAGACTCATTAAAAATATAAATTCTGTTTAAAGTAACATATGCAGATATCTTGTAGAATTTTCATTTCCTACTTTTTAATCACCAGAATGAAATTCTTCAGTTTTTCCTTTTATACAATTTACAACATACGAGAAGAAAAAATACTTTATTAAAACCGCAGTATATCCTGAGTAAACCCCTCACACACAAGCAATATAGCTCTTAATCACCTATTGAAAAAAAATACAATTGTGAAAATGTGTTAACCCCTTGTGTACTATGGGGATGGACAAGGCACTACACATCTCTCAGGCACTCAGAGGTCACCTAAATGGGCAGTGTGCAACAACGAAATGAGGAGCAAATCTGTAGCAAAAATTGAAGTCCACATTGATATAAAGCAATAGTAACACTTAATATATGGTAAAATACATATTGTTGGGTTTATCCTCCTGAGTACAACAAGGGTACACTCCCACTGCTGACATGCATTTTATTCAAACGTTATTGCAGCTCCACATTTTTAGGTGTTATATCTCAGTGGCCTGATATTGTACAGTGGTGCTGTTGCTACACCATACTATGGAAGTTTATGGTCAACTGACCAGAGCGGTCCATAGAACAGTGTAGCAATAGCTCCACTGTAACATTTCAGGCCACTGAGATACTGCAAGTAAATAATTCAAGTATGAGCTGCAATAGCTTTTGTACAAAACACCTTTCAGCAGTGATAGTGCCCTTGTTTTCCTCAGGAAGATCAACCCAACAATATATACACTGTTTTACATATTGAGTCTATTACTTTAAGTGGGACTTTTAACCCTTTGAATGTCAGAAAGATAACAATTGCATTGCTTCGCAATGCGTTGGAGATCTCTCTGGCATTCAAAAGGTTGAAAGCCCAGTTTAAATCAATGGGAAATGATATTTGTCCCCAATAGTGCAGTTGGTTTGTGCCAAACCTGCTCCACATTTCCTTTGAGCGCACTGCTACTAATCACTATTGCAATATGTGGTTTAAGCTTCATAGCTCTCTAAAAATAAACTTTTTGGAATTTGTACACAGTGGTCATCTTATTTATGGTAAGGCTAGTGTAAAAGCCCGTGTACACGGGCCAAGGTCCGGGTGATGTTAACCCTTTGAGTGCCAGAGGGGTACACAACGCACTGCTCTGCAATGCGTTATATACCCCTCTGGCACTCAAAGGGTTAAGAGGCCGGTCCTCCTCTGCGTCCTGCCGCCGATGCAGTCATGCACTGTAGAGACTGCCCGAATGCACAGAATGCTCCCAGCACAGAACTCCCAGCATTCTGTGCGTTCAGGCAGTCTCCTGTGCATGACAGCTTCTGACAAACAGCCTAGCGAATTATTATATAGGATGATAGAACACAAACTTCTATTTGTTACACACATTCATTTATATATTTTTCAAAACAAGCTATTAGGTTAAAAGTCACCATTTCTTTTGTGAATGTAACAACAATCTATTGTAATTTATAAAGGCACCGATGGTTCATTAAAGGGGAACTATCAACTCTATACAAGTTTGCCTCAGTGTGATGTTAATATAGCGATTACCTGTAATCTGTTTTATTTTTTTATACAACGCGTGCTGTGGAAAAAATTTACAGTTTTAAAAATGAGCCAGGGCCTTACTTCAGGACAGACTGCGGGTACAACTCTGCACCGCAGTCTGTCAGACTTTGCCTGTTCCCTCCCCCAAGTACTGTCATGTGCCAACCTCTTCCGATGATGGAGCATTTCTCCATGTAAACTGGAGTGATGTCTACCCAATGAGAGCGCTCCAGCTTACATGAAGAAATCCTCCATCATCAGAGGAGGCTGGAACGCAACAATACTTGGTGAAGGAACAGACAAAGATGACAAGCTGCGGGACAGCGTTGTACCCGCAGTCAGGCCCGGACTGGGAATAAAAACCAGCCCTGGAAAAAATTGCTTACCAGCCCCATAGCATTGCATTGCACAGTTAAAAGTATATTACTAAAACACCTTGGTGTTAAAATGTACTTAAAAAGTGCAGATGTAGTGTACATTTTGTGGAGCCTCTCTAGCCTTAACTCTTTGAGTGCCAGAGGGGTATGCAACGTATTGCGAAGAAATGTGTTGCATACCCCTGACACTTAAAGGGTTAAAAGGGATAATTCAACCCGGCGCCAAGCAAATCCTCTCTCTTACACCCTTGTCAGATTCTTCACCCGATTCGGTGAAGCTCTGCTCTGTCCCTCCGGCGCAGCACACATCTGCCTCTACAGGCTGAGCTCAGTCCAGTAATCACCCTCCGCATGAGTGCCTGCCCTAAATACCAGTGCTTGCCTGGAGGCAGCGTCCAGTGTTTCTATTGGATCACATTCATTCACATCAGGAGGACACACAGGGAATTGGATTCCATGTCGCTTGGCCCGCGCTGCACAACATGAATCCAGACTGGCCGGCCCTGGCATGCTCAGCCTGTTGCTCCTGCTGGCCACCTCCCGACTTCAAACTAATGCTGACATGAATATGACTGAGTGACACTGTTACAGGTCTGCAGTGACGCAATGACAAACAGACATCCAGGCTCCAGTTCCGCTCCAGCCTGCAGCTGCACTGACACACTCAGACTGATTTTTTTTTTTTTTACATGGCAGCCCACTACAGGCACTGGGCCTGGCCATGAACTGTGTCAGTGTGCATACACCGTGGCAGCCGGTGGTCCTTCATATCTCACAGCCACGGTCCTGTCACCTTGTGGCAGTGGATTTTAAAGCAATCAGCCCCAGGGAAGCCCAGTTCACGTGGCATACCGGGAATTTTACCGGTATCCCGGTAGGCCAGTCCGGCCCTGCCCGCAGTCTGTCCTGAAGTAAGCCCCCGGCTCATTTTTAAAACTGTACTGCATTGTATAAAAACAATTGTATAAAAAACAAAACAAAACACAGATTTCAGTTTATCACTATATGAACATCACACTGAGGCAAACTTGTAAAGACGCGATAGTTCCCCTTTAAAAATTCTCATTAAACTACCCAGTGCACACGGAGCCACACAGCTCTGGCAATAACCTTTCAGGTGTAAGAAGGGGTGTCCAAAGCATTGCACTTAAAGCATTAAAATGGACTAACTTACTATGGAACTATACTAAAACAAGGTAATTTCCACTACTTTAATATGTTTCAGTTAAAGGGATAGTAATACTTAAAATGTAAAAAAAAATATGTTGTAGGGTTTATCCCCCTGAGTAAAACAAGAGTACTCCCACTGCTGAAAGGTGTTTCATTCAAAAGTTATTAATTTTCAAAGTTGAATTTTTTAGGTGCAATATCACAGTGGCCTGAAATTGTACAGTGGTGCTGTTGCTACACGATCCTATGGACAGCTCTGGTCAATTGACCATAAATCTCCATAGGATGGTGAAGCAACAGCGCCACTGTACAATTTCAGGCCACTGTGATATTGCACCTAAAAAATTCAACTTTGAAAATTAATAACTTTTGAATGAAACACCTTTCAGCAGTGGGAGTACTCTTGTTTTACTCAGGGGGATAAACCCTACAACATATTTTTTTTTTACATTTTAAGTATTACTATCCCTTTAACGCTTTGTATGTTAGAGACATATCCACAGAACTACAAAGCAACTCATTTGAACCATCTATATTGGTGGTTCTTAAATCGATTCTCAGGGACGGCTCGGAGTTATTAAATGCAGGACTGCATTTTTATGAGAACTTTTTTTTTTATTGTGTGTCCTTCTAATTTACTGCAGTCTATGGAGAGTTTTAGTCAGTAAGCAGGGCTTCCCATACATGCCACCAAAAAGAAATTACAAGGATGGAAAAACCACTACACTAATCCTGTCACAAAAGCACATTTTCTTTTTTGTTAGAATTAAGCATATCAAAGGTGTGGGAATAGACTTCTTTTACATAGCATCCCACAAAATATATAATTTTCATTTGTTAGTATCTATTTAGAGTGGTTATGGTGAAACACCTTGGAATGCCCGATATAAGTTCCAAGCCTACAGCTCAGTAAGGAGCCAATCTTGGATTCCCTGGCTATATGCACAATGGAAAATCGAGCATTTCTGGAGCATACCAGCTGCATCACTATAGGTGAGCTCTACAGCTCACATATTTTCTGTGCATAAATCGACTGGGTGGAGATTCACTAAGCGGTGACAAAGAGGTGATAAAGTGCAGAAGACTTCTCCAGTTTATCACTTCTCCAATTCCAGTGTTATTCTATAGAGCCTATTCCCTAAGATCGCCAGAGTTGAAGAAGTGCATTGGCTCCATAGAATAACATAGTAACTGGTGAAGTGATACCACTGGAGAAGTCATCCCCACTTTATCACCTCTTTATCACCACTTAGTGAATCTCTACCTAGATGTGCTACAACAGGAAGTTTTGTCCCACTGAAGCACCACTTTAGGGGCTTGTAGACTACAAAGAGGGAAACCTCAGCAATTCCAGTTATGTGTCTTCATATAACAACTATGACAAAGACCATCCACTATATTCCTAGTAATGAACTTTAACTTCCAATTAATCCTTCAAGTGCCAGAGAGGCATCCGACATATTGCAATGCAATACATTCGATACCTCTCTGGCACTCATAAGGTTAAAAGTAAAAAAGCCATGAACGGACCACGGCACAATCTCAGCAATAAGGCACTACTGGTGTCGTGATGTAGTATTTGGAATACTCTTTAAAATAAAAATATATATACATATTTTTAAACTTACAGCAAACTCAAAGTTATTACTGCTTATTTTATTTTTTTAACTATTAGGTGGCGCTATTGCTATAACCATTTATGGAGAGCTGTAGTCTGAGACTCAAGAGCTTCCATAAAGTACATAAAAACAAGTTCTGGACCCACTTGATGCTGTTGCTAACCATTTATTTAAACCTTTTTTTGTAGTAGTTGTAATTTGTCAATGAGAGATCTCCCAGCAAAGAAAGTACTATTGTTTTACTCGTTAGGAGAATTCTCGTAACAAGGGCAGGCAACATTTGGCTCTCCAGCTGTTGGAGACATAAATGCAAACGTGCATTACCCTTTCACCTATATTTTTACAGAAGGCAAATCTTTTCTTATTTGGAACACTTATCTAATGACCATATGACATTGCTTTGGTTACATGCATCTGTAAACCCTGGAGTGGGCAAATTACGGCTTTCTGGACAGCAACTCCCATCATTCTTAGCAGAATGTTGGCTGCCTGAGGACAATGAGAATTGTAGTCTAAGAATAAGACGAGAGAACTTAGTCTGCCTACCCTAGCCTCTCTGTTCTGCAGCTAAAGTACAGCTTGATTTTAGGACTTGACTCTGTTTATTAGACAGCCATCTAAAAGCTAGAATGAGATTTAAAGAAGCAGTACCATTTTATTATGAAAAACGCACACACACGTACGACCTGGTGAGATAGCTCAGTTAATGCACCATCTGTGAGGAATCTGCTCAAACCCCAAAGTTACAGGTTCTAGTCCCAGGCAGGGTCAGATAAGCACTACAGGTAACACAGGTAAATGGCCTAGTTGCCATGCAGTACCTCAGTGTAAAGTACATGTATAAAGAGAAGATTTGGTACACACTGATATGTTCTTGATGTGGGAAAGTTCAGAGAGAGCTGAACACTGACCAGTGAATGTTACTCAATAAAACAAACACCAAGAAGCTGTGAGTGCATGCCTGTTATATATACAAATATATGTGTACAATATGTTTTTTTTGTTTGTAGGGCATTTCCAGCGGATTAAAAACAAGGACGGGAGATGCTTCATTCAAAAGTTATTATGTGCTGAACCTTTAATCCTTATACCAGTCTATGTAGACTTTGAAAGTATCAGCTCTATCTTGTTGAGGGAATTGGGAGAAAATGTGTATTATTTAGAGTGAAAACCCCACAATATATATGCATTTCTTAATAAAACATTATTGGTCCTTTAACCTCTTGTGTGCCAGAGAGGTATACAATGCATTGCTTTGCAAAGGGTTAACCCTTTGAGTGCCAAAGGGGTATCCAATGCAAAAGCAATGTGCTGAATACCTCTCTGGCACTTAAAGGGTCATATTCAAAAATGACTTCCTCATCGCACTTTACAAGAAACTGCAAATACTGGGAATTCTATACAAAAGCAACGTGGAACAATTCCAGGGCCAATAAAATACAACTCAGGGTGGGGAGACAAGTAAACATTCCCAAGATTCACATTTTATTAAATGGAGGTTTAAGTAATGGAATGATGGAGGTTTTCAACACACTGAATGTGTTAAAAGTGGCATTTAGCATTCAAGGGGTTAAAAGCATTATTTAGATGAATGTGGGTTTAACCCAATAGTGCAGCTGGTTTACCCCAGAATTGTTTCATTTGATTTTATCCACAAGGCCCACCGAGTTCCCTGGTGTGACGCACAGGATATGCCACATTAATCTTACAGGAAACTGCATGAAATTCCTTCACACAGAACAGGCAAGCATGAAAAAGCAAAGGATGTTATGACTGCAAAATACTGCAACTTCGGAATATGTTTCTGTTTAGATTTGGTCTAGAGATTTTTATAAAAAATATTCACTAAAAGGAACACAACATTCAAGCTACTATTCTATGACTAAGCATGTTTTAATGATGGCTACATCGACTGACTTGATAGAAAAAGAGAGCGACAGAGATAAAAAATACAGCAGGAAATGTGACTTTCCGTCAATACTGCTTCCCCATCCTCTTGAAAAAACATCACTAGCAATATCATGTATATATGTTGTAGCAACAGAGCCACCCAAAATGGCAGGCCACTGAAATACTGCACCCAACACAAAGTTTAAGCTGTAATAACTTTGTAATAAAACATCTCCCAGCAGTGAAAGTACACTTTTTTAATCAGCAGGAAAATACCTTCAAAAATGTACATTTTGCATAAGAAGTATTACTTTTGCTTTAAATGGCAACTATCACTCAGAAAAATGCCCTATCATTAGATCGGTTACCCTGGAAGCAGACCTTACGAGCCCCAAAAGAACAACAGGTAGGCAAAATGGGAGCCTGAAAGAGAGACCCCCAATGTACCCAGATGATCTCTTGAGAAGATAGGGAACTGATACAATAAAGTGTTGCTGTTCAGTATCCTGTCCTGTGTGATGGAGATTCATCGAACCTCTGTATTAGGCCTGAAAGCCTGACACAAAGGCTCTATAGAGGCTGTGCACATAACCAGCAAAACTTTGGATGAGAGCCACATACTTGTGAGTTAGGTTGCAGCTGCGGGGGTCAGTTTTATCACTTCCTGAAAGGCCAATGCAAACTTTTTGAATTTTCACAGCAAAGACCCAGGTTTTTTACCAAGTCTACTCTCCTATAGGAGTATACTTAGAAAAACATAGCTGCCATTTAACACTTTGAGTGTCAGAGGGGTAGCCAGCACTCTGCAAAGCAATACGTTGGATATCCCAATGGTACCCAAAGGGTTATGTTCTTTCAAAGCATGTGAACTTTTACACACAAATTTATGATATTGGAATGTTTCATTTGATGGCAAATTGTACTTTAGCATAAGTGCTCCATTTACCCCCTTAGATGTCTTGTAGTAAGTGTTGGAAACTAATGGATTAAACACTGCTCATATCTGTCAATATGCAAAACACGCATACAGAAGCATTTCTAGGCATATCTTATTGAACATGTGTATATACGCAACGGGTGCAATTTTGAAAGAAGCAAGATGATTGGAGAGGAAGAGGACAGAATGGTAACCTGGGTATCATCACTTCATATTAAATGATCGCTTCATGTTCATCTCTGTAACAAACACAAACAAAATAAGAGATTATATAAAACAGTAAAGGTAACAATTGCTAAAGACAAATATATCCAGTATTTACTGCCAAGGTACTTTTCTGGAGGGGTACCCTGATTGTTTTTTGGTGTTTCTCATCATGTTATCAATGAATTCTGAATATGGCTTGGGATCCATTATACGGATAAAAATGGGATTGGTCCATTTCAGTATTTTATTGCTGTTCTTAATGTTCCCATACTACATAAGGTAGAAAAATGACTGATCTACAGGTTTTCAGGGATATTAGGCAGCTCTCTCTTGGGGGAGTTATAGACAACTGACTGTTAACAATAGTATTTGATTACCCTCTGGTAAAGCTGCTATAAAATACAAACAATTCTGCAAATTATATGGGGATAGATATCAGTCAGTATTTTTCCAAGCTACGAAGTAAATGTAAGAGCTTAAAGAGATAGTTATGTTTTATAATAAAAGCAGCTCCGGTTAATCTTCATAGTATTTGGGCCATGGAGAGTGTTATTTCAATGCTGTCAGAGTTGTAGTTCAAAAGTGATTGAATGATAAAGTATCCCCCTCCCACCCCTTTTACTGATGTAACACTGCTCACCTCAGAGCAGCAAGACTGTCCAGATGGATCGCGGAGATGGACAATCTTCAGTGAGAATAAGGAAAAACCTGTATAACCTGTCAAGGGGGCAGGGTTTTCCTTATGCTCACAGAAGAAGATTGTCCCCTGCTGAGATCTGTCTGGTCCCAGGACAAGAGTCCACATCTGAGGGGAGGTGGCTTATACCAAGTATAAGGGGCAGGAGGGGGATACTTTATCATCCAATTACTCTTGAACTACAACTCTGACAGTATTGAAATAACACTCTCTATGGCCCAAATATCATGAAGATTAACTGGAGCTGCTGTTTTTTAAAATATCACTGCCCCTTTAACAACGTGTGTATCTAGATCAATATTCTATGAAGTTCTTATAATGGAAGTTCAAATTTTGTTGTTATAAGATTGAGTAATCATATTTAGCAGATGGCATCCAAAGTGTTAATCCTTTGTGTGCCAGAGGGGTATGCAACGCATTGCAATGCAATGTGTTGCTTACCCCTCTGGCACTCAAACGGTTAAAGGGAACTGCTACTTTATACTTTGCCCAGTGCCCATGTAGTTTGCATATTTCTAAATTTCATTCCACACTGCTTATGGGTTATTTTGGCCAAAAGTCCTGCAGATGCACAGTTTAGGTTGATACTATTATTTTGGGAAGTGACGCACATAGCTTAATTAGCATATAAAGCCACACCGAGATTCATTTGAATACATTAGCATACAGTGCAATACTCTGGGAGCTCATTATTCAGAAATAAAATCATGACAATCTCGTAAACTATATATATATATATATATATATATATATATATATATATATATATATATATATCTCTCTGCTGGTCTTTTTGCCAACATAATACATAGGCAGTTTTGAATTAGGGGTTCAGTATTGTAAACGTGTATTCAAGGCAACAGTTCTACTTTAAATCTGCTTTGTGGCGTATAAAACATGAGAAAATACTACTACTTACATGGTCCTGTAGCGCACTCCTCTCCTTGAGTTATAAAATCTGCAGCCAAAGTAAACCGTGGCCAGGAGCCCCAGTGTCAATACAATGCCACCAATGAAACTGCCCAGGTCAAACCCAGAGGTCTTGCTTAATGTCTGAGAAGCCACAGGACCTGTATCAAAACCGTGAGAATTAACCTTCCAAAGTATGCAAAGCATGTCCTTTACATTTCATTATGAACCTGTCTCAAGGGATAGAACCCTTTATTTTCACTTAGCATATATTGCAAATGCATAATATGTAAAGTCATATATTATATATATATATATATATATATATATATATAAAGTACAGAAAGGAAACGCTCTCACTTGTAGGTCAGACGAAAATGACTGGGTGCTGATACTAGTCTAATAGGTAAGGTGAAAAAAATGCAAAATCACTCACACGACATTCATATGTGTGAAAGTTACAACTCTGTTGTCAACGTTTTGGCCTGTCTGTGCAGACATTCTTGAAGAAGACCTACACAGACAGGCTGAAACGTTGACAATAAATGTACAACTTTCACACTTTGGATTTTTTTAAGGAAGAATCAAGATAGCTCAGGGAATGCCTGTTGCTTGCTATGCTAAGAACATCAAGAAAGCTTACAACCGTACTCTAAATACAGAACAAGATAAATTATTGCAACGTAACAGTCAGAAAGCTAGAGGGGATCAAATCCCAAGATTCATTGGAACTTAGAAACATTAACCATTTGAGTGCCAGAGAGATACGGGACGCATTGCAAAGCAATGCGTTCCGTACCTCTCTGGCACTCAAAGGGGTAATGGAATGAGATAATTAAAATACCACAATAGCATTGGGACATTCTGATGTTAGATGAAACATTGAAAACCTGCTTAAGGCCACATATACAAACAAGGTGTGGGAGAGCCCCAAATTTACTGAATCAGATATTACATAGCCATTATCAATCGTATCAAAGAAAACATAAAATCATGGGTAGTTATAAATGTGGTGCCTGCAATACATGTGAGTACATGACCCCTATAAAGTTTGTTTTTGATTGTTTTGGGAAAAAGAAATTCATACACCAATAAATCAATTGTGGCACAGAACAAGTCATATACCGTCTTTCCTGTCCATGCAAAAAATCATATGTGACAATTAGGGTTTTAAATAGTGGAACATGTTTGCAAAATTAAACAAGCTCCACAAATTATTTCTACTAAAAGAATAAAAGCATTAACATCAGTAAGTAAACATTTTTAGGATCATCACTCAAAACCCTAAAGGATTACAAGCTTGGGGGTGGCAGAAAGTGACTCTGGGGTAAAGTAAAAATGGAAACCTAACAGAGGAATTCTTAAAGAAAGAGAATCAATGGATTTTCTATTTAAACTCGATCTGTCCTTTAGTTTTCAATGAGGAACTCAAATGCATTCTACATAATTATGAATTATACAAATGATTCTATAATTTTGTTTGGCCCCTTTTTCATAATTCGCATAGTCAACAAATACCCACCTTATTTGGTATTTATTATGTCAATCAGGGTTTAATTTTAAAAGGGGCGCACGCAAAAGAGCGTGCGACTGTAATGGTTTGTTTGACACACAGACACAGTTGTTTAGGATAAAACACAGTTTTATTGAAATCACAGTAATAAAATAACTTTCACAGGTCCTGTAGCATATCAGCAGAATAGTACAGACACACAACAGGTTATATATACATATGCCTACACAGATCCAGCATAAACATAAAGTCCACAACAGTCTATACGGACACAGGTCAGGCAGATAAGATGGATTCCTAGAAGCAAGGTCTTGCATAGGTTAATGATCTTCAGAGTGTAAACAGTCCCATGTGCAGAGAGGTCTGTGACGGGGCTCTCTGGATATAGACAGCTGTAGAACTTGTAACGCCCAAAACCAGATAAGCAGAATTAGCGTGAACTGCTTAGGCAAAAATGGGAACTGAGACACATGAGGTACTGCCGTGGCAGTAACGGAGACAACACTTGCACTCTGCAGCAGTATAACCGGAGGCAACCGGTGGCTCAACAGCCGGAGCAATAACGGAGGCAGACACTTGCACTGAGCAGAGGCAGTAATGGAGACTAGGCCCAAGGTAAACTGCCGTAGCAGTAACGGAGACAACACTTGCACTCTGCAGCAGTATAACCGGAGGCAACCGGTGGCTCAACTGCCGGAGCCATAACCGAAGCAGACACTTGCACTGAGCAGAGGCAGTAACGGATACTGGCCGCTGATACTCTGCAGGAGGAATGAACCCAATAGCCAGACAGTCAGAATGTCGCCTAGGCACAGCACAGGAACGCCAACCAAGCCAGGTAGACTCACGGAGAAGGAACGTCAGCCAAGCCGGGTCGGATCACGGAGCAGGAACGTCAGCCAAGCCGGGTCGGATCATGGAGCAGGAACGTCAGCCAAGCCGGGTTGGATCACGGAGCAGGAACGTCGGCCAGGCCGGGTCGAATCATGGAGCAGGAACGTCAGAAGAATAGTCAGGCAATCCGGGTCGGTACACAGGAGCAGTAGACAAAATGCAGAGTAGTCAGGCAGGCGAAGTCGGTACACTGGGAATCACTGAGCAGAAATAAGCACTGGCACACCACGAAAGGGCACCGGAGGGCTGCCCATAGCCCAGTATATAAAGGTCATACTGGGCGGGACTAAGACATGGTAGCCAATGGGAGCAAGACACAGGCTAGACTGACAGAAAGAAAACAAAAAAGAGCACGGGCACCGTGATAGTGACCAAATGATAGACTTACCATGTCTCCATAATAAAAATGTAGACATGATAAACTTGCACTGCATGACAGCACAAGATTCTCATGTCGAATACGGAAAGGTCGCATTCTGCCCCGGCTTCATCCTATCATGCTGCCCCGGCTGGATCCTGTAACCCCCTTTTTTTTTTTTTTTTAATTTGTTGTAATTTTCCTGTGCTCTGTCTGTGGCTCACACTAGTGCTTTCTTGCTACATTTAATAAAGCAATACATGTAATTAAATTCACACAATGCAGCAGAGCATCGGCTGTCTGCTCTCCTTCTGTAAGTAGACGTCCAAGGCAGCATGATGGGAGCTGCAATCCAACAAATAGGTGAGGCTCTGCTGCACTGCGTGAATTTAATGACACTTATTGCTTTAATAAATGTAGCAAGAAAGCACGGGTGTGACTGGAATTCAACTTTGATCCTAACTTGGAATATCTGACTGACAGGTGGCAAATGGTCCTTATCAATCAGCAAACTGTAGGGATGGGACTTCTATTATTTAAACTTACCAATCCCAACCATTGTTTTTTTTTTTTTTTTTACCCTTGACAAAGCAGACAGGTGAAACAAGTCAGGACTGATCCACAATCTCCTCTGTCAATCTCTACCAATGAGACCGCTGCAGCTTACAGACAGAAGACTCCGTCATTGGAGGAGGCTGGACAAAGGGAGAGGAGCAGAGGCAGAACAGCAGACTGTGGCACAGAGCACGTAACCACAGTGTAAGAAAGTCAAATTGATAAAATATGACTTACAACAGGGGTTTGGAATAGACATTGCATCTGTGGCAAAAGCAAAAGGATCCCTCGCTTCTGGGAGCAGAAGACTGGAACCTTCTTGTTTTCCCTTGTGGCAGGCAACCCCACAGTTGCATAATTAGGCAGAACACTTCCGAATTGAGTTTCCACTCTCCACGTCTTGGTGACTTAGGCAATCCGCCAGCATGTTTTCTACCCCTGGAATGCAAACTGTAGAGATGTCCAGAATGTGGGTTTCTGCCTAAAATAGAATGTACCTCACCTCTTACCATGCAAAGGCACTTTGAGTGCCCCCCTTATGGGTGAGGTAAGCCAAGGCCATGGCGTTGTCCGACTGGACTTGCACTGGATGTCCCTTCAACTGAGAGGTCCAGTACACAGATCACTTTGAGTTCCAGAACATTGATGGACTAAAGAGACTCCTCCTCAGTCCACCTGCCCTGGACAGACAGGTGGCCCAGAACTGCACCCCAGCTGGTCAGGCTGGCATCTGCTGTAAGCAGTGTCAATTTCCGAATCACAAAGGACCTCCCCTGATCCAGGTTGCTGCTGTGCAACCACCACTGCAGGTACCTCCTGACCTCTGGGGAGAGAGGGAGATCTGCCAAACCAGAGGAGCTGGATTCCCAGGCCAATTCTGGATGACATCTCTGGAGTTCCGTGGTGTGTGCCTGAGAGCAAGGCACCACCTCTAATGTCAACACTAGTTCTCCAAGAACTCTTGTACTTCCTGACAGTAGCAGAGGGCCACTCCAGACCCTGAGACACCTCCTACATCACTTGCAGGATTCTGTCCTTCAAAAGAAAGGCTTTCCCTAGGCGAGTGTTAAGCCTCATGTCGAGGAACACCAGCTCATGGGACGGTACTGGAGAGGACTTCAACATGTCAAAAATCCACCCGTGGTGGACCAGGAGTAGAGGACAGTGAGTCTTGGACGTGCTAGGCCAAGAGCTCCTGGGAAGGAGCCTTGATCAAAAGGTCATCCAGATAGGGGGTCATAGAAATGTCCTGAGCGTGAATGTTGGCGCCAAGGCCCCCATAATTCTGGTCAACACCAGAGGAGCCGAAGACAAGCCAAATGGAAGAGCGATGAAATGGTAGTGCTCAGAGCTGTAGGAAAAACGCAAATATCGTTGGCTGTCAGGATGGACAGGGATGTGTGGACTTGCATCCTGAAAATCCAGAGATGCCAGATACTCCCCTGGGCACAGTGGAATCCTTGCATTCTGTCATCGCAGCATGCAGTCTCCACATACTTGTTGAGACATTTGAGACAGCTGCCATCCTTCCTTGGAACCACAAACAGATTGGAATAGAAACATGAACCTTGCTCCTGGGGAGGAATTGGAAGCAGAACCTTCTTTTTCAGCAATGAGCTCACTGCCTCTGGAAACCTTACCTTGTCCAGCTCCTTTCAGTAAGGCCGAGGCCTTAGCAGACAACCTGACTGCCTGAAAAAGAGACTCATTCATGTTGGCTAAGAAGACCAACAGATCCTTTTGGGAAGCATCAGCACAGACAGCCTCCATCAGCTGTTCACCCCACACAGCAACAGCCTGTTGACCCAGGGAGAAGTGAAAACAGGCCTAAATGTGGCCCCAGTGGCTGTGAAATTAGCCCTGAGGGTAGAATGCAGCTTTTTAGCCTCTGTATCCTTCAGGCCTGAAGTGTCCGCCAATGGCAGGGAAGTAAACTTGGCTAGCCTAGAGACTGGGGGATCCACAGTATGAAGAGAGGCCCACTGCGCCAGAGCTGCCTCTGAAAATGGGTATTGTCTAAAAAAAAACATTCGGTGATAGACAGCCGCTTATCAGGGGGGTCTTACACTCATTCAGAAAGATCTGATGAGTGGCATTAGGGGGAAAAACTTTAGAACATTTCTTACGCCTCTGGAAGACACCTGTAGAGGAAAACCTCTAATCAGGGGTGTCAGGGATGGGAAGGGTCTCCAAGATTGCCCTATTGAGCCCCCCCGGTCGAGGGAAGGGGGTCAGTTTTATAAAAGTCCCCATAGGAGTAGGAGGAATCCATATCCTCATATTCCCATTCCTCATCCTCCCCATCCAAAATGTTCTCCTCAGAGGAGACCTCTAGAAGCGTAGGAACACTATGATATCTGGGGGCCACACATTTAAATGTAGTAGGGGGCTTTCAAGTTTGAAGGACCCCTTGGAGGGAGTATGGAAGGTGGGCCACAGTAGATAACAGCGATTTTACCCAAGCTGTCTCTTGTTCAGTGCTGGAGTGCTCAGAAGGGGTAGTTGGGGCCAAAGTACAGGAGGGGCAGAGAGAACATAAATACTCTCTAGGAAGCCCCGTTTGACATGAGGAACAGTAAGCAAGGGGGAAGGGGGGGAAGTGATGCCGCAGAGTCCTTAGTCTTAGGTCTAGCCCCATGTCCCTTAGAATCTGACATCCTTATAGGAGAAGTGTCTAAGACTAGAACAAACCAGTATTAAAAGCTCCCCAGACTAATAATTCACCTTAAAAAGCCCAAAAAGGCACTTATCTGGCAAGTGAAGGGTTAATTTGGAGAAGGAGACCAATGAGAGTCTGCCTCTGTGTAGGATAAGCAAGAGAGAAGTAAAATAGCAACTACAAAACTATCCAATCAGAGGAAAGCCCGCAAAACAGCATTCTGGAAAACCGTTTCCTCTGTTGCCTAGCAATGCCTGCAAATCTGTCCATAGATCAAAACGGACCCCCCAAGACACCGAGGACATGAACTGGATGAAAGGGCATGAGGAGATCAGAAAAAATAGCCCAATCTGACTTCTGTATGTCAAACAGTTCCAGAGAGATGTCCCAATGAAGTTCACCCATACAAATGGAGAAAAGATGGTGGTGGCATGGAAACCCGTTCTTAAAGGCACCGCACACCTGAAAACGGACAGTTTACCAAAGTATCCCAAAAAACCCAATGACCCCAGAGAACATGTGGGGGGCACACGACAGGCCCCTAAAGGGAAAAGCCCCCAACCCAGACAGAAAGGCAGGGAAGGGGTTAACTATCCCAAATGCAACCATCCTTGCTCCATTACTCAGGGAATGAACAGATAGATAAAAGAAAGATACCCAACATAAGTGCAAGAGCCCAAGGGCTCAGAGAAACCTCTGTATGGAAAGGCACAAGGTAGGCATAATGTGGACCAAGGCACTCAATCTTCTTTCTTCATGTTACAATTGTGAAGGGAGCAGAGCCCCAAGGGTCTCTGCAGGGAGGGAAAACTTGGGCTGCAAGATTCCCTCCACAGAGCTCCAAGAGTCCACACAGCACCTATACACTGGTCAGTACACTCCAGGGGAAGCCCAGTAATGGTAACCCGCCTTATGGGGGAATTTTGACAGCCCCACATCTATCAGAATATAATAAAAGAACAAGAAACTAAGAGAAATGTCACTGTCGCTGGCAATGTTTTCACCTCAGAGGGCACATCATTGAAGTATGAAGGGTGGAACTGGAGGAGTGGATGGGAGCCTGCACCCACAATACTGAGATGTGTCCTGCCCTCCAAAGAGAGACTCAGTCCATGGTACCTGTGTTCCATTTTGGACAAAAGATAAATACCATTTTTTAAATATGTTTTTTCTTTTTATTCCCTAACCCACGTAAACCCTAATCAAACTTAATTTAACACCAACTACCCAAGCTATATAATTAAATAAATTATACATTACAAAAATGTAATACAAAAAAAGGGGGGAAAGGGACAAATCAAAAGGAGTACAGATCAGCAATCTGCTAAATACATGCGATCATTGTGAAATACAGTGATCAGATGGGAACATTTTTTTAAAATTAGCAAACTCCACTTGATAGATGTAATACAACCTTCTCTGTCTCTTTTGCTGGAGAGAGACAGAGAAGAGTGAAATAGGCAATGTTTCCAAACATTGCCTTAGTCATATGGTTCCTTTCCTCATGTGATTCACTGTAGCAGTGATCAATGTGCGCAACGAACTGTGACTGGCTGAAATTAACTGCTTTGGTTCCTGCTGTGATCACAGCCTCCAGACGTGCTGTGATTTTTAACCCTTGATGTGCCAGGACCGTCATCCCCCCTTAAAGGATGGAACGGTGTGAGAATCCTGGCACACCACTCGGCGTTAAGAGAAAAATAGCTAGTACAAGAAATAGGCAGACTTTAATCCAATGTAAGGAATTTATTAAAACGTCTCATTACTTACTTGTGACAGATGCAGATACAGACACTGTAGATATTGTTTTCTCAGATGCTTTGGTTGTTGATAAAGGTTGCGTAGCTTCTGTAGGTTTGGCTAAATTTAAAAAAGAAAATATTTGTTTTATTAAAAGGCTTTATCTAATAATGTCTAAATACTGCATGCTACCAAGCCTTAGAAACACATCCAGAAGTCAGCATGTAGCCAAAGTCCGGAGATCCTAGTCCCAGACCAGCTGGCGGCTCTTCAGCAGAGCTAAATGAGCGATATCGAAAAACAAATACTTTAGTTGAATGGTCTGCAAAGTGTGCTTGCAAACCAAGCACACTTTGTAGACTGTTCCTGTGAAGTATCTGTTTTTCAGCTCTGCTGAAGAGCCGCTGAGTCGCACAACTCAGATCCACTGCTGACAGCTTTACAGCTCAACAGGAGGGGGAACTTTAAGCACTTATATCTCTCAAACCATTAAGGTTTGAGAGATCCAACTTGGCACAGTAAGAATACCTTCAATATTAGGGTTAGTTAATGTTAGACATTACTAACCCTTTAAAGTGGTAGCAATGTCAAAGAATAATATTATTTTGTATTGCAGATGAAAAAAAAATAATTGCAGGTAATCCCATCTCTCAAAACTCTATGGTTTGAGTGATATTCACATTAAAAGTTCCCCCCTCCCTTCCCTTCTCCTGATGACAGATGTAAAGCCGATAACAGGAAATTCGAGTTGTGAGTCTTCAGGAGGCTCTTCAGCAGAGACGAAATAGTGTTATTTAAAAAGAATTACTTAATTGGAACAGTCTACAAAGTGTGCTTGCAAGCCACTGTAGACTGTTTTAAATAACGTGATTTCGGCTCTGCTGAAGAGCTGCCGGCTGGTCCCAGGACCAGGATCTCCTGCTGTCAGCTACAGCGCTGATATCAGTAGAAGGGGAGGGAGGGGGGAAATTTCAGTGTGAATATCTCTCAGACCATAGCGGTTTGAGAGATGGGATTTGCTGCAAATAATTAATTTTTTTTTTCATCTACAATACAAAATAATACTATTATTTGACATTACTATCACTTTATATTGCACAGTTCCAATAATAAAATGTGTAAGGTTTCAAAAAATATAAAATATAACTGCTAGTGATTTTTTTTCTTTTAACCCCTTAAGGACCGGAGGTTATGGGACATTTCTGTCCCATAACGACCGCATAGGGGCACTTTGACGAGCCGGTACACGTGACCTGTCACGTGTATCGGCGCGTCACTATGGGGCTTGAAACAGATCGCTCCAATCTTGGAGCGGTCTATTTCATGCCCTATATTTACATACAGTGCTCCCGGTAGAGCGCTGTAAGTAAAAAGTACGTGACGTACCAGGACCGTCAAGGGTCGTTCGAGCAAATTTACCCTTGACGGTCCTGGTACGTCAAGGGTCCCTAAGGGGTTAAGTCTCTGCAGTATGGTTATTGTGAGAAGTTTGTTGTGGCTGTATTAACAAAGAGGCATATGCAAAAGCGAGGATTACCACACAATTGGGCTAGTAAGTTCAGGGGGCGTGCTTTTGAAAGAGCATCCCTCTTAACCCTTTGAGTGCAAGAGGGGTATGCAATGCATTGCAAAGCAGAGCAATTTTTTTCTTGTCCCTACCTTCAATAACAGATGAATGCAACTTTAAAGGGGCATACACATCACTTTATGTAGTATAGCATTAAAGGGATAATAATGCTTGCATATAATAAAGCTTAATATCGTAGATATTAAAAATACAAATGCAATGATGTACGTCCCGTCTCTCGAACATGTATCGTTTGAGAGATATAAACTTATAAAGTTCCCCTCTCTTGTCCACTTCACAGGTGTCAGAGTTCTAGCTGACAGAATGAGATCCTGGTCCCGGGACCGGATGGCGGCTCTTCAGCAGAGCCGAAATATCGTTGTCTAGAAAGAAATACTTCATTGGAACGGTCTACAAAGTGTGCTTGTTTTGTGTGGAAAGAGACATAAAAACAAAAAGGTGTATAAAATCTCCTGCCATGGAACCGTTAATAGCTTAGGAGTGGTTGCCAATGGTTTAAAAAAGGAGAATTTTTGATGATCAGGTTTTATTTATTGCTGGAAAATAGCAAAGCTAAATGTTTACTAGGCATCCTATCCCATGCCCTGTAAAATTAGCATACTGTATGAGGAATGACAGGATCACTTTTCCCTAATCTGAATGTAGAGTGAGGCTGAGGAAGCTAGTTCTAGAACAAGGCTAGGTAACCTTTGGCTCTCCAGCTGTTGGACACTACAAACCTCATTATTCCCAACCAGTTAGGAAGGATGGAAATTGTAGTGCCTAACAGTTTGAGTTCAAGAGGTTGCTTAACCTTGCTCTAGACAAGTAGTTCTCTATCTTTTAGCACAATTTTCTGGGTACCCCTAATATTCTTTACAGGCCAAATTTGTCAAGGACTTACTGAAGGTAAAATGGGAATATGTCGTTATTATTGTTTCACAATCAGAATGACAAACTTAGCATATTGTGCATAACACTTTCCATAAACACACACTGGAAACATAAAAATCACATTTTTGTCTGTCTTCAGAGAAAAAAAAAATGGCACCCTAAGCTGGTGCCCAGAACACACCAAAGTGCCATGGCACCCTGGGAGAACCACTGCTCTAGACTCAACCACACTAAGACTGTAGTTAGTTAGATGTTTCTCTGTAGAAGTGTGGTGCAAGATGTCAAGGAGAGGGTGAGAAGACAACTGAGGCTATACTCTCATCAATATCAGGCACCAAGTATGCACTTCAGCCTCCCCCTGCCTCTCAAGTCATTCCAAATCTTCATCAGGCTCCCATTAAAGACTGTTCATACTGGACAACAAGAAACAGGTAGGTGTTTTAAAAAAACAAAAACAATTACTTTTAGATAAATAAATAGCATTAAGGTACATATGGTGTAATGCTTAGGGTGTGTGAGTGTTAATTTAATTTTATTGTACTGAATTTACACTGAACCCCAAACAATTTTCATGCAGGCAATTACCATGAGTGTTTAAAGGATTTATTTTGTCAATATAAGATGCATTAGATTGGTGTTCTGTGCACTTAGTATTCAGACCCAGAATGTCTAAATAATGCCATTTTGTAAAAGCAGCATGTGATGCATATTTTAAAGCTTTATTGATTCAATAGCAAAATTAAGCCATTAAAGAGATGTCTCATTAAGTAATTTATTTTGTGAAGGACACTTTAAAACACAGGGTGTGGAAATTCTACAGAAGCCTAAGCTCCTATAATTTTACTTCAAGCTCCTAAATCAATGAATTTCAGTGCCATTCTAAGGGGCACCTAACAGGCCATATAGTTAAAATGATAGTAATGTTTCACAAAAACGGCAGCTCCAATTAATCTTCATAGTATTTGAGCCATAGAGAGTGTTTTTTCAATACCGTGAGAGTTGTAGTTCAAGAGAAATTGAATGATAAAGTTTCTCCCTCCCACCCCTTTTACCTAGTGTAAGCTCCCACTCCTCAGATGTGGAATCCAGTCTATAGACCAGACAGCTCACATCAAGGGTCAATCTTCTTACTGTGAGAACAATGAAAACCCTGCCCCCCTTGACAGGTTTTTCAGCTGGGTGTGTCCCTCTCTGCAATCTAACTGGACACACCCTGCTGCTCTTAGCTGAGCAGTGTTACATCACTAAAAGGGTCATTCAATTACTCTTGAACTACAACTCTGACAGTATTGAAATAACACTCTCCAAGGCCCAAATACTATGATGATTAATTAGAGCTGCTTTTATTATGAAACATTACTATCCCTTTAACAGGACTCAAAATTTCCACTTGCCACTAGCCAACGGTGAGTGAAAATTTAGCTCTGGCGAGTAGAAATTCAGCCCTGGTGGGTATGTTTTGGCTTGCAGTGGCGAGTAACTTTTCAGGTCTGGCTAGCAGCAAAGGACTTAAAATTATAAGCCCTGCCTTTAAGATTTCACTGCTTCTGCATAGGTGACTTAAATGACTGATGTACATGCAACCGATCACTGGCTCATTAAAGTCTGGGATGGTTCTCAATATTCCGACAAGCTCTAGATTGTTTTATATATTTGATACTTTTTTATATTTAATTAGCAAAAAAGTCATACGGCTCTAAAGCAATATAAGCATATTTTAATAATACATAAATATTGAAATGTATGTAAGAAGCTCCAAATAGTGTAAAGTATACCTAAGTATGGAACCTACTTGGAACACAACACATACTTTATTTTATTAATTTATAAAATGTATGAAGGAATTTAAATAAAAAGGAATATAGTGTTTTACATAGCTGCACTTACCTTGCAGAATTCATCACTGACAGATCCTTTATGAAGCATGTATAAGAAAACATATTAGGCTACATGTATTCTAAAACTAAAATGAAATATTACTCAGTAATAATCTCCATTGCTCCACCTCCATTCAGCAAAAGAGCAAGAATACAATCAAAGTATTACTTTACAGCTCTGATTCTGGGCTCCAGGCCTCTGGGCAAACAAGCTTTCAATATATACCTAAATTAAGTACAGGCAGGTCATTCATAATGACAAATCCACTGATGTATGTAACAAAAGTTGAAATAATAAAATACAGAACTGGGCTAAGAGCATTAAGGTGAAGTGTGATCATTCCATTATTTGTGGGGGAAAGTGCAGCAAGGGAATCACACACTGGGAAAGGGACCCTGCCTGTTAACTCGCCTCCAATTAATCAAGGATATCTCAAAAAGCTGACCTGTTGGTGTGCCCCGAGGATCAACATTAGAAAAAGTGGATTTTTGTTTACTTACCAATAAATAATTTTCTCTTAGTCCACATAGAACACAGGAATCATGGGAGAAGACCTCCGGTCAGGAGGGCAGGGAACTTATCTTAAAATACTGCCTCTCTCCTTTACTTTACCCCCACCAGTCTAATCCAGTTTTAAAGTACAGCAAAAATGTAAGGGGAAAAAAAAAAAAAAGAAGAGAAGCAAGAAATGGAATCCCCTATACTAAAGAACCCAAGGGGCCCACCATGTCTGGAACTCAAACGGCTGGTTTTACTCCAGGAGGGAAGTCCTGTTTTCCACATGGACTAAGAGAAAAGGACTTATTGGTATGTACACAAAAACCCCCTTTTCTCTTAAGTCCTATGTGGTACACAGGAGCCATGGGGATATACCAAAATAGCCCCTAGATTATAGGAAGGGAAAGAGAAAAACCCCTCAAAACACAGAACAGTTCTATTGGAGACAAACTGGAACACCACAAACCTCTGGTATCAATGGATGCCAACTCGGAAACTCGGAAACAACCTTACTGAGAAATCCTATGGGAGTATGCAAAACCACCCTATTAAGAGTGGAAAAGTAGAAAAGAAGACTTGCAAGACAAAGCCTGAAGTTTGGCCACCTGCTAAATGGACACAAAAGCCAGCAGAAAAGCTGTTTTGAGTGTAAAGGGCAGTGAAGCTGAAGACAGGCTCAAATGGAGATTTCTGAAGCACTCCCAGAACCAAATTCAACTCCCACGGAGGAGTGGGATCCAGAAATTCCAGGTAGTCATGAGCAACTCGTTGCACAAAAGGTTGGCACATCTATATATATAAAAGAAGACTTCTGTGTGCCTGGCAAACACACCCAGGGGAGGCATAAAGCAGGAGTTACTACTCCTATTGGGTGATTCAATCATGCAGGGAGTTGGCCCGCCCCCACTATGCAGCCCGCCCACCACTATCAAAGTCAGAAAAAAACAATATGGCCGCCATTTGCTCCTACACCACAGACAAACACACATGCCTCACTCATACAGCACCACACAAACACACACAGACCACCACACACACACATGCCCCACTCAGACAGCACCAAACACACATGCCCCCACTCATACACACAGCACCACATACACACACAAAGCCAGAAATAAATATGGCTGACACACACACACAGTCACTCACCCTGACTCCCAGTGGCCTCAGCAGGACCTGTAGTGCAGCACCAGGGGAACAAAATGGCACTCAAAGGGTTAAGGTAGGCCCTCATTGCTCAATTATTTCTTCACTGTCATCATTTGCCATGCAAGACACAGGACAGACAGCCATCAGATTTACACTTAACCCACTGACTGCCACAGGGTTGTGTATCAAGTTTTACCCCTCAGGGAGTGTGTTCAAACCCCTCACACTGTAAACTTGCATTTCCCTCCCACTTCTCCTCCTTCCCCAGCCTATTACTAACACTTTTCCATATTTATGTTAAGCCCCACCCCCACTCACGATTAAGCCCCGCCCACTTTTAACCCAGATTGCCCCATCTGTCTCTCCACATCAGCACCACATCAGTCCCCTCTAGGGACTACACAAATCAAAGTTCCCAGGTATGAACACACTTCCCACTGCTATTTATCTCTGACATGCCTCTCTACACATTAACCATTTGAGTGCCAGAGGGGTACACAACTCATGCACGCATGTGTTTCTGCTCATATATGTTGTGTGTGTACATCTCTGTTACATATGTGTGTCCATCTCCAGTGTGTCTGTGTGTGTGCGTGTCTTTTGCATGTTTCTGCCGCTCACTGTGTGTATGTGCATCCCTCCCAACATTTCACATGGCCAAAGAGGGACACTTTAGTTTTAGGCATGGGCGGATTGTCCTATCGGGGGATCGGGCATCCCCTGGTGGGCCGCTATATCGGCTCACTTTTAAAAAGTCGCGATCCACTTTGTGCAGACTCTCTCCCCCTCCGGTGCGTGCTGAAAGAACTGCAATTAAAATAAAAGTGCTGTACAGTGCTGGCCATCTCTCTACCCCTCCGCTCCACTTTGTCTTGAGTGCAGAATGAGGGCACTAAAGGAAGTTAGTGGAGGAGAGAGATGTCCGGCGCTGTACAGCACTTGTAATTTATTTGCAATTCTTTCAGTGCGCACCGGGGGTGCGTGTGTGTGTGTGTGTGTGTGTGTGTGTGGGAGCCCGGGCCGGTATTCCCTTACAATCCGCCCCTGGTTTTAGGTGATATTGTTGGGGGCGTGGCTGGTGGGCAGGGCATTAGTAAGAATTTTTAGGTTATTTCATGACCTATTACTGGCTATTTATGTAACTGAATAAATGATTTAGTGCAAGACCAAAGTATTTTATTTGCACTGACTAATGTATAAACACATATATTGAAGTTTACAAAAATATGTATATGAGCTTTATTGCTGTAGAGCAAAGTAATACACACCACACAGTCAGGGCTGGTGCAAGGATTTTTGCCACCGTAGGCAAAACCTAATTTTGCTGCCCATTTTGCTCCGCCCCTTGTGCCCCACCCCTTTATACCCCACCTACTTATACCCAACCTCTTTTCATGATTGTCCTCTCTCTGCCCCCTGGCCCAGTCTGCCCCTGGTCTGGAGATGCCTGTAAGAGATGCCCCCCACCAGCTCCAACTTGCCCCTTATCAGCTTCACTTTGGCCCACTAGCTCCACTTTGCCCCATCAGCTCCACTTTGTCCCCCATCAGCTCCAACTTGCCCCCATCAGCTCCACTTTACCCCCCACCAGCTCCAACTTGCCCCCACCAGCTCCAACTTGCCCCCCATCCACTCCAACTTGCCCCCACCGGCTCCACTTTGCCCCCCAGCAGCTCCACTATGCCCCCAGCAGCTCCACTATGCCCCCCATCCGCTCCAACTTGCCCCCATCAGCTCCACTTTGCCCCCCATCTGCTCTAACCTGCCCCCCCTCAGCTCCACTTTGCCCCCATCAGCTCCATTTTGACCCCCATCCGCTCCACCTTGCCCCCCATCCGCTCTAACTTGCCCCCACCAGCTCCACTTTGCCCCCCTTCAAGCTCCACTTTCCCCCCTTCAAGCTCCACTTTGCCCCCCCTCAGCTCCACTTTGCCCCCCCTCAGCTCCACTTTGCCCCCCCTCAGCTTCATTTTGCCCCCCCTCAGCTCCACTTTACCCCCTCAGCTCCAACTTGCCCCCATCAGCTCCACTTTGACCCTCATCCGCTCCAACTTACCCCCATCAGCTCCACTTTGCCACCACCAGCTCCACTATGCCCCCTCAGCTCCAGCTTTCCCCTATCAGCTCCAACTTGCCCCCATCAGCTCCAACTTGCCCCCATCAGCTCCAACTTGCCCCCATCAGCTTCAACTTGCCCCCATCAGCTTCAACTTGCCCCCATCAGCTTCAACTTGCCCCCATCAGCTTCAACTTGCCCCCATCAGCTCCACTTTGCCCCCCATCTGCTCTAACCTGCCCCCCTCAGCTCCACTTTGCCCCATCAGCTCCATTTTGACCCCCATCCGCTCCACCTTGCCCCCCATCCGCTCTAACTTGCCCCCACCAGCTCCACTTTGCCCCCCTTCAAGCTCCACTTTGCCCCCCCTTCAAGCTCCACTTTGCCCCCCCTCAGCTCCACTTTGCCCCCCCTCAGTTTCATTTTGCCCCCCTCAGCTCCAACTTGCCCCCCCTCAGCTCCAACTTGCCCCCCCTCAGCTCCAACTTGCCCCCATCAGCTCCACTTTGACCCTCATCCGCTCCAACTTACCCCCATCAGCTCCACTTTGCCACCACCAGCTCCACTATGCCCCCTCAGCTCCAGCTTTCCCCTATCAGCTCCTACTTGCCCCCATCAGCTTCAACTTGCCCCCATCAGCTTCACTTTGTCCCCCATCCGCTCCAACTTGCCCCCAGCAGCTCCACTATGCCCCTTCAGTTCCAACTTGCCCCCCATCACATACCTGTAGCTCCCGCGCAGTCTTCTCTTCAGTAATGCAGAGCGAGGCGGGAGATCATGACTCCCAGCGCGCTCTGCATTACTAAAGATCCAACCCAATGAGGGAGCGCTGTAGCAACACAGACCTGATTGTGTTGTGGTTCCCGGAGTGGTGTGTGCGGGCGCAGCTCTTCTCCGCTGCATGCCCGCACCCCCAGTACGTGTGCGCCCTAGGCCGGCGCCTACCTCGCCTATAGGTGGAGCCGGCCCTGCACACAGTCTGACCTCCTAAAAAGAGGGACAGAGGGATCCGGCCCTCAAAGAGGGACTGTCCCTCCTAAAGAGGGACACTTGGGATGTATGGTATGTGTCTGCCTGTTTGTTGCATATGTCTGTGTTTATCAGTGTGTCTGCATTTCACACACGTGCGCCCAACGGTCATAACATGACGGGCAACGCCGTCCCACATTGCTAGTTTGGAAATAAAAAGGAACGCCTCTGGAAATAGAGAGCTGAAATCTAATACAGATAAGACCAAGCCCTTTTTGAAGACCACCCTTAAGACAGGCCAAAATGACAAGATGAAAAGGTTGTTGCCACAACTCAACATAGTGGCAATGACAGAGAATTCCTCCTTCCTCAGGATGTTGGCTTGAAAATCAAACTGCAGGAAGTGCTGATGATCATTATAGATGGGAATATGAAAATATGCATCCTTTATATCCAGGAAGGCCAAAAACTCCCCTGGACACATGGCAGTGATGATGGAGCACTAGGACTCCATCTTGAACCAGGGTGCAAGAATGAAAAGCTTCAAGTCCAGAATAGGATGGCATCTGCCATCTTTCTGGGAAAAATGAAAAGGTTAGAATAGAAATCATTAAACTTTTCCTGAGAAAGAACAGGTACAAAGACCTGCATATCTTCCAGAAAAGAGACTGTCTAAGATCAGATGACTGTTATGGACAGCTGGCGCTGTGGAACTAGATGCTCAGTATGGAGCAACAAAGCCTGGAGGGCTGCAGCAAACTGGTCCATGTGCTGGTCTACCTGGTCCAGCCTGAAAAAATATTCGGTGGATTACCTGCGCCTTCTGAATTCATGGTTCTTGTGTACTGTTATGGACCAGGAACCAGACAGGACACAAAAAGGTAAAATGCAAAACACCTTTATTAAAGTAAGAAAAAATAAACAAAACAGAATCATGATCCAAGAGCATAAACCAAATGACAAGCCAGGGTCAGGAGCCAGGACAGGTACTCAGCCAAGCCGGAGTCAGGAACACAGAAGTCCGTGAAGTCGGGAACAAGCCAGTGGGTCTGGAGCCAGAAGGGTCGTCAGAGGAAGCCAGGTCATACATGGATAAACAGGAGATCAGTAGAATCACAGCAGTCAGCAACAAACACAAGGACAATGAGGAAGTGAGCCAAGCTGCTTTAAATACCCAGGGAGGGTTGGCTGATAACACTTAGGTAAGCAATCAGGGAGGTCAGCTGATCAGCCTGAGACAGAAACGCAGAAGATAGCAGCAGTGGATAACAGAGCACTGGATTAGCTCAGACATCAGAATCAATAGCAGAATAGAGCTGCTCAGCAAAACCTTGACAATGACTTTACATAGGATTGCAAGGAACTCTGGACATAAAGAAGTTCAGTGTATCATGCAAAGAAAGAAGTATTACCGCCACTGGAATGCAATTGGAGGCTAGAGAACTTGCATATACATGTCTATGTTCCAATCCAATATGGCTGCCATGTGTGCCAGTTTTTAAAGGCACCACAACTCCCCCAATAAATGAACATGTATTAAACATTAGTTAAAAAGATACATAGAAAATAAACTAAAATAAAGAAACTAGCAATTAAATAAAAATAAGAGTGAAACGAAGGATAGTAATTAATTACAAATGCAGCAAAATAAAAACAAGAAGGCATTACAGGCAAGTCAATAAACAGTTAAAAGTAACAGAAAAAAATTGCCTCCATGAATGAAAGGGATAGAAAAGTACAAGAACATAAATGTTCCCAAAGGTAGAGAGTGCCAGTCTAGATAAAGCACTACAAATGATGGAAATGTGGATGTCAGTCAGCCAGCCAGACACGGACATACTCACAGGACCTGTGCACTACTAAGTTTGAACGAAATCTTCTCCTTCTTCGACTTCAGGTTCCTATTCTTGGCAAATGTGTCAGCTTACTTGTTCTGAGCAGAACTATGAGGAGAGGGCTGATAATGTAAGCTATCCTCTAACAGACCCAGGTCCTGTAAGTCTGTGCTCTGGTTCCAGCCAACAAAGGGGGCTACAGATAGGAGCCCACCTAACAGGCCCATCCTAGAAGAAGAAAAGGAGAGATCCTTTTACACCGATTGCTCCAATGGAGGTCACTTTAAAACTGGCTTAGACTGGTGTGGGTAAAATAGGATTTTAGCGTTCTTGCCTGTTAAATGCTTTTCTCTTTAGGCCATATGGAACACAGGTACCATGGGCAGGGCACATCATAAAAGACAGGGTCTTTGGGGTGGAGACTCTTCTCTTCCTCCAGCTCAATCCCCGCCTACTTCCCAGAATTCATGTGACAACAGTGTCAGCAAAAGAACTAGGAGGGTAAGAAGAAAAGAAAATCTCCCAGGACTAAGAGCCTAAGAGGACACCTCTGCATGGGGAAGGACCATAAGTAAGGTTTTCTCTGGGTGGGAGACCAGTATTCCATATGGACTAAAGAGAAAAGGATTTAACAGGTTTAAAAAAAACTGGAACACAGGTACCATTGGGATATACCAAAGAATCACAAGATTCCGGGGAGGGCAAGGAGAAAAGAACACACACACATCCACATGATACCAGAGATATAGTTTGATAAAGGGCTTTATGCAGAAAATAAAATTAGGAGTTCTGAAGCAAATCAACTGCCCAGGGTCTATCCTGGGTCTGCTTTTTGATTTTTTGTTTGTGATGCACTATTGGTAAATTGAATCCTTATCTTCTATCAAGAAACCTTAGGAGATCCTGAGCAGAGACGGGTTAATATCCTCTGCCTGCGCATTTTTTCAGGTTATAAATTGCATGATCACCAATCTTGTGAGTACATAACTAGGGCTGCAACTAACGATTATTTTGATAATCGATTAGTTGGCCGATTATTTTTTCGATTAATCGGATAAAAAAATGCTAATTTTTCATTATTTAAACTGATTTAATGAACAGTGTTAAAAACAAACAGCAGAATAAAAAACTTTACACATTAACATGTGTCATTGTTATTATTTTACTATGGGGTCTATGCACCTCTTTCTCCTCCCTTGTACTTCTCTCTCTCCCCCTTGTGCCTCTATTTCTCCCCCCTTGTACTTCTCTCTCTCCCCTTGTACTTCTCTCTCTCCCCCCCCTTGTGCCTCTATTTCTCCCCCCTTGTACTTCTCTCTCTCCCCCTTGTGCCTCTATTTCTCCCCCCTTGTACTTCTCTCTCCCCCCTTGTACTTCTCTCTCTCCCCCCCTTGTGCCTCTATTTCTCCCCCCTTGTACTTCTCTCTCCCCCCCTTGTGCCTCTATTTCTCCCCCCTTGTACCTCTATTTCTCCCCCCTTGTGCCTCTATTTCTCCCCCCTTGTACTTCTCTCTCCCCCCATTGTGCCTCTATTTCTCCCCCCTTGTACTTCTCTCTCCCCCCCTTGTGCCTCTATTTCTACCCCCTTGTACTTCTCTCTCTCTCTCCCTTGTGCCTCTATTTCTCCCCCCGTGTGCCTCTATTTCTCCCCCCTTGTACTTCTCTCTCTCTCTCCCCCCCTTGTGCCTCTATTTCTCCCCCTTGTACTTCTCTCCCCCCCTTGTGCCTCTATTTCTCCCCCCCTTGTGCCTCTATTTCTCCCCCTTGTACTTCTCTCCCCCCCTTGTGCCTCTATTTCTCCCCCTTGTACTTCTCTCCCCCCCTTGTGCCTCTTTCTCCCCCATGTACTTCTCTCTCTCTCCCCCTTGTGCCTCTTTCACCCCCATGTACTTCTCTCTCTCTCTCCCCCTTGTGCCTCTTTCACCCCCATTGTACTTCTCTCTCTCTCCCCCTTGTGCCTCTTTCATCCCCCCATGTACTTCTCTCTCCCCCTTGTGCCTCTTTCACCCCCCCATGTACTTCTCTCTCTCTCTCTCTCTCTCTCTCCCCCGTGTGCCTCTTTCACCCCCATGTACTTCTCTCTCTCTCTCCCTCTCTCTCTCCCCCGTGTGCCTCTTTCACCCCCATGTACTTCTCTCTCTCTCTCCCCCCCTTGTGCCTCTATTTCTCCCCCCTTGTACTTCTCTCCCCCCCTTGTGCCTCTATTTCTCCCCCCTTGTACTTCTCTCCCCCCCTTGTGCCTCTATTTCTCCCCCCTTGTACTTCTCTCCCCCCCTTGTGCCTCTATTTCTCCCCCTTGTACTTCTCTCCCCCCCTTGTGCCTCTATTTCTCCCCCCCTTGTGCCTCTATTTCTCCCCCTTGTACTTCTCTCCCCCCCCTTGTGCCTCTATTTCTCCCCCTTGTACTTCTCCCCCCCCTTGTGCCTCTTTCTCCCCCATGTACTTCTCTCTCTCTCCCCCTTGTGCCTCTTTCACCCCCATGTACTTCTCTCTCTCTCTCCCCCTTGTGCCTCTTTCACCCCCATTGTACTTCTCTCTCTCTCTCCCCCTTGTGCCTCTTTCACCCCCCCATGTACTTCTCTCTCTCTCTCCCCCTTGTGCCTCTTTCACCCCCATTGTACTTCTCTCTCTCTCCCCCTTGTGCCTCTTTCACCCCCATTGTACTTCTCTCTCTCTCCCCCTTGTGCCTCTTTCACCCCCCCATGTACTTCTCTCTCTCTCTCCTCCGTGTGCCTCTTTCACCCCCATGTACTTCTCTCTCTCTCCCCCTTGTGCCTCTTTCACCCCCATTGTACTTCTCTCTCTCTCTCCCCCTTGTGCCTCTTTCACCCCCCATGTACTTCTCTCTCTCTCTCCCCCTTGTGCCTCTTTCACCCCCATGTACTTCTCTCTCTCCCCCTTGTGCCTCTTTCACCCCCATGTACTTCTCTCTCTCCCCCTTTTGCCTTTCACCCCCATGTACTTCTCTCTCTCCCCCTTTTGCCTTTCACCCCCATGTACTTCTCTCTCCCCCTTGTGCCTCTTTCACCCCCATGTACTTATCTCTTTCCCCCTTGTGCCTCTTTCACCCCCATGTACTTATCTCTCTTTCTCCCCGTGTGCCTCTCTCCACCATGTACTTCTCTCCCCCTTGTGCCTCTCTCTCTCCCCCGTACCTCTTTTTCACTTTCCTGCACTGATGACATCCGGAGCGCAACCACTCCAAACGCGGAGACGCCGCATGAAGCGTGCAGGGGTTTTCTTCCTCTGTCTGGGCGCCAGTTATAAACTGGCCTCAGAACAGAGGAAGAAAATACCTGCACGCTCCACGTGGCGTCTCCGCGTTTGCAGTGGTTGCGCTCCGGATGTCATCAGTGCAGGAAGTAAGACAGCAGTATCCGGCGGCTGTGGGGCTGCTGGGCGGCACAACTAATCGCTGCGCAACGAATCGATAATGAGAATCGTTGACAACGATTCTCATTATCGATTTTTATCGATTTCATCGATTAGTTGTTGCAGCCCTATACATAACATTTCAATTTTTTATAGAGTGCATTTATAGTGTTACACTATTGGGCACCCTTGTCATTTTGTATTTTCCTATAACTATCAGAAAGAACAGCAGCCATCTGTACTTCCAGACCCTAATGAAGAGAAAAGAGGTCCATAAATGAATGCATAATTATATCATATGTAAACAAAGAATAAGATAGCACAGTATGGGACATACAGTGGACCAGGGCACTCAAAGGGTTACTCATCGACCTTCTTTCTTCAGGCTACCATCATAGGAGAGAGGAAAATCTCAGAGAGACTCATCCATGAGGAAGAGTCTTGTCATAAAGGCAACTTCCACAAGGCAAGAAAGGTCCACAAAGCACCTGTGAGCTGGGCAATCCAACTGCATGGAAGCCTGCCTAATCGGGGACTATATAGACCCATATCTAGAGAAAATAATAATAATTATTATTATTCTTTATTTATATAGCACCAACTAATTCCACAGCGCTGTACAATTGGGAATAGACATACAGAGGTATTAAATAGTACAATCAGATGTGGAGAACAGAAGGATCAGAGGGCCCTGCTCGTGAGAGGTTACGGTCTAGAGATGGCCACTACACTTCACACTGCTTTACAGGACACACGTATTCTAGGAAGTAAACAGGGGGATGAGCTATCGGAAGAGGAGGGAATCTCCACCCCAAAGACTTTGTCTTTTGTGATGTGCCCTGCCCTACAGGAGGAAGTACTAATCCCAATAGTACCTGTGTTCCATACTGGATGTGAGATAAAGTAAAGAAGACTGGGAGTCTCTGCCTTGGAGAGCCTTTTATAAAGGCAAGTGCCCAGCCATCCTGGCCGCAGGATACTTAACCAATGCGTTCCACGTAGGAAATAAGAGAAACGAGGGGTGTCCAACACATTGAAAGCCAGAGAGGTGTCCAATGCATTGCTAAGAAAAGGGTTAACATTTGAGTTTCAGAGTGTTACAAGGCAATCACTCTATACATGCATTTCTCCACTGGATTTTAAAGTGGACCTATCACACAGATTAAAGTTACCCCCAAATCAGCATATCCACACTAGTATTATTCAGAACAGGTACAGCGTTATTGAGAAATCCAACTCGGTCCGAGTTAGTGTGTGATAGTTCCACTTTAAATCTGAGTAGTTGACTCCTACAGCAAACTATATTCACTTAATTATTTTAGCTTGGCCTTACAGTACATGGATGAGGTTACAAATATTAAGCCAGCTGCAAATTTTTATTATGAGAGAAAAAAAATATTTTAGGCATTTTCCTCCTGATTAGCAGACTCACATTCAAAAGCTACTGCAGATCAAACAGTGACGATAAGGCAGAGCGGTTACCATCATATTCTATGGAAAGAAGTTAACCTAAAGCTTAGCTCTTACATGGAGAGCAACAGAAAAAAAAAAAAAAAAGTTGTCCAGACTGGGGGAGATGTGCTAAGGTGGGGGATAGGAAACACAAGGCCCTCAAACTTCTGCCAAACTACAACTCTCAAGCATGTTGTAGTCTGGTAACAGCTGGCGAGCCCACCACTGCACTAAGGTGTGATAAAAAGGAGATGACGTCTCTAGTGAGATAAACTCACCAGTTCCTATGTGAGTCTATAAAGCCTTTGCACTAACATTTATGAGGTTGGAGAAATGTTAGTGCATAGGCTCCATAGAAGAACATACAACTTAGAGAGTTTGTACCACTGGAGATGTTATCACGGCTTTGTCATACCTTAGTGCATATCTCCCTATGGAGCTTTGTTAAAAACAATTACCATTAACAGTTTTTCATAATAAAAGTTTAATACTCCTTTAACAGTTTAAAGACCAGAAGGGTATGCAAAACATTGCCTTACAAGGTGTTGTGTACCCGGAGGTCCTTAACGGGATAAGAAAGACTTTATTTTTTTTTCTGAGTAGGAGTAACCTTGTGTTAATCAGGAAAAGCCCTGAAATTAATAAATAATAATTCCAATTATCCTATATAATAATTTGCTAAAACGTGTGTAACGCCACAGGCATGCGCAGTAGAGACTGCCAGTGACAAGGCTGAAACAGAGTGGGGAGCTCCGAAGGAGCGTCCAGCTCTGTATCAGCCGCGGGCGGCTAGTCTCTACTGCGCATGACTGCACCGCGACCGGCTGGCAGTGGCACGTGTAACGGGCTCTTCAACTAGTTATAAATAAATCAAACAGTTTCTGGTTTGCAGTCAGCCACTGCCGAGGGTGGCAGGGGGGCAATGTTGCACTCACTGCAGTGAATTGGGTGGTGATTTGGTCAAAATCACTGCAGGGACTTGCCCCCATATCACCTGCCCCCTCTCCTTCATGTCCCTCCCATTAACCACCTTGTCCCCTGTTCTTCCTCCCTCCCCATTCATTCAATCACCATCTCCTTTGCCCTTCCTCTTTAGCTCCCTGTTGCTCGCGTCCTTCTTCCCTCCCAGCTGTTCTCATCACCCCTGTCCTTCCTTCACCACCGCCTCCACATTGTTCTCATCATTGCCCCAGTCCTTCCTTCCTCCCAATTGTTCTCATCATTTCCCCTTGTCCTTCCTTCCTTCCCCCCCATTGTTCTCATCATTGCCCCTGTCCTTCCTCCCTCCCCATTGTTCTCATCATTGCCCCTGTCCTTCCTTCCTCCCCATTGTTCTCATCATTGCCCCTGTCCTTCCTTCCTCCCAATTGTTCTCATCACTGCCCCTGTCCTTCCTCCCTCCCCATTGTTCTCATCATTGCCCCTGTCCTTCCTCCCTCCCCATTGTTCTCATCATTGCCCCTGTCCTTCCTCCCTCCCCATTGTTCTCATCATTGCCCCTGTCCTTCCTCCCTCCCCATTGTTCTCATCATTGCCCCTGTCCTTCCTCCCTCCCCATTGTTCTCATCATTTCCCCTTGTCCTTCCTCCCTCCCCCCCATTGTTCTCATCACCCCTGTCCTTCCTCCCTCCCCATTGTTCTCATCATTTCCCCTTGTCCTTCCTCCCTCCCTCCCCATTGTTCTCATCACCCCTGTCCTTCCTCCCTCCCCATTGTTCTCATCATTTCCCCCTGTCCTTCCTCCCTCCCTCCCCATTGTTCTCATCATTGCCCCTGTCCTTCCTCCCTCCCCATTGTTCTCATCATTGCCCCTGTCCTTCCTCCCTCCCCATTGTTCTCATCATTGCCCCTGTCCTTCCTCCCTCCCCATTGTTCTCATCATTGCCCCTGTCCTTCCTCCCTCCCCATTGTTCTCATCATTGCCCCTGTCCTTCCTCCCTCCCCATTGTTCT
Source organism: Rhinophrynus dorsalis (assembly GCA_037306005.1). NCBI lineage: Eukaryota > Metazoa > Chordata > Amphibia > Anura > Rhinophrynidae > Rhinophrynus > Rhinophrynus dorsalis. The sequence goes on along the minus strand of CM074719.1, from coordinate 564,774,774 downwards.
CATCATTTCCCCTTGTCCTTCCTCCCCCCCCCATTGTTCTCATCATTGCCCCTGTCCTTCCTCCCTCCCCATTGTTCTCATCATTTCCCCCTGTCCTTCCTCCCTCCCCATTGTTCTCATCATTTCCCCTTGTCCTTCCTCCCTCCCTTCCCATTGTTCACATCATTGCCCCTGTCCTTCCTCCCTCCCCATTGTTCTCATCATTTCCCCCTGTCCTTCCTCCCTCCCTCCCCATTGTTCTCATCATTGCCCCAGTCCTTCCTTCCTCCCAATTGTTCTCATCACTGCCCCTGTCCTTCCTCCCTCCCCATTGTTCTCATCATTTCCCCCTGTCCTTCCTCCCTCCCTCCCCATTGTTCACATCATTGCCCCTGTCCTCCCTCCCTCCCCATTGTTCTCATCATTGCCCCTGTCCTTCCTCCCTCCCCATTGTTCTCATCATTGCCCCTGTCCTTCCTCCCTCCCCATTGTTCTCATCATTGCCCCTGTCCTTCCTCCCTCCCTCCCCATTGTTCTCATCATTGCCCCTGTCCTTCCTCCCTCCCCATTGTTCTCATCATTTCCCCTTGTCCTTCCTCCCTCCCCATTGTTCTCATCATTGCCCCTGTCCTTCCTCCCTCCCCATTGTTCTCATCATTGCCCCTGTCCTTCCTCCCTCCCCATTGTTCTCATCATTTCCCCCTGTCCTTCCTCCCTCCCCATTGTTCTCATCATTGCCCCTGTCCTTCCTCCCTCCCCATTGTTCTCATCATTGCCCCTGTCCTTCCTCCCTCCCTCCCCATTGTTCTCATCATTGCCCCTGTCCTTCCTTCCTCCCTCCCCACTGTTCTCATCATTGCCCCTGTCCTTCCTCCCTCCCCATTGTTCTCATCATTTCCCCCTGTCCTTCCTCCCTCCCTCCCCATTGTTCTCATCATTGCCCCTGTCCTTCCTCCCTCCCCATTGTTCTCATCATTTCCCCCTGTCCTTCCTCCCTCCCTCCCCATTGTTCTCATCATTGCCCCTGTCCTTCCTCCCTCCCCATTGTTCTCATCATTGCCCCTGTCCTTCCTCCCTCCCCATTGTTCTCATCATTTCCCCCTGTCCTTCCTCCCTCCCCATTGTTCTCATCATTGCCCCTGTCCTTCCTCCCTCCCCATTGTTCTCATCATTTCCCCCTGTCCTTCCTCCCTCCCCATTGTTCTCATCATTGCCCCTGTCCTTCCTCCCTCCCCATTGTTCTCATTATTTCCCCCTGTCCTTCCTCCCTCCCTCCCCATTGTTCTCATCATTGCCCCTGTCCTTCCTCCCTCCCCATTGTTCTCATCATTTCCCCCTGTCCTTCCTCCCTCCCTCCCCATTGTTCTCATCATTGCCCCTGTCCTTCCTCCCTCCCCATTGTTCTCATCATTTCCCCCTGTCCTTCCTCCCTCCCTCCCCATTGTTCTCATCATTGCCCCTGTCCTTCCTCCCTCCCCATTGTTCTCATCATTGCCCCTGTCCTTCCTCCCTCCCCATTGTTCTCATCATTTCCCCCTGTCCTTCCTCCCTCCCTCCCCATTGTTCTCATCATTGCCCCTGTCCTTCCTCCCTCCCCATTGTTCTCATCATTGCCCCTGTCCTTCCTCCCTCACCATTGTTCTCATCATTGCCCCTGTCCTTCCTCCCTCCCCATTGTTCTCATCATTTCCCCCTGTCCTTCCTCCCTCCCTCCCCATTGTTCTCATCATTGCCCCTGTCCTTCCTCCCTCCCCATTGTTCTCATCATTGCCCCTGTCCTTCCTCCCTCACCATTGTTCTCATCATTTCCCCCTGTCCTTCCTCCCTCCCTCCCCATTGTTCTCATCATTGCCCCTGTCCTTCCTCCCTCCCCATTGTTCTCATCATTTCCCCCTGTCCTTCCTCCCTCCCCATTGTTCTCATCATTGCCCCTGTCCTCCCTCCCTCCCCATTGTTCTCATCATTGCCCCTGTCCTTCCTCCCTCCCCATTGTTCTCATCATTGCCCCTGTCCTTCCTCCCTCCCCATTGTTCTCATCATTGCCCCTGTCCTTCCTCCCTCCCCATTGTTCTCATCATTTCCCCCTGTCCTTCCTCCCTCCCTCCCCATTGTTCTCATCATTGCCCCTGTCCTCCCTCCCCATTGTTCTCATCATTTCCCCCTGTCCTATCTCCCTCCCCATTGTTCTCATCATTGCCCCTGTCCTCCCTCCCTCCCCATTGTTCTCATCATTGCCCCTGTCCTTCCTCCCTCCCCATTGTTCTCATCACTGCCCCTGTCCTTCCTCCCCCCCCATTGTTCTCATCATTGCCCCTGTCCTTCCTCCCTCCCCATTGTTCTCATCATTGCCCCTGTCCTTCCTCCCTCCCCCCCATTGTTCTCATCATTGCCCCTGTCCTTCCTCCCTCCCCATTGTTCTCATCATTGCCCCTGTCCTTCCTCCCTCCCCACTGTTCTCATCATTGCCCCTGTCCTTCCTCCCTCCCCATTGTTCTCATCATTGCCCCTGTCCTTCCTCCCTCCCCATTGTTCTCATCATTTCCCCCTGTCCTCCCTCCCTCCCCATTGTTCTCATCATTGCCCCTGTCCTTCCTCCCTCCCTCCCCATTGTTCTCATCATTGCCCCCTGTCCTTCCTTCCTCCCAATTGTTCTCATCATTGCCCCTGTCCTTCCTCCCTCCCCATTGTTCTCATCATTGCCCCTGTCCTTCCTCCCTCCCCACTGTTCTCATCATTGCCCCTGTCCTTCCTCCCTCCCCACTGTTCTCATCATTGCCCCTGTCCTTCCTCCCTCCCCATTGTTCTCATCATTTCCCCCTGTCCTTCCTCCCTCCCCCCCCATTGTTCTCATCATTGCCCCTGTCCTTCCTCCCTCCCCATTGTTCTCATCATTTCCCCCTGTCCTTCCTCCCTCCCCATTGTTCTCATCATTTCCCCCTGTCCTTCCTTCCTCCCTCCCCATTGTTCTCATCATTGCCCCTGTCCTTCCTCCCTCCCCATTGTTCTCATCATTGCCCCTGTCCTTCCTCCCTCCCCATTGTTCTCATCATTTCCCCCTGTCCTTCCTCCCTCCCCACTGTTCTCATCATTGCCCCTGTCCTTCCTCCCTCCCTCCCCATTGTTCTCATAATTTCCCCCTGTCCTTCCTTCCTCCCTCCCTCCCCATTGTTCTCATCATTGCCCCTGTCCTTCCTTCCTCCCCATTGTTCTCATCATTGCCCCTGTCCTTCCTCCCTCCCACCCCATTGTTCTCATCATTGACCCTATCCTTCCTCCCTCCCTCCCCATTGTTCTCATCATTGCCCCTGTCCTTCCTTCCTCCCCATTGTTCTCATCATTGCCCCTGTCCTTCCTCCCTCCCACCCCATTGTTCTCATCATTGACCCTATCCTTCCTTCCTTCCTCCCCACTGTTCTCATCATTGCTCCTGCCCTTCCTTTCTCCATCCCTCCCTTCCCATTATTCTCATCATTGCCCCTGTACTTCCTCCCTCCCTCCCTATTCTCATCATTGCCCCTGTACTTCCTCCCTCCCTCCCTATTATTCTCATCATTGCCCCTGTACTTCCTCCCTCCCCACACCTTGTTCACCTCATTGGCCATCCTTCCTGCCTCCTTCCTCACTGCTCTCCTTATTGTCCTGTCCTGCCACCCTCCTTCACCCCTGTCCATCCTCCCTCCCAACCTCTTGTTTGCCTCATCACCTCTATATCCTACCTCCTTCCCTCCTCGTTGTTCACATCATCGCCAGTGTCCTTCCTTGGACTCTCTATCCTGGATGCTTGTGTCATGGGCCTTGTCCTTCCTCTTACCCACCCCACTGTTTACGTGTGTGTTTGTGTTTGTGTGTGTGTGTTTGTGTGTCTGAGTGTGTGTGTGTTTTTTTGAGTGTGTGTGTGTGTTTTTGAGTGTGTGTGTTTGAGAGTGTGTGTGTGTGTGTGTGTGTGTGTGAGAGAGTGTGTGTGTGTGTCTGAGTGTGTGTGTGTGTGTGTGTGTGTGTGTGTGTGTGTGTGTGTGTGTGTGTGTTATGGGTTTCAGTTGCAGACACCTGTCCAATGCATTGGATACCTCTATGGCAGTGAAAGGAGCTATTGCATTGGATACCTCTTTGGTTATCCTTTTCACTGGAAAATGGTCCCCAACAAATGGGGACTTCTTTTTAACCCTTTAAAGGGGGAACATTCATTTTAACTTACTTTTTAAGATAGTAAACTTAAAAGTTATCCACTTCCACATACTGTAGCCGCGGCACAGCTCTCAGAACTTCCCAGCAGTCTGTCATTCTACTCCCGCCTCCCTCCCAGGTGTCCCGGGAGCGTGTTCACGCTTCACTTCAGTGTGGTGTGAACGGCTCCTAGCATTACAGGAAGCGGCGATTAGCATTATACTGAGGTTGCAGTAGTAGTATTATGAGGTTGCAACCTCAGTATAATGCTAATTGCCGCTTCCTGTAACGCTATGAGCCGTTCACACCACACTGAAGTGAAGCATGAACGTGCTCCCGGGGGCAGCTGGGAGGAGAATGACAGACTGCTGGGAAGTCCTGAGAGCCGTGCCGCAGCTACATCATGCTGCACTATGCGGAAGTGGATAACTTTTAAGTTTAATATCTCAAAAAGTAAGTAAAATAAAAAAAGAGAGCACATTTCCTAATGTTTCTTTGGTGATTAAACAAGTGCACAAAAGCATATTGCAATGCATTAACCCTTTCACAGTGAAAAGGTTAACCATTTCAGTGCCAGAGAGCTATTGCATTGGATAACTCTCTGGCACTGAAACTATGTGTGTGTGCGTGTATATATGCGCATCTATACACTTTTTTTCATGTGGATGGACAGGTACTGCCAGTTCTTATTAGCTTCTACTGCATAAACACTGAAATTATGCACTGAAAATATAGTGTCAAAATAGCAGCCAAGAAGGCCCAAAAGCAATGTTTTCTGTTGCACGACCTTATGGTAACAAAGATTCAAATGGTACAAAGGAACCTGCTTTCCCATGACATTTCCTGTAAAAACTTGTAAGAAGCTCACAGGGCCAGCATGGGCTTGTCATTATCACTCTCAAAACAAACCTACTGTTTCTAGGATAGTCAGCGTCTGCTACATTTCATAAGAAGTAAACAATGCCCTGTTTTTATCATATGTATGGCAAAACACTGAAGTTATAGGCATGCAAGAGACTAAATAGAGTAGCCTTTTAACCCTTTGAGTTTCAGAGGGTAAACTCAGTTTGACTCTATATTGGATGCACACTGCAAAATCATATATATATATATATATATATATATATATATATATATATAGTTGTGTGAAAAAGAAAGTACACCCTCTTTGAATTCTATGGTTTTACATATCAGGACATAATAACAATCATCTGTTCCTTAGCAGGTCTAAAAATCAGGTAAAGACATCCTCAAATGAACACCACCACATGACATGTTAGACCATGTCATGATATATTTAACAAAAATAAAACCAAAATGGAGAAGACGTGTGAAAAACTAAGTACACCCTTACTGCTTCCATAGGAATTAAGATTCTAACTAGCAGACAGGTGCTGCTAATCAAATGCCCTTGATTAATTGATCATCAGCAAGTGAGACCACCACTATAAAAGCCGAAGTTTTAGCAGTTTGCTGGGCTGGAGCATTCAGGTGTGTGTTAACATAACGTCAAGGAGAAAAGGCATCAGCAATGATCTTAGAGAAGCAATTGTTGCTGCCCATCAATCTGGGAAGGGTTATAAGGCAAACAATGGAAAGGGAGATGGAGATGAGGGAGGCAAAGGTGAAGGGGAGGAGACAGGCGATGCAGGGGCATGTCCCTGTAGTAATTTTGATGGGAGTGGCCAGAGGACCTTAGACACCTGTATACACCTGTCAAAATGACCACGCCGGGCAATTCACTGGTGTGAGGCTAACTCTGCCCTACTGCTACTGTGGAGAGTGGCTGACAGAGAACCAGAAACTGTTAGTGTTTTATAGATATGGCATATGTACAAACCTTGATTACCCATTTAAGGGTCAGAGGGGTGAAGAATGCATTTCAAGGCATACCTCTCTAGTCCTTTAACTGTTAATACCCCGTGCTCCATTCCTAACCTAGTCATGCATGAATGTTTGGCAGTTTCTGTCTCTTTTGCAATTTTAGTATGATACATGTATTACAAAGCAAAAGTTGGATACAAATGTATCAATCTGCCTTAGCAGAGAAAGCCAAAAGTGATATTTTCACCATTTAAGAGCCCTGCTGCATTTATAGAGGTAGAAAGACACAAAGTCCACATAAATCAACCCACAGGCTGTATTTTGCCCATTTCTGGGTTTAAGGTTACTTTAAAAAGTATTAAAATTTACAGGTAAGATTATAAAAGCTTCCATAACATAAAAGAACGTACTACGGAACAATTCGCTTAGATAGAATGCATATCATTTAGACTCCAAATAAGATAATCATAGCAGAACATTCAGCTCAAACAGTCCAAATGACGAGTAAAATATATAAACTATCCCAAAAACTCTGCAGCAGGATTCACAATGACTTCCATTTTGCCAGTTACAACTTACAAATGGTTCCTTCCAAGCATGAACAAACAGACGTTCCTATAAATGCTGGTTCATGATTGGACTCGCAAGGGGCCAGCTGTACCTAGAGAGATTTTGGGATAGTTTATTTTTTTTGCTCTTTATCATTTGAACTGTAACTGGGTTTCTTAGTCAGTGTAAGCCCCAGCAAGAAATGAGTAAAGAAAAGTGGATACATGCAATACATTTTTTAACCCTTTGAGTGGTGCTCTGCAATGCAGTACGTACCCCTCTGGCACTCAAAGGGTTAACCTTTGGAAGAGGGGATGTGTATAATAAATGCTGAGCAAAACAATGATGCTGCCACTGCTGGGAGAGGTTTCATTAACCCCTTAAGGACCCATGACGGTCCAGGACCGTCATGGCTTAAATGATAGCAGCGTGCCTCCGTGCACGCTGCTATCATTAATTCCAGGCTGAGACTGAGAGCTCCGAGACGGGGGCGTTTAGTCTCAGCCCTTCTTGCTTGTGCCAGTTCATGTGATCTCCGTAGCAGCGATCACATGTCCCTTGCTATCAAAGTAAGGGAGAGAGTAGAGAGGAGACACCTAGTGGTAAAAAAAAAAATACAGCAGCTGGGGGTATTAACCTCTTCACTGCTGGTGCAGGAGGCTGGCTAAATGCAATGTTTGACCTGCAATTATATACTTTTTTTTTTTTTGTAAAAAAAAAAAAAAAAAAAAAAAAAAAAAAAAACCACATATAATTAAACAACATTGCAAGTGTGATTGTTGTGGAGCCATGTAATATACTTATATACACCACCAAATACCAGGGATAAAAAAGTGACAAAATAGGGTGGGAAAAAGGGACATGGGGATTTTCACCCAGCGGGACCAGTGAACACTTTAAACTGCACATTATGTAGTTATGACTGACCGGTCATACCTTTCATGCAGTTTCCATAAAAATTTAACCCTTTGTGCCCAATTGATCCCAAGAGAAAAATCAAAAATGGTGTTTTTTCACTTTTTTTTTTTTTTACATTTTTTTTCAATTTTCAAAAAGTAAATGGTGGGTTATCCATATATGTGGTATCAAAAGAAAGCCCTATTTGTTCTTAAAAAAAAAAGTATATAATTTATGGGGGTGGAATAAAAGGGAAAACACTGTTGAACAAAGGCATAGTCAAAAAGGTCAGAATTGCTTCGGTCCTTAAGGGAAAACGACCTCAGATTTTCCCGGTCCTTAAGGGGTTAAAGAATAACTATTGCCTTAAATAAAGCCCCCACCCCAATAATTAGGCACATAGTGATAAGTTTAGAAATAGTGCTATTATAGAGCACTAGTATGGAAGCCCGTATACACGGGCTAAAGTGCACCCAGCTGTCCCGGAGCCGGTAGCAGACATGACGTGAGCTGTCCGGAGCGGGGCAGCGCGTTCAGCGAGTCTAACACGCTGATCCTTAGCGGGGAGCTCCAGATGGCTCACGGAGAAGCTCCCTGTGTGCGAAACCACACATGCACAGTAGAGACTCTCAACTGCGCACGTGCGGTTACAGCTCACAGTGAGCTACGCATTCTACCACTTTATATTATAGGATAAGTACTGCATTATTATGAAATCCTCCTTCTGAGACTGACGAGTAGGCTTCTTGCTTTAGAGGCACCTGGGAGCCTGCGCTGTCAGTCCCTTCCTGTTACCTTAAAGTACAATGAAGGAGACCAGAAAGGACAGCGTTGGGGCACGGATGTCTCTAAGCCAAGGTGTCTACACACAAGCCTGGCTGCCAGTTTCAGAAGCAGGATTTCTTCAAGGGCTAGTAATGTTTAAAAATAAAAGCAGCTCCAACTAATCTTGATAGTATCTGGGCTGTGGAGAGTGTGATACTTTATCATTCAATTACTCTTGACCTACAACTCTGACAGTATTGAAATAACACTCTCCATGTCCCAAATACTATGAAGATTAATTGGAGCTGCTTTTATTTTTAAACATCGCTATCCCTTTAATAACAAGGTACTTATGCTTGATAATGGCACTATTTCTAAGCATTATATGCCTAATTATTGGGGGGGGGGGCTTTAGTTCCGCATTAAAAATGTACTACGGTTCAAACTATCTTGAAGAGTTGGAGCCGTTTCCATCACATTCTATGGATAGCTGTAACCTAGTGGTGGAAAAAATGTTGGTGGACACCAGGTGGAGCTGTTTCTAACAGTTTCACTTAAAAAAATGAAGAGTGAGAAAAGAGCATATTGAGAACAAATTAAAGAGTACATTTTCCTGGGGATATTCCCTCCCCAGGTATTGCTCAGTCACCTTTTTCTCTCTCTTATGACTTTACAGTTAAAGGGATAGTAATACTTGAAAATAATTTTATTTGATGTTGTAGCCCTTAAAAAAACATGAAAAACGATATAAGTCTGATCTCCCAAACCTTTATGGTTTGGGAGATATTCATATATAAAATATAGTAAAGTTCTCTTTTCCTGGCTGTTTCAGCCAAGTCTGCCATCTAGTGGACAGATTTGGAATTCAGTAGCAACCGGCAGCTCTTTAGCAGTGCAGAGATCACGATCTTTGAAAAGAACTACTTAATTGGAACTGTGTACAAAGTGTGCCTGGCTTGAAAGCACACTTTGTAGACCATTCCAATTAAGAAATTGTTTTTAAAGATCATGATCTCAGCACTTCTGGAGAGGCACTGCCGGTCGGGGGACCGGATTCCAAATCTGAAGGGTGGAGCAATGACGTCACTCCAGGGGAAACTTTACTTCTGAATATCTCCCAAACCATAAAGGTTTGGGAGATAAGACTTATATCATTTTTCATGTTTTTTTAAGGGCTACAATATAAAATAAACTTATTTTCAGGTATTACTATCCCTTTAAGAGATGTCCATATTCAAATCAGTCCAATCCTGAACACAGACAGCCTAGCAATGATATTTCATGTATATCTCTTCACAAGAGAAACAGCACACTAAGGAGCCTCATCAGTAACGTGCAGCTGATTCCCCTCTGTGATTTTTTATGACAGAGACGTGAGGACAGAAATAGAGGATACTGCCACTCTAATATTTTTGGAAAGCAGTAACAGACCCCTCTACTACACCAAGTGGTAAAACTACAAATCACAAAAGATTAATATCGTTGAATAATGTTACTAGAAACTGTTGCAGTATAGAGGTCACACTGATGTCCACTTACCTGTGGTGCCATTTGTTGCTGGACTCGGGCTAGTTTTGGTGGCATTGGTAGTTTGAGGTGATGTAATAATTGAGCTGGTGACGTTACTCTTGATAATGGGAGCGGTTGTGGTTGAATTGATTACAGATGTATTGCTGTTAGTGGTGGAATTGATTGCAGTACCATTTGCAGGTGAAACCGTACTCTGTGATGACTCTGTAAAGCAAACGCAAATATAATTACACCTGATATAGCTATGCATTATATATGCACCTATACTGGTAATCTTGGCAGGGTGTTGCCCGTGCGTTAATAACAAAACAAGAGACATAAACACACTGATGCAGATATAGGTTGGTATTCCACTTTGAGCTCAATTTAGCCTTATCGCTTATCCAGTTTCCTCTCTCTGCTGTTCCCCATCCTGTGTTTGGTCCCATCTAACTGCCACTTTCTTAACACAGTAACATAGCTGACGAGGCTGAAAAAGACAGGAGTCCATTAAGTTTAGCCCATGCCACACCACCCTTGCTGATGCAGCGGAAGGCAAAACAAACATTGACACTATTTCCAAATAAGCCTCAAGTGGATAAAATAATGCCTTACTGACTTGATAAGGCAGTTCCAGTTGAAAACACCATTCCTCTAGACTTAATGGATGACCTCTTGTTTTTTTTAACTGGTTCCTTAGAGAGTTCATTGTATTGACCTTAACCCCTTAAGGACCGGCCGAGGATGCATGTGGCTGTCACTTAAGGACCTCAGAGCTTTTTTTTTTTTGCATTCGATTCCGGACTCCGAACGGCGTGCAGCAGTGTGAGGAGCAGGAATTCCATGACGGTCCTGGCACGTCATGGGTCCTTAACTCAAGTCCACCCATGACGTGCCAGGACCGTCAAGGGTCCTTAAGGGGTTAAATATATTTGTAAATGGTTATAACATGACTCTTTAGAAGTCTATTCTCTAATATAAACAAATGCAGTTAGACTAGTCTCTCTTTATAACTCAGATCCACCAATCCCTTTATCAGTTTTGTTGCATATTTTTGCACGTTTTCAAGTTCAATAATGTATTTTGTTTAGAACTGGTGCCCAAAACTGTATTCTATATTCTATATTCTAGATCAGGGCTCAAAATTTCCACTCGCCACTAGCCAATGGTGAGTGAAAATGTAGCCCTGGCGAGTAGAAATTCAGCCCTGGTGGGTATGTTATGGCTTGCAGTGGCGAGTAAATTTTCAGGTCTGGCTAGAACCAAAGGACTTCCAATTTTAAGCCCTGTTCTAGATGATACATTACCAAAAGGGCCGGATTTACATCTCAGGCGCCCCTAGGCACAACAGCCTCCGGCGCCCCTAGCCCCACCTTTGCACCACCCCAACCACTCCCCTAGGTATGCTTGTTTGTGGGCCCTGACAGCACAGGTTGAGAGCCGCTACAGGTCACCGAAGAGCAATGATATAGTGATCTCTAGAACCAACGAAAATAAGTGTTTAATTAGCTTGTTACAACTTCATAGTGCTATCACAATGCTTTTGGGACTTCTCTAGCATACAAAGGATTAAAAGCCCAATTTAAATCAGTTGGAATTTGTATTTGTTCCCTGTGGTGCAGTTGATTTTCCCCAGAATTGATCCAGTTTGACTCTGATCATAGGACCCCATACATTTGTGAATTATTGTTTGATATTCAAAACAAATCATTAAAAATAGCAAGCGTTTTCAATATATTGTATAATCTGCACTCTAGCATAAAAATGGTTGGATGCCTCACATGCATTTAAAGCAGTTAGTTAGTTAGTTGTTGGACCTCTACCTATCAAGGCCTATAACTCCCATTATTCATTTGATGGTGATTATGGGAGTTGTAGTCCAACAAGTGGAGACTGAGGTGACTAGAAAGGCTAATAGGCAGTAGCCCTAAATATGAAAATGATCATTGACAACAGTAGTGTTCTTAACCTTTTGAGTCTCAGAGGTATCCAAAGGGTTAAAACTAGACATATATTGTTAAGCTATTACTCAATTTCCCCTTGGCAGCCATGTAATACTGATACATTTTTCTTCTCCAATCTAGTATTGTATGTCACCTTCCTTCTCTGTGGACTTCCCAATGCCGTGATCTCATTTCCTGTAGCCTAATTTCCCTTTGAGTACATTCAATGGAGCAAATCCTTGTTCAAGTCTACATGAGCTTCCTGTTCTAATTAGGCAGCCCTGGTCACAAGGCACTTTAAATCTTCCAAGGGGTCACTCCCATGCGCTGTGTTCAGCAGACAGCCATTAAATCTAGGGCTTAGGCTGCTTCCCATGGCTTTTATGCAGCTGCGCAAGCTACTCTGACGTGCGCAGCTGCCTTTGATTACGTGCGTTGGCAGCGTCGCTATGTCACAGGAGGTCCCGGCGAGGTGACCAGTGTGAATGGAGGCCCTGGCACGCAGCCATAGGAGCAGTAATAGGTCACCTGGGGTGGCCCTGCTGGCAGAGGCATAGCCACACAAGTACAAGTACAATGTATTCACCTTCTTCTGCATTCCCAGAGTGATCCTGCTCATATGAGACTGCCATTCATTGGAGGTTGTGTTGACCTTGTGTGCAAGGTAAGATTGCATGAATGCACCAAGATCCTTCACTCTGTAAATTTACTGTGTTAATGCAATAAAACAGTAAAGTTACAGGAGGGCACTGTATCTTTACGGTGTTATTCCGTTAACACAGTACATTTACAGACCGAAGGACCTTGGTGCTTTCATGCAAAGTGACAGTTTTCCCATGTGAAAGGCACCACAGCCCAACAGCACATCATTGCTCTGCTGGCGTTCCTTGGGTGAAAGGGGCCAAAGAATTTATAATATGTCCTTGTGTTGTCAGTTGGGATTAAAACACACACACACAAACATTAGAACTGACGTCTGTTGCGGATGGGGAAATACTTCTTACTGATAGCACTAATTGTAATGCAGCACCGAAAGTAAACAACTCTTACATCATTTTCCTTCTTTAAATTCAGTCATGTAGATTATTTAACAAGTAATCTGGATGTTTCACAGCTGGCCTTGCTGAATCTACTAATCATTTGTAGACGGTACTTTCTCAGTAACAGTTACATTTGATTACATCAGGATCCAGTTTTAGATCCACAATATTTAAATGGATTTGAATGTTAGCAAGAAGGACGACACACAGCTTACATGTTAATTTCTTAAAAATATAAACAGATCTATAGATTACTTCTAGGGCAGGAAATCTGTGACCCTAACGTGGTTGTTGGACTACAACCATCATCCTCAGCCATTTTGGGTAGCCGAGGACAATGAGTGTTGTAGTCCTACTCCTGCTAATGGTCTGCAGATTGTCCACTCCTGCATTAACTCCTTGGATGCCCAAAAGGAAGATCATTATGTGTAGTCTACATTCACAGGTGAAATCCAAACATGGCGAGATAACCGGGATGTTCAGATCAACTCTGCGCCCTACATATCTGTGAACTGTACTCCCAGCATCCAAGCCAATTATAGAGGAGGCATGCATTGAGGAGGAGTGGGCGAGTGCTACACATGTCGTCAAATGCTGATTTAAGTACATGAAATTAATTTAGAACCACCACGGGTTGAGCGAAACAGATGAGATCCAGTTTGTGGATTAATCCAGTAGATCTGGAAACAATTCTGTATCCGTCTGAATGAATCTAGAACAAATCGCAAAAGGAGAAAGTGAAATGGTAATGGCTGGACAGAGCAGCCGTGGAAAACAGCACAGGTGCCAGCGGGTAAGTATGAACGGAGGCATGTGGCAGCGAGGGGCAAGTGGAGCAGACGTGCCAAAGAGGAGGAAGGAAGGGGGAGCAGAGCAGACATGTCGAACAGAAGGAAGGGAGGGGAGAGTGGACGAGCCGAGGAGGAGGAAAAGAAGGGGACAGTGTATGTGCCAAAGAGGAGGAAAGGAGGAGAGAGCAGAGCAGACATGCCGGACAGAAGGAAGGGAGAGGAGAGTGGACGAGCCGAGGAGGAGGAAAAGAAGGGGACAGTGTATGTGCCAAAGAGGAGGAAAGGAGGAGAGAGCAGAGCAGACATGCCGGACAGAAGGAAGGGAGAGGAGAGTGGACGAGCCGAGGAGGAGGAAAAGAAGGGGACGATGTATGTGCCAAAGAGGAGGAAAGGAGGGGAGAGCAGAGCAGACATGCCGGAGAAGAGGAAAGGACGGGAGAGTGGACGTGCAAAGAGGAGGAAGGGAGGGGGAGCGGACATGCCAAAGAGGAGGAAGGGAAGGGAGAGTGGAGCAGATGTGCCGAGGAGGAAGGGAAGGGACAGTGGAGCAGATGTGCCGAGGAGGAGGAAGGGAGGGTACAGCATACGTGCCGAGGAGGAGGAAGAGAGGGTACAGCATAGTGCCGAAGAGGAGGAAGGGAGGGTACAGCATACGTGCCAAAGAGGAGGAAGGGAGGGTACAGCATACATGCCAAAGAGGAGGAAGGGAGGGTAAAGTGGACGTGCCGAAAAGAAGGAAGGGAGGGGAGTTGTCTGATTGCGCTCTCTCCTGAATCCCATTGAGAACCTGGGACCAATGAAAGAGACCCAGATATATTCTCTCTGAGCTCTAGAATGTTGGCTAGTAGGCTCTCCTCCCCTATTCAGGCTGGTATCCGTCGTCACCAAGATCCACATCTGGAATGACAAATGGTCTCCCTCTCACCATATGTGGCCGATGGAGCCACCACTGAAGGTTCTCCCTGGACCTCCATGACATACCAGGACCGTCAAGGGTCCTTAAGGGGTATTAAAAACAATACTGGAGATTTCAAAATCACACACTGTATAGGTTGTAGTTTAAAAAAAAAAAAATTAATAAATTTAGATTTAGATTACTAGAATATGCTAATTACCCCTTTGAGTGTCATTGAGCATAAGCAATGCATTGCGTACCCCTATGGCACTCAAAGGGTTAAGGCATGTAGTGCAGGCACTTCCTGTCTCAGTCCTACATTACCTCCCCTACTCACTGACACTGCTCAGTGATGCAGTGCCCACTCCCCTGGCATTGAAAGGGGTAAGTGAGAGCGGAGGTAATGTATAAGGCTGAGACATGTCTTAAAGAAGAACTACCACCTGACAAAACCTTTAGCTTAACTAAGTCCCCATCTGGCGACTAGCTGCTTAGTAGTGCTAGTTGCCAGAATTATTACCTTATTTAATAGATTTATGCTGTCTTCTATGGCTGACAGTAGCACGGAGCGCGGACATCTTGCCATAGTGACGCCTGCGCTGTCAGTCCCTTTTGGAGCCAGCCGGCTCCCAGCAACGCCTTCTAGACCCGGCTGGGACTGACAGCGCAGGCGTCACTATGGGAAGATGTCTGCTCTCCTTGCTACTGTCAGCTATAGAAGAGAGCATAAATCTATTAAATAAGGTAATAATTATGGAGACTAGCACTACTAAGCAGCTAGTCGCCAGATGGGGACTTAGTTAAGCTAAAGATTTTGTAGGGTGGTAGTTCTGCTTTAAAATCATTTATAAATCTAAACACAAACTATATTTCTAAATATAAAATGACTAATAAAAATAGATGGATTAGACAGCTTTTTCAAAATCAGCAAAGTTGTTTCCAGGTGATAGGGTCCCTTTAAAGCAAACAAAGTGTTAGTAATGTCCCAGAAAAAAATCTTTATCGTTCTGTAGTGCTTAAAAAGTTCAACTATATGCAACAAATCTTGTCTCTCAACACGCTATGGTTTGAGAGATATTCTCATTGAAAGTTTGCCGTTTTGGCCGACACGAGGAGGCTCTTCAGCAGAGCCGCAATTGTGTTATTTAAAGCAAATTACTTCATTGGAATGGTCTACAAAGTGTGCTTGCAAACCAGGCACACTTTGTAGACCTTTCCAATGAAGTCAGTCTTTTTAAATAATGAGATTTCGGCTCTGCTGCAGAGCCACCAGTTGGTCCACAGACAGGATTCCTCTGCAGTCAGCACAGCGCTCGTGTTAGGGAAAGGGGAGGGAGGGGGGAACTTTAGTGCCGAATATCTCTCAAACCATAGAGTGTTGAAAGAGACAGGATTTGTTGCATATAGTTGAACTCTTTAAGCACTACAAAATAATAAAGATGTTTTCTGTGACACTGCTGTCCCTTTAAGTTTCTCACTCAATTGAACAAAAGCTGGGAAATGTTAAGGTAAAGCTTTGCAAACTGTAAAGTAGTAATGATAATAATGTTTAGGTAGTACAGAAAGAGCTAGTCTTCTATATACATTTCTACAACTACGTGTAACTTTACAACCATGCATAACTTTGCAGTTTTCCTTATATCCTATAATGAAGTTTTCCCCTCCGGTCCCTTTTAAATATGTCAAGTAGCCTCCCCTCAGATCTGTCATCCAATCGTTGGGCTGGACAGATCGCAGAGAGGGACAATCTTCTTTCATTCAGTAGAAGAAAACCTCACCCCATTGAAGAAGGAGGGCAGGTTTTTCCTTATGCTGAAAGAAGATTGTCCCTCATCTCCATCTGTCTGGACTAGCTTGCTGAAGCTGTTTAACGTATATAAAAGGGGTGGGAGAAACTTAATATAGAATAAAAAGGAAAATGGCAAACTTTTGCATTGTTATAAAATTACACATCATTATTGAAATGTGTATAGAAAACTCGATCTTACAGTACTACTTAAATATTACTATCCCTACATTACTTTCATGTAGGCTTTAACCCCTTAACATATGTGTCAGGATCGTCACACATCAGTCCAGACATTAAGGACCAGTGATGGTCCTGGCTGGTAGTGGAATTCTGGGATTGAGGCGCAGCTGCACACCTCTGCCATCCCAGGATTCAGTGCAAGGGAAAGAAAAAAAAAAAAAAAAAAGTGCCATGGTCCTTAATGGTCCCAACACCCCCGCATTGAGCGGTCGTTAAGGGGTTAATTAACATTTTTGGGGGGTTTTGCCAGATTTATTAACAAGGCAAATCTCTTTGATTAACTATTATATTACTTATGGGAATTTGTTTGCTTGCTGTTGTGGTCTCTCTGGCCCATATTAATAAAAGCAAACTGGAGATATTCTGGAGTACACCATCTGTACCATAGGAGACAAATAAACATTTCTGTTAAATTAAATTGAGATTTAACCCTTTTAATGCTAGAGAGGTCTCTGTAGCATTTAAGGGGTTAAAAAAAAAAAAAGCTCCATTCAAGTACATGGGAATTATGAGTTTTTATTTGTCCCCTACGGAGCACTTGGTTTACTCCAAAAGAACTCCAGTTTGCTTTTATACATATGGGCATTTTTCCTTTAATATAACCACTGATAGCACAGACAAATTGTATGATAGATATTTCATATAACAAGCTGAAATCATTGAGCACAGCTACATGAAAACACGGACAGGACTGCCAACACTGCTGTTTGGATTCTTTCAGTGCTGATAATTCAATATCAGACTTGAGTCACAAGAAACTAATCAAAATAGCCAGGCCTTATTATGTGCGTCATTAGACCCTAAGGTCTATGTACAAAGGCTATATGCAACACGGACGGGACTGCAAATACTGCTGTGCATGTTGTTTCTGAGATGATAATTCAAGTCACAACTGATGGAATAAAAACAGCCAGGCCTTATAAGGAAAGTCATAAGACACTAAAGCCTATGCATTAGGAGAAATTGGAGTATACCAACTGCACCATAGGAGGGAAAACAATAATAAAAACACAGAGCTCCCTTTGATTCAAATGGGGCTTTTAACCCCTTGAATGCTAGAGTCCTCCAACACATTTCTCTGCAATGCTTTGCAGAGACTTTGCTAGTATTCAAGGAGTTAAAAGCTCCATATAAATCAACGTGAATGTATGTGTCTTCTAAGGCATAGCCTCTAAAACCTGTCCTCCAGCCGCCATAAAAGGCATGTTTTCAGGATCTCCTTAATTATCCCCTTAACGATCAGCCGTGTGGCCGGCAGTTAAGAACCATGGGGCATTTTGTTGTTTTTTTTTTTTTGGCCAATGGATCCATGGGTTTCCGAACGGTGTGCAGCCACGAGGGAACCCCCGAATTCCATGACGTGCCAGGACCATAATGGGAGAACGTCTGTTAAGGTCCTATCACCCCAAATAAAGTCCCCCCATAATTAGCCATCTAGCAGTTATCCAGAATAATTACAGGGTTATTCAGAAATCCTACTTGTGCCGAGACTGATGACCAGGCAACAGTGCAGACACGCAGACCTCTGTAAGCAAAGATGTCTGCACTGTTGCCTGGTCATCAGGCACGTAGATTCCTCTAAAGCGCTACTGCCTGGCCATCTGCCTCGGCACAAGTAGGATTTCAGAGTAACACGGTAATTATCCTGGATAATAGTAACATCGTTAAGCTTACTGCTAGATGGCTAATTATGGGGGACTTTATTTGGGATGATAGTTCCCCTTTAAGGGGTTAAACACAAGTGAATGTACTTAATTAGGGCAAATTCTTCAGAAAGAATGAACCACATTTGTGGTTCTGAAAAACCTGACAACCTGCATCGTTGGAGGGGAGGAGACAGGTTTCATCACCCCTACTCTAAGGTGCAATTGGCATGCTGTAGTTCTTCTTAGTACATCAGCCTCACCCACAATGCAATGAGAAGATAATGTAAACAAATGAGTTCCGCCAGGAGTGGAAGCAGGGAAGGATGCTGCTCTCCTGAAGTTGCCTGTACTGATCTTCTATCCTTATCGGCTGGGTGATCAATACTTGGGGGGAAGGGATCATGACGGCCCACAGCAAGGTCTGATGGTTAAGAGGGGACATGAGGGCAATATATATCCCCCCCCCCTCCAAAACACCGCAGCCACAGCATGCCAGAAATACCAGCTTAGGTGGTGGCTGCATTGAGGCAGTAGATTGTACAGACCTTGCACATTATGTCCATCTTTACAACATACAGCCCCGGCACCCTAATGGTTAATATGTTTTTTTATTAATAGTAATTGAAATGTCTGGGAGTGCTACCACTTCTCATGGTGTGTCCAGAGGAGGCAGGTGGCCACCATAAAGCAGACAGATGAACACTATTAGTGCATCAGCCTCCACTAAGCAGAAGTTTTCTTCTTTGGCAACACCATCAGCCACAGGGAGCAACGAATATCTTGGCCCTAGTGACAAAGTCTCTACTCCACCCACCAAAATAAGGTACAATTTCTATCACATCCATAAGGAGGAGTCATCTACCTGTGCTTTGGCTGCATCAAAGAAGACTGCAGCTTTTAGGAAGATGCTGGAACAGTGGGCTGTACTGTAGGTAGGTACACCGGTGGAGATGGGATTACTGTGACTGAGGGAGCAACAAACATGGTGAAAGCAGTCAAAGATGTGGATGTCCAAAAGGGACTGACCAAAAGAGACTGACAGCGCAGGTGCATGGACGTCACTACGGCAAGATGTCCGTGCTTCCTGCTACTGTCAGCCTCCGAATAAATCGTAAATCTTTTAAACCAGGTAATATTTCTGGCGACTAGCGCTACTAAGCAGCTAGTCGCCAGATGAAGACTTAATTAAGATAAAGTTTTTGCGGGGTGGTAGTTCCCCTTTAAAGGTGAATGTAACGTATTTCTCGGTTTGAAACAAAAGAAAAAAAGTGACTATAATAAAAACATTGCAAGTATACCTAAAATTAGTTTGGAAATAACAAGGATTTTACACATCAGGATAATGGAAGATTTCTCTCTTAAAGAAGCAGAGTTGTGCACAACACAGCATGAAGCAAAGCATTGTATGCCCCTCTGTTCCTCAAGGGGTTAAGATGGATCATATAGGAAAATGACTGGAAGCAAAGCCTGTTCTTTCCAGTGTGGGACAAGTGAAACAGCAGAATCTACACGGATTTGGCTCCTTTGTGTATGGAAAATGTTTTGATATAGACTCAGCAGGTCTAATACATACATTGCCATCTCCAACTAAAACATTTATCAAGTAGTCTCACCAAGACATCAGCTCTCATTCTCTCACTAATCATTTCCCACACTGACTAATACAACTTCTGCGGTTTGGACTCCCACTTACATTATTATCTGCCCATCAATCAATCTAACATGCTTCAGCCAGAAAGGTTTACTGTACAAATCAACCTGTAAAGGAAAAAAGCGCCTAAAAATGACATTTAAAATATAACGTATTTCCAGGAATCAACTCTGAAAATGTGTTATGTTAGATCCCTAAAAACTAATCCTAAACTTTTGCAATGCATCTGTATGCTCTTCTACATATAGACGCTATTAGTTTAATTTTGTTTGAGCAGTTTTAATGATAAGCAAATGATAATGTAGTCAACATACTGAGAGTAGAAGCCAAACCTCTTGTGTTCAAAAAGGCTGCAACTTATACCTGCCCAGTTACAGACAATACAGCACTGTCACATCCCAAACACCCTACCAATGTATCTACTGTAATGGCAATAAGGTAGCCATGGAAAATGCATCTATGATCACATGTAAGGCTAGGTTTTAGTCCTCAGGAAACAAACAGGTAGATTTTACTTATATTATCATGGTGTACAGCAGGTATAGCCAGTCCTGGTTCTCAGGAGCCACCATCAGTGCATGTTTTTCAGAATATCCTTCATGGGGTTATACCTATTAAAGTGACTGAGCCACTAATTAGTCAACCTGTGTTCCAGATGGGATATCCTGAAAATGAGAGCTACCAACAGATCATGTGAACCAGAGGTTGGTAAGCCTTAGTGTACCTATAAGTGTGTTTGCTGATCATCTTTACAAGTCCTAAAACTAACCTACAAACACCTCTTCAATGCAGACACCCACACAACATGTATCCCCTAATCTAGTTACTAGTCACCCAATGTTAAATATAGAGGGCAACATATTTTTTTTACTAGTCTGCTTGATTTTTTTTTCCTTCACTAGTTATAAACTAGTGGGCATTACCATCACTGTGTATAGGTACAGTTCCCCCTTATAAAGAAAGACTTAAAGGAGAACTATCACCCAAGAATAAGTGGGACAGGTTATCAAAATAACTTCCCTAGGTAGGAGTCTTTCAAATAGCAGTCAGGTATTTCTATTTCAAAACAGAAAACTGTATATATCTTAGCGCTATATATATATAAAAATAGAGGTAAGATATATACATTTTTCTGTTTTTGAATTACTCTTTAACACTTCTTAGGTGAGAGAAGTGTCTTATCTTCTAGTTGCTTTTCTATCACTAAAATTACACATTGATTTCTAGTAGAGCGCACTTTAGTTCTATATCACTTTTTTAAGGTATTTCTATTTGCTGTTTTCAGTTGCACTTGACCTTTGTTTTAGTTCACCACCAGTTGGTTCACCATACAGTGTGATAAAGACTAGAGTTCCTTACGAGTCCTTGTTTGTTATGAGGAGTCATCTACATGCAGATTTCAACAGAGATCACTATAGAAAACTGCAGACAATATAGATATACCAGACTGTATAGAGGACACCCAACTACAAAAGTAAAATCTCTGAACAAATCGAGGCACTTACTCATAGGCATATTGGGTATCCCCCGGTGGGCCGCTAGATCATGGGCCGGTGGGGGAGATCAGAGGATCTCACCTCACAGTCCCACGATATTTTGAAGGAGAGGTCTGTGTTGCCACAGGCACTCTCTGTGACAGCCTTCATGTTCCTTGTTAACCTTCTGAGTGCCAGAGGGGTACGCAACGCATTGCTTTGCAATGCGTTGCATACCCCTCTGGCACTCAAAGGGTTAATGTTGTATTATCGTATTATTATATTGTATTATTGTTAATGTTGTATTATTATGTAATATCCTGACGCCTGCTCTCCCATGCCGCACAGGGACCACAAGGGGGAGTCGATAGGGACGTTGGTGCAGCTAGCGGGCTGTTTTTTTTTTTTTTAAATGCCTGGGCTGGTATTCCCCTACAATCCGCCCCTGCACTTACTACTAGGGTAGGAGTTGTCAAAAGACCTCCTCCAACTGCTGGTTAGGGATGAAGGTAGTTGTAGTTTCCAACAGCTGGAAGTGCAATCATTGCCAGCCTTTATCCTAGGGGACACTTCTCTTAACATGTTAATAAAAGTTGCCTCCCATGTCTGACTTGTCGTTATGACTTTGGCTGAAGGGCATAACGCTCTTTGGCTGCAAAATAATGTCAGAACCAAAAGTGTATCTTTCCTTCCAGTTTTACAATGCAGAGATAATAGAAAATGAGAAGAAATGAAACCTATCAGTTGAAGTCTGTTAGAATAATGAATCAGTGATGTTCTAATTTCACAACTCTGATCTGAGAGCAAACAAGGAGAACAAAGTGTAAAGATCAGGAAGTGGGAGGCAGCTATAGACAGACAGACAGACAGACTGGCAGCACAGGAAATATCAACACAGACGCAAGAGGATGCGGACCAAAAGAGCTGCTTATTTTCATTAACCCTCTGGGTCAGGTATCAAAGTCATTGAACTCAGAGGGATAAACTTAGGGCCTTATGTTTAAAAGAAATATGAATGATTCTAGGGAAAGTCGATAGCACCAATGAATTGCATACCCCCCGGCACTCAAAGGTTTCATTTAAATAGGCCCTTTAACCCCTTGAATGACAGTTCTTCAATGTATTGCTTCATCAAATGGGTTAAAAGTCATATTTAAGTTAACAGGAATTCAGGGAACATTTACAAATTATCTATAGGCTTGTGTTGCCCTAGAATTGCTCCACAAAATGTTAACCCTTTGAGTGCCAGTGGGGTGCGCAAAGCAATGCATTGTGTATCCCTCTGGCTCTCAAAGGTAACTGGAGACATTTAGAACACAATGAGAAGCAATATGTGATAGACACCTCCAGCTTCTAAGGTTAATGGTCTAATAGGAGCATATATTAGGGTAAGCAACATGCAGCTCTTCAGCTGGTGTTGGTCTTCAACCAGTGGCTCTCAATCATTTTTTGTTCAGGACACCCCCAACACAGAATCTAGATTTTTAGGGGCACACCTACCATTTTATATGTAATTTGTCAAGGGTGTAATGAAGGATACAGATAAGTTTTATATAGTTACTCTTGATTTGTGCCATCTAAGAATAACAAAAACAAGTATATTGTGCACAAAAATGTCCATAAACACACATGTTGACGTCAACATTCACATATTTATCAAAGTCTATTTGGAAAACAAGGGGCACCCTAAGTGGATGTCCCTGGCTCAACAAAGTGCTAGGACACCCTAGTGTAGAATCACTGGTCTATAACATGAATAATAATTAGGTTGCAGCCCAACAACAGATGGAGGGCCACATAGTGACCACTCCTAGTTAACCCTACAATTATTCTACCTTTAAAGTTTAATAAATGTATTTTTAATTAAAAACAATAGATGGTAAGATATTTAATTGTATTTATCTATCAGTTAATGCAAATATGGCAGGGATGCCTAATAGATACTAACACTGCACACAGCTCTACATGCCAACTGCCACTTCCTACCGGCCAATATTAGCTCAGCTGCATAAACCGACAGCTCTAAATATCTTCTAATCTATTGTTTGAAATAAAAATAAATAAATAAAAACCACAACTATAGGTGACTTCCAAGAGTTTCACTTTCAAAGGACACTCACACCTCCCCCACCCTCCCCAGAGCAATTACATAGTATTAAAGCCCTTAAATGGATAGTAATACTTCGTTTTAACATTATTTTATTTTGTAGGCATTAAAAAAACATGAACGATATAAGTCTTATCTCTCAAACCTTTATGTTTTAAGAGATATTAACAAACAAAGTTTCCCCCCCTCTGTTCAACTAGATCAGAAGGGAGGTGCCCAGGTAGACTGCAGAGAGGGACAATCTTCAATTAAGATAAGGGAAAAAGCTGAAAAACTTGTCAAGGGGGGAAGGGATTTCATTGTTTTCATACAAAGAAAATTGTCCCCTTCTGTTATCTGTCTGGTCATACAACCAGATTCACATCTGAGAAGAGATGGCTTACACTAGGTAAAAGGGGCGGGGAGGGGAACTTTGCTTGTGAATATCTCATAAACCATAAAGGTTTGAGGGATAAGACTTATATCATTCTTCATGTTTTTTTAATGCCTACAAAATAAAATAAAGTTAAAACGAAGTATTACTATCCCTTTAAGATTAGTTTTATTATGGAGTATATCCTAGTTTGGAACGATCTATAGATTTTAAACTAACCTGACTTTGGTTGGTGACATTGGCTTCATTAGTGGGAGTATAGGAAGAAAAAAAACATGAGGCCATTCAAAGAGGAAAAGGCTGAGCAATTCTAGAATTGATTTAAAGCGGAACTACCCCTGCTTAACAAGTTTATCTTAAATAACTCCCCATCTGGCCACTAGCTGCTTAGTATCGCTAGTTGCCAGAATTATTACCTTATTAAATAGATTTCTCCTTTATTCCCCGGCTGACAGGCAGGACAGAGTGCGGACATCTTGCCTTAGTGACGTCCGCGCTCCTGCGCTGTCAGTCCCTTCCAGAGCCGAACGGCTCCTAGCAACGTCTCCTAGAGCCTGCTGGGACTGACAGAGCAGGCGCACAGACGTCACTATGGAAAGATGTCTGCGCTCCATCCTGCCTGTCAGCGGGGAAGAGAGCAGAAATCTATTTAATAAGGTAATAATTCAGGCGACTAGCAATACTAAGCAGCTAGTCACCAGATGGGGAATTATTTAAGATAAACATGTTATGAGGTGGTAGTTTCGCTTTAAAATTTTGAGTGCTAGAGGGGTCTCCAACACATTGCTTTCCGATGCGCTGGATACCTTTTAGGCACTCAAAAGGTTAAATGGGGATTTTAACCCCATTAGTGAGAGAGTGGACTCTCATGCCTTGCAGATATGTTAAATACCTTTCTAAGGGTTAAAAGTCCAATTTAAATCAGAGGTGGAAATTTGGGGGATTTTTTTATTTAGTTCCTTGTGGTGAAGCTTGTTTGCCCCAGAACTGCTCTATTTTCTTTAAGCACATGTCCTTAAATCCCACCCCCTCTCTGCACACCCATACTCTCCCTCTATAGCCTGTGGTAGCTTCTATCTCTCAATTCCACATTGCTATCATGGTCCTTGTTCCACAAGTGGCCTCTGTAGCGCATTCCTGCCTCCGCTGAAAGTACACTGTCTACAGTGATTCATTGGGAACCTTGGCTCTGCATTTCTCTATGACACACCAAGGACAGCACAGGCAATTTTACTTGAGTCCCTAATGGATAGATTATTTTTGAATGAGGTCCCAAGAACAATGGCCCATACATATAATCCACCCCCAGTGCTCTTTGGGGCAAAATAAAATGCATCCTTAATTTAAATAGGCTCTTAACCCCTTGGATGCTAGAGAGGCCTCCAACGCAATGTTTTGGAGACTTCTCTAGCTTTCAAGGGGTTAAAAAGGTCCAATAGGCATTTAGTGAATATATTTATCTCCCATGGTTTTGTTGGCATACCCCAGAATTTCCCCACTGGTTTTATACTTAAGGTACAATGATACTAGGCCATCTTTCAGATGGCAACAGAAGTGTTGCCATCCCCACACGAGGTGTGTGACTGATGGCTGTTCTGTGTGAGAGTTAGACAACATTACTGGCTGGTGCCCAAGCAGGGGAGCCATTCATTGGCAGCCTCCAACTCGGCTCATATGAAAGGTTTGACTGTGGCCCCACAGTCCTCTGTACAGAGTGAACTTTACGGAATTCCTGAGGGAAAGCAGTAAAATTGCAGAATGGACTTTGGTGCACTGACACAAGGCTATAGTCACCCATGTGAAGGGCACCATGGTCAATGGGTGACATCACCAATTAAAAAAGCAGTTTTGAAGTAACAAGGGGCATATCTATAAAGTAAGTAAAACAGACAGCTTTTTTTTCACCATGGCAGAAGTATAAAGAGAGTGGAGCAATTCTGGGACAAACCAACAGTGCCATAGGGAACACATAAAACCCCGATTGATTTAAATGGAGCTTTTAACTCTACAGAGGTCATCAACTCATTGCAAAATAATGTGTTTGCCACCTGTCTAGCATTGAAACAGTTACAATTCCCATTTAAATCAATAGGCATGCTAGGAAGTTCTCTCCTTATGTGAAATAGGTTTGTTTGAAAATTTCTCCTCTTTGTAGTTATACATATATGTCCCAGTTAATAATTACCACAGCTGCAGAAGCTGGGTAAATACTGGCAGGCTGCATGTGGGCCTCAAGGCCTGCAGCTGATAACCTGTGTTATCTAGGGCAGTGGTTCTCAAATTCATTTCACGACCAGCGGGGTATGTCTGGCTCTCACTTGTGCCTCTGAACATACAACAGCTGCGTAGACAGTGTATCAATTTTGACTCTATATGCACAACCCGCACTGGCAACTGAATCACAGCAATTCAAATGGATTAATAATAAAAAAAAAAAAGCATACAATTTATCATTGTGTTGTATGGAACAGTTCACGCTTATGAACAATGCAGTGCATGTTTCAAGGTAACGCATCCTGCGGCAACCTTTGGGTCCAACAGTGTGATAATGCAACTTCATGTGAACCGTATTGAATTCAGTGGTGGTGCACCAGATACAACATTAAAGCAATTGCCATGCAATTGAAGCTGCTGTACTGGAGATGAAGAAAAGCATTATAGCAGAAAAAGCAGAGAATCATGTGATTCTTTACTCTTCGAAAAATGCATGATAATCACATATAAACCACATACACATTTTAATCACTTTCATAGAGATTTCAGCACATCAAACAAATTGCCTGTGTGAATTAAGTCTTTGAATGATACACTGTAAAACATTTTGCCCACCTCTGCATTAGAGGGACAACTTCTCATTGACTACTGTGAAAAAGTAACAGTTGTGCTGGGCTACAATAAAATGGTCTGTACACTTGAGTTCTAAGCACTATCCTAACTTCAAACAGTAGCTGCAGCACCATTTTCTTGTAGCACAGCTGTACTCGTACCAAGTATTAGTACTCTGCAGCTTTTTTATGCAGTGTCCCTGAATGGCAAAGGAAAGGTGGTCACCCTAGTCCATGTGCTATATTCAGCATGCTAAAGAAGTGCAATTCTGGGGCAAACCAACTGCACAAGTGGGTACAAATAATCGTTCCTATTGATTCAAGTGGGCGTTTTTAAAGGGATAGTAATATTTAAATATTACTAATCCCCATATTGTAGGAATGTTAAAAATAATTTAATTTGTCCCCAGTGTCATCTCTCAAACCTTTATGGTTTGAGAGATAACCACCCGGAAAGTAAACCCCTCCCTCCCCCGAAGTCAGCATTGTCGCTAACTGCAGGGGAAGTCTGTTGTACAACAGTCAGGTGGCTCTGCAGCAGAGCCGAGATCACGTTAGTAAAAAAAGAATTCTTTCACTGAAATGGTCTTCTATGTGTGCTTGGTTTGAAAGCACATGTAGAAGACCGTTTCAGTGAAATAGTTCTCTTTTACAAACGTGATCTCAGCTCCGCTGCAGAGCCGCCTGATACATGTAAGACCGAATAACCCTGCAGTCAGTACAACGCTGACTTCAGGGAAGGGGGAGGGGGGACTTTGCAGGCAGTTATCTCTCATAAACGTTTGAGAGATGACACTGGGGACAATGAAATTCTTTTTAATATGCCTACAATATGGGGATTAGTAATATTTAAGTATTACTATCCCTTTAAGCTCCTGGATGCTAGCGTGGTCCCCAGTGCATTGCTCTGCAATGTTTTGGAGGCATCTCTAGCATTCAAAGGGTTCAAATACCTTTTAAATCAATGGGAGATTCAGCAATGTTTATATATCCCCTGGTGCAGTTGGTTTGCCCAGAAATGCACTTCTTTATCTCCTGGATATGGCTCCATCTCTCTCGTCCTTATGGTACCCTGATGCAGTGAGCAAGCTCGGAGTGTGCCTTTGCCTTTCTTTTCAGACTTCCTCTACATTCCCCTCTAGTTACCAATGATATAAGCACAGCCCTGCTGGAAGGAAGTCTAAGAGAAAATATACACTGGAAAACTGGAGCAATTCTTTTGTTTTGAACATAGTGCCTTTAGTGGAGCTGATGTAATAAGGACAACTGCAGTCATTTTGGAGTAAATACTGGTGAGATAGCTCAGTTGGGTAACGGATCAGCTGTAAGATCAATGCAAACATCAGGATTGCAGGTTCTAGTCCTGGCAAGGTCACCTTAGCCTTTCACCCTTCCAACTACTTTTTAACCACTTGAATGCAAGACAGGTCTCCAGCATTGCTATTCCATGTGTTGAAGAACGATTGAATATTCAAGGGATTGAAAGCCCCATTTAAGTAAATGGGGATTTGTTTCTCCACTTCTACCTTGCACTTATTGCAGCCTGCCCTGATAAAGCAATGCACTTGAAACATCTGTTGCTAAATTGATGGAAATGTTTGTTTGTCTCCAGTGGTGCATATGGTTTGCCCAAAATTGCACCACACTGTCTTTATAAGCAAGGAATAATCGCCCATATTCATTAGGCTAAAGAGGTGTAGTTCTATAGCAAACCAGCTACACAGAGTTGCATTGAATATTCCACTTGAATGCTAGCAAGTTCTCCAATGCATTGCTTCACTTTGAAATAGCTGGAAAGCCACGGCTTCTCAAAAGCAGCCATCAGAGAACATATCATAATCACTAATAATAAAAGGCCAGATGTATGTTTGTCCAATGCAGTCATGCAAAGTAGAGACTGCCGGAACGCTGTATGTTTGTCTGATGCAGTCATGAGCAGTAGAGACTGCCGGAATGCTGTATGTTTGTCTGATGCAGTCATGCACAGTAGAGGCTGCCGGAACGCTGTATGTTTGTCCGATGCAGTCATGCACAGTAGAGACTGCCGGAACGCTGTAGGTTTGTCCAATGCAGTCATACGCAGTAGAGACCGCCGGAACGCTGTATGTTTGTCTGATGCAGTCATGCGCAGTAGACACTGCCTGAATGCACAGAATGCTGGGAGGTGTAGTTCTGCATGACACACTTTGGCCCATGTACACAGGTTTTTACATTAGTTCCTAATATTAGCATCTGGGAATCGCTAGAGTGCATTCAAGGGGTTAAAAAGCCCAATTTAACAGGCATTTATTTGTCCCCATGGTGCAGTTAGCTTAATCTAGAATAACTCCAGTTTGCTTTTATAAATGTGGGCCCGTGGGTCTTGTTCATCAAGCTAAAAATTCTGGAGCATACGAACAGCATCATAGGGTGGAACTGAAAATGCTGTAAAATCATACTGATTTAAATGTGGCTTTTAACCCCTAGAATGCTAGAAAGGTCTCCAGTGCATTGCAAGACCTTTCTAGCATTCAAGGAGTTAAAGTGGAACTAACTTTATAATGACGGGTAATTTTAAAAGTGTTTTCAAAACCACCTATATTTATATTAGCCTTCTTTATTTAAAACTAAAGTTTAGGAGACACTGAGCTTTATTTGCCAGTTTATGAACATTAGGCAGTACTGGCTAGCACAGTCCAGACAGTGTGCGTCATGTACCAACAATTTATCTCCCTCCCAGCTGTTACTTTCTACCAGGAAGTACTGGTTAATTTGCATTACCTGACAAATAAATAAAGCTAAATACAGTATCTAAAACTATAGATTCCAATAAAGAATGGGTAATACATAAACACAGCAGATTATGAAAGTTCTTTGAAAATCACTCTGCTCATTATGAAGAATTCATCCCACCTCAAAATCCTTATTGAAGTCAAAAGGAATATTAATTTCCCCCTATAGTGCAGCTGGCTTGCTCCAGGATTGAACCTGTTTAGCTTGATGAATAAGGTCCTATAGGTTTGTAACCCTTTGAATGCTAGAGAGAGAGAATGCCTTGCTTCCCAATCTGGCAAAAACCTCTCCCATTTGAGGGGTTAAAAGCTCATATAAAATCAGCAGGCACCCCCTCACCACCACCATCATATGGTGCGGTTGATTTGCTCCAGAATTTGAATCCAATGGCCCATATTTATGAAACCAAAGCAATGCATTGGAGACCTCTCTGGCATTCAACGAGTTAAAAATCTCTATTCAAGTGGACAAATATAAATCCATACATTTCTGTTGCATTAAACAGAGCTTTTTAACCCCTTGAATGCTAGAGAGCAACATATTGGATACATCTCTAGCATTCAAGGGGTTAATAGCCCGATTTACATCAACAGGAATTTTTCTTTGTCCCCTATGGTACACTTGGCTTACTCCAGAATACCTGCAATTTGCTTTTATAACTATGAGCCAATGTTTCCAATCTCAAACAATTTCTCTCATGCATTCAACAGTGTGATAATCTCACGTGTGATCTTAGCCTAGAATGTTGTGCAATGTTATCTATCACCATATATCTCACATGTGATCTTCGCCTGTATGTTGTGCAATGTAATCTATCACCATATCTCTCGTGCTTCTGCTCCAAATGCGTTAAGGTTTCTAACACAAGCATCATGCTTCAGTAACTAAAGACTTTTTGACCATCTCCAGTCTATTCTACACAGACATAAACAAACCTTTATATTAGTAACGTGGCTTTGTGTGATCTTTGTAGTTCAAAGCTTTTCACGCCCTCTGGAAATAATACCAGAAAGTATCTTAGGACATACACAAACACCAATGACATGAGAGGAGTTTAATAACTACTCACTTTACCGTTATAAGGCCAGAAAACCCTATTGGACCCTATACATTTGCCTTTGTTAAATAGATGATGTCTTCAGATCAGTTCTAGATGTACATGGAGGCGGACATGACAGTTTGCAAACTGAAGCAGGCAGAGGAGCAAGGATGGTGGGGCAGTGTCTGATAGTGTGTATGGGAGATCTGTGACTGCCAGTGTGCAATGTATGTCCCCTCATACAAAGCACTGCGTTGGACCCCCCCCCTCCTGTGGCACGTGCATTTGTTGGGGCTTTTTCCCCACAATATTTTTGTGTAGACCTCGTTGGGGGCATCAGAACCCATACAATGAGGTGTAAATAAAAAATAAAGGGGGAAAAAAATCCTGTGTGTGCCACAGGGGTGTCCAGTGGATTGCAAAGCAAACAAATGGTTAATTTTTTTTTAATCGTTACTTTGTATTGAGATGGCCAAACAAGCTCTGATCAAAAAGTAATGATAAAAAATCCTGTGTGTGCCACAGGAAGGGGGTCGGCATTGAACCCCCCTCCCAGTGGCACACACAGGGTTAATTTTTGTTTTAATTTTTTTTTTAATTATATACCTCATTGAGGGGCATCAGGACCCCCGATCCCTCCCCAATGAGGTCTTAGAAAAAAAAAAAAAAAAAAAAAAAAAAATAAATAAATATATATATATATATGTCCACAAACAGAGTGACCCTGTGAGTGCCACAGAGGTCTCCAGCGCATTGCAAAACAATGCATTGGATCCTTGTGGCACTCAGAGGGTTAATTTTTTTTTTTTATCATTACTTGGTAATCAGAGCTTGTTGGGGGGCCTTCAGGGCCAATCATGATGGTCCCCCAACAATCTCTGATAAGGAAGTAATGATAAATGCCCTGTGTGCGCTGCAGAAGGGGGGCTGCATTGGCCCCCCTTGTGGCATACACAGGGTTAATTTTTTTTTCTTTACATTTTTTTTTATTACGGACCTCATTGGTGGGTATCAGGACCCCTCTGATTCCCCCAATGAGGTCTTACAAAAAAAAAAAAAAAAAGGAATAAAAAAAATGTCCCTGTGAGTGCCACAGGGGTCTCCAGCGTATTGCAAAGCAATGCTTTGGACCCTTCTGGCACTCAGAGGGTTAATTTTTTTTTTTATTATTACTTTGTAATAATAAATAATAATAAAATGTTGGGGGGCCATCAGGACCAATCATGATGGCCCCCCAACAATCTCTAGTAACAAAGGAATGATAAAAGCCCTGTGTGTGCCACAGGAGGGGGGGTGCATTGGACCCCCCCTGTGGCACACACAGGGTTATTTTTTTTTTTTTTATATCATAGACCTCATTGAGGGGCATCAGGACCCCCCCCCCCGATCCCCCCAATGAGGTCTTGCAAAAAAAAATAAAAAATCCCCCCAAAAGGAGTGACCCTGTGAGCGCCACAGGGGTCTCCAGCACATTGCAAAGCAATGCATTGGACCCTTGTGGCACTCAGAGGGTTATTTTTTTATTATTATTATTATTACTTTGTAATCAGAGCTTGTTGGGGGGCCATCAGGACCAATCCTGATGGCCCCCCAACAATCTCTAGTAACAAAGGAATGATAAAAGCCCTGTGTGTGTGCATTGGACCCCCCCTGTGGCACACACAGGGTTAAAAAAAAAAAAAAAGTATTTTTTTTTTTTATAATAGACCTCATTGGGGGGCATCAGGACCCCCCTGATCCCCCCAATGAGGTCTTTCAAAAAAAACAAACAACTCACAGGGTTACTTGTGCATTTTTTTTTTTATTACTTTTTTTTTATTCATTCAGACCTCGTGGGGGACATCAGGACCCCTCCTGGTGTCCCCCCAGTTATTGATCTCCCAGCCGATAGGCGACTGCAGGAGAACTTCCGGGTAGGAGTGAATCGGCTAAGGGAAACTTCCCTAACATCATCGGTGATCATGCCACCGATGACGTTGGGAGGCTTCCCCCGGTCCCGCCCACTCCTACCCGGAAGTTCGGGTAGGAGAGCAGAAGAGGGAGAAGCTCTGCTTCTCCGTTGGCGATATTGATCTCCCAGCGCGATCGCCTGGGAGATCAATACCTGGGAGGACATGAGGAGTAATCCTCATGTCCTCCCAAGAGTGCCAGGCTGCATTTCAGCTGAAATGCGGCCACTGCCAGCCGGTTATACCGGCTTAAGCAGTGACCGCATTTTAGCTGTCAAATGTACAAGCGTGGCACAGCAGGTACAGCTGTGCCCACTCGTACATTGTACCCACCTGGCACTCTAGGGGTTAAATCAATGGGAGTATTTGTTACCCAGGGAAATGCCATTGTCATAGACACAAATCATGTTTAAGTACCCTGGTTAGAAAACGTATTGTGCAACAGGTGTTGCTGCCAGTCATAGACTATGGTGATGTAGTACAGCTCCAGCACCAGAAATCCATCTTAGTAAACTTGACACCCTGTATAAGTCACGTTAGCCTCCAATGTAATTACACTAATCATCGCTGTGATATGTTAAAAGAACTAAACTGGTTAACACTCAAATCTAGACGTGCCCTTCACCTTTCTTGCTTAGTACACAACCACTTCTCTGGAAAACTACCAGAGTACCTGAGCAGTATGCTCACTCCTGCTCTCCATACTAACTACAATCTCCGCTCCACTGCTAACAACTCACTGCGTATACCACAATACAAGAAAGAAGCAGGAAGATCTGTCTTCTCCTTCAGAGCTCAAAAGGCCTGGAACAATCTGCCTGAAATAATCAGATCTGCTCCCAGTCTAAAATCCTTAAAAGTAAATGCTTCTTTATATCTAAAAACAGTGTGTAACTGTATATAATTTTAATATTCCATATGTATGTATATTCATGTGTATGTATATATATAATAACATGCAATATATAATGTTTCTCAATCTGTGTAAATATGTACCCTTTACTGAACACTATCCAGGACATACTTGAAAACGAGAGAAATCTCAATGTATTCTTCTTGGTAAAACATTGTTTAAATGAAAATTTAAATCAATGGGAGTATTAGTTACCCATGGAAATGCCATTTACATCAATGGGAGTATTAGTTACCCAGGGACATGCCATTTAACCCCTTAACGACCGGCGGTCCTGGGACATTTCCGTCCCATAAGGACCGCATAGGACCACTTGGACGCGCCGGTACACGTGACCTGTCGCGTGTATAAGCGCGCCACTATGGGGCCTGATAGAGATCGCTCCGATCTAGGAGCGGTCAATTTCAGGCCCTATTTTTACTTACAGCGCTCCCGGTAGAGCGCTGTAAGTAAAAAGTACGTGAAGTACTATGACCGTCATCGGTCCTTGAGTATTTCAAGGACCGTGACGGTCATAGTACGTCACATGTCGTTAAGGGGTTAAATCAATTGGAGTATTTGTTTCCCAGGGAAATGTCATTTAAATCAATGGGAGTGTGTGTTACCCAGGGAAGTACCATTTACATCAATCGGACCATTTGTGACCCACGATTCAGTATGCCTGCCTTCAGATTTCTGTGTACCTTTGTGCTAATGACTCTAAGTGTCAGTTGAGCAACATGTTTTGTCCATAGTAAGTTATGGGGTTATTATTAGGTGTTATTTCTCCTGTAACCCTTTGAGAGTCGGAAAAGTACATCTCTCTGGCACTCAAATGGTTAATCCCATTTATAAAGAAAACTGACCACTTTTATGTTTTAGAACTCTCACACCCAGAAATTAACCCATTGTGCGCCAGAGGGGTATGCAACACATTGCAGAAGCGTTGCACACCCCTCTGGCACTCAAAGGGTTTATAAAAATAAAAATGCTTTCTAGGAATACATAATTTTTTGCTGCTCCCATCCCTTTAATAACACAATGCAAGTTAATTATTTATATACTTGCTGAGATTTAACCATTTGCATGGCAGAGGGCACTAAAAAGGTTAAAAAAAAATTAAAAGGATTCAGGTACTAGGAAGTTACAAGTCAGCGGGCCTTATGTACAAAAGACAAGAGAATAAAGAGGGTCAAACTATCTGCACAAAAAAGGGCAGTAGGAAGGTACTTTCTAACTAAAGTTTGTTGTCTAACTTTAAACTCTTTCAATGACCAGGTGACGTCTGTACGTCACTTGGTGCTTATGGGAAAGGTAGCAACACCGCTATCTCCTCCATACTATCGCCTTCTTAGGAAATCCAGCAGCAATAGACTTCTAATCCTGCACATCAAAGGAATCTGCGGGGCAGTGACAGAAAGGGTGCAATTTAAACCATGCAAACTCTGCTCCCTTGTTAGGCACCTTCCTATAGTTATATGGCACCTTTTATCAGTATATATATATATATAACCCCTTGATTGCTAGAGAGGTCTCCGATGCATTTATCTGCAATGCGTTGGAGACCTATCTAGCACTTAAAGGGTTAAATGCCACATTTACCATCTCTCTTCCCATGGTGCAATTGGTTTTCTTGTGCATAACACTGAGTGAGGCTGATGTACTAAGTAACACTGGAGCAACTGCATCATAAGGGACAAACTGGAAGTATCGTTTACAGTGACATGAGATGGTACAGTATACTTTTGATTGTGAGAATGCTTGTTATATTTCCATAATAATGACATGATGTGCAAGTGTTTAGTACAGTGACTCTAGGAAAGCACAGAATAGAGTTACACAAGACTGTGGAAGTGATTGGTACATTGACTTAAGGCTAGCACACAATAGTGCATGGCTGGACAACCTTAGCCCCCCCCCCCAGCCATTTAGGACTACAATTCCTTGCAGCCTGGCTGGGAATGATAGGAATTGTAGCACATAGTGCAAAACAGCTGGAGGGCCTCATGTTGTCCAGCCCTAGAACAGAGGGACACTGTTTGGTAAGTGTATTGTACAGTGACGTGAGTGTGGCACAGAACAGAGGTACACAATACTGTGAAAGTGTGGGTGCAGTAACAAGACTGAAGTGTGTGGAATATTAGCATGAGGTTGGCACAGGGCAGGCATATGAGATAATGGAATTGTCTGTCTTAGTGACAGGGCTGGCACAGAATCTGTGCACAGGAGAATAAACTTGTCTCATATAATGACATGTCACTGACACAGGGTGGGGACACATGCAGCTCTAAGCAGAGAGACTGGCAACTGTTGGGGAAATTTCCCTTTGCTGTCCCAGTGACAAGACAATAACAATGTGAAGCAAACAGAAGTCAGAGAAGGGAAATGAAACTGCTTCCTATTCTCATTTTACACAATGCACACAGCTGCAAGATGGTCTTAGTACAGGCATGGTTAGAGTTGTCGAACCGCTACCTGCTGGGGACTACATCTCACATCCCCAACGGCAAACTTGTATAATCTGCTTACTTATATGTGCCATGCAACGGCTAGCTTTGCAATGCATTGCACTTCCTTCTGGCACTCCAAGAGTTATGGGTGCAGTTCTATAAAGTTCATCTGGTATTTGTTTTGTGGAATGTAATAAAAGTCCAGCCCTGCAGATGGGTGTCAGATTTTGTTTTGACCGTTAAATCTGTTTACGGCCACAGAATGAGGAAGTGTTTGTCAATCAAGTGATTTTGCTTTTTTATAGTCTCTCTAGTTCAGAGGTGGGAAACCAGTGGCCCTCCAGCTGTTCACGACTGCAATTCCCATAATCTCCAGCTAGTCAAAGGCTAGATGAGATTGATAGTAATTGTATTTCTGAACTACCAGGGAACCTCAGATTACCCAGCCATGTTCTAGTTCCTACTGGAAAGCATGCAATAGGGACAGGCTGTTGATCAGCTGAGGGTGATGATAGTTGTAATCCAACAACAAAAGGAGGTAATCAACAAGTTACCTTTAATACTCTTGCTGTATATAGAGGGGGGGGGGGTGCATTGTGAGAAACTATGCCACGTACATTAGGGGCTTGTAGCTGTAGGTATGTGTATCTTTATTTGCATGGCACCACACAATATTTGTAGCACCTTACAACAGAGGTATCTTCTGTATAATAAAAATTGCTAGGCTGTGAAGCCCCCTGTGTGCGTAACAGTACATGCACAATGGAGACTGGAGTGCCCCGCTCTGGACTGGTGCTTTCTACCAAACGGCTCACCGTCTGTCTGTACTCCTGGCTCCGGGGCAGCAGCCAAGGCCACTAGGTGGCACTTTAGTCCGTGTACACTGGCTTTCATACTAGTGTTATAGTAAATAAATGGGGCTAAAATAGGTTTTGCAATCACAAAAACAATAGGAGAGAGGCCCCTGCCC
The DNA here is from genome assembly GCA_037306005.1 of Rhinophrynus dorsalis. Classification (NCBI taxonomy): domain Eukaryota; kingdom Metazoa; phylum Chordata; class Amphibia; order Anura; family Rhinophrynidae; genus Rhinophrynus; species Rhinophrynus dorsalis. The sequence continues at coordinate 564,738,240 of CM074719.1, read as the reverse complement.
CAAGGAGCTTACAGTCTAAATGGGTAATAGAAGAAAGACAACAGGGTATGAAGTAGTCAAGCTGTAAAAAAGGGGTGTAAAATATGGATGCGATTAGTGTACACCATGAGCTATGTTTATATTGAAAAGAGGAGAGTTTCTAGGACAAATGAACTGCACCATAGGGGAGAAATAAAAATTTGCTATGCAACATTTCATAATTAACCCTTTGAGTGCCAGAGAGGTATTGGATACCTCTCTGGCATTCAAAGGGTCAAGACACTGCCATTGTAAGGGCCGTCTGATACACAGAAGTCTCCAGTGCATTGCTTCAGGATACTTTGAAGAAGTCTTAATGGTCCATATGGGTCAATGACTGTTGTGCTGCAATCAGAGACACATGGAGTCTGATGTACTAAGGAGAAACTGAGAAATTTGTCACCACATGTGACAAATAAAAATTTACATTGATATGGAAGGGGCTTTTTAATCCCTGTAATGCTTGAGAGGTCTGCAACACACTGCTTCACAATGCTTTCACGCTTCTCTCTCCGACCCACTGACCAGCAGTTCATGTGGCAGGAGACACACCCAATAGCACTTTCACCTTCTGTATCCAACCTACCTTCCTCTAGACTGTAAGCTCTCATGATCAGGGCCCTCTGATCCTTCTGTTCTTCCCGTATGATTTACTATTTAATATCTCTGTACGTCTATTCCCTATTGTACAGCGCTGCAGATTAAGTTGGTGCTACATAAATAAAGAATAATAACAATGCTTTGAATACCTCTCTAGCATTTTAGTGGTTAAAAGCTGAACTTAAATCAATGGCAATTTGGGGAATTTATATTTTTGTTGCCCTGCCTCATTGAAGAAACATGATGGCCTACCAGCCCATTCTCCATGTCAATGTGCCCTCATTCTGTGCCAAATTCATTCACTGTTCCAAAAGTTAACAGATGGGGATGGGTGAAAAGGCCAGTTTTTTCCTCTCAGGAATTTAGGTTGAAAACGGTCAGTTGCTGCTTTTTCCAATTAAATTACCACATCCCAAGGTATTTCCAGCTGGAACTTTGCTGGTTCTCCCAGAGGGTGAGATGTTCTGGCTATACCAGAGAAGCAGGACCATTCTGCAGGCCAGTATGCCTGGTTCTCTGGCTATCAGTGCAGTTGGGCAAGGCTGGGGATCAGGATGTGTGGTTCCTTAAGACAATCCTGGGAGGTTTTTATGTGTGGCTACTGTAGGGTTAGTAAGTGTGGTTTTATGTCTATGTTGGGACAGATGGGGGGGGGGGGAGGTTAGCATGCATTGTCTCTGGCTACCAGTGCAGTGGGACAAGGCTAAGGCTCAGCATGCGTAGTTCTATGGCTACCATGGGTATAGTATGTAGTGGTTCTGTGGATACCAGTTCAGTGGGACAAGGCTGGGAGCTGCTGCTGAAGAACTGTACTTTTCGTTGGAATTTCGGCATAAGGCTAAAATTGCTATATTTAGTTTTGCACGTTCCTATTTTTGGGAGAACGTTTTTGCCCATGCCTATTAACAGAATCATGTGCCCCCGCTCTGTGCCTGACTCAAGTCACTCTTTTATACAATTTCCTTTCTCATTTGTCTATCCAGTGCCACTCATTTACTTGTAGCAAATTTCCATGGTCTTGTATTGCTTTGTTCTGTACCAGTCTCCTGTGCCACCTGTAACAGAACCTGGTACTTTTATGGTGTCATATAGCAGCTGTATACTTTGCCCAATGATAGGCCGTTTTCCAGCCAAAGCTGCTGCTGCTGTCTCCAGATCAAACCATCAATTCTCTTCTCCAAATTCCCATAATTCTCCAGTCCCAGTCCTCTATGTCCACCCCATACCCTGTGTTGTTGTCATAACTTTCCCTGTCCTAGCACATCAGAAAAATAACAAAAAGCCAGGGGATGCTTACGCTCCCCAAAAGAAGCAGCCAGGGCTACACATTTTAGTAGCAGTCATCCTACATAAAACTATTGAGGCTGATGTACTAAGAATTGAAGAAATTCTGAAGTAAAGTAACTGTACCACATAAAACTAGTTGGAATTTAGAAAATGCCAGTTTATTTAAATTGGTATTTAAAACATGGAATGCTAGAATACAAATATCTAGCAATCCAGGGGTTACAAACCCTATCTGGCTCAATGATTATTTACGTCAATTTCCTGTAGTGAATTTGGATTGTCCCTGATTTACTCCAGTTGTTCTAATCGTATCTGTTTCAGTAGTATAAATTCCAGCCTCATACTCCCAAATCCCCAGCCGCCCTCAATTCTCACCTGTGCTGTTTTCACCAGCATTCGTGCAGGAGGCTGCCAGCAGCACAAGGAACGCGATCCCCAGCCAGGCCCAGACATCCCCGGTGAGCCTCATGTTGCATCTAGTATAACCACTATAACAAGCAGCGCGAATCAAGTCCTAGCCACCCACAGTGTTCGCACACACTTCTCGGACTGTAACCAAGAACACACCGCGGGAGCGCGTAACCATAGCTCAAGGCTGTCAACGGGGCTGCGCATCATGATGAAACGCAAACGCTGGCAGGAAGAAGTGCACATGCGTTCCACTGTATGTGTCTGATCTAGAAAGAGGGACACTTAGGAGGCATGGTATACTCGACGTTAAAAAGTTATTAGTGTAGTGTATTGGCTGCACAACTTCAAATTATTTTACCACGGTTTTTTGTAGATGCCTTTCTGGGAGGATACAGTCTATGACAAGACACCGTTTTGCACAGTACTATGGCGCTGTTGGCGCACTGCAATGTGACTTGCCAGGGGAAAAGTGTCTCTGGGACTGTTTTGAAACACAGGTTCAAAAGCCATTTCAGTATAACTGTACATCACGTTCATAATAAATGCATGTATTTTGTGGACTTATCTAGCAGAGTTATATGTTAATGAAAGGGCATTTGTTAGGGGCCTTCAGTCTTAGGGGGCATCATCTTGGGCTTCCAACATTCCCATTTTTTACAGAAAATAATTTATGCAATCCTTTGGTCAGTGGGGACAAGATGAATATGGCCTTTGATTCATCTGGCCCTTGAGGAAAAACGTTTGGACAGCCTTCACTTAGGCTATGAATCACTCTGTAAACCATTACCTTTAATCCACAGTGATTTCACATTAAACATTTAGTACAAGAACCTGGCATTTATATGTAGAAAATGTTTACCAATAACATAATATCATCACACGCTATATTTGTCATTAATCTCCAATGCAGTTAACATTGCACTTTACACTATATATATACCCTGAGAAAACTATAAACCTAGCAGAACCAATTTTTTCCAATTATATATTGGTGGGCTTGACCCACTATCATTATAGGGAGCTGATTTTAACTCCACAACTGTCACACAAGCTACCAGTCTTGATCTACATTAAATACATTGACACTTTGAGTGCCAGGAAGGTATCCAATGCATTACTCTGCAAAGGGTTAAAGATATCCAGTGAACGTTAATAATTCCATGGCACTGTAGCAGGAAAGATTCTGGCAAAGTGCTCCCAAATGCCTGCCAACCACTTCCCAGTAACATACATACCTCCCAACATTTCAAATTGCCAAAGAGGGACACTTGTGTTTTAGAGGGTGTTGCTGGGGGCATGACTAGTGGGTGGGGCATTCCCAATAATTTTTAGGCTATTTCATGACCTACTGACACCTCCTTGTGTAAATTAATAAATGACTTATAACAAGACCAATGTATTTTACTTACACAGACTAATTTCAACACATGTACTGATGTTTAAACAAACAATAATGTGAGTTTTATTGCTGTAGAGCAATGTGATACACTTTTATACACACCACACAATCTGATCACCTAAAAAGAGGGACATCAGGGTGGGAAAGAGGGACAGAGGGATTTGGGATTAAAAGAGGAACTGTCCCTCCTAAAGAGGGACACTTGGGAGGTATGCAGTAAGGCAGAAGGTGGTGTTTATAACATGAATAGCCTGTGCTCAATAAGCATAACCTTTATCTTAGGGACTCGGTCTCACTCAGCCTGTCGCACTATCAGCGCGGCAGTCACCTCCAATAAAATGTGCTCTCACTCACTGATGCTAATTCCAGCAATCACCAACATTGGCAGTTCCACACTGCAAAATCCATGTGCGTAGATGTCTGCTGTATATAAGCATGCTAAAACATGATGAAGGGCATAGTGCGCTGCTGCACTTGATGAAGTGACAGTAATGTTGCAGCAGGAGATCAGATGAGCAAATAGTCACAGGGGAGTGGCCCAAGTGGCACAGCAGTAAATAAACCAAAAGCCCATGCAGGTGCTGCATTGTATATTTGTATTACCTTTGTACCGAGGGTCCTGTCCTCAAGTGGGTGGGCTGGTGGATGTGATAGGGCCATTGCCAAGTGCCCCTAAAAATTTGGCTACCTAGGCAATTGCCTATCCTGCTTATTTATAAATCCGGCCCTGAATTTAGAGATGGAAGAGGATGAAAGGAGAAGATAAGGGATGGAAGGAAGGATAGAGGATGCAAGAGAGAAAAAAGATGGAGAGAGGATGAAAGGAGGGTGGGAGGAGATAAAAGGAGGTGGACAAAGGAGGGATTATTATTATTATTATTCTTTATTTATATAGCGCCAACTAATTCCGCAGCGCTGTACAATTGGGGAATAGACATACAGAGGTATTAAATAGTACAATCAGATGTGTAGAACAGGAGGATCAGAGGGCCCTGCTGGTGAGAGGGATGAGGATTGAAACAGGAAAGAGAGGGTAAGAGAGGATAAAAGGGAGTGAAAGAGAGAATAAAAGGGTGAGAGAGCATGAAGGGTGTGGAAGAGGATGATAGGGGGATTATTTTGAAAAGAGGAAGGCAGAAATTGAAAGGAGGATGAGAAAGGATGACAGGGAGAAAGAGGATGAAAGGTGGGGGCTAGAGAAGTTGAAAGGTGGGGGCAGGAGAAGATGAAAGGAGGGGGCAAGGGAAGATGAAAGGGGCAAGACGGAACTAAATTAAAATGAAACTCAACCTAGCAGAGGACCTCTACAAGTAAAGGCACAATGTATGCGTGTGTGTGTGTGTGGGGGGGGGGGTTACCCAGTTTACATTTACAGTTGTCATCTGTTTCCTGTGTTTTCCACTGTTGAGCATTAACTATGCTGACCCTTTAATGCAGGACATTTAAAATTTCATTATGAATACACAGTAACCACGGTGGGTTAGGAAAGGTCTTTCCACATTAGTACTAAACCTCTGATTACCGAACACCAATATAAGTGAAATTACTGAAATAAATGTTAATCTAAAATACAAAATTGCATAGCTAGCCCCCTACACCAGGGAAGATCCAGTGACATTCTCTCTTTTCCCCACCACTTGGCCTATATGGTGACAAGACCAAAAACTAAAAGGATTGTGGGGTCCAGTGATACAGTGTACATTTTAGGACATCTTTCTTCTCTCTCAAACTCTCTCTTGCCACCTCCAAATCTGTCATACATCAGCACAAACTCCCTCATACATCAGCACAAACTAACTAATACATCAGCACAAACATCAGCACAAACTCCCTCATACATCAGCACAAACTCCCTCATACATCAGCACAAACTAACTCATACATCAGCACAAACATCAGCACAAACTCCCTCATACATCAGCACAAACTCCCTCATACATCAGCACTAACATCAGCACAAACTCCCTCATACATCAGCCTATACTGCAACACACATAATTTCTTAGCACCAACTATCTCCTAACTTCCTGTTGTTTACAACAGCTTCACATTAGAAACGTGATATTTCGTAGACCACACAGTTAAACAGGTTGAAAGAGAACCACCAGTGGTTGGCTAGTTGAAGTGTCCTAGCCAATTAGGTAAAAAATGTTTTTGTTAAAAAAGTCAGGCGGGCCTGCAACGTGGGTCAGATGGGCCACATTATGGATGCCCATGCATGAAGGCAATCTTATGGGATCATACATATGCGTGGCTGCAGACATATTATTTTAAAGTTAACATAAAAGTGAATAAGTGGCTCTGGGGAATTTGTATATTCTTTCATTAATTTAAATGGGGCTTTTAACCCCTTGAGTACTAGATAAGTGGTGTGTGAGTGGTGGTAAAGTGATCATACACTCCTGTCCAGGCACGGGAGTAGGATGCTAATGTCAGGGGAGATGCAATTGAGGTTTTGTACATTTCCACTCATGATCTATAATTTGTTTAAAGGAATAGTAATATGTCACAATAAAAGCAGCTCCAAATAATTTTCATAGTATTTGGGCCATGGAGAGTGTTATTTCAATACTGTCAGGGTTATAGTTCAAGAGTTACTGAATGATAAAATATCCCCTCCCGCTCCTTTGACTGATGTAACACTGCTCACTTCAGAGCAGACTGTCCGGATGGATCGCAGAGAGGGACAATCTTCAGTTAGCATAAGGAAAAACATGAAAAACCTGTCATGGGGGGTAGGGTTTTCCTTATGTTCACAGTAAGAAGATTGTCCCTTGCTGTGAGCTGTCCAGTCAAGAGACCAGATTCCACATCTGAGGGGAGGTGGATTACACTAGACAAAAAGGGACGGGAGGGGGATACTTTATCATTCAATTACTCTTGAACTACAACTATGAAGATTAATTGGAGCTGCTGTTTTTGTGAAATACTACTATCCCTTTAATAAGTAAATGATCTTTCAGTAAGCAGTGTAACTGCCTTTCCTGTCCAGATCCTTCTTTTTATTTACTTTTTAGAAACACTAGAGGAAACAGATGTAGAAGGTGTCATAGTAAATCTTTACTCGTTTCCTCCAGAGGCTGTTCCTGCTACAGAGAACAAAACTAGATTAATGGCCCCCGTTAAACTTATAATATTTGGGCAACCCACACAAATTTGGTGAAGCAATGGATTAGAGACCTCTCTGGCATTCAATGAGTTAAAAGTCCCATTTAAATAAATAAAAATACTTGTTTGTTTCATAAGGTGCAGTCAGATTGCACCAGAATTGCTCCATGTTTGGCTTTTTAGCTGTACCACATTGTCTTAAACAAGAGCTCAAAATAAAGGACTGTGAAAGTTTTATTGTCCTCACACAGGAAGAGAGCATAGTGGGAAGCAGGCTGAGTTACATCCATAACCTCATAGAACAGACAAGGACAGAAAGTAGCATGAGGTTTAAAAAGGGGAAACTATCAACAGAGTTAAAGAAATGAAAGTGGCTTTCTGGTAAGGGCCAATAACAGGGCCGTGACTGTCCTCACACAGGATAATGCAGCCTATATACACGAGTACTAGAGGGGTCCGCAACACATTGATTTGCAATACGTTGCAGCCCTCTCTGGCACTCTAAGGGTTAAGGCATTAAGCATGTGATAATAACATTTTGGCTTTTTCATAAGAATGGGTGGGATGGGAGAAAGACAGACAGGCAGGAAACAAGTATCAAGTGCTTTATTAGTGAAATATCGACCTTTAAGCATGTGAGATTAAAAAGGTGCTCTGGTGAATTGTCCGACATTTTGATATCACCCTTAAGATTCAGGCGACATTTTTAACTCGCCATTGTTATGGTTGCCCAATAGAGGGCGACATTTCAATAGTGAGATAACTCATACTATCCCAAACACTGATACACTGAGAGTTATATTAAAGTGAACTTTATGATGTTGAACTAAAACCCAAGAGATCAGATGAGATATTCTGTTCTTTATACACATTTCAAAGTAATAAAACCTACATTTAATATAGAACAATACTATGTGATAGAATATATTACCTTGAGGATCTAAACAAATATCTTTTTCCTTTTTTTAGACATCTGTTTTTCTCAAAAATTGGAAAGAAACAAGTTCCATTTTATATTCCCTTCTCTTCCTTATAGCTACAAAAAAGTTATTAATTCTATTTCCTCATTCAGGCCAACAGGTACTTGGGTTCCAAGTAAGATCCAAAATGATTCCGTCCTATAGAGATCAGTGAATCTCCATGGATCTTTGGCTAGTATGCTTTCTAATCCTATCACCCTATGGTTTTGAATCACCCTTCCATACAGTCATTAAAGTGGCATGGAAACCCTGTCCCCTGTACTAGTTTTCTTCTGTGCTCACCTATTCTTTCCCGTAGACAAGGGGTTATTCTTCCCAAATATCTTAGATTACATCTGCAAATCAACATGTATACTACAAATTTTGTCCCACATGTGATAAGTTGCTTTATCTGGTATTTTGTTAGAGTAACTCATATGTCTACAGTTGAAGCATGTTCCCTTATTGCACTTAAAACTTCCTAGCAAGGGGGAAGGGGCTACTGTCACATTTACGTTGGTCATAAGTTTTTTAGGGTGACTAGAGGCTATATAATTCCTTATATTTTTCCATTTCTGTAAATCACTTTTGAGCTTTCTGTTAGCTCGCACCTTTATAAAGGGTCCTGCCTTAAAGCGATAGTAATACTTAAATATTACTAATCCCCAAATTGTAGGCATGTTAAAAAGAATTGAATTGTCCCCAGTGTCATCTCTCAAACCTTTATGGTTTGAGAGATAACCAAACGCAAAGTTCCCTCGTCCCTCCCTCTTCCCTGAAGTCAGTGTTGTACTGACTGCAGGTGAAGTCTGTGGTACGACAGGCTTGCCTCTCTGCAGCAGAGCCGAGATCGCGTTAGTACAAAAGAATTATTTCACTGAAAGGTCTTCTTCATGTGCTTGGTTTGCAAGCACACGTAGAAGACCATTTCAGTGAAATAATTATTTTTTATTAACGCGATCTTGGCTCTGCTGCAGAGCCTCCTGATATCCGGACATAGCAACAAAAATGGTAAAGAGGGCTGACAGGTGGTGTATCAATATGGTTGTGACGTGGTAAAGTGCAATGGACATGTTGAAACCATGCCTTCTGCACAGTTTTATTAAATCGTACAATTAATATCATGGGGAGTGGTCAAGAAGCGCAAAGGGGTGGTGTTATTATGCAGAGTGGATGTGGTTTCCTAAAAAGTGGTGGAGCACCTGCCAAAATTAGTTTGCCAAGATATGTGACTCCTTAGTGACCTCAGCAGTATTTTTGCAGCTTTTCAGTTCAAAAACTGCAATGTGATTAATGATTCTCATGGTGCAGTCTGCCACTTAAAGTGTTAGTAATGCCTATTTAAAATACTTTCCCTGGGTCCTCTGTATAATAATTGCAACACAATGCGCTATGTCAAACATCTTACTTCTTTGTAGTTCAAAAGTTATTCAGCTCTAAAGATCCCCCGCCCGTCCCTTCTTGCTGAAGATGCAGGCTGGTGAGAACGGCTACAGAGAGGGACATTCAGTAAGCAAACGAAAATCCTGCAATTCTGGAGCAAGCCATCTGCACTGTGCGGGACAAACTAATATTTTCAAAATTCATGATGATATAAATAGGGCTTTTAAACCCCTAGAATGCCAGAGAGGAGTTGTTATTTGTCTCCTATTTTGCAGTTACCGTAAAATCTCAGGTATAAAACACACCTGTGTATAATACGCCGGTGTATATGTCAGACTATTTATATGAAGGTATCCAAAGGGTTAAAACAGAGAACCACTCAGGTTGGATTTCTTCACTTAAATAGGCAATTGACAATAAAATCATTCGAGAACTTTATCTTTAATATGTGTTGACACGCTACTTCACAGTAACGAATTCACAAGAATCAATCCTTCATATTTGTGCAAAAATATAAATTTTATTAAAATACAATATATATACAAGTATCAGCAACAATGAAATATATAAGTGATTAGCAATTATAATAGGTACATAGAAAACCAAACCACACTTATTACCATGAGGATTACCAGCGGTGCAAGGGTTAACCACACATAGGTATATTCAGAGGTATAATAACAATAATTGCATTCAGTAGCATAGAATAAGTTAATTGATTCTTACAATTAATATAATACAGTTGGCCGCAGTGTCTCTTAATACCTCTGCCCCAGAAACTGTATAGACTATGCGAATTATGATGTAAGGGGTATTGTGAGATGAATTAAATAATTCCTCTAACAATTCCTTGTATCATATCTCAATAATAATCAAATTTAGGGAATAACTGGAATAGAATCCCAGATTTAAATCACTATAATTTAATTATCTACTGAATTTAATATTGAATATCTCTGAATAAAATATATAAATTGCAATTAATATAGTCAATCAAAGATTATACAAATAATCTACCAGAATTAATCCAGTAACATATGTCTAGTAATGCAACATATATCATAATTTTGACTACAGCAACATATATAAAACCTATAGGCACTCCAAGGGTTAATCCACTCGTTTAAAATAGATGCCACACCCAGAAGTTATTTTGTCTATTAAAAGTGAATACCTTCAAATTACAAAATATAAGCCTAGTACCCTCACAGAGAACTTTAGAATGCACACCACAAATAAATAGACAAACAGCAGTTAAAGAGTTAATAAATAAATTCCAAGAATTCCCTTGATGAAATATCAGCTATTATAATTTTACCAGAAACACAATATTCTAGACATACCAAAATTATATTAACCAATATACACAAGGATAAATATATCTCACTGCTATCTCTATTTTATGATCTCTCTGGTAATTTATAACAATTAATTAATTAATTCTGCGTAATTTCTTAATTACTATGCTAAATATAGCAGATTATAATATTTAACTGGCCAGGCTTCTATGGGCAAATATATATATATATATATATATATATATATATATATATATATATATATATAATTTTCCTCAAATATCGAGGAAATATACTTATTTTGAAATTAGGCAGAATTAGAATAAATAAAATATAATTACCAGGTCAATCAGTGTGGATTCTTGAAGTTATAAGGTGTGGTCAGGAATTTTATCAGCAGCCAAGAGAGCCCAGGAATCCAGAGTTTTCTTTTTCAGGAAGTCAACCCTGAACTAAGAGTATTTTAGCATTATATTGGCAATTTCTGCCTTATCAGTAATTCCCACCTTTTTCTAATGATTGGACAAAGATCCATCTCATTATACCGTGACATCACCAGTCAGACCTGATTGGATACTCATATCTTATGCTAATCAAATACAAACATAAACATTATGAGTATTTTACAATATAAAGGCTGCAGATGGCGCCATTACGCTATATTAAAAGTTTACAGGTGACAGATCACATGGCTTTCATCAGAATTAAGAAAGGGCAGAAGGTTATCAGAAACCCCATAAACCAGTCATTTTGCTATTTCTTTCACATAAAGGAGTCCTCTCTCACAGACATCATGGCTACAGTTTACCTATTTATCACCCATTAATGTCAGGCCCAATAATATTCCTTTGTCTTAAGGATGAGAGAATCTGAACACATTTTAAACAGAATTTCAATTAATTTCTACTATTAGAGTTAACCCTCTATGCTCCCCCAGGACAAAGTCTCTGACATATATTAAACCCAAGATTTAGGGGAAAACAAGAGTGCCTATGTATAATACGCACCCTTGTTTTCCCCCTTGCTAAAAATGTTTTTAATGCTGGCAATCCCTTCCCTCCCTCCCCCAATGTGCTATCCACTTTCATAATAAAGCTTACTGTGCTCCACTGAGGTCCCTTTTGTTGGCAAAAGCATAGAAGGCAAACTTCATCTGGGTAAATCTTCTCTGCGGGCGGCATGCTTGCATTTGCCGCCTGCCCGTTGAAGGAAGCAGGTGGGCGGCAAATTCAAGCATGCCGCCCAGCAGAGAAGATTTACCCAGATGAAGTTTGCCTTCTCTGCTTTTGTCTACAACGGGGACCTCAGTGGAGGTATCACGGTGCCCGTGATTCGTGCTGTTCTGTGTCTGTCACTTGCTGAGTAATCCTGATTGGCTGTCTGCTTTTAGCCCTCCTCACACAGCCTTTTTAAACCCAGGTTGAGCACTTCCAGGTTGCCCTTTTGTGGTGTTTCTGACTTCACTTGTCCTGATCTGCATGTCAGGCTTCTGTTCCTGCTGATCCTACTGATCCTGCGTTCCGGTGTTCCAGTGTTCCTGTATGCTAGTGTTCCGGTGTTCCTGTGTTCCAGCACCGAGCGGGTTAATCTTGCTGAGTTCCTGAGTCTCCTGCCTGCCGCTTCTCCAGCCGGTCCGCTCTGCACCGGCGGTTCCGGTAGTTCCAGTCTTCTGTCAGTGCATCAGTCTCGCCCTGGTGGACTCCCCGTTGGAGTGTAGGGCTCCTGCTGTAGCCCGTCGCTCCGGCGACATTGTTCTTTTTGCTGCTGCTTATCATTGTTGGTTCCAGCGTGCGGACGCTGCTTTACTCCAGTAACCTGGTGGCGACATTTACTGTAGGTCCCAGCGTGAGGACGCTGGTTTACTCCATTAAACCAGGTTGCGATATACACAGTTGGTTCCAGCATGCGGACGCTGGTTTACTCCATTAAAACCTGGTTGCGATATACACTGTTAGTTCCAGCGTGCGGACGCTGGTTTACTCCATTAAAACCTGGTGGCGACAATTTCTGTTGGTACCAGCGTGAGGACGCTGGTTTACTCCATCAAAACCTGGTTGCGATATATACACTGTTGGTTCCAGGGTACGGACGCTGGTTTACTCCATTAAAACTTGGTGGCGACATTCACTGTTGGTTCCAGCGTGAGGACGCTGGTTTACTCCATTAAACCTGGTTGCGATATACACTGTTGGTTCCAGTGTGCGGATGCTGGTTTACTCCATTAAAGCCTGGTGGCGACATTTACTGTTGGTCCCAGCGTGAGGACGCTGGTTTACTCCATTAAACCTGGTTGCGATATACACTGTTGGTTCCAGCGTGCGGACGCTGGTTTACTCCATTAAACCTGGTTGCGATACTCTGTTAGTCCCAGTGTGTGGACACTGGTTTACTCCATTAAACCTGGTTGCGATACTCTGTTGGTCCCAGAGTGCGGACGCTGGTTTACTCCATTAACCTGGTGGCGATATTTATTGTAGGTTCCAAAGTGCGGACGTTGGTTTGCTCCTGATCTATCCAGTACTGAGACTAGGTCACTGTCCACTCCTATGCAGTCGTCCGATTTTCATTGGCAATAGACTTCTGCTGAGTAAGACCTTTGTTCCTATTCCTCTATGCTGTCATTGTCATCTGACAGCTGGTCTACTCGCTCAGGCTGCCCTGCCCGGTATTGGTAAGGCCGGTAGAACCTTTGTCGTGACCATCCTTAAGGTTGCCTTACCCGGTATTGGCAGGGCCGGTAGAGCCTACTACAGTGTTCCTCAGGCTGCCCGGCCTGGTATTGGTAAGGCCGGTAGAACCTTGTGCATTACTATCTTTAAGGTTGCCTTACCCGGTATTGGCAGGGCCGGTAGAGCCTACACTCAGTACTCCTTTGGGCTGCCTTGCCCGGTATTGGTAAGGCCGGTAGAACCGGTATATGTCATCTCACGGTTGCCTTACCCGGTATAGGCAAGGTAGGTAGAGCCTGTTATTGCTACTGTCACTTGGGTTGCCTTGCCCGGTATTTTAGGCAAGGCCGCTAGAACCTATTGTATGGACTATTATTGTTATATTGTTATGTATGTTTCCCTATGGGGATTGCCTTAACTTTTCAATAAAGTTACGTTTTTACCAAACCTTACGTCTGGGAGTCTTAACAAACCGTGACAGGAGCACAGTAAACTTTATTATGAAAGTGGATAGCACATTTGGGGAGGGAGGGAAGGGATTGCCAGCATTAAAAAAAAATAAAAAAATAACAAAAAAAACCTCTTGTGTATACTACACCCCCCCACACTTCACATAAGGTGAAGTGGGGTAAAATTGTGCGTATTATACCTGAGATTTTATGGTAGGTGTATCTACAATTGCTCCACTTTGTCTTTATACACAACTATGAGATGGGCAAAGGGGAGAAACACAGGCACAATGTGGAAAAGGCATATGGGGACAAAGATGGAATAGGTAAATGAAAGGAGAGAGGTATGAGGAAAGTGTGTAGAATGATGGGAGAAGAGGATCCCTGGGAGAGCCTTCAAGGGGTAGTTTGTGTAGAATTATAAATATTATGGAAACGGTAGAGAATGAACGAGTTCCCCTCCTGGCCCTGTCATTGGGTGGAGAAAAAGCCTTTGACAGGGTCAGTTGGGATTATATGTTTGCCGTATTGAAGAAACATGGGTTCAAGGGGTTAATTCTTAAAGGGATAGTAATGTTTCATAATAAAAGCAGCTCTAATTAATCATCATAGTATTTGGACTTTGGAGAGTGTTATTTCAATTCTGTCACAGTTGTAGTTCAAGAGTAATTCAATGACAAAGATTCCCCCTCCCATCTGTTCCGCCAGATCAGAAGGGAGGTGCCCAGGTAGACTGCAGAGAGGGACAATCTTCAATTAAGATAAGGGAAAAACCTGAAAAACTTGTCAAGGGGGGCAGGGTTTTCATTGTTTTCATTGAAAGAAGATTGTCCCCTTCTGTTATCTGTCTGGTCTTACAACCAGATTCCACATCTGAGAAGAGATGGCTTACAGTGGGTAAAAGGGGCGGGAGGGGGAAACTTTGCTTGTGACTATCTCTCAAACCATAAAGGTTTGAGAAATATGACTTATATCGTTCTTCATGTTTTTTTAATGCCTACAAAATAAAATAAAGATAAAACGAAGTGTTACTATCCCTTTAATGCAATCAAGGCCTTATACTCTGATCCACAGGCTACAGTAAGAAATATAGGTTTTATTACAGACTGGTTTTATATTACTAACAGAACACGTCAAGGCTGCCCGCACTCACCGCTATTATATATTCTAACATTAGAGCTGTTGGCAGTAAGAGTTAGGGGAAACAGCGGTATTATAAGATTTCGATCATCCACCACAGAGTTTAATTTAATGATGTATGCAGATGACATTTTGGTTACACTGGAAGAGCCATATGGCTCGTTAGATAATTTTATGGGAGAGGTGAGAACTTTTTCAAGGTATTCGGGATATAAATTAAATATAGAGAAATCAAGGTGTCTATTGTTAAATATAGAGGGAGATGTAGAACGGAGATTGAAACAGCAATTTAAGTTCGAGTGGACTAAACAACATTTGAAATACCTTGGGATTCATACTCCTGGCTGTGTAAATAGATTGATGGAAATAAATTGTATGAACTTGTATAAATTAATTCAGACAAATTTAAGAAAATGGAAGGGAATGTTTTTGTCCTGGTGGGAAAGAATTCATTGTATTAAATATTATGTGTTACCAAAATGGGTATATTTGATGAGAATGGTCCCAATATCAATACTGAAGGCGTGGTGCCAAATGATTCAATATTCATTTGATAAATTCATCTGGCAAGGAAAGCATCCCAGAATTTCAAAAAGATATCTTGCTGGAAAGACTAGGGAGGGAGGTATGGGGTACCGAGTTATTGATGAAGTATATATAGCAAGTAGGCTCATGCATATAATCTCCTCTCAGAACTCAGTTGGTATGAAAGAAAAGTGGTATCAGACAGAAAAAGAAAAGGTGTGGGGGGATAATATTTTCACTTTTTTTGGGGATCTGCGGGAGATTGGGTGTTGTCTTAAAAGTTCTTCGGCTATTCTGAAGGATCTTAAATGTTTCTGGGTTAAGATTGGGAATATGTTAGGGATTAGGGGAAAGATTTTGAATATGACACCCTGACAGTAATTTGTAAATATATAGAGAATATAAATATACCAGCATGGATAGAGGTAGGTATAGATAGTATATAAGACTTATTGAGGGACGGGTGTTTTAAATCTTTTTCAGAGTTGAATTTAGGGGGTAAGGAATTTTGGAATTTTTTGAGGATCCGAAGATTTGTAGAGACATTTATGGTTAAAACAGATTAATCTGAGCAGTTAACGCAACTGAAGAACTTACTTCTAGGGGGTTCTGAGACGAAATTGTTAGCGAGATGCCTATTGTTTATAAAAAAACTGGAAATACAAGATAATCCTCCGACTATAAATAAGTAGGAAAAAGAATTAGGCAGATTAATATCAAATGAGGAATGGAATTATGCAATGCTATTGATTATTAGGAACATACATTGTCTAAATTTGAATGAACTATGTTATAAAGTGACTAATTGATGGTACACAGTTCCGGAGAGAGTAGGGAAAATGTATCCTGGGGCTTCTAAGATATGCTGGAGATGTAATGAAGAGTCAGGAGGCTATCTCCATATGTGGTGGAGCTGTCCGGTAATAAAAAAGGTTTGGGAAATTATATTTGGAAAAATATTATATATAACTGGGTTTATCTTAGAATTTAAACCGGAAATAGCACTCCTACATATGGAGTTGCCAAGGATGAATAAATGGTTAATTAAAATGATACTTCATATATTGATCACAGTTAAATTACAGATTACAAAGAATTGGAAAAGTATAATGGTACCACTATGGAAAGAGATACAACAACATGTGATATGGCAATGTAGGACGGAACGTGGATTAATGTTAATAGATAGGAAGTATACAAACATGGGAGAACTGGATCAGTAAAGTCTCTTCGGTCGACTAAATGTTAGAAATTATAAGTTTGGTGGAAGTATTATACAGTCGTGTTTAGTGTGAGGATGGATACGAACATAAGAGATAGGAAAGTGAAAATATGAAAATGATAGTGTACTGGTTTCCCATATTATATTTTTATAGATGTGGTATGTTTATGTGTTGTAGTGATTGGTATGTTTTATTTGTATGTTTTGTTAAAAAATCTTTATAAATAAAAGCTAAAAAAAAAAAAGAATGATGGGAGAAGAGGTGAATGAAAGGAGAGAGGTATGAGGAAAGTGTGTGGAATGATGGGGGAAGAGGTGAATGAAAGGAGAGAGGTATGAGGAAAGTGTGTGGAATGATGGGAGAAGAGGTGAATGAAAGGAGAGAGGCATGAGGAAAGTGTGTGGAATGATGGGAAAGAGGTGAATGAAAGGAGAGAGGTATGAGGAAAGTGTGTGGAATGATGGGAGAAGAGGTGAATGAAAGGAGAGAGGCATGAGGAAAGTGTGTGGAATGATGGGAAAGAGGTGAATGAAAGGAGAGAGGTATGAGGAAAGTGTGTGGAATGATGGGGGAAGAGGCGAATGAAAGGAGAGAGGTATGAGGAAAGTGTGTGGAATGATGGGAGAAGACGTGAATGAAAGGAGAGAGGCATGAGGAAAGTGTGTAGAGTGATGGGGGAAGAGGTGAGTGAAAGGAGAGAGGTATGAGGAAAGTGTGTGGAATGATGGGGGAAGAGGTGAATGAAAGGAGAGAGGTATGAGGAAAGTGTGTGGAATGATGGGAAAGAGGTGAATGAAAGGAGAGAGGTATGAGGAAAGTGTGTGGAATGATGGGGGAAGAGGTGAATGAAAGGAGAGAGGTATGAGGAAAGTGTGTAGAGTGATGGGGGAAGAGGTGAATGAAAGGAGAGAGGTATGAGAAAAGTGTGTAGAGTGATGGGGGAAGAGGTGAATGAAAGGAGAGAGGTATGAGGAAAGTGTGTAGAGTGATGGGGGAAGAGGTGAGTGAAAGGAGAGAGGTATGAGGAAAGTGTGTGGAATGATGGGGGAAGAGGTGAATGAAAGGAGAGAGGTATGAGGAAAGTGTGTGGAATGATGGGGGAAGAGGTGAATGAAAGGAGAGAGGTATGAGGAAAGTGTGTGGAATGATGGGGGAAGAGGTGAATGAAAGGAGAGAGGTATGAGGAAAGTGTGTGGAATGATGGGGGAAGAGGTGAATGAAAGGAGAGAGGTATGAGGAAAGGGTGTGGAATGATGGGGGAACAGGTGAATGAAAGGAGAGAGGTATGAGGAAAGTGTGTGGAATGATGGGGGAAGAGGTGAGTGAAAGGAGAGAGGTATGAGGAAAGTGTGTGGAATGATGGGGGAAGAGGTGAGTGAAAGGAGAGAGGTATGAGGAAAGTGTGTGGAATGATGGGGGAAGAGGTGAGTGAAAGGAGAGAGGCATGAGGAAAGTGTGTAGAATGATGGGAGAAGAGGTGAATGAAAGCAGAGAGGCATTAATTTTCAATGCATTGCTCTTAATTTTCGAGCCTCCTTCACACTTCTTTGAGATTACTCTGCAGACAGACAGCCCATTTGATCTTCCACTCCTCACTCAGTTCACCTTCCAGGATCACAAGAAGGGTCAATGGCTCTCTGTGTTCTCAGTTCTAAGCACCATGGAGAAACCACCAGAATAAGCGCAGATTCTGTGTAACATACACATTCACAAACACCCATAGTAAAAAATGCATACATATAAATCTACCTCCCTTCTGAACCTCTTTGCGGCCCTGGCAGATCATCCTGGTGCCAGAAAGCGGTGCACTTCCTGTGCTATTGTGCCAGGTCATTTATGAAGTCTAGCCCAATCTCCTCCCATCCTATCACATGTGTCTAACCAGGTCTCTCAAGGCAAGAAATAGTGTTATATTCTTCCTTTGGCTGAGTCCCCTTTTGGCTATGGTTCCCATTAATTTGTACTTACAGTATATCCCTTGGCCTGCATAAAGGTGTGGAGGCTGTGGGTCTCTTAGGATGCTGTACCCTCAGCATCCCCTATAATTATGCCCCTGCCCCTAACCAAATTTTCACAGAGGCATTTTGAACTCACTGGACCTGTTAGGTACAACTGTACCATCTGAACTCCCTGTAGATACACCCATGTCCGGGGGTTAAAAGATTGCCTACACCTCCTTTTTCCTGGTGGGAAAGTCTTGTGATTTTAATACTTGTCTGCTAGGTGTTTTTTTAACTCCATAAAAAACTTTCCCTTCAGTATGGGAAAATGTACCCTTTACAGTTAAAGGGAAACTGCCACCACATAAAAGTGTTTTTTTTCTTTTCCTTGATAAGTCTGTGTCATGCAAAAAAAGTCAATGCTATTTGTTCTGGATAGCAATAACATAAATTCCATGTAATAAAACAAATCTTTATGATCTCTAGTTTAAAGGTTTATTTTGTATATTAAACTAAACTGGTACACAATAAAGTGTTAAAGGAGTTAAGTTGTATTATAAAGATGTATATAAATATATATATATATATGAATACATGCACACTGTGGAGAAACATGTTAACCCCTAGTGTCTTTGTGATCGGTGAGGCCTAGGGACTTACTGGCATGACATTTGCCATGGACTGTTCCAGCAAAAGACTGAATTTTGCCTCAACCCTGGTTGGCTCATTATTTGTAATCCACAGGTATATCGCTTTTAAAGGGATAACAATGTCTTAATTATATGAAAAGTAATATTGTAGACCATAAAATAAGAAATCCATCTATGCAATTCCTATCTCTCAGACTTTTATGGTTTGAGAGATAGAGCGTTCTAAAGTTCTCCTCTCCCTTCCCTTCTCCTGACGTTAGCTGTAAGCTGACAGCAAGAGCTCCTGGAGTGGTGACCGACAGACGGTACTTCAGCAGAGCCAAAATAGCGCAGTTTAAAAAGAAATACTTCATTGGAAAGGTCTGCAAAGTATGCTTGGTCGCCAGAAGGGGACTTAGTTAAGCTAAACATTTTGTGACATGGTAGTTCCCCTTTAACCAACTGTCAGCAATGTTACCAAAGGTCAGCAGTACCTTGGTACGCAGTTTAAAAAGAAATACTTCATTGGAAAGGTCTGCAAAGTATGCTTGGTCGCCAGAAGGGGACTTAGTTAAGCTAAACATTTTGTGACATGGTAGTTTCCCTTTAACCAACTGTCAGCAATGTTACCAAAGGTCAGCAGTACCTTGGTCACAGCCTATCCCATTGGCTCCCTAGTTAATGCCTTCTTGTCATCTGGGTATATGCCTAAAACCTGGCAAGTGTCTAGAGTTGTACCTATCCACACAAGTGGGTATAAAAATGTGGCATCAAATTACAGATCAATATCCCTACTCCCCACATTATCTAAAGCCTTGGAAAAATGTGTCCACATGCAAATCTATAAGTATCACTCACTGTCCAGATTATTCACACAGCTTCAATCAGGCTTTCATCCAAATCACTCTGCAGTTATGGCCCTCATAAAAGTATACAATGATATCCAGACTGTCATGGAAAATAGTAAACTTGCTGGAGCTATTTTCCTTGATTTTGCAACAGCCTTTGATACAGTAGACTAGGGCTCAAAATTTCCACTCGCCACTAGCCAATGGCGAGTGAAAATTTAGCCCTGGCGAGTAGAAATTCAGCCCTGGTTTGTATGTTTTGTCTTGCAGTGGCGAGCAACTTTTCAGGTCTGGTTAGTAGCAAAGGACTTAAAATTTTAAGAATTGCAGTAGACCATAATATTCTGCTCTAAACTTCATGATTGGGTAATCATTCTCTAAACTGGTTACAATCCTATTTATCAGAGAGAACACAATATGTGTGTATTACTGACATATTTCCATTGCGCTCAAAGTAAAAAGTGGGGTTCCCCCGAGGTTCCATTCTTGGCCCATGGTTTGAAAAGCAACTTCTGTGCACATGTATGCACATGACACTATAATCTATACTAAAAATCCAACCATATCTCAGCTTGAGGCAGTGTTAGATGATTTCTCTGAAGTTGAAAGATGGATAGTTAAAAAAAAACTGTTCTTAAATACGGACAAAACAGTCACAGTGATACCTGGTACAAAGCACAAACTACTTAAACTCTGCAATACCCATTTAACCACCATAAAGCCTAATCCCAACTTGGCCCCGGTCAACTGCTACAAATATCTTGGTATGGGGCTTTACCCCAACCTCACTTTTTGCCTTCATGTTGATAAATTAACATCCAAACTTTATTCTATGCAGATACTGTATAATTTATTAGTCACTTTGTCCTTCAAAGTAATTACACTACCCATCATTGTGATATCTTTAAAGAACTAAAGTGGCTAACCCTCGAATCTAGATGTCCTCGTCACCTTTGTTACCTAGTTTATAACCCCTTCTCTAGAAATCTAACAGACTACCTGAGCAGTATGCTCACTTCACCTTCCCATACTAACTGTAACCTCTGCTCCATTGCTAGCAACTCACTGGGTATCACATACTACAAGAAAAAATGCAGTTGATCTGCCTTCTCCTTTGGAGCACTGGAATAACTTACCCCCAAAAAATCTGATCTTCTCCCAGTATAAAAATTAATAAATAAAGAAAATAGCTTCACCATCTAGAATATGGCGTACAATGTTGGACTTCATTGGGGGAAGTTATCCAGTAAGGAGTGATAATGAGAGATAATCTTTCCAGTGATATCACTTCTCCAGTTCCAAAGAATAACACAGTACTTGGAGAAGTGATATAATTGGAGAAGTCATCTCCACTTTATCACCTCTTTAACACCCCTTAGTACATACCCCCCAGTTCTTAAACAATACCTTATTAAACTGGAAAAAGTGCAAAGATATGCAACAAAGATTTTTGTTATAAAGAGAGACCAGCCAAACTGGGCTTGTTTACATTAGAGTAATTGGGTTGATGTGATTACCATGTACAAAATATTTGAAACCAATACAAATATCTCAGTGAACTCTTTTCTCAAAGTACTGAATAAAAAACAAGGGGTCATCTCGTAAATGAAAGATGTTTTTGACAAAAAAGAAGACAGGGTTTTTTGTTTTGTTTTGTTTTCTACAGTTAAGGCATTAGGGTTGTGGACTCGGGGGGGGGGTTGCTTTCAGATACTGTAAAAATATATACTAGATACATTTCTGGCTCAGAAAAATATTGAGATATATGACAGTTGGTTTTAATGCAGATAGGCTGTTGATCTAAGGCCTAGACATTCAACATAGGTCCCGTGGGCCAAATGTGGCCCGCTTGATCCCAGAATGCAGCCCACCAAACTTTTTATTGACGTTTTCCATATATCATAAGAACAATGCAAACACACCCCAAGGGTCAAACCAGAAGACCCTTCTAAATCAACCCTGGGACCCCCTCAACACCCCTCCCCCCACCGCGGACCAAAAAACCATCTACCTATAGGCATACCTCAGTCTGAGGGGAGTGATGGCTGTCATGCTTTTAGTGTAGGCAAGAATTAAGAGTCTGATCAATCTCCAGAGAGACTGGCGGCATCCATCCATGAAGTATAGCGTAAGTAAGTGAGTTTGGGTTTCTTTACAAAAAGTCTTAATAATAAGCTTCCAGGTTAACATGAATTTCCAGATCTTTATTATATGTGACCAGTAGCCAAAATAATTTGCAGAAGTGGGTAAATTATCGACCCATTTTTTCAAAGAAGGAGAGGAAGCTTGTGCCCAATGGGACAAAATACATCTAAGTGCGATCATAATCAGTATATCTATTAGCTGCAAAAAGTGGGGCAGCCCGCACATATCTGCACTATAGCAACCCACAATAAAAGCTAGTGTGTCCATAGGGATCTACACCCTGCACATATTCTTCACAAACTGCCCAAGTTTGAGCCAGAAGCTCTGTACCACAGGGCAACTCCATAGCAGATGCATGATACCATCTCTCTCCTCATTACATTGCAGACAGTGTGGCATATCCGCCAATCATAAGAGTCCATATCTGATCACCCTGGATCCTTCATCCATGAGGCCAGACCCTTAATGCCTTTGAGCATAATCAATATGGGGTAGAAGGGATTTATAAATTTGGGACCTGAAAAGTTTACATGAGCTGGTCCTTTAAAAAAAAAAAAAATGAGTCAAACTGGCATCTCTCCCTGAGTGGCGCCAGCTGCCTCAGAAGTTTATAGACATATGACTTTGCTTGTAAGTAGTTGAAAAGCTCACGAGAGGGGATTTTACATATTTCTCTATTAGGGCTTGAAAGGTATGAACCCGGTAGGTGATTGGATCCACTAGGTGGTCTACCATCTCTATGCCCTTCTCTTTCCAGTGATAGAAAATTGTGTCTGTCTGGCCAATATGAAAATCCCATTTGCACTTGAGATTTTTAACAAACAGCATCATTTATCTAATGAGGTAGCATGTAGTAAATAGTAGGCCAGTAGGATATTCACCACCTGCAAACCACTACTGTTTGACCCACGCTCTACAGTTCTCAGATTAAAATTTAAAAAAAAAGTTTATAAATTTTTTTTTAGATGCACTGTTTTCTTTATTTTTGTAATGAGGACTTAACATTTTTCTAAGCTCTTCCCTCAGTGGAAGCTTCTATCTTGATAAAATTTGCATTATTACTCCTCTGTATCAATTTATTTCACCCCTCTGGATATAACCGATAGTTTTTAGCAAACTACGAAGGTTGAGAGAGATGAATTTCTGACAAGTGAGTAATTAATTATGCAGGTTTATCTGACCACATCAGAGAACAAAGATATGATACATTAGTCCCACACCTGAACTTTTATACACATAAAGTATACAGTTAACCATTGTTATCAATAAAAAAACAGAGTTTCCCTCTCAAACACATACTACAGTTCAGTTGGCCCACAATTGCAAAAACTTGGATGACCCAGATCTAGGGAAATATGCGACTGGAAATAATCTTTTTTATTCACTTGGGCTTAGTTGGAATGGCTTTAACAGGATTTATTAGGCTTTCCTCTGTATGCATGGGCTGAAATTGATGCACGCATATCTTTATTTGGCCCTGCCGACTATATTTCTATGCTACTATGTATCATATGCTGACAACCATTTCACTTCCTTGCATAATGCATATTACATCTTCATAGCCCTATGAATGTTCACCTGAGTAATATCTTTATACACTCGGGGAGATTCACTAAGCAGTGATAAAGAGGCGATAAAATGGAGATAACTTCTCCAGTTTATCACTTCTCCAGTTCCTGTGTTATTCTATAGAACCTGTGCACTAAGATCTCCAAAGCTGAAGAAATCTTAATGCATAGGCTTCATATAATAACATGGGAACTGAAGAAGTGATAAACTGTACAAGTCATATTTGCTTTATTACCTCTTTAACACCACTTAGTGAATCTCCCCCCAGTCATGCAAAGGGTTACATCAGATAGCATATTGCTGATTAACCTCAGTAGGGTTGGAGTTTTGATAACGACTGCAGAATTTCAAATTTCAGGGCATTTGGGGATTTGCTGTGAGAGACCTGGGGTGGTTCCTTCAGCTCTTGATATGCTTTATCCAGATGTTCCAGTGAAAAAGTTTCATTGGCGAAATTAGCCTCTAGCCTCATTTGGAGTGAACCTTATGATATTCACAGCCATCGTTATCTCCTCTCTGCACAGGACCTTCTTGTCTATGCAGCTCTTATTACATCCTCCCATTCCTGTCTACAGGACTTTTCTCGTTCTGCACCTGAGCTTTGGAATTCCCTCTCCCGTCCCATCATTAGTTACATAGTAACATAGTTGATGAGGCTGAAAAAAAGACATGCGTCCATCAAGTCCAGCCCATGCCAAAAACACCCCTATTTTTGCCCTCTGGAGCAACTTCCAATTTAGCCCCAAGTGGGTAAAAAAATTTCTTCCTGACTCCATCAGACTCTCCCCCAGACTTCAGATCTTCAGACGCTCCCTAAAACTCACCTCTTCAGGGAAGCCTATCAACTGTCTCCATAACCATTATGAGAAAGGCCAGACCAACAGCCTGTCCAACTTCCACTCACTCTCATTCCCTTCTAAAACCACTCTCCCACCCATCACAACCTCATTGTTTGCATAGTCTCTCTCCCAAACCGACCCACTACTTGCCTGAATAAATGCAATCAGAAACACTTCTCTCTCCCACCCACTGACCAGCAGTTCATGTGGCAGGAGGCACTTACACCGCATAGCACTTACTCCTTCTGTGTCTCACCTACCTTCCTCTAGACTGTAAGTTCTCTTGAGCAGGGCCCTCTGATACTTTTTTCAGTGTTCCATTTAATGTCCCTGTATGTCTATTCCCTATTGTAAAGCGCTGCAAAATAAGTTGGCTCTATATAACCTACAATAATAATAATGCAATTTCCCAAAGTTGTATTTGGAAAACTCCAGAACTGGAAAATTATTAATTATGAGGCAATTTAGATTCAAATGGAATCAAAGCCAAACTCATTAATCTTATGTATGTTTGCATTATCTCCAGTGCACTGTGAATCAATGCACTGCAGACCTCTGAAAAACACAAAGAATTGATAGCTTCATTTGAATGGTAGTTTGTATGAGTAACAAAGCGGAACTGTCATTTTGTAACAACTAGGTGATTTTGAAAGAACTTTCAAAAGCAACTATAATTGTGCCAGCCATTTTTTATTTGAAACAATTTTTTATACGATATTTAGCTTTATTTGATTGTCAGTTAGTGCAAGTCCTCCAGGCATGCTTGGAGGACTCAGACATTCTACATAACCCTGTATTACCAACTGCCACTTCCTACCAGGAAGTACTAGCTCAGCTGCATAAACTGACAAATAGATAAAGATAAATATCTTATAAACTATTGTTTGAAATGTAAAATAACTAACATAAATATGCATGATTTTAGATGTTCTTTTCAAAATCATTAGTTTCAGTGACAGTTCCACTCAATTATTAGTCTAAAATGTATCAGGTAACAGTTACCAGGCAACTGTATCTGATAATAATCTTTTTCCTTAGGCAAGTCTAGAAACACAGTGTGATAATGGCTGCTGTAGGGTATTAATTAGGTAGTTTTTGGATGCAAGTTATTTTCTCCTAACACTGTATATTAGCAAACCCTATGTGGTGCATGTTGCTTGATACCTTCTGCTATGGGAATGTCTGAAATATGGGAATACTTTCATATTTATCAGGCAATGATATGTCAGTCTTCATCATTTGCCTGCAGTGTCTTACTTCTAAAGGAGAACTAACACTTCCTAATAATAAGTCCACTTACTTTAATAAAACTAGAAAATTCTTATGGCCCCTATGAATTTTGTCCTTGTGCTTTGGAGGCAGATATGTCACTTCTCTCAGGCTGAAAAAGGCAGAGTGCATTAGCCTAGTTAACCATTTAAAGGGATAGTAATACTTAATACGTAAAATAAAATATGTGGTAAGGTTTATCCCCCTGAGTAAAACAAGGGCACTACCACTGCTGAAAAGTATTTTATTCAAAAGTTATTAAAGCTCAAACATTATTTGTTTATAAGTAGTGCTGTTGCTACACCATCCTATGGACGTTCTATTCAGTTGACCAAAAAACAGTGTTGCTGTACAATTTTAGGCCATTCAGATACTGCACTCAAAAGAAATTCAAGTTTCAGCTGTAATAACTTGAATAAAACACTTTTCAGCAGTGGGAGTACCCTTGTTTTGCTCAGGGGGTAAACCCTACAACATATTTTATTTTACATATAAAGTATTATTATCCTTTTAAGGACCAGAGGGGTGTGCAATTTATACCCCTCTGGTCCTTAACCCCTTAAGGACCGGCCACGCAAGCACGGTGTGGTCACTTAAGGACCAGGGACCTTTTTTTTTTCAGAATCGGATTCTGGTCTCCCCGAATGGCGTGCAGCTGCGCAGGCAGCCCGGAATTCCATGACGGTCCAGGACCGTCATTGGTCCTTAAGTGAAAACAAGCCCTGACGGTCCTGCACCGTCATGAGTCCTTAAGGGGTTAAAAGTTCCTTGAAGGGTTAAGATTAACATATGTAGTGAGCATTGATTAAGGTCCTGTGGTCTTGCTAGCAACTGTCATGTCTGCCTCCATCAACATTGCATCCAGGACTGGTTGAAGATGTTATATCCCGAATGAAGGTACAAGGAAAAGTCATAAGGGCCATTGGGATCTTCTAGTCTTAATAAGTTAAACGGGGGGGATGTATTACAAGGAGGTGTTGCTTCTCCTTTAAGTGGTGCATGCAATACATAAATAGCAGTTCATATAGCATTGTTAATGATTCTGGGTTCATCTGCAGGAAGGCAGAGTGAACTGTAGTTTTATCAGTGAGTGAGCCTCCCTGTTTTACAGTAAGGTCTTTAAGATGCTATTTTTGTTTTGCTGTTTTGTCCTTTAGACTTTCTGGCTCTGACATTTCTTGTACTGTGCCTGGTTTGTACCCCCTTTCTGTAAGCGTATAGTCCAAATTTTTCTTTGTGATGGTTACAGTGCTTTTTGATGGTGGTTGGGGATTGCATTGATAGATCACCTCTTAATAATAAATCCCTGCTAACCTTAATCCATGCAGAAAATCCTAGGGTTCTTAAGTCCTGCAACAGTGACCCACCATTCCACTAGGTCCAGTCAGCCTCTTCTGGTCCCTTTTGCCTTCTGCAATTAATTCCCTCCTCTGTCCCTATTTAAACTCCCAGTGGGCGCACTTTGGGGCGTTTGTGTGCCTGCTAGAGTTTATCTGAAGTCTAACATTGTGCCCCATATGCTGTTCTGATCTCCGTTGCCAACCTGATTGCCTCTGACTCCTCTGCTTGCTGCCTGTCCTGACTTCTGCTCGGAAACCTGCTCAAAAATCTGTGCTGCCCACCCTGACTTCTGGCTTCTCCTGACCACTCTTCTAGCCTGGTTGAGTTTGTACTGTCTCTTTGGATCCATCCTATTTGCCTACCAAGTCCATCCAATTCTGTGCTTACCAACTGTGCTTCTGGCTGTGGTGTTTGAATTTCTCATCATTGTTAGGGAAGCTTTCACTTAACAACCATTGTTGCAGCTCTACCTCTTTTTCTCAGCTATTACCATCTTGCCCTGCCATCTTGTGGTCATTTTAATACTACATACTTTTGATTTTTTTTTCTTTTCAATAGCCTATTATTTTACCCAGCTCACTTTGTGTGACTATGATCCTAAACCAGTCCTAGCTCCTCTGGCCCTGGTTTTCTAACTCTACTCTGTTTTGGACACAGCAAGGTAGTGGTAGTAGTTGACATCACTCAAGCCACACACCCTAACATCTTAGTCTTGCATCACCAAGCATCCTTATAGTGTTCTAGTGAGCAGGTTTTTCATCTCTGCCTTTTGGGTCAGCTGTGTCCTCTGGGTTTGGGGCTGCATGACAGAATCATGTCAGACTACATGGACATAATATCCAATACTAATTAAAGATTCATTCTGAAGAGCCAGTCCACACAGAGTTAATTCATAGATTCCGCAAGGATTAAAACAACTAAGAATTTATTGAATGGAGGTGTGTTAGCTCAAATTTAATAACAAGGATACCCAGCTTGAAGAAGAACACATTTGCCTCTCTGATGAGAAAGAAAAGTTATATATTACACTTAAATGGATATACTGAAATGAGTAGTGATCCCTATACATTTGTGTAGTAGCAGCCTCAATATAGATGATAGCAATTTGTCAGGTGTTTAAACCATCTTCAGCTATGCACATGTAGCCACTAATGAAGTTCAAGGGGTTTTCATGAAATGCATATGGAAGTTTTTTGGGGTATGTATTAGCTGTCAGTTTCATTTTAATAATGAATTGGATACAGAGACAGAGAGACTGACAAATTATATTGGATACAGAGACAGAGGGACAACAAATTATACTGCAAACTCTAGAAGTGCGAATTTCATAAAGACCAGGTACCCTTCCTGGGATACATTATTTCTGCCAGTGGAATTGCCATGGATACGGAAAAACTCTTGGCAGTTTTGCAATGGCCACGTCCTGTGGGCCTGAAGGCCATACAAAGATTCCTCGGATTTGAAAATTATTATAGAAAATTCATTCGTAATTTCTCAACCTTGGTCAAACCCTTGACTGATCTAATGTTACAGTTTCAGCTTACCTTGTTTCTAGTGATGATCGAGCACCCCAATGCTCGGGTGTTCGGGTGCTCTGACCGAGCGCCCCCGGAGGCTCGAGTGCTCTGCCGAGCACCCGAGCCCCATTGAAGTCAATGGGAGGACTCGAGCATTACACCAGGCACCCCCTGCTCTGATGAGGGGAGGGTGCCTGGTCCATAGGAAAAGGGCAGAAAATGATGGAAACACCACAGAAATGGTTCAGGGACAGCATAGGGAGGATGTCTGGATGCATCTTGGACTCCAACGTCGCTGCTGGGAACGATGTTTCGCCCGTAGTACGCCATTTTTACAGACTGACCGTAAAACACACAAAAAGGAAGATAAAAACGACTTCAGGCGAAAAATTGTTACCAAACAGTATTTGCTGTATATTTGCTTGTATATCATCTGCAAATTCTGCAAAAAATTTCATCGATTTTTCGGAACTGGGGCCATGATTAAGAGGGAAACGTGCGCAGAGGCAAATACTGCAAAAAATGTCCTCGATTTTTCGGAACTGGGGCCATGATTAAGAGGGAAACGTGCGCAGAGGCAAATTCTCCCAATAATTTCCTCGATTTTTCTGAACTGGGGCCATGATTAAGAGGGAAACGTGCGCAGAGGCAAATTCTCCCAAAAATTTCCTCGATTTTTCTGAACTGGGGCCATGATTAAGAGGGAAACGTGCGCTGAGCCGACCATCTAAAACATTATGGGTGAGGGTCTGCTGCGGAGCTGACCATCCTAAACATTATATGCGAAGGCCCGCTAGTGAGCTGACGCTATAAAACATTATATGAGAGGGCCCGCTAGAGAGCTGACCCAATAAAACATTATATGAGAAGGCCCGCTGGTGAGCTGACCTATACAAAAATTGTCAAACAGCGCCCGCTGGTGAGCTGGCCCTATATAAAAATTATATCACAGGGCCCGCTGGTGAGCTGGCCCTATATAAAAATTATATCACCAGGTATATGGAAGAGAGTCAACCATATACCCATTTTTTGGGTGGAAGGGGTGAATGGGAATACAGAGTATTCCCATCATTGTAAATAACATATATAAAGTGACTTTATGTTCCCCCGGGGCTTTCCTCCAGTGGAGTGGAGAAGTCAGGGGAAATCCAGGCCTTGTTCATTTTTATAAGTGTCAACCTATCAGCATTTTCGGTGGAAAGGCGGATACGCTTATCTGTTATGATGCCACCAGCAGCACTAAATACCCGCTCAGACAGAACGCTGGCGGCAGGGCAGGCCAGCACCTCCAAGGTGTAGAGTGCCAGTTCATACCACGTGTCCAGCTTGGACACCCAGTAGTTGTAAGGCACAGAGGGATCATTGAGGACGCTGACACGGTCTGCTACGTACTCCTTCACCATCTTCCAAAACTTTTCCCTCCTTGTGACACTAGGCTGCGCATCAGGGTGAGGGTGCTGGCGGGGTGTCATGAAGGTGTCCCACGCCTTGGAGAGTGTTGCCCTGCCTTTGTCGGAACTGCTGTGTGCTCCCCTTTTCTCTCCTTCTCGGTTGGCCAAGGTAGCACGTACTCTGCCGCCAGCGTTGTCAGATGGAAAATTTTGGAGCAATTTTTCAACAAGAACCTTCTGGTATTGCACCATTTTGCTTGTCCTCTCCACCGGAGGAATGAGAGATGAGAAATTCTCTTTGTAGCGGGGGTCCAGAAGGGTGAACACCCAGTAATCCGTGTTGTCTAAAATGCGTGTAACGCGTGGGTCATGGGAAAGGCAGCCTATCATAATGTCAGCCATGTGTGCCAGAGTACCAACAGGCAAGATTTCGTTGTCCTCACCAGGAGGATGACTCTCAATCTCCTCATCCTCTTCCTCCTCTTCTGCCCACCCACGCTGAAGAGATGGAACTAAAGTTCCATGGCTACCCTCTGTAGCGGAGGCAACCGTGTCTTCCTCCTCCTCCTCCTCCGCCTCCTCCAATTGTCGCTGAGAAGACGAAGTGAGGGTGCTCTGGCTATCACCTTGTGTAAGCTCTTCCTCCCGCATTTCCACCTCTTCCACATGCAAAGCGTCGGTTTTAATTGTGAGCAGCAAGCGTTTCAGTAGACACAGAAGTGGGATGGTTACACTGATAATAGCGTTATCGCCGCTCACCATCTGTGTCGATTCCTCAAAATTGCGTAAAACCTCACAGAGGTCTGACATCCATTCCCACTCCTCACTTCTGATTACAGGAAGTTGAACGGAGAGGCGACGACCGTGTAACAGCTGGTACTCCACTACTGCCCTCTGCTGCTCACAAAGCCGGGCCAACATGTGGAAGGTGGAGTTCCAGCGCGTGCTCACGTCACACAGCAGCCGGTGAGCTGGCAATTGTAAGCGCTGCTGCAGCTTCAACAGGCCGGCTGAAGCTGTAGATGACTTACGGAAATGTGCACACACGCGGCGCAGCTTCGTCAAGAGATCATGCAAATTTGGGTAGGTTTTTAGAAATCGCTGAACCACTAAATTAAATACATGCGCTAGGCATGGTACGTGTGTGAGCTTGCCGAGCTCCAAAGCCGCCACCAAGTTACGCCCATTATCACACACAACCATGCCTGGTTGCAGGTTGAGTGGCGAGAGCCACTGCTCGGTCTGGTGACTAATCCCCTGCAACAGCTCTGAGGCCGTGTGCTGTTTGTCCC
Organism: Rhinophrynus dorsalis; assembly: GCA_037306005.1. NCBI lineage: Eukaryota > Metazoa > Chordata > Amphibia > Anura > Rhinophrynidae > Rhinophrynus > Rhinophrynus dorsalis. The sequence goes on along the minus strand of CM074719.1, from coordinate 564,706,991 downwards.
CAAGGCAGATCAGCTTCAGCACGGCCTGTTGACGCTTCCCCACTGCAGTGCTACACTGCTTCCAGCTACCGGCTGATGGGTGAGTGGGGCTGCGCGCAGAGAATTCGGAGGTGGAAACGGAGGAGGAGGAGCCAATAACGTAGGTGCTGGTGGAAACCCTGATGGAGGTAGGGCCCGCAATCCTCGGCGTGGGTAGCACCTGTGCCATCCCAGGGTCCGAGTCGCTCTCAGCCTCCACGACATTCACCCAGTGTGCCGTCAGTGAAATGTAGCGTCCCTGGCCACAAGCAGTTGTCCATGTGTCAGTCGTTAAGTGGACCTTCCCAGTAACTGCGTTGGTCAGGGCACGGGTGATGTTACGGGACACATGGTGGTGTAAGGCGGGGACGGCACACCGGGAAAAGTAGTGGCGGCTGGGGACTGCGTACCAAGGGACAGCTGCTGCCATCAGGCTGCGGAAGGACTCAGTCTCCACAAGCCTAAATGGCAGCATTTCGATGGCCAGTAATTTGGAAAGGTGTGAGGTTAGTGCTATGGCCTGTGGGTGGGTGGCTGGGTATTTTCGCTTGCGCTCAAATGCCTGGGGTAACGACATTTGGACGCTGCGCTGGGACAGGGAAGTGGATGTGGTCGCTGATGGTGCTTCAGATGGTACAGGTGCAGGGCGGGAGGTATGCGGGCCTGCGCCTTCGACAGGCGATTGGCCGGCACCGAAAACAGGGGAAGAGGAGGCAGTGGTGTGGCCTGCAGACACAGATTGGCGATCCGGGCGTTCCTCCCACTTATTACGGTGCTTGGATGCCATGTGTCGGATCATGCTGGTGGTGGTGAGGTTTCTAGTGTTCATGCCTCGGCTCATTCTGGTGTGGCACAGGTTGCAAACTACAATTCTTTTGTCGTCCGCACTTTCCTTAAAAAAACGCCATACCGCGGAACACCTACCCCTTGGCAAGGGAGATTTACGCAAGGAGGTGCTCCGTGGAACATTTGCGGGCCGGTTTGGTGCGGTCCGCCTTCTTTCTGTAGCCACACCACTGCCTCTTCCAGCCTGTTGCGGTGCTGCAGATGGCTCACCCTCAGGACTGCTGTCATCGCTCGGCTTTCCACCTTCCCAGGTGGGGTCAGTCACCTCATCGTCCACCAAGTCCTCCTCCACTTCCTCACTCTGATCATCCTCCTCATGTCTTGATCCCACCACATACTCAGTCATTGACAACTGTATATCATCCTCCTCATCAAGGTCTTGAGACAGTAAAAGTGGTTGATTTGATGGCAACTGTGTCTCATCATCATCATCATCCACTTCCTTTGACCTTAAATGCCGTTCACCTCTGTCATCTTCTTGTGATTGGGTACCCTCTAGAGGTTGTGAATCAGGGCACAAGATGTCATGTTCCTCTGCAAGCGTGCTTGGAGAGAGGTTCAAATTAAGGATTGGTGATGAGACGAGCTCCTCACTATATCCCAGTGTGGGATCACTTCTTTGACCAGACCCTCTATGGTGGGAGGAAGGATGATCAGGGTGAGGATTATGTTGACCAGACTCTTGGCTACTGAGAGTGGACTTGGTGGAAGACAGGGTGGTGCTTAACCGACTGGAAGCAGTATCAGCTGAAATCCAACCGACCACCTGTTCGCAGTGGTCTGACCTCGAGAGTGATGCCCTGCGACGCCCTGTAAACTGAGACATGAAGCTAGGTATGGTGGATGTCTTTCTTTCTTGTGCTCTGGCACCAGGCACAGTTTCTACGCGTCCTGACCCGCGCCCTGAACTATCAGGATCACGTCCACTTCCCCGTCCCTTTTTACCCGCCTTCTTCATATTACACGGAATATGTGCTGCAAATCTGCAACTTTGCACACTAAACAGAATGTGCTGCTTATCTGCGGCTCGGCACAGTGAATGGAATATGTGACTTTGATATTTTACACTTTGCACACTAAACAGAATGTTCTCCTAATCTGCAACTTTGCACACTAAACAGAATGTGCTGCTTATCTGCGGCTCGGCACAGTGAATGGAATATGTGACTTTTATATTTTACACTTTGCACACTAAACAGAATGTTCTGCTAATCTGAAACTTTGCACACTAAACAGAATGTGCTGCTTATCTGCGGCTAGACACAGTGAATGGAATATGTGACTTTGATATTTTACACTTTGCACACTAAACAGAATGTTCTCCTAATCTGCAACTTTGCACACTAAACAGAATGTGCTGCTTATCTGCGGCTCGGCACAGTGAATGGAATATGTGACTTTGATATTTTACACTTTGCACACTAAACAGAATGTTCTGCTAATCTGAAACTTTGCACACTAAACAGAATGTGCTGCTTATCTGCGGCTCGGCACAGTGAATGGAATATGTGACTTTGATATTTTACACTTTGCACAGTAAACAGAATGTTCTCCTAATCTGCAACTTTGCACACTAAACAGAATGTGCTGCTTATCTGCGGCTAGACACAGTGAATGGAATATGTGACTTTGATATTTTACACTTTGCACAGTAAACAGAATGTTCTCCTAATCTGCAACTTTGCACACTAAACAGAATGTGCTGCTTATCTGCGGCTCGGCACAGTGAATGGAATATGTGACTTTGATATTTTACACTTTGCACACTAAACAGAATGTTCTGCTAGTCTGAAACTTTGCACACTAAACAGAATGTGCTGCTTATCTGCGGCTCGGCACAGTGAATGGAATATGTGACTTTGATATTTTACACTTTGCACAGTAAACAGAATGTTCTCCTAATCTGCAACTTTGCACACTAAACAGAATGTGCTGCTTATCTGCGGCTAGACACAGTGAATGGAATATGTGACTTTGATATTTTACACTTTTTGCACAGTAAACAGAATGTTCTCCTAATCTGAAACTTTGCACACTAAACAGAATGTGCTGCTTATCTGCGGCTAGACACAGTGAATGGAATATGTGACTTTGATATTTTACACTTTGCACAGTAAACAGAATGTTCTCCTAATCTGCAACTTTGCACACTAAACAGAATGTGCTGCTTATCTGCGGCTCGGCACAGTGAATGGAATATGTGACTTTGATATTTTACACTTTGCACACTAAACAGAATGTTCTGCTAATCTGAAACTTTGCACACTAAACAGAATGTGCTGCTTATCTGCGGCTCGGCACAGTGAATGGAATATGTGACTTTGATATTTTACACTTTGCACAGTAAACAGAATGTTCTCCTAATCTGCAACTTTGCACACTAAACAGAATGTGCTGGTTATCTGCGGCTAGACACAGTGAATGGAATATGTGACTTTGATATTTTACACTTTGCACAGTAAACAGAATGTTCTCCTAATCTGCAACTTTGCACACTAAACAGAATGTGCTGCTTATCTGCGGCTCGGCACAGTGAATGGAATATGTGACTTTGATATTTTACACTTTGCACAGTAAACAGAATGTTCTCCTAATCTACAACTTTGCACACTAAACAGAATGTGCTGCTTATCTGCGGCTAGGCACAGTGAATGGAATATGTGACTTTGATATTTTTCACTTTGCACACTAAACAGAATGTTCTCCTAATCTGCAACTTTGCACACTAAACAGAATGTGCTGCTTATCTGCGGCTCGGCACAGTGAATGGAATATGTGACTTTTATATTTTACACTTTGCACACTAAACAGAATGTTCTGCTAATCTGAAACTTTGCACACTAAACAGAATGTGCTGCTTATCTGCGGCTCGGCACAGTGAATGGAATATGTGACTTTGATATTTTACACTTTGCACACTAAACAGAATGTTCTGCTAATCTGAAAATTTGCACACTAAACAGAATGTGCTGCTAATCTGAAACTTTGCACACTAAAAAGAATGTGCTGCTAATCTGCAACTTTGCACACTGAACAGAATGTGCTGCTAATCTGCAACTTTGCACACTAAACAGAATGTGCTGCTAATCTGCAACTTTGCACACTAAAAAGAATGTGCTGCTAATCTCCAACTTTGCACACTAAACAGAATGTTCTCCTAATCTGAAACTTTGCACACTAAACAGAATGTGCTGCTAATCTGCGGCTAGGCACAGTGAACGGAATATGTGACTTTTTTTTTTAAACTCTGCCCCCCAAAACAAAATATATCTGCTGCCCCCACACACAGTAGTCCTAAAAAGGACTTTTGGGTCTTTTTTTTGTTCAAAAACACTTTTCTTCTCCCTACACTGACTTTCCCTTCCTATCCTCATCTCTCCCTGGCTAAGACTGAGCCGAACTCGCTGGTCAGGTGCTATACAGCACCCGATCACGGGTTCTGGCCAGCCAATCAGTGTAATGCCAGCAGCCAACATGGCTGCTGGCATTACACTGATGTCAGAGCCTCCCTGCACGTTTATTGGCTGCGCAGCAGCCGCGAAACGTGCGGGGAGGAGACCCGAACATGGCGGCGAGCACATGCGGTACTCGTACGAGTACCGCCATGTGCCGAGCAGAGCGATGCTCGAGCCAAACCGAGCTTCGGCCGAGCATGCTCGCTCATCACTACTTGTTTCCAGCAGCATCTACAGGCGCGAGGCTTCTAGCATGCAGCAGACCTCTGTTTTATCTGTTTGTTTCCTGTAGTCTCCTCCTACCTACTTCCTCCCTCTGAGCTGCTCCTCCTACTTCCTGTGGAGGGGTTTAAAAGGCAGACTGAGTCCTGACTCAATCGCCCTTGCGTTGTTGTTATTAGGTGAAGTACTTGGGCTCTGTGTGTGACCTGGCTATCTACGAAAACCCACTCTGTGTATGACCTGGCTATTTATGAGAATAAGAGAACCCTTTCTGTGTATGACCCGGCTAAGTAAGAGAACCCTTTCTGTGTATGACCCAGCTAAGTACGAGAATCCTCTCTGTGTATGACCCAGCTAAGTACGAGAACCCTCTCTGTGTATGACCCAGTGATCACGAGTATCCCTTACTGTGATCAATTTGTGCTATTGGCTTAAGACAGACCACTGTTGTGGACAGGGTCTGATTGGTGACTGCAGGCGTGAGTCACAGGGTCTCGATATAGTGACTGCAGGCAGAGTCACAGGGTCTGGTGTAGTGACTGCAGGCGTGAGTCACAGGGTCTCGTGTGGTAGCTGCAGGCGTGAGCCACAGGGTCTTTATATGTGACTGCAGGAGTGAGTCACAGGGGTCCGATATAGTGACTGCAGGCAGAGTCACAGGGTCTCTTAGCGGTGACTGTAGGCGTGGGTCACCGGGTTGCTGCAAAGGTGTGGTGTTGCTGGTTTGACTGATTGCAGGCGTGGGTCAGTTCTCCAGTCCAGCAGTCCTTGTGTTCCTGTTTGTCGGATCAAGATTGCTGAGCCAGTGTTCACAGTGGTCGCCTGTTCCAGTGTTCCAGTCGACGGATCAAGAGTTGGCGTTTCTGTATCCTGCTGAGACTAATAGGGGCTTCGGCCCAGTCTCTCGCATTGTGGTCTAGCGAGAGGCCTACTATTTCTGGTAGTAGTGTTGCCAGCTAGTAACCCTTTGCTTGTTGTACCACTTATTTATCGCTGTGATTTATTCTAATAAATATTTTGCATTATATTACCGTACTGAGTTCTGAGCATTCCTGGGTGCCCGTGACATCTAACTCATAAAGGTGTTAATCCATCAGTGTGATCTCCCGAGACCAACAATGCTTTTGAGGCCCTGAAGTCTGCCTTCTCGATGGCTCCAGTATTAGTGCACCCTAACAACGCTTTGCCCTTTACCCTGGAGGTGGATGCATCTGAGACAGGGGTTGGGGCAGTACTATCTCAGAGAGCCGAGACTGGCAAACCCCTGAAGCCATGCGGATTTTTTTTCAAAAAGATGATGAAGGCCCAAACCTATATAATATAGGGGACCGTGAATTGCTTGCCATTATCCTTGCGCTTCGAGAATGGCGTCACCTCCTGGTGGGGACCAAGGCTCCTATTTTGATCTTAACAGATCACAAAAATCTAACATATTTATCAGAGTCCAAAAGACTGTCACCTAGACAAGCCAGATCGGTGTTATTCCTGTCTAGATTTAATTTTGTTGTTTCGTACCTCCCTGGGACCAAGAATACTCGTGCTGATGCCTTGTCTAGACAGTTTGGTCCTGAGCGTGAGTCTGAAAATGAGCCAGTTCCGATTATCGCTCCTGATCGCATTGTGGCTACCATACGAACTAACATTACGTCTCCTCTGGGCGAGGAGATCCTGGCGTAACGGTTTGTTCAACACTCAGACACAGTGGTTTAGGATAAAACACAGTTTTATTGAAAACACAATGATAATTACCCTTAACGGGCTTTATCGTATCTCAGCAGAATTATACAGGTGTAATGCAGGACTTAGATACATATGCCTACACAGGCCCAGTATAACAGGAAGCAAGAGAGTTCATATACTGACACAGGTCAGGCATGAGAGGGTGAATACCCAGAGTAGCAGCACAGTATGAGTTAAAGTCCCAATAGGTATAATCAGTCTCTGTTGTAGAGAAGTCTGTGGTGAGTTCTCTAGTAACGCCCAGTATGATGGAATAACAACGGGTAGGAGACTGTAGTTCTAGAATGGAGACAGAGCACTGGTAATCTGCCAGAGCAGAACTGAGGCTTATACCCACTGCCGTAGCAGTAAACGGAGGCAACAATGATACTCTGCAAGAGCTGAACGGAATACAGCCAATGGCACCCTGCCGTAGCAGTAACGGAGGCAACAGTACTCTGCAAGAGCTGAAAGGAACACAGCCAATGGCACACTGCCGTAGCAGTAACGGAGGCAACAAGGTTCTCTGCAAGAGCTGAACAGAAACACAGCCAATTGCGCACTGTCGCAGCAGTAACAGAGGCAACAAGGAGTACTGCAAGGGTTAATGGAAGGCCCAGCCAATGGTACGCTGCCGTAGCAGTAACGGAGACAACAGTGAAGCTCTGCAAGAGTTAACGGATGGCCCAGCCAATGGCATACAATTGTAGCGGTAACGGAGGCAACAGTAAGCTCTGCAAGAGTTAACGGGAGGCCCAGCCAATGGCACACTGCCGTAGCAGTAACAGAGGCAACAGTAAGCTCTGCAAGAGTTAACGGAGGCTCAACAATATGTACACTGCCATAGCAGTAACGAAGGCAACACAGAATACTCTGCCAGGTAGGCCCAGTCACAGCGGAAGTCAGAATGTCACCTAAGCGACACAACGAAGCAGGAACAGGAGAGCTGGTAGGATCACGGAGCAGGAACATCAGACAAGCTGGGTCAGATCACGAAGCAGGAACGTCAGCCAGGCTGGGTCGAATCACGGAGCAGGAACCAGAAGCAGAGTAGTCTAACGGGCCAAGTCAGTACACGGGAACACAGCAACTCAAGTAAGCACTGGTACAGGAACACCACGAAAGAGCACCCAACAGGTGCCAGAGCCCAGTATAAAAAGTCCATACTGGGCGGGGCAAACATAGCTCACAGACTGACAGAAAGCACGGGCACCGTGATACCTGGCCTCACAAAGTAATGCTCCTGTTGAGAAACCCAGTGGAAAATGTTTTGTAGCCAACAGTCTCCGCACTAAATTGCTGGAGGCTTACCATTCATCCAAAGCAGCTGGACATATTGGCCGGGACCAACTAATTTGGTCAATTTTGCAGCTCTTCTGGTGGCCTAGTTTAAGGGCAGATTGTGCAGCCTTTGTAGAAGCTTGTTCCTTGTGCGCCCGTGCCAAAGCTCCTAGGCATCTCCCTCTAGGTTTGCTCCAGACCGTTCCTAATGGTGAACGCCAGTGGTCACACATTTCCTTAGATTTCATGGTGGAGTTGCCTAGATCCAAGGGCTGCACAGTCATACTAATGATCGTGGATCGATTCTCCAAAATGGCACATTTTGTTCCGCTTCCTGGACTACCCTCCTCTAAACAATTGGCTGTGGTACTCGCTAGGGAGGTATTCAGGCTCCATGGAGTACCCTGGGTTGTGGTTTCGGATCATGGAAGCCAGTTCGTATTGAGATTTTGGAGGGCCATTTGTGACCAGATGGGCATCACTACTATTTTCGTCTGCCTACCACCCCCAGACTAATGGTGCTGCGGAAAGAGCCAATCAAGTGCTGGAACAATTCTTGCGCTGCTTCGCTTCTGACCACCATGATAATTGGGTTGACCTGTTGCCATGGGCGGAGTTTGCCAGGAATTGTGCCATAAACTCTTCGTCCGGGAGCTCTCCCTTCCCGTTTAATTATGGGTTCCAACCATCTCTGCTCCCAGGTTGCTCCTTATCTATGGAATGCTCTACCTACTCCACTGCACTTCACTTGTGGTCTTCAAGTCTGGGTGAAGACGACTGGAGTTGTAATGCAACAAATGGAGAAACACAGATTGCCCCCTCTTGGCTTAGTGAGAGACAAGTCAATAAAGAAATTCCTGCAAACCAAAGACAGTTCAAAGCATGGAGGCATCTGACCCTGCTCTCCATTGCCTAGCCGGCTTTGTCCCTAATCTAGCAAAACCCAGAAATCCTGATATATAGAGGCAGCCTGGAAACAGGGGCTGAACTACCGCTGGTGCAGAATTTGCAAAGTACTGTCATCCAAAAAAATTTAAGGGCCCACTGAATGCTAAAAATAGAAAATAATTTGGGAGTTTTATAGATTGCCATTCAAGGCCCAAAGATTATTTTGCACCAGAGTCTTTGCAATACTACGTTCTCCACTTCTGTGGACATTGAGGAAATACAGTCTTAGTATGGAGGAAACAAAAATACAAACAATACAATTGGGATGATGGAGATATACTGCCACAATAGCTGAAGAACCACAGCTTGCAAATACATACCTTATAGAGAACATATGAAATATTTTATGACCATATTCAATAAGCTAAAGAGGACCAATTCTGGAGCAAACCAACTGCACTATTGGTGAGAAAAATAGCCCCAATGGTTTGGACTGAAGGGGTTAACACTCCAAATGCTAGAGGGGCTGGGGACCTAGCATTCCAGGTGTTAAACCCTACAGTGCACTTGGTCCAGAATTGCTCCAGGTACTTTTAGTAAATCAGGCTCAGTATCCTCTCTGTCCTGCATTTCACTCTAATTTGCACATGGTATTGCGATCACCAAGCTGGCCCTCTGTTTTAACAATTGGAATAAAACTGTGGAAATTTAATGAAAATAGACTTTCATTACAGCCACTCAAACAAACAAAAGCTGGAAAATGCAGGGATCGTTCTTCCAGCTTAACACAACCACCCCATGTGCTATGCTGATTACATCATACATCACAAATTATATCATGACATAATGATGACATCACAAGCACAGTAGCATTAAAAGAACTGGGGTTATGTACTAATGTGGGATAAAGAGGCGATAAATAGGAAATAAATTATCCAGTGTGATGCAGTCTATAATATTATTACTCAGTGGAGCCCATACAGTAAGATTGTTCAAGGAGGAGAGATCTTAATGCATAGGCTCCATAGAATAACATAGGAATCAGAGAATGTATCACGCTGTTTATAAGCTCTTTATCACAATGTAGTGCATTACCCCCAGATGTAATTCTGGGCACAACCAACTGCACCATAGAAGGCAAATACAAATTCCCCAAATTTCCATTGATTTAAATTGGGTTTTTAAAGTGCAGCTGTCACTGTGTTTCAAATATGTGATTTTTGAAAGAGCTTTCAAAATCACCTATATTTCCGCAAGCCGTTAAAAAACAAGAAAGAAAAAACAGTTCATGAGATATTTTTCTGTATGTGTTGATTTATGAAAATGACCTAATACCTAGTGCATGCCAGTTAAATACTAACATTCCACACATTCCAGCATAATCTGATCAACTGACAGTCACTGAAATCCTGTCTAGATGGATGCCCACACTGAGTTAAGAATGTGGACAATTAACAGTTCCATTTAACTCCTTTAATGCTTGAGAGGTATGAAAATGTGTATTTGTCCCCTATTGTGCAGTTGGTAGTCCCAGAATTGCTCCTATTAATACCGTCACAGTCCTGCAGTTTTAGAGATTACTGCCATGCCCAGATGAGTGGAATCAGACTCTGGCTCAATAAATATTACCTGAGCTACTGCCAAGTGAGATTAAAAGGGCATCGCCTGGCCAGATATTACACTTGGCAACATATTTTTTTGTGTGTCAAGGTTCAGAAACAGTGAGAAGATTTTCTCGCTGAGGGTTCTGGATCCATCATACAAAGTACACATGTCTACAAAATCCTAAAACAGTCTGAGTGATCTTTTTACTTTTTATATTATAGTAGAGCAAATGGCTGGATCACGGGATTACATTCTAAGTGAGGCTAAAGTAGTGCAAATAATTTTAAGCAAATCTGGGGCAAACCAACTGCACCACAGTAGACAAATAAAAATTCCCCAGGTTCCATTGATTTATATGGGGGTTTTAACTTGAATGCTAGAAAGATCTCCAATACATGACACTCAATGAGGTGAGAAGTGAGTTTTGAGCTAGGTATTAAAAATCAACATTATAAGAGAACAATGGTTACTGAGATGTAGCGTATTCCATTGTGCAGGTGTATAGCCATACCTGGAATCCTTCAAGTTGCAAGTGATCTGAGGTCCACTAAGGCCTGGTTGTGGGAGTATCCAAATGATACGATTTACATCATAAAGTGGGTGGAGCATGACTGAGGTGGGTGGGATTGGGAGGCAGGGTTTGGTCTTAAAATGGGGCAAGGATGTGGAAAGAACAGAGAGACCGGCACTGGCAGTGAAGTGGGCAGAGTTACAAGTGAACTCACTGAGCCCTGAGAATCTGCCTCTGTCCCCAGATTCCATCGTCTAGAGAGTTCCCCAGAAATGGTCATTACTATGTACCAACTAAGCAATCTAAAGACCTGTGGGGCATAAACTGGTGCAGGGTCCAGTAGGTTCTAGTTATGTCTCTGTGGTAGGGGGCTCAAAAAGTTTGCACTGGGTCACTCCAATCATTAGTTAGTCCACTGATTAGACTGTATACTACACAGTGGTTCTCAACTCAGTCCCTTCAGACACATTTGTTGTGCAGGTTTCCAGGATCTCCTCACATGAGTACTGGTAGATTCATTAACTGATGAGTCACTATGACAGATCCACCGTGATATCACTGTGCTCTTATGAGGACATCCTGAAAATCTGCACTGTTACTGGAGTTAGGAACCACTGAACTCCATAGTGGGCCACAAGAACAAAGGCTAAATTGGAGCACTTCTGGGGCAAATCAACTGCACTATAGAAAACAATCAGAACTCCTGCTGATTTAACCCATGAATATCCGAGACATCTCTACCTCATTGAGGAGCAGTGCAGGACTGACTGATCAGAGCAGGACTGAGTTTAGCACTCTGACAGCATGATCAGCTTATAATACAAGAATATAATATTGTCCTGATCTGTAACTATGCATCAGCTCTGGGTCTGCTCCCTACTGCCACTGTTTAACCCATTGGATACCAGAGTTATCAACAATGTATTGCAAAGCAGTGCATGCATTGAAAACCTCTCTGACATCCAAGAGGTTAAATGAAAGGATCATTTACATTGTGAGGACTGATCAGAGCACATAAACTTCCCTTTGTTATTAATTATGTGTGGGTTAAGTGTGTGCACTAGGGTTTACCTGAACTTTAGTATTTTACTGTTTTTACTTGGCTAGTTCAGTTCAGTGAGCCAGTGGAGCCTGCCTGGTTCGTGTAATGTCTGCTTCCAGACAAGACATGCTCTGCTTGCTTCTCATTCCCACTCACATACGTAGACATGCATGTGCTATAGAGTTGCCATCCCTGCTGTCTGCAAAACAGCCAGCCAATGAGAGAGGATCATCATGACAATTATCTGCTATCTCATTGGCTTTTGGTGCATGTTAGAAAGGCACACAGGAATGAGTCCAGGTGATGTCTGAGTCCGATGCCAGTGTAATGGCAAGACTGGCAACCACAACTGTTGTGCTGCCAGTGCCTCTGAAAATGGGGAAACAGAGAATTGCTTACTTTACCAGCCATGTTAGTACTAGCACAGTTAAAGTGGAGGGGCTGGCTGACCTATTGCGTGTGTGGCATGGACACTGCTGGCAGATAGTGGCTTCATTCCGGGACTGTTTATTGTCCCAGTTGGATGTGAGGTGGGATACAGTACCCAGACTTCCACCTCTCCATCATGCCCACCCAATTAAACCACACCCACTTCATGCCATTTAGACACGCCCATTCTCAGCCCATGAGAACTCTCTGGGAGATCTAAAGAAGAAAGTTCCAATAAATGACACTGTGCAATAATAAATCTAAGCAGAGCCAGACCACTGGGGTCAATTTTAATAGCACAGAGAGTAATAAAACAGAAATCATTAGTATACTCACCATACGGGTAAAATAGAACTTAGTAGCATTAATTGTAGCCATTATATTAAGAGACACCTGATGATCTTTTCCCATGTCCAGCTTATCCATTGGTGGAGGAGTTTTTAAATAGTGGGCTGACCTTGTAACTCACTTTGTCATTATGAGTAAGCATGGTTCACGTGAAACGCGTTGATGAGTTTGTAATATATCCCTACAACTCGGAGATTGTGAGTGTATTGATAGTCTATTATGCTTTTAAAATGTTTGAATAAATATTGTGATTTTATCACTGGATTGACACTACCTTATAGTGCAGCCTATTTTTCATTTGAGTCATATGTATTGGACTTGGGGAGTTCTTTTTTAGGCTGGGCACAGAGGTTGCAGTATTTCCATTATTTTTAGCACACTTTGGAAATTCATAGCCTTGCTTCCAAGGACTTTAAAAGATGTGTGCTGTATTGTATCTTGTCTGTAAAATCAACACAAGGAAACATTTTTGTTCCATTTGTGTACATAAAACATTTTAATGGGTTGATAGTGCTCTCTGCTGGAAGGCCTGAGACATTGTCATCACTTCATTTACTAATTAGGAAAGCACAGTTACTGTGACTGCCACAAACAGATCCTTCATTGATTTGATTCATTTGCTATTTACTAAACGTATTTGTACTCAGAATAATTTTTAACAGCACCATGTACAATATATATTTCAACCTCATGGGTACTAGCAATATCTTAAAGGGGAACTACCACCCCACAATAAGTTCACATTAATCAATTCTTCATCTGGCGACTAGCTGCTTAGTAGCGCTAGTCACCAGAAATATTACCTGGTTTCAAAGATATTCCAGTTTTTCGGAGGCTCACAGTAGCAGGAAGCACGGACATCTCGTCATAGTGACGTCCGTGCGCCAGGTAATATTTCTGGCGACTAGCGCTACTAAGCAGCTAGTCGCCAGATGAAGACTTAATTAAGATAAAGTTTTTGCGGAGTGGTAGTTCCCCTTTAAATTCATATCTTCATCTCAAACATCCAGAGTGTTAACACATTACTTCTTCGCAATGTATTGTGTACACATCTGGCCCACAAAGAGTTAATCCACCTGCAGTCAATTGCTGGACCTCTGCTGGTTGGGCACTAAAACTCCCATTATCCTCAACTATCTAAAAGCTGATTAAAAATGCTGTTTTTTAACAAAGGCACAAGGATAAAATTCATATGGGCCATTAGGATTTTCTGGCCATAGTAAGGTTATTATTAGGAGTTGTTACTTCTCCTTTAAAAGGAAATTCTGATTTTGGAATAAGTGACTGGTAATTTGTATAACAGAATGACTTACCTAGGAAAATGTAATCTGCATAACATTCTGTTCATAAATCAGTACTGTTTTTCTTTCAAACTGATAATTAGCAACAATTCACCATCTTAACCCCTTAAGTACCAGCGGTCCAGGGAAGTTACCTTCCCTTAAGGACTGCTTTGATCCTTGCCGATGCGCCGGTACACATGACCTGTTACACGTACCGGCGCGCCACTTGGAGGCCTAAGAGAGATCTCTCCGGTCTTGGAGCGATCAATTTTAAGCCCTGTCTTTACTTACAGCGCTCCCGGTAGAGCGCTGTAAGTAAAAAGTACGTGACGTGCTATGACCGTCACTGGTCCTTAAGGGTATAAGGACCGTGACGGTCATACCACGTCACGTAGTCCTTAACGGGTTAAGGACCATTGCCGTGCCAGGACCGTCAAGGTGGTCCGGCACTTAAGGACCAATGATGGTCCTGGCACGGCATGGAGTTCAGGGCTCCCGTCGTGGCTGCACGCCGCTCCGGAAGTCCTGAACCAGAAGCACTAATAAAAAAAAATGCCCCGTGGTCCGCAAGGGGTTAAGAGTATTTACACAGTCCTTTAGAACAGGTAGGATGGTTAGAGCTATAGAGAAAAAGCTTTGCCCATGATTCTGAAGGGCCATGTAAACATTCCCAGTAGCATTGTTCTTTTCCAAATCACACTAAAGCAATTTAAATGCAAAAAAAGTAAATAGATATATCAAACTGCTGTATGAAACACCCTACCTAGGTATGTCCTTCTGATAAATGAAGAGCCACTTATTCCAAGGTTACAATTCCCTTTTATAGCTAGTTATGCTATAATACAAAACATTATATGTTACAGTTCTGTAAAAGATGCATCATGAACAGCAAATATGTTTCCTTAGTTGCAATCCAACCATCTGTTATTGAGAAAGTTACGAACAATCCTTCCACGTCTGTAGTTATATTCAAGTTGTTTTGCTCCCTTAGAGAAGTAGAGATAACCTGAAACATAAACTGGGTATGAGATTTAAAAAATTCATAGTGTCCGTTCCCCCAAGGTCTCTCCATATGATTATGTCTTCTTTAAGCCCAGGTACTATGTGTATTGGAACTATATGGATGTCTTCTGACACCTCCTATCCTGTTTCTTCACAGGTAATCCTTATCAATAATTATTTACAACACATGGTTCTGTTTTTGAAGTGCAATTAGCTCTGATTGGGTCCAGTTGGCTAGTATTCCTGACTGACTGTATAAAAAACCCCACTTCTCAAGCAGGGCTCTGCTTGCAGGGCATTCCCAAGGCAGGGCTTCCTAAGTCTGCTGTAGAGTTTTTCCTGAGTTTGCCTGAGCTTGCACTGAGGACACACCTGACTACATCTGACACAGGAAGATTTCAGTTTTCAACAGATCCACAGCCTGGAAAAGCCTGCCTGAAGATAAAGAACTAACTCTGGAGTTTATGATTACTGTTTCTAAGCACTTCATTTCATCTGCTTGGGACTTCAGCTGATCTACAACCAAAAGCACAGGACAAAGTGGGAAGATTCAACATACCATTCATCCACTCCAGGATTTTAACTCTTTCATTGACATATCAGTGGGAATCACCTTTTAATCAATCCTGGCTGCAACTGAATCTACAGATCGTCTGGTCTGGTCTGGTCGGAAAAAACTGTACTACATTCCATCTAGGCAGCTGAAGCTATATGCCTGCAAGTCACTGATCCCCCTCATCACCAACCTCTCACCCATTTGAACCTATAGTGTCACTAAACAATGCATCTCTTAATTTTCTTATTATTGTTTCTGACACCTCAGCTGTGTAAAATATCAAAAACATTCAGCCCTCCCACCTGCTCATCAATCTCTATATCTCCATCCCTCTTAAACTCTCCAATGATTTGTTCGTATGAGCTTTTCTGTCACCTCAGCTATTTATATCCATCCACCAAGAAACAGCCCACACCTTCTCACACATGCAAATCCTCCTCTCACCTGCTTTACCTGACTGCAACTCTTCTCATGGCTGCAGGTGACATCTCTCCCAACCCTGGCCCCACTTACATTCCCACCTGTGTCCGTCCTAGATTGCAGCCTACCCGCACCTCTTGCGGGGCAGACCCTAGAAATCTGCTGGCTGTTCCTTGCCTCCCCCCATCTCTTCCACCCTTCTCCTGTGCATTATGGAACGCTCGCTCTCTACTAAACAAACTTCACACTGCCCATGACCTTTTCCTCTCTAAGTCTCTAAACCTATTTGCTATCACTGAAACCTGGCTCTCACATTCGGACTCAGCTGCCGAAGCTGCTCTCTCCTATGGTGGCTTATCTTTCTCCCACACTCCTCGCCCTAATGGTAAGGGTGGGGGTGTGGGACTTCTTCTCTCTCAGCTCTGCCGCTCCAGGCCTCTGCCCCTTCCTCCCTCAGTCTCCTTCACCTCTTTTGAAGTGCACGCAGTCCAGCTCTTCTCTCCTGTCCCTCTTCTGGTAGCCGTGATTTACAGGCCCCCAAGCAACCCTTCCTCCTTTCTCTCTGAATTTGAAACTTGGCTCTCTGTCTTTCTGTCCTCAGACACTCCCACATTACTCCTTGGAGACTTCAACCTACACACTGATGATACATCCTCATCTAGTGCCTCCCGCTTTCTCTCACTGACCTTGTCCTTTGGCCTTCAACAGTGGACTGCTGCCAGCACTCACAGGGATGGTCACTGGCTAGATCTAGTTCTAACCAGAAACTGCTCAGTCTCTGACTTCACAATTTCCCCATTTCCACTCTCTGACCATCATCTTATCTCCTTCACACTATCTCACACACCTTCCCCTGCCCTCCCTAAATCACCCTTCCTAACCAGGAACCTACACTCGGTCAAACTACCAGACCTGATATCGACTGTGCAGACTTCCCTCTCTTCTCTCTGCTCTACTACTACTACTACTAACATAGACACTCTGGTCCACGAATATAACACCACATTAATGTCCTCCTTGGACCTGCATGCTCCCCTTCAATGTAGACACTCCCGCCCCAGGAATCCCAGACCCTGGCTAAATTCAACAATCCGCATGCTACGCACCTGCTGTCGATCTGCGGAACGTCTTTGGCGAAAGTCTCATTCTTTTGCCGATTTCAACCATTACAAATTCATGCTATCCTGTTTTAACACAGCTCTCACCCAGACTAAACAGAAATACTTTTCTCAGATTATCACTACCCACAAATCTAACCCCCGTGACCTCTTTAAAATCTTCGATTCTCTTCTCAAACCCCCAACCTTGAACTGCTCCTCCTTCTCCAACACTCCACAGGACTTTGCTGACTTTTTTAAAAACAAGGTACAGTCCATCCAACAAACGATGGGCTCTACATCTTCTCCTCCTATGCCTCTGATTCCTAGTCCACCCCGAGCTACCCTCAGCTCATTCTCCCCTATAACAGAGGAGGAGGTATCTCTTTTACTATCCTCCTCTCCACCCACTACCTGCCCCTCAGATCCCATGCCCTCTCACCTTCTTAAGGCTCTTGCAAGTACTCTTGCTCCCAGCCTTACCAATATCTTTAACTCCTCTCTCTCTACCGGAACTTTTCCATCCTCATTCAAACATGCAATAGTCAGACCTATACTCAAAAAGCCCTCACTCGACCCCACCTGCCTTTCAAATTACCGTCCGGTTTCTCTCCTCCCCTTTACATCTAAGATCTTGGAACGCCTGGTATTCTCCCGCTTGATCTCCTTTCTCAATAGGAACTCTCTTCTCGACCCTTTACAGTCAGCTTTCCGTTCCAACTATTCTACCGAGACAGCTCTAACAAAAATCACAAATGATCTACACACAGCAAGGGACAAAGGACACTTTAGTATACTAATCCTACTAGATCTATCTGCTGCTTTCGACACTGTTGACCATGCACTCCTACTGGACATACTTCATACACTTGGCATCCGTGACACACCTCTAAAATGGATTTCCTCCTATCTCTCTAAACGTACTTTCAGTGTTTCTTTTTCTAACACTTTCTCATCTCCCCTCGACCTCTCGGTAGGTGTACCTCAGGGATGAGTCCTGGGACCACTTCTTTTTTCACTCTGCACACTCTCACTTGGTGACTTCATCTCATCTCTTGGATTTAATTACCATCTGTATGCAGATGACACACTAATCTATCTCTCTGTCCCTGACCTCACTCCAGCTGTGCAGTCTCGAGTCATTCAATGTCTCTCAGCCATTTCATCATGGATGGCCCACCGCCACCTTAAACTTAATATGGCTAAGACAGGGCTGGTGGTGTTTCCTCCTAAAACCCATCCACCAACCCCCTTCTCCATCACAATAGGAAACTGTGTTGTACACTCAGCATCCAAAGCACGCTGTCTTGGGGTCATACTTGATTCTAAATTAACCTTCTCCCCCCATATCCAAGCTGTCACTAGAACTTGTCACTTCTTCCTAAAAAATATTGCAAAAATACGTCCATTCCTCTGCCTATCAACAGCTAAAACTCTATCTCAGGCACTCATTCTCTCTAGACTTGACTACTGCAACATTCTACTCTCTGGTCTTCCTGCTTCTCATCTCTCTCCA
Source organism: Rhinophrynus dorsalis (assembly GCA_037306005.1). Taxonomy (NCBI): domain Eukaryota; kingdom Metazoa; phylum Chordata; class Amphibia; order Anura; family Rhinophrynidae; genus Rhinophrynus; species Rhinophrynus dorsalis. The sequence goes on along the minus strand of CM074719.1, from coordinate 564,688,753 downwards.
CTTCAATCTGTTATCAATTCAGCCGCAAGAATCACCACATTTGCTCCCAGATACCTTCCATCTCATCTCCTCCTGAAATCCCTCAATTGGCTACCTATAAAGTATCGTATTTCTTACAAGATTCTCCTCCTCTCCTGTAAGTCACTCTGTTCTTCAGCACCCTCTTACATTTCTGCCCTTATCTCCCGCTACACCCCTTCCCGTCCCCTACGGTCTTCTCAAGGGTTCTTCCTGTCCTCTCCCTACACAACACGAGCCATTTCTCGACTACAATCTTTCTCACTGGCTGCTCCTCGACTCTGGAATGCCCTCCCCATCACTGTTCGCCAATCATCCACAATCACCACTTTCAAGCAACTCCTCAAAACCCACTTGCTCAGGGAGGCATCTCAATAGCGATGTCCTCCTGCACACTGACAGTCACATCAGAATCCTTCTGCACTTCTTTCACCACACCTTGTACCTGCACTTATACTCCTCCTAGTGTCTCTGTTTGTCAATATGAATTCAGCCTAGATTGTGAGCTCCTTGGGGCAGGGTCCCTTTCCTAGTGTATGATTCCCTTGCTGCACTTTCCCTCACAAATAATGTAATGATTGTACTTAACCTTAATGCTCTTAACCCCAGTTCTGTCGTTTTTGTATTGTATTATTTCAACTTCTGTTAAGCGCTGTGTACATGTATGGCGCTATATAAATAAAGATACATACATACATACATACTATACTGTGATGTGGTTCAGTTCACATGGGCAACAATTTCCTTGTGTGCATGCAAATTATAAGCTCTGTGGGTCAGGGACCTCCTATCCTAGTGTATGCTCATCTGTGTTCCCCTTATGATTGTCTATATAACCATTTAATTTCTGCACTTATTGTAACCCCTCTATACAAAATGTAAACTGTAAAATGCTAAGTACACCTGTTGGCGCTATATAAATAAAAATATACATACTTACATACAAACTGCATCTTTATTGTGCTCACAAAAGAATTTAAATAAAGATGGAAGAAGGAATGTCTTCACTGAGGCCTGTGAGGTTGCAGTCAGACCTTTCGCATGAGCTTTAGTAACCTCCAATGAATGGTCAACCCACAATGATGCTGGCCAGTAATACTGGCTGGTGCTCATGTGTGCTGGACATTAGGATAGGCGGAATGTCTTGAGACCAGCACACAGAGAATGTGAGCAAAAGAATACAGGTGATATAACTTTAACATGAAGTGGCTATAGCTTTGTCACCTGTGTAAAATAGCTCTTAGCCTTCTTCACTGTGTTTCAGAGGATTTTAGACCCAACTGGATTTTGTAGAAACATTATGAACTGACAGGTAATGTAGGACTTGATTCTATGGCAGGTGATAACTTTATCCCTGATTTTAGCTACGTATTTCCCCATAGACTTCAACAGAAATCTGAGATAAAGCCAATTGTATCACTGGTAACCTGCAATGGGATCCAGGCCTTAACGTGTTTCATTCAGCTGGAAAACAACTCTTCAGGGCAAAGAGAAAATTGCTATAAGGCACATGGAATACTAGGTCTCACTATTTATAGACCCCTACATTTTCGCTTGATCTCTTTGTGGCTGTTGAACTAAAGGAACATGGAGCAATTATGAAGCAATCCAACAGCATCACTGAAGACAAATAAACATTTCTATTGTGTTTAATTGGGCTTTTAATGCCTTGATTGCCAGAGAGGTCTACAAAGCATTGCGAATTGTTATTTGTTTCCTAAGGTGCAGCTGCTTTGACCCAGAATTGTTCCATTTTCTTTGTGGATATAGACACCAATATGTGTATTATATTCAGCCTCCTTTGACTTACATAGGATTTATTTCATGGTGAATATGATAAGGTGGGACTGGAAACCTTCCTGGAAATATGAATATTTGGGGTTGCTTCAGGTTGCCCTGGTACTTAGTGCTAAACACTAGGGCAGGGTTATTTATTAAGGTGTGATAAGAAGATAACTTCTCCAGTATGATAAACTATCCAGTCCTTTTCCTATTTCATGGAGTCTGCCATATTCACTAACATCTCTCCAACTGGGACCGGAGAGTTTATCACACTGGACAATTTATCAACTCTTAGTGTATCTACCCCAGGTGTCCATGGCCTTATGCTCTTGCTAAGGGTTTTGAACCCTCTTAATAGGATAGAAATGTTTCATAATAAAAGCATCTCTAATTAATCATCATAGTATTTGGACTTTGGAGAGTGTTATTTCAATTCTGTCAGAGTTGTAGTTCCAGAGTAATTCAACGACAAAGTGTCCCCCTCCCGCCCCTTTTACTGATGTAACACTGCTCAGCCAGAGCAGAAGGGAGGTGCCCAGGTAGACTGCAGAGCGGGAGAATCTTCAATTAAGATAAGGGAAAAACCTGAAAAACTTGTCAAGGGGGGCAGGGTTTTCATTGTTCTCATAGGAAGAAGATTGTCCCCTGCTGTTATCTGTCTGGTCTATGGACTGCATTCCACATCTGAGAAGAGATGGCTTACACTAGGTAAAAGGGACGGGAGGGGAAACTTTGCTTGTGAATATCTCATAAACCATAAAGGTTTGAGAGATAAGACTTATATCATTTGTCATGTTTTTGTAATGCCTACAAAATAAAATAAAGTTGAAACTAAGTATTACTATCCCATCTCTTAAATTCTAACCACTTTATTCATGGATCCCCCTCATCCCACTCATTGTATTCCCTTTCCTGCTCAACTCTACCTACTTTTGTCTTTTGTTCTGACAATTACCCACCACATCCTGCCTAAGCCATACCCCCATAATGATGCAAATAGTTTGGCATTCCATAATTTGGCATTCCCACCCCGTAATGTTCAGTTCTCTGTGGTAACTAAACAGAAATGCTCCCAGGTATGGAATCATGCAAACTGCAAACAGTTGGACCATAAATAAAGCCATGCCTGTGTAGCCATTCACCTTATGTATATTTCACTTTGGGTTACTCTTTTAAACTTAGGTGTAAGTAAGTGACTTAGTAAACAGACTTAGTAAAATGCGATAACAGTAATTAATTGGGACCGTCTACTATAATTACCGTTTTGGAAAGCTGCGTCCACTTTTTTCCCAATTCCTGGAAAATCATCTTTTATCTTTTTTGAAGACTTGAAGTCCATTTGATATCTTGAATGATCATATCTGAAAAGCAAATATAATGCTATACTATAAGTTGAGACATGCAAGGAGTTAATGGGCAGCTATTACCTTAGAACATACATAACAAGGAAGCCTGGGCTAAATTGCACACCTCCACTGATCAGCCAAAGAGAATCGAGAGTCAGAAAAGTGATCCCCACAGCACTCCTATCCCACAATAAAAGTGATCCCCACAGCACTCCTATCCCACAATAAAAGTGATCCCCACAGCACTTCTATCCCACAATAAAAATGATCCCCACAGCACTCCTATCCCACAATAAAAGTGATCCCCACAGCACTTCTATCCCACAATAAAGTGATCCCCACAGCACTCCTATCCCACAATAAAAGTGATCCCCACAGCACTCCTATCCCACAATAAAACTGACCAGTTCTTTTTTTTTCATCTGACAGTTCAGCATGCAGTGGAGAATTCTGGGGCAAACCATCTGCCTGTAGGAGATATATAAAAATTCTGACAAATTTAAATGGGGCTTTTAACTTCTTGAATGCTAAAGGGGTCACCAACATGGTTAAAAGTGCCCCTTCTTTTTGTGTATGAGGCCCAAAATCTTGAGTTTTACAAACTGGCTACAAGCTACACACCAGGGATGGCAGGGCAGGAAGTGAAGCCAAGGGCCAGAGGAGAGTGTTGGTATGAATTACAGGGTATTTAAGTGCATTTAACCCCAGTTCATTAAATGATAATGTTCTCCTTTATTAATGAATACTTCATATGTTGCCAAGGTCAGTAAGTATAATTTCAATATGGGATGCAATAATATATCTTTGTGCTAAAATAGGCTTTGTAACAGATTTTGTTTTGTGACGAGCCTGCCTAATGCCACTTTCCTAAGCTACTTATGGGACAAATTACTCACTGCTCCAAGGGGATTGCACTGATGGTGTGCATGAGCATTGTGGAACATTCCTTTCCACTCCATCGGGAGATGACAACTTAAGGCTAAGGATGATGGGAGGGCCTTAGGTTGACCATCCCTGCTCTGCATCTTGAACTCCCTGCTTTGCAACATGCACCATATGAGTGTCAGTGGGCATCCAAAACATTGTTTCACAATGTGTTGGGTACCCTCTGGTACTCAAATGGTTAAAGGGCAGATAAAATCAACAAAAAATTACACAGCTTTCCTTCAAATGCTATTCTGGGCTTGCTTTCATTAACCGTTTGAGTGCCAGAGGGTAAACAACGGATTATGGAGCAATGCTTTGCATACCCTTCTGGCATTCAAAGGGTTAAAGTCTTAGTAATGGTGGAGTATGGGAGCCATCATCCATTACACTTTCACACTTGCTTTTAAAGGGATAGTAATACTTAAAATGTATATGTTGTAAGGTTTACCCCCCTGAGCAAAACAAGGGTACTCCCACAGCTGAGAGATATTTTATTAAAAATTATAACAGATCAAACTTGAATTTTTTAAGTGCAATATCACAGTGGCCTGAAAATCTACAGTGGTGCTGTTGCTACACCATCCTATGGAGATTTATGGTCTACAGACCAAAGCTGTCCACTGTAAATTTTCAGGCCACTGTGATATTGCACCTAAAAAAATTCAAGTTTGAGCTGTTATAATTTTTTAATATAATATCTCTCAGTAGTGGGAGTACCCTTGTTTTACTCAGGGGGATAAACCCTACAACGCATATTTTTATACATTTTAAGTATTACTGTCCCTTTAACATTGCATTCTCAGCTCTAAAAAAACCCCAAATACATGAGGTTGATATAAAGGAGTCCTATAGCGCTGTACACATTGGTGATTTGCACAGCGCATTTAACACAGGAATGCAGCTTACTGTGACTTGTCTGTTTATGCATTATCCTACCAACAAATCGCTTTGCCTTAGAAGTGTATTACTTAACAATTTATTTCCATTTTTGTGCTTTTGCAGAATTGCATTATTGGTAGAAAATAAGGCATGCTGTGATTAGATATAAGAAATTTAAACACATTCAAAATGCACGTCACATAACAAATGCATAAAAATATTCCAAATATGGAAAATGCGTGCATGTTTTCCATGCAGTTTCATGCACTGTCGTAACTACAAGCAGATCACAAATATGAACCTAGCCTTAAAGACATCATATACAGTACTGTATACCCCAAAGTGCATCCGCATGAATTTTACGATAACATCCAAACTGAGCTGCAGATTTCAAAGTCACTATTTAGTTTGTATTTCTATATATTTTAGTAGACAAATCACCAACCTCCAGTATTTATCTCCTACAAAGAAAATTGCCTTCATTTCTTCCTTGATGTACATTGCAGCATCTATTTTACTGACAGAGCTTGGAAACCCAAATAGTGAGATGTCACGTGGGTATCCCCAGAGGGTGCGGAAACCTTTTGTAGCCCAATATTGCTGACCTATGCAAGAGGAACATTTTAATGCGTAGAGCAATCATTTCACAGTTTATATGTGGGTGAAGCATTTGCAGATTATTTTCTTTGAATTTGTGTAACAATACATAAGTTAAGGAGCGCAATTCTGGAGCAAACCGACCGCACCATAAGGGAGAAATGAAACTCCCCAGTGATTTAAAGAGGTAGTAATGTTTCAGTACACATGAATATTTGATTATTCCTTATACTTTTTAATAACGCTCTGTACCGTAGGCGATGTTGTGATCTGTGTAGTCACTGTGTAATACTTTAACCCCTTTGCGTCCGGTGACGTACCCGGACCGTCACGCTGGTCCGGCACTTAAGGACCAGTGATGGTCCTGGTACGTCACGTACTATTACTCACCGTGCTCCTGCAGCGCGGTGAGTAATACCGGGGACTGAATTTGATTGCTCCAAGACCGGAGCGATCTCTTTCAGTCCCTTCGTTCGGCATGCTGCCCCACGTGATCAGTCACGTGGGGCGGCATGCCGAAATTCCATATCTGGTCCTTAAAGGACCACACACACCCCGGGACCGCTGGTCATTAAGGGTTAAAGTTTCTTCCTTCTGCCCTTTTACATACATCACTATTCTGTCTTCAGATCAAAAAGCCGAACCAGATGGATTGTGACATGAGACAATGTTCTGTGAGCATAAGGAAAAACCTGTGATCCTTCGTCGTGGGGGGGAAAAGGGTTTTCCTATACTGATAGACAGAAGATTGTCGTTCAGTGAGATCTGTCTGGTCAAGAGTTAAAATATAATTACACAAAAATTACACTGATCACAACATCGCCGACAGTACAGAGCGTTATTACAAAGTATAAGGAATAATCAAATGTTCATTTAAACTGAGATATTACTGTCTCATTAAATAGGGTTCTAATTACCAGGGGCATACCTAAAGCATTTGGCACCTGGGGCGGATCCTATAGGGCTGACTGCTGGCTGGCGGCATTTGACTCTGGGTGCAGCACTGCAGTGAGGTATTTAGGCGCCGCGCCACTGTATCAAACACACACTCACAACCAGTGAGAGAGGAGTATCCAAAGCACGCCTCTCTCATTGGCTGCAGTGCAACTGCGACATGCCTACTGCCTAGGAAAATACTGGACAGTGGGCACATCTCATGCCGTCAGTACCTACATTAATACATTCGGGCAATCTGGCTATGCTACTCTACACAGTGACACTGAAGGGCACCCCACTAATAAGTAGCACCTGGGGCGGACTGACCCCCCTTCCCCCCCATCCCCCATTAGTACACCACTGCTAATTACAGTTATCTAATCAAAGGCAGTGGGGCAGGACTGAATAATCCAGTGTTATCCAAATCAGTCTTTTAGGCCTGCCAGATTATTAGTCTATCTCTTATAAATGTGTGTACTATTGGTGTCACTAATAAAGCCATTTTTGTATGTGTTATCTTGAAGACAGCTCCTTGATCAACAAGCTAAAGAGGTGCTATTCAAGAACAATACACCTGCACCACAACGTGAAACTAAAATTCACCTACAATGAAATGTGTATTTTAGCTTCCTGCTGTAGAGATCTTCAATGCATTGTTTAATAATGTTTTGGAGATCTCTCTAGCATTCCAGGGGTTAAAATCCACATTAAAAAATGGGAATTTTAGGAATGTTTATTTTTTTACTTATAATGAAGTTTGTGTGCATAGAATACCTCCATTGTTCCTATATGAATATGGCACTGTGAGTTCTAAGCAGAGCCTAATACATCAGTCCCTGAGGACTCCAGGGGAATTGTGAATGGAGGCCCCCTAATAGATGGGGACAATAGAATCCTCTTAAATCTAGTTGTACCCTTCCTTTTTCACTTCCTATTTCTGGGAAAAGCGCCACATGTATGTATTGTCCACAACCACCTCTCTCCTCAGTTACCAGCTGACCGCAGTATTAAACTGGTTCCTTTCCATAAAACTGGGTACATTGGGAACACAAGGTGAGGTCCCCGGCATTAGGTACACCATGCATTAAAATGCCCCTGTGCATTGTGCTGGTACGAAAACTATAGAAAAAAAAATGCAACCCCTTGGTTACTAGAGATTTCTCCATTGTGTTGTAAAGAAATGCATTGGAGGCATCTTGCTTCCAAGGGGTTAAATATGATTTCTCAAAGAGAAATTACAGTCTCAGTAACTCAGGTAAATTCATTAGATCATTTAATAATTTTACAAGTTAATAATAAAATGTACTGCTCCTTTTATACAAAAAGATCCTTCTGAATGAAAGAATCACTGACTGAACCATGTGTGTTTATGGGTAGGGTGCATCATATACCTTTGAACAAATAGACAACGTCTCTCCTTGGATCCTCATAAGCAGCATCCACTCTTCCCAGGTTAGGCCAGACAGACTCTATGGTAATAGCTTCCACTTCAGGGAATCGTCTGCTTTTCCTCCAAAAAATCCTAACGACAAAGCAAGTTTATATGAAAATTGCAATTATTATGTTGTAAAAATATTTTGGGGGGAATGTACAAACCTGCTGACAATAGCCTTCATAGCCTTTAAGTCCAGTGCCTGAATTGCACTAAGTCAGTGTTCGGCAATGTGAGGCCCTCTAGCTCATGGCATACTAGAGCTCGCATATTAGTAACAGGGGTACAGCCTATGAAAGGGGTTGGAAAAAGTGACTGTGTGGCAAAGGGTTATGTGGGGGGTTGCACTCAAGTGATCGGCCTAGTGCAGCAGGAAGCCTAAATACATCAATGGTAATAGCCATGTATTTTTAATATAAATAGTGTTTGAGGAAATTAACCTTTACTTGTTGGTGACACAGTGTGGCATGATATGTTAATAATTCCTATGCTGAGCCAATCATACATGAGAACTTCATCCTCTTGAGCCCCTGAAGAGGGTCCATGCGCTGCAGCCAGGTGTTTGTAAATGACATGATTCACGGGTGAGGCTTAATTGAGTGTACGGGGTTTGTCGTAATTTTGTCATAAAATGGGGCAGGAAATAGGTTTGAAGTGGACAGAATATTGTGGGAAGGAGGAGAAGTGGGCGGGAAGTGGCAGTAACAGGGTGGGAAAGGAGGAGAAGTGGGCAGGAAGAGGAAGTAACAGAGTGGGAAGGAGGAGAAGTGGATTAAAAGAGGGAGGGACAATGGGGGAAGGAGGAGAGGTGGGTGAGAAGTGGAAGTAACAGTGGGAAGGAGGAGAAGTGGATGAAAAGAGGGAGGGACAGTGGGGGAAGGAGGAGAGGTGGGTGGGAAGTAAGAGGGGCAGTGTGGGAAGGAGGAGAAGTGGGTGGGAAGTAAGAGGGGCAGTGTGGGAAGGAGGAGAAGTGGGCAGGGAGTGGGAGGGACAATGTGGGAGACGTGGGCAGAGTTTCACAGAATCTCACAAGCACTGGAAAAATGAGAATCAGCCTTTTTGCAATGCGTTGCGAACCCCTCTGGCATTCAAAGGGTTATAATCTTGACTTTACTTCTTTATAACTATGACTCATCATTGTGAATTTTAGTGGCAATTCTTAAACATACACTAAGGAGGCTTTTTATATAGTTCCTCCATAGAGTATTGTAAATCCAGTTGCACCAAAGGGGACACATGCAAATTACATTTAACCCTTTGAGTGCCAGAGAGGTACGGAATGCATTGCTTTGCAATTGCTTTGCAATGCATTCCTTACCCCTCTGGCACTCAAAGGGTTAACTCAAATTGGTTTTTAACTCCTTAAATACTAGCAAAGCAATGCATGGGAGACATTTCGTACATTCAAGGGGTTAAGAGCCCCATTTAAATCAACTGGAATTTGGGGAATTTTTATTTCTCCCCATGGTGCGGCAGGTTTGACACAGAGCTGTACCGGTTCTTCTTAGCACGTCAGACTCATTGATTTTAGGGGTCAGAAAAAGGAAACCACATGACAAGAACTTTATAGGAATTAGCATATACCATGAAATCACCTGTACATACCACCTTCAGTATGACCCCACTGAATAGGAAACAAAGTAGAATTACCCATCTTTAAAAAAGAGTAAGTCTCCTCTCATGCTGGTAACTGCATCAAACTCTAATTTGGGGTCACACTTTATGGGCATTGTAGGATTCCTGACTCCGGGGTCCTTTGTGGGCTTGTGCTTGGAAGGAGGCTGTGTTGGTTTGGATGGAGGCTTCCTGGGAGGCTGTGTTGATTTGGATGGAGGCTTCCTGGGAGGCTGTGTTGGTTTGGATGGGGGATTGGGTTTTGGTACAATTGGATTTCTTGCACCTTAATGAAATAAATACACAATTATAATTAAGAGATTGGAAGGGACTAAAAGCGTATCCACTAAATGGTGAAGTTTTTCAATACCAGTAAACTCCTTGGATACCAGAGAGGTCTCATACAGACTGCAAAACGATTCACTGTGCACCTTTGTAGCATCCAATGGGTTAAATATCAACATTATAAAATAAGTATTAAAATATATATAATGTATGTTCATTTATAGCTGTTATACCATATAATGCTTGGATGCCTGTAACATCATCTGCGGATAGTTTATATTGGGTAGGGTTCACATTTACATTTAAGGACACTGTTGGATACATCAAAGCATTTACATCCTTTGAGTGGTCAAGACCCAGCGCATGACCAAACTCATGAGCAGCAACAAGGAAAAGATTGACACCTGAAAATAAAAATAAAAAAGTTATTAGCATAATTGGATATAGAAACCAAAACCAATTGACAGTAAGGACAATGGGGGAATGCATTACAGGGCATCTATCACTAGGACCATTCCCTATCAACAGCTCTGCAGATGAAGCAGGGCCTGCATTGTGAGCCCTGGTGGACCAAAAGAGGAGCAGGACTAGGGTCTGAAAACAGGCGACTGGGGGCTTCCTTGTTGGTCCTGCTAGAAAAGGCTGAGCTCTCTAACTGATCCCTCACAGTTCAGTCTCTTGTCCTGCTAGATACATTCCTTATAAACCCTCTGCTTCAGGCTTAAGAACCCAGCACAGGGGGTCTATTGACGCTGTGTGGCAACCTGAGAAGATTGTGGTTGAGGCTGTCATAATTCCAGGTGGCTGATAATAATTTTGGGACTTCACAGTGCAGCCTATGACTTTTTGCCAGTCTTATAGGGATAGTAATACTTATTTTTTTAAGATAAGATATTGTATGTATTAAAGAAATAATTGAAACCGTGTATATATTTCACCCCCAACTTGCCTAGTTTAGGACTAATCGAGTTCCAAAGTTTACCCATCCCGCCCCTTTTATCTATGTCACCGCTCTAGCTAACAGACTTGGATTCTGGTTGGTGGACCGGATGGATCATCTGGAGAGCCGAATTAGCAGTGGATACGCAGCAAATCTTCATGACCATGGTCTACAAAGTGGTTAGTAGACCATCGTCATGAAGATTTCCTTGGTATCCATATTTGTATCTCTTTAATAAAATGTGATAATTGCTATTTAATTGCTTTAGCTCTTTAATAAAATGTGATAATTGCTATTTAACCCTTTGAGTGCCAGAGGGGTACACAACTCATTGTTTTGTAATGCTTTGCATACCCCTCTGGCATTCAAAGGGTAAATGGTTTATACCAGAAAACTGAACTACAGTGTGCAGGTATGTTTTCTCTATTACGCCTAGATCCATCCATTATATAAACCTTCACACAGACCCATCCTCTGGGGCAAAATATCAGTTCAATTGGTTTTAAATAGGGCTTTTAACCTCTTGAATGCCAGAGAGGTAATTTATGCATTGCAAATCAATTGGAGACATTTCTGGCATTCAAAGGGCTAAAGTCCCATTTTTTATTTGTCCCCTACTGTTCATTTGTTTTGCTCCAGAATTGTTTCTCTTTTTTCTGTGCAATATACACATCATAAAAGCTTAAATTAGCAGAAAACTTTTTAAATAAAAAAAATAAAAAAAACAAAAAACATGTATTGTAGAGATTTTCCTGCTGAGTAAAATAAAGGAACTCCCAGTACTGAGATACACACATTTCCAGAGTCATTATTGTTTGTTGTTGTTTTTTTTTACATTAACAATGCCCTCTAGTGGCCAGATTTCAGTTAGCTGTTCTGTTGTATTCTGTAATAGAGGTGCTTCACTGACAAAGGGTCTCTCTAGAATGTGATAGAAACTGCTGAGTCATTTCCTGTCAGTTTTAACTTTTATGAAGTAATTAAACTAACTAATTACTTGATAGACGCTTTACACTCTTTAGTCTCTGTAGATGCCTTTATTTAGACTCTTTGTTTTAGACTCTTTACACCAATGGTTCTTAATAATTTTTTTGCACAACCCTAGCACCCTGGTAGAGATTCACTGCTTTAGATTATTTCCTCAGACTACCTGTTTTACACTCATTAGACTCTTTCCTTCACACTCTTTTCGTTGACTCCTTAGACCGTTTCCTTGAAATGCACTCTTCTGGCAATATTTATTTATTTATTTAGAAAATGTGTTACCAGGACGAATACATTGAGATTTCTATTGTTTTCAAGTATGTCCTGGATAGTTTTCAGTAAAGGGTTACATATTTACACAAATTGGGAAACATTATATTACATATTATTATACATACATATGGAATATTAAAATTATATACCGTTACACGCTGTTTTTAGATATAAAGAAGCATTTACTTTTAAGGATTTTAGACTGAGAGCAAATTTGATTATTCCAGGCAGATTGTTCCCGGTCTTTAGAGCTGTGAAGGAGAAGGCAGATCTTCCTGCTTCTTTCTTGTATTGTGGTATACGCAGTGAGGTGTTAGCAGTGGAGTGGAGGTTATACTTAATATGGAGAGCAGGAGTGAGCATACTGCTCAGGTAGTGTGGTAATTTTCCAGATAAGTGGTTGTGTACTAAGCAAGAAAGGTGAAGGGCACGTCTAGATTTGAGTGTTAGTCAATTTATGGCTCGATCCAAATGTTGGAGTTAAAACCAACGTGAAGGAAAAAAATGCCTTCACGAGTTAACCAAGACCGGGTAACGTGATATTAAAATCTTCCTTACCCAGAAAGGTTAACGTGCGCCAAAAATCTGACCTCATCACTGTCGCAAAACACACAATAAATAAAGTGAGAAACGTCCCAATATAAGAAACAAGTGAGCGTCCGACGTTATCTAGTGCCCCAGCCAATCACAGCACCCCAAAGTATCAAGTTCAGTCAAATAAACTATATATAGACCCAAAATAACTGACACACCTTTGTTTGTGTATCGCGTTCTTTGAGCTAGAGCACAGGACCCAGGAGCGGTACAAGTAGAAGGAGTTGGAGAGATTTACAGCACACTTTGCAACACATAATACACTTTTGTTCATACCAAATATACTCATTCAAACACACACACACACACACACACAGAGCCCATATTTTTTTTTGTTAGTAAAACACATACACTCTTACCTTTTTTGTTGACAGTGTGAGTCTGTGAGTGCAAGTGAGTGACAGAGACTGAGTGAGTGAGCGTGTGTGTGAGGGCGTGAGTGAGTGCCTGGGTGTGAGTGGATGAGAGGAATGGAGGACAGGAGAGTGGGGTGGAGAGAGTAGGAGGAGAGGAGGAAGAGGAGCAGGAGGGCATCCCCGGTCAGGGGAGGGGAGGGAGAGCCCTGGGGAGGAGGGGGAGTACCCAAGAAAAGGAACACCAAGTGCAGGGCTGGAGATGGCACTGGGATGAGGGGTACATCAGGGGGAGCTCCCAGCACAGCCAGGGCCATCGCAGGCAGGGCTGGAAAGCCATAATAAGGGCTCTCAAAGAACCTCTGGGGGGTGAGGAGGAGGACAGGGCGAGAGACCCCAAATTCACTGAGGAGGAGAACCTCGTACTGGTGGAGGCAGTCATTACGAGGGATAGGATCCTGTTCCCCAGGGGGAAGGTTGTTGGTATGGGGGCCAAGAGAAAAGCCGCATAGAGGGAGGTCCTGGCTGCTGTCAGTGCAGTGTCCAGCTGCAGCCGGTCACTGGATGCTGTGAAGAAGAGATGGGCCGACTGCAAGGCCAAGGTCAAAAAGAAGATGGGCCAGGAGGCTTTGCATGCTGCCGGCACAGGAGGTGGTCCTCCCCTGCACATGGACTACAGAGAGTGGGAGGAGGCAGTGCATAGGACTCTATCTACAACAGTGGTGCAGGGGATCCCGGGATGGAGTGACACTGGGGATGAAAGTGCATCAAGGCCTACATACATATAACACCAAATTTGACACTTACCACACATAGGCCAACACAGTGACACCTGAACACATGGACAGCATTCCACACCACAAATCAAGTAACACAGCTTGGAGGGACTTCAAACAAGGACGGAATACCTGACAAACCTAGCCTGAATGGTAATGGTCAGGTCCCTGTTGAACTCCCTTCATGCTGTCTACCACAACATCATGCACAGCACAAAAACAATGCACACCATCATGTGTCAGTCAAAGATATCTGTTATGTGTATCACAATGTCATAGATAGAGTGACAAAGAGGTCAGCACATAACCCCTTGAGTGCCACAGGGATAAGCAATGCATTGTTTGACAATACATTGGCTAATCCCCTGGCAATCAAAGGCTTATGGGAGATAGCAAGGAGGGGGAATGACATGTGTTCTGGAGTATTGTTACTGCATGTCAGGGCTAGGCGTTGTACATGTAGGTAGTTAGTCCAAGTGGTATAGTCAAGGTTCAGCTTTCTGCAGAGTGTGGATGGCCAGGGGGCATTCACCACCATCACCACTCTGCAGGATACATGTGATTCACAAAGCTCAACTATGACAGGGGGGACATTCACTAGGATGTATGAAAGAGGTGACAATGTGTACATGACAACTGCAGTGTAATCACACCTGCAATCCCTGTGTTATTCTGTGGAGCAAATGCAATGAGATGTAAACAACACGTGACATATCAGTGCTTAGGCGCCATAGCATAACATAGGAAAAGGTAGAAGTAACCTCCAAAAGTACAGTATAATCATGCACATGTTTGATGTGTGTTAGGATTTTAGCTGTCCTGGGGTGTGTTTGTGTGTCCTCCAGCTGACTGGGTTTTTAGGTTCCACAGATCATGTTGGTTGGTGTGCTTGGTGTGTCTGTTACTGTTGTTGACATAATTGGTTTGACTCTGTAGTCATTGGTCATCACTGGTGCATTGCTGTTGAGGCCTAAGTGTATGACATGCAATGGGTTTGTGTCACTCAAGGTGTGATGCCTCAGTTTTGGTCACCACATGGATCCTGATGAATGGGAATAGCAAGGAGATATGCTTTGCCATCCACACTGCTCAGGATACACATGATGACCAAAGCTACACCACTGTAGGTTGGTAAGATCAATGAATGGTATCATGTGAAGCTTAGCAATGTGTGTCAGGATGGTAACCAATGCATTGCGAGGCAATGCAATGGATTCCATCCTGTCGCTCAACATTCCACATGTCAATGTAATAGTTTTGCAGCATGCCTGCCATAGCTCACATCACTAATTACATCATGTCATTTGCCCTCACAGCACACATGCCATGCTGTGCGGAAGACTCTGGGGAAACCTCCTCTGAAGAGCCCACCAGCAGTGGCCCCATCATGGCCCCCAGGGTCCACCTCCTACAGTCCAGCAGCAGCAGCAATGGCCTCATCATGGCCCCCAGGGTCCACCTCCTAAAGTCCAGCAGCAGCAGCAGTGGCCTCATCATGGCCCCCAGGGTCCACCTCCTAAAGTCCAGCAGCAGCAGCAGTACACCATACTCCAGGCCGCACCACCAGCCATGGGGAGACACAGGATGCCCGACACCGTGGAGATGCCAAACCATGGGCCAGTGCGGGCAGCCACCAGACCACAGCCACAGGACAGTAGCCTGTGGCCGTTGGACTATGAACATCTTGGCCTAATTGGCCAGCCACAATGCCCACAGGCCCTGGAGGTGTTCACCCCGCCATCACCACCCCAACCCACAGCAGCACCCCCACCATCCATGCCAGCCACCCAATCAGAGGGTGTGACATCACCAGGGGGTGGTTCATCTGGGGACGAAGAAGTGATGTCCCCATGCTCCCTCCACAGTGGAGCACATGGCTCCACACCATCTCTCCCACCGCCTGTGACGGAGCCACAGGACATCCAGAGGGCATCCCCACCACTGACCTGTCCTCCCTCCACACCACACACTCCTGGAAATACAGTGATCCTGGATCAGGAGTGTGTGGCACAAAAGTGGAGGCAACTCCAGGTGGCCAGGAGATGTGCTCGGGCCTTGACCAGGCAGGAGACCCATACAGCACACATCCTGGCCTGCATAAGGACAATGGGGCCCAGCAGCTGACCCTGAGTAACCACCTGGTCACATATACAAACCGCATGTCAGACGTGATGGGCCAGGTGGTAGATGAAATGCGGAAAAGGAACATGCCAGAGACCCTACGCCAGGCCCAGGCCTCCAATGAGGGTTCCAGTGCCACAACCCCTTCCAGCACTCCACCACTGCCACCCACAGCCTCCAGACCCATTAGGGCCTCACGGCATAAAGTGTAGGAGGCAACCCCTGCAACCCCGCCCAAAGCACCCAACAACAACAACAAAAAAATAGGAGTCCATTGTTCACTAAATAAATGGGCATTTGTTGCTTCTACACATGTCAGTGTCTGTTTGTTTTTTATCAGAACCAGTTAGTGGCAATGTTGTCTCCAATGCATTGCAAAGCTATGCAATGAACACAACTCATGTACAACTAACCTGGGAATGGGATATTGAACTATGGGAGAGGGCACACACAACATACACTGTGTTAGAGTTGTTTCCAATGCATTGCAAAGCTATGCAGTGAACACAACTCATGCACAATTAACCTGGGTATGGGATATTAAACTATGGGAGGGGGCACACACAACATACACTGTGTTTGAGTTGTCTCCAATGCATTGCAAAGCTATGCAGTGAACACAACTCGTGCATAATGGATGGCGTCACAAGCTTTTACAGCAGGGGTGAGCAAACACATCACATACAGACATGTTTGTACAAGTTCAACTCACAGACCACATATTAAATCCAGACAACATCAGGATGTTGTTCCATGATGTGACTTGAACTTGAACAACATGAACACATTAGATAGATCAGCAGATCAACAACATGATCACAATTAAGTTCTTTAAGTAATACTTAAAATGTTTAAACAAATATGTAGTATGGTTCATCCCCCTGATTAAAACAAGGGAATTCCCACTGCTGAAAGCTGTTTCATTCACAATTTATTGCAGCTCAAACTTGAATTTTAAAGATGAAATGTCACAGTGGCCTGAAATTGTCAAGTGGCACTGTTGCTACACCATCCTATTGAGATTTATGGTGCAGGGACCAGAGCTGTCCATAGGATGGTGTAGCAACAGCGCCATTTGACAATTTCAGGCCACTGTGATATTTAATCTATGAATTTAAACTTTGAGCTGAAATAACTTTGGAATCAAACACCTTTCATCAGTGGGAGTTCCCTTGTTTTGCTCAGGGGTATAATCCCTACTGCATAGATTTTAGAACATTGTAAGTATTACTATCCCTTTAAACTCTGATGAGGGAGAGGTAATCAATGACACAAGATAGTCATATATGATCATATGTTTAATTGACATTGACACTAACAGATGATCCTCATGGACATCAACATGTCACCGGAACAAACCTCTGGACCATGAGTGGCCATGCCATGGATGCCTGCAGAGAGTGAAAACAAGATTGGAAGGTGCACTATGAACACAACAGTCATGCTATTGCTGAACCATCATCATACCCTTGAGTGCCAGAGGTGTATACAACACATTGCTCAGCAATGCTTTGGAGACCTTACTGGCACTCCACTGGTAAAGCTTTGTTATTTGACACGGACTGAACAATCCATTGCTTGTCAAGGTGTTGTCTAGCCATCATGATCTTATGGGTTTTGTATCAAGGGGATGGCAAGCAGACATATGTATATGTGAGTGGGCACACACATCAGTGTGTAAACCAAGACCCATGAAACAGGGGAGCTATTTCATGGATCTCGATCTACATACTGATGAGGTGTGTGTGCTCAGGGTCCGCGTCACACACATACATATGTCTGCTTGCCATCCCCTTGATGAACACCTCATATGGTCATGACGCCTGGACAACACATTGACAAGCAATGGAGTAGAATATTCATTGTGCTATACACACACACACACACACACACACACACACACACACACAAACAAGTCAGCATGGTAGGCCTTGCAACCTGACTCACGAATTGTTACTGCTATATCTTTGCCAACACCACACACAACAACCATCTCCATTCTGCTCCATTACGCATTGCTCACATGATAGGTAAGTCAAGTCCATTATCCCCTGAACGATTTGAGTGCCAGAGGGGTACACAACTGATTGCCTTGCAATGTTTTGTGTCCCCCTATAGCACTCAAGGGGTTAACACATGGTATTACTGAGTGGCATCCATTGCACGTCATTGCATTGGGTATCCCTCTGTGACTCAAAGGGTTCTACAGATGTCATGGCTATGTTCAACTTGGTAGATTTACTTTTCCATCAGTACAACTCAGTATGCGATGTACATGAACAAGTTGGTGTACCTTTGATCCCAGGTTGAAGGATGATGTCCTTGACATGCTAGGACTTGTTGGGTCATCCTGTGGAGTGGAACAGATTATTTTTGGTTTGCGTGTGTTTGCATGCATTCCACAAGCACAGCCATGCTCACACATGTATAGTACTCACAGGTGAAGTAGTCCCTGATGAGCCTGGTTCGCATCTGCATCCCACTCAACATATCCTCCCCTCCATCAATGGGAACAGGGGCCTCCATAGACTGGTGTGGCTCAACATCCTCTATGAGACATGTGTCCACAGCAATGTTGTGTAACAGGGCACATGCCTGGATGATATCACACACTTTAGCAGGTGAATACTGCAGAGCTCCCCCAGAGTGATCCAGGCAATGGAACCTGGCTTTGAGCTGCCCAAAGGTGCGCTCAATGACATTCCTGCTCCGGACATGTGCCTCATTGTAGCGCTCCTCAGCAGTTGTGTGGGGATTGTCAATTGGCGTGAGCAGCCAAGACTTGCACCCATAGCCAGCATCACCTGTAGATGAGGGGTAACATGGTATTATGAGAATCACATGTTACATGTATGAGGTATTCATGGGGGGATATTCACAGTGATGAAGAGGCGATGTTATGGAGATGACTTCTCCAGTCCATCACTTCTCCAATTCCCATGTTATTCTATGGAGCCTATGCACAGAGATGTCCACAGTTGAAGGGATCTGGGCACATAAGCTCCATGGAATTACATAGGAAGTGGAGAAGTGATGACGTGGCGGAGTCATCTGCACATCATCACCACTTTATCACCTCTTCATCACCGCTTAGTGGATCTCACCCCACCTTGTGTGTCATGCACATACTGACGTGTGTACATGCGTCGTGTGCATGTACCTGTGGATGTGGTGGTGTGTGTTCTCTGTTAACTCACCCAACAGCCATCCTGTTGTATGTGTCCTGTTCTCGAAATCCCTATGTACAGAGGTGTTGGTGAGGAAATGTGAGTCGTGGCAACTCCCAGGAAATTTGGCACACACTTTAGTGATCTTCATCCTGGCTTCACACACAATCTGGACATTTATCGAGTGGTAACTCTTCCTGTTGATGTATAGATGTGGCTCTTGTGCTGTGGCTCTTAATCGCACGTGTGTGCAGTCAGTGGTACCCATGACCCAGGGCATTCCACTGCTCCATGTCTGTTGTGGGGAAGTGGATGTTGGCACTTGCCTTCCTCTTGAGTGCTGCCAACACCTAAGTCAGTGCCCTGGAGCAGGTGGACTGGGACATGTCAGACACGTATCCTCCTGTGGATTGGAATGATCCACTTGCCATGAAATGGATGGCACACAGTTTCTGCAATCCTGTTAGGGCATGGTTTGCACTGTAAACAGGGTCTATGTCATCCTTTATGAACTCATATTGGTTTATAATGCTCTCTGATGCCAGTCTGTAGCAGTCTCTGACTTCTTCATCTGTCATTCCCAGCAGTGTGACCCTTGTGCGGTATATCCTAGGCCTTGCCAGTTGTCTCCCATCCCTCTGCTGCTCCAAAGGTCCTTGTGGCAGCTGGGGTGCATCCTGTTGTGGCAGCTGGGGTGCTGCTGGCAGGTGCTGTCCTCCAGGTTGGGATGGCTCTTCAGCTGGAGCATCAACAGAAGGTGACGTTTGCTGGACAGGGGTGCTGGGAGGAGGATGGTGAGCCCTATCCCTCTCACGCCTTCGCCTCCACTGTCGTCTTAGGTACAAGTAAATGTGTACATACTGCTGTTGATCTGTCTCTCTGTCAGTCTCTCTCTCACATCTGAGGAGGGTGGGCTGTCACTTTTAAACAGCAGTAAGGTGTTGTCCATGAGAAGTCATGTGGTCATAATGGACTAATGGTAAGGTGTGTTTTATCCAGGTAATTGTTTTCTGGTGTGTCTGTGGTTAGTGGTGTGATTATTTGTAGTTGGTATGCATCTGTCAGGTGTGTGTTTTGTCTCCAGTGACTGCTGAGGTTACATAGGTGAGCTTGATTTGTTCTTGGAGTGATAGGTGTATATGTTATGTTGTGTATTAACCCCTGTTGTTCAAAGGTGTGTTGTGATGGCTTATGTTGTGCTGCTTTGTGTTCCCCTTGTCCCTGTGGGGTTGCTGGGCTCTTGTTGTTTGTCTGTTACTTGTTTGTATGGTTTAGGCCAGTGTTTCACAACCATTGTGCCGTGGCTCTTTAGTGTGCTATGAGCGCAAGCTCAGGGTGCCTGACTATTCCCATATAGATTACAATTGCTTTGAAGACATGTGTTCTCTGATGTATGTTTCTAGTGGTTAGTCTGCACAATTATCTCCTTCTTGACATTCTCACTGTGAGACCTACTGATAACTATGTATCCATTCATTGTTCCTTTCACTGAGCCCTTTCTAACTTCAAGGGGTGCCCTGGAACATCCAGATTGCATGCTAGGGGTGCCTTGGATGGTAGGATTGTGAACCACTGGTTCTAGGCCTTGTTGGTGTATTTGCTTGGCATTGCAGGGGTTAATATTTGACCTCTGTATGCTTGGGTTATGTACTTGAATGAACTGCTTCTCTGTTTTGTTTTCCTCGGCTGTGGTTTTTACTTTGAGTGTTGTGGTGTACGGCTAAAACAATGGGTGTTAGGTTTCTGGTGGTAAATGTTGCAATTAAACTCACGTTGTCCCTACTGCAAACGTTTGAATGGCTCTGGGGTTAGCTTTTAAATTGTCCTCAATGGGCAATATTTTGATATTTTGGCGATGAGCGTCATGTTTTCAAAACTGCTGTTATTTCTTACTTGTGGGAACATTTGCATTGCATACTTGACTTTTAAAACCACTGTCGCCATTTTGTTCTGCCGACGCCAACATTTGGATCGAGCCCTTAGTTCTTTAAACATATCACACTGATGGGTAGTGTAATTACACTGGAGGCTAATAATATGCCCAAAGCCAAACACAGAGAAATACTGGGGCAGATCAAAAGCACCATAGGGGACAAATAAAAAATGTCACATTTATTATTAATTTAAATGGGATTTATAAACCCTGGAATGCTAGAAAGGTCTCCATTATATTGCTTCAAAAGCTTAAAAGTCCCCAGGTCAATTAATGAGAATTTTTATTCATCGATTGGTTTAGTCCACAATGGCTCCACTTATTTTGTACATATGGACATAGGAATCTTGTTTTTACCTTGAGTTCCCAGTGTCCATGTTTCATCCTCATCAAAATGGGCATCCCCACCAATGCCGTCGCTTGGTGCAAACGCATGCGCCAGAACACCTAGTGGTCCATCAAAAGAATAAAAATCCCCATGAGCTGCAAAGTAAAAAACAAAATCCTGGTTATTTCCTGTTAAACCCTTGAGGACCCGAGAGGCGCTGTACATTTCTCTGGTTCTCAGCGGGTTAAAGGAACACTTGCACCTTAAAATTATCTTGGATTACATACAGTTAGATACCATATACTAATTCTTAAAAATGCTCTTTTTTTTAAATCTAGTCTTACACATTCCCTATGTGAGCAGCCCATTCCTGCCTTCTCCAGGAATACCTGTCTCCCACCACCATAGAAATCTTGATACGCACTGTATTATCTATAAATATTATCTATATTTTTCATGATGCTAGCTAGTTCTAAAACTGTGTTTTCTGAAACAGCAGGATTCCCTGAAAACTTCAAGAGTTCCACAGAGCAAATGTTTCTAATGTCAGATATGAAGATGACTCAGGTAGAAAGCCAAATGTACCATTGGTAACATGCAGACATTCCCATTAATTTAAATGATTCTTCTAACCCCTTAAATGTTCAAAACTTGCCCCTCCAGCATAACAGAGGTTAAAAGTCCCATTTAAATGAGTTGGACACTTTGGAATGTTTGTTCAACAAGGTTGATTCCAATTTGCTCTCCTTTTACATAGTGCATTAACCTAAATGTAGATTTAATTCTGTGACTTCCAGTGGACATGTGGAAGACTATGGTAGTGGTTACCTGAAAGTTTAGCCTAATAATTTTATCTTAATGAACAAACTAATATTCCAACACATTTGATAACAATACCATATTCATACCTCCCAAGTGTTCCTCTTTAGGAGGGACAATCACTCTTTCATAACCAAATCCCTCTCTCCCTCTTGGATTCTAGAAAGGTCTACAACTCATGCGACAGAGACCTCTCTGGCATCCAAGGAGTTAAAGTGGGACTATCATAAAAATTAAGTTGCCCCCCAAATCCTTATTACCATAGCGATAAGCATATACTGTACATACTTTTAGTACGCTGAATAAGTCCAGCATTAGTGAGAAATACAAATCTGTTCGGCAGGCATCAACGGGCAACATCACAGACATCTTGCAGAAAATGCATCTGCGAGTCTGCTCTGTCCGTCCAGTTCACCTCCAGGACTGGTGCTGCTGCTGATGCCTGCCGTGAAAGTTGTATTACTTACTAATTCCGGACTTATTCAGCATAATAACAGTATGTATATGCATATCGCTTTAGCAATAAGGATTTGGGGGACAATTTCATTTTGATGATAGCTCTGCTTTAAAGGGATTGGCTGTAAGGGTTCCACTGAGATTTCAAGAGAAACCAAAGGGTTCCACCAAAACAAATAGTTCTTGTGGTTTACGTACCTTTAGCATCAAAAGAGATCATAAGGTCAGCATCCCCGCTAAAATGCTGAACGAACTGTAATGGAGTGACGTCACTCCACAGCTTGAGAGCGAGAGCAATAGCGTAGTCTACTTCTTTGTTTGATATGTCAGGAGTGTAGTTAAGGATTCTGTGATAATGTAATAATTCCAGAAAATGATAAAGTAGCACATTGGGGTAGTGAATGTATGACAACAAAACTGTGATTAATCAGAAGCTAAAATCTATTTTTTATAGATATATACACACACACATATATATAAATAATATAGAAATAGATAAATAGTATATATTATTATATATATAATATTTATTATATAAATAATGTAGAAATAATATAAAAATAACAGTAGAATATAAAAAATAAAACAAAATGAAAATAAAATAAGATAAAATGAAAAATAACACAATGTGAGTGGTGGGTAGCCAATAAGAACACACGTACACTGTACTTGATATTGCAATCCCACGGCTCACATTTAGCTCTCTATTCACACCACGCACCACAATATAATATATATATATATATATATATATATATATATATATATATATATATTTATACTGTATATATATCCCTGCGGCTGCTTCAATCTGTTTGCCCCTGTGTGAATAGTGGCAAAAAAATACAAATATATATACAATAGAAAAGAGAGCGCCACCACTGGATATACAATGTATCTAAAAGTAACTTATTACAATAAAATATACACTCAATAAGAACAATATGAATATTCACAATAAAAGAGAACTATTCTTATGTAAGTGCAAATAGCTAAGCTAACATACAGTACTAAATAATATAGACACATTTTGCATTTGGCTTGTAGAGCAGAGATCACCCTTAATTTTGGATTGTTTAATTACTTAAAGTAATACACTCTCGTTTGAATCTATTCTAATATTGTCTCAATTGTCTCACTTTTCTTTTAAACATACAGCCCTTGTATGCATGCGTGTCCCCATAGTCTAATATTGCCTCTAGATTGTAAGCTGTCATGAGCAGGGACCTATTTTCCCTTGTTTCAGTTTGTACACTTTATGTTGCTTGTTTGTATGTTCCCCTCTTTTGTTCTTGGATTATAAATAAAAGATAATAATAAAAATAATAATAATAATGATAATAATAGCAATAGTTGCCTTTACCTGCTCAGATCAGGCTAAGGGCGAGATGTTCAAAAAGTCCTCATAATGATAAAAAAATGGTAAAAATATTTTCAGAAGTAAATCCGTCACATTTGAAAATATGTCATAAACACTTAAAAATGACGGTAAGAAGATCTTGATGAACATTGCCCTTAAAAATTCTTATGTAAAAAATGTCTTTAATTTTGTCTTTGAAAGGAACATTTTCAAGAAACAAAGACATTTTTTGTCTTTAAAATGAAAAATTTTCATACAAAGACTTTTTTTTACCAGCTAACTCTGTAGTATGGCTTCTCACTCAAAATGACTTTATTTTATCTTCTCCAAGTTTAGACCATTTTTATTTTGTCGGGAAAAAATGACGTTAATCAGACAAAAATATGTCGGTTAAAAGAATATTTTTTTCTAAAAATACCTTACAATATGACGGTAGATTAAACCACTCCCACTTTTAAGACGGCTTTTTACCTTTTGATGAAGATAGCTGAACTGGATAAAAAAAATGACGGTAACATGTCTGAGAATTGACGGACCCTGGAATAAGATCTTTTTGTTCTGATTACAGACAATTTCAGTTACCACCACTTTTTGAACATCTCTCCCTAATACTTTTCACCCAGTTCGATTGGCGCATCCTTGTTCTCACTGATGAGTATGTGAGTGTAAGAATAAAAACACTTATGGAGTATTCTTGTTTATATATCTCTATATCTCTCTCTCTCTCTCTCTCTCTCTCTCTCTCTCTCTATATATATATATATATATATATATATATATATCTATAGTTCCAATGAAGACGGCACTCTCGGATTTTATACAAAAGTACAATTGATGCTTTTATTAAGCCTGGTCAATGTTTTGGCCACTTCTTAGGCCTTTATCAAGACTGATAAAGGCCTAAGAAGTGGCTGAAACGTTGACCAAGCTTAATAAAAGCATCATTTGTACTTTTGTATAAAATCAGAGTCATTGCCATCTTCATTGGAACTACATGTCAGGCACCGGGTGGTAATTAGCATCTAAAGAGTATAGCATGAGTGCACTCTAAACAATACCATTGTGTATATCCTTATATAATAATTCGCTAAATCGTGTGTAATGCCACGACATGCGCAGTAGACACTGCTGTGCGTGATGTAGTCATGCGCATTAGAGACTGCCCGCGCCGCGGCTGATACAGAGCTGGATGTTCCGAAGGAGCATCCAGTTCTGTATCAGCCGTGGCGCGGGCAGTCTCCACTGCGTGTGACTGCCCCGCAACTGGGTGGCAGTGGCACTGTGGCCCGTGTAACGGGCTGTTCAACTAGTATATATATATATATAAATATAAAACATTATTATAATATGTTTTAAATAGGACTCGCCTTGACGAAGTATGTGAGCTTAAACATAGTTTAGCCAAACAATGTAACAAAAACCTATTTTTATTTTTAAATGTATCAACATATTGGTATAATATATGCTTTATACAGGGTTCACATTTGGTAACCTGTACGGCGAAGAGTACTTTTGTTATTCTGTTTTAGCCTTTGCTTAAAGAATTCTAAATTCTTAAAATTAATTTATATATTATATATATATTTTATGGTGTGCTAGCACTGGGAGTTTCTTTTTGTTCGTAGCCTTATATCAGTTGTAGTTGTTGGTGTTCCTTTAATACTTAGAATAGAATTGTTCTTTAGTCTGTTTTATATTGTCATTGCTTGTCTAGAATTGTATGAACAGACCTATAGCATTTCTCCATTCTTTCTTGAGCTGTTTACTTAATTGTGTTTGCAAAATGTAGCACTAATGAAGTTGTATAACAATTCATATGCTCATTTCATGTGAATTACCTTGTTTTGATGGTTTCACATATAAAAGTACAAGTGTAAATATAAAAATAACTCGAAAGGAGACTCATTTTCTAGATTTACTTGAATGTATTATTTTTGTGTAATTTACCTTTAAGCCAATGACAGATTGAGGCTGATGTATGAAGAGGAATTGGAGCAATTCTGGAGAAAACTAACCATACGGGTCAATTAAATAGCTCCATTGATTTAAAATGGATGAAATGACTTTCAAAATAACGTATATTTGAGTTATTCATTCTTTATTTAAAAATATAGACTAGGAGATATTTAGCCATATTTTTTCTCAGTATATGCACATTAGGCAATACTGGCTTGTTTGTCAGCCATTCACACTCCACTCTCCCTCCCAAATGTCACTTCCTACCTTGAAGTATTGGATCAGTTGCATAAGCTGACAGATAAATAAAGTTAAACATCTCATAAACTGTAGTTTTAAGTAAAGAATGGCTAACAAATATACATAAACCAATCCATTATAAAGTGTTAGATTACAAGGTTTTTAACCACTTGAATGCTAGTGAGGTCTCCAACTCATTACTTTGAATGCATTGAAAATGTCTCTAGCATTCAAGGAGTTAAATTCCTCATTTAAATCAACTTGATTCTGGATATTTTTACTCTGTGTTGCAGTTGGTTACTACAGAATTGCTGTAATTCTTTTTAGCACATCAGTCACATTGTAGTTGATAATATTCCCTATAGAATTAATGAACCCCCATGGATGAAAGAGACACCATCTGTAATGCATTGAATACATTATACAGAACCTGTAGGAAGGAAAATATAAGAATACTTTGTACCTTTACATATAAAATAAGCACAAAAAAGTAGACAACTCCTAATAATAATACCCCCCCCCCCCACACACACACACACTTAGATAACATCTTCAGTCACCCCTGGATGTCATGGCCATGGAGACAGACATGCCAGTTGGTAGCAGGACTACAGGAGTTCAGATTCCAACAACTGAGCATGATGACATCAACCCATTATAGACCAGAGAGGCGTGCAACACAGTACTTTCACGATGCATTGTGCACAGCTCTGGACCTTAACACTTTGAGTGCCAGAGATGTGTCCCACACATTGCAACACAATGCATTGGATACCTCTCTGGCACTCAAATGGTTAAAGTGTTAAGTAGGCCCATTCATTCTGCCTGCCTTAGTTTAACAAAACTGTCAGCAGTTGCCATGCCTGCGTCCATTAACATGACACCCACGATTGAGTGCAGATGTTAGCTCCTGCACACAGTCACAAGGGCAGGATTCATAATGGGCATTAGGATTTTGTATCCATAGTAAAGAAAGTTCTCCTTTAACTTAGTTACCTGTAGGTGAGGGTTGTCTTTTGCCACTTAGGTTTTTCAGGAAAGTAACTGTATTTTTGCACATCTGGGACACCACACCTAGGTTTCTGCATCATACTTAAAGTATCATGGTCTATTTTTCCAGTGACTTTCAGCCCAAAAAAACTTTGCATGGCTTTGATTTTTTCTTCGTTTGGATTTGCCATTCGTCTAAAAACTGTAACATCATTGTAGAAGTGGTTTATATATTCCTGTTAAAACATACAAGAGTGATTATATTTTCTTACATTTGAGGTTCACTGGACATTATATTTTTTTTTTCTCAGTCAAGATAACCAGCCACACCCCAGATACCCATTCTTGAACCTTTTGCTAGGCACAATCCCTGCACTTAGAACTACAAGTCCCAGCACAACTGATAGCTTATTTCTGTCCTTTGGTAAAATGATAAAAAGATTGACACAGTGCTTACTGTAAATAGGGCAACACTGTAGGTGGGATAGAGAAGAGGGATAATTGGTGAGGATCAGTAATGGAATACACACATGTATGGCTTTAATATAATATAAACCAAGAAATGGGTATGACCTCACTGGTTCACTGAGTTAACGGTTATATTATTCTAGATAGTGATCAATAGTGTACTCATATACATGCATGTACTCTCGGAACCTAGGATAGACAAGAGGAAACAAGCGTCCCTAAAGGTTAGTCTCTAAATATTAATCTCCCCTCTTTCCTGCTGTATGTCCTCAAAAGAACTTCATGGGTAGAACTTCCACCAATGACTCATAATCACACATGTAAAACAAGCAATGATACAAAGGGATCGGGGAGGACAGTGCAAAAATTCCCTCCAAGTGTAGTATTGCAATTATTTTCAATAAAGTCAAACAATAGGCATAGACATAGAAGGAGTAATTGTAAGTCAATGCGATGATAATGGATGTGGATGTAAGATGAAATGCAAAGACCTAGGACCAGATTCTATTGCAGGTGCTAAATGTTAACACCTGTTTTATCAAACATTTTCCTATTTAAGTCTATGGAGAAAACTGGATATAAAAGCAGTGATAAAATTATCAACTGTAATAGAATCTAGACCCTAACTGGCACAAAAGTGATAGTCTCAATTACATTATCAAATATTATTAGCAAAATCAAATGAAAATGCCAAATAGATGTACATGATTAGCTGAATGATATGTACAGGGGTAACAGCCCTGAGCAGAATGGGTCTAGCCTATGAAATTTTGAAAGAGAGACACCAATGTGTGGAGGAACTGAAGGAATCCCATAATGTGGGGAAGGAGGTAGTGTGGCTACTTGGAGATGGATGTTATAATGAACTTAGGGCTGGATTCTATTACAGGTGCTAATTTTATCTCTGCCTTTATCTCCAGTTTTCTCGATAGACCTCAATAGGAAAATGTTTGCTAAAAAGGCTGTTAACATTTAGCACCTGCAATAGAATCTAGCCCTTAGTCCTGTAGAGTTATTCAGTAATGTATGAATACACAATCCTTAAACAATATACATGTATGCTTACCAGAAGTCCGTAAGGCAAGCGCTCATCGGGTATATAGTGCTCAGTCTCTCGGCCACCTTGGCTGTCCTCGTTTGCAGCAGAAACTCAGCAGAAGGAACTCCATTAGAAGCTGCTTTACAGTGCAATAAGCCTCCACTGGATGATAACTCCCTGATGCCTCCAAGTCTTTAGAATCGTGTTGGCGTTCTGGCCTCACACATGGCTGCTCAACACATTTCGGCTCTAATGTGCACCCAGTACACCAGTCTGACCCTGAACTACACTTGTGCAATATATATATTAAATCTTGCCTGCCAATCTTTTTACTCTCATGCCTCTTTTCATGGACATTTAGTCTCCTGCACCCAAATTAATCTTTTGTCTCTCTGCTGTCTGACTTTTAGGTCCTCTGTGATTTATGGAGGCAGCAGAGAGTCTCTCATTGTTATCTTACTCTCATGGTGAAATAAATGCTCCTAAATTACATTAACTCTGTGAGTGCCTGCAAAGTATCTGGTGCACTAGACACCCTTTCTGCTGCCTCACTTTCAGATGGACTTACAGAGTTGAAGGCAGGCATTCAGGTTTGGAGAGGCTCAGCCTCCCCAAGCCTTCATCATTTTCTACCAATGCACACAATGCTTCACTGTGCAGACCATCTAGACAGGAGCAAAAGGGGAAAGGTAACAAGCTTTTCTCCTTGTTTCTCATCTCCCATGTTGTACTTAGCCTGCCCCTGGTCACAGATGAATGGCAAACCCACATTTCACATCCCTTTGCACATGGTTGAAAATCATGATTTTTGACTGACAAATAGAGTTGTGCATGGACTCAGTGCAGCCACAGACTCACTTGGGACCTAGAGATGGTCCTTTGTACCCAGGACAGATTTAGGCCACTGGTGGGCCCTGAGCAAAGTAAAAATTAACAGGCCCTCTTAATGCATTATAGACCAATCTAGCATGCAAGGGGTTAATTAATAACTGCATCTGTTTTCTCTTCTGCTAAAAGTGAGCGCTCATATTTATAATTCATGACATAATTGTACTGACATTAAATTAGGTTCAATGAATGCTGAGATCACACCTAGGGTCGCAAAATAGTAAGCAGTGACACCTACAGTAGCTTGACTAAATATTGAGTTTTCAAAACTATCTGTTTATAATGATGAAGTTTCACACCTGGCTTCACATATTGAGCAGAGTGTATTGTGCAGCTCAGATCACAGGGGAGGGGGCGGGGGTACAGAGAGTTCCAATCGGTGATGTATGACAATCAGAGTTTCTGAATGAGAGGGAGCTCTGGACAATTACCTAGATTTTCTCTGTTGTTAAAACTACCATGTTTGCACTTGAAAATGTTCCTATATGCACCCCACTGAATTATTATACAAAATAGCAACTGAACAAATTGGGTACTAGAGAGACCTTTATATACTATAAAAAATTACTAGAGCCTCAAAATGTATTCACATTATTATACATGCCGTTTACAGGGCACACCGTTTTTATTTTTCACTTTAGCTGGAGGAGCGCAGGTTTACAGTTTGTTTTGTGTTTGCACCTTTTGGGGGACTGGAGAACCCTCTTATTCCTTGCTGCACACTTCAGGTACACTCATTTTTCTAAGAGTACTTTACATATATCAAAAATGATCACTAAATATAATTAAAATTGAACATGTATTATTAATACATACACACATATTTTTAAATACTAAGTGATACAGAGCTGTAAGATGTTTTCTTTTGTTGATTTTCACATATCTCCTATGCTTACTTATAGCAGCGTTTCACTTTTATTAATATCACATATGTATGCTACATCACACCTTACTCTTTCCCACATTTTGGCCTTTAGGGGGTTAACTTAGGCTTTTATATTCCTTGCCTACTCCAACCAATTGCTCCTCTTGTAGTCTGCTGGTGGTTATATAGAGGCTGAGATAGTCTCAGTCCTTTGCATGGACATCCACAACAGCAGACTTGTGTGGTAGGAACCCCACTGACCCTTTTTTAATCTTTGCGTATTAATTGTTTTTAATTGCATACATTGGTATTCATACATTGTAGAGAACTTACACATTTAACCCCTTAACGACACTTGATGGTCATAGTACGTCAAGGGTCAATTTGACTTAACGACTGATGACGCACTATGACCGTCATCGAGTTCCGGGCTCCCCCCGCGGCTGCACGCCGTTCGGGGAGCCCGGAACGCAATAAAAAAAAATTGCTCTGTGGTCGTTAAGTCACGTCCGCTTCCGGATTCCCCGGTCGTTAAGGGGTTAAGGGTCCATTTCCGACGCATTACTGCAATATTTCTTCTGGGACAATTCTAATTCATTTATTTATTTTTTTTAATTTCTTTCATTTTTGTTATTTTTTAGATAGGGTCTCAAGTGTTTAGTGTAGGTCCTTGCCACACCTGAGGTACCTTGGCATGGTTGGCAAGCTTACCCCCCTTCTTGGGCAAAAATGTGGGTTACTAGAGCCTCAAAATGTATTCACATTATCAGGGCTTATAATTTTAAGTCCTTTGCTACTAGCCAGACCTGAAAAGTTACTCACCACTGCAATCCATAACATAACCACCAGGGCTGAATTTCTACTCGCCAGGGCTAAATTTTCACTCGCCATTGGCTAGTGGCGAGTGGAAATTTTGAGCCCTGACATTATTATATATGCCCTTTACAGGGCACACCATTTTTTATTTTTCACTTTAGCTGGAGGAGCGCAGGCTTACAGTTTGTTTTGTGTTTGCACCTTTTGGGGGACTGGATAACCCTCTTATTCCTTGCTGCACACTTCAGGTACACTCATTTTTCCAAGAGCACTTTACATATATCAAAAATGATCACTAATATAATTAAAATTCAACATGTATTATTAATACATACACACATATTTTTAAATACTAAGTGATACAGAGCTGTAAGCTGATTTCTTTTGATACTATAAAAAATGTTTACCTGAGCTCTCTTCAAGTCATTGTCTGTTATTTCTTCTGAAACAGCTGTCAAGTCTGAGGCGACTGGCACTCCCCCTTCATCACGATCTGTTTCCTCCGCTAACGGCACAAGATCAGCAACATATATTTTAACCAGAAGACTTTGAATTAAGAGCCAGATTAGAACCATCTTGCTCTCTCTCCCCTGTTTCAATTTGGTCCAGAGGTTCAGTGTTTCCTTTTTTACTGTTTGGTTTTATCTGTGAAATACATAGCCTCTAGCATGTCACTGCACAATCCAAAATGTAAACAAACCCAGGCTTTTGTTTTGTGGTTTTCATGTACAGTAACTTATGTTTAAACATGTTCAAATGACGGAGGCCCCTGGGTCAACATTCTTACACTGTCAATTAAAAGGTCCTGAGGCAGGGTTTAGTACAAGAATTCTATCCAGGGAGGGGGACTGGGCAAGCCAAAATAAAAGGTAAATACTAACAAACTGATGTTGATAGTGTTAAGGAAAGAGGTAAAATTCCATAGTCAGATTTAGAATTTATAGGGAAAATGTCACCTTTGCATAAACCCCCCAATAATTATACTGTAGAATCAATAGTAGGAAGACTTTGAAACTGATAGACCAAGGAGAACTGGAATAATTCCAGGGCAAACCAATTGCACCATGGGGGGCACATACAAATCCCCACTGATTTAAATTAGTTTTATAAATTAGTTTTATAACTGCTTAAAAGACCATTTAAAGCAATGGGAATTTTTATCTGTCCCCTATGGCACAGTTGGTTTGCTCCAGAATTTCTCCAGTTCTTTTTGATATGGCAGTCTCATTGGTCCTTATGTATAAGTACTGTAAAAGCCCATGTACACAGGCCAAGGTCCGGGTAATGTTAACTATTTGAGTGCCAGGGGGTACGCACTCAGAGGGTTCATTGTGACTTTTAACCACTTGAATGCTACAGAGGACTTCAACACACTGCAAAGCAATGTACTGAAGACATCTCTAGTATTCAAGTGATTAAAATGTCACATTTAAGTTGATGGGAACTTTGGAATTATTTATTTGTTGGTTGGATGAATAAGGTCCAAAGAACTATGAGTATTGACAATCTATTGATAAAGAATGAATGAAAGACTGGCTTAGCTAG
Organism: Rhinophrynus dorsalis; assembly: GCA_037306005.1. Taxonomy (NCBI): domain Eukaryota; kingdom Metazoa; phylum Chordata; class Amphibia; order Anura; family Rhinophrynidae; genus Rhinophrynus; species Rhinophrynus dorsalis. The sequence goes on along the minus strand of CM074719.1, from coordinate 564,656,026 downwards.
TTAACTGGTTGACCCCAAGCCGATACACTGGCTTAGTGGCTTTGACACTCTGAAAAATTCAGTTTAATTCCCAAAGTCAGCTGCTTGTGACTGTAGGCAAATCACTTTATCTACAACAAACGTAGACTGTAAGATCTATAGGTCAGGGACTCACTGTAAACAAAAAAGCAAGCTTAGTGTTGGAAATGCACTCAGATTTCATTTAAAAAAATGTAATATAATATATATATAGTATAGACAAATGTTTTAGGCAGGTGTGAAAAAATGCTGGAAAGTAAGAATGCTTTAAAAAATAGACATGTTAATAGTTTATATTTATCAATTAACAAAATGATAGCGAGTGAACAGAAGAATAATCTGTATATATATATATATATATATATATATATTTGAATAAAATGTTTATTACTAAATATACCAATGTGTAATCAATCCTTAAATTAAATGAGTGTGCATTAGTCTAAAGGGCAAGATATTAAAAAAGTCGTCATAATGAAAAACTTGTCGGCTCATGAGTTGGTGGTAAAAGAAGGACAATATTTTCAGAAGTAAATCTGTCACGTTTGAAAATTCATCTAAAGAATTAAAAATGACGGTAAGAAGATCTCATTGAACATTGCCGTTAAAAATTCTGATCTTAAAAATTGTCTTTCATTTTGTCTTTGAAACGAAAATTTTCAAAGAAACAAAGACTTTTTTTTTTCTTTAAAGGGATAGTAATACTTCGTTTTAACTTGATTTTATTTTGTAGGCATTAAAAAAACATGAAGAACGATATAAGTCTTATCTCTCAAACCTTTATGGTTTAAGAGATATTCACAAGCAAAGTTTCCCCTCCCGCCCCTTTTTCCTAGTGTAAGCCATCTCTTCTCAGATGTGAATCTGGTTGTAAGACCAGACAGATAACAGCAGGGGACAATCTTCTTTGTATGAAAACAATGAAAGCCCTTCCCCTCTTGACAAGTTTTTCAGCTTTTTCCCCTTATCTTAATTGAAGATTGTCCCTCTCTGCAGTCTACCTGGGCACCTCCCTTCTGATCTGGTTGAACAGTGTTACATCAGTAAAAGGGACGGGAGGGGGATACTTTGCTTATGAATATCTCTTAAACCATAAAGGTTTGAGAGATAAGACTTATATCGTTCTTCATGTTTTTTTAATGACTACAAAATAAAATAAAGATAAAACGAAGTATTACTATCCCTCTAAAATGAAACTTTTCAAAGAAACAAAGACTTTTTTTTGTCTTTGAAAAGAAACTTTTCAAAGAAACAAAGAAATTTTTTTGTCTTTGAAACTAAAAATTGCTTCTCAGTACTTTAATTTTTCTTCTCCAAGTTTAGACCTTTTTTATTATGTCGGGAAAAAACGACGTTAATCAGACCAAAAATGACATTCAAATGAATATTTTTTCTGAAAATACCTTACATTATGACGGAAAATTAAACCACACCCACTTTTAAGACGGCTTTTTCTCTTTGATGGAGATGACGGAATTGGATGCAAAAAATGACAGAAACATGTCTGACAGCTGATGGATCATGATGTAAAAAACTTTTTTATTTTGATTACAGACAATTTCAGTTACCACCACTTTCTGAACATCTCGCCCAAAGAGTACAATATGTGAAACAATCAAACAGAATGAAGAGATCACTCTAGATAAAAAGGCCTAATAGTCTAAGACAATATACCATATCAGTATCACAATTAATAACTACATTTATTATAGTATATGTGGCTTTTATGAATAAAATATAAAAAATAAGGATCTCAAACATTGAGACATCCTAAGTAGTATAAAAAATATTTGTCATAAAATGTGATCTATCACACTATATATAGATATTTTATGAACAAATTATATAAAAACTTTAACATTCCCTGAAGATGTATTACAATAATAAGAAATGCATCAGAAAAGGAAAAGGATCCATTGCATTATGGCTGCATATTCATCCATATATTGGAGGTGTTTATTAAGCCACCTGTGATAGGAGCCATGTATCTATATATACCAGTGCCTTGTTTTATCGTCTGAAGGACAATATAACTATTCTGTTGGAATCGTGCCTGCTAAAAGAGCAGACTCTCTATCATCCTAGGACCTCTGCCCGTGTGACTTGGGGTTAAAGACTCTATCTTCACAGATAAGAGAGAGTTTCCTTGCCTGTGGAAGTATCAGATAGACACTAAGGCCTCAATTTAAAGGACCCCGCTAAAACAGTCTGTAGGGCTATAGCAGAGCTATTCAATTGCCCTACGAGCTGAAAGCACAACGGATGTTAGGCCAAACAGGTTCCGCCAATCCCCAGATCGAAGCTGATGGGCTGGGAGGTGTGTAAGTACACATCCAGGCAATAGCTGTGAGTCCTTTTGAACAGAGACTGCCCATATTTAAAGTGTATCGGCCTGTAAGGTACTAAGGGGGGGGGGGGCTCTGCTCAATCTTTCTTTCTCCACCGCCACACCGCAAACAGTGGCTGAGAAAAAATGGGAGACATAGTTTTAATTAAACATCTTTCTCCCACAGAATACTTTTTGTTTGGATATTAAGGAAGCAGAACAATGGGAACATATGCATTGAGTACCCCTCTGGCACTCAAGGGGTTAAACTATGCACAGATGTGCAGGTTCTATTTAAGTCATATATATTAATATTGCTCTTTCTTTTACAGGTATGTGAAGAGAAGATGGAACAGAAGAAGAAAGAAGATGGAGAGGGAGAAGAGAGAAGAAGATGGACAGTAGATGACCAGGGTGCTGAAGACCCTGTTGGACATCAGGATTACTGATAAGTGTTACTTTGCAGGGGCTGTTGCTTCATAATTTAGTCGGATTAACCATGTGAGTGCCAGTTGGGGTAAGAATACCCCACTGGCACTCATGGTTAATTCTACTAACACTGGACACATTTTTCATACTTTGGATGTATTCATAATGGGCCCTAAGCCACATCCACTGGGGACTTTTTTTTTTTTTGTACACAAATCAACTGATGTGTCGGCGGTTAAAAGTTGCATTAAGGGACTATGCTCCCAATAAAACTGGGTGCAGATTTTCCCACAATAAAGTGGGTCCCTTAAAGCATCTTACTGCCTAAAGCAGTCAATTCAGTAGAGAATTCCTCTGTTTGTAGTACGTTTCTATGGGCTCAAATAGCCACTGATTTTAGCGACCGAGGTGCTTATTTTTCTGCCGGCAGTTCTTCATAGCACAGGTAATTGAATTTGCTTATCGTGCTTGAAAAACTGCCACCGGGGTTTCTTTTTTTTCTAACAGGGGGTCCTTTAAATCTAGGCCTAAACGAATTGGAAGAAAGACAGTCCATTTTCACTCTTTATTCTCAATAATCCGGTGAAGTTTTTGTTTAAACCGTTGAATGCGCATTAACTGCTTTGGGGACACTCACATTGTCATGCTGGAGGAGACTTCTGCCCACTTAAATTCAACACTGTTTAGAAGATGCCAGTGGCCAGGAGTTCTGCCTGCAGCCCTCCCCCCGATCTTCACAATCTGCCCAGCCTTGATATAGCAGGGAACTACATCAAAGGGGAACCCTGAACATTCAGAGGATTACAACCGCTTGCTACACTATCAATACCATCAGTAGCCTACAGGGGTTAACAGAGGACAGGGAAGCCACACAGATTAAATGCTCTGGCTGTCAATGTGATTCAGGTCTTTAATCATGAGACATGGGTTTGAGCCTCCCCAAACCCATTAAACACTTATGCTCCTGTGCACTTCCCAGGTGATCCTGCTGATGCAGTGGGGGGTCATGATTGATGACTGCTTCATGATGGTGTCATCCATACATAATTGGCTGTCAGCTTCATGATCACACAAACCCCCCATCACCACCATTAGCTCCCTCTGCCCCAGTCATTACCATTATAGCCCTTACTCCTCCCATCATCGCCATTAGTTGTTTCTTCATGACAGTGCCCATCATACATGATTGGCTGACACCCAAATAGGTCGGACATTCATTTGAGGTTGCACTGACTTTACAACTTCCAAAGTCAGCTGTGTGGTCAGTCTGTGTGCGTGGAAAAGTGCATGAATCTTGCAGTGATCATATCAAGTAAATATAACCACAACCACAATCCCACTTAGTTACTCAATAATGTGTGTATAAAAAGGAAGATAAAAATAAAAAGCTGTGGGCGCTATTTATGTTTGTAGGAAAAAAATATGTAATTGCAGCTGTTAGTGCATTTTTTTCAAATAAGGAAATTCATTTTAGAAATACTTGCTAATAAAATTTCATATATAAGAAATGGGTGGTTATATTTTCAGTGCATGTAGAACAAGGTTCCCCCTGGTTCTCTAAGATGATGTTACTCTTAAAGGGGAAGTAACACCATTTAAGAACCCTCCTCCCACTTACCATACTATTGGCAGAAATCTTACTGCATTCTATGAATTTTGCCTTTGTGCCTTTGTTCTGTATATCATGTCCATGGAGGCAGATTTGACAGTTGCTGACAGTTTTTCATGAGTACCTGAGTTTACTTAACCCTTTAAGGACCAGACAACTATGCAACACATTGTGAAGCAATGTATTGCATACCACTCTGGTCCTTATCTGGTCCTTATCCTTGTCATGAACAGGGGCGGGGGGTGCAAAGTTTGTGTTCTGTGATCCTGCTAGCAGATGTCATGGACATTAAATCAAGATCTGACTGATGATGTTATGTCTTGACTCAATGAGCAAGGAAAACAATTCAGAGAGACCATTAGCATTTTGACCATAGTAAAGTAAGTGTGACTGGGGTAATTATTATGTGTGTGTGTGTGTATATATATATATATATATATATATATATATATATATATATATATGGAAGCATCGTGTGGCTTGATTTATGTCTCCCTCAGGAGACAAACACACCCAGGGGCAGCGGTAAGGAGGAGTTATGTTATGCAAAACTCCTCTATACTCCTTGTCCCATTGGTAGAGAATGGGGTCTGATTATTCACACAACGCGGGGGGGGGGGCATCTGTCTTTTACTCAGCAGGATGATCTCTGCACTATATCACTTTTCCATATTAAGCATTACTATCCTTTTTGAAAGCCACATACAATTCAGTGGGGATATTTGGAATTGTATTTGTCCCCTCTGATGCTCTTTGTTTGCTGCAGAAATTAAATAGACACCCTTCTTGCTCTCTTACAGAGCTAAATAAAACTTCACTTAATGGAACACTAATGCATGAAACAAATCCTATATCATATATTGAGGTATTCAAATATTTATGTGAGTGATATAACTGCAGCTTGTATTTTAGCGTAGTGTTTCTTTAATTTCCAGAGAGCACTGCATTCTAGTTATCTCGATTATTCAATAAATTAGGAGAAGGGATGTACTAATACAATTCTACTATTAACTGCTGCTGGCATTGATTTGCCAGTCCTGCACCTGCCTAATGCATACTGATTTACTTTTATATGCCAAGGGAATAATAGTGTGGGAGTATATGGGCATTTTCCATATTTTGTTCCTTTGCACTTTGTTTTAATGCTATGTAGTATAAAAAGAGCAAAGCGTGTAACTTCATTTCTCTTTACATGCTACAAGTGTCCGGGACTTGCCTGGATGTCTTACCACAGAATATGAGGTGCAAGGGCAGATTTCTACATTGAAGGCTGTATTGTGAAATGTACATAAGGCTCTTTAGAGCTCTTTATCTCTTGTTTTATGGCAACTACATGTAATTCTAAAAAGGACAATCCTTTTTCGTACACAACTGAGATGTGCAGCAGCATGTTAAAACAAAACCTCACATATCCTAGTGTTACAAGAGTATAAAAAGTGTTTACCACCAGGGGCGGACTGACAGGACCCAGGGCCCCTGGTAAAAAAAGAGGCCTGGGCCCCCTGCAGAAATCTCCACATTGCCCCCTTCATCTCCACAATGCCCCTTTCATCTCCACATTGCCCCCTTCATCTCCACAATTCCCCCTTCATATCCACAATGTTCCTTTCATCTCCACATTGCCCCCTTCATCTCCACAATGCCCCCTTCATCTCCACAATGCCCCTTTCATCTCCACGTTGCCGCCTTCATCTCCACACTGCCCCTACCTCCAGTCCCTGGTGATGATGTCATCTCCCAGCGCTCTGTATTACTAGAACGGCTCACTGGCGGCCGTTGTTGGAGAGTTGCTGAGCAGAGCTGGAAGCGGCGGCGGGCCCCCTTCGGTCACGGGCCCTCGGTCCGTGACTGAATGCCCGTATGGTCAGTCCGCCCCTGTTTACCACGATTCTGGAGATGTCAGCATCTGAAATCCCACCAAGCCCTTCCAGCTCATTCTGCTCCTTTACATTTGCTTAGGGAACTTACTTTTGGTCATAAAATCAAGGTTTAAATGAAGAAATTGTCAGGAAGAGGAGGAGACTATCTGAATTCATGGGACCCAGAGAAATTCAAGGAATAGTGAACACATTGAAAAATAACTGCACTTGTAAGGTTTGTGGAGCCACTTAGGCTTGTCAAGAATAAGCTTCTCAATTATGTATGATCTTATAATGCCATTGCAAATAAAACTTGTACTTCACCTTTTCCTGTGATGTATCTTCCTCTCCTATATATTCATTTTTATCCCCTCTCGCTTTATATTTATACCTCCTTACATCCATCAGATCTAATCTATTCCTTCCATGCTATATGAAGGCTAGAAAAGTTAAACTTTTACACACTAGAGAAACTGCGTCTTAGAAGGGATATGATAACACTATATAAATATGTTCAGGGCCCACACAAAGGGCTCTCCAAAGACATGTTCATTAACCGAACACTACAAAAGACAAGGGGTCACCCAAGGCTTGGGCCAATCAAATGCTTTATTAGTGCATTGTTTTGGTAGTAGTAGTAGCAGTAGCAGTAGCAGTAGTTAGTTAGTTTAGTATGGAGCTTAACACAGTTGCTTGAATCAAACTGGCAACAGGGCCCACGGTTTTAAGCATGAGGCATGGGGATTGAGTCCTCCCAGCTAGTATATTTACTCTCAGAAAGTCTTCTTTCTGTTCAAACACTTTATACATTTGCTTGTGTCCCATTGACTAATATATGGTACATCAGCCAGAATCTTTCATTGCTGTGTCCTTGTTCATCCCATTGATAAATCTGTGAAAGGCCACATGCAGGGAGCTTATTTCCCTTTTTGTATAGCCTTTACCTTTTGATAACTGTGTTCCTATATGTGGGAGGGGACTGCAGAGCCCGGACATAACAGCTATGCCTAGGGCCCTATGGGCCGCATTCAGCAAACAAAAGAAGTGAAGCCCTGGGTAAAACCAGCTGCTCTAAAGGGAACAAATACAATTTAACATTAATTTACATGGGTTTTTTTAACCCCTTGTATGCTGCAGAGGTTTGGAAACCTCCCTAGCATTCAGTACATTAATAGCTTCATTTAAATGAATGGGAATTTGGAAATTATTTTATTATTACCTATAAATGATAAAGAGACATAGGCATCTGCAAGGGGGGAAGGGGGACAAAAGGAGCCTAACGCGTTCTACACTTAACCCCTTCCTGGTATAAATATAGGGGCTGGTATGTTATGTCTCATTTAAATCTATGGAAATTTGGGGGATCTGTATTTCTCCCTAATGGTCCAATTATCATTTGTGAATAAGGCTCTTCAGATTGCAAACATTTGTTAAGTTCTGACATATCCTTTTTAAAGCAGCAATAAACCTTTTTTTAAATGAAACCCTTTATGATACAGGTCTTTTCTTGCTGAGTAAAACAAGGACACTCCCACTGCTCTCAGTCATTTTATTCATAGGTTATAACAGTTCCGATTACCAGTGTGATTACTTCCTGAATGTGCAGGATGACAGCATGACTCAGCAGGGACATTCAAGTTCATTTATTTATTGATCAAGTCAATGACAGTACTTATATTTAACAATTATCTGTTCTTGAACTGTATTGTACTGGCACGCAGGGAATTAGGTCTTATTGGCCTACTAGTTTGTGTGCTAGTTATTTAGGTATAAAAATAGTTTTTTTAAAAACCTCAGGTGGGCCACCCCATGGAGTTGCATTTGGCCAATAGTTCATGTGTTGAACTCCCATGTATGGTGGAGGACTGTGTGTCTGTGACTCACTTCTCCCAGAAAATGCAACAGAATAACTAATTGGAATCTTACCACTAGAGGGCACTGCTAATGTAAAAAACAAGACTATAAACTGTAATAACTCTAAAAATATGCAGTTCCCAGCAATAGGAGTACAGTTGTTTTACGCAACAGGAAAAGCCACATAATATATATTTTTTCATAATAAAATTTTACTGGTCCTTTAATTGTTGAATTGTAGTTGCAAAATGTGTGCATCAAAGGCAATTAAATGTAATGAAAATATATGAAATAGGGCCATGACACATAAATATGCTGTGACATGCTTGTTGAAAACCCCTGTTCTATGTGGATGTGACTGAAAAGGATAATTAGAGAATTATAATTAAATCTTTATTAGCGCATGCATAATTGTAAGCTTTGTTATAATATCCCACTTGTGTGTAGCCAAAAATGAATCACAAAAGGATTAAACATTCCAAGTTCATGAGATCTGACACAGGTATTTAGGGAGCCAGTTGGCTGGTGTAACCTCTAGTGTTACATTCTCTATTGTCTTCTTCCATATATGGACTGTATTCCTCTGACATCATCCTGTGGCAAACGGTAGTTTCTTGTGTTCATAAATCGATAGTTAGGGAACATCAATGCATTACGATCATTAGAGTGACCGAGACCCAATGAATGTCCAAATTCATGTGCAGCCACAAGAAACAAATTAAAACCTGAAAAACAGAATAATCTTTAGTAACAATAAATGAGTGGGATAGATGTACCAAGAAAAAAAGTTCCATAGTTATAAAACTGGAGTAATTCTGGAGTAAAACAACGGCACCATAAGGGAAAAATAAACATTCCTACACAATGCATTGGAGATCTTTCTAGCACTCAAGGGGTTACAAGGACATTTTAATTTAACAGGGATTTTAATGTTTCCGCTATGATGTAGTTGGTTTATTCCAGAATAACTCCAGATTGGAGGGACATCAGAGGATTGAAGCTAGCAATGAAGCTGGCAAAGGTGATGATGAAGTGGGAGAGGCAGAGCCACAACAAATGAGGACACCCATTCAGGAAGAATAAAGCTGCGGCTAGGAGACTACATACAGCAAGTGAACAGCAGGCAGAGTTGAAGTCAAGAGTGCATGTTGGAGACAGTGTGGTGCAAAAAGAACGGGTAGCCATGGCAACCAGCCCCTCGGTGGGTAACAGCAGCCAGCAATGTCACAATGCTGGTAAGTCTGGCTCTTCTTTCCAGACCAATACGTTTGGGGAGGTGTCAGGTTCTTTATCACTATTAGTTCATAAATTAATGGACATACAGCAACATACCAGTGGGGATACAGGGGTCTGGGGAACAATGGTTGCTAGTTCACACAAACTATTGTATAATGTACAATACAAAGTGATACCTCAAGTTTGCTCCACTTCTCACAATAGGCCTAACAGTTTTTAGTAAATCCCCTGTTACTGAACCTTCAATTACTGATATTAATTAATCTAATAACATGCCTACTTTGTTTCAGTCTGCCCCTATTGCTACTGATATAAAGCAGAAAGAAAAAGAGCAAATTGATTCTGTTAACCTTGTTCAAGTGAGTGGGGGCTTGTCAGAGACATGTTACAAGGAGGCAATTGGCTGTGAGTCAACACCTGATTGGTTTTCATTTGTCACATGGAGTGAAGGCTAAGATATGGAAAGAGGAATATGTGGATGTCTTTGTCCTTGCTGCTTGTGTCGAAGGAATGCTTTATTAAAATGGGTCAGGATAAAAATTACCATAAGAGGCATGTGATTAGGTCAATTAACAATTGGATAGAGGCTTTTTGTTTATTTTCTGCACTTTTATGTGAAAGGTCTCCTGGTAAAAATATTCCTCTGTTTCAACATGTAGACATTGTATTAAAAGTTTATAAAATGTTTGCTTGGTTATCTTGGTTTAGTTATGATGAAATGTTTAGAGGAAAAATTGTCAGACCAGAAACTGTTGCAGTGGGGTATGAAGTATGTGGGTTTGTGGATTAGCATTATTCTGCCTCAAAAAATGGGCAATACATATAAGAAACAAGCTATAGGAAAAAACAAATATTAGGAAGGGTTGCTGCTGGGCTTTTAATGAGAGTCAATGTAGGTTCTCCACAAACTGCAAATATAAACACGAGTGTGTAGACATCCTGCATTTCGATGCTTTAAGCAGCTTCCCCAGAAAAAAACAACTTCACAAAAGCTCAGAATCTGGCAAAATTGGAAAAAAAATGCTCCAATGGCTAAAACGGTACCTAAACAAGCAGAAAGTTTGTTTGGATTGAAAATGTAAAATCTGTGGCTCCTGAAGTTGGGAAGATGGGTGGGTAAAAGGGGAGCTTTTAGATCTGAAGTATGCTTTTCTACTTTTTCTAATACTGAATGTTTTGGCTCCCTGAGTTTTTAGTTTGAAGACATTTATCCATGCTCTTTATTGTGTTCATATTTTGAAGCATTTTCTTGTTTTTTGGAATGGGTTTTGAAAATTACATCAGGTAATAATGGAGTTTTGCATGACAGGGACTTTTTACAGAAATGGAGGTAAAGCTATGGAATTCCTTGCTATGCTATGAATTTGTGATGCTATGCTTGCAGATTCTGTAACTTCTTTCAAAAAAGTAAGGGATACCTATTAAGCACAGAACAATATTAAGAATTATGACAGCTGGCTTCAAAGTAGAAATGTTGTTGACCCAGGGAACTATCTGACTGGCATTTGGAGTCAAGAAGTTATTTTTTTGACCCACTCGGGGCTTCAACTGTTTTTTTTGTTTTTTGCTTTCCGCTAAGTCAACAGTAGTAATGTGACATGAGCTGTCCCAGTGATGGGCTTAACAGATTTAAGATGGTGAATGGTTCCTTATTTGAAGAAAGGGCTAAAATAAAATGATTATGTATATTCAATGATGGGGCCTTTTGACTGGGTAGCTAAGAGGCAAGGTTAACTGCTATATGGTTGTATATAATACGGCTAGTAATATTATTTACTAGTATCAATGCCAGTATACATGAGCTAAAGCGCACCCAGTGGCCTCGGAGCAGGGACAGGCAGTGAGCTGTCCGGAGCTCCCCAATCCGGATTAGCTCGTTCAGTTAGTCTCTCGCTGAATGCGCTGATCCTTAGCGTGGAGCTACAGACGGCTCACAGCGAAGCTCCCTGTGTGCGAAACCACACATGCACAGTAGAGACTGTTGGAACAGCAGTTCTACTGCACATGTGCGGTTACGCTCACAAGGAGCAACTCATTCTATCACTTTATGTTATAGGATGCTTTGATATATATTGAAATGTATGTTTGTTATCCTAAGATAGGTTTAATAAACTGTGGCCTTAGCACCATCTACTGAGGATTGTTTTGTATTTATTCATTTGGATCATTTGTATTTATTGTGTTTGCCCTTACACAACCCATATAAATTGTCCAATCAACACCTCTAACAGACATTCCACTTAACCTGAGGCCCTAGGCAGTAGTCAAGTTCTGGTTAATGTGGCCTTCACTGTGAGTGAGCATGTCCTTGAAGTGGTCTTCATAACAAAATTCATCTAACTGTAACGCGATCATTTGACAAAATAAAACAATTGAGCGCCAGAGAGGTATTCAGCACATTGGGAGTTATGCACTATGGTGTGATAAACAGGTGATAAAGCAGGGATAATTATGTGAATTTTCCAGTTCCTATGTTATTCTATGGAGCCTATGCACAAAAGATCTCCAAAACTTAAGAAATGTTAATGCATTGCCTCAGCAGAAAAACCTAGGAACTGTAGAAGTGATATCACTGAAGAAGTCATCTCCACTTTATCACCTCCTTATCGCTGCTTAGTGCATAACCCCTATTGCGTTGCAATGAGTTGAATAGCTCTCTCGCACTGCAGGGTTAATGTCCTCATTTACATGAGGCACAAGCCTAGCATTTGTGTTGATGTATTCACTTTAATCTGCTATTATCATTGGATTAGGCACATAAATGTTACTTAACCCTTTGAGTGCCAGAGGGGTATCCAACGCATTGCAAAGCAATGCGTTGGTAACCCCTCTGGCCCTCAAAGGGTTAAAGGAACAGTAACTTTTTATTATGAAAAGCATCTCCTGCAATGGCAATACCATTGGTTTTATAGGGAAAACCCCTAAAATATATACTTTTTTTTATTGTGACACAGTACTTCTTCTTTAAGCACATAAGATTCAGGATTTTGATTCATATTGCTTGATCATGACATTCACTGTATGATACAAGGGCTACTAAAATGGTGACTGGTTTACAGGAAAAGAAATATCAGGACAGACTAAAGGATCTGAACATGTATAGCTTGGAGGAGAGAGGAGAGAGAGTGGATATGATAGAAACATTCAAATACATGAAGGAATTCAACAAAGTGCAGGATGGAAGTATATTTCAAAGGAGTAAAACTGCCATAGTCTAAAACTAGAAGGACACAGGTTTAGATGTGATGTAAGAAAGTTTTACTTCACTGAGAGGGTAGTAGATAACTGGAATAGCCTACCAGCAGAAGTGGTAGAAGTTAATACAGTGACAGAATTTAAGCATGTATGGGATAGTCATAAAGCTGTCCTTAACATAAGAAAAGACCAAGGACCAAAAAAGGTTTGAGGTTTTTACTGTAGGAAAATGGGCAGACTAGATGGGCCGGAATGGTTCTCATCTGCCGTCAAATTCTATGTTTCTCTATTGAAATAGTAATGAAAAAAAATTGTGCTCAATGAACATTTACTTAGTATGGAAAGATGTGGAATGGACAACATACCCACGTTACTATCCGTCCATCTTTCATCTTCATCAAAGTGAGCGTCACCTCCCAAACCAGTACCTGGTGAAAATGCATGAGCCAACACTCCGTTGGGGCCATCAAAGGGGTTGTTATCATTATGAGCTGATTAAAAATAGAAGAGAAAAACATTCACCATGCTTGTTACTAATGCACATCTCTAGGCTTCCAGCACAGTGCAAACACACATCTGAGCTAAATAGGAGATGGAATGGATTCACCAGTGCTGTGCTTGCCTATCACCTATGTATTAAATGGATAGTAATGTTTCATAATAAAAGCAGATCTAATTACTCTTCATAGTATTTGGGCCTTGGAGAGTGTTATTTCAATTCTGTCAGAGTTGTAGTTCAAGAGTAATTCAATGATAAAGTATCCCCCTCCCTCCCCTTTTACTGATGTAAAACTGCTCAGTCAGATCAGAAGGGAGGTGCCCAGGCAGACTGCAGAGAGAGACAATCTTCAATTAAGATAAGGGAACAATCTGAAAAAACCTGTCAGTGGGGGCAGGGTTTTCATTGTTCTCATAGGAAGAAGATTGTCCCCTGATGTGAGCTGTCTGGTCTATGGACTGCATTCCACATCTAAAAAAAGATGGCTTACACTAGGTAAAAGGGGCGGGAGGGGAAACTTTATCATTCAATTACTCTTGAAGCACAACTCTGACAGTATTGAAATAACACTCTCTATGGCTCAAATACTATGAAGATTAATTGGAGCTGCTGGTTTTGTGAAACATTACTATCCCTTTAAGCTATTTAGATAAAAATAATTCTCCCATTTACTACCTATACCAAGGGGAGGACAGCAGGGCAGTGTATGGGTATTTTATGTATTCTGTTCCTCTGCTCTTTGTTTAACGCCTCGGAGACCAGGAGGCGTGATAAATCGAAGATATCTTCTCCAGTGACATCACTTCTCCAGTTACCATGTTATTCTATGCAGCCAATTCACTAAGATTTCTCAAACATTAGTCCATAGGCTTTACATTGAATAACATAGGAACTGGAGAAGTGATATCACTAGAGAAGTTATCTCCTCTTTATCATGCATAAACCCCCATGTCTTTTTATACACCAGAGGACCAGAGCAATTCTGGCCTTTTTTCGTATGTCTTTGTTCAACTAAAATTCCTTTAGTACTTCCACACAAATTATACATCATTTTTTAAAGGATAAATAGGGCTTTTTTCTGATGCCATATTTATATGTATAACCCTTAATTTAGTTTGATTCTAACATTAAAAACAGGAGAAACTGAACAAACACAACACTTATATAGGTTTTCCTGTGATGTGTTGGCCTCAGTTAGATAAAAGGTATGAACATTCGCTCATAGCACTCAAATGTCCCTTTTTAGGGGGTACTGTACCTCTAAGGTGAAAATCCCTATGTCTGTCTTTCCAGTCCTGGTGTCCCTCTTTTTAGGAGATTAGACTGGGTATGGATCGAAGTGTATCATATTGCTCCACAGCAATAAAAGTCACATTATTGTTAAAGTTCAGTATATGTGTTTATAAATTATTCTGTGTAAATAAAATACATTGATCTTGCCCTAAATCCTTTATTTAGCTACACAAAGGTGTGTCAATAGGTCATGAACTAGCCTAACTTCTTATTAGTTCTACTTCAGCACCTCCACATACACTGAAAGTTCCTCCTCTTTGGTCATCTGCAGAGTTGGGAGCTCTGTTCTCTGCTTCCCTCTTCCTCATGATCATAGTCAGGAAGAGATAAGAAGAGAACAGTAACAAAGGCAATGTGTACTTTACATTGGTTTTTTGGTGGAATTATTTCACATTGGAGACCCTCAGTGTCATGATGTTTGGTTACAGTTATGCCAGATGTTTGATTTGAGTCTAGATGTGCTCATTGTTCCTAGTCATTCCCTTATTTACCACACACACACACACTGTGAACATTGCCATTGCTGATGAGAGGCACAGTTCCTGTTCTCAAGGGAAAAATTTATATTCTAACACACCCATGATTTTGGAGGAGGTGTAGGTGGAGAAGCATTATTGGCCAACTTCTTCTTTTCTCCACATATACCTGAAGTGGTGGGGGGCTAGTTACAGTGCTGCTACTGCTGCTACATCAGGCTCATCACTGGAATTAATCATGGCAATTGGAACCTTCATCATCCTTTAAACCAATGGTTCTCAACTCCTGTCCTCAGGACCCACTAACAGGCCAGGATTTGATGATTTCCTTGTTAGAGCACAGGTGAGTTAATCAATGTGAATGAGCCTCTGATCACCACACCTGTGCTGTAGCAGAGAAATCCCTAAGTCCTCACCTGTTAGTGGGTCCTGAGGACAGAAGTTGAGAAACACTGCTTTAAACCATGTTACTGATATTGCTGATTCCATTCCCTTTGAGTTGCCTAATCATCCTGCTGTTTAAACAACTCATCAGCAAGAACAGTAGTGGCAAATTCCACAATTACGCCAGGGCATTTGACAATGGCCAGTGGCCAGTGGCCAA
The DNA here is from genome assembly GCA_037306005.1 of Rhinophrynus dorsalis. Taxonomy (NCBI): domain Eukaryota; kingdom Metazoa; phylum Chordata; class Amphibia; order Anura; family Rhinophrynidae; genus Rhinophrynus; species Rhinophrynus dorsalis. The sequence continues at coordinate 564,640,628 of CM074719.1, read as the reverse complement.
CACAAGATGGCCTGCTGTCACTGGGCCAGTAGAGCATTTTTTTTCAGGGTTTGTTCTTTAAAAAAAAAAAACAGTGGCATTCAGGCTTGTTTCTAGAAATCAATGTTTCCTTAGGGCTTGTGCCCTACAAGTCAATGTTTAATCATGGCATGGGCCTAACACAAATCTAATTTCCTACAACTAATCAATGTATCCTCAGGGCTTGTGCCTCTAATAAATCTAAGTCCTACAAATCAATGTTTCCTCAGGGCTTGTGCCTCTAATAATTCCTTCAAATCAATATTTCCTCAGGGTTGGGCCTAACACAAGCCTGATTTCCTACAACTAATCAATGTGTCCTTAGGGCTTGTGCCTCTAATAAGTCTAAGTCCTACAAATCAATGTTTCCTCTGGACTTAGGCCTATAACAACAAGTCCTACAATTCATCCTCTGCAAAATACTCTATCCCATCAAGTATCAATCTGCCTCAGTCGCAGCTTACGTCAAGGTGTCCCTGTCTCTGTCACCTGAGGTACTAATTTCTTATTTTATTTTTAGTTATTTTTTTTTATGAACTGTCCCTCCAATACCAGTAAAAAAAAATCCCTGTTCAACTGATTCTTTCTCCAGACTCCACACACCAACACAAGCACCCTCCACAGGCTCTTTTTTTATACCATGTCTTATGGTTTTTTTTTTGTTATATTTATTTTTTATTTTTTTAATAACTGTCCTCCCCAATCCCAGTCAACAAATCATGCCCCCCCAAAAAATCCCTGTGCAACTGATTGTTTCCTCACACTCCACCAAGACCGCCAAACTTATTCCCCTTTTATACTATGCCTTTGGGAAATAAAATAACATTTGCTATGTATTGTGTGTAAATTCAATGTTTCCATTGATTTCAGTGGAATGAGATTATTATTTGCCATTATTTGCTGATTTTTGGTTAGAGGTGCACATTTTCACCCATACCTACTGATGAATATCATTTTACTGAGGTATGTATGTGAAGGACTGTTTTAAATGTATAGTACCACTTGATATGACAAATTATTTATATTTTAGGGTTTACCCTCATGCGTAAGACAATGGTACTCCCACTGCTGAGAGTTGTTTTATTCAATAATCATTGCAGCTCAAACTTGATTTTTTTTAGGTGCAGTACCACAGTGACTTGAAATTGTACAGTGGCGCTGTTGCTACACCATCCTATGGAAGTTTATGGTCAATTGACCAGAGCGGTCCATAGGACAACATCACCACTGTACAATTTCAGGTCACTGTGGTATTGCACCTAAAAAAAATCAAGTCTGAGCTGCAATGACTATTGAATAAAAGAAATCTCAGCAGTGGCAGTACCCTTGTCTTACTCAAGAGGATAAATCCTACAATACATATATAGTTTTTGCATGTTAAGTATTACTATTCTTTTAAGAACTTCCCAGGTCCCTGACAAAATTGTGTATAGAGGATGTCTTTAAGTTAAGTGGAGTAATTCTTTAGGTGCTGTACTATTAATGTGGACATCTGTCACTTTTGACATATTATGTACAGAGGAGAGCTTTACTTTACCCTGTAACACAGAGCTTTCCAAACTTTTCATGTTGGTGACACCCTTTTTAGACATGCATCATTTCGTGACACAGTAATTCAGTTTTGCTAGCAAACCGGAGGTTAAACTAATAATCCCTTATAAGAGATAAGGACACACATACATAAATTGTAATAACGAGATATATGGGGACACAACATATCTCATTAAAACCTTTCATTCATTCTGCGGAAGGCCAGCCTGGCAGCCCAAAGAGAGGGCAGAGGTATTGAGGAGGTGGCATCTCAAAAGATTTTAACAGGTGAAGCGCCAAAATATTTGTAACAGCTGGAGTGCCTCCGTATGCTGCATACATATTATGTGCTTGGGTTGAATGACAATCTGTCGCTTTGTAAACGGCACCTTTGCCTGTGACACACCTACACACTGCAGCCGACACACTAACGTGTCGTGACACACAGTTTGGAAAGCACTGCTGTAACACAATGGACACCACTCTGGCACTCAAATGGTTAAGGTGCTAAAATGAATTAAATGTCTCACACACACACACACACACACAAACACACACACACACACACAAACACACACACTGCATTGAAAAGACCCCTGACTAATTTTCTCATCTGAATTATAAATTGTATGTTGCAATCTCTTTGTGTGATATCTTAACTCTGAAACTGAAAATCAATTATTGTAAAGTGACAGTGGTTTTATGTTGGGAAATATTTAATATAAGTAAAAACTGAAATATGTTGTTTGCATAAGCATTTAACTCCCAGTTTACACAGATGTAAGAAATTGTCCTAACTGGCCTCCACATGTGAACACCTTGCTTTTGAAGGATTTATTATGCTCTGGAAGGAAAATGGAGATCAAAGACCATCTACTGAAGTTAGAGATAAAGTAATACAGTTAGATTAGGAAAAGGTCACTGTTATGCCTTGCTTACCCCCTTGCTCAATTCACCCACCTCTTCTTACGGCTTCCCCCATTTTTCTATGTCCTTGCTGGTCTCATCTACGCATGAGCGATCTTCCGGTCCCCTGTGTCTTCGCGCATGCTCGCTGCTGGCGGATCTCTCTGCACTTGCTCCTCTCTATGATCCTGCCAGCATGCATGCCTCATTTTCACCACCACTTCCAATCCTGGCATATTTAAAGCCACAGCCCTGCTCTTTTCAGACGTTTTATTATAGCGTCTTATCTGTGCCCAGTGTTTCTGTTCCAGTCTAGTAGTTTGAAGCCTGTGTATGACCCGGACCTCCTCTGACTCTGCATTTGCCTGTTCCAGTGTTGCTGTAGCCTGTGTACAACCCAGACCTCCACTGACCTTGCCCCAGCCTGCTCCAATGATTGTTACCCATTGTTCCAACTGCTGGTGTCCTATCAGCTCCGGAGATCCTGAGTGAGTACCACTGTTCCTGTTTGGAGTATTTGTCTGTTCTCCCTGGGGATTGCTTAGTATAGCTTGTCTCGGTAGGGGTTATCCGAGGTCACCCTGCAGCTTCTCTGCTGGGGACCACAATATCTGGCTTCGCGGCCAGCACCTATAGGAGGCTCAGCCACAGCACAGCCCCATCCTTGGTAACCCACGCTCCCTAGCACTGTTCCCAACCTTCGCATCCCAGCTACTAGCTCAGTAATCCCTTGTTGGAGGAGTCTCCTGTTCCTCCACCTAGGTACTCCTGACCTTCTTGGCCTTCCGTTTGCTGGAGCCTGACAGTCACAAAATAATATCAATGTGTTTGAATATTGCAGTGAGCACAGTTGCATCAACAATCAGGAAGTGGAAGTTGCATAATACCACCCAAATGTGACCAAGAAAAGGTTGTCCCTCAAAATTCAAACCAGAAGGACACAGAGAGGGTTTCAATCACTTTGAATTAGCTACAGTTCAGTGACTGATTAGTGGTGCACCAGTCAACCATATCAAAAGCTCTGCATAACACTGGCCTTGTCATGTCAGAAAGCATGAAAGTTACCCAGATGTTATGTGTAAAAGGGTTCTGTGGTCAGATGAGAGCTTTTTGGCCAAAACAAAGAGCTATGTGTGGTGCAAACCTAACACTGCCCATCCTTCAAGACACACTATCCCTACAGTGAAGTTTGGAGGTGGCAGCATGATGTTGTGGGGATGCTTCTCATCGTCAGGGACTAGGCATCTTGATAAAATTGAACAAAGAATGGATGGAGCAAATTAAAGAGAAATAATGAGAGAGGCTGCTTCTGTCCACTAAAAACTGAAGTTTGGAAGGAAATTCACCTTTCAGTAGGACAATGATCCCAAGCACAAGGGCAAAGCAACAGTGGACTGGCTCAACAACAAAAAGGTGAATGTTCTATACTGGTACAGTCAAAACCCTGATCTCAATCCCACTTAGAGTCTGTGGCAATATTTGAAAATTGCACTCCATAAGCGATATACAGCCTGATCAACCTGGAACAAATCTACCTAGAAAAATGGGCCAAAATCAGTCCAACACCTTGTGCATATATATATACTTACCCCAAAAGCTGTCATTGCAGAGAAAATTGACTCTACCAAACATTAATGTGTGGGGATTGAATAATTATGCAAGCAACAGATTTCAGTTTTTATTTTTCTTAACCCTTTGAGTGCCAGAGGGGTACGGAATGCATTGATTTGCACTCAAAGGGTTAAGAATAAAATGTCTATGTATCATCTGTGATTCATAGTAACATAGCAAATTAGGTTGAAACTTATTAGACCTTCCTGATTTGGCTACTGATATACAGTATAACTCTGTATGTTCCCTTTTGAAAGAAATGTATCTAATCTTCTCTTAAATGTATCCATTGTATCTGCCATAATCACCTCCTTGGGCAAGGAATTTCACAATTTAACAGACCTTACTGTAAAAAAACCCTTCCTCTGCTGAAGTCTAAAACTCCTTTCCTCTAATCTCAAGGGGTGTCCCATGGTTGTGTGATCAGGCCTTGCAATGCACTTTATATATATTTATATATATAAATCTAAAAGTTTCTGATGCACTACCAGCTAATGCCACTCCTCCCTTTAACATTTCTCTCCCTTTGTCTCTCTTCCCCTTTAATCTCCCCCCTGCATCTCCCTCTCTTTCTGTACCCCCTCTGCCCCTCTTCCTTTATACCACATACCTCCTTATGTCTCCCCCCATCTGCCCTTTATCTGTCACCAGTGCCACCCCCTTCTCAGATCATTCCTTTACAATGCTACAAAGTCATCCAAAAATATGGCAGTGGGGCTGCTCCTCTTAATCCCTTCAGATTCAATGGACTGTGTGCGCTTCTGGCGCTAAAGGTAGTAGTGACACTTAAGTAATGCATGAGCAGGGGCGGACTGACCATATGGGCATTCGGTCACGGACCGAGGGCCTGTGACCGAAGTGGGCCCTCCGCCGCTTCCAGCGCTGCTCAGCAGCTCTCCAACAACAGCCGCCGGCGCACCGTTCTAGTAATGCAGAGCGCTGGGAGATGACATCATCTCCCAGCCTCTGCATTACTAGAGGCGCTCAGGACTTCGCACAGTATTAAGCCACGCTGCTAGACCACCAGGGACTGGAGGTAGGGGCAGTGTGGAGATGAAGGGGCATGGTGGAAGGGGTGATGTGGAGATGAAGGGGGCATTGTGGAGATGAAGGGGGCATTATGGAAGGGGCATTGTGGAGATGAAGGGGTAATGTGGAGATAGGGCATTGTGGAGATGAAGGGGGCAATGTGGAGATAGGGCAATGTGGAGATGAAGGGGTAATGTGGAGATGGAGATGAAGGGGGCATTGTGGAGATGAAGGAGGCATTGTGGAAGGGGCATTGTGGAGATGAAGGGGGCATTGTGGAGATGAAGGGGGCAATGTGGAGATGGAGATGAAGGGGGCAATGTGGAGATGAAGGGGGCATTGTGGAAGGGGCATTGTGGAGATGAAGGGGGCATTGTGGAAGGGGCATTGTGGAGATGAAGGGGGCATTGTGGAGATGAAGGGGGCATTGTGGAAGGGGCAATGTGGAGATTTCCGCAGGGGGCCCAGACCTCTTTTTGGACCAGGGGCCCTGGGTCCTGTCAGTCCGCCCCTGCATGATAGGTGAATGGTGTGCAGCAGAACTCCTACCATGGTGGAAGGTTGGGAATTAAAATTTGTATTCATTTCTAGAATTCATTATTTTTGCATTTCTTACAGTTTTGCTGAGAGCACAGTATCTATTTTGTCATTAACAAGGGAGTATGTGTTTTGCTTGTTTCACCATGGGGAGTGTGTGTTTGCGCATGTGTATGTGTGTGTCTTACTATGAGGAGTGTGTGTTTGTGTGTGTCTGTGTATATTCATTTTATTAGATCTGCAAACGCCTATTTTTTGGATATATAAAAGCCAGAACTTACAGCGAGCTATAAATTGTATTAGTATATCAGCTTGTCCATTTGGTACTCTCCTGAAGGTCAGGGGGGTCACATCACTCCACACCTTGAATGCCCTTTGGATTGCATCATCTACCATGGGGACAGGCAGATCAGGAGTGTAATTCACCATTCTGTTAAATATTAAGCAATTAACAATAAGGAAATTAAAGGTTGTATTTCATAAGCTAAATAAACACAATTCCAATGCAAACCACTGCACTATAGGAGACAAATACATATTTCCCCATTCATTTAAGTTGGGATTTAACACACTTGAATGTTAGAGAGGTCTCCAACACATTTCTTCACAAAGCATTGGAGACTTCTCTAGTGTTCAGTGGGTTAAATGATCATTTGGAGAAACTAGAAGATGAGCAATTCTGGAGCATGCTAACTGCACCATAGGGGAAAAATAAAAAAATCCCTAAATTACCATTGATTTAAAGAAATTGAGATTATCCAATGTTATTTTTTATTTTAATGCACAATGAAGCATTAACCCCTTAAGGACCAACACGCGCATGCTCGGCCGGCACTTTACGACCACGGGGCAGTTTTTTATATTGATCCGATTCAGGGCTCCCCATGTGGCATGCAGCTGTGCAGGGAGCCCTGAATTCCATGACATGCCAGGACCGTAACTGGTCCTTAACTGCTGGACGGCCGTTAAGGGGTTAAAGAATGTAGCTGATGTCTTTAACACTCACTAATTTAAGGGTTATTCTGCATTTAATACTCCCTTCCCAACACTTCCTCTGACATCAGCCTATTATTGAAGTAAGGAGGCTGATCTACATGATCAAACTACCTCCATGACAATCCTCCTGGCATTCACTCGCACACAGATATCAGTGATTCCTGTGTTCTAACAGCATTTTAGTTAGAGCTCAGATTGCATTAAAACTACTCACACAGAGTCAGATGTCTCTGTGTGAGTGAACCGTTCAGCTGGCATCACAGAAAGAATGGGTGGGTGGATCTTAAATGGTGAATAAACCTAGTAATATTTCAAAATAAAAGCAGCTCCAATTAATCTTCATGGTATTTGGGCCATGGAGAGAGTTATTTCAGTACTGTCAAAGTTGTAGTTCAAGAGTAATTGAATGATAAAGTATCCCTCTCCCTCTCCTTTTACCTAGTGTAAGACTGCTCGCCTCAGAGCAGCAAGGTGGTGACCAGATGGCTGGCAGAGAGGGACAATCTTCAATTAGCATAAGGGAAAACCTGAAAATCCTCTCAAGGGGGGTTTCATTATACTCACAGTAAGAAGATTGTCCCTTGCTGTGAGCTGTCTGGTCTTAAGACCATATTCCACATCTGAGATGAGCAGTGTTACATTAGGAAAAAGGGGCGGGAGTGGGAATCTTTATCATTCAATTACTCTTGAACCACAACTCTGACAGTATTGAAATAACACTCTCCATGTCCCAAATACTATGAAGATTAATTGGAGCTGCTTTTATTTTGAAACATTACTATCCCTTTAAATGAATGAGTACCGTGCATGGAAAGAAAAAAATATATAAATAACGTGCTGGATACCTATTTGGCATTCAAAGGTTTAAATGGAGCTTTTAGCCCCATGAACTTGTTGCTGTGGTGAAACCTTTTAGTTTCAAACTACTTTGGACTGCACCATAACATAAGATTGATAATTGTGTTTAAATATTCAGGATTGAATTAATATCAGTTCTATTAGTTCTGTCCCTGGACCTCACCTGTATGTAAGACGTGTTTTGGTCCATCTTGGGTTTCCAGGAAAAACGCTGAATTCTGCTACATCAGGCATACCACATCTAGGTCTTCTCATCATATTCATAGTCTCTTGGTCCAATGTTCCAGTTACTTTCATTTTAAAGAACTTTTGCATTTCTTTAATTTTTTGAGAAAATGTTTCTTTCATCGATTCGGCTTTTGCCAAGTAGAATTTGATTAAGTAATCCTGAGAAATGGGAAAGAAAATGTATCAAACTGCTCATAATCTTTTCTAAGGGCCAATTCTCTGGGGCAGTTCTGGGACAAACCAAATGAACTGTAGGGAACAAATAAAGATGATCAAAATTCCTATTGATGTCAATGTTTTCATTATTTTTTACCCATGAATGCTAGAGACCTCGTTAGCTTACAAGGGGTTAAAAGTCGATTTATGTCAGTAGATAGTATTAATTGTTAACTGTTTCAATTTGTCTGCCCCTGGCTTGATCCACTATTCTTTTCTATATTGGTCTAACAGTGATCTGCCCGATGTGGTCTAACTGGTTTATCTGGCATATGGGAAGGAGGATGGAGAGCAGAAATATATTGTATCAATAGATAGCAAGCTTTAGCGAATAAAATATCACATGTATATCCCAATCAAATTAAAGATTACATGACAATTTTTTTTTTTTTTTACAAAAAAGGTTGATTATGGATGAAAAGCATGATAAAAGAAAGTTGATTGCGAGAGTAAATATTACCCAATCAAACTAAACATTTAGGTAATAAAAAAGGTTTATTGTGCATACAAAGCTCTCTAGATCTCTCAGTTTAATGACACAGCAAACCACAAAAAGTGATAAAGACAGTAGAAATCTGACAGTAAAAACTGATTTTAAAATTCTCACTCATGCCATATTGGAAATTATATTTGTTCAGTAGCATTCTTCACCTCTGAACCATCATTTCCCGTACTTTTGATTTTATGCATAGAAACCAGGAGAGACAAGTCCCCACAAGTTATTTCTTTCCAATTCAACAGTGCTTTAAATATAAGTATCAGTGCTGGAGTACTGTATAGATATTCTAAGGCTGGAATGGGAGATCTCTCTGCCCTGTTCTAGCATACACACATTAGGTCAAATAGGCTAAATTGTGCAAAAGCCAGGAAGCAGGTGGTGATGTCTATATCAAGAGAAGCACCTTCCATCTTCTTCTCTCTAGTGTTTGCTGCAAGTTGCAGAGAGACAGATGAACTTTTTGCCAGACTTAAGTTCAAGAAAAGTGTGGTACGAATTATAAACCTAGACTACCTACTCCTTAATGTTCGGCAGACAATTTGATGTTCACCAACAGCCCTGAACTACATTGTTAGCTATAGAGCTTAATAGGACTGTTGCTACCTTCTCTCAGCATCTCACTATTACTTCAGAGACACCTAAGATTGCTATAGCAACCAGTGTCAGAGAGCTTTGCCAAAGATATGAATGAATGCCCCCACAGAGAATGTGTATCAAGTATTATGTATTTTAACCTTTTGAGTGCAAAAAATAGGGTCCATCATGTGCATTGCAATGAATTTGGTGCCCCCATGATACTGAAAGGGTTAACCCATTCAGTGCCAGAGGGGTACACAACGCATTGCTCTGCAATGCATTGCGTACCCCTCTGGCACTGAAAGCGTTAATGTGTATATATATATATATATATATATATATATATATATATATATATATATATAAATATCATTATTTATTGATTCATTGTTTGAATATTTTCTCCATATAATTTTTTATTTTATTTCCCTCTGGTGAATCATTTGACATTTTGCTCCCCAATAAAACATGAAAAGGAATTGATGTCACGTACCTCTGCAAATTTCCGATCTGCTGGGCTGTTAGTGAGGGCCTCCTTTTGAGGAACTGGCCTTGGCAGTGCAAAGCTATAGGACAAGAAGATGAAGATCAAACCGATTACTTGTAGCATTGTGGCAGGTAGGAAGTCAGCATACAGAGTGCTATGGAAAGCACAAAGCATCAGTGTTTATATAGAGGTGTACATTTTGCAATATCCTTCCTTAACTTTTTTTAAGAAAACAAATTTTTCTATTTTCGTACCTCTACCAGAAGTCAGCTGTACACAAGTGCCCACGCATTTTATTTGATTAAATTGTCCTATGTGACAAAGCCATAATGATTAAAATTGATTTTCAAAAAAGAGCAAACAATTAGAGTGTTGTAAATTTCTTAATTTTGTAATGAGCAAATATTGCAAAACTCTTTGGCTCAGTAAATTTACTCATTTGATTGTGTTGTATGTGTCACACTTTAGGGGATTTAACCCTATGGTTGACTGAGAGGTCTCCAACGCATTTCACTACTAAGTAGTGAGTCCATTTGAAGCTATGCTGTATAACAAGTCTATGGGGTAATCTACAGATCTGCCAGCACAGGTCTCTTTCTGCACTGGGATGTTAAGTCCCTTTTCCTGTGGTTATACTCAAGAGCTTATTATCACTTTAGTGCATACACTCTCTCCCATCATTAAAGGGATAGTAATGACAAATATTTACAAACCTGAATCTTGTAGGCATTCAAAAATGAAACTAAATGCCCTCAGTGCCGTCTCTCAAACTATAAAGGTCTAGAGAGATGGCACTGGGAGCATTTAATCATAGTTAAAGATCCCCCCTCCCTCCCCTTTCCCTAACGTCAGCAGTCTAACTGACTGCAGGGGAATCTGGTCCTGGGACCACCCTGTGGCTCTGCGGCAGAGCTGAGATTGAGATATTGAAAAAGAAATCCTTCACGGTCTTCTAAGTGTGCTTGCAAACCAAGTATGACATGCCCTATAGCAATGTGTTGGATAGCTCACTGACATTCAAAGGGTTAAACATGTTACAAAATATATTTAAAAAATTAAGAGGTGACAGTTTCTTGAGAATCGTTGTCATCATCATCTTCATAATTTTTATCGTCATCATTCTCCACTGAAGTGGTCATAAGTGCACTTTACAAAACATAATTACAATAAAATAACAAAATCATACAAAAAAAAGACATATTAAAAGAAATGATTTTCAATTTAAAGGAAATATAATGACTAAATTGTCTGTTGGACATAAAAAACCTAATGTCCCCAATAAATTGTATCCTTGTGCCTTGATTCAGGAGATAACATCATCAATCAGTCCTGGATGTTATACCCATGGTGGCAGATATTCAAAGAGAGGGAGCTGGAGTTGCTTTATTTAACCCCTTAAGGACCGGCGCACGTGCGCACGACCAGCACTTGAGGACCACAGGGCTTTTTTTTTTTCGCTTCCGGTTCAGGACTTCCGAAATGGAGTGCAGCCATGCCGGAAGCCCTGAACTCCATGCCGTGCCAGGACCGTCACTGGTCCTTAAGTGCAGGACCGGCTTGACGGTCCTGGCATGGAAATGGTCCTTAAGGTGTTAAGGAGTTGGTGCTTGCCAGTTCTCTGGACAGTTACAGGGAGTGTGGGTGTTGTTTGTAAACAGCTGACACCAACAGTTACAAGGGCATTTAAAAAAAATCTCTTTGACTGATAGGTGACAGACAGGTAGGAGATCATATCTGAGGAGACTGGGAGTGACAGTGACAGTCACAATTCAGAGACATACATCATGCATTATTTTCAGACAGACAACAATAGGCAAGACATCACGCCACACTCAGACAAGGAAAAAAATACAAGCATACATTGGTGTTGCGTCTGTGCTGCATTGTCCTTTGTAACTAATTGCATACTGCAGGTGTATTGACTCTAACAGCTCTGTCATGTACTTTACAGTAAAAATCAATGATATTATCATTATGTCCAACAAAAATGTTAGGTGTAAATAAGAAGAGAGGACTCAGGGTAGGGATGAGTGAAATATTTCACCCCCAACAGAGAAAAAAGCGAAAAATGACATTTTTTGCTTTTTGGCAGGAATTCCTGTGAAAAGTGCAGACTTCCCCCCTTTTCTGTCGAGACCCATGTTAACCATAGAACCACACACTGTCCTCCCATCCTTGTTCCAGGGTAACTACAGAACCACTCACTGTCCCCCCCCAGCCTTGTCCTACAGTAACCATAGAACAACACATTGTCTCTCTAGCCTTGTCCTATATTAACCATAGAATCACATACTGCCCCCACAGGCTTTCCCCACAGTAACCATAGAACAACACTCTGTACCTCCAGCCTTGTCTCATGGTACCCATATAAATGTTCAGTGTTTCCTTAGCATTGCTCCACAGTAACCATAGAAGCACACAGTGTTCCCCCAGCCTCGTCTCACAGGAACCACAGAAGCACACACTGTTCCCCCAGCAATGTCCCGTGTAGCCACAATAGAATCACATTTACCTCTGAGTCTTAGTCGTGTCTTTTTATCCTTGGTAGCCAAAGAAATGCGCTTATGAATTTACCCCCAGAAATTTTAAGCATTATCAAGATGTGGGAATTTTCTCAGAAAAAGCAGCAAGTTGTTGGTTTTCCACAAAAATTCACTAGGGGAAAAATTATTTTAAGCCCATCCCATACTGTCACAGTTGATACTAGTGCTATGATCACTGATGAATAATTGACAAGTAATGTAATATGTTGAAATCATTCGTACAGCATATAATTTGTCTTGCATTTTTTTCCAAATCATCCTATATTCAACACCATCCACCATGTTAAATTCAACCTTTCGATATTTAATTATCTTTATGATGTTGCATGATATAAAAGTGGAACTTTCACCTAAATTCAAGTTTGCATATTTGAAAACTGCATTAAAAACTGCCCGTGGGTCATGTTAACTAAAATTTCAGCAGATATACAGTTTAGGAGATATTCAAAGTTTTATTTCTGGGCAAAGTAAAAGTGAACATTTCCTGGTACTGCACAAAGCTTCATTGGCATATGAATCATTGAAACATTCATTAGCAAATGACAAGTCACTAAAAATGCTTAATTAGTATATGTAAAGTCACTGAAAAGCTTAATTAGAATAAGAAATGTCACTGGTACCGCATATGTACTGCAATTATCATACATAAGCATATGTAACAAGTGTGAATATCTACTTAACCGTAAATTTGCTGGTTCTTTCGGCTAACATATAGGCAGTTTTTAACACAGTTTTCAAATATGCAGACTTGAATTAAGGCAAAAGTTCCACTTTAACAATAATTTAATGTTACTATGTATGTTGTTTATTAATGTAATTTAATTGTTAGCATAGCCATCTACATCAAGGTATGCTACCAGGATAATTATGCCACAGTTGGTGTTTGGGATCGAATGTCACAGTATCAGGCTGAGGAGTCTACCATGCCCATGGGTAGTAGAAGTTGTGGTTGGAGTCGGACTGGTATCATCATCTCCACAGACTATGTTGATGGAACGAGCACCATCAGTGACATGGGGCAGGCTGTGGAGGTTCCTCATAGTTCTAGTGCTGAAGTAGAAGCACCACCACAACATTCCTCCACCAAGTCAGGTGCTTCCAGGATGATGGTGTCCAGTCTCCATAATCCTTCTCCTCTTCCACCATCCTGAAATTATAGGTATGGGAATATTATTGTTCTTGGAGATATCATCAACTGTAGTGTGCACAGTGTATGAAATTATTGCAAAGAGGAGGAAGGAGGATAACCGTTTGGCATGTGTGCTAGAATTAAGCACATCCAATATAATCATTTTAAGGTTTATATTGACAATGTTAAACCATCCACCTTCAAATCAAGTGTTGTCACTGCACCCCTTATCCAGCCCCAACAAACATGACAATGACATGCCTGAAATAACCACAATACCTTTTCAGGCAACTCACCACCAAACCAGAATGATGACAACATCATAATCTGCCTCATCTTCTGCTAGGATCCAGGGCTAGGCTAGTAATAATATCCCAAGTGTTCCCCTTGGTACCCTCAAGCTCCTCTTTGACACTAACATTGCCATTATATTACATACATACTGTGCACCCTGTAGAACACACACTGTTCTTTGCAGGGAGGGTCAATTATTTTTTATTAATTGACTGGTAATATGTCAGAAGAAATCAATCGACCACTACAACTCCACCAGTCATTTGTTGTCAGTCCACCAGCCCATCACTAGAAACCAAACTTTTTTTATGGCTTACCCTGTAGTAGGCATGCTCTGTGTGCAAAACATTTTATTGAAGGCTGATCATGTGATATTTGATGCTCAGACGATTCAGCGAGATTAAACTAGGAAGCACAATAATGACACTAGGTTTAATACCCATTCCTATCTGAAGATCTTCTTTCCTCTCTTGTTTATTTTATCATCACCATCCTTATCATTATCATCAGCAGTACCACCAGAATCGTCCTCCTCTCTTGGCAGTGACATTGGTTGTGCACCTGGTGTCAAACTCAAAGATGCATCAGACTCAGGCAGCTGCACCTCTGTGCTGCCACTGCACACATATTCCTGGGGAAAATCAAAACTTCACCTTTTTAAGAAACATACCACAAGCCAAGTGATCCCTCAGAATGTGGTGGCAGCAATATATCTGGTGCTGGCTGGGTTCCCTCTACTGTTAGTACTGTTGCTGCTTATGTTGTTATTTTCAGCTGCGGCTATCTCATACAATTACCACCTACTCCGTTAAATCAGGGACACATAAAAAACATACACTGAAGGGTTGCACTAATTTCTGTGCAGTCCTGCAGAATGAAACTTTCATAAGGGATACCTGGTAACTCCTCTTAGTCATTTTAAACAGAGTCCAGCACTACTACTACTACTATTACTATTACAACTCCACCTGCAAACTATTCTCTCTTTCTCTCCCTCTCTCTCTCATTTCCCTTTCACCATAATCTCTCTGATTACCAATTAATACATAGAAGCATAGCTGGCTGTTTAATTTTTTGTAGTATTTTAGAGGGAATTATCACAGCCATAGGAATCATATGAAGAAATTGCCAAGTTGTCTCAGGAATTTCATTGGTGGTAGTGAAATTACAGAATTTGTAATGGATTTTATATTTGAGGGAATTTTCATGAAAAAGAATTTTTTTTTTTCTGTGAAAATTCCCCCTGGAAAAGAGCATTGGACTTTTTATCCTTTACCTAATATTGATGGATTAAAATCTGATTTAAAAAAAAAAGCACAAAGTAGATTAACCCCTTCGGTGCCAGTGGCTTGGGGAGTTGTTTGTACCCTGCTGGCTGGACATATTTTCAGCGTTTTTGCTATCCATCTGTTTAGGCATGATTACCATTGATAACTTTCTGGTATATGTGGAAAACTATATAATTTATCATTTTTTCATAACAAATTCAGTTTTCTTTCATGGCATCATGTGACAAGCTATGATGTCATAAATGCAAACATAGCAGAAGAAAACAGCTTATTTTGCTACTATCATAAACTACCAAAAATCTAAAAAACATTTATGTTGATAGTGAAAATGTCAATTTTTTAATTGGCCTGTATAGACTACTAATTAACAGGAGCACAAAATGGTATTTTCAGATTTATGAACTAAAATTCCATTGGTTACATGGTAAAACTACTCTAAAACAGCTAAATAACTGTATAAAAGTGTATATTTTCTGAAAGTATCAAATGAATGTTCACTTGTCTTTCTATTCCTGGTATGCACAAATGTTTCCAGAAGGTGGCGCTGAAAGAAAATAATAGTACATTTTTTATATTTCCACCACTTCAAATGTACTGAAATCTTTGAAAACTATGGGATATCTTATTGTAGTCTTATGAAAAAAATGGCATCCCATTGGTATGAGGGGTGCCAGAAGAACAAAACTACACCAACTACAAGCTCTCATTTTTCTTACTTTTTTCAGACATGAGTTTCCTGTACTAACATGGTTGTACCGACTACAGAAATGAAGAAAACTGGTAAGAAGATAACCCAATGCATTAAATGAAGCATCAGTTGTTTTTCTACTTCTAATCTGGTGTGCAAAAATGAAGATGATGCTAAAAAAAAATATAGGATTATTTTCTATATTTCCACCCCTTTAAATATACATCAGTATTTGGAACCTATGTAGTTTCTTACTGTATTCATTAGCTACTACTCAACCAAGAAAAATGGTACCCAATTGGTGCAGGTTGACCAACCCTTGGGGGTACCAGAAGCACTAAATTACACCTACCTGTTTTTTTTTTTTTTTAAAGCTACCTGCACAAAAATGGTCCTAACTATTATAGATATGATGTATAGTTATGCAAGGAATAACATTTTGGAAAGTAGACATTCACTTTCATGAAATTAGGGTATTTTTGCCTTTTTTACCCTTAGGCTGGTGTGTACAGCTATTTCCATAAGTAGGCGCTATAGGGATTTTTTTTTTTTACATTTTCACTACTTCAAAGATATTACATTTTTGAAAACCATGGCATTTCTTGCTTTATTCCGTACTTTCTACCAGCCCAAGAAAAATATTACACCACTGATATGAGTTGACATTGACTCGCATCAAATGAGGGATCACTTGCCTTTTTACCCCAGGCTTGTGCTCACAACTATTTGTAGAATTTGGTTCTATAGTGAAAAAAACTTGTACTTTTTTTACAATTCAGTCACTAAAATATTCCAACACCATGAAATTTCCTAATTTATTCAGTACCTAATGTCAGCCCAAGAAAAATGGTACCCCAGTGGTATGGTGTGACATACTGCAGTCAGTGCCAGGAGCTTGGCTACTGATGGGAGCATTTAATATATGTTCAATTCCATGACTACAAGGATGGGGGTCAGGGTCAAATCATGTATGCAGGGGTCTGTGACTAAAGGTGAGCAGTAGACCCAGGTTTGGGGGTTTTACAGTGTATGTGGGGATCTTTAGTGGAACGAGGTGGGGGGAATCAGATAATATTTGTGAGGGGGCAGTTGCTACCAGTGGAAAGTGGCTCTGTGGGGAGGGTGTGTATGTGAGTTGCAAAGGAGTGTCCATTGCATTTCAAAACAATGCATTGGACACTCCTCTGGCACACTTTTTTAAATATTTACCTATTTTTTTAAATCTGTTTTTTCTTTCTAATACTCAACATGTTAAACTTATGGTGGGGCATCAGAACCCCACTTATGCCCCCCAGCTACTGATCTCCCAACCAATTAGTCTGGGATATCAATAGAGGCGATGCAGAGGAGCAGCATGGCTCCCCTGTGTCCATCCTACCTAAACTACTGGGTAGGAGTGGGTGGGATGGGGAAAGCCTTTCTCGTTACTAGTGACATGACGTGGAAGGTTATCCCTGATCCCTCCCACTGCTACAGGGAAGTTCAGGTAGGATGGAAGCAGAGCAGCCATGCTATTTCACTGTGTCTCCTATATTGATCAATAGTTTGGGGGGCAGCAGGAGCGGTCCAGATGCCCACTCCCCCAGAAGGTGACTGCAATTTTGTGGCACTGTGTATGGGCTTGGCACAAAGGGAACATATGTCCAAGCCCATATGACATACCTTCGCAGCACTCTGGAAGTTAAAGGAGCTGTTACCTATTTTTCAAAAGGGATTGTATGGGTTTTTTACTTCTGAGTATTATTATTATTATTTTATTATTCTTTATTTAGATAGCGCCAACTAATTCCACAGCGCTGTACAATTGGGAATAGACATACAGAGGTATAAAATAGTACAATCAGATGTGGAGAACAGGAGGATCAGAGGGCCCTGCTCGTGAGAGCTTACAGTCTAGAGGAAGGTAGGTTTGACACAGAAGGAGTAAGTGCTATTGGGTGTAAGTGCCTCCTGCCACATGAACTGCCAGTCAGTTTGTGGGTGTGAGAAGTGCCATTGAGTGCAGTAGTCCGTGCAAGGGGTGAATCTTGGTGATGATGTTTATGGAGGCAGTTGATAGGCCTCCCTGAAGAGGTGAGTCTTCAGGGAGCGTCTGAAGATTTGAAGGCTGGGGGAGAGTCTGATTGGTCGGGGGAGGGAATTCCACAGCTCAGGTGCAGTACGGAGAAGTCCTGTAGGCGGGAGTGGGAGGATGTGATAAGAGCTGTGGAGAGCAGAAGGTCATGTGCAGAGCGAAGATGGCGGGCGGGAGTATATTTGGAAATGAGAGATGAAATATAGGGGGGTGCAGTATTAGTGAGGACTCTGTAAGTAAGCACCAGAGTTTTGAATTTTACTCTGTATGCTAATGGGAGCCAGTGTAGGGACTGACAGAGGGGTGTGGTGTTAGAGAAGCGATGAGTGAGGTAGATTAGTCTTGCAGCAGAGTTCATTACGGACTGTAGCGGGGTTAGTCGGGTGAGAGGCAGGGTACTCCTACTCCCAGGAGACACGTCTTTACAGAATTATTAAAGCCTAAATTGTTGTTTTTTTCACATTTACAGCACCCTTTAGTAGCCAGAGTTCCTGTTACATTCGGTGGGAGAGGTGAGTCTGTAACAACAGTTCTCCATAGAATGTTATGGTGACAGCTTTATCGCTAACTATCAGTTTGAACTTACAGGATGTAATGAAGCTGTTAATCACTTCCTGACATTTTGAACTGTTACACCTTTTGAATAATTCTCAATTTAAAATTGCAGGAGATATATAGGTCGAATTTGTAATGGTTATCATAAGTATCATAAGTATACAGTTGTCTGTTTATTAATATATTTACTCCAGAGTCAAAGACAGTTACATGCAAAGAATGGAAAAAATACACTCTCACCAAATGACTGAATATCCACCAGGTACCTTCATTTGGTCCAACATTGTGGACTATAACAACTCTGGTTCTCCATTACAGCAGTCGTGTACATTTCAGCAACACATCCATTTGTATCATTTGATACTGAAGGAGGATCAGCATTATCTCCAATTCAGGAACATACAAGAGCTCTGGAGTCAGTGTGCAATAAAAGACAGCAATTTATTATCCTATATTATAATTCGCTAAGTATGTTTGTCAGAAGTCATCATGCACAGTAGAGACGGCTGTGCATGCTGCAGTCATGAGCAGTACGGACTGCCCGTGCCGTGGCTGATTCGGAGCGGAGCGCTCTGAATTCAGACCGCAGTCCTCTCTGTGCACCTTCTGGTGTGTACTGCTCCTTTAAACATGTCGATGGTAGCGACATCTCTGATACATTACATTTAGATACAGAAAACACCAAGCAAAATGCAGACTGTTCGAAGAGGAACAATGTCACCATGCAACCAGGGGCGGACTGACCATACGTGCATTCGGCCACGGACCGAGGGCCCGTGACCGAAGGGGGCCTGCCGCCGCTGGCGTGCCATTCTAATAATACAGAGCGCTGGGAGATGACATCATCTCCCAGCCTCTGCATTACTAGAGGCGCGCGGGACTTCGCACAGTATTAAGCCACGCCGCTAAACCACCAGGGACTGGAGGTAGGGGCAGTGTGGAGATGAAGGGGCATGGTGGAAGGGCCGATGTGGAGATGGGGGCATTGTAGAGATGAAGGGGGCATTGTGGAAGGGGCATTGTGGAGATGAAGGGGCATTGTGGAGATGAAGGGGGCATTGTGGAAGGGGCAATGTGGAGATGGGGGCATTGTGGAGATGAAGGGGGCATTGTGGAAGGGGCATTGTGGAAGGGGCATTGTGGAGATGAAGGGCCATTGTGGAGATGAAGGGGGCAATGTGGAGATAGGGGCATTGTGGAGATGAAGGGGGCATTGTGGAAGGGGCATTGTGGAGGTGAAGGGGGCATTGTGGAGATGAAGGGGCATTGTGGAGATGAAGGGGGCATTGTGGAGATGGGGGCATTGTGGAGATGAAGGGGGCATTGTGGAAGGGGCATTGTGGAGATGAAGCGGGTAATGTGGAGATAGGGGCATTGTGGAGATGAAGGGAGCATTGTGAAAGGGGCATTGTGGAGGTGAAGGGGGCATTGTGGAGATGAAGAGGGCATTTTGGAGGTGAAGGGAGCATTGTGGAGATGAAGGGGCATTGTGGAGATGAAGGGGGCATTGTGGAAGGGGCAATGTGGAGATGGGGGCATTGTGGAGATGAAGGGGACATTGTGGAAGGGGCATTGTGGAGATGAAGGGGGCAATGTGGAGATAGGGACATTGTGGAGATGAAGGGGGCATTGTGAAAGGGGCATTGTGGAGGTAAAGGGGGCATTGTGGAGGTGAAGGGGGCATTGTGGAAGAGGCATTGTGGAGATGAAGGGGGCATTGTAGAAGGGACATTGTGGAGATGAAGGGGGCATTGTGGAGATGAAGAGGGCAATGTGGAGATGGAGATGAAGGGGGCATTGTGGAAGGGGTATTGTTGAAGGGGCATTGTGGAAGGGGCAATGTGGAGATGAAGGGGCAATGTGGAGATTTCTGCAGGGGGCCCAGACCTCTTTTTGGACCGGGGCCCTGGGTCCTGTCAGTCCGCCCCTGCATGAAACCTATGTCTTGGGCATACATTTCCTAATAAAGTCTGTCTTATATTTTATTCTCTGTAGATTATGTAAGAACAATTCTTTTCATTTGCGGTAAACCTGAAGATGTCTGCAAACACCATGTCTCAATATCTTTTTCTGTGGTAGAACTAAGAACTTAACTGGCATTCAATGCAACATTATAAACACAGTTAACCCTTTAAGGACCAGCATATTGCTTTGTAATGTGTTATACAACCATTCCATAGTAATGTTTCACAAGAACAGCAGCTCCAATTAATCGTCATAGTATTTGGACCCAGGGCCAGATTTACATCTCAGGAGCCTGTAGGCACAGAAATCTGAAGGCCCCCCCATTGGCCATCTCCACTGGACTCCTCCACAATGCTCCTAATCTCCACATTGCCCCCATCATCTCTATATTGCCCTCACATTGCCCCTATCAGCTCCATATTGCCCTCATATTGCCCCCATCAGCGCCATATTGCCCCCTTCAACTTCATATTGCCCTCATATTGCCCCCATCAGCTCCATATTGCCCTCACATTACCCCCCATCAGCTCCATCTTGCCCCCATCAGCTCCATATTGCCCTCACTTTGCCCCCATCAGCTCCAACTTGCCCCATCATATCCACATTGCCCCAGTCATCTCCATATTGCCCTCACATTGCCCTCCATCAGTTCCATATTGCCCTCACATTGCCCCCATCATCTCCATATTGCCTTCACATTGCCCCATCAGCTCCATATTGTTCCCATCATCGCCATATATTGCCCTCACATTGCTCCCCCAACAGCTCCATATTGCCCCCATCAGCTCCAACTTGCCCCCATCAGCTCCATATTGCCCTAACATTTCCCCCATCATCTCCATATTACCCTCACATTGCAGAGTCCATTTCCTACCTCCTCCCTGGTGGTCCAGTGGCAGGAGAGGTCTGTGCCTCCTTCTGCTGTGCTGCTGGAGCTGACGCACGGTCTTCTCTTCAGTAATGCAGAGCGCTGGGAGATGATGCTCTGTATTACTAAAGAGCCAACGAGGGAGCTCAGCAGCTACAGGTCTGTGCCGAAGAAGGAACAGACCTCACCATGATGTTGTGGCATCAGGCGGGGGAGGCAACAAAGGACTATCCCGATGACAGGCGCCCCTCTGTGGGGTGCGCCTGTAGGCAGATGCCTACTCTGCCTAATTACAAAAATACGGCCCTGTTTGGACCATTGGAGAGTGTTATTTCAGTACTATCAGAGTTTTAGTTCAAGAGTAATTGAATGATAAAGTATCCCCCTCCTTCCCCTTTTACCTAGTGTAAGCCACCTCCCCTCAGATGTGGAATCTGGTCCTGGGACCAGATGACTCACAGCAAGGGACAATCTTCTTATTGTGAGCATAAGGAAAACCCTGCTCCCCCCATGACAGGTTTTTCCTTATGCTCACTGAAGATTGTCCCTTTTTGTGATCCATCTGGACAGTCTTGCTGAGGTGAGCAGTGTTACATCAGTAAAAGGGGTGGGAGGGGGATACTTTATCATTCAATTACCCTTGAACTACAACTCTGACAGTATTGAAATAACGCTCTCCATGGCCCAAATACTATGAAGATTAATTGGAGCTGCTTTTATTTTGAAACATTACTATCCCTTTAAAGTGGACCTGTTTCCTAAACAGCTTTTAGTTTCATTAAATGTGTCTATTTAACCCATTGAGTGTCAGAAGGGTAGGCAACTCTATTCAAAGTAATGCATTGCATACCCCTCTGGCACTGAAATGGTTAAGCTGCCTAATCTTTGTGATTTTTGTTTTGAAATCAGGTTAAACCTTTCAGCGCTAGAGGGGTTTGCAATGCGTTGCAGAACAATGCGTTGCCTACCCCTCTGGTACTGAAAGGGTTAATAATTTTAGAGATTTTGAATCTACTAGTTATGGAATTTAATCTCAGTAGATTTTTGTTCTCTGACTTGGTCCTATAAAACTGCTTTTATGCAGAACTGTAGCCAGTGACAGATCTCTCCCATAGAATACAACAGAATAACTGCCAGCACACAGCTCCAACAACAGTTTGAGCTGTAATGACTTTTGAATGAAACAGCTTGCTGCAGTGAGAGTACCGTACCTTTGTTTTACTCATAAGTAAAAGTCCTAAAATGTGCATATGAAAGTCACATGCAGTGACTCAGAAGGTTGCTGGGTCTGTGCAAAAATCAAAATGTCTGTGACGTGTTCAGGAAAACCAATATGTCTCAAATTTATGGATCTGAAAAAGAATAATGCATTAAGATCTGCACTGTGACACATAAATGTATAACACATTTTTTGGGGACCGCTGTTATAGGACTAGTACCCCTTAGTAAAGCAAGTGTAGGCCACTGCCGGGAGGTGAATGTTAACAGGGATAACCCTTTAATTGTCAAAGGGGATGCAACACATGCAGAGCAATGGGTTACATGAGCAGTAAATGTTCTTGTATATTATATATTACAGGACTTTTCCTGCTGTTAAATCTAAAATGACTGTTTCTTTAAATTATTAACTATGACCATTTGTGATATACTGTCAGCAGTAATACTAAACCTAGCTCTCAGAGTTAGTTAAGAATAGCCATCTCCCACCAATAGTTGCCTAATAGCCTAGCCTTCGGATCCAATCAATCAAAATGAGTCTCCCCAGTGTATAATAATATCTATGTTTGAACAGATACAAACTGATGACTCAGATCATTCAATTACTCTTGAACTACAACTCTGACAGAATTGAAATAACACTCTCCAAGGTCCAAATACCATGATGATTAATTAGAGCTGCTTTTATTATAAAACATTACTATCCCTTTAAGACCTGACATATACCACCAATGCTGCCCATATGCCAAAGAACATCATGCAAACTTAATTAACCATTGTAATGCTGTAACACCTCTGTTAGGATCAAAGATCCTGTAATGCTGCAATAAAGGAAAATGTACTCATCTTCATGACTCTCTGTCCACCTCTGTCAATCATGGATTTAACCCTTCAGATGCGGTTTAACACCTGCTAAGTACAACAATTGTATTCCTACTGTTGGGAGTTATTAATTCAAATGTTTTTACAACTCAGACTTTTGTTTTCATTTATCATACATCAGTGCCAATTGCTGTTCAAAAGGTAATTATTATTACTTTTTATAATACTACCCATGGGAGTCAGTGACTGTGACTCGCTATAGTAAGTCTTAGGAACTGAGCCACCTGTTGACCACAATACAAAACTGCAGTTTAATGTAAAAACATCTGTGTAATAACCTTTGAATTAAAAATCAATGTAATATATACTGTACAAAAAAGTTCACTGCTTTCTTAACACTTTGAGTGCCAGAGGCATACGTAACGCATTGCATTCCCCTGTAGTACTCGAAGGGTTATCAATTTTAGGATCAGAGGGTTTGACAACACAATCAAACACCTTTCTTCAGGAGCTAATATATATGGTTGCCTGAATGCAAAGCAGATTTTCAGCCAGTTCATACGAGGTCAGTGACCCAGAACAATTTGTAGGTGACCCAGTGACTATTATTAATGACAGTTATTGAGCTTAGGTCACCTTATTCTTGTGGACAGATATGTTTCTTTTTTGAAAATCATCTGTTGCTGGATGTTAGGGTGACCACATGTCCATGGCTGCCAGGGACAGCCCCGGAATTCATGTGTGTCCCATGCCTTGGGCAGCATCCTTCAGGGACAATATAAAGTCCCTGAATAAAGAACAAATAAACACTAGAAATAGAATTGCCCATTGCCTACTGTGACACAAATTGGTGCCTCTTCTGGGCTACAAGAAAAAGGCTTCTAGACAGAGCCCTAAGCACTAGAGACAGAACTGAGCCTTGAACCTGACATCAAACAGAAGCTGCAGTGCAACTTTATTGTAGTGTAATGCTAGTCTAAGGCTTTGTGTGTGATGTACATTATCTTGTAGTCCACCACAGGCATCACTTTCTGTCACAGCAGTCAATGGACAGTTCTCCCTATAGTGTTTAGAAATCTGTGATGTGCCAGATAAAGAGCAGTTTGAGCACTGATGTCCAGTGATGTATGCTGACCCCTCCTGCATAGCTGCGCTAGAGCTGGAGAGAAGTAGTCTTGTCACCACAGTGTCCCTGAATGGCAGAATGGAAATGTGGTCACCCTACTGGATGTATATATACATGCATTTTTTTATTTATGTAACATTTGTTCACATAGTTTTAGATACGATGATACTTAACCCTTTGAATACTAGATACAGCTCCATTACATTGCTTTGCAATATGTTGGATATATCTCTGACATTCAAGGGGTTTTAATACCTAATTATTAAACTACTAGTTGAACAGCCTGTTACAAGGGCCACAGTGCCACTGCCACCCGGTCATGGGGCAGTCACGCGCAGTAGAGACTGCCCGCACCACAGCTGGTACAGAGCTGAATGCTCCTTCGGAACGCCCATCTCTGTATCAGCTGTGGCGCGGGCAGTCTCTACTGCGCATGACTGCAGCACGCGCAGCAGTGTCTACTGCGCATGTCGTGGCGTTACACGCGATTTCGCGAGTTATTATATAGGATTAAAAAGCAGACTGATACTGTTCGATCTTTATACCTGCCTTTGATTTTAATCACATATTTATTGTAAAAGGGAACATCTGAAGTTACATATATTTTTTTATAAATGGTTAATAAAATGTTAATTGAACTGAACTTTGAATCATTAAGGTGCATTACAAGAACACAAATGATATCATGCACATTGTGTTGAAAACCAAGGTAAACAAATATACAGAATACATATGCATATGCACTAACAGAAAACACAAGGTAAGTAACCCTTTTGGTGCCTGTGATGTGTCTCTACTACTCAAAGGGTTAGGTAACAAAAAAGGCTTGGGTAAAATCCCTCTCAGATTATATGATGTTCCCTTCATAACCTCATCCACAGCTAACGACACAGCTATACCTCTCATCCCTATAACATCATCCCCTCTCTCTCCATATCGCTTTGCGTCTGGACCTCATTATGACCTTTCTTTACTCCTGCACTAGGACTTGCTCCTATTGCATTTCAATTACACCCCTCTCACTCCTCATAGCTCCTCCATGATATTATCCTCTAAGGGCGAGATCTTCAGAAAGTGGTGGTAACTGAATTTGTCTGTAATCAGAATAATAAAGTTCTTACACAATGGTCTGTCAATTCACAGACATATTACCGTAATTTTTTGCATGCAATTCCGCCACCTCCGTCAAAGGGAAAAAGTTGTCTTAAAAATGGGCGTGGTTTAATCTACCGTCATATTGTATGATATTTTCAGTATAAAATATTCGTTCCAACGTCACTTTTTTGTCTGATTAACGTCATTTTTTCCTGACAAAATAAAAATGGTCTAAACTTGGAGAAGACAAATTAAAGTGCTGTTTTGTCATTTCAAAGACAAAAAAAATGTCTTTTCCTTTGAAAATTTTTGTTTCAAAGACAAAATCAAAGACAATTTTAACATCAGAAACTTTTTAAAGGCAATGTTCATCAAGATCTTCTTACCGTCATTTCTATTTCTTTAGACGCATTTTCAAACATGAAGGATTTACTTATGAAAATATTGTCCTTCTTTTAACACCAACGCATGATCGGACAATTTTTTCATTATGATAACTTTTTGAACATCTCACTCTAAATGTTCCTTTCTTCAGTTCCCTATAGCACCTGGAACTTTCCTCTCTCTGTTGAGGACCACTTGGCAACTCCAAGCACTTGCACCCTGTACATTGCCCTCACATCTTATAGATTGTAAACTATAGTTAACATGGCTCTCTCATCCTTCTGTTTCCAGCGTATTTAAAGATGATTGTAAATATCCTGGTGTCCATTGTGCATTGTCCTCTTGTATTGTTAACTCTTTGAATGCCAGAGGTGAGCACAGCGCATTACAAAGCAAAGCTATGCACATCCTTCTGGCATTCAAAAGGCAGCACTGTGGAATCTTTTGCACTTTCTAAATAAATGTTAACAATAATAAAATAATATGTCCAGTGGATCTGGCTTTCATAAGGGATGTCTGGATTTCTCAGTGCTTCTCAGCACACTTTACATGTTCAGCTGCGCTGCTGCTGCACAGGGACTGGACAGTTCTGACCTTCTTCAGTTCTGGCTTTCCCTGAAGAGTAAAAGTTCAGGGAGAACTCCACCATTCTCACAACTGACATATCACTCACATATACTTTACACCTCTCTCACAGAGTACACACATACACACACACCTTACAATTCACTCTCTTACACATATACCTCTTTTACACTCCATGCTCAAACAAACACACACACACACACACACACCTTCTTACAATCCACTTTCTCACATATTTAACACAGCTTTCTCTTATCCTTCTCTCTATCTCTTTCACAAGAACACACACAGCTCTCTCATTTTTCACTCAGACAAACACACACACATATTTTAAACTACTCTCTCTCACACACACACACAAACACACACACAAACACACACACAAACACACACACAAACACACACACACACACACACACACACACACACACATATATCTCTTTTACGCTCCAAGCTCAAACACACACATATACCTCTTTCTTACACCACACATACACCTCTAACACTTCAGTGTATCTCAAACACATGCACACATACAGACAGCACTGTCTGGACACAGTGTAAAGCTATGTCCATCTGGGCTATACCTTGTTTATGATAAGTGTGTGAAACGTATGGTTTTACATCTGTTACCGTCTACAGCTCCCATCATCCCCACTGAAAACAAGATAAACAGGTGCGTACAATAGCATTAATTGCAAAAACGCATCGATCTGCTGCCTAAATCAGCATGTTGGTGTCTTGGTCTCAGGCAGAGGAGACAAAAGTGTAAAGCATTATACGTTACTACACAAAATGCCTTATGCTTTTCATGATTCAACCCGGTCAGGTGAACACATTTCTCTTGATTTTGTTAGCCATTTTACTGTTATGAGTACTGCTCATGCCCAAATCTATTCCAGTCCCCTTGCACCAGTCATCCAGTTCTGATTTATGGTAGTCAGTTAATTACCAGTTTCTATATGACTGTTATGTCCAGCTTATTTAGTAATTCCACTTCAATAAGTGTTTGTTAATAAAATGTGATTTTTTGCTTGATAGAGATCATGTTTGTTTTGAAAATGTTTAACCCCTTGAGCACCAATGGGGTACGAAATGCATTGCTTCAAAATGCCATGCACACCCCTCCAGTTAACAAAGGGTTAAATTCGCAACTATAGTTGGGAATCAGTGAACTTTATGCACAAAGAAACAGGAGCAATTCAAGGGTGAATCAGCTTACTAAAGGGATAGTGGTGTTTCACAAAACAGCAGCTCTAATTAATCTTCATAGTATTTGGGCCATAGAGAGTGTTATTTCAGTACAGAGATGTGGAATCTCACTGAAGATTGACCCTCTCTGCGATCCATCTGGACAGTCTTGCTGCTCTGAGGTGAGCAGTGTTACATCAGTAAAAGGGGAGGGAGGAGGATACTCATTCAATTACTCTTGAAATTCAACTCTGACAGTATTGAAATAACACTCTCCATGGCCCAAATACTATGAAGATTAATTGGGGCTGCTTTTATTGTGAAACATTGCTATCCCTTTAAAATGGGATTTTTATACTTTTAACCCACTAACTTTGAGAGATGTCTCCATTGCAAATACTTCTCTAATTGGTTGGGGTTAAAATCCCATTACACCACCAGGATTTTGGGGATGACATTTTATTTGTTTCCATTTGGCTGTTGGTTTAGCTCCAGAATGACTCCACTTTTCCTTGTGTATGTGGCCCAGCATCTGTTTGTTTTTCTATGTTTTTTTTCACAATATCAGACTTTTCTTGCTTCAGATGAAGTCAACAGCTGTTTGGTGGTTGGTTAGTTGCTTGTATTGTTTTACTTGCAAAATTTCCTGATTTATGTTGCTTGGTATGATGGTAACAGCTTCATTCCATACACAATTTCTTGTTTCCAATCATATCACAACAAACGTTTATACATTTTCAACATCCAATCTAGGAACTGAATTTCACAACATTAACCACTTCTCCCTTCCCAATGTCATATTTATATGCTTTTGTACCAGAAAAGATATAAATAAATCCTATGGGAAAAAAGAGACAAAAGATGAAAACACATATTGTGAACAGAGTCAAATTAATCAATAGGCAATTTGTGAATACAAAATTCTATATAAGGAGAAAATCAGATCTACTTTGCAGTTTGTTTTCTGTACAATTGCACGCCTTTAGCTTGATAAATAAGGACCTAAATATGAAATATGACAACAAATAATCTTTGTGTTGCACAAATGTTTAGCAAACCACCAACTGAAATTACACATTTCTACTCTCATGAGTAAACCATATCCAGAATGATAAGTATAAGTGAACAATTTATGGAAACCAAGTTAGAGGGTACTAGCACAGGAAGAAAAATGGCAATGCCTTACTTGTGTGCTGCAGGTCTGTCCCACTGAGCAAAACTGCTCTTTTCATTGCTCCATATCTATGGAATGCTCTACCATCCAACCTGCGCCACTGCACCTCTCTGATAACCTTCAAATCTCACTTAAAAACTCACCTACTGGATAAAACCCCAACATGCTAGAAGGCACTGATGTTGTACAATGAACGCTCTTATAAATTATTTCCTTTACTGATGTCCTCTATCATCATCAGAACTAGCACTGTATTCAGCACTTGACCCTTATGTACTCTGTATGTCTCCCATTACCACTTTAGATTGTAAGCTTTCGGGCAGGGACCTCCCACCCAATGTTTCACTCTACAAAGCACCTGTAACCCTGTATTGTTTAAACCCTTAAATTGTAAAGCGCTGCGTACACTTGTGGTGCTATATCAATAAACATATTCGTTCATTCATTCATTGTCAATTGAAATCTTTCGTGAGCAGGGCTATAATTGCCATTTGTTTTGGTCAGTTTTTGTATGTCATTGTCTATACAGAGCTGCAGAAAATGTTGTCGCTAATACATAAAGAATAATAATAATTAGCATCCATTTTCTCATGTGGGAGTTAACACATGAAATCAACCTAATTTTTCTTTCTCCCCATTTAGAATTGAATTTCTTTTTGAAAAAAACAGTAGAAATAATTCACTTGGTGATATCTATTCCCTTTATTAGACTACACCCCATATTTTTGCAGTGGGGGTCTTGTAAACTTGGAGCATGTGACCTTCCTTTACTCAGTTTTCTTTGGGACAATGGGTATAATTTAATTTAGTTTTTCGGACCTCTGACCACAGCTATGGATGAGTGAAAATGTGTGTGTTTTCTCGCAGACAAGGCTGCATGGGTCAGAATGTGTTCTTCTATGACTACTGTAAGACAAGGCTGTTGGATCAGTATGTATGCATCTTTGAATACTGTAAGAAAAGGCTGCACTGGTCAGAATGTGTTCTTCTATGACTACTGTAAGACAAGACTGTTGGATCAGTATGTGTGCATCTTTGACTACTGTAAGAAAAGGCTGCACTGATCAGTATCTGTGTGGTGTAAAAAAAGGCAGAAAAACTACTTTTTGTGGCAATTCCTGCGGATGGCAAAATGTGCTGTTTTTCACACTTTTTTCTTTTGACGGGAAGTTTTCAAGCCATCACTAACAATAATCTTTATTTATTGTAGTTTGCACCTTATATATATAAATATGTATTTTTTTTGGGGGGGTATTTCAAATGGGAGACAGATATGCGGACAGTGGTGAAAGACTGTCTCTAAATTTGATAACTTTAAACTCAGTTCTGTTTTCTCTAAAGAGTTATCTAGTTCCATGTAAAGTGGAAAGAGTAAAAGAGATGCTCAGAAACTATGATAACAGCTTACTATATTCACAGAAAAGCGGATGATGAATAACAAAGGACATTATTTATGAAATCTTTTTTATACAGAGAAATTTGTCATCCTGGGGATTGGATTAACCCTTTGCGTGCCAGAGAGATATCCAACGCATGTTATCTCTGATTAAGTTTTTGATTTGGAAGTAAATAACACAATATATATTATACAATATTATTTCCACCCTGGCAAGCATTTAATGGGATAGTAATATTTTAAATTGAGTATATTGCTGAGTCCTCTTTATTATAAATGTAATGGTTTGCGCTATTTTTAGTTCCTTACTTTTACATACAGATAGTTCTCACGTTATTCAATGTAGATGGATCCACCGACTGCACTTTCTGTCCACTTCACTGCTGCAGCTCTCTCTGGTCCGGACTGTGTGCAGTGAGGGACAAACTTTAGTAAGCAAAGGAAAATCATGCCCTCCTTCCTCAAGAGGTCCATATTTTCCTTATACTTACTGAAGTTTGTCCCTCGCTGCATCTGTCTGGTCCCAGGACCAGAATGAGGATTCAGTAGGAGTCGGCCAGAAGGGGCGGGCGGGGAATCCTCCTATACTGAGTAACTTGAGAACTATGTGAAAGTAAGTAACTAAAAATAGCGTAAACTGTTAAAATGATAATAAAGAAGACTTAATTTAAAACATTACTTTCCCTTTAATAACATTTACTGACTCATAAACTTAGGTAAAGGATATATATTTACATAAGGACTTAGTCAAGAAGCAAAAGAGGTGTAGTTCTGGAATATTGTATACTAGTTGAAGAGCTCGTTACATGGGCCACAATGCCACTGGCAGCCGGTCGCGGGGCCGTCATGCACAGTAGAGACTGCCCGCGTCGTGGCTGATACAGAGCGGGACGCTCCTTCGGAGTGTCCCACTCTGTATCAGCTGTAGCATGGGCAGTCTCTACTGCGTATGACTGCAGCACGCGCAGCAGTATCTACTGCACATGATTGTGGCGTTACACACGTTTTAGCAAATTATTATATAGGATAGTAATGCTTAATATGGAAAAATATACATTGCAGGGTTTATCCCATCCGTAAGAGCTGTTTTACTGAAACGTTATTGCAGCTTAGACTTGCGCTATGGGGAGGGCAGTACCTTCATGATCTGACGTTTTACAGAGAAGCAGTATCCTAGCTACAGTATCCTATAGAAGGTTATGGTCATCTTGACCAGAGTTGTTGATAGACATAGCTATAGCAACAGCACCACCAGATCATTTCAGGCCCTGGAAGAACTGCACTAAAAATGCAAATTTGAGCTGTAATAAAATGTGAATAAATCATCTCTAAACAGTGGGATAAACCATGCAATATATATTTTTCCATATTAAGAATTAAAACCCTTTAACCTATTAACTATCAATCTATACAGAAAACATAAATATAAGGTGTTTCTGTGAACTGGAGAAGAGTTGAATGTATTTAGAAGTATTTAATGACAACAGTACACAAAAATAAGGGAAGGAATCCTGAAAAAATATATATATATATTCATCAGTGAAAAAGTAGAAATATACATTTACAAATGGTACCAAAAAAAGATTATTATTCTACTTTGGAAAAAAACAAAACAATATATAATTTGTATGGAAACAATAACCTGGAGAAACCTTAACCCTTTGAGTGCCAGAAGGGTACACAATGCATTGCAAGGCTATGATGCGCATCACAAATGCCAGATTGTGTCTGTGCTGAGGCAGGGTAACAGGGGAGCTAGGGCAAGTTCAAGATGTGCCCTATCTTAGTTTAACCCTTTGAGTGACAGAGAAGTATCCAATGCATTGCACCCCTCTGGCACTCAAAGGGCTAACAAATGCATAGCAAGAAACATTAAATTATATATTATCTTTCAGGTGCAAAATATTCCCAATCCTTAAAGGGATAGTAATACTTCATTTTAACTTTATTTTATTTTGTAGGCATTAAAAAAACATGAAGAACGATATAAGTCTTATGTCTCAAACCTTTATGGTTTAAGAGATATTCACAAGCAAAGTTTCCCCCTCCCGCCCCTTTTTCCTAGTGTAAGCCATCTCTTCTCAGATGTGAATCTGGTTGTAAGACCAGACAGATAACAGCAGGGGACATTCTTCTTTGTAAGAAAAGAATGAAAGCCCTTCCCCCCTTGACAAGTTTTTCAGGTTGTTCCCTTATCTTAACTGAAGATTGTCCCTCTCTGCAGTCTACCTGGGCACTTCCCTTCTGATCTGGCTGAACGGGGGGGGGGATACTTTGCTTGTGAATATCTCTTAAACCATAAAGGTTTGAGAGATAAGACTTATATCATTCTTCATGTTTTTTTAATGCCTACAAAATAAAATAAAGGTAAAACGAAGTATTACTATCCATTTAAGGGGATTTTCCACTTACAGATATCACGGACTGTTAAAAAAGGTGATTTTCTCCGGTTGTGACTGTAAATAGTCTCAGCTGAATCATAAATATATATGCATTGCTTTTGAAATCAACCTATTTTCCTCTTAAAGGGATAGTAATGTTCCACTAAAACAGTAGATCCAAATAATATTCATAGTATTTGGGCCATGTATAGTGTTGTTTCCATACTGTCAGAGTTGTAGTTCAAGAGTAATTGAATGATAAAGTATCCCCCTCCCACCCCTTTTACCTAGTGTAACACTGCTCACCTCAGATGTGGAATCTGTTACTGGGACCACACAGCTCACAGCAAGGGACAATCTTCTTACTGTGAGCATAAGGAAAACATTGCCCCCTTGACAGGTTTTTCAGGTTTTTCCTTATTCTCACTGAAGATTGTCCCTCTCTGTGATCCATCCGGGTAGTCTTGCTGCTCTGAGGTGAGTAGTGTTACATCAGTAAAAGGGGTGGGAGGGGGATACTTTATCATTCAATTACTCTTGAACTACAACTCTGACAGCATTGAAATAACACTCTCCATGGCTCAAATACTATGACGATTAATTTGAGCTGCTTTTATTGTGAAACATTACTATGCCTTTAACCCAATGGATGCTTTTCAGTGTTATGAGATGTAGCTAGCATAGTAGCATCTGAGAGTTTACTCCAAGTCCCCAGGGTATTTGTTTTATTCAGTTTGTGTCTCTCTAGTCGGGACACGATTGCTTTTCAGTAAGTGCTGGAATGTTCCATTGCCTGACCTGTCTTTTCTGCACTAGCAGATTAGGGGGTTTTAGATAGTGGGTGCTCAGAGCAGTGAATTTTTTTAATGTTCCTTCCCTGCAATTGAAGAGGAATTTCCATTTTAGTCCTACCATGTAATGGGTGACAACAAGGAAGAATATACCCTTTTAATTAATTAAAAGGGCTGGGATTCCTAGTAAAGGAGAACTAGCGATTCCTAACAATAGTAATAACCCCCCCACTATGTCCTGGAAATCCTGATGCCCATTTGAATGTTGTCCTAGGGCCTTTGTTCAAAAGATAAAATCAGTTCTGGATGTCATGCCCATGGAGGTGGACATAACAGCTGCTAGCAGAACAACAGGTGCTCAAATTCTGCTCATTACACAAGGTAATCTTAGCACTTTAACCCTTTGAGTGCTAGAGGGGTACTCAACGCATTGCAGAGCAATGCGTTGCGTACCACTCTGGCACTCAAAGGGTTTAGGACCATAGGTGTGTGCAACCTGTTGTTTCACAGTGTATTGCTTACCCCTCTGTCTTTAAATGATTAAGCATTCCAAGTAGACTATGGTTCTTACCGCTGTCAAAATCTATGTTTCTATATTTCTACCACAGGGGGACAATTAAAATGTATTGGAGACCTCTCTAGCATTCAAAGAGTTAAAAGTCACATTTGTATTAAGGGGAATATTAGTACATCGGCCTCATTAATCCCCTTTGTTCCTTAGCTATCCAGGATCACCTACCTGAATGGTATATGTTTATCCAATCACTTGTGGTTTGCACAGATAAAGCCTGTGCACAGATAAAGCTTCAGTTTGAGAAAAAAAACTGCCAGTAGCTCTCCTGTCCTCTCAATGGATATAACACCCAAAACGGAAGGGTTTTCTGGCTATAGTAAGGCATGAGGGGTTTTTGCTAGATACACCCCACTCTTACTGATCACATCCACTTCACCAAGTTGTTGTGAGTACATACAGAATATTCCACTACCTATGTACTAGACAATCTCTCCTATTTTGTGGTGGCTGGAATACTTACCAGTAGACCACCAAAAGGTGGGCAAACTTAAAGGAACTCTCCGAAATGAAGAGCGGAATTTCATATATAACAGTAAATACCAGTGTTTTCAGATAACCAAATTATGGCTATATACCTGACCACAAGTAATAGCAACTGGCTCATGAAGCACATCAATGCAAATCTTATTCCTTATGACTCATAAACTACTTCCTGGGATCCTGCACTACACATCCTATATAATAATTAGTTAAATTGTTTGTCAGAAGCCGTCAGGCGCAGTAGAGACGGCTGCGCGCGTTGCAGTCCTGGTACTACAGACTGCCAGCGAAGCGGCTCATAACGGAGCGGGTCTCCTCATTCATACCATAGTCCTCGACTACGGTCTGAATTCGGAGTGCCCCACTTCATATCAGCCACGGAACGGGCAGTCTCTACTGTGCATGACTGCACTGTGGCCGTAGCTGGGTGGTACTGTGGCCCGTGTACACGGCCTCTTCAACTAGTTCATTATAAAAGCACAAAAACTTAATCTATCTCAAGCTTTATCTGTGCAAAACACAAGTGATTGGCTAAACATGTACCATTCAGGTAGGTGATAATGGATAGCTACGGAGTTGAAAAGGATTAATGAATAGGGATGGGGGAACATTTTTGCTTCAAACTGAAATCGGCAAAAAATGGTACTTTCCGCTTGGCGAAAAATTTCCCTCGAAAAATGCAGTTTTCCGTTTTTTTTTTGCCAAGCTCATTGCATTGAAATCAATGGAAAGAAATGTTTTTCTCCACCACATGAAAGTTTTCTCTGTTTTTCCTGCAGGAGTATAAAAGGCTGTCAGGATCTCACAGCAGCCATTCTGTGTTTGTAAGAGGAGAGAGCAGCATGTCTTTGAGACAGAGAAGATAGGCAAATAAAGGGGAATTGAATCTTAGTTTAGGGAATATCTTAGGTAGGACATTTGTTCTCTGTAATAGGGGAGTGGGGGCACACTGGGGGAGAAGAAGGGAAGAAAGAGGTTGACCCCAAATGCCCCAAAGTTTGGTGTGACTGACTGGCAAGACACAGGCAGCTGGGGTACAAATTGCTTGCTGATTTTACTTTTATTATCTCTGTGCTGGGGAAGTCTGGGGAAAGAAGTTATTGACTTTATTTTTTAGTTAGATATTTTTTTTTGGACTAGCTATGATAAGATAGGGTGGATAACATAAAAAAGAATAAAATAAGAATAAAAAATGCATTAATAATTAAATAAATACATATATTAGACAGCTGACTGGGAGCCTGACGTGATCTCTGTGACTGACGCAGACTTTATAGACAACAGATAATGTTGAGAAATTTGTTAAGGGCCAAGGCAAGACATAATATGACATAAATGATGATGATCCCTCTCTTCCCGGGGTGGATGCAGTTCATCAAGGTCCCACCAATCACACCACTCCAGTCCCCCACCACTACCATACACATCTGTACATTGTAGGTTGTACTTTATTATTATTATTTTTTAATCACTTGATATGATCATCATGAATATGTGCCAGTGTCACTTAAGCAGGAAGTTAGTGTTGTGGGCAAAGGACAAAAGGCACTCTGCATGATAACACATTTTTCAAGGTGTATGTTGCTGTAGGACTCACAACTTTGACTTACTGTTACTTATTTCTCCATTACAGTCCTCAGAAGAAGTAATATTGTAGTGAGAAATGTTGTACCATATTAAACATATTTGAAAAATGTGTTGAATTAGGATAAAAATGTGTCAGACACAAACACACATACACATAGACATACACACACACATACACATACACATAAAGACATATGCACATACACATAAAGACATACACACACACATACACATACACATAAAGACATACACACATAAAGACATACACACACACATACACATAAAGACATACACACACACACACACATAGACACACATACACATAAAGACATACACACATATACACATACACACACACACACATACACATAAATACATATGCACACACACACAAACACACTTACACATACACACACATACACATTAAGACATATACACACACAAACACACACATAAAGACACATACACATAAAGACACACACACACACACACACACATACACATAAAGACATACATATACAAACACACATAGACACATACACACACATACACATAAAGACATACACACACATACACATAAAGACACACACACACACACACACATACACATAAAAACATACACACACACACACACACACACGTAAAGACATACACACACACACACACACACATACACACATATACACAAACATACACACACATACACATAAAGACACACACACAGATACACATACACATAAAAACATACACACACACACACACACATACACACACACATACATATACACACCACTCACTTACTCTGACTCCCAGTGGCCTCAGCCGAACTTGTTGAAATCCAACCAAGGGGAACTTGCGGCACCGGGATAACATCCTGCCACAAGGGGTTAATTAAGCCCAATTATTTCTTGCTAAATTTGGGCCAAAAC
The DNA here is from genome assembly GCA_037306005.1 of Rhinophrynus dorsalis. NCBI lineage: Eukaryota > Metazoa > Chordata > Amphibia > Anura > Rhinophrynidae > Rhinophrynus > Rhinophrynus dorsalis. The sequence continues at coordinate 564,603,999 of CM074719.1, read as the reverse complement.
ACAGAGCAGAGGCAGCCATGAGGTACACCGTTAACACATTGTATGCCAGAGGGGTATGCAACGCATTGCTCATCAATGCGTTGCACAACCCTCTGGCACTCAAGGGGTTAAGTAAGCCAATAATTATTGCACATTTCTGCTGCAGGACAGAGGACCATGGAGCAGGGGAAGCCTCCTCCAAGCGGTGACATGGTACACCTGCATATTGTGTCCAGTGACACACTGTACAGCTCCATATGCTGGGCAGACAAGACAGCTCAGGGGGTCCTACAATACAATAGAATATTGTGCAACACCCTGGTGCTGCACTGGCTCATCTGCCCAGCACAAGGAACTTTACTGTATGACAGTGGACACAATATGCAGGTATACCGTGTCACAGTTTGAAGGATGCTTAGCTTGCTTCGTTGACTATGTATCATATCATCCTAAAAACAAAAGCAGTTGCAGAGGTGGGATACCGATATGCAGGACAAATCACCTGTATTTTTTTTGGTTTGATTTGCCCCTTTCTTGATTTACAAGAGGTAATGTGGAACTGCAGTACATATAAATATATTATCTTATAAGGGACTTTCTAACATTTCATATTTATCTGGTGGATGCTGCCAATCCACAGATCAGCAAAGTGGCAGTTAGTTAATACATTTTGATTCATTGCAGTATATACATATTTTGCAATAATGACTTCCCCATCTATCTGCATCTACAGCTGATGTGCAATGTATTTCCTTACTGTATGTCCAACAACATTAAACAGCATACACACTTGCTTCATAATTCAGTATGTATCTTATTTTGTGATCATGTTGGAAATAGTGCTGTCTGACACTTCTCTTACAAAAATAGCTTATGTCCTATTCACAGCCAAGTCCAAAGGTCACTTCTCCTTGCTAATCCTTCTTAACCTGCCAGCAGCCTTGGACATCATAGACCAACCACACCTGAAATCTCTCCTCTCTTTCATCCTGAGTCTCGCAGTCCTTTCACGGTTTTCCCCTACCTTACTAATTACTGTGGCCTGAACCGTGACAAGGAATTTATATCACATTATTCCACACAATAAACATAATATGGCACTTTAGATGCCAGAGGGGTAGTTAGTTAGTTATCTAGTTAGTTTGTTAAATTAGATAAAAAAACACACAGACATGATGTGCCAATTGGTTCAAAACTCCAAACTAATTCTTTATTTCCATGTAACAATTTCATTAAACATTGTTACAGTCTGTTTCATCGGTTTAAATTTATATAAGAGTCCTTTACTAGAAATACATCTAATCCTTAAAGGAATCTTAAAGGAATATATTGTCATTATTTTACTATTGAGTAAAACAAGTCTACTTTCACTGGTGTCATATTTGTCATCCAAAAGTTATGACAGGCCAAATGCATTGAGACCTTTGAAATACACAGAACAACATGAGGCAAGAGGGACATCAAGAAAGCACCATTTTTCTCACAGAATCCTAAACAGGAGAGATTGCATGCTGATCTGGCTGATGAGATGACAAGCCTTGTAGATCACTCCTGACAATGCAGTGCAGAGCACCTGAAAATTGCAGCAGCTACTGTTAGTGTTTGTTAAAGGGATAGTAATACTTCGTTTTAACTTTATTTTATTGTGTAGGCATTAAAAAAACATGAAGAATGATATAAGTCTTATCTCTCAAACCTTTATGGTTTATGAGATATTCACAAGCAAAGTTCCCCTCCCCGCCCCTTTTACCTAGTGTAAGCCATCTCTTCTCAGATGTGAGTCTGGTTGTATGACAGTACAGATAACAGAAGGGGACAGTTTTCTTTATATGAAAACAATGAAAGCCCTTCCCCCTTGACAAGTTTTTCAGCTTTTTCCATTATCTTAATTGAAGATTGTCCCTCTCTGCAGTCTACCTGGGCATCTCCCTTCTGATCTGGTTGAAGAGGGGGGGAGTACTTTGTTTGTGAATATCTCTTAAACCATAAAGGTTTCAGAGATAAGACTTATATCATTCTTCATGTTTTTTTTAATGCCTACAAAATAAAATAAAGTTAAAATGAAGTATTACTATCCCTTTAAGGCAAAGAGCACTCCATATGATATAGAGAAGGGGTAACCAGCCCTGGTGCTCAAGAACTACCAACAGTGCTTGGTTTCAGGATATCCCAGCTAGAGCACAGGCGGAATAAAGAGTGGCTCAGTCACATTAATTTGTACACATGTGGAATACCGCAATACCCTGAAAACATGCATTGTTGGTAGCTATTGAGGACCAGGGCTGGTTACCCCTGCTCAATAGCATGTGGAGTGATTTTTGTCTTAAACACTAACAAAACTAATATTTGTGTGATCTATATGATTGTGATGGGATCAACCATGTCTTCCTCTCAATAAATCCAATTGTAGCCACTCCTAAGTTATTTACATATAGCGATCTAGATGCATCTAGAATAACAACTGTATGTGTGGGCAATCAAAGTTTTTGAATGAATGAAGTCAGTGTACTGACACAGTGTACTGACACATAATGTAGCTAGGGGAAAATGATGGATTTCTGACTGAATTCCAATTTTATGGATATGTCCTTTTCTTTTTGAATATGGATGAATCGTATTTGGATCTATAACTAGGAAGAAAGTGTTACATACATGGGACTCTTTCTCTGTTGATGGATGTATTTTCAAAGTTTTGCCAACCTCTCTAGCATGCAAGAGGTTAAAAGCTATGTTTAAATTAATGGAGACTTGGGAAGTTTTTATTTTTTCCCTATGGTGTAGGGGGTCTGCCGCAGAATTGCTTCACATTTCTTAGTACCTCTACCTCTGTACGTATTTTATACATGAATGAATGAATATGTGTATTTAAATAGCGTCACAAGTGTATGCCGTGCTTTATAATTTAACCATTTGAGTGCCAGAGGGGGTACGCAATGCATTGCATCTCCTCTGGCACACAAAGGGTTAAGGGTTTAGACAATACAGGGTTACAAGTGCTTTGCAAAGTGGAACACTGAAAGTGAGATCTGTGCTCAAAAGCTTACAATTTAAAGTGGTAATGGGTTCCAGTCAGGATAGGGGAAACATAAATAAAATAAGTCAATTATAAGAGCCTTAGATGTACAGTGTCGGCACGGGCGGATTGTCCTATCGGGGGATCGGGCATCCCCCAGTGGGCCGATAGATCATGGGCCAGAGGGGGAGAACAGAGGCTCTCACCTAACCATCCCATGATATTTTGAAGGAGAGGTCTGTGTTGCCACAGGCACTCTCTGTGACAGCCTTCACGTTCCTTGTTAACCCTTTGAGTGCCAGAGGGGTACACGATGCATTTCTTTGCAATGCGTTGCGTACCCCTCTGGCACTCAAAGGGTTAATGCAGAGAGCCAGGATATGACATAATATCCTGGCACCTGCTCTCCGATGCCGCACCGGGACCACAAGGGGGCGTCGATAGGGACATCGGTGTAGCTAGTGGGCTGTTTTAAAAAAAATGCCCGGGCTGGTATTCCCCTACAATCCTCCCCTTAGTGTTGGTGCTTTCTAGCTTGTTGACATAAACATGCAATTTCTATTTGTATGTATCCTTTTTTTTACCTGTGTTCATTAATTCAGTTGTGCTTAAAATGTTTCCATTTATTAATTAGCAAAAATAAAATTTCTTGCAGCCAATAACATTTTGGTATTCCTGTAAAACTACAATTAAACCTCTGAGCAGGGACTTATACAGCATTTGTATTGTGTTGCATATGAGTTAGTTCTTTGTAATTATTGCTTCCCAGCTGTACAGCTCTGCATAGCATGCTGGCACGTTATATATAGATGATTATGATTGATTATTAATTATTGATGATGATGATTGTTGATTACAATATGCAGTGAAAAATTCACTTAAATATCAAAATATTTAAAATCTGCTATTATACACTGTTCCACTAGGTGGTGAAAAAGCATTACCAACCTGTCTAGGTTCAATTACTGTTGAAAAGGGAAAACAGAAACGCTCATCATGTCAAAAGATCATCCAAGCTAGGGTTGTTCGACTTGTGAGTACTCTGCTGATATAATAATCACTATCAGTGTTGCACTATTGTAATAAATTATGTATGTATTTTAATTTCTTTATATAAAACAACTAATTTCAGGTTATATCAATGCCCTGTCTTGACTGCTGTAACTCATTACTAATTGGCCTTCCTCTCACCAGACTAACCCCGCTACAGTCCATAATGAACTCTGCGGCAAGACTAATCTACCTCACACATCGCTTCTCTGACACCACACCCCTCTGTCAATCCCTGCACTGGCTCCCATTAGCATACAGAATTAAATACAAAATTCTAGTGCTTACTTACAGAGTCCTCACTAACACTGCACCCCCCTATATTTCATCTCTCATTTCCAAATACACTCCCTCTCACCATCTTTGCTCTGCACAAGACCTTCTGCTCTCCACAGCTCTTATCACATCCTCCCACTCCCGCCTACAGGACTTCTCCCGTGCTGCACCACAACTCTGGAATTCCCTCCCCCGTCCCATCAGACTCTCCCCCAGCCTTCAGATCTTCAGACGCTCCCTGAAAACTCACCTCTTCAGAGAAGCCTATCAACTGCCTCCATAAACATTATCACTAAGAATCACCCCTTGCCTGGACCACTGCACTCAACAGCACTTCTCACTCCCACCCAGTGACCAGCAGTTCATGTGGCAGGAGGCACTTACACCCAATAGCACTTACTCCTTCTGTGTCAGATCTGTCTTCCTCTAGACTGTAAGCTCTCACCAGCAGGGGGCCCTCTAATCCTTCTGTTCTCCACATTTGATTGTACTATTTAATACCTCTGTATGTCTATTCCCTACTGTAAAGCGCTGCGGAATTTGTTGGCGCTATATAAATAAAGATTAATAATAATAATAATAATAATAATAATAATAATAATGATAACAATAATAAAAAAGGGTAAATCCTTGGGCATCAGTGATCTTTGTGAACCTATTATTAGAGAAGTGGGTTTTTTCTTTTTGAGTCTGTATGTTCTGTTTTCATAGTATTTTGTTGAGCTCAGTTCTAAAATCTTAACCCTTTGAATGCCAGAAGGGTACGCAATGCTTTTGTTGTAGAGCTCTATTTGAGCATTAAACACCTGGGTTGTCTAATCACATCTTTATAGGTCAACTTTCACTCTGTTCTTGCATAATTCATTTTGGATCTATTGGAATGTGTTCTCATGATTAACTATTTAATCGTGCAGAAGTGTTTTTAAGTTTAAGTGGGTTAATTATGATTTCTAGGGATCAAAAAATGCGCCTTGATCCTATTACATTGTGCATGAAGAACATCAATAGTGTGCTGATATCGTGGGATGTCCCATGGGCAATATTTTTGGGATTCATCAATGTCCTTAACCACAATAAGTTTAACATGTACCTGATGTGTGAATACAGTTATTCAGGGATTGTATTCTTGGCTATTCATATCTCTGATAATTTGTAGGGTCTGATAGAGTCTGATCTATACAGTTTAAATCATCACATCTCATTTCTCTAATCAATAGCATTCCCACTGGCCATTTTCAAAGATTATATAATACTTGTTCAACAGATAAGTCCTTTATTTTTGAGGCCAAAGTCAAATCTAACTGATATAAGAAAAGAGAGAGTATACAAAAGGGTCAATCAAAGTTACATCTTCACAAAGCTAAGTGTTAATATAGAAAAGAAAACAGCACACTGATTCGTATTCTAAACAACTGATTGATACCTTTATTAACCGGTGTTTTAAAATTAAGCTAATTATTCACACTAATTGGCCAATCTTTGTAACAAATCCAATCTGGCAGTATGTTTGAATCCTAGTACAGAAATGACTAGTTGATACTCAAGGAACCTATCAGATTTACTGCTTCATTTGCATTAGGAAGTAACAGACCAACTTTGCTTACTGTGAACAATGGATGCTTTAAATGTGGTCCTTGCAGTGAGTGTGGCTTTGTACTAAAAATTAGACACATTTTGGATCTTGTGGTTCCATTAAAAAAAAGAAAGCATGGAAACCAAACATCAGTGAGACCAAACTAAAAATGGATAGGACATCATAAGGAAATCAAAGCAGAATCATACACAAAAATTAAAAACACTGTGGCTTCAGTTAAAGAATTAGGCACTTTTTGAATTACAAATCCAGCATTTGTGGTCCATGACTTCTGCATGTCAGAAGACTGATGTTGTATGACGATATTTGTTTCCATTCCTGAACATATACTCTCAGTTTTAAATGTCTAACTTGAACAAACACAACACCATAAAATAACACAGTAATTTTCTGAGCTGTAATAACAGCAATCCCTGTGGCTTAAAATCAACAGTCACTGACTGTATATCTGGGTGTTTGTCGTGGTGATATTAACTGGGCTTTGTTCTATAGGGAATATTGATAGATTGGTAATTTGGCTTCCTCTGCCACTCTGGCTTAATGAAGTACTACATTTTACTATATGTGTGTAACTGTAGTTACACTGTGCTATGATTTTTATTATCTTAGAATGTTGTCCTGATGTTTCTTTCATTTGGTGATAGGATCAGGTATTTTCAGTGTTATTTGATGGATGATTTTTTGCCTGTTTGCCTTACTCTGCAGGACCTTGGTTGGAATGTCTTTACACCCTCATGGTTCAGCTAACTGGTCCCATAATTTCTCTAGAAATTATCTTTGGTTTTTTTTATGTTGTTAGTTTTGTGTTCTGGGTCTGGTATCATTAAATTCATCGTGCAGGTGGTGTGCATTTTCCTGGTACCCTTTTTTCCTCTGGTTGATTTATTTATGAGTAGTTTATATGTATTCAGATATCACTGTCAGGGCCCTCTCCACCCTTTGAATCTATCTGTATGTGTATGTCACTTGTCTATAAGTATTACTCCCCAGCTGTACAGTTCTGCAGAATACATTGGCACTTTATTTAAAAATTAAAATGAAAAGAATATTAATATCAAAATAAGAGGAAACACCAGAATAATTAATATCTGCCATTATACAATGTTCCACTAGGTGATGCACACATACTCCCATCTTATTTTACCAGGCAACCAGTAGAGTAAAAGAGATACCTTTATAGACTGAGTAGCTCTAGGATGTAAGCTTTCAAGGCACTTTAGGTCTCTTCTTCAGGCATATTCTAAATATGCCTGAAGAACAGTCCTAAAGTGTCTTGAAAGCTTAAATCCTAGAGCTACTCTCCAAAGAAATATATGTATTTTACTCTCCTGCTTTTCCTATGGCTAACCTGGTACCACCTTTTACCCAATTTATATAGGTTAAATTACTGTTGAGGATAAAACAGAAAGTTTCAAATCACTTAAATCTCTGAGAGAGGTAGCAATGAAATTATTAATGATTGGAGAGATGAAACTGAATATTCAAGTGCAGAAAGCAGCAGTTAATGGCCTTGACATAAAACATTCTCAGATGCTTCTACCAGTCAAAGCTGTGAGTGCTGAGACATAATAAGTATTGTAACAATGGTTAGAGCTTGTGTCCTACAGTGCAGTATTTATATTCAGCTCCGGGATTTATTGTGCTTTAAGGCTGAGACTTAGCCGGTGGGGATACATAATTCCTGGAAGGTATACTTCACAGTACTCAGCCCTATCAATATCTTTAATAGGAGCCACTCTGTATTACTCAGTCTGCCCCACGTGTCTCCTGTTTGGCCTGCAATTGGTGTTCTACTTCCAATCCAGCACCTCTCCAGATGTATCAAACTTGCTACAGCACTGGAGAGTGATGTGTAGGCTCCGTCCAAGGTGTTTCCAAGAGTTGAGTCTCTTTTTCACATAGTCAGTACCTGACTGAAGTTTTTCCAAGGGTTATCACATATTGTAAGGTCAGTGGGACCCTACAGGTACACAGTTTCACATTCCTTTTAGTCTTACATTTCTGCACACATTGAAGAGGACACCATCTTGGGCAGGAAAGCCATGGTTGACCATTCTCCTGTACTTGTTCTAAAGTTCTTACTGAGTCATGACCTTGGAAAGTGATCTGAACTACACCTAGGAAATGAATAAAAGAAACTCACAGTGCTAGCACACCATAATATATACATATACTATATATACAGAATAAACATAGAGATGAGTGAAAACACCCATTCTCTTTTGTGAGAATTTCCATGGAAAAAACCAAAATGTTTATTTTTTTTTTCTTCACGCACATAGGAAAATCCATTAAAATGTCCACTTTTTCACTATTGCCAGTGAAAGTCCTATGATAACTGCAAAGAGCTGCCTATTGTTTATTTGGTCTTGTAAATTCCTGCTGCAATACTAATAATCAGGAGAACTAACTGGCCCAATTCCCTTATGATATGGGCAACCATTTGGCCCAATTGCCTGTTGATAGTGGCTACTCTTCTTTTGGCCTTTATACTAATGCCAGAGGCAACACTGGTGGTGACCTCCTGCTGCATTCTGCTGTCCACTAATGTAAAAAATACCCAGTGATCAGTGACAGTCATATAGTCTGTATGGATATCCACTTGTCCACATATCTCTGGCTGAGTGAACTTATCATGTTTTCAGCCATTTCCCCAAAGGCTTTTACATCTCCATACAGGGAGTTGCAACACAAGACAGCAGTTAGTGGACCTGTCTCCTTGAATTTTTTACATATTTGAAAACTTTCTCAAAGCTTCCTAAGAGTCATGTTAACCCAAAGTCCAGCAGATGTATAGTTTAGGGAATAGTCACACTTTTATTTCTGGGAAAGTGAAAGTCTCCTGGTACAGCAGAGTGCTTTATTAGCATATAAAATATCACTGAAAATCTTAATTAGCATATGGAACATTACTGAAAAGCTTAATTAGCATAAGAAATGTCATATACCACAATTGGTATACATTAGGATACAGTGCCAATTATGAATATCTTCTTAAATGTATACTCCCTGATCTTTTGGCTAACCAGACACATGGGTAGTTTTAATGAAGTTTTCAAATGTTAATCAAGGTGACATGTCCACTTTAAATCTTTAGTTTTGAGTAAAAATAATACGACAACATGTCAGCCGCTAAAGTTTTAGCAAGCTTGCCATTAGAGATAGGTGTAAAGTGAAAACAACCCCCCCCCCCCCGAAACAGTGACCAGTGGATGTATTGCAATGGGACCCTAAGCACCATAACAATACATCCTAAGTATGAAAAAAATGCAAAATGGATTTGGAAACACTTTCTTCCATATGGGGGACTGTTGATTTTATTTGACTAGGACTAGATGCAGTAATTTAACCCTTTGAGTACTAGAGCATTATGCAACATATTGCTGTACAATGTGTTGCATACCCCTCAAGCCATGAAAGGGTTAACCACTAAACATCTTTGAAACTTATGTTTGTTGAGCATATTTCATGTTACTTTTTTTTCTTTTCAGGTACATATTTGCTCCAAGGAATAAGATAAGAAGACAGAAGAGAAGAAGACAGAAGATGAAGAGAAAGGAGAAGAAAGGAGACATAAGATGATAGAACATGGACAGTGGATGACAGGTAAGTGTAACACAGATCTGGGTGTTAGGCTAGTGTTAGGGCTAGTATTATGGAACTTCACTGTTAGGGGTAGTTTAGGGTTAATGATTGGGAGGGTGCCTGTGTGTTGACCTCACTCTTGATGCATTTCTTTGATGTTCCCATTACTCAAGCTATTTAGCATGGGTTTTGGCAACATAAAATACACAACGAACGTTTGGCCAAAAGTCAGATTCTTTGGCCCAACATTCATTGTGGTATAAGTTGGTAGAGCAATTGAATACCTCTAGTGACAACTTTGCCCTACCGGCTGTTTTAGTGGGGTGATTTGAATCAAGACCTGAGTCTCTTTGTCCTCTATAATAAGTATCTGCTTGTACAAAATGACTAGTAATGGTGGTATATGGGGACTGTGACTTTTCTCACCTTCACCTAACTCTGTCATCTTCCTCCATGTTTTTAATTTGCACAACAACGGCAGTATAAGACATGGGTACTGTTGTTACAGTGGAAAATGTTGTCCCCCTGCCTGAGAAATCTACAATATTATTATGTGCCCCTTGGCAACATACACATTTAGTAGGGCCTCTACTGCATCTGTTTTTGGCACCTGATGTTCTGCTGGTGTGTCTCCCAGTCAGTGCTGTGTTTGTGATTCAGGTGGAATCTTAATGGTGATGTGATCCTGCTTTCCCACTGCTCACATATGTTTTACAGACAACAGATAGCAACATGTTTTTGGATTGTGAGTGAAGTCCATACTGGAGATTTAATAGACTGAGGGTTTTCAGAGGGACTGCTAATACTACGTCAGGGTTTAGATGTTGACATAATATAATTAGTAGAGATTACTGCTCTGAACTTTGAACAGCTACAGAAGCAACCATAGCTCCAGAAATGGCCCACTTTGCATTTATACCTAGGACTCATGTTACTGTGTGCCCTGTTTTACCATTTTCCATTACAGTATTGTTCTATACAAGTTCCATGACAGGCTCGGATATGTACATAAGCACAAGTATCAATTGCACACTCTTACATTTGAAGTCAGTGAACTTTATGTATAAAGACAAAGTGGTGCAATTCTGTGATCCCTCAAAATTCCCATTGATTTAATGGAGCATTTTAATAGGCATAGGTAGCCAGCAGGCTAAGTCCTAAGGTAACATAAACCGTGAGAACATTCTTTCTGCAGTCTGAGTAGTCCTACAGCAACATAAGCCTTGACAACTGTTAGCAGGATGGTAGCAGGGACCACCATATCTGTCACTGTTAGAGCTACTGTTCTACAAATCACATCCACACTCTTTGCAACAATAAGAACTCCACCTCCCCTTTTGGCCAGAATGAGTCTATATTAGTAGCTGGTGTCAAAAATTCACCAGCTTTCTCTTCCAAGGACAGTAATGTTAATTTGCAGTATAGTACTGGATATACTTGTTAGCTACAATAGCAGCAGTTTGCAAGGATTAATGGGTTACTTTATGTGTTCCCTATGACAACGTCACCCTCCCAACAACCTCAGACATTTCTCCTCAACAGTTCCATAGACGTCTGTGTCTCGTCCGGCACAGACCTCTATATCGCTTCCTCACTGTGGACCAACTGGTGTGGTGTCAGTTCATTCAACAATATAATGGAAAGTTGATATGGCGGAAAGCTAACAGAAATCTTGAATTAACACACAGTCATCTGCTTCTTTGCAAGTATTACAGCTTTTTAGGAAGTTATTATTGGTTTGTTTGAGAGATAACATCTAGATTAAAGGTTTGCAAATACCTTGTATATAACTCAGTTGTGGGCTATTTGTTTTGGTTGCCTGTGGAAAAGTTGGCAGAAGAGGAAGGGAGAGTCTGTTCCAGTCATCTGTGGGAATTGATTTTTCAAAGTCCTTTGCACTCATTCAAGACTGATTAGTTCAAAGAACAAAGGAGTCATATGTTTCAGACTGGAAGTTGTGGGTTACCTTTGCACAGGTTTGCAGGATAATAAGTGTTGTTTCAGAGCAACTGGAAATATGTTAGTAATTTGATTATGGTTTAAGAAGTGTAATCTATTAATCTCAGGTTGGTTGGTGTATGTGTTTTTTTCTAAAATCGGAAGGTTTACAAAGTATTTGTAAGTCATTCCATTCTAAACAGTTATTTAAGGGTTATTCCAAGATGTTAAAATGTATATTTCTTCTAATTGTTTGTATGGTATTATTGCCTGGGATATGTACTTTGGATTATGAGGTTTGTCTCTTTAAAGTTTATTTTGTTTGGTGTTTTTTTTTTTGCTGCATTTAGAAATAGCAAATTAGTTTCTCCAAACAAGTGTTCTGAAGGTGGTGAGTGTTTCAGATGTTAAGGTGACCTATAGTAGTAGTAGAACACTGTTACTCAAATCTAAGATGATCACATGGGTAAAGGTGGACCTATTAAACAGAAGTGAGGATGCTAATATTTGTCCTGTTAGGGCAGTACAGGAATATTTGAGTCAGAGACTTAATAAGGTGGATACCTTTTTTAATTTGTCTGGATCTGCGTCCGGTTTCTATCTTTCAAATGAAGGTTGTTTTTAATAAATATATGTCTACACTGGGGTTGATGCATGAAAATCCACTACTGATTCTTTTCTCATCAGGGCAGCTACTGAGTTGGCTAGATTAGGGCAGTGGGAATCAAATTATTTTAAGTTTTATGTTAGACCTTCTTTGCTTTTAAAATAAATATATAAATATAAGACTGTAAGATGGAGAAAAAAAAACTACAGTCTTGTGGAGAGCGCCTATAATCAGCCACAGGAAATACACAGTAGGTATCACAAAGCAAATGATAAGGAAGAGAGCAACAGAAAAAATTAAGGATACAACAATATCAACATACAAGGATGGTAAGAAAAATAAAAAAAATTGAGATATAGCACATACAAACTAAATCTAATATTCTCTTTTGAATTTGATTCTTCTTGAGATAGGATCAATCTTTCATGATGATGCTGCACGTTCTTACAGAGTTGGATTCCCACTCTATAGATAGTGAACAAACAGAAAAAAAAACAAAAAACGGCGCAAGCAGGTAAATTAGATTATGATTCTACAGTTTACTGTTCCTTTAAAATGGTGCTTACCAGGGCTGGGTTTACATTCCAGGCTCCACTAGGATAGGCACCCTAAACAATATTAGCTCTGTCCATGGCCACACCCTCACTCCTCAAATGACCCTACCCACAGTCCCAACTGCTCTCCCCTGGCACAGAAAAAACCTTTAGCTTACGAGCACAAAAAAAATGCTTTTCATCCAAATTTGTTGGAGACGTCTCAAGCTCCAAGGAGTTAGGTAATAAGCAGTAAAATGGTATACAAACTGGTTCTGGGACAATGAGATTCCACTGGCCACACCCACAACTCAGACTATGGACCTCTAGACAGTCGCCTACTATGCTTAATGGGAAATCCAACCCTGGCCCTGACAAGAATTGGAAAGATGTTTCTAGCTGGAACACAGTCATTACTTCCAATAAAACATTTTGCACTGAATTTACACCTTCTATTTTATGGTTTAGAAGGGTTGCAACCAACATTTTTTTATCCTGCTGTTAGACAGACTAATCACTGAGGATATGTGCTGTTGGCTTGGCACAAGTGTGTGAAACAGATGTTTTCTATGGATATGTTTATAGAGCAGAATGATCTTGTACATTATTTATGTGAGGAAACAGAAGCATATAAAAATTTCCACTTTAACCTTCTCCCTCTGTCCCTTATCAATAGTCATAAACATTTACATTTTATAGTTAAACTTCCGCTAACTAATCAGACATTGATTTAACCCCAGGTCAGAAGCTGGGATTTTTTTTAAACTATTAATAAGTCTTTATTGCCTGGTCATCCACCAAGATCTCATTTCCTACTCCGCAAATGTCACCCACACACCACAACAAGTTTTTAACTGTTTTAACCCCCCAGATGCTAGAAATGTCTCCAATGCAACAGGTTAAATTAATAGTAAGCTTCTCGTATGTGTGTATCTCTCTCTCTCTCTCTCTGTATATATATATATATATATATATTTCTGCTGAGTAAAAAAAAACAAAACTCAATTTTAATTTAATAAATTAAACTGCTGTTTTCTATGCAGGCGTAACAGATAGTGCTGTTCTTATAATTTTGTATGGACAGCTTTCCTACATTAAGTATTATTTAAAAAATGCCATATGGACACTAGATGACACTTCTCCTAAAAGTTTGATTCTTTTATTTAAATAACAAATTTAATCTTTTGAATTAAATATCTTCCAGCACTGGAGATATAATTTTTTTACTGAGTGGGTAAAACCCTTGTAACATATATTTTTCATTTAAAAAGTGTACTGCCTCTTTAATAACCAGGTGTCCATGTATAATTGCAGCAAAAATACAACAACCAGTAGTTACATAGCTGTATGAAGCTATGGCATTGCTTTTTATATATATATGGCTATTTAGACATACATAGTAGCTAGCCACTAACCACTTCAAAGGTGTATATAAATTAATAATATCACAAGATAATTTGCTCTATCTGTTAAAGTGCTTTAAATGTTCTGTAAGTGCATAATATGTAGAGTCAATGGGAATAAGAGGTCAACCATTAAGACTATAAGAAAAGTGATTCTGACAAAAACAAAGGCAAGGATTTCTTACAGTAAGGGCAGTAAAGGTATTATTTGCCTCAGGATTCTGTGCTTGCAGATACTTCAATATTGCTTTCAAAAAAGTAATGGCTGTAAAGCAGGTAGGATGTTGATCCAGGAAACTATCTGACTGCCATTTAGATGCAGGAAGGATTTTTTTACATACTTGGGGCTTCATTATAAATGGCTTCAATGTGTTTTTTTTCTTGCCTACCTCTGGATCAACAGGGGTGGTATGGCATTGGCTGAACTTGATGAACTTATGTCTTTTTTCAGTCTCGTCAACTATGTTACTTTGTATTTTTTTATCTTCATCTATTTCTTACACTTTTATGCTACAGGCAGTGAGCCTCCTAGTTAAGGCTAAAGGGTTCAGACATCTTTAGGGACCTATTTTAAATGCTGACAGTAGAACATGTTTAGGATTTTTAGAAATCTGAAGTGAATTGGGGGCCCAAAAATTGTTTTTCACTAGGTGCCTCAATCTCTGGGTCCACAACTGTCACTGAATTTCTGTTTACATACAATGCAACACTATCCCTGCAGCACAGAGAGCTCTCTATGCTGTATTTAATAAACTGTAGGCAGGGTTTTGTGCTGCAGAGATAGTGTTACATTGTATCACTACCCCAGTTTCCATAGACCCTAACACACACATACACACACACATCTATACATTTTTTATATACTTAATTTTATTTAAAGTTTTACATTATAGATAAACATTATCATAACATTATAATTATATAAATAACAATAGACAACAGTAAATAACAGATATCAAAAACATCAGAAGAGACAAAAAACATTGTCCTATGAACAGGAGAAATATTGAGTCCTGAAAAGCAATCTACAATCTTGGACATTTCTACTTTCCATCCAAGAAGACCAAGTAAGAAGGAACTTATCAAACGTGTTTGGTTCAATAAATGATAAATATTCATTAGTACAAACTTGAATTAATGTTATCTATTACTAGACTCCAAGGGATCTAAAATGTTTTACACTGAGAAGCAATAGATAACCTAACCCCCTAGCAACCACCCTCATTAGGTGTCTAGCGATAAGCTTAACAATCAAACTGTAATGTAGAATAAAGACAGCATTAGTAAAAAATCCTACTTCAGCCGACACTGATGTCCAGGCAACAGTGCAGACATCTTTGCTTACAGACGTCTGCGTGCCTGCGTCGTCAGTCCCGGTCTAGGAGATGTTTAAGGGCAACTATCACCAGGATAGTGTTCCATCTGATGAAGTCAGGGCTGCATTGTAAGCTCTGGCAGACCAGAATGGAAGCAGAATGCAGGTCTGAATCATTGAGTTTCCCATCATGGTCCTGTAAGAAAAGACTGAACTATAACACTAAAGTATCGCAATTCAGTCTCTTGTCCTGCTAGATGCAGTTCCCACAGACCCTTTGTTTCAAGTCTTAAAGCCCTTCACAGAAGTTTTATGAATACTGCACAGTTTGGGTCTGGGAACCACACTCTGCTGAGTTGCATGCAACACAAGGGGTCAGTTTTCTCACCACCCCAAACAGCAGATTGGAGATGTTTTGGTGCTGCACAGTGCACCATTGTCAGTTATGGGGCTAACCAAATGCATCATGGGGTGAAATGAAAATTCCCATTGATTTAAATGTGTCTTTCTCCCTTCAAATACTTGAATGATCTCCAATGCATTTCTTCCAGTGGGATGATGACCTCTATATCATTCAAGGGGTTAAAACTCCATGTTAGTCTTGTGTAGCCTGCCTAGAAGAAATGTCAATTGCTTTTCAATAACTATAGACTGGGTATCTCTGATGGGGCTGAATATAAGCTATAACAGCAGGGTGCGACAGTCCATTTCCTCTTATCTTTAGTTTGCTCCATTGAGCTTTGTGTGCATGGCTGACCTGTGTTGTCTAGAATGTTTATTTGCATTAACCATTTGAGTGCCAGAGGGGTATGTTCAGTCAAACAAGCTTGGCAGACATGATCAACGAATACTTCATTCTCTTCTCATTTCTTTAAACTGATTTCTTAGCAGACTGCAGGCACTTAATTAATCTAAGACAAACTTTATTTGAATTATACCTGCTAGATTCTTCACAGCACATGTGGGCATAAAAACTGCATCCACTATTACAAAGATGTCATATGCCTGTTCAAACCAGTAACGTCAGAGCTCAATATGATGATAACCAGTCCACCAGCAAGTGAAAGCTATTTGCCTTCCTCTGGATCAATATGGCTG
Organism: Rhinophrynus dorsalis; assembly: GCA_037306005.1. Classification (NCBI taxonomy): domain Eukaryota; kingdom Metazoa; phylum Chordata; class Amphibia; order Anura; family Rhinophrynidae; genus Rhinophrynus; species Rhinophrynus dorsalis. Next base: position 564,587,608 of record CM074719.1, on the reverse strand, counting down.
ATATGGTATAGACTCCTGCTAGATGCAGTTCCCATAGACATACCTGGAAACTTTCAATTGATGTCTACCCAGAGGGGAGTCTTCTTCTGCGTTAGGGGGTGAGAATAATAAAGAGAATTGTGTTTAAAAAGGGGTGGGGCTTGAAGCAAGTTGGGGGGCAGGGCTTAAAAGTGTGACTCAGATATTAAAAGAAGGCTGGAGAAGGAGGAACACCAGGGGAAGGAGCAAAAATGGGCAGAGATTCCATATAAACTTCCCACATCCAGAGGAGATTGCCTCTGCCCTGGAGACCTGGTAAAGCAGTGTCAAAACCGGAGTCTCAGGAGAAAATTCGTTGCCCATAGACCATCTGTTTCAGGTCTTAAAACCCAGCACAGAAGGTCTATGGAAACAGCAATTGAGACCCAAACAGTTTGGGTCTGAGAGAGTCTGAGTTGAATCCAGTAGAGGGAGTCAGTTTTCTGATTGATAGACACATCAACTATGTTACTATGTTAGTACTCCACATGATGTATCTTACTGCCATATCTGGTTTGTGTCCATCTGGTTTGTGTCTGTTCAGTTGATTTAGTTGTAGCTCTGTTGGCACAACAAGTTATAATGACAAAAGAACAATGTTTTTTACAGCCTCACATTTTTTTCTACCAGTGATTTAAACTCAATTGGTAGGGTGTGTGTTGAATGGCACTGACCCCTAAATGGTTCAAAAGATAAGCATATCAAAATCTTCATTTAACCATTTAAGGGCCAGAGGGGTTTGCAATGTTCCTTTAAGGGTTAACATAGAACTCCCATTCAAGCTATAATCACGCTCCACTACCGTAGCTATAATATCTTGACATATCACTATTAATTATAATGTTATGCTCAAAGAAGGGAACTCATTGCCCTTACAGTTTGCATCCTCTTTAAATTTACTTAGCCATTTAAGGTATTAACTGTATATCAGTTCTACTGGTGACAAAGTGGGAATCAGAATCTAAATGATATGACAAAGACATACTCACTGACCATGCATCTTCCTCTTACAAGTAACCCATATCCTCAAAGACTCTTTCCCAATGCACAGAACTCATGAATAACATGTCATGCCAGTCCAGACTTCCTCTTACTTGCAGCATTGATAAAGGTTCCTCTGTATTGCAAACCCTTCCATTATGTTTCATTATCAAGAAAAGCTTGTACACAGGGCCTTATACAAAAAAGATCCCAGCATCTTAGGAGAAAATAAGGGAGAAAAGAGGACAATAGAGATTCCCAAAACCCCTATTAATTTAAATAGGACTTTTAATCCCTTGAATGCTAGACAGGTCTTCAATGCACTGGATACCTCCATAACATTCAAAGGGTTAAAGTTCCAATTTAAATAAAATATATTAGTCATTTATTCCCTAAGGTACAGTTGGTTTGTCCCATAATTACTCCTCTTCTCTTTGTGCATACATCTCACATTTGTTATACTTGTAATCAATTACTTTAATTCTGGTTGATTATAATTTAATTACATAGAACAGTATGAATTATTACAAGTGACTGGACACCTAGGCCTAGATGCACTAAATGTCAATGTGGTGTCAGTATGATCGAGTCAATGTGTTCGAATCACTCCAACAATTCAATCTGCACACACATCGACATATTCACAAAAATTGTTGGATGTAAAGGGTTGGAGGAGGTCCCTATTAGCATACAGGATTTTTGAAGTGCTGTCAGTGTGGAAGTGATCTCCTCCCCTCACACATTACCAACACTACGGCAATTCTGAACAGCATTCTCTGTGCTTCCCTACCCAGCCAGTAGGGGAATACAGAGAAGGCTGTCAGCACCATGAACAGCAGTGAATGCCATAGGAATGTTCATTGCTCACCCCTGTGGCATTCAAAGGGTTAAGAGCCAGATGCATTTTGTTTGCACCTCTCTGGCACTCAAAGGGTGGATGCTAGTTTGTCTCCAGTACCTTTGCATTGGAGATCTCTGTGGCATGCAAAGGGTTAAAATATACTATAATGTGTGTGTTTATATCTAATAAATAATATAAAGCGCTAGTCTGCGAAGCTCCCTGTGTGCGTAACTGCACATGCACAGTAGAGACTGGTAGAACGATGCAGTCATGCTCAGTAGAGACTGGTAGAACGATGCAGTCATGCTCAGTAGAGACTGGTAGAACGATGCAGTCATGTGCAGTAGAGTCTGGTAGAACGATGCAGTCATGCTCAGTAGAGTCTGGTAGAACGATGCAGTCATGCTCAGTAGAGTCTGCTAGAACGATGCAGTCATGTGCAGTAGAGACTGGTAGAACGATGCAGTCATGCGCAGTAGAGACTGCTAGAATGATGCAGTCATGCGCAGTAGAGAATGGACGAGGAGTTTCGGATGCCTCACCGACTGTCTCTGGGGCAGCAGCCGGGGCCACTGGGTTCACTTTAGCCCGTGTATACGGGCTTTCATTCTAGTATTTATATATATATACTACAGCTCTAAATGGTATAACGCTGATCAAGCTGGTCATGTAACTTACCTCCCATGTCCTTACATTAAGGGCTGGTCATATAACCTATATAACCTACCTCCCAAGATAAGTTTGATCTGTCTGACCCTGACAAGTTCTGTAAGCTGTTTCATGCCGCCTTCAACAACCCCCAGATGGCACAGCAGCATTACATGGGAAAGAAGCACAAGAAGCAGGAAACCCAAAACAAGCTTATGACTATATATACCAGCACAGGAAACACTCCACCTGAATGTTTCACTTCTGATGTAAATGCCCCTGTGGCAGGCTCTGGATCAGGTTAGAACTTTTTGTTTTGCTGATCCTGACTGAAATTCCCATGGTGTAATTTGTTCGGAAATCGAGCTAATTTTGTTGTATAGTTTTATTTTTCATTCTTTTACAGTGTTGCCATTGAATGCAGTACTGTACAGAATTTTGAGGTAGTGTTCCTGCATCATAGAATGTGCAATGTAATGTTGTTGCCTGATGCACAGGAAGTGAGTTTTCCTTAGAGAGATGACAATGATATTGAGGTAGGCTTTCCCTGCTTCAGCCCCCCATTTGTCTGTATGTTACCAGAGTTATGTCTTTACCTATTAGAAAACTTTTTTTAGTGTATGCTACCCTTATCTCTCCCATTAATGTTTACAAATGATATGCAGCTGGCTCATAACCCTTTGAATGCCACAGGGGTAAGCAATGCACATCTCTATGGCATTCATTGCTTTCCATGGTGCTGACAGTATTCTCTGTGTTCCCCTACTGGCTGGGTAGGGAAGCCCAGAGAATGCTGTTCAGAATGTCGTAGCTCTCCCTGCTGTTACTGGGAGATCCCAGCCATGACAGTCTGAGTTAGGTGGAGACTGTGAACTCCGACAGCAGAGGCTACTATCGGAGTTTCCTGAATGAGTCAAAGTGTCACATTATAATATCAACACACCCCTGTATATGAATGTATCTGATTATGCTTCATTTCCATATGGAAATGAGCAATTATCGATTCGAAGAATATGAATTCGTAGACTTGGTGAAGGCATGTCGGATTGATGTTGATGTGGGTATTTTTTGGTTGGAGTTCTGGTGAAGTGATGTCGTAGACATTTTGTGAATACTGCGGAGGTGCCTAGGACACTGCTCCAACAGAACATCGACATTCGTAGCCCTCTTCAACCTTTAGTGCATCTAGGTCCTAGTGTGAATGTTATAGTCTCCAACATATTGCTTAGAAATGCTCTGGTGACTGCTCTTTCAGTCAAAGGGTTTAAAACTCCATATAAATCAGTAACGGAGTTTGCTGCACTGTGTTCCTTACAGAACACAATGACAATGTAACGTTACTATAAGATGTAACAGAGTGGAACCTCTCACGAGCAGGGCCCTCTGACCCTGTTGTTGAACTGTACTATTTAATATCTCTGTATTTCTATTCCCTATTGTACAGCACTGCAGAATAAGTTGGTGCTATATAAATAAAGAATAATAATAATACATATCTGCACGATAGCACATTGGGCCGCTTTGTAGATCTTTTATACAGGCAAGTGATCCAAGTGATCATCAGCCATCATGTTTGGCTTATGACAATATGTCCTGCCGATCAACCACACCTTTGGAATGCCCTCCAGCCACTGGATTGCAGTGGAGACACAGATACATCCTGAAATCCTGTTTAAGTCCCCTGGTAAGAAAACTTATTGCTCAACAGATGTTAATACCAGTCATAGACTATGGAGATGTAGTGTATGCTTCTACACTACAAGTCCATGTTGGTAAACAGGGCATTCTTCTTTGTCCTCCAGTTTAATGACACTACCCATCATTATTGTATATTTAAAGAACTAAAGTGGCTAACACTCAACACCTTTCTTGCTTAGAATACAACCACTTATATGAAAAACTACCAGACTATCTTAGCAGTATGATCACTCCATCTCTCCATACTAACTATAACCTCCGCTCCACTGCTAACAACTCACTGCGTATACCACAATACAACAAATAAGCCGATCTGCCTTCTCCTTCAGATCTCCAAAAGTCTGGAATAACTTGCCTGAAAAAATATAGATCTTCTCCCAGGCTACAATTACCAAGAAACTGCATCTTTTTGTCTAAAACCAACATGTAACTGTATATAGTTTTTCATATGTATGTCAATGTGTATATATTGTTTTCATATTTGTGTAACTAGGTGATTTTTACCATAAATGCTCTCCAAGAAATACTAAAAAACTTAGGAATAGTTGTCAGATTCTGGTAGATGCTCTTGATTCTGTTTGTAGTGCACAAACCAGAGCTTGAGGCTACAAGTTTCATGAATGTAAATGGGATCAATCCCAGATCATTTTTCAGAATTATGCTCTGTTTTTTTGCCTTTTTTGCAGCAATGATGGGCAGACCTGGAAGGCAAGATGGGCACTACAAAAAAGCACAATCTCTCATCAACTGTTACAGAGCCTTAAAAATCTGCAAGTCCAACAACAGCCCCTGCGCAACATCTAAAATCTGCAAATCCAACAGCAGCTCTTGCACAGCCTCTGAAAGTTGCAAATCCATCAGCAGCCCCTGCAGCGCTGCTGAACACTGCTCACCTAGCATACATCTCTGCACATTTCTATAATCTACACATCCAACACCAGCACATGCAGAGTCTCTGAAATCTACAAGTCATCTTTCATGTGAATTTTTTCAGTTCTACTTTGGTTGTAAAGTCTCTAGTGTCTGAAGATCTGGGGGTTTATGCACTAAGGAGTGATAAAGAGGTAATAAAGCAGAGACTCTATGGAGCCTATACACTAAGATCTCCAAATCTGGAGAAATCTGAGTGCATTGACTCCATAGAATAACATAGGACTTGGAGAAATTATATCACAGTAGCAGTTATCTCCACTTTATCACCTTCCTATCACACCTTAGTGCATGTCCCCCCGTTCTCCTTGCTTGAGGCTACCATGTTTTCCTTCTGTCCTTCTGTTATTTAATGATGAGATCAATGTGGTAGTGGACTTTGGTGTCTTCACAGAGATCAGGTCATTTTGTTTGTTTTCTCCCTCTGAGTTGACATCTCCCACTAGAGAAGCAAGTGTCATCTTTTTATTGCTGTGAAAGGGCAAAATCGTGTTAATGCAATGCACTTTTCTGGGTTTCTGGGCAGAGAGCTTCCTAACCACATTACAATTCTCCTTTGCAACCAAAACACAGACCCTCATTAAACTTTTTAAATTAAAAATATATGTTATAGGGTTTTTCCTGCTTAGTAAATGGTATTGCCATTGCTGGAGAATGTTTCAATTAAAGATGATTACAGCTCCAACTTATTTTTGAGAATGTTACTTACAAATCTCCTACCAGTGTGCGTCTTGTTTTATTCAGCAGGAAAAGCCCTAAAACATATATTCTTCATAAAAAAGTTTACTGCTACTTTAAATTAAGGGGTCTTCCATTTGTACCCAGTGGTTTTGCTTGCTTCCAGGAGGACAAAGATCCAGGGAAATATCTGACTGCCATGTAAAGTCAGAAAGGATATATATATATATATATATATATATATATATATATTTTTTTTTTTTTTTTTATATAAATAAAGATATTTTTTATTTGGAAATGGCTTAATTTTTTTTGCCTTCCTTTGGAATAACAGAGGTGATATGACATGGGCTGAACTTGATGGATGTTTGTCTTTTTTCACCTTTACCAACTATGTTACTATATTCCTGGTTATTTCAACCACCTAAATGCTATTTATATTTCAAGGTATGACAATCCCATAATATGCTATCAGTATCTCTTATTCACAAAGAGTCAGTTACACATTACCACTGATAACATAAACCATGAATGTCTCCACCTCAGATTCCTCACCTAAGCCTTAATACCTAGAACAGTCAATATTCTGGGAAAAACCATCTGTAGCCTAGGAGACAAATGGAATTTCCTAATGATTTTGGTGCAGCTTTTAACCCCTTAAAGGGATAGTAATACTTTAATATTACTATTCCCCATATTGTAGATGTTTGAAAAAGAATTTAATTGCCCCCAAGTTCATCTCTCTAACCTTTAAGGTTTGAGAGATAACTAAAATCAAATTTCCCCCCTCCCTTCCCCTTCCTTGAAGTCAGAGTTGTACTGACTGCAGGGGAAGTCTGTCGTAAGACAGGCTTGTGGCTCTGCAGCTGAGCCGAGATCGTGTTAGTGAAAAAGGATTATTTCACTGAAACAGTCTTCTACATGTGCTTGGTTAGTAAGCACACGTAGAAGACCATTTCAGTGAAATAATTCTTTTTTACTAACGTGATTTCGGCTCAGCTGCAGAGCCGCCTGATGAAAATCATACCAGATATCCCTGCAGTCAGTACAATGCTGACTTCAGGGAAGGGGGAGGGAGGGGGGAAATTTGCGTTCTGTTATCTCTCAAACCATAACGGTTTGAGAGATGAACCTGGGGGTAATTTAATTCTTTTTCAAATATCTACAATATGGGGAATAGTAATATTAAAGTATTACTATCCATGTAAATGCTAGATATGTCTCTAACACATTCCTTTTTAATGTACTGGAAACCTCTCCAGCATCCAAGAGGTTAAGAGCTCCATTAAAATCCATAGGGATTTAGAAAATTTGTGATTGCCTCAGAATTGCTTCTATTTAGCTTACTACATATGTCCTTCAGTCTCTTTAATGGTTTCTATTAACCCTTTGAGTGCCAGAGGGGTACGGATTGCATTGCTAGGAAATGCGTTCCGTATCCCTCTTGCACACAAAAGGGTTAAAGCTGATTGCACCTTGGGATTTTTGCTTCTCAATCCATGTAATGATTATAGACATATTTTGTTTAGTAGTTATTGATTCTTTAACATCGCAAAGCTGAATTGTCTGACCTGTGTGGCACAGCCTGTAAAATTAATTACTCATGTGTCATGAAATGCTTCAGTCCTCCTTAATTCACCTTCTGAGGCCTCCAAAACATATCACCTTCTACAAAGGGGGTACAATAAATTAATAGGAAGGAAAGATCCTCCTTAACACTTAACTACATAGAACACGTATCACTCTTTGCGATAATTTTAGATTCTGACTTGTACATGCTATGGATTAATGTTTTGGGGTATCTACAGTCTGAATATCACACAGCAAATAAGTAAGACTATAGCAGTACATCCCATAGTGTAGAATACAGGGTAACAAGCCATGAAATGATAATTCAAAATGGAAGAGACAGAGGTGAGTGTTTATTTTAATGTATTTACTTCTGAGATATTCATTACATACCACACTATAATACAGTAACAGATTTATTAAATAAAATAGAATAAAAAAACATAACATGATCATTTGTATTTAACATAGTAGACTGCTGCAACATAATATACTGACAGATTGAAGCTTATGTACTGGGAGACCTCTCTTGTAATATGGGGTTTAAAGCCCCTTTTGGGAATATTTATATGACCCCTATGGTGCTCCAGAGTTGCTGCAGTTCTTCTTAACAGTAGCCTATCCCAAGAGCACTGTTTGAGGATCTCATCACTTGATTACAGGTGGCTCTATCAGCACACAGTCTGTCAAAATTGGCTACAGGCTGATCCACCTATGCTGACGTTAGTAATTCCTCAAGACATGCATTGTCAGTCAAGAGGCTTGTGTACCAACTATGAGAACAAATGGTCTAAGTAACTGAACCAGTAACTGACACTCCTGTGCTCAGGGCCTTTTTACAATAGGAAAAAGCTTCCGATTACTCATAATCAACAGACTCAAGGGGAAAATCAGTTTGTTATACAACACAGTTTTGAACCCTCTGTACCTCTCTCTCCTGACAATCTAGTTTAGACAATCCAGTCTGCTTGATGAGTGAAGCCAGATTGGTGTGAGAACACAATATTTTGTCAATTTATTGTAGCTGTAAGTGCTTAGCATTGTGTAAACCTACATTAGGTATGAGCACACAGTCAGGTGCACAACACATTATTAAAGGGATAGTATTACTTCAAAATTACTATCCCTCATATTGTAGCCCTTAATAAACTGAGTTAAATGACACCAGCGGCATCTCTCAGACCTTTATGGTTTTAGAGATAGCCGCTTTCAAAGTTTCCTCTCCCCTGCTGTCAGCGTTCTGCTGTCAACAGGGAAATCCGGTCCCGGGACAGACGGAGGCTCTTAAACAGAGCCGATATCTCGTTATGGAAAGAAAAATGATTCATTGAAACAGTCTTCTACGTGTGCTTGGTTACCAAGCACACGTAGAAGACTGTTTCAATTAATCATTTTTCCTTCCAGAACGAGATATCGGCTCTGCTGAAGAGCCTCCGCTTGATTCAGAGACAGAATCCTCCTGCTGGCAGCATAACGCTGAAAGCAGGGGAGAGGAGACTTTGAAGTGGCTATCTCTTAAACCATAAAGGTCTGAGAGATGCCGTTGGTGTCATTTAACTCAGTAACAATATGAGGGATAGTAATTTTGAAGTAATACTATCCCTTTAAGCATGTGTTGCCCACCCCTTTGTTCCTTAAATGATTCATTTAGTTTATAAACATTTTTATATGAAAATGACATGGCAAATTAAAATATATTCTCAAAGTAATACTAGTAAACATATCTGTTAGTGACCTATAAATATACATTCAATAATGCAAATTGCATCTATAAATTATATCTATCTAATTGCTGTGGAGGTTTTTATATATTTTACTCTTTAATATTTTAATTTTTGGAATTGTATATAATATTAAAATTCTCAACTGATTTTTTTTTTACTTTGATTTATATTGATTAATATGTAAGGGTATAATTCCCCTGGAAGATTACTTCAACTTTGCAAGCTTACTACAAGCTGGAGTGCATTCAGCAGATTGGGACAGTCAATGTAATTGTTATTTAACTTCTTTAGTACTAAAGGGGTTTCCAGCTCCTTGTGAAGCACCCAAAGGTGTTGACCTTTTCAGAGCAAGAGGGACACCCAACACATTGTGAAGAAATGTTTAGGACATCCCTATGGTAAAAGGATTAAGGGGGCTCTATGCATTATACTTTTACCAGGACCCAGCATTGTTTGTACCCAGTTAAGGCTCTCCTTGAACCAGTATAATGCACTCTTTAGGACTGAAGTTGAGTCCCGTGTTTTGACATTAGCAGTTCAACCAGCTGTTACTTTGTAATATGCGTGTTACTCTGTTTCGTTTCATGCTGAATTCATATTGACGATTTCCACTGAAAAGATACAGCAGTCCTAGAAAAAAATAATAATTAGGATAATTGCAAAATATTTAATATGTTTATTAAAGGGATAGTAATACTTAAAAATTATTATCCCCCATGTTGTAGCCAGTAAAAAACTGAGTTAAATGAGGCCAGAGGCATCTCTCAGTATATAGTTTGAGAGATATTTGCCTTCAAATTTCCCTCTCCCCTGATGTCAGCATTCTAGCTGATAGTAAGGGAATCCAGTCCCGGGACCTACGGACGCTCTGCAGCAGAGCCGAGATTGCATTAATAAAAAAGAAATCCTTAACTTAAAAGGTCTTATACGTAGAAGACCTTTTTAGTAAAGAATTTATTTTTTATTAACACGATCTCAGCTCTTCTGCAGAGCCTCCAGCTAATCCCAGGAGAGGATTCCCCTGCTCTCAGCTAGAACGCTGATGTCAGGGGAAAAGCCAAGAAGAGGGAACTTTGAAAGCAGATATCTCTCAAACCATAAAGGTTTGAGAGATGCCGCTGGTCACATTTAACTCAGTTTTTTACTGGGTACAACATGGGGGATAGTAAATTTTAAGTATTACTATCCCTTTAAACAAAAACATAATCCATAATCAATTTGCATAGGATAAGTAACATTTTCACTTAAGCAGGCCGCTCCGGAAGTCCTGAACCGGAAGCGCAAAAAAAAAAAAAAAAGCCCCATGGTCCTCAAGTGCTGGCCGCGTGTGAGCGCGCCGGTCCTTAAGGGGTTAAGTGATGGTCATGTGCGTGCGCAGCCGGCCCTTAAGGGGTTAAAGTGAATGTAAACAAATTATAAAAATTCAGGGTTTTATACAAAGTAAGGGTAATAAAACAACTATGGGAAATGTCTCAATTAAAGTTATTACAGGACAAAACTATGAGTTAGTGAACGAGTGTGTTTTTTTAGTGAATGCTTTTCAAAAATGTGCGTGGCTCAAATGTCAGTCATTTTGTGAGTGGATTAATGACTGTGCCTAATTCAGCAAAGCAGTGAGTACACATTTTCATAAGTCTGACTAGCTTTATGAGCATGTGCAACAAGGAGTTAGTATGAAGCTTGCATCAAAATGTGAGCAATTATAAATAGCACCTAAATTTATGACTTTCAAAATATAGCTAATGCTCCATTTTCATGCACTCCGCACCAGTTTCCCATAGCTGTCAGGTAACTGCTTAAGTTAGAAAGCCATTACCCTTTGCCACTTCAAATGTTTATTAACTATTTAATTCACCTGCATTCGAGCTGGTAAATCCTTACATTCTGGGCAGTTAGTGGTACTAGATGACATGGTTGGGACCGACTGGTGTAAGGAAGTGGTGACTGATGCTAGTGATGTCTGTATAATGATGCACTGGAGATATCTCTGACATCCCAGTGATTAAATGTTAGGCTGACCAGACCTCACCTTTAACCGGGGACACACAGGAAATATGCATATGCGAAAGATTGTAAGCTTTCGGGCAGGGACCTCGCATCCAATGTTTCACTCTACAAAGCACTTCTAACCCTGTATTGTTTAAACCCTGAAATTGTAAAGTGCTGCGTACACTTGTGGCGCTATATAAATAAACATATTCATTCATATTCATTCATATATCAGGAGTGCACCAAAGTCAAAGCAGCCCTGCAGTATGCATTTTTCATATGCATCCCCGCTTAAAGGTGAGGTCTGGTCACCCTATTAAATGTTGTTGTAGTTCACTAAATCAATATTTTGTTAAACTTACCATTTAACTTAAATGCAGCATGGACTTTGTTTCCAATGCCAGGGAAGCCTTCCTTAATTTTTCTTGGATAACCTTTTTCCATTCTCTGTTTCTGTTCATCATAACTGCATGAAAAATAAATATGTAAGTCATTTACTGGTTTAGTCACAAAGGTTATGGCTTTACTACACTATGAATCAGTTCACACAACACTGGTGATGGACACCACTAAAGCAACTGGCTACAACTGAAAGGTAAGTGCCATTGGTTGCCATGGAGTTGCAGCAGTGAAGGGCTGCTCTGGGGCCTATGACATTGCTGTGCAGCCTGTTCAAAAGGGTGACTGAATTACTACAATTCTCTAACCACAAGGCAGCCCATGTGGGCTCCATTCAGTCAAGAAATGGTGACACCTATGAGGTTTGTCTGACTGCTTTAAATTGCACTCCTTTCCCTATATTCAGTTCTCAGGGGTAGCGCAGTGCACAGGACAAAAGTATTTCCAATGAGACGGCTGGTGTTGCTGTATTGTTATTGTCCACATTAAAAGGGCCTAATATTGTTTTGCCTGTTGTGGACTGTATGAAGTTGGGCACTAAGGGCTATATTACAGAAGCTTAAGAGGTGCATTTCTGGGGCAAATCAACTGCACAGCAATAGTAAAAATAATAGTAAAAATTCCCCAAATTGAAAGGTCTCTAAGACATTGCTCAGCACTGTGTTAATGACCGCTTTAATATCCAAGGGATTAGAATCCCACCTTTTAAACCAATAGACATTTTAATTTGTCCCTTGTGTTGCAATCATTTATGCACCTGTATGCAGAATTTGCTTGGAAAACATATGCAGACTTCAAATTCCTTATTTGCAGACTTCAAACAGTGAGTACATGTAAAACTGCAGCCTTCTTACATATGTAGTTATATAACAATGCTAGTAATAGCATATTCTGTAAGATTTAATCACAGTCTCTCACAGATACAGTTTCTCTCTCGCTCTCTTTTCTCACACACATCAAAATGACAGGAAGCTTCAAATGTAAGAATATATTTTTAAATCTAACGGTATAATAAACTTCTCAGTTAATATTACTATCAGCTGGGCGAATGATGCATTTATGCATTGGAAAAATGCCCAATTCCCTGTTTGGACATTTTTTGTTTAAATAGATGTACCTTTGAGCAGTGTATAAATGAAGCATAACAACAATGCTCTGATAGAATACAAAATGTAACCACCACTTCCTCAGGAATCAGAGTGTCCATACGTCAGAACTTGGTTCTTCTTCTTTATACACTGTTTAAATGTTAGATAAATAGCTGGTGAGATGGCTCAGTTGCTTAATGCACCAGCTGTAGAATCTGTTCAAGGTCACAGGTTCTAGTCCTGGCAAGGTCAGCTCAGCCTTTCTCCCTACTGAGGTCGATAAAGTGAGTCCAGGACGTACTTGAAAAGGAGAGACAATTTCAGTGTATTCTCACTGGTAAAGAGAATGTTTTCGGGGATAGTTCTCCCCCTGCAAGTACAGAGGGTCTGTGTTCCTGATGTTCTAGAGGAGGAACAGATGCAGTGCAAATAGGACACAACATATCTCAGTGACTGAGGAGAGTGAACTGCCAGCTTTTTGCAATAAAATAAAAAAAGGCCAGCCAGAGGAGGAAGCGAGCAGGACTAGTAGACAAAAGGACTCCAACAGCCTGGTGTATTAATCCATTTCCTGCTGTTATACTGAGAGGCCAGTTTAGCCTCCCAATAATGTGATTATTATTCTTAAAAAAGATCACTTGAGGTGCTGGTGGTTGTTCAATCAGGTACACAAATAGAGTGGATCAGGGAGCAGTGTATGTGATTCTGTGATCACAGGGGACAGTGGATCGAGGCTGGTAAACCAGATTTTAAATAATGACAAGTGTATATTTATACATGTTTTGATAATAAAGTTGTGTTTTATATATTTGGACACGGTTTTGGATGTGCTTTTCTGGAGTAAAGTGATCGGAATCCCCATGGTTATTATGAATTAATTCTGAGTGGACTGGTTGCTAAGTAACTGGGTATCATGTCCATGGATGTTAAGTATTCTTAGGAAGAAATTAAGGATGTTTTGGGTAGGAATTTGGGGTCCTAGAATCAGGCAACAAAAGAATCATGCTCACCTCTGTTACATAGAGATTTATCTGAATGAGCCAATCCATACATAATTAATTCACAGTGATCATTAGAATTTTCTGTATGGATTAAAGGAGCATCATCATTTTATGGTGAGGAATACAAGGTACTCCTGGTGCTGGGAGATTAGTCTTTCCAGAGTTATTACAGTATAAAGTTTTGTTTTTTTACATTAGCATTGCCCTCTAGTGGCCAGATTACAGACAGATATCCAATTGCATGTTAAGGGAGAAGTGAGTCACTGAAACAGTTCTGCATAGTAACTTCTGAGTCACATGAAAATTTGAACTTTCAAGAAGGACATTATCTGGATTTTCATTTCCAGAGAATATATCCTTTTACATAAGTTTTGAACTGTTATAACTTTTTAAAAAAAATACAGTTGCTGTAAGTTACAGTACCCTTATCTTACTCAACAGGTAACATTCCTGTAACATATAGGATTTCACATAAAAATATTACTACTTACTAAGTTAAGAAAGGATTTATTACTGATAGGTGTTTCTGTTCCTGTAAACATAACATATTTTCTCAATGTATATAAAGTACCTCCAATACGTGTCATCAACAAAGAAGTATGTTTTTCCAGTTTCATCATCATGAACAGCTGCATCAATTTTCTTAACAGTTCGTGGAAATCCCAGTTGGTAGATGCTCTTTGGAAAGTTCTTCATGATTGTAGATCCTTTGAGAGCCCAGTAATTAGTCCCTAGAAAAGTAAATGTTCCATATATTAAAACTATTCAAAGCATGCAACATATTTGATTTAGTCCCTTGAATGCTAGCATAACCTGAAAATATGAACTGTGGTGAGCACTGTGATATGCTATTTGTATTTCTGTCATCCTTGACTTTTGTCCTCTTCTTCTTTCCCCAAAATAATGTTGATTTCATCTACAAAATATTTTCAAGATACGACCTTGCCACACAAAAGATGCTAACAAGACACTTGTTCACTCCCTCATCACTGCACATCTTTTACTACTGTAACTCCTATTAACTGGCCTTCTCCCCAAGGAACTGTCACTGTTTCATTCTATTCTGAATGCTGCCAGGCCCATTGAGCATACTAACAGCTCATCTTATGCTGCCTGATAACCAGAACCTATTGGACCCTAGGGCGATGGGACCCCCTTCAATGCTGGGACTCAGTGTTACTGTACCCTCTGCACTCCCTAGTTATGGCCTTTGCTCTCATGTCTTTTATTAGCCAAAATCTCCCCTCCAAATTGTAAGCTCTTATGAATAGTATCCTCTCTCTACTAGTGTTGGTCAGTAGATACATAGAACATATATTTACCCTTTTATACAGCACTAAGGAATATGTTGTTGCTTTGTAAACTAAAGATAATCTCTATCTCTTTCCCTCTCTCTCTCTTTCCCTCTCTCTCTCTCTCTCTCTCTCTCTCTATCTATATCTATCTATCTATCTATCTATCTATCTATCTATCTATCTATCTATCTATCTATTTATCTATCTATCTATCTATATATAAAACGTTGTAGGAAAGACACACTCACAACAGCAGCAGAACTGGCCAGAGTGATGGTTAAATGTTAGCATAGAGAGTCAATGAACCGCACTCACTGGACTTTTTCAAAGAGGTAAGAAAGATGGCAAATCGATTGTGTTTATTGTACATTTTCGACGTTTCGGTGGACACCTCCACCTTTATCAAGACATGTCCACAGAAACATTGACTCTTCTACAATAAACACAAAAGATTTACCATCATTATTGCTTTTTCAAAAATGTCCGGCGTGTGCCCTTCATTGATACACTCTCTCTCTTTCTCTCTCTATCTATATAACGGCTAGCCCTGTGTATAGTGCCTTAAAAAGGTTTCTGGGTTGGTGGCAGCTACACCCCAGGGCTGGCTTACTGACAGTGGTCAGCCAATGGGATGTGTGGGGTGGGGTATGAGTTCGCTGAGAAGCCACCCTCATCGATGTGAGAGGGTTTCCTTTGGGTGCTATAGGCATACCTGGGAACTGCCCGGAGTCTTGGTTTTTAGAGTTAATTATTGTGCTTTCCTGGACAGAGACTGATTCTCTGGTTTTGGTTAGTTTCCTAGGTAACTCCACCCACCTCTCATCTATTCTACCTACTTCCTACCCTGTTCCACCCACTTCCTGTACATTCTAATATTTAAATCCACTTCTCCTCCTCTCAAACCCCAATCAAGCCCTGCTGTTTAAGAAAAAACTCTAGATACATTGTTTGACCATTTTTCATAACCATCCACACAGAGAAAGCAACTAATGGAATGCTAGAAAACTCTCCGTCACTGGCATTAACGGGTTACTTCTCAAGAGATGTGTGTTATCACCATCAAAACTCAACAAACAGCATTTTTTTGTTATTGCTGAGATTTTTAACCAAATGAAAGCCATAGAACATTGAAAACGTATTGGTCTAGTGCTTAAAGAATAAACAAATCAAGTGGCAGCTTTTGTTGACTTTTTACCCCTTCAGCCATTTGCCAGTAAAGGTTGATAAACTATTGTGTTTTCCTCACTGGTAACCTTGAGTCAAAGTCTCTAGCTTTCACACTGATGGACAGATGTGATTATTTAAAAGCAATGGAAGTGATTGCAAAGTTCAGCCCCTTATATGCTAGAACGGTCTCCAATCTATTGGGCATTTTTTAAAATTTTTGATTATGACATTCTGCAGATTTTTTTATATTAAAAAAATAGCGATAATAATAATAATAATAATAATAATAATTTATTATTAAATATGTATATTATTATACTTTAGTTGCCAACACCAGCTCACACTCAGAAATAACTTGACAAAGTTGACAAATTCAACTAAGTGGGTATTCTGCAATGGGGCTTCCCCTGTCAGATACTGATGCTACTATTATATTTAACCATTTGAGTGCCAATGTGTTGCATACCCCTCTGGCACTCAAAGGGTTAAGGCTTATTATCCAATTGCAGATTACTGCAGTAATCAATATAGGGTATAAATGCAGATTACTGAGGTAACTGATATAGGGTGTAAGTGCAGATTACTGAGGTAATCGATATAGGGTGTAATTGCAGATTACTGAGGTAACTGATATAGGGTGTAAGTGCAGATTACTGAGGTAATCGATATAGGGTGTAATTGCAGATTACTGCGGCAATCGATCTAGGATGTAAGTGCAGATTACTGCGGTAATCGATATAGGGTGTAAATGCAGATTACTGATGTTATAGATATAGGATATAAGTGCAGATTACTGCGGTAATCAATATAGAGTGTACTTGCAGATTACTGCAGTAATCGATATATGGTGTAAATGCAGATTACTGTGGTAATCGATATAGGGTGTAAATGCAGATTACTGTGGTAACCGATATAGTGTGTAAATGCAGATTACTGCGGTAATAGATATAGGCTGTAAGTGCAGATTACTGTGGTAATCGATACAGGGTGTAAGTGCAGATTACTGCGGTAATCAATATAAGGTATAAGTGCAGATTACTGCAGTAATCGATATAGGGTGTAAGTGCAGATTACTGCGGTAATCGATATAAGATATAAGTGCAGATTACTGCAGTAATCGATATAGGGTGTAAATGCAGATTACTGTGATAATCGATACAGGGTGTAAATGCAGATTACTGCTCCAGCTTAGTCATTCATTGTTTTTGACTGTTAGAATAGTTTATCGCTCTAGTTTTAGTCATCCTTTGTTTTTGATGATTTTTTGAGTGTAGGGGCACTCTCTGTCTCACCATTTCCCAATAGAGTGACTAGTATTTCCCTCACCAGCAAGCCAGTTGTACTATGTTGTTAACCCTATCTAAAGAACAAGTTCTGGTAGTTTGAGCAAAGAATACAACTTTCAACTAATTGTCATCTCCATTGAACTAATTTCCTCATTCTCATCACTTCACTGACAGACATAACTGGAGGTGGGCATCCCTTCCATATTGCCAACAGTTCAAAAACACTGTATGCTAATGGGGATAACCAACCTTGAATCACTAATTCTTATTGCATATATAATGATGTGCATCTCTATCGCCAAGGCAATGTGTTTGCCACATATGTCCAGATGCACATCACCACAGTATCAGCCCTTAGTGCATCTCCCCCCATGTCCTCTGTAGTTGGAAGTTTGTGATATTTGTAGCTGAAGTCTAGGAGCACTAGTATTACATTACAGAGAATCATACGTAAGTACTCAAAGAGTATTTATGGAATACTGGAGCATACTGTGGTCCAGAGATCCATAGCACATGTGTTGCTAATGCTGTGTCCCCACTGCTTCATAAATAGAGGCATTGTGAGCATTTTTTTAGATTTAGTTTGACTTTTTTTTTACTTTATTATGTAGTACATGGAGCAGTTCATGAATCAAGAAACTGAATGAAACTAACTCATAAAACATGAAAAATAAAGTATGTATTTTTTTTTGTTTGAAGCTCTAATAAAACATTACCTTTAAAGAAGAGAACCTGATCCTTTCTCCAATATTCATATGCAGCCTGAATGCCCGTCAGAGCAAAGGGCCAAAATGAACTGATTAATTGTTGCTTAACTTCTGAATTCTGTACTGTTCTGCGCCAAAAAGTTCTGATGAAAAAAGGGTGCAAATTAAAAAAGTTCAACTGTATTAAAACATTAAAGTAATATATTGAAATGACTGTTCATATTTAGTATTACAAAATACTTTCTATGTTTTAAAATAAATTACTTAAAATGTATTATAACCAAGCCTGGCATAATGTCTCTAGCACCCCTAGAAGAGGATACTCTAGGAATCCTTAGCACTACCCATGGCAACACCCCCAATCATCACATAACTCTACCCTACCCATTGTTGCCTGACCCATAAATACCTTTAGCCTACAAAATACAAACAATAAAGTTCTTAATTCCTTGATTTCTAGGAGAAAAATGAATTGGAGACATCTCTAGCATGGAAACTGATAAATAATAGCCTGTAAAGGGGTATATACATTGGTAAATAAAGAAGCCAACATAAACCATTTGTGTGGCACAATGACACAGGGATTACTCTGAGCACTCCCACAATTCAGAATATGGGAGTGGCCAACACAGCTAAAGAGACCTCAAAATATGGTGTTCTAAACAGCTGCCTACTTTGCCAAATGAGAAATCAGGAACTGATTATAACTTATGCTTTTTCTGAATATTAAACATTTATTAGCCCCAATAATTATTATTGTTTTTACCAGCTAACTGGGTGTGAATGTACAATTTGCATCGGTGTGTCTACAATTGAATGAACCCTGTGAGTGGCAGAGAGGCATCACAATGCATTGCATACCTCAATGGCTAAACAAGGAAACTCCTGATATGCCATCAGATAATCAATATTAGCCCACCTCCTCTATCCTTTTCCTTGTTTAATTAAAAAGCTCAGATGTATTTCACCTTTATAATAGTCATATATAATTCCAGTAATTCTTAAATATCTTTACAGCTTTAATCCCAACTACTTCATCTGGGAGGACATGCATCTACAGACCATGTATATATAAACATAAGTTCTTTTTTCTCATTTATTCTTATGTTCTGTTATAGTTTTTCCTCTGAGAAATGGCTCCTCCTGAAATGCATTGAATCCCTTTATATAAATGAAGGCGTCTATCATATAACACTTATCCCTTCTATTCAGTCTTTCCTCATATGCTGTGTTATATAGAAAATATACCATTCTAGTAGTCCTTTTTTGAATAGTCTTTAATTTACTGATGTCAAGGGGCTTTCCCAGCTACTGGCTCAGGTGGCCAAAGCCCTATGTCTCATGCCTAAAGATCCAGTTATTGTTACATGCTTGGGGCATATAATAGTTCTGTAGTGGTAGAGCTGTGCTGCAAAGTGCATTAGTAATGTATTAGGTTGGCCCATGATCCTGGTAAATTGAGAACTTAGCAACTACTGAGGACATTGCCCATTACATTCTTTAATAACAGGCATGGTGGGAGGTGAGGAGTTTCACTGGAATGCACTTACCAGGTCCTACAGTTTGGGTTGCCTTCAACCTGACTGGATGGTAAGGGGAGGCCTACTGATGCTGTTTTATGCATTTGTATTGACATCAGCCTTGACCATGAGGGAATATCTAGTTTAGAGTAACAAGGCAGAGGGAAGCTGTATATTGAACCATTTGCCTGCCACATACACTGCTTCCCCAGCCTTGGTCCACTGTTCACTGGTAATCACAGAACCAACTGCACTGCTGTCCCAGCCTTAGAATACCATCCATTGGTCCATATGGTACCATTTTACTCAGGAGACCTCTAGTTACCTAATCTAATACGTTATTCCATGATTTTCAGTGATATCAGTATATAAATGTGAGTTTTATTTATTTGATATAGAACCGTATTCTGGAGATTTAATAGCAAATCAGCCTTGGAGTGGTAATGAAAATGACCAGTCCCCTTTGATCCCTCCTGCTTCAGTCAGTTTTAAAAAGTAGAAAAATTTGATATCATTTTTCACTTAATTATTATTAATATTGTATCAAATTCAGCAATTTCTGTTTGTAGCTATTACCAAAAAGGTAGTTGTCAGATACCTTATATAAATATCTTTTTATTCAACTAAAGATTACCTCTCTTTGAAGAATAACATTTCTCCACGCAAAGTTGTCACTGCATCAAAAGTTAGATTTTGTTGGCAATATGTGGGTTTGTTTGGTTTGGATGGTTCCCTGGGCTTTGCTGCTGCTCCTGAAAGTATGAACAATATTACTAAAGCAAAATATACTGGATATTCACAGTTTTCTAGAATTGAAAAATTAATAGAATAACATTACTGATTATTTATTTCCTGTTTGCATTGTCAAGTATTGAATATTCTGTATAATAATTTGCTAAAACGTGTGTAATGACGCAGTCAAGTGCCGCGGGCAGTCTCTACTGCACATGACTGCCCCGCAACCGGTTGGCAGTGGCACTGTGGCCCGTGTAATGGGCTTTTCAACTAGTATATTATATTTCGCTTCTATATGTCTTTCAAAGATAGGATGCCAGTAAACAATACCTCATTTGAAAAGGCAGATGATGGAACTCTGAGGAAAAGAAAGGACCACCAGTAAGACCTGTTGTCGGTCCGATTGATATACTTTCTTACTTAATTTTTGACCAAGTGTCCTGATTGGATGGTGCATCATACTTGAGTTAGATGGATATCCTCTATCTATCCCCATGCTTGTCTTTTGTCCCACTCTCCGAGGCAATGCTATCATTCCCTCCCTGTTTCTGTACCTCCCTTTCTCCCTGTCTTTGTCCTTTAAAATCTCTGAAATTAATCAACTCAGTAGGCTGGAGTTACTCCCTTGCACTACCATTGTAGACTTATGAACCCAAAGTATATTCTACAGATATCAGCAATACAAATGTTAAAATGGCAGATAAAAGGGCAGCAAGTGGCATTTAACTAGTTTTACAGAATACCATACTTAGGTAACAGTCCCTGTTTGCAATTGCCTGAATTTAATGAGCTCGATTTTAGATTGTTAAAGTCTATTATCTGTTGTGAATTGCTCTTTATTGAAAGCAATCTGTATGAGGTCTCCCATAGGGAAATTCTCCAACCATTGTCCTTTAGTTACCCTTTCAGATTGCCGCTTCAGCAAATCAGTGTTAATTCTGTCTGTTACTCTAGCACATGGGCAATTTGACGTTTATGTGATAAGAGTAAAACTAGTGATTCATAGAGAAGGCATTTCTTTGACTTTCAATCTCTTTTTACTCTGAAATACTGTTTGTGTTTACCACCTTCTCTTTTATCATTTGTCATTTTTCATTATAATTCCATCCATCTGTGTCCCTCTTCCATCACATCTCTCTGACTACTAATGGCACAAGAGCTAGTATGACCAAAATTCTATTTTAGATTAGACACACTGATCCCATATATGAGATTTAATACATACATAAGACAAGAAGAACTGTATAACTTTGGGATATTAAATTTTGAGGTCATTACTCATTAATGTAAAAATGTGTGCAGGCTTACCATAGAGAGACTGGATTCCTTTAATGTCATCCCGAGAAAGACGGAATTCCGTGGGATTAACATAATGATAGGTTGGGTACATGAGAGCACTAGGGTCCTGCGAATGGAAGAGTCCAAGTGAATGACCAAATTCATGAGCAGCCACAAGGAACAAGTTGAAACCTGAGACAAAAAGTACATGCACAAAAGTTACTTAACATAAGCTGTTATCTTCATCACTTAATTTTGTAGAATTAGAGGTTGTTTTAGTTTGCTGAAAAATTACAAAATATTTCCTTTTTTTTTCTTTTTTTCTATGATAATAAATACATTATTTCAAATAAAATGTTGTTAAACAGTTGCTAAGATTCCTTGTCTTTTCTTGTCCCACACCACCGTAAGAACAAATAAATGCTTTCTATACTCCTATACACGCTACCCATGTCTCATGTCTTTTCCATACAGGCAATACATTACCATTCTAAAACAATTTTTTAAGCATAATGTTAATAATAATGGGTTAAGGTGGAGTGCACATAAAAGTACATTACAACATAATATTTCCAATCAAGTGATTCACGCTGAAGACCTATCCCAGTGAAACTAATAGAATTCATGCTTCCTCAAGAAGTATATAGTAATGAAAATGTGAACATGATCCTGATTATTCCCAAAGGCACTGATAATCTGAGCACTGACATTTTTAAAAATTTCAAATGGATGTGAAAAGGCAGTTCACCATTTAGTAGTCATACCTATTTGTCCTATTTGTCTACTTCTCAATGAGTAGAAAAGGACTAGAATTGGATTGTGCCCATTGGTTATTGCCAATGTAAGCCTGAAAGGTACACATATCCCATGTAGGAAACCCCTGGTCTTATTCATAGTTAGACAATAAATGAATTCCTACCAACAGATCCTTTTGTCCAACTTTCATCTTCATCAAAGTGTGCATCCCCCCCGATGATATTTCCAGGTGCAAAAGCATGTGCCAGTGTTCCATAAGGGCCATCGAAAGGATAAAAATCATTGTGTACTGTGCAAAAAAGAAATAAATACATTATATATATATATATATATATATATATATATATATATATATATACAAACAAACATTTTCCTTATAGGTATTTTGATATTACATGGGTTAAAATGTCTAATTCCTTGGATGCTAAAAAAGCCTCCAACGCATTGTAAAGCTATGTGCTGGAGACCTTCATAGAATCTATAAAGAGTTAAAGTTTAATGGGCAACTGTCATGTGACAATTGCCCCATCGGCAGATCTCCTCTCCTGGTAACAGACCTGCTGATTGAGTGAGGGCTGCATTGTAATCCCTGATGGACCAATGGGGGAGCAGAACAGGGTCTGAACAAACACCCCTTGTATACTCTCACTGGTCCTCCAGTGCCTTTATGCTGTATTGGATAGTGTAGTATCCTGTCCTATTTGAAGAAGGTCCCCATAGACACTCTTTATCGGGCTTGAAAGCCTGGCACAACAGGGATATGGGAATTGTGCACAGAACCCAGATTTTTATGAATGAGAGCTGGATTGTGTGAAGGAGAGTTGTGTTGTGTTCCATTTTAGGGGTGAGTTGTACAACCCAACTAATGGCTGATAAGAGCATTTAGGGGCTTCATCGTGCAGCAGAGGCTTTTTACTAAGACTTCCCCCAAATCACAGCTCCAGGATTTTTACTAATTTTGATTGCATAGGAGCAGACTTAATAAAACATGATAGTTTTTCTGTGAAAGCACATAAACACCATTTACCATTCCAATCACAGAATGTTCATTGTCTTATATGCATATGTTAGAATATTCATATTCAGTAAATATAATATTGCTAACAAAAAGCATAAAATTATGTCTATTCTGGTTCCAACCCAGATATAATATACTATAGAGAGTTATTTTTTATACATTTTTTTCAATTAATCTGGTAATATTTAGAAGAAATGTAGTACCTTGAGCTGCAAATGAGATCTCAATATCAGAGACACTTGTATATATTCTGGTGAATGTCAATGGTGTCACATCACTCCAGACCTTGAAAGCTTTCTGAATCGCCCAGTCCACATCAGCCTTGGCCATATCTGGTGTGTAGTTTAAAATTCTGATGAAGAGGATGTATTCAGTTAATTTAGTAATTGCTTACCTAAGATATTGTTTTTATTTGTCCAAAAGAGCTCAACTTCAAAATTTAGCACTTGGACAGCAAAAATAAGTATGCGGTGTGTACACTAAATGTGATGGTGAGAATACTTGATAGAGACATTTGTGAAACATTATGAACAACAGACTTTGTATCAACAAGCAATGCCAAATCAGCTGTTGCATTGGTCATCAAAGTATTGGCATGCACAAAAACTGGTATAGACTCCAAGGATAAAAGCATGTTTCCTCCTTTATAAATATTTGGAAAGACTTCACCATGAGCACTGGGCACCAGTATAACTTCATTTAAGACTTTCAAATTGGGTTAAGTACATAGAACTTTGCAGATTTTTTTAGGTAAGCAAGTAATAGTGTGCTGTGAGATTTAATATAGACACCATTAGACTGTTTATCCAAGGAGAAATCAGATTGCCTCAGGGATTCAGAAATGAACTTTATTATGGTCAGTCTTAAAACATGATCAATACAGGGAATAAAATGAGTGTGCACAACCTGTGTACCCTAACCCTTTGCAATGCATGGCATACCCCTCTGGCACTCGAACGTTTAAGACCTTCAAGTTAAAAAATATAAACAGCCAGTTTATCTTTGTAGCTGGGAAATTGGCTCACAGTCCTTTCAAGCCTCTATTTAGAATCCGGATTTTATGCTTAGACTTGCACTAGGAGTTGAAATAATCCAAGACATATCCGGTGTTAATTACATTTCTGAATGACTCAGTGTACCTTCATCGGGGCAGGTTTCACTGTCCTGATGAAGTGGTGCTGAGTAACAATGGAACATTTGCTAAATTGTATTAAGGTTTGTTGTTAATCTTTGGATGGGATACAAATTATTACATGCCTATCCATTGTTTCATAGTGTTACCTATATGTCAGGGTTTTCTTCTTCCAAACAGGGGTTCCTGGGAAGGTGTTGAACTGACCAGCATCAGGAACACCACACCTGGGCTTCTGCATCATTTTTATGGTCCCTTTGTCCAGTTTTCCAGTAACCTCCAAGCCAAAAAAGTCTTGCATTTGACGAATCTTTTCTGACAGTGCATTGTAGCTCTTCCTTCTTGACTGCCGGACTGAATCTTTCTCCAAATTGTAGTATTTTTTCAAGTATTCCTGTGCATGTATTAGAGAATATAAAGTCACTCCAGGTTAGGTCCTAGTTATCCAGTTCTCTGCCAGACTCATGCACAATCCCAGTCTTTCCCTTCCTCTCCTTCACCACAGTCTTGTGATTTCTCTGTCTCTCATTGTAGCTCTCAGTCTGCGTGCTTGCTCTCTCTCTCTCTCAGTCCCAGTGTCATTCGAGCTCACAGTTTGTGTACACTGTCTGTCTCTATGAGTCTCATGCTCACTGTCAGTCTGTGCTCTCTCTCTTTCTTTTGTCCTTTCGGTCTTAGGCTCCCATTTAGTCTCATGATCTGTTTCACACTCAGTTTAGTGCTATATCTCTTGTGCCCTCACTCTCAGTCTAGTGTGCTGTTATTCACTCATTGTCTTATGCTCTCTCTCTGCCTTATGCTAACTCTCAGTCTTGTGCTATCCTTCTCAGTATCATGCTCTTGCTCCCTTTCAGTTTCATGTTTGTGCTCTCCTTCTCTCTCACTCAGTCTAATGTACAATCCAGCTCTCATGCACGCTTTATCTCATGCTCTCTTGTTCTCTCAGTTTCATGAGCTCTCTCACACTCTTTCTCTCTGCTGTGCTCTTTCTCAGACTAGTGTAAATTAAGTTGGTGGTTCCTTACCCCCCCTCTCAAGTAAATCACAGGCTCATTCACTTAATTAACTTGTCTATGCACAAGCAGGGAAATCATAAAGACATGGCCTAAGGATAGGGTTGAGAAAAACTGCTCCAGGTCTTTGAAGCTCTCTCTCTCACTCTCTTGTACTCTATCATTCTTCCGTACTCCTTCACACTCACACTTGTGTTCCCTCTCATGCATTTTCACTCACTCTTGTGTTCTCTCATGTTCCCTCCTTCTATAGTGTACTATCTCTCATTGCACTGTCATTCTTGTACACTCTCTTGTGTGCTCTTGCGTGCTCTTTCTCACTATGCGCTGTAACTTGTGTGCTCTCAGTCTTTCATGTTCCCTCTCTGTCTCTCAGACTTGCTTGCATTTTGTCACAAAATATCTCACTCACAAAATCTCCCTCATGCATAATCTCTCATTGATGCACACAATACCTCTTACACATGCATGATCACTCTGTCATGGTCTGTATCTCAAACATTCCCTCTCCCACATCTCACTCTGGTAATGCTTTATTCACACCCACAGGAATACCTTTTTCTATCTGTTACTCTTATGCACTTTCTCTCCTCACACTTATCTATTTCTTTCTTTTTCTCATATGGTCTCTCAGTTTGTGTGCATGTGTGTTCTCATGGACAATTCAGCATTGCTGTTCAGTCGCTACTGCCCATGTTGATTACTTGCATTACCCCTTTGAGGCAACCGAAAGAAGGAGGCATGTATAAAGCTAATTTGGGCAAGTACATATTGACATATCCAGTGCATGACTGACTGATGATATAGAACTGGATGTTGCCATCATCCAAGCACATCTGTGAATATCTGCATGGTGTCCCCATTGGCACCTGTACACACGCTCGTAAACTTCCCATATTGTGATAATGGAAAAGATGTAGAAAGCTGCAAATGCAGAGACAATCACCCGTGTGAACAGCCCAGTCCATCTGCAATGATATTCTCTGTAGTCCTAGGGTGACCAAATCTCTCCTAAAATACCCTATACAGGTACTGTTTTAAGACAATGACAGGCTACAAGTTTCAACCCAAGGGCCCTCAAGTCCACCAACAGACTGCACATCATAGTTAAAAATTCTAAATAGGAGCTGAAAATGAAGAATAATCACTGGATGCTAGAGTGGTCTCTAAAGCATTGTTTTGCAAACATTGAAGTCCTCTCTAGCACCCAAGGGGTTAAGGTGGAACAGTGTAATTGTAAGGGGAGGGGGCAAAATAAAGAGGATGCCTGCTATTGGATGCAAACTGTAATGTGATAGAGGGAAGTGATCTCCTCCTCAAACGGTACCAGAGATCAGACTGGGGGGGACAAGGGAAGTCTCTGAGGTCCACAATCAACCCCAGGGCTACTTGCTCCCCTTCACTGTTTTAGTGGTATCGTTTATTAAGCACAGGCATGTTATTTGGATTGAAGAAGTTGTTAATCACCTTATCTTGACGTGTATACAGCCCTTAACCCTTTGAGCACCAGAGGGGTATCCAAAGTATTGATTTGCAATGAGTTGGCTACCCCTCTGGCACTCAAAGAGTTAAGGGCAGATTTGGTCGCTCCTTCTGTAGAGTGACTAGCAGATAAATTGTTTTGCTACATTTAAGTCACCATTTAAAGGGATAGCAATGGCTGAAAATAAATGTTCAATGTTCAACAGTAATTCCATTATAAAGTATCCCCCCTCCCGCCCCTTTTACCTCATAACGCTGCCTCTCTGAGCGCAGCGAGGGACAATCTTCAGTGAGCATTAGGCAAGGGGAGCAGGGTTTTCCTTATGCTCAGTGCATGATGATTGTCCCTCTCTGAGCTCTGTCTGGCCTCATGACTGGATACCACATCTACCGGGAGGCGGCATACATGAGGTAAAAGGGGCAGGAGGAGGATATGTTATAATGCAGTTACTGTTGAACTACAAATCAGAGAATATTGACATACAGTTCTATATGGCCCATGGCAGATGAGGATTAATTGGACCTGCATTTATTTTGAGACACTACTATCACTTTAAATGGAGAATGAAATTTCTGTCTAAAGCGGTTTAGTAATAATAATCAGATTAATTTATTATGCCAATTAAAATGTTAACTATATCTCTATTTTGATATTTTGAGTGTTTTGACTAAAGAAACAGTAATAACATCATTAATAGAAATTCTACTGTAAAGGAATACCAATGCTTTATTTTTAAGGAGAATTGTATTATTATTATTATTATTATGAAAAAAACTACACTGTAAGACTTTCCCTTTCACTAAATCAATGGCACTCATACTTCTGGCAGATGCTTCTTTCAAATGTCATTACTGTCAGTGACTCAGCTCTTACTTCTCCCACAGAATACAACAGAAGAATGATCTGGACAGCAGATAACCTATATATGAGCTGCCAGCAATTCTGAAACATACAAACTGAACCACAGGGGACAAATAACAATTTGCATGTATTTCACTGAATGCTAAAGATGTTTCCAATGTATTGCTTTGCAATGAGTTGGAGAATTCTCTGACAGTCAAGGGGGTTAACCCTTTGAGAGGCAGAGGGGTACGCAACACATTGCAAAACAATGCGTTGAGTACCCCTCTGGCACTCAAAGGGTTAAAGATCCATTTAAATTGAGGACATTTTGTTTATCATCTATGGTGCAGTTGGTTTTCTTCTTAGTATATCAGCCTTACAGCCCAGGATCCTTTCCTGATACAGCTGAGTCACCAACTATTTTTGTACAATCTGCAGGTAGAGGGCGCTCACATCACTGGAAGTGAATGAGTTCAGATGAACTGTGAATAGATATTGAGGCTGATGTACCAAA
Source organism: Rhinophrynus dorsalis (assembly GCA_037306005.1). Taxonomy (NCBI): domain Eukaryota; kingdom Metazoa; phylum Chordata; class Amphibia; order Anura; family Rhinophrynidae; genus Rhinophrynus; species Rhinophrynus dorsalis. Next base: position 564,559,297 of record CM074719.1, on the reverse strand, counting down.
AAACTGGAATAATTCTGGGACAAACCAACTGCAACAAAGGTAAAATAAAAATGCCCATTGATGTAAATTATACATTTAAACACTTGAATGCTAGAGAGGGAATCGATACATTGGAAACCTCTCAAAGGGTTAAAATCTACATTTCAGCCAATGGGAACTTTATGGAATTCATATTTGTCCCCCCATAATGCATCTGGTTTGCTCTAGAATGACTCCAGAGCTTTTTAGTATGTTAGTTTCATTGGGCCTTATGTGTAAAGGCAAAGTGCACCAACAATGGAGCAAACCAACTGCACCATAAGGGATAAAGAAATATTCCCACAAATTTAAATGTGGGTTTTAATTAAAGTGAATCTGTCACCTGGATTCAAGTTTGCATATTTGAAAACTGCATTCATAACTGCCTATGTGTTATGTTAGCCAAAAGTCCAGCAAATGTACAGTTAAGGAAATACTTATACTTGTTACCAAATACCAATGAATGCTAATTGCAGTGCCTTGTGGTACTGGTGACATTTCAAATGCTAAGGAAGCCTTATCAGTGATGTGTCATATGCTAATGATGGTTTCAGGGGCTTTTCAGATGTTAATGAAGCTATGTGCAGTACCAGGAGATTTTAACTTTCACTTTTCCTAGAAATAAATGTGTGAATATTTCCTAAACTATACATTTGCTGGAATTTTGGTTAAAATGACACATATGCAGTTTTGAATGACATTTTCAAATACGTAAAGAAAATTCAAGGTGAAAGGTCTACTTTAACCCATTGACTGTTAGAGCAATGCTTTGGAGACCTCTCTAGCATTCAAGGGGTTAATATTCCCAGTTTAAATCACTGGGCATTTGGAAATGTTGATTTGTCCCTATGGTGCAGTGGGTTTTCTCTAAAAGAGGTGCACTTTGCCCAAGGAGACGCACACAGACACAGCTCTTATGATCCTTTGCTCATACAGTTGTGTTTCAGACACATTTTACAGACTGTACATAGGGGGCACTAACATCAATGAAACTGGAAAAAAAAGAGAACAAATGAAATAATATTCAAAGTCAATGAAGAAAAAGAAACCCAGCAGGTAAACTAAATTAATATATAGTAAAATAAAGCATTACTATTCATTTAAACTCCATACACTAATAATAATAATGATGATACAATGCATAAATGAAATGGAAACGTAGCTAGCATCCAAAGAGTTAAAGATTAAAAGTAACCATTACGTAATGTATTCACAACAAACTACAACTACACCCTTACTTGTCTATGTTGTTATACAACAGTCAGTTCTAAATGATGGTATTGGATCTCTGTTGTAGTTATCAGGTACTTATGGCGGGATGCAAGAAATGTTTGCATTTGCTACAGGCATTTTTTTATGCGCAGATAGATTTTGCGCATGCTCTAATCCAAGAAGCTGAATACCAAGTGCTTCTTGAATTGCGCATAAAAAAATCCTTTTTACGACAACACTACACAGACGTATAAATTCATTCGCAATAGCACTTCCTGCATTAGGCGCATTCTCTATTCCACTCACACATTCGTTAATCCTGGCCACGCCCACAAAAAATAAATATGCGCAGCTGTTCGCTAATCTTTATTTTTTCATGAGCAATTCAACAAAATCATGTGCAAACCTATTCCCTAGTGGTTTTCACACACGAAATAGCGATTGTGCATGTTTCTTGCATCGCGTCATTAGATTCAGTTCACAACCTGCTAAAGGTAACTGACCCTTATTAACCACAGAGAACCCTTATATACATAAAACTGCAGATACAATGGAATAAATGTATAACCAGATATACCTTTTTGGTAAACTAATAAAGAGCAGTTTATACTGTGGGTTCATTTTCCCTTTAATGACCACAAGACATGGATGGGGAACATGAAACCCTCCAGTTGTTGTGGACTGCAACTCCATTATGAAATTTGTAGACTTCAACAGCTTTAAATGGATCGTATTGTTTCACAAATACAGCAGCTCCAATTAATCTTCATAGTATATGAGCCATAGAGAGTGTTATTACAATACTGTCAGAGTTGTAGTTCAAGAGTAATTGAATGATAAATTTTCCCTCTCCCGCCCCTTTTAACTAGTGTACCACTGCTCACCTCAGATGTGGAATCTGGTCCTGGGACCAGACATATCACAGCAAGGGACAATCTTCTTACTGTGAGAACAATGAAATCTCTGCCCCCTTGACAGGGTTTTCAGCTTTTTCCCTTATCTTAACTGAAGATTGTCCCTCTCTGCTGTCTACCTGGACACTCCCTGCTGCTCTAAGCTGAGCAGTGTTTCATCAGTAAAATGGGCAGGAGGAGGATACTTTATCATTCAATTACTCTTGAACTGCAACTCTGACAGTATTGATATAACACTCTCGAAGGCCCAAATACTATGAAGATTAATTAGAGCTGCTTTTATTATGAAACATTACTATCTCTTTAAGGACTCAGGTTGCCCATCCCTGCTCTAAGGTAATAATTAGCAGATATATCATTCCTACAAGCCTAGTGAATAAGACTCACCTCTGCAAATTTGCCCTCACTTTCTTCAATGTCTGTTTGGGAAGCTGCAGGGAAGGCAGTGCACCAGGTCACACACAGCTGGAGCAGCAGAAGGCACCTCATGGCTGCACTGTGTCTCTCTGAGAATACGATAAGCGTTCCAGTACTTCCTCCTTTTATTTGGATCTCAGATTGAACTTGCTAGTTAAACAATACCTGTATGCTTCATCCAGTCTGCTGAAAATGAATCATCTGTTAAAACCTCATTCAAGCTTTTTAGAAAGTAAGCATGTATTTTATTGATAACAAGTCATGACACAATCCATTCAATGTGAACCACATGATTGTGCAAGCTTATGTATATAAATAACATCCAGAAAAAACATGTGGAACTTTTAACACTTATATGTTATGTACCATTTGGTTCCCTGCAACCACACTGACTGCTTCATTTAGGGGAAGGCAAATGATTAGGAAATACAGTACTTGCCCCAACTAAACAGAAAGTACTTCATTTTAGATTCACTGTGGTTCAGATCTTCTAAGCAGATGTAAAAGTACATGACTCAAAGGAAACAGAAGGTAACTAGCAGCCTTCTACTTGTTGGACTATAATTCCCCTCAGCCTCCGCCAACCAGATGGCTCATAGGTTTTCCAGGTTGTTTCTAATAATGTACAAAGTAATTATGTTTAGGTTCAGAAGTGCAAGTAGAAAATAATGGGCCATAGGATGAGATCACAGGCTGCCCGTTCAATGAAGCAAGCTTGAATCAGTCACTGACAGGTGCAAGATGCAAAGTGCAATTTACAGGAAAGACAGAGGAAAAAAATATATTTTATTGCAAGCCAGTTAGCTGCCATACCATGATTCATGATGCCAAATGCTGACAGGTAACTATTTTAGAGCCTGAGGGGAAACCACTGCATTGCCTTACAACATTACAGCCTTTAAAGGGTTAATGCATAGGGGTGGGCGGAAAAATTTTGCATCAAACTGAAATTGGCGAAAAATGGCACTTTCCTCTTGCCAAATAATTTCCCCTGAAAAGTGCAGATTTTCCACTTTTTCCTGCTTTTTTCACAAAGCTCATTGTGCATTGAAATCAATGGGAAGATTTTTTTTTTCCACGACACAAAAGTTTTCTCTAGTTTTTTACAACCATATAAAAGGGTGTCATGCTCTCACAGCATGCCAGTCTGTGTTTGTGAGAGGAGAGATCAGCACGTTGTTTGAGTTAGATAAGATAGGGGAACTGAAGTTTAGTTTAGGGAATCATTTAGGTAGGACATTCATTCTCTATATTAAGAGAGTCAGTGGGGCACTCTGGAGAGAAGAAGGGAAGAAGGAGGTTGACCCCAAATACCCCAAAATTCCACGTGACTGGCAAGACACAGACAGCTGGGGACCTATTCGTTTGCTGATCTTGCTGTTATTTTCTCTGTGCTGGGTGGGGAAGTCGGGGCAAAGAAGTTGATGATTTTGTTTTTAAGTTATAATTTTTTTTGTTCAGACTGTGACAGTGATAAGACAGGGTGGACAACTTAAAAAAAATAAAATAAAAAAATAATAAATAAGAATAAAGAAATAAACAAAGAACTAAATATATTAGGTAACAGTGACATACAGCTGACTGAGCTTATGCAAGGCAGAGATCATACTCCATCAGTTGTGTTGTGTAGTGTAGAGTAAAAATGCAAACAGTCCTTGAGTAATGTCCAGCAAACACACAAGAGGCAGGGGTAGGGGGAGGGGCGGAGCAGTGCAGGGACGTGAGAGTAAAGTAGTAGCTCAAAAAATGACTGCAGCAATGGTTGCTGCAGCATGTGCAGTCAATGATGATGATCCCTCTACTCCAAGGAAGGATGCAGTCTGTCAAGGTCCCAGCAAAACTTCGAGCACCACTGGTGCCAGTACAAATAAAAAACCATATAAGAAGAATACTGCAGCTGAACTGCCTGCTGCATCAGATTGTGAGACAGAGAAGCACCAGAACACCTATCCTCAAAGTCGTAAAAGTAAAAAGAAATTGTCTGAGACCTCTAAAAGCTTAGAGGTATATAAGGGTAGTGAAAAATTGTAAGATGATGCCGATGCTGCTGAGGATGACCTAATGATGACTGATGATTATGATGATGCAGATCTAGAATATATCCCTCCAGCAACCTTCTCTTGTTCAGATACAGATGAAGTTGACAGTGAGGATGATGACAGAGCTATAAGGTTAGGTTAGCAGAAAGTCAAAGGCTGACTCTTCCACCACTGAAAAGGAGAACTGTGCCTGTTTATAAACTTTTTGAATGTACCATTGGAAAGTCTGACCCTGGACAAGCACAGATGTCAAAAAGTACACAGTCACCCTATCAGTCATCACCAGCATCATCACCTCTTCAAAGTCCATGTCTCACTCAGCCACAACAAACATTTAGACAGTATAGTGAAAAGGGAGGCAGCAAAGCATTTCAACCAGCAGAAGAAACTACATCATCAACCAGAATATCCCATTCTGATCAGAGGGCAATTCATGGGTCTCAGAAGTTGCAGCAAAAATCCATCGTTGTTGTTGTTGGTGGTGGTGGTACATCTCTATGGGACTTGCTCCCAGAGTTTGGGTTGGTAACTGACACACAGGAACACCGTGTAACTCCTAGAAGTGGTCCCACTGCATGTGAGATGGTTTCTGCATACTTGAAGGATAGCTACGTTCTAGGCAGAAACAATGACTCCTTGGACTACTGACAAACAAAGCAGTGTGTGTGTGTGTGTGTGTGTGTGTGGCCATCATTGACACGTACTGCAGTGGAAATCCTTAGATGTTAAGTCTGAGAGGCTTTTTTCGTGTGGCTGGTTACATTGTCAATGACCACAGGACATGGCTATCAAGCAGCAATGTTGGAAGACTAAGTAGTAGATTTAAAGTCAGCCGTTAACATAGCTGGTAGGGCCAAAGTGAATACCGGCTGTTAAACTAAAATGCTTAATGTGGTATTTAAAGGCCCTACCAGCTAGAACTCCAAAGGAAGTTAAGCCACAAAAACAGTCTTGTGGCTGAACGTCCATTTTGTGAGTTTAGTTCCCAAAACGCAGCTAAAAGCAGTGATATTGGGAACTGAACAGTGAAAAACAATTAACTATCGGTGCTTGACTGTAACGGTTTTTTAAGACACTCAGACCAGCAGGTAGAATAAAACACAGTTTTATTAAAAAAATAAAGAGTAAAGAACGCCTTCTACAGGCAACACAAAATAATAGCGATCAAAAGACAGAAATGCTATCACAGGTCAAGTATACAGAAGCATAAGTATCACATATACTATCTCAGGATAGGTACACAGTAGCGAGGATACTCAATGGTTAAATACAATACTGAGTCAGTCTCTGTTGTGGTGTTTGGCACGCCCAAGATGGTGATCAGGCAGCTATTGGTGTAGATAATGCCCACCGAAAGTTCTTAAGGCTAGAATGCTGCAGCCAGTACTGAATAGTGGTAGAATCTGCAGAGAAGTTGTAGTGAATAGCCCCCACGGGTGTAGCAACGGAGACAACTTAATCTGCAAGTGTTTGAGTCGCTATCCCCCACGGGAGTAACAACGGAGACTGCTACAATGCAAGAGCTTGCCAATAGCCCCCACGGGTGTAATAACGGAGACCAACTGCACAGGATAGACTTGAGCCAATAGCCCCCACGGGTGTATACTGGAGACAACCTGCAAGAGCTTGAGCCGGTAGCCCCACGGGCGTAACAACGGTGACTGCTATAATGCAAGAGCTACCCAATAGCCCCCACGGGCGTACTAATGGAGACCACTCTGTGCTGCAAGTATATGAGCCAATAGCCCCCACGGGCGTATACCATAGACAACCTGCAAGAGCCAATAGCGTCTCTCACGGGCGCGGTAACATATACCGGCTACTCTGCTGATGGGAGGATGAGCCACCATCTAGACCAGGCTTGTAACGGGGCTGGCTATGCAGAAGTAGCGACCAACCAGAATAGGCTCAGCAAGTGTATGTGAAGGCTCAGCAAACAAAATGGCAGCACTGCAAGGATTAAGCAGCTTGATGATCGAAGGCTCAGCAATCATGGAAAGTTCTCTGCAAGTGTCAGGGAAGGCTCAGCAATGGAAATACAGCTCTGCAAATGATAACAGAGACTCAGCACTGGAGGCACAACTCTGCAAGAGTACAGAGGCAAATGATCAGCCCGGTAAACGAGCTCAGCGGAAGTCAGAATGTCGCCACGGCGACACTATCAGCAGGAAGCAGGAACAAGCAGGTCTCTGGAACTAGACGGTTCAGGTCACGGAGCAGGAAGTCAGCCAGGCCTGGTCGGTACACGGAGGTGGTTCTCAGACAAGCCAGATCAGTCACGAGCAGGAACGTCAGCCAAGCCAGGTCGGTACACGGAGGTGGTTCTCAGACAAGCCAGATCAGTCACTAGCAGGAACGTCAGCCAGGCCGGGTCGGATCACAGAGCAGGAACACAGAAGCTTAGTCAAGACAGGCCAAATCGGTACACAAGAAACAGGAACGCACGAACACAGCAACAGCAACACTGGCTCTGGAACACCACGAAAGGGCACCTGACAGGTGTCAATGACCAGGCATAAAAAGGTCACCAGGGGCGGGCCAAATAAACTCAGCCAATCAGAGTGCACCACAAGCGAGAGTGACAGAGAGGGATCATGGGCACCGTGATATTGACATACTGCCAAACACCGATGGTTAACTGATCCATGTTACACTTACCTGTCATCCACTGTCCTTCTCTCTTCTCTTCTTACTTCTGCCTTCTCTTCAGTCTTGTCTCCTCCCTGTAAAATAAAATAAATGTATTAAAATCAAGCATGAACGAGCAGCTGTTCTTGAAAATGATTGGCTGGGATGTTAAGAACATCCTAGCCAATGGCAGTGAGGGCAATTGAAGTGAGTCTGCCCATACATAAAGGCAGGCTCACTTCAAATGCCCTCAGTGTGTTACGGGCATCGGCCCACACACAGCTGAAGAGGAGCGTCGTGGGACATTTGTTTCTCTGCCGCCACCGCCGCCCTCGTGGCCGCTCCAAGCAGCAGAGACACATAGTTAAACATAGTTAAAAGCTAAGTTACATTTTAGGTATTAATGAATCGCATTGATTTATGTAGATGTGGAGCTTTTTTATTCATTGGCATTTATTCTTCGGGCCATTACATGGAGGCATATATGGGTATATTTATGGAGCACTAATATTGAATCCTTTGAGTGACAGTGAGGTATGAATTGCTTTGCAATGTGTTGCATACCCCTCTGCCACTCAGAGGGTTCTGGAACATATTCGTTCATGCTTGATTTTAATTATTTTATTTTACAGGGAGAAGGCAGAAGATAGAAGAAATAAGACAGAACAGAAGAACCAGCAAGCCGAGGACTCCGCTGGACATCAGGATTAATGGTAAGTGTTAATGTAATGTTGCTTTACTTAGTCGGGTTAACCGTATGAATACCGGCGGGGTAATTATAACCCACCGGCACTCATAGGGTTAATAATACTAACTTTGGACAGGTTTTAGGCACTTTGAATGTATTGATGTGGGGCTTAGGGCCCCATATCAGTACATCTACTGTGGACATTTGTTTTTTTTTTTGCCAATATAACAGCTGCATTAGCTGGCAAAAGATCTGATAAGGGACTTTATGGCTAAAAAAACTGGGTCTTAAGTTTTGTGCGGTAAGTGAGTCCCTTATCGGGTTTTTTCAGCTAACGCAGTCCTTTAAATGGCAAAATGGATTGGTTTTTTTTTTTTTTTTTTTTTTTATGGGCCAAAACACACGGCCGGCATACTGGATAAACTGCCGTTAGCAGTTCATTCCATGGCCCTTAGTATGGCTTCCTACACGTTAAAACACCCGTTGGTGTTTTTTTTTACTTAACTGCTGCCTTTCAATCTACCCCTAACAGTCTTAAAAATGAACCAACATCTCATACCATCTGAGTATCAGGTAGCAGAAACCACACATGACAGACAAAGCCAGCTCAAATATATTAACAGCAGCACAGATGAGGATGTGGAGGAGGGATGTGAAGAAGGGTTGCCGCCATCTACCCCACTTGGGACCACTGCTATGAGCGACAAGTAATGTATGTCAATAATCTGAGAAGAAGGATAGCAATATGATGCAAATATGATAATGGTAAAAACTATATACATACACAAATCACACCATACCAGCCAGTCCCCCACCACCACCACTACAATACACATCTGCCACATTGTAGGATGTAATTTTTTTTTTAATCACTTGACATCGTCATGAATATGTGCCAGTGTCACTTAAGCAGGAAGTAAATGTTGTGGGCAAAGTAACAATACATTCTGACACATTTTTCAAGGCTTATGTTGCTGTAGGACTCACAGCTTTAACAACACGTTAAAATAGGTGAAAAGGAGGAAAATGTAGCTTTGGCGAAAAGCAGAAAACTTTGAGCGAAAAAAAGAGAAAAATCAGCCAGTTGCAGGACAATTCATATACTTAGACATAAGTGCAAGTTTACGATGAGACAGTCTTTATTGTAATGCTGTATTGATGTTAATGGATTAAAAATATGGTGACTCCCTCTGTTTTATTTTAGTGAAGAATGTTCTGCTCAGAAACAGTCTCATTTATTATTACTCTAGATCAACCTTCGTGCTCAAGAGGTACCAACAGTGCATATTTTCAGGCTATCCCTGAATGAGCACAGGTAGGCCAATTAAAGTGACAGAGTCACTAATCAGTCCACCTGTGCATAGGCTGGGATATTCTGAAAACATGCATGTTGGTAGCTCTTGAGGACCAGAGTTGGCTACTCCTGCCTTAGATGTAGCCTTCACAATTGTATATATTTAATAAAATAAAAGGACAGTGCAAAGCTGGGATCCCTACATGCTTAGTTGGATATGGATTGAGACTTGGCAACGCATGCAGTCTCTACTGCGTGTGAAGGCTTCTGTCAAACATCTTAGTGGAATATTATATACTAGTTGAACAGCCCGTTACACGGGCCACAATGCCTCTGGCAGCCGGTCGCAGGGCAGTCACGCGCAGCAGAGACTGCCCGCGCCACTGCTGATACAGAGCTGGATGCTCCTTCGGAGCCCCCAGCTCTGTATCAGCCGCGGCGCGGGCAGTCTGTACTGCGCATGACTGCCGCACGTGCACCAGTGTCTACTGCGCATGTCGGGCGTTACACACAACTTAGCGAATTATTATATAGGATGATTTCTCCAGGGGCCACAATGGATTTAAAACTCTTTTGGCCACGGCTGCATTGTGAGCCCTGGTGGATAATCAGGAGACCAGAATAAGTGTCCTAATCATATCCTTCGGTGCTCTTCTGTTGTTCACGTGATGGACATTGAGACAGAAAATTTCAATCCTTGCAGTCCAGATTAATATGGTACCTGACACATCCCCACAGACTGCTAGGGATGGGTTTTTATAACCAAACTGTAGTGGTCTGTTGTTGAATACATAACTAGGCAATGTTTGTATCTATGAGTCACAATCACTTCTAGGTTGTATTAAGTCCCCATGCCAGCCAAGTGAGTCGGTTTTCTGACCCCTGAATGGATTTGTGGAATTGCTTTAGGGCTGCACAGCACCAGCAGTTTCACTCAGTTTTCTTCCATAGGAACAGACTTAGTAAAACATGATATCTCCCCTAAAGCAGTTATTTTACTCAGACCTGTTATGCATTATTCTGAGTCATAGTGACAGTAATAATATTGTTTGTCTGTAACATGTAAGTGCAGGAAGCAATGTGTAGGCAGAACTGTCACCAGATGAATGATCACAATATTGGGGATATCTACTCAGCATTAAAGGGCAACTATCATGATTCTGCAAGGCTTTTCTTAATAGCCCAGGGCTGCATTGTGCAATCTCAAAGTAATATACACCAGCCATTTTGAGAGTCAGAAATCTTATCCTTGCCTGAAATATTGGGCTTTGCTTGTCTCAGTGATGCCTTCACAGACATGTGAAGATTCAGTTTACTCAATTAGCATTTATGCAGTCTCTTCAGGTTCAGATTGGCACTTGTCTTGTCTCAGGCTTTTTGCTGTCATGGAACAGCCTAAACAGTGATGCACAGTGTTATGGCTTCCAAATGATCTGAGTATACAGGGTTGCACAAATCCAAGGTTTTGATTACATTGAAATTATATACCAGGGAGCCATTTTGATACATCCTACATAATAATTTGCTAGGATATTTACCAGAAGCCGTCATGAGTAGTAGAGACTGCCCAAACGCACAGAATGCTGGAGGCACGGAATGCTGGGAGTTCTGTGCTGAGAGCATTCTGTGCTTTCGGGCAGTCTCTACAGTTCATGACTGTGTCTGCATTGCGTACCCCTCTGGCGCCCAAAGGGTTAACATCGCCCAGAACTTGGCCCATGTACACAGGCTTTTACACTAGTTCATAGATAATTATATAGGGCTATTCGAAACCATTACATTGTGGTCAAGCCCATGGATTAGTTTCCTGAATAGCATTTTTAAAATTCAAAATTCTTCTTTGTGATCATTTGTTAGTGCACTCACAAATGTTCCCTAAACAAGGCTCCTGAAGTCATAAGGGAGGCAAGTGAGCAACTGCATGTTCCATTGGGCAGGATCAGCATACCTGGGAATGCTTCAGATCTGCCCAGGACACTCCAGCTTTAAAGAGATAGTAATGTTTCACAAAAACAGCAGCTCCAATTAATCTTCATAGCAATTGAGCCATAGAGAGTGTTATTTCAATACTGTGAGAGTTGTAGTTCAAGAGTAATTGAACGATAAAATTTGCCCCTCCCGCCCCTTTTGCCTAGTGTAAACCCCCACTCCTCAGATGTGGAATCCAGTCCATAGACCAGACAGATAACAGAAGGGGACAATCTTGTTACTCTGAGAACAATGAAAGCCATGCCCCCCTTGACAGGTTTTTCAGCTTTTTCCCTTATCTTAATTGAAGATTGTCCCTCTGCAATCTACCTGGGCACCCCCTGCTGCTCTGAGGTGAGCAGTGTTATATCAGTAAAAGGGGTAGGCGGAGGATACTTTATCATTCAATTACTCTTGAACTACAACTCTGACAGAATTGAAATAACACTCTCCAAGGCCCAAATACTATGATGATTAATTAGAGCTGCTTTTATTATGAAACATTACTATTCCTTTAAAGGGATAGTAATGTTTCACAAATAAAGCAGCTCCAATTCATCTTAATAGTATTTGGGCATTGTACAGTGTTATTTCAGTTCTGTCAGAGTTGGAGCTCAAGAGTAATTGAATGATAAAGTATACCCCTCCCACCCCTTTTACCTAGTGTAAGCCAGCTCCTCTCAGATGTGGAATCTGGTCACTTGACCAGACAGTAGGGTGACCACATGTCCCTGATTGTCCAGGACAATCCCTGATTTTAAACATGTGTCCCATGTCCCTGGCAGCCCCCTTCAGGGACAATACAAAGTCCCAGAATGAATACTCCAGAGCACAGCACTGCCCATTGCCTACTCTGACAGAAAGTGAGGCCTCTTCTGGGCTACAAGAAAATGGCCTTCAGACAGAGCTCTAAACACTAGAGGCAGACCCAGCCCTTGTACCTGACATCAACAGGAGAAGTTGTGCAATTGTGCTGCAGTGTAATGCTAGTCTAAGGCTTTGGGCATGATGTTCATTTTCTTGTAGCCTAAAACAACCATCAGATACTATGACAGCAGTGTTTAGAACTCCCCTATAGTTGCCATAGAGCAGAGGACACTTGATTCTGCTGCTCTCATCTTGACAGTGTCCCTGAATGGCAGAATGGAAATGTGGTCACCCTACCAGACAGATCACCCCCTTGACAGGTTTTCCCTTATGCTCATTGAAGATTGTCCCTCTCTGTGATCCACCTGGACACCACCTTTCTGTTCTGAGGTGAGAAGTGTTACATCAGTAAAAGGGATGGGAGAGGGATACTTTATCATTCAATTATTCTTGAACTACAACTCTGACAGTATTGAAATAACACTCTCTACGTCCCAAATATTATGAAGATTAATTGGAGCTGCTTTTATTGTAAAACAATACTATTTCATTAGCCCCTCCATTGTCAGTGTGGCTTGAATTAACTGTACTGGAAGGTGAAGGGTTAGTCAAGTGAGACATTTTTAAAATGTTTTTAAGGTCAAAATGACCCCAAAATGATGGGGGGCAACATTATTGCATCCTCACCACATCATTATTTTAACACCACCATATAAATTTAATTGCACACAGAATTAAAAATAAAATTAATATGGGATCTGTAGCTCCCCCCAAAAAATAGTAACCTCTACCCTTCCTACCAACAGAAAGTATGTAATATAATGAATATGGGTCAGGAAAGCCATATTATTATTATTAATCTTTATTTATATAGAGCCAACAAATTCCGCAGCGCTTTACAATAGGGAATAGACATACAGAGGTATTAAATAGTACAATCAAATGTGGAGAACAGAAGGATCAGAGGGCCCTGCTCGTGAGAGCTTACAGTCTAGAGGAAGGTAGGTATGACAGAAGGAGAAAGTGTTGCTGGGTGTAAGTGCCTCCTGCCACCTGACCTGCCAGTCACTGGGTGGGAGTGAGAAGTGCTGTTGAGTGCAGTGGTCAAGGAAAGGGGTGATTCTTAGTGATATTGTTTATGGAGCAGTTGATAGGCTTCCCTGAAGAGGTGAGTTTTCAGGGAGCGTCTGAAGATCTGAAGGCTGGGTGAGAGTCTGATTGGGCGGGGGAGGGAATTCCAGAGCTGAGGTGCAGCACGGGAGAAGTCCTGTAGGCGGGAGTGGGAGGATGTGGTAAGAGCCGTGGAGAGGAGAAGGCCATGTGCAGAGAGAAGATGGTGAGAGGGAGTGTATTTTGTATTTAATTCTGTATGCTAATGGGAGCCAGTGTAGGGAGTGACAGAGGGGTGTGGTGTCAGAGAAGGTGCTCAAGGAAGGGGTACCAGATCCTCTTCCTCTACCCTCCCTATCAGGAAAAGTGTTAGAAAATATTTATATGGGGTCATGAGACCTCATATTAATCCATAAATTACCCATGGAAGCGGCCTATGTGCCAAAATATATATATATTTTTTTCTCTTCAGTGAGGGAACAACATTTTTCTCCTTCGGTTAAAAAAAATTTGATCATGGCCCTATATTGATTCTTAACAATCTGCATCATGAGGAGATACCTCTCAACAATTTGTTTAATACCATTTTTGCTTTAAATAATAAAACATGTATTTTATGCAGAATTAACCACTCAGTTTCTGGAGCAGTTTGAACACATTGACTGAAATTCATTTTGAGCGAATCCAGCAATGGAGGGGTTAACTGTAAGCAATGACGGGCTGGGCCATCTATGGTCCACTAGGGAAGTGAAATGTAAGGGCCCACTTCATGTGCGTGAGTGTGAGTTTTTGTGCATATATTGCCACTTTTTTATTAAGCCATGATAAGTCTCATTAAGATTTTTGTGTGCTGTAAAATGGCGCATACTCCTCAAAGTAAAAGAGTCAGTTACTTTCTCAGTATATGTGTGCACATTCTGTTTTTTACAGAGTATTTTTACTCTTATTTTGGAAAGGCCAGAAAGCCAAACACATAGCCGTGCAGTGGTCCACTATATTTCAAGAGTGAGTGGTGTATGCCCACATTCCTTACCAGCATAGTCTGGGGAATACATGGTTGGCAATCCTTAAAAATATTTTATGGGCAAGAACTGCAAGGAAATCTACTGATATATTTATATATCATATATCGCCACCTGCAGTAAATTTAATGTAATGCAGCTATTTAAAAAGTGATTAAACGAATGGTGGTGGAAAACAAAAAAACAGATAACCCTGCTGAACTAGCACTCACTCTTGTAAGCTGCAAATCCCTGTGAAATTGAGCATATGGAATGCCCTATGTAAAGAGGCACATGACTCAGAATATAACAAAATATCAAAAACGTTTATTACATATAGTACAAATCAACGTTTTATAACAAGAGACTCACATTTAAAACATAAAAACAGATGACACACCAGAGGGGTACACTGGTGTACCAAATAGCAAAGAATGACACCTACAAATTTATAACAGACACATCTGAATACAAAATCTAAATAAATGAAGCAACAGGGTCTCCAAATAGCCTATTATATATCCTAAATAGGAAATCTGGAGGAAAGAGGGACAATACTCTCTTACTCTATAGGTAAACACTAGTGATGAGCGAGCACCCCAATGCTCGGGTGTTCGGGTGCTCTGACCGAGCACCCCCGGAGGCTCAAGTGCTCGGCCGAGCACCCGAGCCCCATTGAAGTTAATGGGAGGACTCGAGCATTACACCAGGCACCCCCTGCTCTGATGAGGGGAGGGTGCCTGGTCCATAGGAAAAGGGAAGAAAATGATGGAAACACCACAGAAATGGTTCAGGGACAGCATAGGGAGGATGTATGGATGCATCTTGGACTCCAACATTGCTGCTGGGAACGATCTTTCGCCCGTAGTACGCCATTTTTACAGACTGACCGTAAAACACACAAAAAGGAAAATAAAAACGACTTTAGGCGAAAAATTGTTACCAAACAATATTTGCTGTATATTTACTTGTATATCATCTGCAAATTCTCCCAAAAATTTCCTCGATTTTTCTGAAGTGAGGCCATGATTAAGAGGGAAATGTGCGCAGAGGCAAATTCTCCCAAAAATTTCCTTGATTTTTCTGAACTGAGGCCATGATTAAGAGGGAAACGTGCGCAGAGGCAAATTCTCCCAAAAATTTCCTTGATTTTATTGAACTGAGGCCATGATTAAGAGGGAAACGTGCGCAAAGACAAATTCTCCCAAAAATTTCCTCGATTTTTCTGAACTGGGGCCATGATTAAGAGGGAAACGTGCGCTGAGCCGACCATCTAAAACATTATGGGTGAGGGTCTGCTGCGGAGCTGACCATCCTAAACATTATATGCGAAGGCCCGCTAGAGAGCTGACGCTATAAAACATTATATGAGAGGGCCCGCTAGAGAGCTGACCCAATAAAACATTATATAAGAAGGCCCGCTGGTGAGCTGACCTATACCAAAAGTTGTCAAACAGGGCCCGCTGGTGAGCTGGCCCTATATAAAAATTATATCACAGGGCCCGCTGGTGAGCTGGCCCTATATAAAAATTATAGCACAGGGCATATGGAAGAGGAGGAGGAGGATGAGAAGATTAATAGTCAACCATATACCCGTTTTTTGGGTGGAAGGGGTGAATGGGAATACAGAGTATTCCCATCATTGTAAATAACATATATAAAGTGAGTTTATGTTCCCCCAGGGCTTTCCTCCAGTGGAGTGGAGAAGTCAGGGGAAATCCAGGCCTTGTTCATTTTTATAAGTGTCAACCTATCAGCATTGTCGGTGGAAAGGCGGATACGCTTATCTGTTATGATGCCACCAGCAGCACTAAATACCCGCTCAGACAGAACGCTGGCGGCAGGGCAGGCCAGCACCTCCAAGGCGTAGAGTGCCAGTTCATACCACGTGTCCAGCTTGGACACCCAGTAGTTGTAAGGCACAGAGGGATCATTGAGGACGCTGACACGGTCTGCTATGTACTCCTTCACCATCTTCCAAAACTTTTCCCTCCTTGTGACACTAGGCTGCGCATCAGGGTGAGGGTGCTGGCGGGGTGTCATGAAGGTGTCCCACGCCTTGGAGAGTGTTGCCCTGCCTTTGTCGGAACTGCTGTGTGCTCCCCTTTTCTCCCCTTCTCGGTTGGCCAAGGTAGCACGTACTCTGCCGCCAGCATTGTCAGATGGAAAATTTTGGAGCAATTTTTCGACAAGAACCTTCTGGTATTGCACCATTTTGCTTGTCCTCTCCACCGGAGGAATGAGAGATGAGAAATTCTCTTTGTAGCGGGGGTCCAGAAGGGTGAACACCCAGTAATCCGTGTTGTCTAAAATGCGTATAACGCGTGGGTCACGGGAAAGGCAGCCTAACATAAAGTCAGCCATGTGTGCCAGAGTACCAACAGGCAAGATTTCGCTGTCCTCACCAGGAGGATGACTCTCAATCTCCTCATCCTCTTCCTCCTCTTCTGCCCACCCACGCTGAAGAGATGGAACTAAAGTTCCATGGCTACCCTCTGTAGCGGAGGCAACCGTGTCTTCCTCCTCCTCCTCCTCCTCCTCCGCCTCCTCCAATTGTCGCTGAGAAGACGAAGTGAGGGTGCTCTGGCTATCACCTTGTGTAAGCTCTTCCTCCCGCATTTCCACCTCTTCCACATGCAAAGCGTCGGTTTTAATTGTGAGCAGCGAGCGTTTCAGTAGACACAGAAGTGGGATGGTTACACTGATAATAGCGTTATCGCCGCTCACCATCTGTGTCGATTCCTCAAAATTGCGTAAAACCTCACAGAGGTCTGACATCCATTCCCACTCCTCACTTCTGATTACAGGAAGTTGAACGGAGAGGCGACGACCGTGTAACAGCTGGTACTCCACTACTGCCCTCTGCTGCTCACAAAGCCGGGCCAACATGTGGAAGGTGGAGTTCCAGCGCGTGCTTACGTCACACAGCAGCCGGTGAGCTGGCAATTGTAAGCGCTGCTGCAGCTTCAACAGGCCGGCTGAAGCTGTAGATGACTTACGGAAATGTGCACACACGCGGCGCACCTTGGTCAAGAGATCATGCACATTGGGGTAGGTTTTTAGAAATCGCTGAACCACTAAATTAAATACATGCGCTAGGCATGGTACGTGTGTGAGCTTGCCGAGCTCCAAAGCCGCCACCAAGTTACGCCCATTATCACACACAACCATGCCTGGTTGCAGGTTGAGTGGCGAGAGCCACTGCTCGGTCTGGTGACTAATCCCCTGCAACAGCTCTGAGGCCGTGTGCTTTTTGTCCCCAAGGCAGATCAGCTTCAGCACGGCCTGTTGACGCTTCCCCACTGCAGTGCTACACTGCTTCCAGCTACTGGCTGATGGGGGAGTGGCGCTGCGTGTAGAGAATTCGGAGGTGGAAACGGAGGAGGAGGAGCCAATAACGTAGGTGCTGGCGGAAACCCTGATGGAGGTAGGGCCCGCAATCCTCGGCGTGGGTAGCACCCGTGCCATCCCAGGGTCCGAGTCGCTCCCAGCCTCCACGACATTCACCCAGTGTGCCGTCAGGGAAATGTAGCGTCCCTGGCCACAAGCACTTGTCCATGTGTCAGTCGTTAAGTGGACCTTCCCAGTAACTGCGTTGGTCAGGGCACGGGTGATGTTACGGGACACATGGTGGTGTAATGCGGGGATGGCACACCGGGAAAAGTAGTGGCGGCTGGGGACCGCGTACCGAGGGACAGCTGCTGCCATCAGGCTGCGGAAGGACTCAGTGTCCACAAGCCTAAATGGCAGCATTTCGATGGCCAGTAATTTGGAAAGGTGTGAGGTTAGTGCTATGGCCTGTGGGTGGGTGGCTGGGTATTTTTGCTTGCGCTCAAATGACTGGGGTAACGACATTTGGACGCTGTGCTGGGACAGGGAAGTGGATGTGGTCGCTGATGGTGCTTCAGATGGTACAGGTGCAGGGCGGGAGGTATGCGGGCCTGCGCCTTCGACAGGCGATTGGCCGGCACCGAAAACAGGGGAAGAGGAGGCAGTGGTGTGGCCTGCAGACACAGATGGGCGATCCAGGCGTTCCTCCCACTTATTACGGTGCTTGGATGCCATGTGTCGGATCATGCTGGTGGTGGTGAGGTTTCTAGTGTTCATGCCTCGGCTCATTCTGGTGTGGCACAGGTTGCAAACTACAATTCTTTTGTCGTCCGCACTTTCCTTAAAAAAACGCCATACCGCGGAACACCTACTCCTTGGCAAGGTAGATTTACGCAAGGGGGTGCTCCGTGGAACATTTGCGGGCCGGTTTGGTGCGGTCCGCCTTCTTTCTGTAGCCACACCACTGCCTCTTCCAGCTTGTTGCGGTGCTGCAGATGGCTCACCCTCAGGACTGCTGTCATCGCTTGGCTCTACACCTTCCCAGGTGGGGTCAGTCACCTCATCGTCCACCAAGTCCTCCTCCACTTCCTCACTCTGATCATCCTCCTCATGTCTTGATCCCATCACATACTCAGTCATTGACAACTGTATAACATCCTCCTCAACAAGGTCTTGAGACAGTAATAGTGGTTGATTTAATGGCAACTGTGTCTCATCATCATCATCATCCACTACTTCCTTTGACCTTAAATGCCGTTCACATCTGTCATCTTCTTGTGATTGGGTACCCTCTAGAGGTTGTGAATCAGGGCATAAGATGTCATGTTCCTCTGCAAGCGTGCTTGGAGAGAGGGTCAAATGAAGGATTGGTGATGAGACGAGCTCATCACTATATCCCAGTGTGGGATCACTTCTTTGACCAGACCGTCTATGGTGGGAGGAAGGATGATCAGAGTGAGGATTATGTTGACCAGACTCTTGGCTACTGAGAGTGGACTTGGTGGAAGACAGGGTGGTGCTTAACCGACTGGAAGCAGTATCAGCTGACATCCAACCGACCACCTGTTCGCAGTGGTCGGACCTCGAGAGTGATGTCCTGCGACGCCCTGTAAAATGAGACATGAAGCTAGGTATGGTGGATGTCTTTCTTTCTTGTGCTCTGGCACCAGGCACAGTTTCTCCGCGTCCTGACCCGCGCCCTGAACTATCAGGATCACGTCCACTTCCCCATCCCTTTTTACCCGCCTTCTTCATCTTACACGGAATATGTGACTTTGATATTTTAGTTTGAAGACTTAACAGTATTTCTTCCTATTCTGCAACTGTGCACAGTACACAGAATAGGCTGCTAAACTGCGGTGACGCACACTGAATGGAATATGTGACTTTGATATTTTACTTTGAAGACTTAACAGTATTTCTTCCTATTCTGTAACTGTGCAGAGTACACAGAATAGGCTGCTAAACTGCGGTGACGCACACTGAATGGAATATGTGACTTTGATATTTGAGTTTGAAGACTTAACAGTATTTCTTCCTATTCTGCAACTGTGCAGAGTACACAGAATAGGCTGCTAAACTGCGGCGAAGCACACTGAATGGAATATGTGACTTTGATATTTGAGTTTGAAGACTTAACAGTATTTCTTCCTATTCTGCAACTGTGCAGAGTACACAGAATAGGCTGCTAAACTGCGGTGACGCACACTGAATGGAATATGTGACTTTGATATTTTAGTTTGAAGACTTAACAGTATTTCTTCCTATTCTGCAACTGTGCAGAGTACACAGAATAGGCTGCTAAACTGCGGCGAAGCACACTGAATGGAATATGTGACTTTGATATTTGAGTTTGAAGACTTAACAGTATTTCTTCCTATTCTGCAACTGTGCAGAGTACACAGAATAGGCTGCTAAACTGCGGTGACGCACACTGAATGGAATGTGTGACTTTGATATTTTACTTTGAAGACTTAACAGTATTTCTTCCTATTCTGCAACAGTGCAGAGTACACAGAATAGGCTGCTAAACTGCGGTGACGCACACTGAATGGAATATGTGACTTTGATATTTTACTTTGAAGACTTAACAGTATTTCTTCCTATTCTGCAACTGTGCAGAGTACACAGAATAGGCTGCTAAACTGCGGCGAAGCACACTGAATGGAATATGTGACTTTGATATTTGAGTTTGAAGACTTAACAGTATTTCTTCCTATTCTGCAACTGTGCAGAGTACACAGAATAGGCTGCTAAACTGCGGCGAAGCACACTGAATGGTATATGTGACTTTGATATTTTAGTTTGAAGACTTAACAGTATTACTTCCTATTCTGCAACTGTGCAGAGTACACAGAATAGGCTGCTAAACTGCGGTGACGCACACTGAATGGAATATGTGACTTTGATATTTGAGTTTGAAGACTTAACAGTATTTCTTCCTATTCTGCAACTGTGCAGAGTACACAGAATAGGCTGCTAAACTGCGGTGACGCACACTGAATGGAATATGTGACTTTGATATTTTACTTTGAAGACTTAACAGTATTTCTTCCTATTCTGCAACTGTGCAGAGTACACAGAATAGGCTGCTAAACTGCGGCGAAGCACACTGAATGGAATATGTGACTTTGATATTTGAGTTTGAAGACTTAACAGTATTTCTTCCTATTCTGCAACTGTGCAGAGTACACAGAATAGGCTGCTAAACTGCGGTGACACACACTGAATGGAATATGTGACTTTGATATTTGAGTTTGAAGACTTAACAGTATTTCTTCCTATTCTGCAACTGTGCAGAGTACACAGAATAGGCTGCTAAACTGCGGTGACGCACACTGAATGGAATATGTGACTTTGATATTTTACTTTGAAGACTTAACAGTATTTCTTCCTATTCTGCAACTGTGCAGAGTACACAGAATAGGCTTCTAAACTGCGGTGACGCACACTGAATGGAATATGTGACTTTGATATTTTAGTTTGAAGACTTAACAGTATTTCTTCCTATTCTGCAACTCTGCACAGTACACAGAATGTGCTGCTAAACTGCGGCGAAGCACACTGAATGGAATATGTGACTTTGATATTTGAGTTTGAAGACTTAACAGTATTTCTTCCTATTCTGCAACTCTGCACAGTACACAGAATGTGCTGCTAAACTGCGGCGAAGCACACTGAATGGAATATGTGACTTTGATATTTTAGATTGAAGACTTAACAGTATTTCTTCCTATTCTGCAACTATGCACAGTACACAGAATGTGCTGCTAAACTGCGGCGAAGCACACTGAATGGAATATGTGACTTTGATATTTGAGTTTGAAGACTTAACAGTATTTCTTCCTATTCTGCAACTCTGCACAGTACACAGAATGTGCTGCTAAACTGCGGCGAAGCACACTGAATGGAATATGTGACTTTGATATTTGAGTTTGAAGACTTAACAGTATTTCTTCCTATTCTGCAACTGTGCAGAGTACACAGAATAGGCTGCTAAACTGCGGTGACGCACACTGAATGGAATATGTGACTTTGATATTTTACTTTGAAGACTTAACAGTATTTCTTCCTATTCTGCAACTGTGCAGAGTACACAGAATAGGCTGCTAAACTGCGGTGACGCACACTGAATGGAATATGTGACTTTGATATTTTACTTTGAAGACTTAATAGTATTTCTTCCTATTCTGCAACTGTGCAGAGTACACAGAATAGGCTGCTAAACTGCGGCGAAGCACACTGAATGGAATATGTGACTTTGATATTTGAGTTTGAAGACTTAACAGTATTTCTTCCTATTCTGCAACTGTGCAGAGTATACAGAATAGGCTGCTAAACTGCGGTGACGCACACTGAATGGAATATGTGACTTTGATATTTTACTTTGAAGACTTAACAGTATTTCTTCCTATTCTGCAACTGTGCAGAGTACACAGAATAGGCTGCTAAACTGCGGTGACGCACACTGAATGGAATATGTGACTTTGATATTTTACTTTGAAGACTTAACAGTATTTCTTCCTATTCTGCAACTGTGCAGAGTACACAGAATAGGCTGCTAAACTGCGGCGAAGCACACTGAATGGAATATGTGACTTTGATATTTGAGTTTGAAGACTTAACAGTATTTCTTCCTATTCTGCAACTGTGCAGAGTACACAGAATAGGCTGCTAAACTGCGGCGAAGCACACTGAATGGTATATGTGACTTTGATATTTTAGTTTGAAGACTTAACAGTATTTCTTCCTATTCTGCAACTGTGCAGAGTACACAGAATAGGCTGCTAAACTGCGGTGACGCACACTGAATGGAATATGTGACTTTGATATTTGAGTTTAAAGACTTAACAGTATTTCTTCCTATTCTGCAACTGTGCAGAGTACACAGAATAGGCTGCTAAACTGCGGTGACGCACACTGAATGGAATATGTGACTTTGATATTTTACTTTGAAGACTTAACAGTATTTCTTCCTATTCTGCAACTGTGCAGAGTACACAGAATAGGCTGCTAAACTGCGGCGAAGCACACTGAATGGAATATGTGACTTTGATATTTGAGTTTGAAGACTTAACAGTATTTCTTCCTATTCTGCAACTGTGCAGAGTACACAGAATAGGCTGCTAAACTGCGGTGACGCACACTGAATGGAATATGTGACTTTGATATTTTAGTTTGAAGACTTAACAGTATTTCTTCCTATTCTGCAACTGTGCAGAGTACACAGAATAGGCTGCTAAACTGCGGTGACGCACACTGAATGGAATATGTGACTTTGATATTTTACTTTGAAGACTTAACAGTATTTCTTCCTATTCTGCAACTGTGCAGAGTACACAGAATAGGCTGCTAAACTGCGGTGACGCACACTGAATGGAATATGTGACTTTGATATTTTAGTTTGAAGACTTAACAGTATTTCTTCCTATTCTGCAAGTCTGCACAGTACACAGAATGTGCTACTAAACTGCGGCGAAGCACACTGAATGGAATATGTGACTTTGATATTTGAGTTTGAAGACTTAACAGTATTTCTTCCTATTCTGCAACTCTGCACAGTACACAGAATGTGCTGCTAAACTGCGGCGAAGCACACTGAATGGAATATGTCACTTTGATATTTTAGTTTGAAGACTTAACAGTATTTCTTCCTATTCTGCAACTCTGCACAGTACACAGAATGTGCTGCTAAACTGCGGCGAAGCACACTGAATGGAATATGTGACTTTGATATTTGAGTTTGAAGACTTAACAGTATTTCTTCCTATTCTGCAACTGTGCAGAGTACACAGAATGTGCTGCTAAACTGCGGCGAAGCACACTGAATGGAATATGTGACTTTGATATTTGAGTTTGAAGACTTAACAGTATTTCTTCCTATTCTGCAACTCTGCACAGTACACAGAATGTGATGCTAAACTGCGGCGAAGCACACTGAATGGAATATGTGACTTTGATATTTTAGTTTGAAGACTTAACAGTATTTCTTCCTATTCTGCAACTCTGCACAGTACACAGAATGTGCTGCTAAACTGCGGCGACGCACACTGAATGGAATATGTGACTTTGATATTTTAGTTTGAAGACTTAACAGAATGTGCTCTAATCTGCAACTTTGCACACTAAACAGAATGTGCTCTAATCTGCAACTTTGCACACTAAACAGAATGTGCTCTAATCTGCAACTTTGCACACTAAACAGAATGTGCTCTAATCTGCAACTTTGCACACTAAACAGAATATATGAAATTTTTTTTTTTTTTGTTTTTTTCCCCCCACACAA
Source organism: Rhinophrynus dorsalis (assembly GCA_037306005.1). NCBI lineage: Eukaryota > Metazoa > Chordata > Amphibia > Anura > Rhinophrynidae > Rhinophrynus > Rhinophrynus dorsalis. The sequence goes on along the minus strand of CM074719.1, from coordinate 564,535,525 downwards.
AATAACCTGCTGCCCCCACACACAGTAGTCCTAAAAAGGACTTTTGGTTCTTTTTTTTCACAAATTTGCTTGTCTTCTCCCTACACTGACTTTCCCTTCCTATCCTCATCTCTCCCTGGCTAAGACTGAGCCGAACTCGCTGGTCAGGTGCTATACAGCACCAGACCACGGGTTCTGGCCAGCCAATCAGTGTAATGCCAGCAGCCAACATGGCTGCTGGCATTACACTGATGTCAGAGCCTCCCTGCACGTTTATTGGCTGCGCAGCAGCCACAAAACGTGCGGGGAGGAGACCCGAACATGGCGGGCGAGCACATGCGGTACTCGTACGAGTACCGCCATGTGCCGAGCAGAGCGATGCTCGAGCCGATCCGAGCATCGGCCGAGCATGCTCGCTCAACACTAGTAAACACCACTAAAGAAAATATGCAATAAATACAGTCAAATATGTGAACATTCTCAAAAATACAAGTGCAAAAATATAGAAACAATACTAAATTCCCTCTAGTGAATATGCTAGGTGAATACAAAGAGCAAGGCCTTGCGGCGAAACGCGTTGGGATATGTGGCTTCTCCTGGAGGGGTGACTGCTGTACCTTAGTCCATGTTTGGAGGTTGGATTAGTTATCCCTTGCTGTATAGTTTCTTTAGTGGTGTTTACCTATAGGGTAAGAGAATATTATTCCTCTTTTATGCAGATTTCCTATTTAGGATATATAATAGGTAGGCTATTTGGAGACCCTGTTGTTTCATTTATTTAGATTTGTCTGTTATACATTTTTAGGGGTCATTCTTTGCTATTTGGTACACCAGTGTACCCCTCTGGTGTGTCATCTGTTTTTAGTTTTGTTTTAAATGTGAGTCTCTTATTATAAAACATTGATTTGTAATATATGGAATAAACTTTTTTGATATTTTGTTCTATTCTGAGTTGTGTGCCTCTTTATATAGGACTTCTTTGTTGGGGTTTTCTATGATTCCTTGAATTACATGTACAGAATTTTTGTCCTTTGAGAGCACCGGACTATTGTAGTCCTAATATACACTCAGTTTGGGTACATATGACTAGTGCGAGCCTTCTCTATGCTTATCATATGGAATGCCAACATACAATTTTAGAATATAAGACTTAACCTTTAATAAAGCTCTTTAAAGACATATAAAAAGAGGCAAATTAATAAAAACTACCACAAGGACAGAATAGCTGATTAATTCAAACTAGCCTCGTCTTCTAGGGCATATACTGGCTTGCTAAATATAATGCACAAAGAGGAATGTTGTGAAATTGTCACAATAAATTAGTACATGTATCACTAAATCTTGTCAACAAAATGAAATATCACCTGGGTTTTTACAGCTTGCTAAGCTATCCCCTAGGTGTAAATCTCAGGGAGATCAGCTGGATACATATCAAAGCAAATAATGGTTTGCTGGTATTGCTTCCAGAGGATCTTTTTTCGTTTTCCATTGCATATTTTCCTCAGTAACACCGGCCATCGTTAGTCTGATCCTTTAAAGACATATATTGTAGACATATTGTCTGAGGTTTGTGAGTGCATTGGTACATTTTTGTGTTTTGCATTAAATGAATAGTAACCTTTTATTTTAACTTTACCTGTTCTGCAAGTATATAATATATAACGTCAAATTACGTATAATTATTTTTTCATCTTCACCTTTTTTACACTATTATGTGTTATATCCCTGACAGTAAGCTCCCTGGATTTGTGTTTCCAGGAAACTTTCTGATCAGCTGATCTTCAAAGCAGTTATAATAATCCTTCAGAATCAGTTTAAATACTCAAACTTCATTTCATTCCTCTAATTTACAGTAATGAACACAATATCATGTTAAGTACAGTCAAGTCTTTATGTTTCATCAGAATGGACAACTCCAAAAGACAATACTTATTTAGTACTTATTATGTGCAATTATGAGTACTCAAGTAGATATTACACTTGTCATAACTTCCTATTTTCTCTACTTTTCTGTGTGTGCTTTCAGAAGGTCAGTTTCAGAGGTAGAGACACTGGCGTACGGAGGTACAGACACTGGCATACAGAGGTACAGACACTGGGGGACACTCCCTCGCCCGGTGTCCACAAGCAGCAAGCTGAGGTCTGTGCCTTCTTCTGCACAGGCCTCTAGGTGCTGAGCTCCCTCGTCAGTACTCTAGTAATGCAGTGCTCTGCATTACTGAAGAGAGGACCACACAGAAGCGCCAGCTTCTGAGGTCTGTGCAGAAGGAGGCACAAACCTCTCCTGCCATGCCGCTGGACCACCAGGGAGGTAGGAGATGGACACTGGGTGGGGGGGGTCAATGTGGAGGCAATGTGGATATTGGAGGCAATGTGGATATTGGGTGCAATGTGGGGGCAATGTGGAGATTGTGGGCAACTTGGAGGCAATTTGGGGGCAATGTGGAAGCAGTGTGGCGGCAATGTGGAGGCAATGTAGGGGTAAAGTGGAGGCAATGTGGGGGCCATGTGGAGATTGAGGGCAATGTGGAGATTGAGGGCAATGTGGAGGCAATGTGGATATTGGGGGAAATGCGGGGGCAATGTGGATATTGGGGCAATGTGGAGGGTGGCCATTGGGGGGGCAATGTGGAGATAGCCAGTGGAGGTGGCCAATGGGGGGGGGGCAATGTGGTCGGGGGGGCCCATGGCAAGTTTTGCACCAGGGCCCGATGGCTTCTAGTTGCGCCTCTGGGTACAGAAATATCTGGTGTGCACCAGGCGCCTTCTGCTGCAGATGGCTTCACCTTGTGTTCCCAACATTCCCACCTGACAGGAAGGAACCTGTGTTCAGTTGGTCTGTGAAGAGTGAGGCTGTGCTTTGTGTATACACTTTGTAAATGTGTCTGCTTTTCCCACAAATAGGAAGTTTGGTTGGTGATGAAGAGAGTTGTATTATCCAAGCTCTAAAGGTCCTATACTTTAGACTAACAATTAATTACACAGGTACACAGAAAATTCTTTGAAAAACTATGTTTGTTACCACAAAATGAACACTAACACCTAAACCAGCTTTAAATGTTCTTCTTTCTTTATTGGTGGTCTTCAATGCATGAAGATCTTCTGGGAAACAAACACCTAAAAATGATCCACTAGTTTATATGTTTACTAGTTGAAGAGCCCGTGTACATGGGCCACAGTGCCACCCAGCAACGGCCGTGGTGAAGTCATGCACAGTAAAGACTGCCCATGCCGCAGCTGATATGGAGTGGGGCGCTCCGAATTCAGACTGTAGTCCTCTCTCTGAGTTCGGAGCTCCCCTCTACGTTACCAGCCACGGCTTGGGTAGTCTGTACTGCACATGACTGCAGCACACACAGCGGACTGTACTGCGCATGACAGCTTCTGACAAACATACATTTAGCAAATTATTACATAGGATATGTTTCAGTTTTTATTATTACTATTTTTATTTTGTATTCCAAAGCCTATTTGTAGCCTGTCTTGTAACCTCACCCTTCCGTTTACCTACCATTCACTCCAACCAATCCAGCATCACCCACACATCTCCACGATTCAGTCCTCAAATCCTTGCTCTCCCCTCACAACTCTCCGCCTCCCCATGCAGAGATGAAATACTTCTTCTTTGAGGCAGTATTATAAACCCAATTTAGAAAGAGACTAGTATAGAAAAAATTATACCTTTATTGTCTGAGTAGCTCTGAGATGCATGCTTTCAAAACAACTTAGGTCTCTTCTTCAGGCATAAGATTAGTTAGCCAATAAAGGTATCATTTTTACTCTACCAGTCTCTTGCTTTTTCTATGGCTAACACATGCTTAACCAAAACCCAGGTTAAGCATACACGCAGTGTCTGTCTATCAGCACCAGTGTAATTTACACACAGTTAATAGTGCTTTGAATCTTGTCAGTGATGTTGTTCTGCTGTGATCCATAATTATACATGCATCATCCTGAAAGTTGACAAGCAAACATTTTGTGTATCTAACACAATGTTTCCTCTTATACACTGTGAAATTAAATAAAAAGCATTTACTAAAAATATCTGGGTAAAATACAATTACAATTCTGTACTTCATGCACCATGAGATAAAATTCTCCATTTGTTTACTGAGGCTTAAAGGGATAGTAATACTTTATTATTACTAATCCCCATATTGTAGATATTTGAAAAAGATTGCCCCCAGGTTCATCTCTCAAACCTTTATGGTTTGAGAGATAACCGAACACAAAGTCCCCCCCCCCCTTCCCTGAAGTCAGCGTTGTACTGACTTAGGGTGAAGTCTGTCATACGACAGGCTTGCAGCTCTGCAGCAGAGCCGAGATCGCTTTAGGGAAAAATTATTATTTCACTGAAACGGTCTTCTACATGTGATTGGTTTGTAAGCACATGTAGAATACCATTTCAGTGAAATAATTCTTTTTTACTAATGCGATCTCGGCTCTGCTGCAGAGCCATCTGATGAAAAATAAAACTGGATATCCCTGCAGTTAGTACAACGCTGACTTCAGGGTAGGGTGAGGGAGGGGGAACTTTGCGTTCAGTTATCTCTCAAACCATGAAGGTTTGAGAGATGAACCTGGGGGCTATTAAATTCTTTTGCAAATATTTACAATATGGGGAATAGTAATATTAAAGTATTACTATCCCTTTAAAATCTAGCCTTTCATATGCTCTGTTGGAGCAGCCATTCCTGCCTAACACCTCCTAATGTAAATCAAAAGTCAGAGATGCTCAACTAGGAACAAACCTGCAATACTAATTTGCAGGCTCTATAGGAATGGTGTCCTGCCCAGGGTGCAATCTCTTTTAGCCCCCTAGTGCCTTTCACAGAGAGCAAATATCCTAAAGCATATTATACTGGTCCTGCCATTACAGCAGTCCAACCATGAAATGCCAGGCAATTACTCTCTGAACAAGAGAAGCAGCCAACCCCAGACATATGTTTTGGCCTTGTTGGGCCTCGTCAGTGAGGTGCAGCTGATCTCTCTATGCACTGTGGGCAAGGGGTCCAATGCTGGATTCCCCTATTACCCTGGGGTGACTAATCCCAAGGGAAATTTGCATATCAAAAGTCAGAGATGCTCAAATAGGAACGAACCTGCAATACAAATTTGCAGGCTCTATAGGAATGGTGTCCTACCCAGGGTGCATTTAATAACAACAATCCACTTAGCTTACTACATCCAAAAATACTACCGGCCCTGTGCATTTTCCCTTACTCTTGGATCAAGTGGCAACATGTTCAATCAGAATGGATGTCATGCCCTTGAGTGTGGACATGACAGTTACTAGCAGGACCTAATCTCTACCAGTGGTAATCTGATCACTTGAAATAACTTTAACTACTTGCTCTCCCCTAGACTTGTGCACGGGCAAAATTTTCGATTAAATTCGAATTCGGACAAATTTTTTTTTTCTAATTCAGATGATCCTAATTTCAGACCGGGCCTATTCGATTCGAACGAAATTCTGATCCATTCCGAATTATTCGGCCGAATTTAACATGGGTTAAATTATAGCAGTGCGCCTCCGTGCACGCTGCTATCATTCTTTGCAGACAGGGTGTGCCTATAGAAAAAGATCCATCCCAAAAACGGACATTGTCATACATTGCCAGTCTGTGCATGTCACCTCTACTCCAGCATGGGATGCCAGTCACAATGCAAACGTCGAACATCGAGAACCCATGCCTGTCCTTCAATATAGCATATGTTCGAACATCGAGAACCCATGCCTGTCATTCAATTTAGCATATGCTCGAACATCGAAAACCCGTGCCTGTCACATCCTACTCAACATAAGTGGTCGACTCGAACATGGACAAACTACATGTCACATTCTATGTTAGTACATGGGTAAAGATTAAGGTTTCATTTTGTGGTACCAGCCTCCTACCCTACTGTCCCTCTTTAGTACCCAAATTCCTCTCTCTCATTTTCCTATCCTGATTTCCCCTCATATCAGATAAGTCTATGTGTATATACATTGTAGTGTTTCATACTACATCAAGAATAAACATCAATAATTGTTTAAACTGCAGTATGTGTGTCTAAACTAATTTGTGTATTGAAAATACATTAACCCCATCGCGACAAAAACTGTCACTTAGTGACAGAGGACGTACCTGGTAAGTCCCGGAAGTCATTCGCTAGAATGAAGAAGAAGAAAAATCCGTCGTTAAGTGCCGGGCGCATGCGCGCGGTCGGTCATTAAGGGGTTAATCTTGTGCTAAATCATCACCTCACTTAACCCTTCTCAGAGACTGACAGAATTGGAACGAAGTGCCAACTTGCCTTTGATTCAAGGATCGCAAATTGTGGCAAGCATTAACTCGGGACAATTGTCCATGCACTCTTCCATGCGCCGAGTAAGTTCCTTCTTCAACCTTGTTAGAAGGGCAGCAACATCTGGAAGAATATTACCCTCAGCACCAGGCAAGAGTTCCCTATGGGAAAGGAAATCATCCAATTTTAAGGAGAGGTGCATGAAGAGGGGAATCACTTCTGCCAGACTAGCGTTCTCTTTGCTCAAAAGTTCCATCAAAGCACGGAAAGGCGTAAGGACTGTCACTACCTGTTCCATCAGGGCCCAGTCACCCCTGCCCAGTGTTCTGTGACTGTCAATGAAATGGTGACATGACATTGCATAAATTGCCTTTTTCTGCTCCAGGATACGCTATAGCATATCTAAGGTGTAGTTCCACCTGGTCCCAACATCTTGTTTTAGGCGGTGCTCTGGGAGGTCTGCCTTTTTCTGTTCCTCCCTGAGTAGCTGGCTATCTTTGACGCTCCGATGGAAGTAGCCAGAAATTTGTCGGCATGACTGCCATCCTCAAGAGCAGCCTTCACTTCTAGATGCAGAACATGCGCTGAGCAGCGCACACCCACAAATCTGCCATCCCGGAGAGCCTTGATCATGTTAGCTGCACCATCAGTAACCACAAACCCCATTTGCACCTGTGTGCCTGCCTGCTCCCCTAGCCATTGCGCCACCATGTTCTGCAGTGCTTTGCGAATGTTATCTGAGGTGTGTTGCTGATCCATTACCTCAGCATGGAGGAGGAAAGAGAGGTACCCTGTCTGCCTGTACAACTGTGACACTGGCAGTGTGACTCTGAAGATTATTCAGACAAATCACTTGTATTTTGTATGTTTTTAATAAAACCAACACAGGTGACTCTCCCTTGAGGTGGCGAAAAGGCACGCTTCCTGCCTATACAGCTGTGACACTGGCAGTGTGACGCTGAAGATTATTCAAACAAATGACTTGTACTTTTTATATTTTTTTAAGAAACACAGATGACCCCCTTGCAGTGGCGAAAAGGCACCCTGCCTGCCTATAGGACTGTCAGACTGGTTGATGTGACATTGAAAATTATTCGAACAGTGCTGGCCCAATACATTGTGCTGCCTGGGCCCAAGGATTAAATGCTGGCCCCTCAAAAAAAAAAAAAAAAAAAAAAACACGCCCACCAAAACACACCCACATCCATTATAATGGGGTCTTGTGTCCATAGAGAGATCTTAAGTCACCAGGGTTGTAAACATGCACTCTGATTTACAATGTTTCAGCCAGTAAATATGATGGTGGGATCTTCTGTCCATAGACAGCTTAAGTCACCAGGGGCTGTGAATGTGCTCTCTCTAATTTACAATATACCTGTAGACACCAATCAAGTGTAAGAGCGTAACCGATATTTAGACTAAATAGCAGTTATGCCCTTACACTTTGCTGGACTTGGTGTCTACAGACATATTGTAAATTAGAGAGAGCACATTTACAGCCCCTGGTGACTTGGGATGGAAGAAAATAGGAAGATGCGGGAAATAATAAGCCATTATCTATCTCAGAACCATAGCGTCCTACTCCTGGGCCCTGGGTGAACTCACTCACGGTCTCAGCTCAGAATTCAGCAGGACAGAGTCACAGCAACAGTCAGATCATGCACGGTCTCACACCACACGCACGGTACGCACCCCAACCAGCCAATGTGGATGGACCATATTGAGTGAGCAAATATGCTCCTCTTTAATTGGCTGGTGATGCGATGGTGCGTGTGGGTTGGCTGTGAGGCATAGCACACTCCGGAACTGAGCCTGGTGGTGTGTCTGTGTGGACTGACACTGACTATCACACGATTCACATCACTGAAGCAGCCAGCGGGCATCGCCACTGAGTGAGCATGGGGCCACCCAGGAGCTGAGAGTGACAATGATGGGACATACTGAAACACAGGCCTGGCGGCTTTGCTACACTAGTAGCCACAGAAAAACATCTACACTGTCTGCTCCCAGTATGGTACCACTAATAGGCAAAGAATGAAACATACATTTTCTGACACCCTAGCCTTGTTCCACTGTCCTCTAGTAGTCACAGAACCACATATACACTGTATAACAGCCACAGCTTTGTTCCACTGCCCCAGTGGTTGCTGTAGAACAGTATTTCTCAACTCTTGTCCTCAGGACCCACTAACAGGCCAGGATTTGATGATTTCTTTGTTAGAGCACAGGTGAGTTAATCAATGTGCATGAGCCTCTGATCACCACACTAGCAGAGAAATCCCTAAGTCCTGGCCTGTTAGTGGGACAGGAGTTGAGAAACACTGCTGTAGAACCTACATGCACTGTTTCCTTAGTGGTATTCTACTGGTAGCCACAGCACCACATATAGACTGTCAGACACCCCGCCCTTGTTCCATCTAGCCATAGATCGTAATTACATTGTCTGCTTCCCCAGCCTTGTTCCACCTGCAGCGACATCCTGCCAAAAAATAAAATGTTTTCTGTTTTTTGAATGGGATATAGTATATATGATACATTCACTCCAAATAAAATGCATGTATAATCTGTGAAGAATATGTTCATAAAATGGTTTTCACTATTTGACTGTTTAAAAAATGTTTACAGGTTTAATTTTAAGACTCTGGTCACTTTACCATAATGCACACCTGCCAGCTGTCCCTGGTTTTGACTCTCTGGACCCAGCAGGCTCTTTTGGTCCCTGACCTTGACATTGAAATGCAATCCAATATTTTCTGTGCTTGTCATCCATAGATGAACAGGTTACAGTCTTACCAGTGTTTGCTATTATTATTTAATTATAGGATTAAATAATTACATGTAGTATTATTGTATAGGTAATATCCAACTGTACTACTGTAGATGTAATGTGTTAAAAAGAAAAATTGAGACATTCTGTTGTGAACGAACTGCAACACAGGTGAGAAATAAAAAAAATGCTTGACATCTATACTGAAGAGGGGTCCACAGCATTGTCTTAGTATAGCAATATGACCGTTTTCCGTGAGTGTGCAATACAGGGCTGTACGGTAATTGCTGGGCATTTCCCAACGTCATAATCAGGGGATGATGGGAGTTGTATTCTAACTACTGTTAGGAAACACATAAGTGATGCACATTCATCTTCCACCTAGAAATTATTTACACACGAGGCAACTCCCCCAAGTAATACCTAGCCCCTTTCCAAGTGAAAGGACTTCCAGAAAGGCTTCAGATCTCTTAGTGACTCACCTGTTATTGCCAGTCAGCGGGACCCGGAGAGTAGGAGGGGGTGATGCTATGGCTGCAGATTAAGTCTGGCATGGTGCTCTTAGTTGGTCACTCGTCACAATGTTGAAGCTCAGCCCGGCCAGCACCTTCTGGGTGGAGACTCCTCACAGCAATCCTGTTCAGGACACATCATGCACTGTTGTACACTCATACTAGGGATCCCAAATGTTTAGACTCATTTCGTACAGGGGGCACCCTCCTGTATTTGTAAAACCTCTCTAGCAAATCCGGGATGATAGACCTATTTTCTCAAGTCTTGACTTTAGGTGGGCGATAAACAATACAAAATAGGCATAATGTTTGACTATCACATAATTCACATCACTGAATCAGCCAGCAGGCATCGCCACTGAGTGAGCATAGGGCTGCCCGGCTGCTGACAGTCACACTGATGGGACACCCTGCAACACAGAACTGGCGGAAGCGCACAAAATAAACATGCTATGGGACGGCAAATTGCCGCCCCTGTCAAAGTGCTGCCTGGGTCCATGGACCCACTGGGACCCATGAAAGGGCCGGCCCTATATTCGAACAAATACCTAATATTTTTTTATATTTTGCACAGGAACAAATATTACTCGCTCTTGCAGTGGCAATAACTGGAACTAATGCTGGCTGCCTACCTATGCCTAGCCTAATGCTACCTGCCTGCCTACACAACAACTGGACACTCTCTAAGCTCTTCTTCTCTCTCTGAGCTCCAACAACGCAATGAGGAAATGCAGGCTGTCTGTCTGTGTGACTGTGTCATTAGCCCAACCCCCATCATGAAATGAAGAAGGCTATTGGAATACAGACAAAAGAGGGAAGTAGTGCATGAAATGGAGAATGGAATTGGACTAGAGACATGGAGGGAAAATTATGGAGGGAAAGTAATTGAGCGCGCACAGGAAGTACAAAAAAGTCCTGGTCGAAAGTAGTCAAAACTTTTAGAAATTTGTCGATTGCCGAAACTTCCAAAAGTTTCGACAAATTTCGGTCCTGGGCTGTTCGGAGTCGGATCATTTTTTCCGAATGACCCTTGAGTTTCGGATTGGCCGAATGTCTCCGAATGACCCCATTTTCTATGAAATCCGAATGTCTCCCAATGAATTCGCACAAGTCTACTCTCCCCTATGTTCCTTAAAAGGTTAAGTAGATACAAGCACTCTGCATGCTACAGTCTGAATTAAACTATGCCAGTAACTGTCATGTCTATCGCCATGGACAAAGGCACAAGGGCAACATTCACAGGGCCATAAGGATTTTCTGGCCCTTCTAATGTAAGTGGTAAAATTATTAGGATAAGTTATTTCTCTGTGAATAGGTATTTTAGAAGTAATAATGCTGTATTGTCTGTAAAAGAGTTTGACAAGGTAGCAGTCTGGGTACAAGAGCAATAGGTACTAATGTCACTAAATTACCTGTTGTAGCTCTTGGCTCTCATTACGAATAGCACAAACAAAATTAACCACATGGTATCTCTAAAGAACAGTCTACAAATGTGTTAACATTCAAGTTTAGATTGGATATTGGGCATCTGACACAACATAATTCTTTTTTATAGGTATTACCTGAAAATACATGATATGTATAATTATTGAACGCAATTACATTTTTAGGTGTTATTTTTCTTTAAAGTGGAGCGAATTTAGTCTTGTTAAATGTATTTATTTAAAGGGACACTAATCTTCCATAAAAAAAAACTTCTACTTTTGTAGATGTTAAAATAATAAAGTACGTGCCACGAATCCCATATCTCAAACCGATATAGTTTGAGAGATATTCGCACTGAAAGTTCCCCCCTCCTGACAGCAGGAGATCGCGGTCCTGGGACCAGCCGACGGCTCTGTAGCAGAGCCAAAATTGCGTTATTTCAAAACAATTACTTCACTGGAAAGGTCTACAAAGTGTCCCTGGTTTGCAAGCACACTTTGTAGACCGTTCCAATGAAGTAATTCTTTTAAAATAACACAATTTTGGCTCTGCTTAAGATCCTCCTTGAGTCGGCCGACTCGAATCTCCTGCTGTCAGCTTTACAGCTGACACCAGGAAAGGGGAGGGAGGGGGGAACTTTCAGTGCGAATATCTCACAAACCGCAGCTGTTTGATAGATGGGATTTATGGCACATAGTTTATTTTTTTAACGTCTACAAAAGTAGAAGAATTTTTTATGGGACATTACTGTCCCTTTAAATTGCCTCTACCTTGTGCTTTTTGTTTTTCAAACAGGTTAACAGATTTAGATGTTTTTGATTTAGCAGTTGGGGAATCAGATCTCACCAGAGCTTTGTTCTTTGGCTTGTTCAGATAAAGCTGCCTAATGAATTACTTGCACGCCCAGAAAATCACCTCCCTCCACCTTCCCAGGCTGCTTAACCCATTGAGTAGGGTGACCAGACGTCCCCAGTTTCTGGGGACAATCCACGGATTGAAGGCACTGTCCCTGATATGTCCCCAGATTGAGTCTTCAGCTCAGCCACATTGCTCATTCGTGACGTTGATAATTGACGACATCATGCGCATGGCTGCACGCAGCGTGATCCAGCCTTGCTGTCCTACCTTGGCAGCAGCAGAGAATGAGCATGTTGTGGCTGTGCTGTTCAGAGTCAGAGCGGAAAAGCCTGTCAGATTCAGAATCGAGTTCTGTCTGAGTCTTGAGGTACTGATACAGTCCTCTGATTTCATCTGCAGCAATTGAGATGTCGAGTTAGCGCTGGGAGGGGGGGGTGTGGAGGCGCTTACCATGGGGTTTGCTTATGTGTAGGACCTAATACCAGACTTAACCCTTTCAGTGCTGGTGGGGTATGCAATGCATTGTGTGAGTACCCCTCTGTCACTCAAAATGTTAAATTACACCTTCTTAACCTTTCATCCTTGCACACTACTCTTGCTCTATGTTTTAGCGCATATAAAAAGGTGAAATCTCTATAAGTTTATTTATTGCTCTACTGAGGGAGTACAGGGTGGACAGTGTTGAGGTGGACAATATTTGCAGTGTTGAGGTGGGCAGTGTGGGGTAGGACAGTCTGGACAATGTGGGGGTGGACAGTGTGAGAGGGAGGACAGTGTGGACAGTTTGTGGAGGAGGACAGTGTGGACAGTTTGTGGAGGAGGAGAGTGTGGGCAATGTGGGGGTGGAAAGTGTGTGGGGAGGTAGTGTTGAGGTGGACAATGCATGGAGGTGGGCAGCGTGTGTGTGGAGGAGGACAGAGTGGGCAGTGTTGAGGTGGACAATGTGAGCAGGGTGTGGAGGAGGACAGGGTGGGCAGTGTGAAGGTGGACAATGTGGAGGTAGACAGTGTGTGAAAGTGGACAGTGTAGACAGGGTGTGAGGGTGGACAGTGTGTGGACAGGGCGTGAGGGTGGGCAGTGTGTGGACAGGGAGTGAGGGTGGACGGAGTGTGGGGGTAGACAGTGTGTGAAAAGGGCGTGAGGGTGGACAGAGTTTGGACTGGGTGTGAGGGTGGACGGAGTGTGGGCAGTGTGTACACAGGGCGTGAGGGTGAACAGTGTGTGGACAGGGCATGAGCGTGGACAGGGTGTGAGGGTTGACAGGGCGTGAGGGTGGACAGGGTGTGAGGGTTGACAGGGCATGAGCGTGGACAGGGTGTGAGGGTTGACAGGGCATGAGTGTGGACAGGGTGTGAGGGTTGACAGGGCATGAGTGTGGACAGGGTGTGAGGGTTGACAGGGCGTGAGGGTGGACAGGGTGTGAGGGTTGACAGGGCATGAGCGTGGACAGGGTGTGAGGGTTGACAGGGTGTGAGGGTGGACAGAATGTGGAGAAAAAAATGTCATGGGATTTCATTTTAAAAAAAATCTGGTCTCCTTAACTTTGAGTGCCAGAGGGGTCTGTAATGCATTGCTCTGCAATGCGCTGCATACCCCTCTTGCACTCAAAGGGTTAAATATATCAGTTTCTACCACAGGGGTATAATAAATTGGTAACTATGAATAATCATCCAAATCCTATTATTATTAGAAAGAATAAATATAATATCAAATAAACTTGTTACTTTTAATTACTAAGCAAAATATTTTTAAAGTGATAGAATCACTTTAATTTAAAGATTCATGTTGCCCAAAACATAACATTTTCATTGGTACCATACTTTAGATGTCAGAGCTATTCTAAAGCTTAAAGGGTTTTTTGCATGTAGCTCAACTTTATAAGCCCTACATAATGATACATATTTTTTCTGGGACATTACTGTCCCTTTAATTACTTCAAATAGATTGGTGTGAAGGGGTAATTTGCAATAAAGAGATCAAATTCCATTCCTCTTTTAAATAAAATCAAATTTAAAATTTAATATATTAAAGTATATAAAATAACAGTTATGACATTTAAATAAACATAAAAATCAAGTAATAAAAAAATAACAAATGTTGATATACATTAATAGCCTAGATGCAAGAAGTGTCTCCAACACATTGCAAAGCAATGCATTAGGGACATTTCTATCATGATGGTTAGATTCACTTCACTTCTGTTTTTCTCTGGCTTCTTCTTATGGTTTGAGTTTAGCAGATCAGCCAGCTGTTGCTTTTCAGTAAACGGGTGACTCTCTTTTTTGCTGTGCTAAACTCGTACTGGCGATGTCCATTGAAGAAGTACAGGAATCCTAGTAAAAAAAGTAATTCTGATTATTAACAGGAATATAACAATTAAACTGACAGGAAGTGACTCAGTAGTTTCTATCATATTCTGTGGAGCATAGTCTGTCAGTGGTTCACCTCTTCCACAGAATGCAAAAGAATAACTATATGAAAACTGACCACTAGAGGTCAATATTAATTAAAAAAAAAATCTCTGGAAATACAAGTCTACAAATAGACCGCTCTAGTATTCAAGGGGTTAAAACCCCCTATAAATGAATGGGGAATCTGTATTTGTCCTCTACGGTGCAGATGGTTTGCTTCAGAATTGTTCCATGTTTACTTTATTAATAAGGCCCATTGGGGGAGATTTATAAAAGTGGAGTTAATGGAAAAGAAGTGTTAAAATGGTTGTAAGATTGCCACTGGTAGTTATAAAAGTATTAAGGAGATAGTAATGTTTTCTTTCACACGCAGCTCAGATTGTTTCATCATAGTTAATAGTACTGATGTCTGATGCTCTTTCTCTTAAAAACTGTCTAGTTAGGCTGTAATTATATGATGAAGTTTATTCCTCCCGTCCCTTTTCCCAATCACAAGCCACTTTTCCATAGATCTGAAAACCGGACACCGGACCGGACAGATCACAAAAAGGGACAATCTTCCCTCTGTCAGTATAAGGAAAGCCATGCCCTCCTTGACGAAGGAGGAGAGGTTTTTCCTAATACTGACTGAAGATTGTCCCTCATTGCGATCCACGGTCGGATCTGGGACAGAAATGCTGACATCAGGAAAAGGGGCAGGAGAGATAAACTTCATCATATAAATATAATTACAGCTTAATTAGCAAGGTGTGAAGAGTAAGAGCATCACACAGCAGTACTATTAACTATAATGAATTATCTGAGCTGTGTGTCAAGGGAAAACATTACTAGCACTTTAAGGACAGTTTAGGAGAACATAACACCATGTAGCACTTTTTTTTTATAAAATGGAGTACGGAATGGAGTAAGGAAGTTTGTAAAAACATGGCTCAGCAAATTTATAAAGACATTTCACTATTTGAGACAATTTAGCAACAGACTTTTCTCTAAATTTTTAAGGCCTTATCTTATTCTTTACTGTCACCACATTTATAAATGTACCTAGAATATTATATAAACACCAACACTCATAATACAGAATAAGGACATTTTAAGAATCCTTACACAAGAATACTTTTTATAAATCTCACCCATTGTGAGCTGTGTGATTTTATGGATGTTCAGGTTCACGCCTGTGACATTTAAAAGTGTATTTTGTTTTTTTTTTACTCACCATTTGTCTTAAAAGCAGCATGAATCTTGTTTCCAATGCCTGGGAAGCCTTCAATAATTTTTTTAGGAGAATCTTTGTCCATTTGCTGTTTTCTTTCATCATAACTGCAGGGAAAATATATGAGTGAAGACATGAAATTAATGTTTGACCAGGGGACATGAGGGAGCAGAAGCCCCAGGTCTTATACTTAAAGGGGGAAGCAAAACATCCTAATAATAACCCCCACATTCCTTACTACGGCCAGAAAATCCTAATGGCGTTTATGAATTTTGTCCACGTGCCTTTGCTCGGGGATAACATTCTTCAATCAGCCCTGGATTCATGTCCATGGAGGAGGACATGACAGTCACTGGTAGTTTTGTCAAAGTGAAGAAGTCAGAATGCATGACCCTACAAAACCCTTTAAGGACCAGAGGGGCGCACAAAGCATTATGAAGCAATGTGTTGTATACCCCACTGGTACTTAAAGGGTTAAGATTGCCATGCATGCTGGGCAGAATTTGTATCCAGTGGTCCTACTAGCAACTATCATGTCCACCTCCATGGACATGACATGCATGACTGATTGTTGTTACCTCTTGAATCAAGGGGTAAGGAAAAATCCAGGGGGGGCATGAGGATCTTAAGGTCATAGAAAGGTAAGAGGGGGATTGTTAGTAGGAGGTGCCATTTCTCCTTTAAGGATAAGGATTTATTTACTGCCTTATTGTATACAGACATTCACGCTAAGTACTCTATGTATTAATGGCACTGACCCAACTTCTTATTAGCAAACTCAAAGCTGGTCATAATAATATACAGTATTTATATTATATTTTTAGACATTCTGTATATTTTGATAGTGCCCTTACCTCCAATACTGATCATCCACAAAGAAATATGTTTTTCCTGTTTCTCCATCATAGACAGCAGCATCAATTTTCTTTACCGTCTGTGGAAATCCCAGTTGATAGATGCTCTTAGGGAAATCCTTCACTATATCAAATCCACTCAGAGCCCAGTATTTAGTTCCTACGTGAAATATGAAATAAATATTTCATGTATTTATGTTTGAAAGTGTGCTGACATATTCAAAATATACCTGAAATGTGGTAATCACACATTCCAGTAAAAACTGCCTCATTTGTGGAGCACTATCCTATCCATATCTGAATCTCACTGTGTGCACTTCTATCTCGGAATGAATGAGGGTCAATCCAGCAACTGAACAAAGAATGTTTTGAAATAGTACATTGGCACTGTTGTCACATCATCCTAGGGAGTTTTATGGTCAACTGATCAGAGCTGTCCATAGGATGGTGTAGAAATAGTGCCACTGTAAAATTTCAGGCCATTGAGGTACTGCACCTAAAAAAAATCAAGTTTGCGCTGCAATAACTATTGAATAAAACACCTCTTGTTAGTGGGCATACCACTGCATTACTCAGGAGGATAAACCCTACAATATATATATATAAAATCATAAGACAAACTAACTGCACTGTAGGGGAGTATTAAAAATCTCATTGATTTAAATTGGGCTTTTAACCCTTGAATCCTAGAGAGGACTCTAACGCATTTTTCACTTATAGTGTAGTTAATTTGTCCCAGAATTTCTACAGCTCATCTTACATCATCAGCTTTAGGGAGTCTGTACCAAAAGTGAAAATCATATATATTGCTAGATTGGCACTCACAGGTTTAACAAGGTTTAACAGGTCAAGTCCTAATGTGTTTAGCTATGTCATTCTATCAGGACTTTCATACATAAATATTTGCTTTATTGTTTTGTATAGTTATTCACTATGTTAAATGATGGATTTACGTACTTAGAAATATACAATTTGATGGTAAATAACCAGTTAGCCCATCTAATCTGTCCATGTCTCTCTTTAAAAGGTTCAGATTAATTCAATCCTATATCTGTCCTGAGTTCTTAACCCTTTTGAGTGCCCGAGGGGTAGGTAGCACATTGCTTTGCATTGCATTGCATACCCATCGGGCACTCAAAGGGTTAAATTAGTGTACTGTCTTTTCTGGGGACTGTTACATATATCACTGTTTCAGTAAAATAGATTATTTTTCTCATATGTCCTCTTAGATTTTCACTCTCGAATATTTGTACATGGCACCATGTTCCCTCAAAGGTGCAATAAAAGAGTTAAAATAGCAATTAAATCTGGTTGTAGCTGCATGGTACATGGTACATCTTTAACTCTTTTAGGGCTGTGTTGCTCAGTTGTGCACATCTTAGGAGTGCTGCATAGCATCCTGTTCCAGTATTCTTTTACTTCTAAAAAATGATTCCTCCCAGAGTCCCTAACTTTATAATAATCCTTGAATATATTTCAGATTTCAGTTATATAAACCCTTTCTTGTTCTATACTCCAAGCAATATTTCTTTCTTGCAAAAAAATAAACACAAAAAATAAAATAAATACCTTTAAAGAGATAAACCTGATCCTTTTCTTGATTTTCATATGCTGCCTGAAAGCCAGTTGGAAGGGTAGGCCAGAAAGATCGGATCAGATGATGCTCAGCTTTTGAATTCTTGGTAATCATGCGCCAAAAGGCTCTGATATGAAAGAAATAAAAAGTTTGCAGGTAAACAAAATTACTTTTTTTTTCAATAATATTATGTATTTTTTTCTACGATAAATGATGATCAGTTAAAGCAAAGCATATGGCTTTAAATGTGACATTTTATACTAATCTAATATATATTCAGAGTCTATATCTGTAAATTGTATTTCGACAAATAAAACTTTATTGAAGTGTAAAAATTCGGTATGTTTCCCACTGATGTTTAAAACCAGTACATTCATGACATTACTTTTGAAAAAAGTGTACAAAATTTATTACACTATATATTGCAACATAAAGTGAAAATGTTATCTGACAATGTTATTTTTTGTGAATAGCTGTCATGAAGGCTGGTCTAGAGTCCATTTAAGTATTGCTTAATACAGTAATCTATATATTTGAAATCATATCCTATATAATAATTCACTAAATAGTTTGTAACAACACAGTCATGAGCAGTAGAGACTGCCCGTGATGAGGCTGATACAGAGCGGGGTGCTCCAAAGTCAGACCTGAGGTCTGACTTCGGAGTTTCCAGCTCTGTATCAACCACAGCATGGGCAGTCTTTACTGGGCATGACTACACAGTGACCGGCCGGCACTGTGGCCCATGTACACGGGCTCTTCAGCTAGTCCTATATAATAATTTGCTAGGATGTTTGTCAGAAGCTGTCATGTGCAGTAGAGACTGCCCGAACGCACAGAATGCTGGGAGCATGGAATGCTGGGAGCACAGAATGCTGGGAGCACAGAATGCTGGGAGATCTGTGCTGGGAGCATTCTGTGCTTTCAGGCAGTCTCTACAGTGCATCACTGCTTAAGTGGCAGTATGCAGAGCAGGACTGGCCGCTTAACATCAGCCGAACCTTGGCCCGTGTACACGGGCTTTTACACTAGTATGAATATATATGAATACATGAAACTAGAGATTACCTATCTTTGAAGAACATAATTTCCCCACGAAGAGTTGTCACTGCATCAAAAGTTATATTTGGGAGGCAGCTTGATGGTGTGCTTGGCCTTGTTGGCTCAACTGGCTTTTCTGCTGCTCCTGTAAAATGAATAAAGTTAAATGAAGGTCAAGAGGTTTTTATTATTTTAAATAATTTTTGAAATGGCAACCTTTCCATCCTACAGTGGGTTAGTTCCTTAATTACTTAGGAGATTAGGAATTAAATACAAACTAAAATTTTACTTTTGAATTATAGATTAAGCACTTAGCCCAAATCATCAAAGTATCAGCATGGTAATAAAGAAAACCAGAAACACAGAAATGAGTATACAGAAACCTTACCATAGAGGAACTGAATTCCATTGACATCATCCTGAGGAAGCTGGAATTGTGTGGGGTCAGTGTAATGATAGGTTGGATACATGAGAGCACTAGGGTCATTAGAATGGGAAAGTCCAAGGGAGTGACCAAATTCATGAGCAGCGACGAGGAACAAGTTGAAACCTTGAGACAAACACACATGGACAAAGGTTAAATATATTTGTTATACTTTATTACTTTTATGTTATACTTTGTTACTTTTTATAAAGCATGCCTTTAACCTTGCATTGGATACCTCTCTGGCACTCAGGGGTTAAGGACCACAAGTGTGTGTGTGCCAACCCTTTTTGTCCATAAAGTGTTAAGTGAACCTCAAAGGAAAAGAAAATTCTGAAGTATTATAAGCATACCAGGGAATTTTTTCTTGAGGACTTCCCTCTCTGGGGGGGAGTCCTGTGGTGCTGTTGGGTAGAAAAATGACATGATTTGTGTCAAAAAGGGTGGGGCTTAATCATGAGTGGGGGCGGAGCTTGAAAAATGAAAAAGTATACAGAATAAGCTGTGGAAGGAGGAGAAGAGGCCAGGGAGTGGGAGGAACAAAATGAGAGGAGTGAATGTGGGCAGATTTTCATTAGAAACTCCCCATATCTAGAGAATCAGACTCTGGCCCAGAGACCCGGTAATTAGAAGCTAAGACCTGAGTCTGCAAGGCAAATCTGGAGAGTTCCCAGCTATGACTGTAAGGGTTTTTAATTTAGGCTACAAGAGGAACTATAAAATCTAGATATATGTTCTCAGTAAATGTGTCTATTCTAACTGCCTTTACTTCTGCTTTACTGTTTTGTAAACAGGATAATAGATTTAGAGGTGTTTGATTTAGTATTTGAGGAATCTGATATCTTTGCTCTCGTAATTGGTCAGGTAATGCCTGCATAATTAGTTTGATTCCTGTACAGAAAATCACCTCCCTCCAGGCTGCTTTCTGCCAGAGGGGTGGAAGAATTGGTAAGGATGAATAATCATGGAAATCCTGTCATGATGAAAGCTCCCACTGAGGGGCGGACTTGGAAAGGTCCTCTTTAACCAAATGAGTGAAACTACTAATTGTAGTAAACATCGGTATGGAAATATACTAGTGGTACACTTTCATATGCACTACTATAGCTCATTTTTAAATGGAAGCTTTTGGAAATATTTTATATGCAAAGCAGTACCAACTTAAAGAAAAGGTCTGACGCACTGTGGGAACAAAAGGTATTAATTACTGTAATAAAATGATTGTGTTTCACATGGATTCCAGACTGGAATTGCTGTAAAGTCTCTACTCCTGTCTAACACCAATTTACTAAGTACTCCATAAAGCCTCTCATATACTCTATAATGCCGCTTGTGCCAGTGGAGGACAAAAGGGAAATCTGTGAATGTTTTGGTGTGTTCCACAAGTCAGTGCCGAGGTCCGAACCATGTATAATAAACATGGCATAGACAACTTTGGCGCCAGCAGATGTTGCAGGCGTACAGAGCTTTCTGGCAGTACAATCTAAACCTGGCTTAGAGTGTCTCCAGGTCCCCCTTCCCCCCTTTCATTTGGGTATGTGTCATATTGTGATGAAGGAAAATCCTACCGGCAGATCCACTTGTCCAGCTTTCGTCTTCATCAAAGTGTGCATCCCCTCCAATGTTATTTCCAGGTGCAAATGCATGTGCCAGTGTTCCATAAGGGCCATCAAAAGGATAAAAATCATTATGAACTGTGAACAAAATAAATACATAAAATACCATTATTCATCAATTTTTCTATTTATGATATATATATGTATATATATATATATATTTTTTTTTTTTTCTTTTTTTTCATCTTGTGTAGTTGGGGATATTTGGGTTGTATACCTTGTGCTGCAAATGAGATCTCAATGTCAGAGACACCTTCATAGACTCTGGTGAAGGTCAGTGGGGTGACATCACTCCAGACTTTGAAAGCTTTCTGAATGGCCCGTTCAATGTCCGCTTGCTTCATATCTGGTGTGTAGTTCAAAATTCTGATAAAGAAAATACATACGGTTAATTTAGCATTTTCTTACTTAATGTTAATAATTTAAAAGTGCCTAAAGAAAGGTACAGTGTGTCTTTCTTCTTCCATACAGGTCTGCATTGTACCCTAACAGTGTATTACCTGTATGTTATGTCTCTCTTCTTCCATACAGGTCTGCATTGTACCCTAACAGTGTATTACCTGTATGTTATGTCTTTCTTCTTCCATACAGGTCTGCATTGTACCCTAACAGTGTATTACCTGTATGTTATGTCTTTCTTCTCCCATACAGGTCTGCATTGTACCCTAACAGTGTATTACCTGTATGTTGTGTCTTTCTTCTCCCATACAGGTCTGCATTGTACCCTAACAGTGTATTACCTGTATGTTGTGTCTTTCTTCTTCCATACAGGTCTGCATTGTACCCTAACAGTGTATTACCTGTATGTTATGTCTTTCTTCTTCCATACAGGTCTGCATTGTACCCTAACAGTGTATTACCTGTATGTTATGTCTTTCTTCTTCCATACAGGTCTGCATTGTACCCTAACAGTGTATTACCTGTATGTTATGTCTTTCTTCTCCCATACAGGTCTGCATTGTACCCTAACAGTGTATTACCTGTATGTTATGTCTTTCTTCTTCCATACAGGTCTGCATTGTACCCTAACAGTGTATTACCTGTATGTTATGTCTTTCTTCTTCCATACAGGTCTGCATTGTACCCTAACAGTGTATTACCTGTATGTTATGTCTTTCTTCTCCCATACAGGTCTGCATTGTACCCTAACAGTGTATTACCTGTATGTTGTGTCTTTCTTCTCCCATACAGGTCTGCATTGTACCCTAACAGTGTATTACCTGTATGTTGTGTCTTTCTTCTTCCATACAGGTCTGCATTGTACCCTAACAGTGTATTACCTGTATGTTGTGTCTTTCTTCTTCCATACAGGTCTGCATTGTACCCTAACAGTGTATTACCTGTATGTTGTGTCTTTCTTCTTCCATACAGGTCTGCATTGTACCCTAACAGTGTATTACCTGTATGTTATGTCTTTCTTCTCCCATACAGGTCTGCATTGTACGCTAACAGTGTATTACCTGTATGTTATGTCTTTCTTCTTCCATACAGGTCTTCCTGGGAAGGCGCTGAAGTCTCCAACATCAGAAACACCACATCTAGGCTGTTGCATCATCTCCATAGTTTCTTCGTCCAGCTTTCCAGTTACCTCCAAGCCAAAAAAGTCCTGCATTTGTCGAATCTTCTCAGAAAATTCACTGCTGCTTTTCTTTCTTGATTTCTTGGTCACATCAGTCTCAAGGTTATAATATTTTTTCAAGTATTCCTATAAAAGTATCAAAAAAGAGTAATGCAAGTGTTCTTTACAATATCATATTTTACACATTAGATAAGGAAGAGCACTTGGAGCCCTGAATGATCCCTTCGCTACTGGCCGTTAACTCTTTGAGTTCTTTGCAATGTATTGCACACTTCTCTGGCACTCAAACGGTTACATGTATCTAGGTCCTATATAACCTCCTCCCCCTCACAGACATGTAACTCTTTGAATGCCAGAGCTGTATCCAATGCTTTGCTCCACAATGCATTTGATAACCCTTTGGCCTCTGGCACTCAAAGGGTTAACCTTTTCAGTGATAGAAAACGTGGGCAATGAATTGCTGAGCAGAGTCAATGAGTGGGGAGAGGTAATGTAGATATAAGACAAGGAAGTGCCTGCATGACATTACTTAATTAGCAGAATTTAAATGTTAAAAAATGGCCAATACAGATTGATGGTGATTTTGGCGATCTGTTTAAAAATCATTAAAATTGTTTTTAGGGAATAGAGTCTTTACATATATATATATATATATATATATATATATATATATATATATATAAAATGAAAAATGTATCCACAAAGAATCATAGGAACTCTGTGTAGTTTCACAGACTGCAGGTAGAGGGCAACTGCATCAATGTACAACAGTAACAACAGAAGAAATGGTATGGCTTATGCAAGGTAAATATAGAGAAAACTAAATCTAGCAGGTGACATTAATTACTATATAATATGAAAATAACTAAGGTTACATAAAAGCTTGACTATTTGGTGTTATAAAGATAATTTAGCTAATTTAGGGGGCACTGTGTTAGCCTTGGATAAAGCAGGAGATTTGTAGAGTAAAAGCTTTATTGGCTGAATAGCACTACGGTGCAAGATTTAAAGACCGCTTAGGTTTCTGTGAAGGACTACAACTCCCATCATCCCAAGCCAGTTGTTGGGAGTTGTAGTCCTTCATAACTGGAGGGCTACAGGTTTCCCACCTAACCCTTTGAGTGCCAGAGGGGTACGCAACACATTGCAAAGCAATGCGTTGAGTACCCCTCTCTCACTCAAAGGGTTAAATCGTAAATTCAGTAAGCATGTATTCAATACCTACATCTACTAGCTGAAATTTTTAACCTTTTGAATGCCAGAGGGGTATTGCAAAGCAATCTGGCGCATACCCCTCTGGCACTGAAAGGGTTAATAACACTTCAGTCATGTTTGCCAAATATATGGATCCTACAAGTCTAATGGACTATACTCACCTCAGCAAACTTGCCATCACTTTCTTCGATGTCTGTTTGGGAAGCTGCAGGGAAGGCAGTGCACCAGGTCACACACAGCAGTAATAGCAGAAAGCACCTCATGGCTTCACCGTGTCTCTCTGAGAATAAACTAAGCGTCTCAGTGTTTTCTCCTTGCCTCTGACTTTCTGTGTACTGAACCTGCCTATTTATATAATACCTGGATCATTCAATCAGTCTACTGAATATGATTCATCCTTTACAACTTCCTCTCATTACATCTTGAAAAAAGTAAGCTTTCTTCTTTTTTCTCTGTCAACAAGTCATGACACAAAACACACCAAGTAAAACCCCCTGATTGTGTAACATTTACAGTGATTAATAAACAGGAAAGAGTTTTGGAAAAAAAATTAAATATACATATAACAATAAAAATAATTCTTCTTTAAAGGAACAGTAATGTCCACTAAGCATTTTTTCTTGTTTTATAGATTAAAAAAATAAAAATGATGTTGTACAAATCCCATCTCTCAAACCTTAATGGTCTGAGAGGTATTCATATCCAAATTCCCCCTCTCCTGATGTCAGCTGTAAAGCTGACAGATGGAGATCTGTGTCGTCCGACACAAAGAGGCTCATCAGCAGAGCCGCAATATCGATACTGGAAAAGAATTACTTCACTGGAACGGTCTACCAAGTGTGCTTGCAAACCAGGCACACTTTGTAGACCGTTCCAATGAAATCATTATTTTTCAATATCACTATTTCTGCTCTGCTGAAGAGCCGCCGGCTGGTCCCAGGACCGGGATCTCCTGCTGTCAGTAGAGTGCTGACTTCAGGAGAAGGGAAAGGAGGGGGAAATTTCACTGTGATTATCTCTCAAACCCTGATAGAGATAGGATTTGTGCAACATAATATATATTTTTTTCAATCTACAAAAAAAAATGTTGTGGACATCAGTGTCCCTTTAACACCTCTGGTTTCTAGAGATATCTGTAATGCATTTCAGGACAATGTGTTAGAGACGTACCTAGGATCCAAAAGGTAAAAAAAAATATTTTCAGCCGATAAAAGAAAATATTGAAAAGTATATACTAAAAAGATCTGGGGGAGATGCACTAAGGTGAGATAAAGCCGTGATAAACATACCTGGGAACTTTTTCTTCTGGACTCCCCGGAGGGGGAAATAAATTATGCTATTTGCATCAAAAGGGGCAGAACTTAATTGCTAGTGGGGGGCGGGGCTTTAATAAGATAGCAAAAAATAGGCAGAATAGGCTGGAGAAGGGAAGGAGCAGAAGTGGGCAGATTTTTATTAACCCCTTAGTGACTGATGCCCGCGCACGCGGCCGGCACTTAACGCCCACTGAACTTTTTTTTCATTTTTTTTAAACGACTTCCGGGACGTACACGTATGTCCTCTGTCCACCTAGGACATCTGCTCAGGACGTACATGTACGTCCTCGGGCGGTAAGGGGTTAAAAACTCCAGACATCCAGAGAATCAGCTTCTGGTAATAAGCAGCAAAAACCAGAGTCTCCGGGGCAAATCCGGAAAGTTCCCAGGAGATAAATGCTCCTGGGAAAAAAATCTGTCTAATTCCAATTTTGTTCTATTGTGCCGGTACACTGAGTTTTCGAGATGTTAAAGGGGATTTATCATCATAAAAAAAGTTTCTCTTAATCTGTTTGCCTTGAGCTCTACCAGCAATGCTGTGTTATTTTGTTTTTTCTTAAACGTTATAGAAATCGAGTGTTAAAGCTTACATTTTCCCCTGTGACGTCTTCTCCACACTCTGATCGGCAATACACTTGCTGAAGACAATACAGCAGAAACACTCCTTCGCTCTGGTCTGACTCCCTCAGGGCCACCCAGCTTATTTACATCTATGACACGCGCCGCTTTCCGTCTGTAAGATGGAGCACTCTCATTGGCAGAGATCGATATCTAGCCAATGAGATCACTCCAGCTTACAGACAGCCTCTGTCATCGGAGGAGGCTGGATAGAGGTAGGGGACCAGAGGCAGAGCGATGCACTGCAGTTATAGAGCAGATAACCGCAGTCTGTGCGGAAGTAGGTGCAGGGCAGAGTTTATAACTGGAATTTTGACCAAATAACGCTTAAAAAAAAAAAATTAAGACATTTTTACTCATATTCAATATATAACCTAACTATTTAGGCTAACTTATATTGAGGTGATACATCCCCTTTAATGTATAAGCTCCATAGAAAAACATAGGAACTGGGGGGGAGATGCACTAAGGTAAATTGTGTCTGGCCATGTGTATCAATCACTTTGCCGTGGAGAATTTGACAAATTTTGCCATATGCACTAAGAACTAAGTAATCAAGGGGAAGGTGGGAGAATTAAATCATTAGCATGCAGGGTTGTCGTAATGCTGGTGATAACCTCCCTTACACATCTCCAGCAGTACGACAACCCTCAAGTTTGAGTGCACACTCCCTGCTCCCCTGCTTGTCCAGTGCAGGAGTGGAGGGGACATGCTCAGACTTCAGTACCACAAACAGCATTACTCCCTTAACTCTTTCAGTGCCATAGAGATATGAATTGCACACCCCTGTGTCACTGAAAGGGTTACAGCAGTAAAACCCATTGCCACAATTGATTCATACAATGAGAGAAGTGACAGAATTTGTAACATATCACATCTTTGCTGTTCTGTATTGATTGAACTAGCTGAGCAGTCTATCTGCTTATCCACTCTAGTAATGTCAAGTCTGTAATACTGCAAGTCACTTCAAACTGGCCTCCCCCTCTCCCGGATATCCCACTCCAATCCATACTAAATACCTCTGCTCAGCTGATACAGCTCACCCACCATTCTTCATCAGCTTCCCCTCTCTGCCAATTCCACCAATAGTTCCCTGTTGCTTCCAGATTCAAATTCAAAGTCCTGTCCCAAACCAGCCCAGCACTGAAGGGTTTAATGGTGGGTCAGTTTAGGCTAGTGGGAGTATTGAGGTAGTGTATGTTTATTTTTGGGAGTTAACTGCACCAATGCTAGACAGTTTGCAAAGCATTGCAAGCTTCCTGGTATCAGTGAGGTTAAAGGGGACTTGTGTGAGTGTGTGCGGATCGTGATTGGGTGCTCAAGTGGAGGCTGTGGTGGTGGTGATATTTTAAAGTTGAGTATGCCTTTTTCCCAGGCTCAGCAACGATGAGCTGCTGAGCCACAGAAGGCCTGTCTGACTGCAGAAGGGATCATTGCAGAGGCCCACATGCTACAATGCAATAGTAGAATGGCAGTTTGTAATGCTACTTTTGGGCATTGTTGGCCTGGATGTCACTACAGCCTTTGGCTCTTTGGAATTACCAAAAGCCGTTTCGGCCATATTCTTTAACAGTTCTGCTATCACATTTCAACCAATGCAAATGAAAATTCCAGACTTTGCAGACAGTTGTATTATGCAGACTTCATACAGTATATAATAATGGATGGGCAGACCTGTGGATACATGAATACATTGAATACATTCCAATCTTTTTAGGTCCCTGCCCACTCGCTAGAGGCAATCACTTTTTAAAGCTGATTAGTTAAGCTTTTAATATGAAGCATTTTGTAAACCACAAAATGATAAAATGTAATAGCTATGGCTTAGCTTGGGAGGGACACTTAGACATATTATGGTAAATGTATGCATCTAAATCCTCACATTTAAAAAAATTTGTATGTAGCAGAATTGTTTTTTGTTTTACCTTTTTATTAATTTTGAGATTGTGGAGTGCCCTCTTATTCCTTGGTGTCCTTCATATTTTGCTTCCTTCATGTACATGTATTTTATGGTATTTTAGTGCTATGAGTTCCTTTTCCTGCTCCTGATGAGACTGTAGTAGATAAGCGAGTTGCACCACTGCCTCAAGATGTTCCAGAAGAGCTTTGCCACCAGCTGCTGTGTAGTCCAGGCTCTCTTGTACCCTTGATGGGGTCTACACTATTTTCTGGACAGGGTTCCCAAAGGAGCCAGATGGTGTGTCCTATCCTATGGCTGCCTCTCGCTCATTCATGTCCTAACAGAAGTACCTGAGCTCAGAGATCAGCCCTGAGATTGCCACTTGCAGCTGTTCATGGTGCCTCTGTTGGTCCCTCCTCATTTGTCAGAGGGTCAAAATCATTGATATCAACTCCTGTTTCAGGTGCACATCATTCTCAAGTCACCTGCTCTAGTAGCCGTACTGGACTTCAACCCTCTAGCCCACAACTAGTCCCACAACTGTTACCTCACTTCCTCCATCATTCCTATCATATAAGTTCTCATCGGCTACTGGTTCTAGCCGCTTCTAGATGGAAGTATGGGTGGGAGCTGATGGGTCCGAAAGTGGTACTGTCAGTGGTGATAACAGGATCAGAGGCTTTTCTGACCTTTGTGGTGCCAATGTGCGTGCCAGAGGTGGGGCAATCTTCATCCCCTCATGTAAGTGGTGGTGGCAGGGTTTCAGCTTATGATGCATAATAGGTGGTTGTCACACCCCTTTCCAACACTGGAGGTGAGGTATATAGAGAATCCCTAGGAGGAGACTCTGTAAAGGAAGTCAAGTTGTTCTCAGGAGAAAACACCATAGCCTCCAGGGCCTTGTCCTCTTCATCCTCCTTCCAGTCTATGTTCTCTTCCTCTTCAGCGGGAGTCCCCAAGGACCATGGCTGGTGCTACTGGGTCCAATAAGATGCTGAAATTGTGCCAAGAAAAAGAGTGGAAATATAAGTCATGTCATGTTTTTATCCACTTGAATATTTGAAACATCTGCAACAATGCATGGCAGACCAATGTAGCATTCAAGGAGTTGAAAACAATGAAAGGAAAGCATACATGGTGCACTCACTATAAATTAGCAATGTATATAGTGAACAATAATGAGCATCTATAACGCAACATATCATAAAAACAAATGCTGTTGAAAGCCTATAATAAATAAAATCATTGTAGAGTATAATGAAAATGTGGTAATTATCAAAATTTACAGAATTAACTTAATATTCTTAAAATATAAATGCCAAAAATTCCACACTCATACAACTTGTAAATCAACATAGTGAAACCACCAGTAAAACCATGTTATAGCATTATAAGTGTATTGATAAAACTATTAAAGAATAATGAAATTTAAACTCACAAATGTTGAGACTACATGCTTTTCTGTAGTGGTGCAAAATAACCTGCTTGGGTGACCAGTCTCCCTGCCGATGAACTCATCACTCTCTGGTATAAACCCACCTAAGTCTACTTGATCGAAACTCATCCTTCAATATCACAATAAGGATTCATCTTTCTATTGCTCCTTTGTTTTATCGGCTTATTGTTGTTGCTGAACACATACCATATAGTTTATGTCCATAGGAAGCCTGGACAGGAGAGTGGTGACTTCATTGGCATGGAGACTGGGCAGTGAAATTGCTTATCTTACACCATTACACTGTAGTCTGAATTTGGTGATTATTTTATTATTTTATTTATATAGCTATATATTTATAATCCTACACTGTGGTCACTGATCTTTTTTCACAGTACTCTAGGTTGAAAACAATAGTTAAGATGACGGAGTTTGTTGTTGAAATTGAAATCTGACCCCTGTGATGCAACTGATTTGTCTATAAAGGGTTGTTGAAGCTGAGACCTTCCAGCTCCCATCATCCCCGCTCAACTGTTGGCTGGAAGGACTCAGGTTGACCAAGCCTTGTTTAAGAAAGGAAATATTCTTATAAACCTAGGAGTGTCAAAAACATTGCTTTGGCAATACATTGGGCATCCCTATATCACTCAAAGGGCTAAGGGGGGAGGTTTGAACTAAAATTTGGGGATGGATACAGCATGGGATGACTTTGACAAATGACGTTGATAATTGAATTGACACTTTTCTTACCACCAGCCTGTATGTTCCAGGCACAGACTGTGACAACCCCTTGTGAGAATCTGTTGATAATTTTGGCACCATGTACCAATTCATCAGCTGCTCCCAGGGGCTGATGTTCAGAAACACTGGTGGTTCTCCAGCATTGGCACACATATACTTCTCTTTTAGGGACTTCTATTCCTTCACTACCACCGTGTAATAGCAGTATTGATGCCTCAGTATGTTGATGGTGTGCCTGGTGTTACTGATGGTGCACACATCCTCTTGTATCTGCCTCCATTCTGAGAAGATTCTTATATATGTAATCCCCCAGTCATTCTACACGAAGTAACACTCAAACTTATTGGCTTCCAGGTTTTAGAATTGGGGATTTGGGAAGGAAGTTTTCAACCATTTGCTTACTGGTTAAAGAAAGGAAATGTCTGGAAGAGCCACAATTTTCAGGAAACTCAGTGATGGGCTGTAACATAATCTGTTATATTTTGGATGGAATTTTTCTACTGAAGCAGTAAAAGGCTGTCCAATACTAATAAAACTCAGATGTAATATAATCTTGGCCTTAGAATGTTTCCCATACCTACAAATTCAGGATATATACCGACCTTAATGAAATAGCAAGAGTCATAAAAAGGCAAAAAAATAAAAAAAGCATTTTTCCTACTTTTTTGACAGTTGAACAGACCTGCTGGAATCCACTGTAAATCCTTGTAAAATCTTATGGTTAAATGAATATAGTATTTGAATTCCACCATATTTATTTAACTGTTAAATGTAAATGTTATGTTCAGTAATACTTTTTGGTCACCTGTTTATGTGCAGTAAAACATTAAAAATATATTAATATTAAATACAACAATGCTGGCTATTCTTCCGTTTACAAATATATCATATCCGCAAAGTTTCTTTCATAATCTACCTTACTCACTAATCCAGTTTCATAACCCCACAGACTTCCTGCTTTTTCAATTTGATGAACTAAAAAATCATCTATTCTTTGTTTTTTTAATATACTTTGTGACTACTTCTTGTTTATTCAAAACTGTGCTAAAAGAAACTGCTTGATACCACATTAATCTGTAGGTCCTTTGTATACCAGCTATGGGCCTCAAGAACCACTAAAAATTCATATCTTATCAATAATGTAACCATGAACAAAGGTGGATCAATCAGAATAACATAGACAGTGATTCGCTGCTGAGCGGGGACATCCTTGTAACTCATACTGTTACAGGTCCTGGGAGTTTCTACTCATTATATAGACGGACACTATAATTAATTTAAAATCATTTAAAATAATCAAGAGGTTTAATGAGTAATACTTCGTTTTAACTTTATTTTATTTTGTAGGCATTAAAAAAACATGAAGAATGATATAAGTCTAATCTCTCAAAACTTTATGGTTTAAGAGATATTCACAAGCAAAGTTTCCCCTCCCGCCCCTTTTACCTAGTGTAAGCCATCTCTTCTCAGATGTGAATCTGGTTGTAAGACCAGACAGATAACAGCAGGGGACAATCTTCTTTGTATAAAAACAATGAAAGCCCTTGACAAGTTTTTCAGCTTTTTCCCGTATCTTAATTGAAGATTGTCCCTCTCTGCAGTCTACCTGGACACCACCCTTCTAATCTGGCTGAACCGGGGGGGGGGGGGGATACTTTGCTTGTGAATATCTGTCACACCATAAAGGTTTGAGAAATAAGACTTATATCGTTCTTCATGTTTTTTTTTAATGCCTACAAAATAAAATAAAGATAAAACGAAGTATTACTATCCCTTTAAGGGAAACAAAAAATAACACATCTTCTGTTATTTAGTTTAGCCTGTAAATCCCCCAAAATTGCTGTAAAAGAAGAATTTGGTTACAATTAGCTCACCACAAAATCTTTAATAACATGTTAGTTATGGGTCATTTACAGAACAATTCAGTGCAGTGTAATATGAAGATAATGAAATAAGGGAGGGGGTGATAAAGAGGTGATAAAGTAGTGATAAAGTTTAAATTACTTCTCCAGTTTATCACTTCTCCAGTTCCTATGTTATTCTATAGAGCTTATTCACTAAGATCTCCAAAGGTGAACAAATATTCGTGCATAGGCTCCATAGAATTACATAGGAATTGGAGAAGTGATAAACTGGAGACGTCATCTGCACTTTATCACCACTTAGTGAATCTCCCCCAAAGTGATTTTATAAAAAATAATTTACAGCCGTAGCATAATTTTATGTACATTTTATGGAAACAATTACATTTTTATTATAGCTTAATTTCACTTGAACTAACATGAATGTGATGTGGGCCCTATTTTCTAATGAAAGGTGGAGCCATTCTGCAGTAGACGATCTGCACCGCAGAAAAGTAATAATTACCCAAAATCCCATTGTTTTCAATAGTAGTCTGCAATTCTTTGGAGACTCATCTAGCATTGAAGGTGTTAAAAGTCCCATTTAAATAAATGGCAATTTTTAGTACACTCCTATAGACCAACAACTCAGCGAGTCATCACAGTCCTATGGCTGGCCGAGGAAGATGGAAGTTGTAGTCCAACAGAAGCTAGAGTGAAGATGACTAACAGTCATACATTATGTAACAGACAAAATCATTGTTTTGTGTTTATAGTGGATCTGTGAGACCATTTTACTTATGTTTTATTAACTCTTTGAGTGCCAGAGAAGTATCCAACACATTGCGATTCAATATGTTGGATATCTTTCTGGTACTCAAATGGTTAAGGGGTGTTCTATAGTTCAAGAGGGAAGCATTTTTATTTTAGAAAAAAAAAGAAGACTAAGGGATCAGGATCTAAGGTTAGGTAGCATGTGTAAGTACTACTTTATGAAAAGGGAGATAGACTCATGGAATAGCCTTCCAGCAGAGGTGATAGCAACTAATTAAAAATGCTTGGGATAGACATAAGTCTATCCTGAGAAGTATGTAAGACTGTGTATTATAAGTAAATAGATAAAAGGGCAGGCTAGATGGGCCAGATGGTCCTTATCTGCTATTAGAATATATGTTTTAACCCTGTTTGGTACCTGAGAGTTTATCCTCCAAATCCAGTAAGCTTCTTCTTGGAGAAGTTCATTAGGCAAACCACAAGTGCCTCTTATCCCTTCAATGACACAGCATCTCACTGGAGAAATGTCGTGTTTTTCCATGAAAAAAAAAAGATTATTCAAAGCTAATTTTTTTTTCATTAACTTCCTACCTCAATTCCTGGTCTCTTGTGATATGAAGCTTATCTTATATTATTTCTTTTTCTATTTTTTCAAGTTTTAATTGACCTGTTGGTATGTCCTTAATATAAAAATCCACAATGACATTTGAAAGAATAAATTACATTTATACTGTCAAAACTAAAGTAAAAAAATATTTGACTCTAATACTACCTCTCAAACGGTGCTCAGGTCTCCTCTGATGTCATTGGCAACATTACAATTTCCATACTTTAAGCAGGAAAATCTGTGTTTCCTTGTCACCCTTTACTACAAAATTAGAAATATTCCTATCCCTTGTGTAAGAAAATAAATGGGGATTCACAAAAAGTGGGCCTTTTATTTTATCCACAGTCAAAATGGTCCAATGTTTCATTATATTTCTATTAATCATTTGAATTGTGACCATATGTTTTGACAAAGAAGGTATGTCTATTATTAGTTGTTTTGGTAGTTTTTTTTCTTGCCTCTACAATAGCTGTACCAGCGGAAATAAACGTGTTCTTACTATACCCCATTGCACAAAACTCTGAATCATTCTTGGCTTCAAATTCAAATGCATTGTCATTGGAGGTAATTAATTTTGCTCCCGGGATATATAACTCTTTGGTAAATGCGGTGGATGATTTCTGGATGACATTTAGGGCTCGATCCAAATGTTGGAGACGGCTATTTTTTCTGCAGACGGCATTTTTTCAAACACAGTAAGCTAGTAAAATGCCTGTGCTGTGAAAAAATACCGGCAAAAAAAAGAGCCGTCATATGATAAAGTTAAGAGGTGTTTTCATCCATTGAAAATGATGAAAACACCATAAATATAAATTCAAATGCCTGCGTTTGCCAAAAAAACCCGATAAGGGACTCAAGTTATCACAGGAAAGTTAAGACCTACTTTTTTTTTAACTTGATAACCTTATTGACTGTTTAAACAGCCGACGCAGAAACCTGAAGTCCTCAATGGATGTATTGATATGGAGCCCTAAGGCCCATATCAATACATCCAAAGTATGAAGAAT
The DNA here is from genome assembly GCA_037306005.1 of Rhinophrynus dorsalis. Lineage (NCBI taxonomy): Eukaryota > Metazoa > Chordata > Amphibia > Anura > Rhinophrynidae > Rhinophrynus > Rhinophrynus dorsalis. The sequence continues at coordinate 564,501,531 of CM074719.1, read as the reverse complement.
GTGTCAAAAGTTAGCAGAATTAACCCTATGAATGCCAGTGGGGTATAATTACCTGCCGGCATTATTAGGGTTAACCTGACTAAGTTAAAAAAAATTGCATTACAAGTAACACTAACCATTACCCCTGCTGTCCAGCGGAGTCCTCAGCTTCCTTGTCCTCTTCTATCCTTCTCTTCAGTCTTCTCTTCTGTCTCTCTCTTCAGTCTTCTCTTCTGTCCTTCTCTTCAGTCTTCTCTTCTGTCCTTCTCTTTAGTCTTCTCTTCTGTCCTTCTCTTCAGTCTTCCCTTCTGTCCTTCTCTTCAGTCTTCTCTTCTGTCCTTCTCTTCAGTCTTCCCTTCTGTCCTTCTCTTCAGTCTTCTCTTCTGTCTCTCTCTTCAGTCTTCTCTTCTGTCCTTCTCTTCAGTCTTCTCTTCTGTCCTTCTCTTCAGTCTTCTCTTCTGTCTCTCTCTTTAGTCTTCTCTTCTGTCCTTCTCTTCAGTCTTCCCTTCTGTCCTTCTCTTCAGTCTTCTCTTCTGTCCTTCTCTTCAGTCTTCTCTTCTGTCCTTCTCTTCAGTCTTCCCTTCTGTCCTTCTCTTCAGTCTTCTCTTCTGTCCTTCTCTTCAGTCTTCCCTTCTGTCCTTCTCTTCAGTCTTCTCTTCTGTCTCTCTCTTCAGTCTTCTCTTCTGTCCTTCTCTTCAGTCTTCTCTTCTGTCCTTCTCTTCAGTCTTCTCTTCTGTCTCTCTCTTTAGTCTTCTCTTCTGTCCTTCTCTTCAGTCTTCCCTTCTGTCTCTCTCTTCAGTCTTCTCTTCTGTCCTTCTCTTCAGTCTTCCCTTCTGTCCTTCTCTTCAGTCTTCCCTTCTGTCCTTCTCTTCAGTCTTCTCTTCTGTCCTTCTCTTCAGTCTTCCCTTCTGTCCTTCTCTTCAGTCTTCTCTTCTGTCCTTCTCTTCAGTCTTCCCTTCTGTCCTTCTCTTCAGTCTTCTCTTCTGTCTCTCTCTTCAGTCTTCTCTTCTGTCCTTCTCTTCAGTCTTCCCTTCTGTCCTTCTCTTCAGTCTTCTCTTCTGTCTCTCTCTTCAGTCTTCTCTTCTGTCCTTCTCTTCAGTCTTCTCTTCTGTCCTTCTCTTCAGTCTTCTCTTCTGTCTCTCTCTTCAGTCTTCTCTTCTGTCCTTCTCTTCAGTCTTCTCTTCTGTCCTTCTCTTCAGTCTTCTCTTCTGTCCTTCTCTTCAGTCTTCCCTTCTGTCCTTCTCTTCAGTCTTCTCTTCTGTCCTTCTCTTCAGTCTTCCCTTCTGTCCTTCTCTTCAGTCTTCTCTTCTGTCTCTCTCTTCAGTCTTCTCTTCTGTCCTTCTCTTCAGTCTTCCCTTCTGTCCTTCTCTTCAGTCTTCTCTTCTGTCCTTCTCTTCAGTCTTCTCTTCTGTCCTTCTCGTCAGTCTTCCCTTCTGTCCTTCTCTTCAGTCTTCCCTTCTGTCTCTCTCTTCAGTCTTCTCTTCTGTCCTTCTCTTCAGTCTTCTCTTCTGTCCTTCTCTTCAGTCTTCCCTTCTGTCCTTCTCTTCAGTCTTCTCTTCTGTCCTTCTCTTCAGTCTTCTCTTCTGTCCTTCTCTTCAGTCTTCCCTTCTGTCCTTCTCTTCAGTCTTCCCTTCTTTCTTCTATTCCTTCTTCCTGTAAAATAAAAAAATATCAGTATTACAAAGCATTAACATTAATATCATTTAACCCTTTGAGTGGCAGAGGGGTACGCAACGCACTGCAAAGGGTTACTGTGTATTGTGCCATAATATTTTACAACATAAATGCCTCCATGTAGTGTCCCAATGTTTAAATTTTCCATATAAATAAGATATATATAGAGAGCAAATACATTTTTAATACAGTAATGCTAAGTAAATTAACTTAGGCACATCCCAGCCAATCAGTTTAAAAAACTGGGAAGTGTGTAAGAACTGGGATGTGTGTAAGAACATCCCAGCCAATGGCTGTGAGGGAAATGGAAGTGAGCCAGTGAGCAGGCTCACATCCAATTCCCTCAGTATGCAACGGTCATCGGCCCTTTCAGGAATTGGTGCGGCTGCTCTGCTCTGCTGAGACTTCTACATATGAGCTAAGATTCAGGTGTACTACCAAACGTGTTTAGTGATCACTCCATAATTTACTGTGTCTGCAAAATAAAACCAGTCGTTATTTTCCAAAGTCATACTCACAAGATCATTTAGAAAATTTAATCTACAGTCCTTCCTAAATGATAGAAATTGCTCATGGCATAGAATACATCTAGTACCTGACCTAGAATCAGCGATTGAGTTTTTTAACTCAGAATTCTTACAGGTCTGTAATACCTATGCCCCACTAAGGAAGGTCAGGGTTAGGGGGGCACATCTACCCTGGATCTCAGCTGACTTGATTCAATTATAGAGTTTCAGAGATGCTTTATGGACAAAATTTAAACAAACCGGCTCCGCTCATACTGCCTACAGGCAATTAAGGAATATATGTACCAAACAAACAAATTAGTGAAAGCACAATATTTTACTGACAACTTAAACAGTAACATTTCAAATCCAGCCAACTTTTGGAAGGTTATTAAAAACCTCTACAACCCTCCTAATCATTCTCCCCCATCAACTATAACCATAGACAAAGAAACAATACAGTGCCCCATAGCCATAGCCAATGTATTTAACAGCTACTTTGTTAGATGTGCCACCACCCTGATTACACAAAACAAAGATAACTCAGAAGTTCAACCATCTATAGAGCATCACTGATCACCTCCTCAACCCAAAAATGAAGTCCCTATCTAGCCCTGACAAACTACCAGCAATGCTATTAAAGCTCAGTGCCATGGTCATGGCCAAACCGATTGCATCTTTAATTAATATCTCTTTGGCAACAGGGTATATGCTCAAATCCTGGAAGGTGGCAAGAGTTGTGCCTATCTACAAAAGTGGGAATAAAAATGTAGTATCAAACTACAGACCAATATCCCTACTCCCCACTTTATCCAAAATCCTAGAGAAATCTGTACACGTGCAACTAAATAAATATAACTGACACACCAATTTTTTCACCTCTCTTCAATCAGACTTTCAACCAAATCACTCAACAGTCACGGTCCTCCTAAAAGTAACCAACGATATCCAGACCAGCATGGAAAATGGTGACCTCACAGGAGCCATTTTCCTAGATTTTTCCAAGGCCTTTGACACAGTAGACCATAATATTCTTATAAACAAACTCCAAAGATCAGGACTGAGTGATAAGTCTCTAAACTGGTTCTGATCCTATTTATCAGACAGAATGCAGTATGTGTCAGATACCGGCAATGACTCCCTTCCGCTCAAAGTAACAAGTGGAGTTCCTCAAGGCTCCATTCTTGGCCCTCTCCTATTTTCTCTTTTCATAAATGATCTGCCCAAGGTTTGCAAATCATCTTCAGTACACATGTATGCAGGTGACACCATAATCTTTGCTAAAAACTCAAACATATCACACCTTGAAGCCATATTACATCATGATTTCTGCGAGGTTGAAAGATGGATAGCAAGGAACAAACTGTTCTTAAATAGGGGTGGGCAAAAAGTGTGAAAAATTTCCTGTGAAAAGTTTCGAGAAAACGTGGCGATTTTTCTCTTTTCCCGTGAAAAATTTTGCCTTTCCGCCTATGCAAAAATGTCCTCCTTTTCACCTATGTTAACAAATTTTCCACCTACGTTAACATATTTTCCGCCTATTTTAACACATTTTTGCCTATACTTCCTGTAGCTACTACATTTTCCACTATAATATTACTTCTTCTGAGGGCTGAAGTTTATTAATAAATGGCTGAAAGTCAAAGTTATGAGTCCTACAGCAAAATATGGCCTGAAAAATGTGTTAGCATGCAGAATGCATTTGTCCTTTGCCCACAACACTTTCTTGCTTAAGTGACACTGGCACATATTCAGGATGATATCAAGTAATAAAAAAAAATAAAGTACAACCTACAATGTGGCAGATATGTATTGTACTGGTGGTATTGGGGGACTGGCATGGTGTGATTTCCGTATGTATTTTTACCATTGTCATACTCTATCCTCCTTCTCAGATTATTGACACATATTACTTATCTCTCATAGAAGTGGTCCCAAGTGGGGTAGATGGTGGCAACCCTTCTTCAAGTCTGTCCTCCACATCCTCATCTGTGCTGCTGTTAATATATTTGTCCTGGCTTTGTCTGTCATGTGTGGTGTCTGCTACTACTACAACTACTGGAGCTGGATGTTGATGTAATTCTACTGCCACTACTACTAGGTGTCAAAGGTGCAGCACTTATAGCAGCAGCACCAGATGTACTCGTCATATCTAACACAACTTGTGTTGCTGGGTACTCAAAACAGGTGTATGTGGCTGAGTGGGACTTGGACTTTGAAGAGGCAATGATGCTGAGAATGACTGATAGGGTGACTGTGTGCTTTTTGACATCTGTACTTGTCCGGGGTCAGACTTTGCAATGGCTTTCTCAAACAGTTTATAGACAGGCACAGTGCTCCTTAAAAGTGGCAGAAAATACAGCCTTTGACTTTTTGCTAATCTTATAGCCCTGTCACCATCCTCATTATCAACTTCATCTGTATCTGAACACGAGAAGGATGCTTGAGGGATATATTCTAGATCTGCATCATCATCACTCATCATTAGGTCATCCTCAGCAGAATCAGCATCAGTATCACCTAACAGTTCTTTCCCACTACTACCCTTATATTCCTCTAAGCTTTTGGAGGTCCCAAACAATTTCTTTTTACTTTTACTATAACAAAATTCACTACTACTTTGAGGACAGGTGTTTTGGTGTCTCACTGTCTGATGCAGCAGGCGGTTCAGCTGCTACACCTTCCTCTGTTAAGCTGTTGCCAGCATCATCAACACTTGAATGTGACTTGTTGTCTTCTTCAGTGTTCTTCTTATATGGTTCTATATTTCTACTGGCACTGGTGGTGCTGGACCTAGTTTTGCTGGGACCTTGACAAACTGCATCCTCCCTTGGAGTAAAGGGATCATCATCATTGATTGCACACGCTGCAACAACCATTGCTGCAGTAGGTTTTTGGACTACTACTTTACTCTCACATCCCTACACTGTTCCACCCCCCCCCTCCCCATGTGCGTTTGCTGGACATCCTGCAACTACACTGTGTTTTTTTACTGTACAGTGTACAACACAACTGATGGAGCTATACGATGCCTTGCGTAAGCCCAGTCAGCTGTCTATCACCTAAGATATTTTTTTTTTTTTTTATTTTTAAGTTGTCCACCCTGTTATCTTATCACAGTCTGTCCAAAAAAATTATAACTGAAAAAGAAAACAACAATGTCTTTCCCCAGACTTCCCCACCCAGCACAGGAACAATAACAGCAAGATCAGCAGGCAAATAGGTTGCCTGTGTCTTGCCTGTCAGTCACATGGAATTTTGGAGTATTTGGGGGACAACCTCCTTCCTCCCTTCTCATCCCCTAGAGTGCCCCCAGACTCCCCTGATACAGAGAACAAATGTCCTACCTAAATCACTTCCTAAACTAGGCTTCAATTCCCCTTTATTTGCCTATCTCCTCTAGCTAAAAAACATGCTGCTCTCTCCTCTCACAAACACAGAATGGCTGCTGTGAGAGCCTGGTAGCCTTTTATATGGCTGTAGAAAACGTTTGTGTGGTGTAGAAATATTTTCTTCCCGTTGATTTCAATGGGCGGAAAAGGAGGAAAAAAGCGAAAAAAACTGCACTTTTCACGGGAAAATTTTCGCCAAGCGGAAAGTGCCATTATTCACTGATTTCAGTTTGAGCCGAAAATTTTCACCCATCCCTATTCTTAAACACAACAAAACTGTCACAATGATATTTGGCACAAAGCACAAACTGCGTAATCTCGGCAACACCCACCTATCCATTGTAACTGAGTCTAATTGTAAATTGGCCCCAGTGGACTTCTACAAATATCTTGGTATGTGGCTGGACCCCAACCTCACTTTTGGTTTTTATATTGATAAATTAACCTCCAAGCTTTATCCCAGAATCAGTACTCTTTTTAGACACAAATCATGTTTAAGTTCCCAGGTTAGAAAACGTATTGTGCAACAGATGTTGCTGCCAGTCATAGACTATGGTGATGTAGTACATGCTCCAGCACCAGAAATCCATCTTAGTAAACTTGACACCCTGTATAATTCAATATGCCGCTTTAGCCTCCAATGTAATTACACTAATCATCGCTGTGATATGTTAAAAGAACTAAATTGGTTAACACTTAAATCAAGATGTGCCCTTCACATTTCTTGCTTAGTATACAACCACTTCTCTGGAAGACTACCAGACGACCTGAGCAGTAAATGCTTCTTTATATCTAAAAACAGTGTGTGTTTGTATAATTTTAATATTCCATATGTATTTATATTCATATGTGTATGTATATATTATAACATGTAAAAAATAATGATTCTCAGTTTGTGTAAATATGTAATCCTTTACTGAAAACTAGCCAGGACATACTTGAAAATGAGAGAAATCTCAATTTATTCTTCCTGGTAAAACATTTTCTAAATAAATAAAATACTCAGTGATTCTTACTACATAACTAAATATTGCAACTTTGAGAATTAATTTTACCTACTCACCACTAGATGGCATTTCTATTGAAATGTTTTAGCACCAAACACAAACACAGGTATAAAAAAAAGGAATCATGTCACTAACACCCAAGGAAGGAAGGGTGATCCCCCTTCTGAAATATTGGGGGTTATGCACTAAGGTGTGATAAAGAGGTGATAAAGTGAAGAACTTCTCCAGTTGCTACGTTACTGTATGGAGCCAATTCACTACGATTTCTCTCTCTGGAGATCTTAGTGCATTGGCTCCATAGAATAACATAGGAACTGGAGAAGTGAGATCACTGGAGATGACATCTCCACTTTATCACCTCTTTATCACCCCTTAGTGCATAACCCTCATTGTGTGTTGTGTGTGCAGTACACAATATATATGGGAAAAATGTCCTTCATCACCCTCCAATTATTTGTATATATTGACATTTTTCCCTTATTAAGATAAGTGGTGGTTTATGATTGGTAGGAGTACTGTTAATGAGTATTTAACCCATTAAAGATCTGTGGGGTGTGCACTGCATTGCAAAGCAGTGCCCCCTGGTTCTTAAAGTGAACTTGCCACCAAAAAATAGTTAATTTTAAAGAGAAGAACTCACAGTCTATATGTTTTATAAGCCATTTGTTTGTAAAATAATATCAAAGTCTTTTACCAGGACAGATATATTTAAATTGTCTCACACTGTTTCTATCTCTAGAGGTTAAAAGACTGAGCTGACCCTACCGGGAAGGGTTGGATTGTCATACCAGGCACCACTACTCAAAGCACTCTAGGCACCCTTTGCTCTGTCTATGGCCAGACCCCCACTCCTCACATTACCCCGCCTACAGTCCCATCCACTCTCTTCTAGCACAAAAAACACAACAGGCTGTAGCAATCAAGAACAAAAAAAAACTTTAACCCCTCGGTTGCAGTGTGTTGGAGATCTCTCTAGCATCCAAGGGGGTTACATAGTAGCCTGTAAAAGGGGTATATAAATTGGTGTAGGCGTGTTGCAATTGCTCTGGCCACACCCACAATTCACAATATGGGTGTGGCCAGCACAGTTGAGTCTCCCCTTCAAATTCCGAGCTCTAGGCATTTTGGGAAATTCGGGCCTGCTGCTGAGTCTAGATATTGTGCATGTTAATTAGCATAAAGTACCACACTGTGCAATCAAAGCACGAAGGTTAATTTCTCAAAAACAATGTATTTTACAGTAAACTGTTTAGGCAGATTTTACTTCTCTGTAAGAGAAAATGAGCTTGTCTTAGGGTGACAGGTTCACTTTAACCCTTTGAGTGCCAAATGGGTATACAATGCATTGTGAAGGGTTAAAAGGTTACTCCAGTTCCCACAGGTCACAAGTTTTCACATAGACATCAATGGGAGAGCTCTATAGTAAGATCAAATCCCGTCCTTGCACAGAAAACATTTAACCCTTTATATGCCAGAGGGGCATCCAAGTTTTGCGTTGCCATGAGTTGGCTACCCCTCTGGCACTCAAAGGGTTAATTCAATGGGAATCATTATTTATTCCCAATGATGCAGTTGCTTGTCCCAGAATTTCTCAACTTTTGCCATTCTACATATGGTCTCATTTACTCTTCCCAGTCACTGCTATTGATTCCTATTTCCCTCTGAAAAGCGGAGGAGTGTGCAGTGCATTGCACAACCTTCTGTCACTCAGAGTTATACAGTATACATGTAACACACACATAATGAGTCACGTCACCTGAATACACACCCTTGTATTACACCCACTGTATCATATCGCCTTGGCTCCCTCAGTAGCGCGGACTTTTCTAACACTGCTGTTTTAATTGACTTAAGGCAACAAATGACTAACAATAATACTAATGACTCCTGGCAATGTGAAAAGCGGGGATTTCCTCAGTGCCTGCAGCAGAATCATTTCACATTTCTTCTACGCTCAAGTTGCCAAATGAAATATTTATTTCTGTAACAGTACCCAAGAAATTGTATTTTACCGATTTTACTTCTGGAAAATCATGAAGAAAGAGAAAAATAAAAAAATTTTATTTCCTCAACTGCGTAAGTATGGGAAGTGCTAGACAATTGTATCCAGTTTACAGATTTTACTTATGGAAAATCAGGAACTAGTGGCGTATTGAAGAGAGAAAACTAAAACAGACTGTCCTTTCTCAAGCTTCTAAGTAGGGGGTGCGCTGCAACAATCGTACTCAATAACATATGTGGGGTTACACGTTCCATCCCAGTGCTAAGTACAAAAGAAATGTATTGGAGAGCCCTCCAGCATTCAAAGGGCTATGTTCTCTATATATTTATTCAATGTATATTTGAATTTATATACTTTGGAAGATAGAGCCGGGTCAGAATTACAGGACATACAGAGTTGTTTGGATGAGGCCTGCAGCCCAACAGCACCCATCGATTAGAGAATAGATTCTAGTAATGTGTCCTGGAGTATATCTGTGCATTAGGAAGTACTCTAGTACAGAGGTTCTTAACCCATCTCACTAACAGGCCAGGACTTAGGAATTCCCCTGCTAGAACACAAGTGTGTTGATCAGAGGCTCAGTCATATTGATTAACTCACCTGTGCTCTTAAAAGGAAATTCTCAAATCCTGGCCTGTTAATAGCCACTGAGGGCACAGGTTGAGAACCTCTGTTCTAGTACCAGTGCACAGAGCTTTGTTATAAATAGTGCATAAGGAAGCATTCCGCATTTGGGAGGTTCCATCCATCCTTGTACTGGATGCCGCTCTAGCACTCAAAGGGTTATAAAGAAAAGTGCAGTAATTCTGAGGGAAACCAACTGAGCCACACGTAACAATAAAAAGGCCTCATATCCTTTGAATCAAAATGCGATTTTTAACCCCTGGAATGCTAGAGAGATCTCCAGCTCATTGTAAAGGTATAATCTGGCAAATCTTGTAGCACTCAAGAGGTTAACCCTTTGAGTGGCAGAGGGGTACGGAACGCATTGCGAAGCAATGAGTTCCATACCCCTCTGGCACTCAAAGGGTTAAAGAGTATTTTAGGTCAATGGTAATTTTTATTTCTTCCTATGGTGAAGATGGTTTGCCCCAGAATTGCTCCAATTTGGTTCTTAAAATGTTATTTTACGGATTTCTAATTAGAAAGCTAGGAAACATATTAGGCCTCATGAGTAAAGCAAACGATGGGCAATTCTGGAGCAAAGCAATTGCGCCATGGGGGAAATACAAATTGCCACCTATTTTAGTTGGGGCTCTTCACCCTTTAAATTGTAGAGAGGCATTGGGAGACGTCTCTAGCATTCCTAAAAATCACCATTTAGATTAATGGGAATTCAGGATTTTTTTATTTATTCCCTGTGGTGCAGTTGGTTTGCTCCAGAATGGACCCTTTTTTGCCTTGCACATCAGTCTCACTTAGCTCACACTTCCATGGAGTATAGAACTTGAGGGGTAGGTACACCTTGGAGTTTGCCTTTTATTATCCTCTCACTGCTAGAGATGTCTCTAGGGTGACCACATTTCCATTCTGCCATTCAGGAACACTGCGGAGACGGGAGCACTTGGCACTAGCACAACTATGTGGGAGGGGTCACTGGACATCAATGTGCAACCTGCTTTTTCTCCAGCGCACCACAGAGTTCTAAACAGAGAATTGCCCATTGACTGATGTGACAGAAAGCATTGCCTTTTTGGGCTACAAGATAATGAACATCACACCTAAAGCCTTAGACTAGCATTACACTACTGCACAAATGCACTGCAGCTCCTGTTCAATGTCAAAATCAAGACTCAGTTCTCTCTCTATTGTTTAGAGCTCTGTCTGGAGGCCATTTTCTTGTAGCCCAGCAGAGGCATCACTTTCTGTCACAGTAGGCAATGGGCAGTTCTTCTTGTGCGTAGAACTCTGGAGTCTTCATTCCAGGACTTTGTATTGTCCCAGAAGGGGGCTGCCAGGGACAAGGGACACACATATAAAATCAGGGACTGTCCTGGGCAATCAGGGACACGTGGTCACCCTAGATGTCTCCTATGGTACTATCCAGTGAAGACAGTGCCAGGATCCAAGTGGTTACATTCTTAGGCTAATGCCTTTTTCTGACAGTCCACTCCCCATTTTTATTTTCCCTGAAAATGCATTGTCTCTTTTTATTTTATGAAGAGGATTAAGAGGTTTTGTTAAAGGGCAATAAAAATTAATTACAAATTAATACAAGCACTATTTTTTTTTTATTAAAAGAAAATGTATATATATTGTAGGGCTTTTTGGTGGAGTAAAATAAGGGCACTTCCACTGCTGTGACAATTTCTATTTGCAAGTTATTATTATTTTTATTTTTGGCTTTATAGTAAACTATAATTTTCTTACAGGTTATTTTGGACTCCAGGTGGAGCTGCTGCTCAAAGTTTGAGCTGAACTAACTTTTCGGTGGGAAATCTCCCAACAGGGAAGAATCCTTGTGTCATGCCTTTAACACATTATTGTTGCAAATAGTCAGTTAGAAGGTCAACTCTATCTAATTCAGTAAAATTTGATTTCCAAGCGTTATGTATTATTGTGCTTTGTTCTCCTGTCTTTGGATGTAACCTATGTTGCACATTCTCTCTGATGAGATGAATAGTAGCTTAGACCTTAAAAAAACAGCCTTAATCACCATGTGATCGGCAAATTAACAACCAACTATCAATAGCTGCTGTGGATAGATAGACAGACAGATAGATAGATAGATAGATAGATAGATAGATAGATAGATAGATAGATAGATAGAGCCTTTCAGAATCCGGATACATCACATATGCCCTGGAGATGCATTAAAGCCAGGGTTAGTAGATGGATCCTTTTATATTTTAGTTAAATCCCTCACTCCAAAGGGTGGGGGATAGGAGGGCCTTCTGCCCCCCCATCCCATATATATCATACTCCTCCATAGCCCAGAAGGTAGAAGATCACACAGTCCTTGTGGGATACCTAATGTGAAAAACTGTGTGCCCAAATAAAACTATTGGAGGCAAGTAGTAAAAGGTTGTAGTCACAATATTGATGCACATTGCGCTGCTTTGAGATCTAAGCCCAGTGGTATAAATAATGAGTGGTGGACACAGGTGCAGTAAATGTTTTTGGTCCCCTTCCCTCAAAACAATAAGTAAACGTTTCTCCCCTCCACCACCTTCACTGTCCAGCCTCAAGCTCCCTCAGATCTCCCTGTGCTGTGATTTACACCCCCCCCACACAAACTAATTACAGTAATGACTAGGGATAATCTGGATGTAGTGGCTATAACAGACTCTTGGTAGAATGGATATCATAATTGGGACATATTTACGCCTAGGTAACATCTTTACAGAAAATAAAGACAAGAGAAGAAGGGAAGAGGAGTTCTTTATGTAATGGATAACATCAAGTCAACTTTAATACAGGGGATGGTGGAAAAATTGGAGACTGTATGGGGAACTATTGAAATATTATTGTACCCTACTAGTGGCTTAATTCTGTCTGACTAAGGCAATGTAGCTACAGAAAGTGAGTGCCATTCCCACAATGTTGAATCAGTATGTAACAGTGTTCCAGTTTATACATAGGGTATGGCATAGACATCGGTCTTAAGCATGATCCACGACACTTCAACCATACGAGATCCGCATGTTGCCCTTTTCATGCCTGCAACATTCTAATCTCGTCTTTTTGAACCAGGCAATATTTTTAATGCGCCTTTTTGTATGAAGCACAATAGTGAACCCTAGTGAAGTACTACACGGGTAAGTGCTAGGGCCTGTTCACATCAATATCAGGAAGTATTCAAGGTAAAGTGTGCCTCTTTGCCGATTATACAAAAATCTGAAATAGTGTTGACTCTACATGAGGAATAAAACAAATGCAGGAGGGTTTAGGAAAACTGGAGGAACGTATGGGATCTAAAATGTAATTCTGAAAATTGAAAAACAATGCATTGAAGTTACAGAAACCAAGAAGTGGAATACAGACTTAATGGTACTTTGTTAAAGATAAAAAGCATGCAAGGAAAGGGACTTTATTATTATTTCAGGAAAGCAATGCAATAGAGAAGCGGGAAAAGCAAACTGGGTTCTTTGGTGTATAGAAAGAGGAATTATCAGCACTCTATAGATCTCTGTCAAGACCTCGCCACATCTTCAGAAGGAGACCACATCTCCAGAAGGACATTAATAAACTAGAAGAGGCAGCTCAAAGAAAGCTGCCACGATGGTGCAGGTCTTTCATGATACAGGGTACCAGAACAGACTCAAAGAACATTATATGTATTGCATGAAAGACAGGAGGGAGAAGGCAGGTATAATATAAAACTCTATATATTAAAAGATTTAATATAGTGGAAAAGCATTTGTGAAAAAAAGAGGAATAGTAGAACAAGAGTCATAATCTAACATTAGAGGGTAGAAAAGAAGTAATTCGCTCATTTCCTTTTGCAATAGCCATTTGCTGATTCATTAATGGCCAGATATTATCTGACACATACTTATTCATCAATGTGTGAGTGCGAGACAGATTCCCCATTCCCATCAGCCTGCTTCAGGGTGGTGGATCTCATAGAAATCTGTGGGCTAACTCATTCATAAGTTTTCAAAATATTTTATCATATTTCCCTGCCTTACATATGTAAGGTAGGAAAATACAACTGATCACTGATCAATACGCAGAGGTATCATTCAATACCACAGAGAAGAGCAGCATATCTGACACATGGTTCTTACTGCTGCTTGAGGAATTCCACCCTTAATTGGTTGCAGTATCAGCTCAGAGATTTGCATATTGACAAGGAGCAACTCTGGAGTACATTGAAGATGTAATATAGCATCCTACATAGGGCTGGATTGCACTGAAAGAAATACTTTTATAACTGTCTTTTTTTAAATTACACCATAGAATTTAATAAGAATCTGTGAAATAAAAGTGATAACATTTATTAACTGCAGTGTAATCTAACCTACAGTCTCAAATTCAAAGCAAATAAAATATGGGTATTAAACAGATAGTCAACCCTTTAGACTAAATAGTCTGCAAGTGCATAATAAGTCAAGTCAAATTGCCTATGTTTTTCTTTTTTTTCATTTAAAAATCTTTTTTTTTTTTTTTTTTAAACACTTTTTTATCCGAGACATACGTGTCCAGAGAACATTCTGGGACTATGAAAGCTGGTATCATGATGCAATGCTATACAATCCCTATAGCACTAAGAGTGAGATGTTCAAAAAGTTACAGTAACTGAAACTGTCTGTAATCAGAATAAACAAGTTCTTACATCATGATCCATCAATTCTGAGATGTATTTCCTTAAAGGGGAATATTCACATCCCCATAAATTTTCACCACTGCTTTTAAAATGTAAAACAATATTAGCGCTGACTTTATTTATTTTCTCCACTGCCTTAGAGTGGAGATATTAATAGTTGAAATGTGGCACTTCCGCATTCCGGGGAACCGTGTATGAGCGGCAGGACTTCCCATCTCCCTCCCAGCAGTACCTGGGGCACGTGTGGTAAAAGGAGCTTGCTGTCACGTTAGCTCAGAAAAATGCAGCTCCGAAGAGTATCGCAAATGCGCGCCCCAGGGGCTGCTGGGAGGGAGATGGGAAGTCCTGCAGCTCCATGCCGCACATACACAGTGCAACAGACCTGGAAGTGGCACATTTCAAAGATTAATATCTCCACTCTTAGGTAATGGAGAAAATAAATAAAGCTAGCGCGAATATTGCGTCACATTTTAAAAGCAATGGTGAAAATTTTGGGGGATGTGAATCTTCCCTTTTGACTTTTTTCACCAATTTCCACCATCTCTGTCAAAGGTAAAAAGCAGCCTTAATAGTGGGTATAGTTTACCTTCATATTGTAAGGTATTTTAGAAAAAAACTTTCTTTTAGCCAACATGTTTTTGGCTGATTACTGTCATTTATTGCCAACAAAATAAAAATGGCCTAAACTTGGAGAAGACAAATTAAAGTACTGTTAGCAAGAGTGAGAAGAAGAAGTATGGTGTTAACTGGCAAAAAAAAAGTCTGTGTTCGTCTGAAAATGTGTAATTTTAACCCCTTAAGGACCAGCGGTCCAGGGAAGTTACCTTCCCTTAAGGACCGCTTTGATCCTTGCCGATGCGCTGGTACACGTGACCTGTTACGTGTACCGGCTCGCTGCTTTGAGGCCTTAGAAAGATCACTTCGGTCTTGGAGTGGTCAATTTTAGGCCCCGTTTTTGCTTACAGTGCTCCCGGTGGAGCGCTGTAAGTAAAAAGTACGTGACGTGCTATGACCGTCACCGGTCCTTAAGGGTATAAGGACCGTGACGGTCATAGTACGTCACATAGTACTTAAGGGGTTAAAGACAAAAAATGTCTTTGTTTCTTTGAAAATGTTCACTTCAAAGACAATATTAAAGTCTTTTTTTTAACATCAGTATGGCAACATTCATCAAAATCTTCTTCCCATAATTTTTAATTCTCTACAACACATTTTCAAAAGTGACGGATTTATTTCTAAAAATACTGTCCTTCTTTTACCACCAATTCATGATCCAACAATTTTATTATTATAACAACTTTTTGAACATAGCACAGAAATTTATCTCTGTGATGTAGATGTAGGCATTTCTGCATTGTTTCACTATATTTTTTACATTGTATCTATTTTTACATTGATGCAGTTCATTTGCATTCATAGTCCCTAACAGAATAAATTCAGAGAACTCCCTGTCATGAGAACTGGTGAAAATGGAAAAAAAAGTATGCATTGCGTAACCGTCTGATACTCAAAGGGTTAACTGTTCATGTTACATGCTTATAATTTACTTATATAAAGTAAAAAATGCAGTTAACTGTCACTTTAAATAATATATGTATTTAAAAAAAAAAAAATCTATGATACATTTCAAGTATTTGTAATGAAATTTGTCCTATGTCACCTGGAAAGAAAAATGTAGACATTGTGTGACTGAATAGTAGTTTGTTGACCATTTTGTAAATATGTGGCGTCAAAATATATTTATACTAGCAGCAGAGTCCATGCGTCACTGAGCATAGATTGCTTTAAAATCCTTTAAGTACAGAACTGAAGATAGAAATCATTTCATATTTTGTTTCTTTTAACTTATAAATGGAACATACATGCTGAGACACCTCATATGAATACACACCCTCAAACTACACTTACTGTCTCACATATCATTTTGGCTCACCCAGCAATTACTGTAGTAGTTTGGTAAGGACTGATGTTTTAAATGTCCTAAGGCAACAAATGACTCATTATTCCTGATAACTCCTTGCGATGTGCAAAGTGGGATTTTCTTATTGAAAGTATTATTACAGTATAACCCTGTATGTTTCCTTTATGGAAGAAATGTATCTAATCTTCTCTTAAATGTATCCATTGTATTTGCCATAACCACATGCTTGGGCAAGGAATTCCACAATTTAACAGACCTCATTGTAAAAAACCCTTTCCTCTGCTGAAGTCGAAACTTCCTTTCCTCTAATCTCAAGGGGTGTCCCCATGTCATTTGATCAGGCCTTGGAATGAATAGCTCACCAGAGAGATCCTTTTATTGACCTCTCATATACTTGTACATTGTATGAAAGTTATGTTTTATTACTTTTCCTTTTGCAAAATAGGCTATATCCTAAGGCAGAAATTCATGGGGCACACCAACAGGATACCTCCTCTTCATCATAACATGCACATACCATACTATGGCCAGAAAATCCCAATGGCCCTTACAAATTATCTCCTTGTTCCTTAGTTTAAGAGATAACATCTTCAATCAGTCCTGGGTGTCAGACCCATGGAGGCAGACATGACAGTGGCTAGCTGGACCACAGGACATCAAGCTTTGATCACTGCACATGATAATCTTCTTGTTTTAGTTTGAATAAATTGCCAGCAGCTTTCATGTTCTCTCTTGAACAAATTCTCCTGCATTTCATCTAATGATGTCTACCTCATCATGAGTGTGAAAAGTCCCTTCAAAGGAGACACTCTATAAATTCTCATAGGTCCAGTATCAACGACAAGAAACACCCCAGTGGATCAACATTTTAGCAAAACTGATCACAGCATTAAAGATCTCAAGGTGTCTGTCCCAATGGGAAATTTTAAGGCACAGAGGGACAGAAAGATCTAGAATATACATTTAACACTCTGAACTATGGCCTGAACTGTGACAAGGAATTTATGTCACATTAAACACACTAAACATATTTTGAGTCCTTTGGGTGCCAGATGGGTGCACAAGTGATGATTTGCACACCACTCTGGTTCTTGCTGGGTTAATCCATACATTCCATATGATTAGCCATATTTGGCTGCAGTTATAAATTCCCTACATACTAAATTTTCTACATCAGAAAAAGGGATAAATATTGTACCACTTAGCCAGCTACAAAGAGATGCCTCTAGTGAAGTCTAGGGAATGATTTACTCAGACAATGGTGATAAATTCACTTCCACTGAATTTTAAATGTAAAAACATTTTGAATAAGTGTATAACTTGTCATTGATTTTATATTTAGCATTCATTCTAAAAAGCAACAGACAATGCAAGCGCAAAAAAACTGGAATAATCCCCAATGTCCAATAGAACCACTACGTTTGGAATAGTGTTAGAAACCTCTGATAACGTTCCCACACAGAGGTATAGTATAAAGGGCAACAGTACCTTATTACATAGGACTCAATAAAGCAAAGTTCACTAGTTCCAAACCTCCAAATCGTCTATTATGTAAGCCAGATGATGAGGATGATAATAATGGTAATATGGATGAATGAGGATGAGAAGATGAAAGTGACAAATGATGAGGATGAAATGAGATGAAAGGGATGGATCCTATTTTCCCAGTTGCCTGATGGATGCTGCTTGTAACTTTTGGTGTCCTTGTACACCCAGGAGAAACAGAAACTGCAAATAGTACCAGCGCAAAACCAATACAGAACAAAGAGAGAAAGATAAGATCCAACTAAGTGTAGTATTTATTAGACAAATGGAAATGAAAATAAAAAATCAATGGTTACACTCACATTTTGCCCATATTGGGCTGTATGCACATAAGACGCCCCAGCCTCTGTTAGCCGGCGTGCTGTGTCCCTTCAGTCCATTCCTTGTTAACCGGATTGTGATGATTAAATTCTTGAATAAAGTCCTCGATATATTCCAGATGTGAACGGGGACCAAATCCACTCCTCACTGAGCAATGGGCTCGCTGGTAATGTCTCCGTGTCAAGAATACTGGACAAAAATATCAGGGCTAGTAATGCGCTGTGAAGTGCTGTGTAAATAACACTAAGCTAGCGTTGGCGGGTAAGACCAGTAAGGGAAGGTAACGGAATTCTCACAGGGGGCGTAGGCGGAGCCAATACCAGTGAGTGTCCTAAACCAATAACCCAACGTGTATCATGATACGAGTTGGGTTATTGGTTTAGGACACTCCCTGATATTTTTGTCCAATATTCTTTACACGGAGACATTACCAGCGAGCCCATTGCTCAGTGAGGAGTGGATTTGGTCCCCGTTCACATCTGGAATATATCGAGGACTTTATTCAAGAATTTAATCATCACAATCCAGTTAACATGGAACGGACTGAAGGGACACAGCACGCCGGCTAACAGAGGCTGGGGCCTCTTATGTGCATACAGCCCAAGAGGGGCAAAATATGAGTGTAACCATTGATTTTTTATTTTCATTTCCATTTGTCTAATAAATACTACACTTAGTTGGAGCTTATCTTTCTCTCTTTGTTCTGTATTGGTTTTGCGCTGATACTATTTGCAGTTTTAGCATTCATTCTAAATATGCCTGAAGAAGAGACCTGAGTAAGCTTGCATCCTAGAGGATGAAAATCCTTACTTGTGGAGGCTCCTCCTTGCTGCCTTATGATTATTGCACACTGACAGCCAGGACACACGTTCTTGTACAGCACAGTGAAAGTGTGACTTATGTGGCTCTCACTTTGCAATAATCATTTAGCAGCATAGAGGGACCTCCAGAAGTGAGCATACAGTATACACACACACACACACACACACACATTCACAAATACACAAATGCATGCACACATTCATACTTAGACTGGCATGCATACACGTCTGCCCTCCCTCACCTCTTTATTTTGTTTGCTTAGGCAGACGATTTCTTGTACCACTATTGGGCATCATAAATAACTGATATAAATGAATTTGCTGCCCTCTCTTCAGTATTGGTAGACTATGGTACCATGTTAGCCATAGAAGATGCAGGAGACTAGTAGAGTAAAAATGATACCTCTGTTGGCTAACTGAAAGCATAATACAAGACTTTAAATCTCATGCACATTATTTTAACATGTAAATTCTACCACTAGGGGTGGGCGAAAAGTGAGAAATGTTTCCTGCATGACAATTTGTGAAAAATGGACGATTTTTCTCTTTTTTTCACAAATTTTTTCTCCTTTTTGTCCAGTGCTAAATGTTCTTCCTTTTGGCCTATTCCAGCAATTTTTTCTCCTATTCCAACACATTTGTCTCCTATTCCAACACGTTATTTCCTATGTTTCCTATGGTGCAACATTTCCCAGCACAATATTACTTCTTCTGAGGACTGCAGTGGCGAAGTAAATAGTTGCAAGTAAAGTTGTGAGTCCTACAGCAACATAAGCCTTGAAAAGTGTGTTAGCATGCAGAGTGCATTTGTCCTTTGCCCACAACACTGACTTCCTGCTTAAGTGACACTGGCACATATTCATCATGAGGATAAGTGATTAAAAAAAAGAAATAAAGTACAACCTACAGTGTGGCAGATGTGTATGCTAGTGGTGTTGGGGGACTGGCGTGGTGTGATTGGTGGGACCTTGACAAACTGCATCCACCCCAGGAGGAGAGGGATCATCATCATTTATTGCAGATGCTACAGCAACCATTGCTGCAGTCAGTTTTTGTACTACCACTTTACTCCCATGTCCCTCCACTGCTCCACCTTTCTCCCTCCACTTGTACATTTGCTGAACATTATTCAGCTACTGTTTGTGTGTTTTTACTCTCTATAGTACACAACTAATGAAGTGTGATGTCTTGCCTTGGCCCTCAACAAAATTCTCAATGTCGTCTGCTGTCTATCAAGTCTGCCTCAGTTACAGAGCTCACATCAGGCTCCCAGTCAGCTGTCTATCATCAGCAAGTAATTTGGACCTCGGCTGCCTGTGTCTTGCCAGTTAGTCACAATGAATTGTGGGGTATATGGGTTCAACCTCCTTCCTCCCGTTTTCTCCCCCAGAGTAAGCCCAGACTCCCCTAATACAGAGAACAAATGTCCTACCTAAAAGACTCCCTAAACTAAACTTAAATTCCCATTTATTTGCCTATTTTCTCTAGCTCAAAACATGCTGCTTTCTGACACCCTTGTATATGGCTGTAGAAAAGTAGAGAAAACTGTGGTGGGGAAAATTTTTCTTCCATTAATTTCAATGCAGTGAACTAGGTGAAAAAAGCACAAAAATGGCACTTTTCGCTGACAATTTTTCACCAATTGGAAAGAGACATTTTTTGCCAATTTCGGTTTAAAGCAAACGTTTTCTCCCATCCCTAATTATGACCAGAATTGATTCTCTAGGTTTTAGTAAAGTCTGTTTGAAGTGGACTAGAACATGTAAATAAGATTAATTACCTTATTGATGCTCCAGTGAATTCCAGTTTTTAGCCAGAGCTGGCTAAGTCTATAGATTGTATAAGATAGCCCACAAAGCACCAGATTTTGCACAGCCCATCACTTGCAATAAGCTGTATAGCCTTCTGCCACCCAAAGGGACCAAAATATGTTTATTTTGTAGGATAAGGGGATATAAATTCCTTGTCACTATTTCAGCCACAGTTCAGAGTGTTAAACTTAGCTATCAATTTATACTCCCAGATCTTTCTGTCTCTCTGTGCCTTAAAATTTCCCATCAATATGGTCACCTTAAGATCTTTAGTGCTGTGGTCAGTTCTGCAAAAATGTTGACCCACTGGGGTATCACTTTTGTTGTCCACACTGGACCTATTCAACCTTTTTCTTAGGTTTGTCCTGTCTTCCCTACAAATAGTCCTTTCTGGGACATTTCCCACACATGACAAGGTAAATAATATATATGAGCAGCAAGAAAGTTTGCTCTTGATATTGTGATTTCAGGGGAATGTGGTATGGGCACCTTATCTGTGCTACATATGTGTGAACAGGTTTCACACATCTTTTGTAGACAGGGGAGGGTACCGTTTTCTATTGCATTCTTAAGGGAGCTGTTCACCACTAGTTGTTTCAGGTTGGAGTGCTGTTTATAGGAGAGGAGTGGGGGTCTGAGGAACATTGGTTTTAATCTACCATCAGTATGTAGTATTGTTTGGAGCTCTTGAGATTATAGGTGACTACTAATGGCACTCTGTCTCTTCCTGTGTTTGTATTCCAGGACATTTCTTCTGGGGATACTGGTGGCTCTCTGAATTCAGATGCCCATGATTTTGGCATTATAGCCATGACTGATGAGATTTTTAAGATGTTGATTTTGGTCAGAAATCTAAGAGCATATGTGGTTATATCTTAGGACGTGGCTGTAAACAACCAAGTTTTTTTTTGTGTGTCTGGGATGGAAAAGGTAATTTCTGAGATAATTGTCTTGTATGTTGATGGAGTTGTTACTAATACTGATTGTAGTATCCAGAAAGTTAATTTGTGTGAGTAAATGCCTGAGTTTGTAGTTAATGGTGAGATGGAAGGCATTTTAATTTCTGTGAAATGCCATTCATCCTTCATTCTTATTAATCCTGAAGAAGAGATCTAATTTGTTTTGAAAGCTTGCATCTTAGAGCCACTCAGTTAGCCAATAAAGGTATCACTTTTACTCTACCAGTCTCTCTTCAGTAGTTACACCTCTGGCAGAAGGGACAGAATTCAGTTAAGAATATAAGAGCAAAAGAGCCCCTGGGACACTGAGCTAGGATGCAGCTGCACCCTCTTCACCCATAGTAGTAAAGCCACAGGTTGCCATTAGGGCTAACACTGAGAATCCCTGTGGCTGTTGTAGTAAGGAAAAGTGTTGAATCCTGGAGCAAATAATCCACATCACTGTGGACAAATTTCCCCAAATCCTGCAATATGTTGGTGGCTTCTCTATAATTCAAGGTGTAGATAGGGATTTTTTTGGTTTGTTCCCTATGATGTAGATGGATTACTGAAGTATTCTCTACTTTTTATTAGTACAGTGAGCCTGATGTTAGAGCAAAACAATTACACCAACAGCTTAATAAACAAATAACTGGTACACTTCTGCAGAATACCAACTGCACCATAGGAGACAAAGACAAATTCCCATAGACTTTTAAAGGGGAACTTTCACCCCGCAATAACTTAATGTTCACTTACTGCTCACCTGGCGACTAGCTGCTTAGTAGCGCTAGTCGCCAGAAATCTTACCCGGTTCTTCAGATATCGGCGTTTTACAGGAGCAGGAAGCACGGACGTCTCTTCACAGTGACGTCCATGCGCCTGCACTGTCAGTCCCTTGTGCACAGCTTGTGCACCGTGCGGTGCACAAGGGACTGACAGCGCAGGCGCACAGACGTCACTGTGAAGAGACGTCCGTGCTTCCTGCTCCTGTAAAACGCCGATATCTGAAGAACCGGGTAAGATTTCTGGCGACTAGCGCTACTAAGCAGCTAGTCGCCAGGTGAGCAGTAAGTGAACATTAAGTTATTGCGGGGTGAAAGTTCCCCTTTAAATCCTTCATGTTAGAGATGTCACCATCTCATTACAAAGCCTTGCTTTAGAGACCTGTCTAGCATAAAAAGCACCATTTCAACCAATGGAAATATGAGCTCTTTTCCCCCTTAGGTGCAGTTGGTTTGGTTCCAGATTAGTCCAGTTGTTGCTCTAAGCTCAGTCTCTGTGATGTAGACATTTTTGATCCTTACCACTGTTGATTTGCCAAATAAAATATCTTTGTGAAAGAGCAAGTATGAAAAGCTGTTTTGGCATTTAATTTTGGAAAAATATTAAGTAAAACCGAACTGAAAAGGGCATAGAAAGAATAATTTTTTTTACTATATCAAGGTAAGTTTTATAAAAATTTGAACTAAATGTGTTTTTCCTCTTAATTTCATTACAGGAATTAAAAAGATAAATGTTTATTTTAGACCAGCAAATTTTATGTAAAATGATATATGATGAAGCATAAAACATTTTGTGGGAATCTCTCAAGTCACACACGAGATTGTGAAATTGGGTGACGTGTAAGAAAAAAAAAAGTCTTTACCACACTGAAATGTTGATGCATTTTGTTGCTTTAATAACGATTTTCTTAACCTTCTAAGTGCAAGAGGGGGGCCCAATGCATTGTCCTGTGATAGTCCATTTCCACCTGGATATAAGTACTAGTTGATGGGTCCTTCCAACAGTGAGGTTTATTCACCAAAGAGAATTGGAACAAATTCTGGGGGGAAGAGAACAAATAAATATTTGCATTGATTTAAATGGAGCTAACCAGGCACATGTTGTAGACCGTTCAAATGAAGTATTTCTTTGTAACTACAGTAATCACGGCTCTGCTGAAGAGCCGCAGGACAGTCTATGGACTGTGATCTCTGTCTGTAACTTTAAAAGCTGACGTTAGCACAAGGGGAGGGAAGGGGGAACTTTGCAGACTGATATCTCCCAAACCATAAAGTTTTGGGAGATAAGAAACGGCTCACTTAATTTATTTTTAAATATCTACAGAACTAAAGCTATTGAATTTTAAGTATTACTATCACTTTAAATTTAACTACATCACAAAAAAACTAGATTGCATTTCTATATTTGAAGTACAGACATGATGAGAATATTTCCATCTCATTGTGTATGTACAGGAAGCCAGCTGCAGTCAATTCGTATCTTAGTGCAACAAGTGGACATCCCACAACATAGTAACATAGTAGATATGGCTGAAAAAAGGCATGCTTCCATCAAGTCCAGCCCATGCCAAAAACACCCCTGTTGATCCAGAGGAAGGCAAAAAAAAGAGCCCTCTGGAGCCATTACCAATCTAGTCCCAAGTGTGTTTGTGTGGGGGGGGGAATTATTCCTTCCTGACTCCAATTGGCAGTCAAAATAGTTCCCTGGATCAATATCCTATTTGCTTAGAAGCCATCTGTCATAATTGTCAATATTGTTCTGTGCTAAATAGGCATCCATTGTTTTTTGAATGCAGTTGCATTATCTGCAAGCATAACATCACGAGGCAAAGAATTCCATAGCCTTACCGCCCTTACTCTAAATAATCCCTGCCTTTGTTTTAGTCAGAAGCACCTTTTCGCTAGTCTTAATGGATGACCTCTTGTTCTTAGCTCAGCTCTTTGCATAAATAATTAATTGGATAGTTCTTTGTATTGACCTTGAACGTATTTCTAAATGGTAATCATATCACCCTTTAGACGTCTCTTCTCTACTGTAAACAAACCCAGTTTGGCTAGTCTCTCTTTGTAACTCAGATCCTCCAATCCCTTTATCAGTTTTGTTGCACATCTCTGCACCTTTTCCAGTTCAGTAATGTCTTTTTTTAGAACGGGAGCCCAAAATTGTACTCCATATTCTAGATGAGGCCTAACCAAGGATTTATACAGAGGTTGGATAATATTAGCACCCCTTGCTTCTACACCTCTTTTTATGCAGGCTAGTACCCTATTTGCTCTTGCAGCAGCTGAGTGACTCTGCAGACTGCTGTGAAGTCTATTGTCTATCAGTACTCCTAAATCTTTCTCTAATGAGGATTTCCCAAGTTGTTTCCCATTTAGAGTATATGTAGCAAGTTTGTTTCTACAACCCAAATTCATAACCTTACATTTATCTACATTAAATGACATCTGCCACTTTTCTGCCCATTCACCCAGTTTATCTAAATCCTTCTGTAGGGAACAAACATCCAGTTCTGTATTAAGAAACATTTGATATGTATAATTTCATAAATTCAGAAGGAACTGCAGTGTCATCAACATTTCTGAAGAAGAAGGAGTACTCCTAAGGAAAAAAAGTTTGGAAAAGGATATGAAGATGCTCTAGATGATGCCTTCAAGAAGATGAAAAGACCGGATAAGAATTTAACAAATCAACAAGAAACCGTGTAGAGGTAATAACTGATTCTGAAAACTGCAAGCAAGAGAGCTTTTGGATCTTGTGCCATGGGACAAAATGCAATTAATTATTAATTATTAGCATTTATTTATATAGTGTTGTACAATAGGAAATATACATACAAAGACATTAAACATTATAAATGGAAGAAAGAAAACAAAAGGATCAGAGGGCCCTGCTCATGAGTGCTTACAGTTTAGAGGAAGGTAGGTGGGACAGATGAGTAAGTGCTATGGGGTGTTATTTTCTCCTGAACTACCATTCAGTGGGTGGGAGAAAGAATTGCCTTTCAGTGTGTTGGTTCAGTCAAGTAGTGGGTCTGCTTGGAAGAACAAGACTCTGTGTGAGCAATGAGGTCGTGATGGGGTTGTTGGTGGGAGAGTGATTGTAGAAGGTAACAAAAGTGAGTAGAGATTGGACTAGCTGTTGACCTTTATAGGCTTACCTGAAGAGGTGAATTTTAAGGGAGAGTCTGAAGATCTGAAGGCTGATGAAGAGTCTGATGAGATAGGGGAGGAAATTTCATAGCTCGGGTGCAGCACAGGAGAAGTTCTGTATGCGGAAATGGGAGAATGTAATAAGACCTGAAGAGAGAAGAAGATCATATGCAAAGCGAGGATGCCGACTGAGAGTATATTTGGAAACATGAGATGAAATGTAAAGGGGTGCAGTGTTAGGAAGGGATCTGTAAGCTAGCACGGATATTTTGAATTGGTTGGCTATATACACTAATTGCTAACATTGAGATCCTTTGCAATACAAAACAGTAAATGGGTATCCCTTATATGTATGATTCCTAACTCTTATAATGGGTCCTAACTTTTAGAATGAATTGTCCCTCTAAAATTATTTTTTTTAATTAAAATAAGCATTTTATATAGTCACCAACCATGTAACAGTAACAAGATGACCACATTAACATATACTACATTCGGTTTGTATTAAATTTTAACTTTATGTATGAACATAGGTTTATCAATCCGTGATTCAATCATTAAAAAAATCCACTTTCGTTTAATTTAAGAGATCCTGAAACTATTTACTGCTGGGGGGTGTTAGGACAGACTTGAGCATCCCTGTTCTTGACCACATAGCAGCATATAAATTCAATGCAAATTAACAAAACTATCAATGTCAAATTACACATTACTCAGTAACTATGAGCCAGCGATGTGTTCCAAAATGGAATCAAAGAAAAATGCATAAATTGCATTCCATCACAGTAATTGTGAATATACATCTAGTAGAGTTTCCAATCTTTCATAAAATAGTTGCAGACCAGGCTGTAGCAGGGGTCATTAACTTCCATGTACTGAATCTCTTAGTGCTGAATTGGTGGGCAAATGTCAATGAACTTCACACCTCTGTGGTTCTTTTTGATCATGATACTAACATCACCAAATGGAACTCCAACACAAGAAAGAAGTAGAGTCATGCATCTTTGATTAAAGGCAAACTCTTGACAAATACAGATGAAGTAGGACTATGCATTTTTGACTCTCCTGGGAGCAGACCTGCTGATGAAGACCAAATGGTGCATACTACTTGGTCCAAAGGAAGGCACTAAATTGCAAGTTCAGTCTTGTTTAACTATGCACAGCCCCCATAGACCCCAGTGAAGGGTGAACCCTACACTGAAGTTGTGCTTGCAATCTTAAAAAGATTGTAACTGAGAGCCACAACTCCTGAGTTGCAGGAAATATCAGTTTTTTTGCCACCCAAAAGCAAGCAGACAGGAGCCATTATGAGGCTGCACAGCTCTAACGTTTTGCTAAGCAGACTTAGTATCCCCAGTTAAGCACAAGTTTATCAGTCACTATGACTAAGACTCTGCTTAAAGACATATGATCAAACAGAGATATTCATAAAATCTGTTGATGTATCATGAGGACTGAGACTGATAACATCTGCCTTAGATAACAGAGACATCTACAATGCTTTGTTTTTCAGTGTGTTAGAATCCTTCCTGTATAAGTAATAAATCCGTAATAGGAACAATTATTTCTTTACAGTATATTTCCATATAGCACATACATTACAGAACCATTATATGAATAAGTGGTTGGAGGAGGAAGTGTTGATGAAACTTCAGCCCCTTGAAAATAAGGAAGATGTGATGTACATGATATCATATCAACATTAATCAGCAGGAATTAACAGCTGTGTGTTCATGTTGCTATTGATTCATGCCTAATTTGGGCAAAAAACTGAAATATATGATTTGGAAGTTAGATACAAGCTTATTGATATAAATGAAAAGTTCTACATCCATAACATTTCACCCTTCACATATCTCAGTTATTCCCAGCCTGGGTAGCATATCTCCTTAGGGGCATAAGGTACACCATGAGGGGTAAGATGTTTTGTTTCGGCATTAGCTTTCACTTTCTTATGTACCATAATAGTATGTAAATTGTTAACAAGTGTTCATGGTCAGAAGTCTGAGAAGGTTGATTCAAACAATACTTGTGAAAAGGAGTCTGCCGTGTTTCTATTCACGATATGTGTACACCTAGCGAAGAGTGTCTGTACTGGATTGTAGAAATGTCTGCAGCAAAGAAAAAGTTGCATAATTGTTTCTTCAAATGACATTACAAATTATTTAAAAAAAAGCTGGGAACACTGCACTACAAGATTTTTACCTTACTTTCTTTAACCCCTTCTTTACCTGTAAGTTTATTTTTGTCTGTGGGGTGTCACACTTCCTGCTCTTTAACAGGGATCTTTGGACCCAGTGGTGCAGTTGAAATTGAAAGGGAATGGGTATGTAACACAATCCTATCCATTCAATACCTGGATAGCTTTCTGGTACTCAAAGGGTTAGAATAGACCAATATCACAGACACAAGAAATGCTAATAATACAGTTCTTGCAGTGCTTCCACTCAATATCCCCTTCACAATAAAGAGTAATACCCCTCTACTTACACTCAGTGGTATTAACCAGGAATAGATCAATACAAGCATAAAGTAGCCTACACGTGTAGAGATATAGGTAATATAGATGTTGATATAGGATATAATAAGAACTGCAGCAATTCTGGGACAAACCAGATGCACCCTCAGGGATAAATACGAATCCCCATCCATTTAAATGGTGATTTCAAGCCCTTGAATACTACATAGGTATCCAATACACTGTTAAGCAATGTTCTGTAAACCTCTCTAGAATCCAAGGGCTTAAAAGCACGTTTTGCATCAATGAGAATTTCCAGATGTATTGTTTTTCCCTCATGGTGCTTGATGGTACATCAGATGCACTGTATGATGGTAACGCATACACATTTACCTATATGCCACTATCACTTTAACCTATAAAGTATTCTATTCTGTTCAGTAAATCTTCCCTTAAAGCTGGAGGCCCAAACACAGATTCCAGTTGGGTGTACCAGTAGATTTATATCTACCTTATACCTTGATTTGTTCTTGTAGGATTTTAGCTGCAAACTTGTTTAAAGACTCACATTTCTAGAAACATCTTACTTCAGTAATGCTTTCAATTGAAATTTACATTATATGTTACAAAAATATCTGTTAAAATGTAGTTTTCTAAAATATATAACACTATTATTATACAATACACTATGCCATGTAGCCATGTCTTCCAGGCCTCTGTGATGGGCCTCTGTGATAGGCCTCTGAGATGGGCCTCTGAGATGGGTCTCTGTGATGGGCCTCTGTGATGGGCCTCTGTGATGGGCCTCTGTGATAGACCTCTGTGATAGGCCTCTGTGATGAGCCTCTGTGTTGACTGTGAAATTAGTTTAGTGTAAGATAGTTCCCATTAGAGGTATCAGCATTAATGCAAAATTGAAATATAGAATAAATAACATACAACAGACGTAATATTTACAAATATAGTACAAATATAGTTAAACATGCTATGACATAAAACTTAAGCAGTGGGTTTTCCCTTTTTACATACTTGAATCAAGCATTACCAGAGTATAATTGAGAACTCCCCATATCAGACAGATTACCTCTCTGAATAAAAGGGCACCATACTGCCATATGATATGTGGGCAACACGTGATCACATTAAAAGATATAGGTCCTTATTCAGAGCAGTTATTTTAGAGCAAACCAGCTGAACCAAAGGAACAACTGAACTATCCCCTTTATATTCCTTTTTAAACTCTACATCCAAATAAAAATGCAAAAATATTCTTTGTATAAAAAGGTTGAATAGATGAATGGAAATCAAATAAGAGGTATAATGTTGGTCCTTTTAAGTTGTTTAATGAATGCATATTAATTGGTTATTTTTACTGTTTACACTTATATTTACTCAATAAAGTGTAATTTTTATTACATTAAATGATATTGATAAGCTATCCTCTCTCATACAGTACTTTTCTTGTATTCACTGCTAAATGTAATGAAAATCATTTTACCTAAAACTGTAAAACTGCATTTTTAAAAGGCAATGCTTTCTACTAATAATTTTATTCTAAAAGAAATTCAGTAGGTGGAAGCTAATTTTAATTCTCCATAAACAGCTGTGAAAGATTTCCCCCAGATCCAAAAAAAAGTGGAACTAAAAGCATGTTTGTTGACCACTTCCTCTGCTGTGTTCATTATTGCAAACAATGATGTACAAAATATCCCACATACAGACTCAAAACAAAATCACCACCCAAGAATGATATTAGGAAAATGTATTAGTAATAAGTAAATATTTTGTTCTGTGTGGACAAAACAAGTTAGATCAGATTCAACTTTGAAAAAAGAAAGAGACATGAAATTAAGCAGACAACAAAGTAGTAATATTACAGAAAGTAATGGTCTTGGATCACAAGAGTATAAATGAAACCCTTTAAGAACTAGAATAATGAGCAATGTATTGCAAAGCAATGAGTTGCACACTCATCTTATCCTTAAAGGTTTGATTAATGTGCAAGTCTTGTCTATCCTCTAGAACTGTAATTTAGGGTATCCTTTTAAAAAGTCGTGTGAAACATATCGTGTTTAAAATGGCAATATAAGAATCTTGCGCTGCAAAAAAGCACGAGGATCTCATGATGCCTCTTTAAATGTCACTATTTACTGGCCGCAGTAGAGAAAAAAATGTTCTCAACGCCGGACCTCAAAGCCAGTTGCAGGTTTGACTAATATCATCCTTACCTTACCTCTTGCAGAGCGCTGCCCGGCTCTCTCTCCCCGCTCTGCTCAGGTTAAAAATCATTAAGTGCTGGCTAAGGTAAGGATGATGGGAGTTGTGGTGTAATACTCTGTACACTGCTTGTTCTGCCTTTCATTGCAGATATATGGAGTCAAGCATGCAGTCCTGCACTGATAATAGGAGCCGTCTCTGACCAATTGTGTAGCTGTACATACTTATTTAATACAGACATGTCAAACATGCAAGAGGTCTGGCATTTCCCTGGTATGCTTGTGAGCAGTTTTTTCTCTACTGTGGCTAGTAAATAGTGACGTTTAAAGAGGTGACATGTGAACCTTGTGCTTTTATGCAGTGCAAGATTCTCATGTCGCCATTTTAAACACAGCGACATGGTTAATGAGGCTTCTAGCCACACAATACTTTTCAGGTGACTTTTTAAAATTGAACTATAATTTAGTACCCCAAAATCCCCCTAGCTGCAGAATTAACCATATACTCATCATGTTTTGACAATATGTTTCAAGAATTTTGCCATGTTTTGTTTTATTTATAAACGATAATTGCTTCTAATAATTATAATATTATGGCAAGTATATTTTTTATACTTTGTACCTATTATGCAAATTAACTTTCTTTGTAGACCTCAATTTAGATTTCTTTTGGAGAAATGTTAATATCATAATCATTTATTTTTATCTCTTAAATAATAATCTGCATACCTTAGAACAGAGTATACATTTATCTATGTCTTTTTACACACATATATACATATACATAGTAGCCTCATTAAACAACAAAACTGAAAATATCTGTCAATCTGCTGGACTCCCATATCAGTACCCCACAATAATAGGTATAAACAAGTAAGCATTCTATCTTATTCTACAACTTGGGGGGAGTAGAGAGTATCTATTCCAACTTCAACACCACAGACAGTATCACTCCCTAACCCTTTCAGTGACATAGGGTATGGGAATCCATGGGGAGGGGAGGTAAAAGGCCCTCCCCGCACTTGCCCACCCTGAATAAACATAGGGGTTAGTCTGGCTAGCCTGGGTCATATCATAGCTTTGCCCACTCCTTAACCCGGAAAAATGTCTGCAGACACCCATGCCATAGGAATGTGTATTGTATACCCCTGTTGCAGTGAAAGGGGTAAGACCAGACCTATAACAGAGCAAATAAAAAGTGTAGATAATTCAAAATATATGTATAAGGAACAGGTAATAAAGAAGCAAATTTAATAGAAAATAACTAAAATCAATAAAAAACAAAACAATTGATAATAATCAATGGAAAACAATAATGATAATCAAGGTGACAGTAATAACTGAGATGTTGACCAATTAATAAACACAGCTTTTATTTTTTTCACCACTTTTGAAGTCCAATAAGTGCTGTTTCTGACAATCCTCTTCATGTAGCTATAAAGTGCACACTGGCATTTATCCTCACTCTTTGTATATAGAGGTGTCTATTAACCCATGCCGATATATATATATATATTTCAGGTCCAACATTATTTGTTATATCATTTTCTTCTTGTTAATCTTGAGTAAGGAAAGCATAATAAACATACATATGTTCAGGAGATCCCACAGTTACAGTGCATATATTGTATATGTACAAACACAGTATAAGGAGTCCTTATGGAGATGTATCATCTCAATTGCTTGGAGCCATCCCTTCTTGCAAAACCACTCCAGAAGATATATAAAGGAAAGGAAAAATCCAATCAGTATAATATTGATCAAATAATTATGAATTCTGTAATATCCACTTACACATAAGATTCTTGTACTTCACGCGTGCTGGTCAGTACTCCCTTTTAACCTCACACTCGACAACGGGGATTGTATGAAAAGGAAAGAGAGCAGAAGCAAGATTCCAATCAGAAGTCCGTCAATATGGCTGATACAATCTCAATAATATCCACTTACTATTAAGCAACTTTGATCTTGCTTGGATTGTTCACTGATCTCTTATATCGTCTTGTTATTTGATTAAGTCCCTCTTATAAGTCCAAAGGCATAACACATACAAAGGAAACAGATGTTTGATACATCATCGTTCAACTAGTAGAAATGGAAAATGTATCTACTCACGTATTAAGATGTACCCATCCTACATGGTTCACAGTACTGTTTCCTTTCTCCTTTGCAGGTCAATTCAGACTCACATTGATATTAGGAAGACTAGTAATGCAATGGGATTTTCTTACAAATTAGCCCTCCGTGCTTAGTTCATCAAATAGAATAATATGCTGAAGTTACACCAATAGGGTAAAAAGAGATTTCAATGTATATCAAAATTAAAATGAATACTCAAATAAAAGAAATTTCTCCTAAAATGATAATTCACAAATGTTAAATCGTGTGGTGCCTAACCCAAACACCGAACAACAGGTCTATTTCAGTCTGATGAAGTGACCCACATTTACATCCACTCAGTTTTACCTCACAGTCCACTCGGCAAAAGCAGGACGTTCAGAAAATTAGACATTAGTTTAGTATCAAGGGAGACACTCACCTATTCTGCCCAACGCGTTTCATGAGAGTTCACTTCCTCAGTGGCAATCCATGAGTTGGTGCTTGAACCGCCTTACAGATAAAGAGCTCCAAAATAAAAAGCAATATAAAAGTATATATATATCAACACATACAATAGTAATAAAATCCACTGGTAATGTTAAAAAATGATCAGCATTAATGCTATCCAAAATTTATAATCCAATGTAGTGGAAGGTATATATTGTAATGTGAGCGGATAAATAATTTGTTTATTGCTAATCCCAATAGTGTGAACGGAATATTACAAGCAGTGAGCTGAATATGGGCTAGAGGTAGCGTAACAGCTACAAAAGGGACATCTGGGTATAAGTGCCTGATGGAGCACTGTGATATCCTAGCCCCCAACGTACAAACCGCTTACAAGAAAGTATTTTTCAGACAACACGCCACAATTGTTGCAGTCTGCTCACCAGATTCCCTTTCAATGGCCCTTCAGAGCGAGGTTCGATTGCAGTTCTCCGATCCCTGATCCAGCAAGTCTCCTGTCTGCGCTCCTCCAGATGTAGTCATATGGCTCCGATCTCCTCGTAGGAACTTCATATGGTACTGTTATTTCATTGTTATTTATTCTGATTCAATTTACATTGTCTCCTCTGAACTGCCTATAGTATTGGTAGTTTATATCAGTTATTTCCATCTTATCATTATCATTGCATATTCATCTGTGAATATTATTGTTGTTGTGTTACCATTTACATACACTACCACTGTTTCTCATACGTCTTCTGGAATGTTGGGGTACTCCAGTCAGTACCTATAAACTTCCAAGAGGGGCCATTTACAATTATATAGATTCCACTAGATATTACATCATTTAAGCGTGTGATATTATCTTTCTGTAATTTACCATAGAAGCCTTCTGCACATACATCACTTTGGGTATTATTACTTTGTGTCCAAGTACTGGAGCACGCTATCATTCATATATATATTTTTTTAGTACATTTATAAACTAACTTGTATATTTATAGCGTATAAGTCTATACTTATGTTTAGACGTTGAGGGAGTTAAGGTTCTAAGTTGGTGTATCAACTGAGTCTCTTTCTTTGAAACTTTATTGATAATATCCTCCCCCCTCAAATTTTTTATAACATGGTCTATTGCTACAAATTTTAAAACTGATGGATCTTTATTGTGTTTTCTTAAAAAGTGCTCTGAGACACTATGCGTCTCCAAACCTCTCTTTACATTTTTAACATGTTACGCTATTCACACATGTAAGCATCTTGTAGTGCACCCTACATACTGTAGACCGCATGGGCACTCCAACAGGTATAGCACATTTTTGCTATTACAAAAAATAAACTTACCTATTTTGTAACTTTTGTAAGTTTGATTTGATTTAAAATGCTGTATATTTCTGGAATTATTTTTACTGGTCCTACACGATATACATCTATTACAAATATAAAAGCCTTTAAATCCCTGTTTAAAATATGATGTCTTGGAACATCATATGAAGCTTGGAACCCACCTACCTGCTCAAGGAGCATCTCGGTAACAATATTCTCCTTGTGCACACTGACAGTCCCATCATAATCATTCTGTTCTTCCTTCACTACGCCTTGTACTTGCATTTATGATCCTCCTCCTACTGTCTCTGTATGTTGTCATTATTTTATAAAATGATTGTTATACCAAAAATGTTATACCTTTTCCAAACACTCCCTATCAATCTTTGCTACCATCTTCATAACTCTGCCAAAATGTGCATACCGGATAAGTGGAAGTAATGCTCCCCTCCAACCTTGTTGAACTGGAAAATTAGAGTGTCTTCTGTTACATCCCTAGAGTTGTACCTCTGACCTTGATAAATCTAGTCCTTCATTCTCTGCTATTTTGTCTACATGGCTCTTATTTTGCAACTCTTGTAATGCTGTCTCTATGGATAAGCCTGTTATGAGTCTGGTCCATCTGTATTGATAACTTAATTGGAAAAGGGTATGTCATATTCTATCCTCCTTCCTTCTTCCCCTTCATTCCCGCTGTTGTATTCCTAATTCCCTTCAATAAAGTTTCTTAGAAAACAAATGTGAATCTTGATCTTTAGCTGTATATCTATGGACATTGTTATGCACAGTGTGTTTTTTATTGTCATTTTCATTGTGAAACCTATGAATGAATAAATATTTATGTGCATGAATACTTCATTTTGCCCATGACGATCGACCAATAAAAATTAAACGTGCTCTGAAAATACCATATTGTGTGTTAGGGTGCCGTGAGCCAAAACAGATTGAGATCCACTGGCTTAGATATTGTTTCAGCCCTTTGTTAATAGATAACACCTTTTAACATAATAGTCTATAATGAGGCCTACAATAAGTTTTGAAAACGATACAAAGGAAGCGATGTTTATTTATTATTGATAAACTATGGTTGCTATAATGGTGCTTATTTTAAATTATAACATCTTTGGGTTGTAGATGCTAAAAGCAAACTCAGATATTTACTTTACTAATTACTGGATTTGACATATCTGTAGCAGTGTCATCTATTCCAGTACGAACATTACTGGGAAATTACAGCCGCCGTCTCAAAGTACTCCTTTCATGTATACAATTAATCAGCAACTGACTTGATACAGATGACTTCCATTTAATCCACTTCAGCATTTATGCATGACAAGATGTGAGTATGTTTACTTTTCCATAACAAAGGCAAGCTGGTTTATCATCAGTGAGAAATGGGATATTAACTCTGGGATGCTAACATTACCACCAACATTACAAACATTACAAACAATGCTTTGGACTCCTCTAGCATCTAAGAGCCAGATTCAATAAACTTATGCAGAACAGTTCTGTAGCAAACCATCTGCTCCATAGAAAAAAAACTTTTATTTCAATGGTGCTTTAAACCCCTCAGATTGCATAACAGTGTGCTGGAGACCTCTTTATCATTCAAGGAGTTAAAAGCCACATTTAAATAAAAGGGAAATTTGGGGAATTTGTATTTGTCCCTGATTAAAGGGATAGTAATACTTTGTTTTATCTTTATTTCATGTTGTAGTCCTGGACCGTCATGGGTTGTTATACCCTTAAGGACACATGATAATAATTCCCGAATCCGTGGCTGCACACTGTTCAGGAAGTCTGCAACCCAATTCCGAGAAAAAAAAAATGGTCCCTGGTCCTTAAGTGATCGCACTATGCGTGCACGGCCGGTCCTTAAGGGGTTAATAAAAATCCAATCAATTTTGCACTATTTAGGTTAGCTACTTTCAGGAAATATACACATTTATATGGTAACTGAGTTCTTTTGGGATACTTGAAAATACCCATCTGTGCACCTATTAATTTGGGACCCTGCATGTGTATAAAACTATATATATTTGGTGTTAGTGTGCTATGGAACTTTAAAAATAATTGTAACTGTAGCTACAAACTGAAAGTTGTTTGAGATTTAGTGTATGATAACAGAAAAAAATCATTCATATTTTTTGCACATTTATGACATCATGTCACGTCATTTCACATGAGGTGGTGTTGAAAAGCTGAACTTGTCCTTTCTATATGTTATTATAGAATTACTAGTGTAAAAAAGCCCGTGTACACGGGCCAAGGTCCGGGTGATCTTAACCCTTTGAGTGCCAGAGGAGTATGCAATGCATTGCTTTGCAATGCGTTGCATACCCCTCTGGCACTCAAAGGGTTAAGAGGACGGTTCTGCTGTTCATACTGCGATGCAGTCATGCGCTGTAATGACTGCCTGAACGCACAGAATGCTCCCAGCATGTTATAACATATATATATATATAACATGTTATTATAATCAGACATTACTAAATAATAAAAGGGTTAATCATACTGGGCTAGATATTGGCAGAAATAGTTATTCTTAGAAAGTTATATCAGAAATTTGCCTTTTGCACATGGAGGTGTTATCCAGTACTTTGCTTTGCATACCTATCCGGCACTCAAAGGATTACAGAGAAAACAAGCTGGCTTTCTCTTTGATCTCACACATTGCAGCTTTATGGTAACTTAGTAAACAGAGCAGTAAATCATTTAGCAGTTTATGACTTTTATTTAGTACATTTTTTTCTCTTTTCTGTGCTTCAAACATAGTCAGATTCTTTCTCAGGCTGAACTCTCATGTCATTCCTAAATGTCTTCATGAGTCTTATGTCTACTCTTCATGAGTCTTATGTACACAGCAAAAGATCAGAAGTTCTGGGGCAAAACAACTGCACTACAGAGGAGAGGGATATACAGTTTCATGAAGACTGCTGCAGCATTCAAGTACTTTAAAGGGATAGTAATACTTGAAAATAATTTTATTTTAAATTGCAGCCCTTGAAAAAACATTAAAAATGATATAAGTCTTATCTCCCAAACCTTTATGGTTTGGGAGATATTCACAAGTAAAATAAAGTTCCCTTTTCCTGGCTGTTTCAGCCAAGTCTGCCATCTAGTGGACAGATTTGGAATCTGGTCCACAGATCAACCGGCAGCTCTTTAGCAGTGCCGAGTTCATGATCTTTAAAAAGAACTACTTAATTGGAACTGTGTACAAAGTGTGCCTGGCTTGCAAGCACACTTTGTAGACCATTCCAATGAAGAAATTATTTTTAAAGATCGTGATCTCGGCACTTCTGGAGAGCCACGGCCGGTCAAGGGACTGGATTCCAAATCTGAGAGCTAGAACGGTGACATCACTCAGGGGGAAACTTTGCTTGTGAAGATTTCTCAAACCATAAAGGATTGGGAGATAAGGCTTATATCATTTTTCAAGTATTACTATCCCTTTGAATTAAACTCAAGGGGAATATTATTATTCCTCTTTGTGCAGATGGTTTGCCCCAGAATTGCTCTGTTTTAATGACCTCAGAACCTTATTATCCAAGCTAAAGAGGGGCAATTCTGGAGTAAACCAACTGCACTATAGGGAAGAAATGAAAATTCTGCAAATATCCATTGATATAAATTAGGCTTTTAATCTCCTTGAATAATATTTGGAGGCATCTAGGATTCAAGGAGTTAAAAGCCTCCTTTTAAATGTATGGGAATTCCTCTCCCCCATTGGTGTAGCTGCTCCTTTTTTGTTGTCTGCATAAAGTCCTGTGCATCACTATCTTTATTGGAAGTGCCTCCGGTTGGGCTGCAGGCTTGTGGCTTCAGGCAAAGCGACAATGTTTCCGGTAGGGTTTCATGAGAATGCAGTAAATGTTGCAGAATCATTTCTTGGAATAATGTCAAATCGTGTGTCAGTGTTTCCTGCAGTGAGTCTGCACCATCCCGTCCCCGTGTGCCCTCATTGTGTGTTTACACTTGGTTTATTTGAATAAATACAGTCATAATAATCAAGAACAGATTAAAACATAGAATTTATTCAAAATACTAATCTACTCTTTTTTTTTTATTAAAGGAGCACTAACATAAAAATGATTTAGGGCTATATTCACAAATACTCTGCACTTAATCCTTTGAATGCCAGAAGGGTGTTGCTGCCCCCCCCACACACACACACTCTGGGCTTTAAAACTAGCATCTGCAAAATTCTCTGTTTCCTTTCTTAGACCTTAAATCTATATACGCACTATGAAAGCAGCCACCTTTTTCAGGTCTTTCCCAGTCATATTACACAGCAATCTTGATAACGTGTCTCAAAACAAATAGTGTTGAATTTATTTATTCATAAGCTCCATCCACATGACATCATGAAGGAGACAAGGAGGGATAATGATATTTCCCCTCAATTTTTTTAGGTTATTTAAGCCTTAAAGAGATAGTAATGTGTAGATATTAAGTCAAGGTCCATTATTCAATATACTTTTTTATAACAAAGCATCCCTTCTAAGTGTTCATAAAGTTGTAGCCTTGTATATCAGTACTAGTTGAACAGCCCGTTACACGGGCCACAGTGCTTCTGGCAGCCGGTCGCGGGGCAGTCACGCGCAGTAGAGACTGCCCGCACCACTGCTGATACAGAGGTAGATGCTCCTTCGGAGTGCCCAGCTCTGTATCAGCCGCGGTGCGGGAAGTCTTACTGGGCATGACTGCCGCACGCGCAGCAGTGTCTACTGCACATGTCGGGCGTTACACACAACTTAGCGAATTATTATATAGGATAAGGAAAACCCTGCCACCCCACTTGACAAAGGAGGGCAGGCTGTTCCTTAAGCTGACAGAAGATTGTACCTTGTTGCGATCTGTCCTGTCAATGGAAGGCAGAGTGAGGTATGGAAAAGGGGCCCTAATCCCCATATCAATGCATTCAAAGTAATCAAAATGCTTTGTCAAATGTATGTCAAATATGCCTACCCCGTTGGCACTCAGAGGGTTAATCCGACTAAGTTAAAACTTCCCCTGAAAAGAAACACTTACCTGTAATCCTGATATCCAGCACCCTGGTCAGCTACTGTCTGTCATCTTCTATCATTTTCTGTCTTCCTTCTTCTCCTTTACCTTCATCAAATTTCACATTAGAAAAATATATGGACCTCTGTTCAAAATGGCTCCCAGACATCCATTGGCCGGGATGTGTGTTTCGTCATCTCCCCACTAGGAGCTGACTGGCTGGGTGATATGTAAGCAAACATCCCAGCCAATTAACGTCTGGGAACCATTTTGAACAGACTGGCTTGAGCTTGTTGGAAGAGATGAAAAAAGCCATACAGTGTCCACACCTGTCATCACCACTACCACAAGTTATATCGTTAAAACAATAAAATTACACAGCTATTCTGCTATGTACTGCCAACCCACACTTACTGAGTTCTTAGAACGGAGTCAAATTCTTCACAACAATAATCCCAAAGTATGTCTGTAGAATGTCAAAGTTGCAAATATATTGGCACCTGACATACTGTCTTATTATTTTGTAGAAAACAGAAGCTTTAAAGA
The DNA here is from genome assembly GCA_037306005.1 of Rhinophrynus dorsalis. NCBI lineage: Eukaryota > Metazoa > Chordata > Amphibia > Anura > Rhinophrynidae > Rhinophrynus > Rhinophrynus dorsalis. Next base: position 564,462,304 of record CM074719.1, on the reverse strand, counting down.
ACTGATATTATGTATTGCGTCCATCTGGCATATCCATAGCTACAGTTATTTTTCAAGGACAGCTTTACTAAAATTGTACAAGCAGGTGGTTAATATGGGTGGCAAAGGGCTGGAAACCTCATATGGCAAGAAAATTCACCTGACAACAGAAATGTGGAGAAGTGGCCAGAGTATAGACTATGTGGCTGTCACTTCTTTCTGGGTTGCCCTATCATCAGTGGACAGCAATAGCCTGCAACATCAGGTCACACCCAGTAATCTTGCCTCTGGTTTTGGCAGTATTATTATCTCAAGTTCTGTTGTCACTATGGTGTTTTTTCACTACTCTAAGGATAAATGACTGGTTGATGATGGTTGACAATACTTAATAAAAATAATGAATCTTCCCTGGCACCAGCTTGGCATATTCAGTAAGATGGAATCATGTTCCCTGATTCCCTCCATTTGATTGCGCTTCACCACATTACAATGTATAGTCAGCACACCACACAAAGTGCAATAGTTGGAGACTTCCAGGTCCTCACATCTGCAGACTCGCTATCAGCTTGGGGTGGTGGTAATGGAAGCAATGGCAGTATTGCCAAGGAGGAAGAGAACCCTGAAGGTGCTGGGAAGACAATGGGTATATTCCTGCACCCAGACCCAAGCATAAGAAGGCTACAACACAGTTGTTACCATTGTCACCAAACTTTCAGGACGGTGGGGATTTGCTTGTCTTTCAGTGGGATTTTCACTTCCATTATTTGAGCCCTTCGGAAGGGACAAGGGGCACGTTGACAGCAGAAATCATTTTCCCTTTGTTGGGGGAAGGTTTCACATACTTAACATACATGTCAGGGGATTTATCTTGCATGTGCTTAGTGATGACCAGTGTTCCAGGGTTTGTCCTCTCCTTTGCCCTTTTCACTATCTTATTGCACATTGTTCACAGTGCAGTTGCAGTAATTTGGGCCTCTGTCCACTCCCTTACTGTCTGGAAAAAAAGCTCAGAATAAAATATCTCTTGGAAACATACATTGGGTTAATGCTTGATCTTACTTTATTCTTAGGATACACAAAAAGAAACTGCTGTGTACTCATGGACTCAAAAAATAAAAAAGTTTAATAAACACAGCAATGTTTCAGTCCCCTTGTAGGACCTTCGTCAAGTCAACCTGAAAACTTAACAAACACGTTTTAAATACACAACTCACCAGATGTGATCCAATACCCAGAGTCGTAGAGTCATAGAAGACAGACAGAACCCACAAGGAAAAAGCCCATAGAGATCCAATGATACAGATAGAAAAACAAAATTAACAAAGAAAACACCAGTGCCACCCAGTGGTGTACTAAATGTAGCTACAATGTAGCTACATGAAAACGGAAGAATAACAGAACATACAGAGTAGCGCCATAAAGGGAGATGTAATAGAGGGATATAATGAGAAAATGGACCGTATTCAACAAAAATAATTAAATACATAAATAAAACAGTAAAAAATGAAATAAAGCAAAAACCAAATGAAGCAAAATAATTAAATAAAAAAAAAAAATATATATATATATTTAAAGAAATAAAAAATAAAAAAGAGAGAAAAAACAAAATAAAAATAAATAAAAAATATAAAGGATAAATAAATATAAAATTAAAAATAAAGATTAGAATAGTAGTCAACATATATATCTCATCTATCCTATCTCTCAGGTAAAAAAACAACTTATTATTATTTAACCTATGGGGATTGCAAGTGTTTTATTCCCGAATCCAGTAGCACGCCCTTTAAAGGAGTAATTTAGCTCTATTTCCGCCTCTAAGCAGATAACATTGATAACGCCCAGGTGTTGCAGACGGTATACAGGTACTTCTTTTATTCATGTAGCTGGCCGCAGGGTCTGTTCTCATCAACAGATCTCTCAAATGTGGTCCCCTTTTAAAGCCAATCACAGGCTTCTCATGGAAGACTGCGGGTAATGTTGTATCTTTAGATACTACTTTCCAATTATCTTGTATACTTTTCTATAGATGCTGAGCTGGAACTGTGTATCTGGTTGTAAATATCATCCTCTCCTTGTTTTTAAGAATTTTAGGTGGTTCTAAAAGATAATTTTTTATTCTCTCCAGTCTGTTGCAGGGATATCCCATCACTATGAATCTGTCAGTCATCTCCTCCAATTGTGCATCACGGATGATCTTGTTAGAATTATTTCTAATCACCCATGTAAATTGGGATTTTGTCACAGAATCCTTTAGTGTGCAATGCGTTCCATTTGATCCCTTCAGCTTTTTGGTTCTCTTATTTCAGTAGGTTTTTACAGCTGTTTTGCCATGGCTAGATTTCAATAGATGATAAAGGAAGTGTATAAAAAGATGAATATTCCTCTATTCTAAAATTGTATACAGTTTCACACAAGAGGTTACTGTACAAATTGAATGAAATAGGCTTAGGGCAAAATGTTAGTGTGTGGTTCGGAAATTTGCTGAAAGATAGAATGCAAAGAGTGGTAGTAAATGGCAAGTTCTCCAATTAGATAAATGTGATAAGTGGAGTACCTCAGGGATCTGTCCTGGGTCCTCTTCTTTTTAATTTGTTTATTAATGACCTCCCAGAGGGCATAGGGAGCCATGTATCAGTGTTTGCCGATGACACAAAATTAAGTAAGGTAATAAAGTCTGAACTGGATGTGTCTTCATTACAAGAGGATTTGGACAAATTTAGTAACTGGGCAGGAAAATGGCAAATGAGATTCAATATAGACAAGTGTAAAGTTATGCATTTTGGGTATAATAATAAAAATGCAACATATAGTTTAAATGGTGTTTCTCTGGGGAAATCTACTAATGAAAAGGATTTGGGAGTAATGGTAGACAATAGACTTAGCAGTAGCATGCAGTGCCAGCTGGCAGCTGCAAAGGCCAATAAGATATTGGCATGTATTAAAAGGGGTATTGACTCAGTGAGGAAGATATTATTATGCCTTTTTACAGGCCCATGGTAAGACCCCACCTAGAATATGCTCTTCAATTCTGGGCGCCCTTTCTGAATTATTATGAATTATCATTATGGAAAGTGCAGAGGAGGGCTACAAAACTAGTAAGGAGAATGGAAAGTTTTAGTTATGAAGAAAGGCTAGAAAAGTTAAACTTGTACACGCTAGAGAAACGGTGTCTTAGAGGGGATATGATAACACTATATAAATATGTTCAGGGCCCATACAAAGGGCTCTCCAAAGACCTGTTCATTAACAGAACGGTACGAAGGACAAGGGGCCACCCACTTAGACTTGAGGAAAGGAGATTTCATCTACAACAGCGGAAGGGTTTCTTTATGGTAAGGAGTCCTTACCATAAAGAAACCCTTCCGCTGTTGTAGATGAAATCTCCTTTCCTCAAGTCTAAGTGGGTGGCCCCTTGTCCTAAGGACAATAAAGGTATGGAATTCACTGCCTGAGGAGGTGGTGCTATTGAATACATTAGATGCCTTTAAAAAGTGTCTGGATACTTATTTAAAAGAGCAGAACATAGAGGACTATGTATGTTAATATTGGGATTAATATTTAGTTAGTGCTTGTTGATCCAAGGACTAATCTGATTGCCATTTGGAATCAAGAAGGAATTTTTTCAGCCATTCAAGGCAGAATTTGAAATTGCTGTATTGAGGGTTTTTTTACCTTCTTTTGGATCAACGATGGTAAACCGGAATAGGAAAAGGATTGAACAAGATGGACGCAAGTCTTTTTTCAACCTAAATTACTATGTTACTATGTATGTGAGCCTCTGAAGATGTGACTATAGGGTCACGAAACGTGTTAGGCGATTTTATACGCAGACAGATTAGTCTGATCTTTATTCTTACATACTGTTCATTGTTTTTAAGCTTCATATGCCGGTATAATATTTATTGTGTACTGTTTGTTTACAACCAAGAGCTTTGGCCTTTGGAAAAGCTCTATACACACTCTATATAAAAGGGATAAAAAAGAATAAATATAGGTTCAGCCAGCATTACATTGGGTTTATTACTACCCATTGTTAGAGTGGCAGCTTCCACATAAGAATTCTTCTGTCCCAGTGGAGAAGTGATGAGTAACATCTATTCTGGCTTATGAGCTCAAGAGAAGTACACTGAACTGGAGTGAGAACCAGGGCCGGGCCAAGACATTATTTTGCCTGGGTCCAAGGATGAAATGCTGCCCCCCAAAAATATCATGCCCACCAAAACACGCCTACATCCACGCGAAGGCCTAACATCTGCCCACATTGCCCACTGTAACACTGTCCAGACTGTCCATCTCCGCACTGTCAACCTCCACACACTGTCCACCATGTCCTCCTCCACACACTGTCCACCTCCACACTGCCCATACTGTCATCGCCACACTGTCCAGCTCCACACTGCCCACCTTCACACTGCCCACACTGTCCATCTCCACACTGTCCACCTCCACACCCTGTCCACATTGGCCCCCATTGTCCACATCCAAATTGTTCACCTCCACAGTGTTCCACTTGTCCACCTCCATATGTGTGGAAGATGAAGATAACAACGGCCGGATGGCTGCTCAAGAACTTTCTTCCACACTGCACAGACCGAATGTGAAAAATGCTTGGGCAGATGCTCTATCTATGTTTCCTCTGTGAAGCGCTGAGACCTTCTCTACCCATAGATACATGGGCTCCTATCAGTGGCTCAGGCGCCATGTTTATTTTTTTGCCTGCTGCTGCGACTTAGGCCAGCGGGCTGTTTATTCCTCTCTCAGTGCTTCCCTCTTTATTCCTCTCTCAGCGCTTCCCTCTCATTCATTGCCGTATATAGAAGGCAGGAGAGGAGTTCTAGCTCTTCTCTCTAACTGCCTCACACTTGCAGCAGCAGCACAAAAAAAATTTTTTGCAGCTCCCCCTGATTCAGCACCCCTCTGCTGCAGCATCCTAAGGCAGCTGCCTAAGCTGCAATTCAGTGTTTTGGCTCTGTTTTGGGGAGACCAATTGCCGCCCTTGTCAAAGTGCTACCTGGGTCCATGGACCCTCTGGGACCCATGTAAGGGCTGGCTCTGGTGAGAACCATTACAAGCTTTTATACTGAGAGGCAAGTGGTGGCCTCTTGAAATTGTGAGTAGTTTTCTTATTGGGTGTTGGTGAAGGATTGTCCTAGTCTCAAATACTATGCTTAGAGGACTGTTTACACTGCGTTTTTTCTCCGTTTTTTCTTTTTGTTTTTATTACATTTAGAGGGAAGATACAACTGTTGAGGAGCATGTGGCATCGGTCTAACTGACTTGGACTACAATGAGAACTGCCTATGAGTACTAGAGGGGTAGCAAACACATTGCAATGCGTTGCTACCCCTCAGGTGTTAATCATGCAATACAAATACAACTAGGGCATGTCGAAAAAAATTGGAGAAGAAACAATGTTGAATTTAAATGCAGAAATTAAGTCATGGGAGCACTATAAGTTGAATTTTAAAGGGGGGGGGGTTAAAAATGCCGAATGTGAACAATATTTGTCAAATTAAAATGGTGAAAAAAGCACTATAAGTCAAATTTCAAAGGGGGGTTATTGTGTAGTAGGGGGACACTCTATGTGGTATTTCTATGATGTATACTGTATTATACACTGCTTTGGTTTGAACAACGATGATTTTGAAACCGTCGTTGTGGCTTCTACTCCTCAACCTCGGAGGAGTAGAATTACCGACAGAAAATGTAACCACAAACCACGCGGTAATACTGAACATAGGTAATAAAATGCTACTTGCACGTAGTTTTAGTTGTTTCCTATGAGCTTTTTTGACTGGCTGTGTGTATAATTACGGCTGATTTTGTCTTCACAACTCAGGTAATAGGATACTAAAACCTGACTTAAAGGGATAGTAATGTTTCATAATAAAAGCAGCTCAATTCTGTCAGAGTTGTAGTACATGAGTAATTCAATGATAAAGTATCCCCCTCTCGCCCCTTTTACTGATGTCACACTGTTCAGCCACAGCAGAAGGGAGGTGCCCAGGTAGACTGCAGAGAGGGATAATCTTCAATTAAGATAAGGGAAAAACCTGAAAAGCTTGTCAAGGGGGGCAGGGATTTCATTGTTCTCATAGGAAGAAGATTGTCCCATGCTGTTATCTGTCTGGTCTATGGACTGCATTCCACATCTGAGAAGAGATGGCTTACACTAGGTAAAAGGGGCAGGAGGGGGAAACTTTGCTTGTGAATATCTCATAAACCATAAAGGTTTGAGAGATAAGACTTATATCGTTCTTCATGTTTTTTTAATGCCTATACAATACAATAAAGTTAAAACGAAGTATTACTATCCCTTTAAAAAAACACAAAGCCTGTTTTTTTTGTAGTGCTGGTAATACAGATTCCCAGGTTGTCTTCTAGCCTGCTGCTAGCTGGGGGTGGGGGGGTGGAGTTGAAGATCTATGACCCTATGAACATCTGACATGAGCTGTTTTGGAGATACACAGCACAGTCACAGGCAATTTACTAAGACTATTGTAATATAAGCAGAATTAATCAAACGTTATAAATAATAAGTCATATCCTCATTTTAAAAGAACGCTAACAACTAAAAATTTACCTGGGGTTATACATTTTGAGTACCCTGAACTCCATGCCGGATCTGTAAAAACACTATAGTTGTTTTCTAAAGCCAAATATCTAGTCTTATGTATGATCCTTGGGGGCTCCCGTTTCTGCTTCTTCCATGGCTTCTATTACCAAAATAATCTTGATTAGGTGTATCAGCATTGTCTATACATGGATGTAGATAAGGTAATAACCTTACTGAATAGAAGAAAAATGGCTGCTAATCTTAATACATTAACCCTTTGAGTGCCAGATGGATACACAACGCATTTCAATTGCACTCACAGGATTAAAATTATTATATGTAACCCCTCTGGGATCATTTCTGCTGCTACTGACTATCCTGCAGTTACTGTTGAGTGGCCAGCAGATGGCGAGCTCCTATGAATATGGATGGATATTCAGGACTCCATTTTAGTTTGGAGTTGGTTTTAGAGCCGGATTGAAGTGAGTGGAGGAGCCTCTTCTAAGCAGGGAATGCTGACCTGGCTGATCCAGTGCTGGAGGATCTTGGAAGAGGCATTCCAGCAGATAGCTGTAACCAGACCAAGGCACATAACTGTTCCTGGCCGAGAATGCTGTGATGAGTGCAGGAATTCCAGCAGCAGTTAAAGGAGCAGGCTCTCCCCTTCTTGAACTGATTGCAGACTGTGGAGTGGTAAGCTTGAAACCTCTCCCCCTGTTTCACCAAGGACACCCTGAATCTAGTTACACAATTAAAGAGATGTTGCTCTATAGTTTCTCTGATCATTGGAAGATTACAGCATAACAAAAAACATAATGTGGATTACAATTACTCTGGGCCCCAACTATGTACATCCACTAATGGTACCCAAGTGCCACTAGGGTGAAGCCTAGGGTGAGGTGCAGTATTTGTTGTGGGTGGGTGAATACCATATTTACTATTGCATTCTTGTACTGTTTTACTGTATTATATTCATATATCTGTTACAAACCTGCATAGTGTTTTCTTTCTGTGCAATACAAAGTTATATTTAAGATAGTCCTGTATCAGTTTTATTGCTCACTTAAATATGTTCCCAACTGGGCCCCCCATCCATACCCTGGGTGGAGGCACTGCCGCAGTCATCTACCCCAACTCCCATGTAGCGGAGGCTCAGGATTGGCCTGCAGAGTACAAAGAGGTTTCTGGAGTAAAGGACAAGAGGGGTGTCTATGCAAAACCCCGTTACATATACATGCAAAATAATTAATGTCAATATATTAATGCTTTAAAAATGCAACTTTAGGAATAGATTTTAGGATCTAACATAAAATAACTATATTTCATAGAAGTTAGATTGAAATACATGATATTTAAAACCAATTTAACTTTTAGGTACTAGTGTCCCTTTAAAACCAAGCCTGGCATGGCCTTCCACAGCCCAGTCTGGCATGTAATGTTACCAGAGCACCTTTGTGACCTCAGTGGGTGTGGCACAACTCCAACCCCACAAAACCAGGTTGAAATGTGGGAGACGAAGCCAAGTTCTGTGTTAAATATATATTTTTCTGTTCTTCCTAAAGTGCACACTGGATTTATCTAGCTGGTCAGTAGACTCTATCTTGCCCATCATATATTATAATCCGCTAAGGATGTTTGTCAGAAGCCGTTATGTGCAGTAGAGACGGCTGCGCATACTGCAGTCATGCACAGTACAGACTACCTGTGCCACGGCTGATACGGGGTGGGATGCTCCAAATTCTGACCGGAGTCCTCTCTGCGCACCTTCCTGGGACCGCTTGGTCCCAGGAAGGTGTGCAAAGAGGACTATGGTCTGAATTTGGAGTTTCCCCGCTTCGTATCAGGCGTGGGCAGTCAGTACTGTGCATGACTGCAGTGCTGCCAGTGTTGGCCCGTGTACATGTGCTTTAAAACTAGTGGGCAATATTTAGTTCACCTCTGGTCTAGTGAGAGATTGTGATGTTTGTGTTGCACATGATGCACATAATTTATAACAAAAAAAGGGGGGAATTCACATAGATACTTTTTAGGGCACTCTAGTGTATAAAGTCACAGGAAATAGTCCTCAATTCAAATATATTCTGCTTGCGGTGAACGTATTAAAACATAACTTTTATTAGAATGTCCAAATATGAATGAATTAAAAAATAAGAAACAAGCTGTTGACTTTGCCGTGGACTAGCCAAATTCAGTTTAACCCTGCCAGATTTGTATCCTAAACTCTGGTCTGTAAAGTCAAAACGGAGATTGATGTACTCAAAAAAGAAGTTAAACTATCTAAATCTCCTATTAAAAGCTACTACTAGCTATAAAGAGGTTTGAAAGTATCGTAGTTTGGCTTTCCCACAGCACTGCAGCAGCCTGTTGCATTAAAATAATCGGCACCCTGCCTTCCCAACAGTATCCATGAACTAATCAATCTAATGAAGGTCCAAAAAAGTTTACTCATGGATAAATTTACACGTATCTAAATTGTATATGTCTACATGTTTATATCATTGCAGAGTGCCGAAATAAAACGCCGACGCGCGTTTCACCCACAGGCTTTTTCAAGGCTATGAAACGGCTCTTCATCCAGAGTTTAAATAGTCCCAACATCCAATCATCTTTTGCGAAAAAAAGAAATCTCTCAATGTGTTACTTAGAAGGAGAAAACTCGATAGAGACTTAGTATCTTGTCAGAATCTTCATTTCTCCATTGTCACATAATAAAGCTGAATATCCCTTCAACTATAAAGGTGCTGTCCCATAAAGTAGAAAAGCGCCATCCCTTCTAACGAACAAGATATATATATATACATATTGGGAAAGACAGCGCCACCTCTGAGCGAACACTGCCATTTCAGTCCAATATCGTATGTTTCAGTGGAGAAAACAACAAAAAAATCCGTGATAAAGAAAAAAGAAAGGTGACACTATATAAAGTGTTAATTTAAATAAAAATACTAGTGCTAAAAATAAAAATAATATGAAATAAATAATGTGACTTAGATATGTGGTATAATATGTGAATACTGTAATGATGATTAATAAATAAAAACATCTTAAAAAAATGCTTTTACGTGAAGTGATAATGTTGTTACCTACTATATAGTGTAAGTGAAATACATCTCAAGATTATATAATAAAAAATAATCACTACATATATTGACATGAAAGAATTTCATTGTTTGTTCTCCAATTGAATACATATTCTCCATACAGCTTCAAATTGGACAATTGTAATGTAATACTATCCAGCTATATATGACAACATCTCAGGGATAAGTCTTATAAATTACTGTATATGTAACTACTATAACTAGTAATATACTTCACTATACATGTTATGATCATAGTTCTCCTTTATCTTAGACGATAATGTAAAGTCAGATTTAAACCAATATCCCTATAGGAATACCCCTAAATTGTTATTCTCATTAAGACCCCAAGGGTCAATACAATTCATGAGATAAATCCATCGAGACTCTTTCTGCAAGAGGACTCTATCCAGATTTCCTCTTCTAATGTTGGGTCGAATGGTTTCTAAACCCCAACATTTTAAATCCTTAGGATTGGATTTGTGGAATAGCAAGAAATGTTTAGCCACAGGAGTCAAAGTACGACTTGAGTTTCTAGAATGAATAGCAGCATTCTTAATGCTGTTAATATGTTCTCCTAATCTTATACATAATTTGCGAGATGTTTTACCAATATATTTCAGGTTACATGTACATTCTAAACAGTATATTACTCTCTGTGTCTGACATGTGATAAAGTCATGACATTTGTGTACTGTTCCAAATCTATCTGTAATTTCTGAATGTTTCAACATGTAACCACATGTTTTACAATGACCACAGGGAAACGACCCTTTAGGTAAAGATCTAATAGTAACTTGTTTCTTGTCCACAAAATGACTATGAGTCAATATATCCCCTAGATTTTTGCTGCGTCTAAAACAAAAAGAGGGTTTTTCTCCCAGTAATTTTTGCAGATTGGGATCAGACATGAGAATGTTCCAATTTTTTGAAATTAAATATTTAATATACCTAGTATCAGAACCATAGGTAGTAATGTATCTGATGGTATTATCCAATTCGGACTTAGCTTTTGGAACAAGTAAAGTATCTCGTTTTGTTCTCAAAGCCCTGTTGTATGCTTTTCTTATACAAGTCTTAGAGTAACCTCTTTGTATAAGACGTTCTCGCAATTCTGTAGATCTTATTTTAAAGAGATTCAAACTGGAACAATTTCTGCGTATACGTAAGAATTCTCCAACAGGTAAGTTTTGGATAGTAGACTGTGAATGAGCACTTTCACTGTGCAATAACGCATTGGTAGCTGTAGACTTACGGTACATATCAGTTACTATCATATTATCTGCCCCCTTTAATATTTTTAAATCCAAAAAGGGTAATTCATATTTATTTATCTCATAAGTCATCTTTAAGCTTAGATCATTATTGTTCAACATCTCCATAAATTCCAAAAGTAGTTGTTCTTCTCCATCCCATAACATAAATACATCATCGATGTACCTAATCCACAAAATTATATATTCAGTATATTTTAAATTGTTTTCTGAAAAAACAAATTCTTTTTCCCACCAACCTAAATAAATATTCGCATAGGTGGGGGCACAGGCCGCCCCCATCGCTGTCCCTCTTACTTGTAAATAAAAATTGTTGTCAAACAGAAAGTAATTATGGGTCAAAATAAAGTACAAAAGTTTGATAACAAATTCATGATGGTCACTGTATTCTATAGACTGCATTTCCAAAAAATATCTTACTGCATTGCAGCCTTTTTTGTGATCGATGCTAGTATACAGTGACTCAGTATCTGCAGTAACTAATAGTGTATCTTTATTGACCTCAATACCTTCTATGCGGGATAATACCTGCATGGTATCCCTAACATAAGAGGGCAATGTAGGAACAATATCTCGAAGGCACATGTCTACATACTTAGCAGCCTGATGACAAAGGCTGTCAATGCCCGAGACAATGGGGCGACCTGGTGGTGTTTCAATATTTTTGTGTACTTTTGGGAGGAAATATAAAGTCGCTATCCTTGGCGATTCTGTCATAAGATATTGAAACTCCTTTAAACTGATGATTTTATGCTCTTTTGCTGATCCAATCAAATCATTGTATGAACGAAGAAAATCATTGGTGGGGTCAGAGAATAATTTACGGTAACAAAGGGGGTCCTTCAATTGTCTCATGGCTTCAGAGACATACATGTCTACTGGCCATATCACTATATTACCCCCTTTGTCCGCCGGCTTAATAATCACATTATCCAAATTGGAAAGCTCCTTAAGAGCATGCTGTTCTAATAAATCCAAATTACCATATTTTATTTTAGAGTTTTTAATCTGTGATATTTCACCACTCACTACTTCAAAAAATGTTCTAATACTATGACTAATGTTGATAGGAGGTGTAAATGTAGACTTATTTCTCAATTTTTTCCTCCATAATACATCACTAGAGTTAAATTGATTAGTCTCATTTTCTTCTAACAGTTCTTCCAAGTCTTGCAATATATCAACATTGTTATCTTGTAGTGGAGGAGTTCCCTCAGAATTGGCAGAAAAATGTTTGAATAACAATAACTTCCGAACAAAAAAATGAAGATCTTTATGATGTTCAAACTGTTCGCTATGATTTACAGGAACAAAAGACAGTCCTTTTTGCAATAAAGATATTTGTTTATCTGTAAGAGTAATTTCTGACAAGTTAATAACATTTATCTGATTGAAATCATTTGTTGTTGATACTCTCTTCTCATGAACAATACCGGATTCATTTCCCTCATAAGATGAGTCTGTCTGACTACAATTGTTTATTGTCTGTTCCTTAGTCTCATAGTCAACATTGGACTCGTATCCCCCACATAATAGTTCTGGGATCGATTCCAATGTTGACGATTGAAACCTCTGCTCCTGTTCGTACCTCTGCCTCTGCCTATTCTGTTTCTTGATCCTCTTCCTCTTTCCCCTCCGTGTCTTGTATCCATATACCTTCCTAAAAAATTACTATCTGTTCTACTTTCCCCTTCTGAATGATCTAAGTCTGAGACTTCTGTATCTACATCCGATTCACTGATAGATGCTCCTGTGATGGTATCATTTGTATTGATATTCGTGTTTTTAACAGGCCACTTATGTACTTTGGCTGATTTATAGTCATTCAAGTCCCTAGTTAGTTTGCGTCTTTTCTTCTCTATAATTCCTTCCTCAAATGATTCTAAATCTTCTTTTAGTTTTTTATAACTATTTTTGAAGGACTCTAAAGACTCAAAATCTTTAAGTTTTTCACTAAGATTTTTAATTTCGCCCTCTACCTTGAGTAAGGTTTCTTTTTCATATTCTATCAACAGTTTCATTAAATCTGCCGAGCAAGTCTCTAAGATTTTTTCCCATTTTTCTTTAAAAGAAGCATCAGGAAAGAAAAATGAGGGATATAATTTCACCCTAAGACCTCTAGGGACCATCGATTTAGCTATATATTTGTCAAAATAATTGGCATTCCACCAGGACTTAGTCTCAGACTGAAGTAAAGATTTCAAATTCTTTAGGAGAGTAGACCATGCTGAGTCTGATTCATTCACACTATTAGTTGATTCTGCAAACAAATCATCAAGATTTTTTAATCTCCTAGTGGATCTGGATAAAAAGTCATCTCTAACAGATTGTGAACTCATCGTGAGAAAAATAAATAAAGAAATTCGTGCTACTACAATTCCAAAAAATGTATTCCAATCAGGAATAGTAATATCTTTACAAATTGAAAATCAAAAAAGAAGGAATGGAGCACCGAATATGTTAAACACTATAGACAGCTTGTATTTGTTTTCTGTTATTAACGCTGCCGTGCACCTGTATCTAAATTTTACATAATTTATAACAAAAAAAGGGGGGAATTCACATAGATACTTTTTAGGGCACTCTAGTGTATAAAGTCACAGGAAATAGTCCTCAATTCAAATATATTCTGCTTGCGGTGAACGTATTAAAACATAACTTTTATTAGAATGTCCAAATATGAATGAATTAAAAAATAAGAAACAAGCTGTTGACTTTGCCGTGGACTAGCCAAATTCAGTTTAACCCTGCCAGATTTGTATCCTAAACTCTGGTCTGTAAAGTCAAAACGGAGACTGATGTACTCAAAAAAGAAGTTAAACTATCTAAATCTCCTATTAAAAGCTACTACTAGCTATAAAGAGGTTTGAAAGTATCGTAGTTTGGCTTTCCCACAGCACTGCAGCAGCCTGTTGCATTAAAATAATCGGCACCCTGCCTTCCCAACAGTATCCATGAACTAATCAATCTAATGAAGGTCCAAAAAAGTTTACTCATGGATAAATTTACACGTATCTAAATTGTATATGTCTACATGTTTATATCATTGCAGAGTGCCGAAATAAAACGCCGACGCGCGTTTCACCCACAGGCTTTTTCAAGGCTATGAAACGGCTCTTCATCCAGAGTTTAAATAGTCCCAACATCCAATCATCTTTTGCGAAAAAAAGAAATCTCTCAATGTGTTACTTAGAAGGAGAAAACTCGATAGAGACTTAGTATCTTGTCAGAATCTTCATTTCTCCATTGTCACATAATAAAGCTGAATATCCCTTCAACTATAAAGGTGCTGTCCCATAAAGTAGAAAAGCGCCATCCCTTCTAACGAACAAGATATATATATATACATATTGGGAAAGACAGCGCCACCTCTGAGCGAACACTGCCATTTCAGTCCAATATCGTATGTTTCAGTGGAGAAAACAACAAAAAAATCCGTGATAAAGAAAAAAGAAAGGTGACACTATATAAAGTGTTAATTTAAATAAAAATACTAGTGCTAAAAATAAAAATAATATGAAATAAATAATGTGACTTAGATATGTGGTATAATATGTGAATACTGTAATGATGATTAATAAATAAAAACATCTTAAAAAAATGCTTTTACGTGAAGTGATAATGTTGTTACCTACTATATAGTGTAAGTGAAATACATCTCAAGATTATATAATAAAAAATAATCACTACATATATTGACATGAAAGAATTTCATTGTTTGTTCTCCAATTGAATACATATTCTCCATACAGCTTCAAATTGGACAATTGTAATGTAATACTATCCAGCTATATATGACAACATCTCAGGGATAAGTCTTATAAATTACTGTATATGTAACTACTATAACTAGTAATATACTTCACTATACATGTTATGATCATAGTTCTCCTTTATCTTAGACGATAATGTAAAGTCAGATTTAAACCAATATCCCTATAGGAATACCCCTAAATTGTTATTCTCATTAAGACCCCAAGGGTCAATACAATTCATGAGATAAATCCATCGAGACTCTTTCTGCAAGAGGACTCTATCCAGATTTCCTCTTCTAATGTTGGGTCGAATGGTTTCTAAACCCCAACATTTTAAATCCTTAGGATTGGATTTGTGGAATAGCAAGAAATGTTTAGCCACAGGAGTCAAAGTACGACTTGAGTTTCTAGAATGAATAGCAGCATTCTTAATGCTGTTAATATGTTCTCCTAATCTTATACATAATTTGCGAGATGTTTTACCAATATATTTCAGGTTACATGTACATTCTAAACAGTATATTACTCTCTGTGTCTGACATGTGATAAAGTCATGACATTTGTGTACTGTTCCAAATCTATCTGTAATTTCTGAATGTTTCAACATGTAACCACATGTTTTACAATGACCACAGGGAAACGACCCTTTAGGTAAAGATCTAATAGTAACTTGTTTCTTGTCCACAAAATGACTATGAGTCAATATATCCCCTAGATTTTTGCTGCGTCTAAAACAAAAAGAGGGTTTTTCTCCCAGTAATTTTTGCAGATTGGGATCAGACATGAGAATGTTCCAATTTTTTGAAATTAAATATTTAATATACCTAGTATCAGAACCATAGGTAGTAATGTATCTGATGGTATTATCCAATTCGGACTTAGCTTTTGGAACAAGTAAAGTATCTCGTTTTGTTCTCAAAGCCCTGTTGTATGCTTTTCTTATACAAGTCTTAGAGTAACCTCTTTGTATAAGACGTTCTCGCAATTCTGTAGATCTTATTTTAAAGAGATTCAAACTGGAACAATTTCTGCGTATACGTAAGAATTCTCCAACAGGTAAGTTTTGGATAGTAGACTGTGAATGAGCACTTTCACTGTGCAATAACGCATTGGTAGCTGTAGACTTACGGTACATATCAGTTAATATCATATTATCTGCCCCCTTTAATATTTTTAAATCCAAAAAGGGTAATTCATATTTATTTATCTCATAAGTCATCTTTAAGCTTAGATCATTATTGTTCAACATCTCCATAAATTCCAAAAGTAGTTGTTCTTCTCCATCCCATAACATAAATACATCATCGATGTACCTAATCCACAAAATTATATATTCAGTATATTTTAAATTGTTTTCTGAAAAAACAAATTCTTTTTCCCACCAACCTAAATAAATATTCGCATAGGTGGGGGCACAGGCCGCCCCCATCGCTGTCCCTCTTACTTGTAAATAAAAATTGTTGTCAAACAGAAAGTAATTATGGGTCAAAATAAAGTACAAAAGTTTGATAACAAATTCATGATGGTCACTGTATTCTATAGACTGCATTTCCAAAAAATATCTTACTGCATTGCAGCCTTTTTTGTGATCGATGCTAGTATACAGTGACTCAATATCTGCAGTAACTAATAGTGTATCTTTATTGACCTCAATACCTTCTATGCGGGATAATACCTGCATGGTATCCCTAACATAAGAGGGCAATGTAGGAACAATATCTCGAAGGCACATGTCTACATACTTAGCAGCCTGATGACAAAGGCTGTCAATGCCCGAGACAATGGGGCGACCTGGTGGTGTTTCAATATTTTTGTGTACTTTTGGGAGGAAATATAAAGTCGCTATCCTTGGCGATTCTGTCATAAGATATTGAAACTCCTTTAAACTGATGATTTTATGCTCTTTTGCTGATCCAATCAAATCATTGTATGAACGAAGAAAATCATTGGTGGGGTCAGAGAATAATTTACGGTAACAAAGGGGGTCCTTCAATTGTCTCATGGCTTCAGAGACATACATGTCTACTGGCCATATCACTATATTACCCCCTTTGTCCGCCGGCTTAATAATCACATTATCCAAATTGGAAAGCTCCTTAAGAGCATGCTGTTCTAATAAATCCAAATTACCATATTTTATTTTAGAGTTTTTAATCTGTGATATTTCACCACTCACTACTTCAAAAAATGTTCTAATACTATGACTAATGTTGATAGGAGGTGTAAATGTAGACTTATTTCTCAATTTTTTCCTCCATAATACATCACTAGAGTTAAATTGATTAGTCTCATTTTCTTCTAACAGTTCTTCCAAGTCTTGCAATATATCAACATTGTTATCTTGTAGTGGAGGAGTTCCCTCAGAATTGGCAGAAAAATGTTTGAATAACAATAACTTCCGAACAAAAAATGAAGATCTTTATGATGTTCAAACTGTTCGCTATGATTTACAGGAACAAAAGACAGTCCTTTTTGCAATAAAGATATTTGTTTATCTGTAAGAGTAATTTCTGACAAGTTAATAACATTTATCTGATTGAAATCATTTGTTGTTGATACTCTCTTCTCATGAACAATACCGGATTCATTTCCCTCATAAGATGAGTCTGTCTGACTACAATTGTTTATTGTCTGTTCCTTAGTCTCATAGTCAACATTGGACTCGTATCCCCCACATAATAGTTCTGGGATCGATTCCAATGTTGACGATTGAAACCTCTGCTCCTGTTCGTACCTCTGCCTCTGCCTATTCTGTTTCTTGATCCTCTTCCTCTTTCCCCTCCGTGTCTTGTATCCATATACCTTCCTAAAAAATTACTATCTGTTCTACTTTCCCCTTCTGAATGATCTAAGTCTGAGACTTCTGTATCTACATCCGATTCACTGATAGATGCTCCTGTGATGGTATCATTTGTATTGATATTCGTGTTTTTAACAGGCCACTTATGTACTTTGGCTGATTTATAGTCATTCAAGTCCCTAGTTAGTTTGCGTCTTTTCTTCTCTATAATTCCTTCCTCAAATGATTCTAAATCTTCTTTTAGTTTTTTATAACTATTTTTGAAGGACTCTAAAGACTCAAAATCTTTAAGTTTTTCACTAAGATTTTTAATTTCGCCCTCTACCTTGAGTAAGGTTTCTTTTTCATATTCTATCAACAGTTTCATTAAATCTGCCGAGCAAGTCTCTAAGATTTTTTCCCATTTTTCTTTAAAAGAAGCATCAGGAAAGAAAAATGAGGGATATAATTTCACCCTAAGATCTCTAGGGACCATCGATTTAGCTATATATTTGTCAAAATAATTGGCATTCCACCAGGACTTAGTCTCAGACTGAAGTAAAGATTTCAAATTCTTTAGGAGAGTAGACCATGCTGAGTCTGATTCATTCACACTATTAGTTGATTCTGCAAACAAATCATCAAGATTTTTTAATCTCCTAGTGGATCTGGATAAAAAGTCATCTCTAACAGATTGTGAACTCATCGTGAGAAAAATAAATAAAGAAATTCGTGCTACTACAATTCCAAAAAATGTATTCCAATCAGGAATAGTAATATCTTTACAAATTGAAAATCAAAAAAGAAGGAATGGAGCACCGAATATGTTAAACACTATAGACAGCTTGTATTTGTTTTCTGTTATTAACATGTAGACATATACAATTTAGATACGTGTAAATTTATCCATGAGTAAACTTTTTTGGACCTTCATTAGATTGATTAGTTCATGGATACTGTTGGGAAGGCAGGGTGCCGATTATTTTAATGCAACAGGCTGCTGCAGTGCTGTGGGAAAGCCAAACTACGATACTTTCAAACCTCTTTATAGCTAGTAGTAGCTTTTAATAGGAGATTTAGATAGTTTAACTTCTTTTTTGAGTACATCAGTCTCCGTTTTGACTTTACAGACCAGAGTTTAGGATACAAATCTGGCAGGGTTAAACTGAATTTGGCTAGTCCACGGCAAAGTCAACAGCTTGTTTCTTATTTTTTAATTCATTCATATTTGGACATTCTAATAAAAGTTATGTTTTAATACGTTCACCGCAAGCAGAATATATTTGAATTGAGGACTATTTCCTGTGACTTTATACACTAGAGTGCCCTAAAAAGTATCTATGTGAATTCCCCCCTTTTTTTGTTATAAATTATGTAAAATTTAGATACAGGTGCACGGCAGCGTTAATAACAGAAAACAAATACAAGCTGTCTATAGTGTTTAACATATTCGGTGCTCCATTCCTTCTTTTTTGATTTTCAATTTGTAAAGATATTACTATTCCTGATTGGAATACATTTTTTGGAATTGTAGTAGCACGAATTTCTTTATTTATTTTTCTCACGATGAGTTCACAATCTGTTAGAGATGACTTTTTATCCAGATCCACTAGGAGATTAAAAAATCTTGATGATTTGTTTGCAGAATCAACTAATAGTGTGAATGAATCAGACTCAGCATGGTCTACTCTCCTAAAGAATTTGAAATCTTTACTTCAGTCTGAGACTAAGTCCTGGTGGAATGCCAATTATTTTGACAAATATATAGCTAAATCGATGGTCCCTAGAGGTCTTAGGGTGAAATTATATCCCTCATTTTTCTTTCCTGATGCTTCTTTTAAAGAAAAATGGGAAAAAATCTTAGAGACTTGCTCGGCAGATTTAATGAAACTGTTGATAGAATATGAAAAAGAAACCTTACTCAAGGTAGAGGGCGAAATTAAAAATCTTAGTGAAAAACTTAAAGATTTTGAGTCTTTAGAGTCCTTCAAAAATAGTTATAAAAAACTAAAAGAAGATTTAGAATCATTTGAGGAAGGAATTATAGAGAAGAAAAGACGCAAACTAACTAGGGACTTGAATGACTATAAATCAGCCAAAGTACATAAGTGGCCTGTTAAAAACACGAATATCAATACAAATGATACCATCACAGGAGCATCTATCAGTGAATCGGATGTAGATACAGAAGTCTCAGACTTAGATCATTCAGAAGGGGAAAGTAGAACAGATAGTAATTTTTTAGGAAGGTATATGGATACAAGACACGGAGGGGAAAGAGGAAGAGGATCAAGAAACAGAATAGGCAGAGGCAGAGGTACGAACAGGAGCAGAGGTTTCAATCGTCAACATTGGAATCGATCCCAGAACTATTATGTGGGGGATACGAGTCCAATGTTGACTATGAGACTAAGGAACAGACAATAAACAATTGTAGTCAGACAGACTCATCTTATGAGGGAAATGAATCCGGTATTGTTCATGAGAAGAGAGTATCAACAACAAATGATTTCAATCAGATAAATGTTATTAACTTGTCAGAAATTACTCTTACAGATAAACAAATATCTTTATTGCAAAAAGGACTGTCTTTTGTTCCTGTAAATCATAGCGAACAGTTTGAACATCATAAAGATCTTCATTTTTTGTTCGGAAGTTATTGTTATTCAAACATTTTTCTGCCAATTCTGAGGGAACTCCTCCACTACAAGATAACAATGTTGATATATTGCAAGACTTGGAAGAACTGTTAGAAGAAAATGAGACTAATCAATTTAACTCTAGTGATGTATTATGGAGGAAAAAATTGAGAAATAAGTCTACATTTACACCTCCTATCAACATTAGTCATAGTATTAGAACATTTTTTGAAGTAGTGAGTGGTGAAATATCACAGATTAAAAACTCTAAAATAAAATATGGTAATTTGGATTTATTAGAACAGCATGCTCTTAAGGAGCTTTCCAATTTGGATAATGTGATTATTAAGCCGGCGGACAAAGGGGGTAATATAGTGATATGGCCAGTAGACATGTATGTCTCTGAAGCCATGAGACAATTGAAGGACCCCCTTTGTTACCGTAAATTATTCTCTGACCCCACCAATGATTTTCTTCGTTCATACAATGATTTGATTGGATCAGCAAAAGAGCATAAAATCATCAGTTTAAAGGAGTTTCAATATCTTATGACAGAATCGCCAAGGATAGCGACTTTATATTTCCTCCCAAAAGTACACAAAAATATTGAAACACCACCAGGTCGCCCCATTGTCTCGGGCATTGACAGCCTTTGTCATCAGGCTGCTAAGTATGTAGACATGTGCCTTCGAGATATTGTTCCTACATTGCCCTCTTATGTTAGGGATACCATGCAGGTATTATCCCGCATAGAAGGTATTGAGGTCAATAAAGATACACTATTAGTTACTGCAGATATTGAGTCACTGTATACTAGCATCGATCACAAAAAAGGCTGCAATGCAGTAAGATATTTTTTGGAAATGCAGTCTATAGAATACAGTGACCATCATGAATTTGTTATCAAACTTTTGTACTTTATTTTGACCCATAATTACTTTCTGTTTGACAACAATTTTTATTTACAAGTAAGAGGGACAGCGATGGGGGCGGCCTGTGCCCCCACCTATGCGAATATTTATTTAGGTTGGTGGGAAAAAGAATTTGTTTTTTCAGAAAACAATTTAAAATATACTGAATATATAATTTTGTGGATTAGGTACATCGATGATGTATTTATGTTATGGGATGGAGAAGAACAACTACTTTTGGAATTTATGGAGATGTTGAACAATAATGATCTAAGCTTAAAGATGACTTATGAGATAAATAAATATGAATTACCCTTTTTGGATTTAAAAATATTAAAGGGGGCAGATAATATGATAGTAACTGATATGTACCGTAAGTCTACAGCTACCAATGCGTTATTGCACAGTGAAAGTGCTCATTCACAGTCTACTATCCAAAACTTACCTGTTGGAGAATTCTTACGTATACGCAGAAATTGTTCCAGTTTGAATCTCTTTAAAATAAGATCTACAGAATTGCGAGAACGTCTTATACAAAGAGGTTACTCTAAGACTTGTATAAGAAAAGCATACAACAGGGCTTTGAGAACAAAACGAGATACTTTACTTGTTCCAAAAGCTAAGTCCGAATTGGATAATACCATCAGATACATTACTACCTATGGTTCTGATACTAGGTATATTAAATATTTAATTTCAAAAAATTGGAACATTCTCATGTCTGATCCCAATCTGCAAAAATTACTGGGAGAAAAACCCTCTTTTTGTTTTAGACGCAGCAAAAATCTAGGGGATATATTGACTCATAGTCATTTTGTGGACAAGAAACAAGTTACTATTAGATCTTTACCTAAAGGGTCGTTTCCCTGTGGTCATTGTAAAACATGTGGTTACATGTTGAAACATTCAGAAATTACAGATAGATTTGGAACAGTACACAAATGTCATGACTTTATCACATGTCAGACACAGAGAGTAATATACTGTTTAGAATGTACATGTAACCTGAAATATATTGGTAAAACATCTCGCAAATTATGTATAAGATTAGGAGAACATATTAACAGCATTAAGAATGCTGCTATTCATTCTAGAAACTCAAGTCGTACTTTGACTCCTGTGGCTAAACATTTCTTGCTATTCCACAAATCCAATCCTAAGGATTTAAAATGTTGGGGTTTAGAAACCATTCGACCCAACATTAGAAGAGGAAATCTGGATAGAGTCCTCTTGCAGAAAGAGTCTCGATGGATTTATCTCATGAATTGTATTGACCCTTGGGGTCTTAATGAGAATAACAATTTAGGGGTATTCCTATAGGGATATTGGTTTAAATCTGACTTTACATTATCGTCTAAGATAAAGGAGAACTATGATCATAACATGTATAGTGAAGTATATTACTAGTTATAGTAGTTACATATACAGTAATTTATAAGACTTATCCCTGAGATGTTGTCATATATAGCTGGATAGTATTACATTACAATTGTCCAATTTGAAGCTGTATGGAGAATATGTATTCAATTGGAGAACAAACAATGAAATTCTTTCATGTCAATATATGTAGTGATTATTTTTTATTATATAATCTTGAGATGTATTTCACTTACACTATATAGTAGGTAACAACATTATCACTTCACGTAAAAGCATTTTTTTAAGATGTTTTTATTTATTAATCATCATTACAGTATTCACATATTATACCACATATCTAAGTCACATTATTTATTTCATATTATTTTTATTTTTAGCACTAGTATTTTTATTTAAATTAACACTTTATATAGTGTCACCTTTCTTTTTTCTTTATCACGGATTTTTTTGTTGTTTTCTCCACTGAAACATACGATATTGGACTGAAATGGCAGTGTTCGCTCAGAGGTGGCGCTGTCTTTCCCAATATGTATATATATATATCTTGTTCGTTAGAAGGGATGGCGCTTTTCTACTTTATGGGACAGCACCTTTATAGTTGAAGGGATATTCAGCTTTATTATGTGACAATGGAGAAATGAAGATTCTGACAAGATACTAAGTCTCTATCGAGTTTTCTCCTTCTAAGTAACACATTGAGAGATTTCTTTTTTTCGCAAAAGATGATTGGATGTTGGGACTATTTAAACTCTGGATGAAGAGCCGTTTCATAGCCTTGAAAAAGCCTGTGGGTGAAACGCGCGTCGGCGTTTTATTTCGGCACTCTGCAATGATATAAACATGTAGACATATACAATTTAGATACGTGTAAATTTATCCATGAGTAAACTTTTTTGGACCTTCATTAGATTGATTAGTTCATGGATACTGTTGGGAAGGCAGGGTGCCGATTATTTTAATGCAACAGGCTGCTGCAGTGCTGTGGGAAAGCCAAACTACGATACTTTCAAACCTCTTTATAGCTAGTAGTAGCTTTTAATAGGAGATTTAGATAGTTTAACTTCTTTTTTGAGTACATCAGTCTCCGTTTTGACTTTACAGACCAGAGTTTAGGATACAAATCTGGCAGGGTTAAACTGAATTTGGCTAGTCCACGGCAAAGTCAACAGCTTGTTTCTTATTTTTTAATTCATTCATATTTGGACATTCTAATAAAAGTTATGTTTTAATACGTTCACCGCAAGCAGAATATATTTGAATTGAGGACTATTTCCTGTGACTTTATACACTAGAGTGCCCTAAAAAGTATCTATGTGAATTCCCCCCTTTTTTTGTTATAAATTATGTAAAATTTAGATACAGGTGCACGGCAGCGTTAATAACAGAAAACAAATACAAGCTGTCTATAGTGTTTAACATATTCGGTGCTCCATTCCTTCTTTTTTGATTTTCAATTTGTAAAGATATTACTATTCCTGATTGGAATACATTTTTTGGAATTGTAGTAGCACGAATTTCTTTATTTATTTTTCTCACGATGAGTTCACAATCTGTTAGAGATGACTTTTTATCCAGATCCACTAGGAGATTAAAAAATCTTGATGATTTGTTTGCAGAATCAACTAATAGTGTGAATGAATCAGACTCAGCATGGTCTACTCTCCTAAAGAATTTGAAATCTTTACTTCAGTCTGAGACTAAGTCCTGGTGGAATGCCAATTATTTTGACAAATATATAGCTAAATCGATGGTCCCTAGAGGTCTTAGGGTGAAATTATATCCCTCATTTTTCTTTCCTGATGCTTCTTTTAAAGAAAAATGGGAAAAAATCTTAGAGACTTGCTCGGCAGATTTAATGAAACTGTTGATAGAATATGAAAAAGAAACCTTACTCAAGGTAGAGGGCGAAATTAAAAATCTTAGTGAAAAACTTAAAGATTTTGAGTCTTTAGAGTCCTTCAAAAATAGTTATAAAAAACTAAAAGAAGATTTAGAATCATTTGAGGAAGGAATTATAGAGAAGAAAAGACGCAAACTAACTAGGGACTTGAATGACTATAAATCAGCCAAAGTACATAAGTGGCCTGTTAAAAACACGAATATCAATACAAATGATACCATCACAGGAGCATCTATCAGTGAATCGGATGTAGATACAGAAGTCTCAGACTTAGATCATTCAGAAGGGGAAAGTAGAACAGATAGTAATTTTTTAGGAAGGTATATGGATACAAGACACGGAGGGGAAAGAGGAAGAGGATCAAGAAACAGAATAGGCAGAGGCAGAGGTACGAACAGGAGCAGAGGTTTCAATCGTCAACATTGGAATCGATCCCAGAACTATTATGTGGGGGATACGAGTCCAATGTTGACTATGAGACTAAGGAACAGACAATAAACAATTGTAGTCAGACAGACTCATCTTATGAGGGAAATGAATCCGGTATTGTTCATGAGAAGAGAGTATCAACAACAAATGATTTCAATCAGATAAATGTTATTAACTTGTCAGAAATTACTCTTACAGATAAACAAATATCTTTATTGCAAAAAGGACTGTCTTTTGTTCCTGTAAATCATAGCGAACAGTTTGAACATCATAAAGATCTTCATTTTTTTGTTCGGAAGTTATTGTTATTCAAACATTTTTCTGCCAATTCTGAGGGAACTCCTCCACTACAAGATAACAATGTTGATATATTGCAAGACTTGGAAGAACTGTTAGAAGAAAATGAGACTAATCAATTTAACTCTAGTGATGTATTATGGAGGAAAAAATTGAGAAATAAGTCTACATTTACACCTCCTATCAACATTAGTCATAGTATTAGAACATTTTTTGAAGTAGTGAGTGGTGAAATATCACAGATTAAAAACTCTAAAATAAAATATGGTAATTTGGATTTATTAGAACAGCATGCTCTTAAGGAGCTTTCCAATTTGGATAATGTGATTATTAAGCCGGCGGACAAAGGGGGTAATATAGTGATATGGCCAGTAGACATGTATGTCTCTGAAGCCATGAGACAATTGAAGGACCCCCTTTGTTACCGTAAATTATTCTCTGACCCCACCAATGATTTTCTTCGTTCATACAATGATTTGATTGGATCAGCAAAAGAGCATAAAATCATCAGTTTAAAGGAGTTTCAATATCTTATGACAGAATCGCCAAGGATAGCGACTTTATATTTCCTCCCAAAAGTACACAAAAATATTGAAACACCACCAGGTCGCCCCATTGTCTCGGGCATTGACAGCCTTTGTCATCAGGCTGCTAAGTATGTAGACATGTGCCTTCGAGATATTGTTCCTACATTGCCCTCTTATGTTAGGGATACCATGCAGGTATTATCCCGCATAGAAGGTATTGAGGTCAATAAAGATACACTATTAGTTACTGCAGATATTGAGTCACTGTATACTAGCATCGATCACAAAAAAGGCTGCAATGCAGTAAGATATTTTTTGGAAATGCAGTCTATAGAATACAGTGACCATCATGAATTTGTTATCAAACTTTTGTACTTTATTTTGACCCATAATTACTTTCTGTTTGACAACAATTTTTATTTACAAGTAAGAGGGACAGCGATGGGGGCGGCCTGTGCCCCCACCTATGCGAATATTTATTTAGGTTGGTGGGAAAAAGAATTTGTTTTTTCAGAAAACAATTTAAAATATACTGAATATATAATTTTGTGGATTAGGTACATCGATGATGTATTTATGTTATGGGATGGAGAAGAACAACTACTTTTGGAATTTATGGAGATGTTGAACAATAATGATCTAAGCTTAAAGATGACTTATGAGATAAATAAATATGAATTACCCTTTTTGGATTTAAAAATATTAAAGGGGGCAGATAATATGATAGTAACTGATATGTACCGTAAGTCTACAGCTACCAATGCGTTATTGCACAGTGAAAGTGCTCATTCACAGTCTACTATCCAAAACTTACCTGTTGGAGAATTCTTACGTATACGCAGAAATTGTTCCAGTTTGAATCTCTTTAAAATAAGATCTACAGAATTGCGAGAACGTCTTATACAAAGAGGTTACTCTAAGACTTGTATAAGAAAAGCATACAACAGGGCTTTGAGAACAAAACGAGATACTTTACTTGTTCCAAAAGCTAAGTCCGAATTGGATAATACCATCAGATACATTACTACCTATGGTTCTGATACTAGGTATATTAAATATTTAATTTCAAAAAATTGGAACATTCTCATGTCTGATCCCAATCTGCAAAAATTACTGGGAGAAAAACCCTCTTTTTGTTTTAGACGCAGCAAAAATCTAGGGGATATATTGACTCATAGTCATTTTGTGGACAAGAAACAAGTTACTATTAGATCTTTACCTAAAGGGTCGTTTCCCTGTGGTCATTGTAAAACATGTGGTTACATGTTGAAACATTCAGAAATTACAGATAGATTTGGAACAGTACACAAATGTCATGGCTTTATCACATGTCAGACACAGAGAGTAATATACTGTTTAGAATGTACATGTAACCTGAAATATATTGGTAAAACATCTCGCAAATTATGTATAAGATTAGGAGAACATATTAACAGCATTAAGAATGCTGCTATTCATTCTAGAAACTCAAGTCGTACTTTGACTCCTGTGGCTAAACATTTCTTGCTATTCCACAAATCCAATCCTAAGGATTTAAAATGTTGGGGTTTAGAAACCATTCGACCCAACATTAGAAGAGGAAATCTGGATAGAGTCCTCTTGCAGAAAGAGTCTCGATGGATTTATCTCATGAATTGTATTGACCCTTGGGGTCTTAATGAGAATAACAATTTAGGGGTATTCCTATAGGGATATTGGTTTAAATCTGACTTTACATTATCGTCTAAGATAAAGGAGAACTATGATCATAACATGTATAGTGAAGTATATTACTAGTTATAGTAGTTACATATACAGTAATTTATAAGACTTATCCCTGAGATGTTGTCATATATAGCTGGATAGTATTACATTACAATTGTCCAATTTGAAGCTGTATGGAGAATATGTATTCAATTGGAGAACAAACAATGAAATTCTTTCATGTCAATATATGTAGTGATTATTTTTTATTATATAATCTTGAGATGTATTTCACTTACACTATATAGTAGGTAACAACATTATCACTTCACGTAAAAGCATTTTTTTAAGATGTTTTTATTTATTAATCATCATTACAGTATTCACATATTATACCACATATCTAAGTCACATTATTTATTTCATATTATTTTTATTTTTAGCACTAGTATTTTTATTTAAATTAACACTTTATATAGTGTCACCTTTCTTTTTTCTTTATCACGGATTTTTTTGTTGTTTTCTCCACTGAAACATACGATATTGGACTGAAATGGCAGTGTTCGCTCAGAGGTGGCGCTGTCTTTCCCAATATGTATATATATATATCTTGTTCGTTAGAAGGGATGGCGCTTTTCTACTTTATGGGACAGCACCTTTATAGTTGAAGGGATATTCAGCTTTATTATGTGACAATGGAGAAATGAAGATTCTGACAAGATACTAAGTCTCTATCGAGTTTTCTCCTTCTAAGTAACACATTGAGAGATTTCTTTTTTTCGCAAAAGATGATTGGATGTTGGGACTATTTAAACTCTGGATGAAGAGCCGTTTCATAGCCTTGAAAAAGCCTGTGGGTGAAACGCGCGTCGGCGTTTTATTTCGGCACTCTGCAATGATATAAACATGTAGACATATACAATTTAGATACGTGTAAATTTATCCATGAGTAAACTTTTTTGGACCTTCATTAGATTGATTAGTTCATGGATACTGTTGGGAAGGCAGGGTGCCGATTATTTTAATGCAACAGGCTGCTGCAGTGCTGTGGGAAAGCCAAACTACGATACTTTCAAACCTCTTTATAGCTAGTAGTAGCTTTTAATAGGAGATTTAGATAGTTTAACTTCTTTTTTGAGTACATCAGTCTCCGTTTTGACTTTACAGACCAGAGTTTAGGATACAAATCTGGCAGGGTTAAACTGAATTTGGCTAGTCCACGGCAAAGTCAACAGCTTGTTTCTTATTTTTTAATTCATTCATATTTGGACATTCTAATAAAAGTTATGTTTTAATACGTTCACCGCAAGCAGAATATATTTGAATTGAGGACTATTTCCTGTGACTTTATACACTAGAGTGCCCTAAAAAGTATCTATGTGAATTCCCCCCTTTTTTTGTTATAAATTATGTAAAATTTAGATACAGGTGCACGGCAGCGTTAATAACAGAAAACAAATACAAGCTGTCTATAGTGTTTAACATATTCGGTTCTCCATTCCTTCTTTTTTGATTTTCAATTTGTAAAGATATTACTATTCCTGATTGGAATACATTTTTTGGAATTGTAGTAGCACGAATTTCTTTATTTATTTTTCTCACGATGAGTTCACAATCTGTTAGAGATGACTTTTTATCCAGATCCACTAGGAGATTAAAAAATCTTGATGATTTGTTTGCAGAATCAACTAATAGTGTGAATGAATCAGACTCAGCATGGTCTACTCTCCTAAAGAATTTGAAATCTTTACTTCAGTCTGAGACTAAGTCCTGGTGGAATGCCAATTATTTTGACAAATATATAGCTAAATCGATGGTCCCTAGAGGTCTTAGGGTGAAATTATATCCCTCATTTTTCTTTCCTGATGCTTCTTTTAAAGAAAAATGGGAAAAAATCTTAGAGACTTGCTCGGCAGATTTAATGAAACTGTTGATAGAATATGAAAAAGAAACCTTACTCAAGGTAGAGGGCGAAATTAAAAATCTTAGTGAAAAACTTAAAGATTTTGAGTCTTTAGAGTCCTTCAAAAATAGTTATAAAAAACTAAAAGAAGATTTAGAATCATTTGAGGAAGGAATTATAGAGAAGAAAAGACGCAAACTAACTAGGGACTTGAATGACTATAAATCAGCCAAAGTACATAAGTGGCCTGTTAAAAACACGAATATCAATACAAATGATACCATCACAGGAGCATCTATCAGTGAATCGGATGTAGATACAGAAGTCTCAGACTTAGATCATTCAGAAGGGGAAAGTAGAACAGATAGTAATTTTTTAGGAAGGTATATGGATACAAGACACGGAGGGGAAAGAGGAAGAGGATCAAGAAACAGAATAGGCAGAGGCAGAGGTACGAACAGGAGCAGAGGTTTCAATCGTCAACATTGGAATCGATCCCAGAACTATTATGTGGGGGATACGAGTCCAATGTTGACTATGAGACTAAGGAACAGACAATAAACAATTGTAGTCAGACAGACTCATCTTATGAGGGAAATGAATCCGGTATTGTTCATGAGAAGAGAGTATCAACAACAAATGATTTCAATCAGATAAATGTTATTAACTTGTCAGAAATTACTCTTACAGATAAACAAATATCTTTATTGCAAAAAGGACTGTCTTTTGTTCCTGTAAATCATAGCGAACAGTTTGAACATCATAAAGATCTTCATTTTTTTGTTCGGAAGTTATTGTTATTCAAACATTTTTCTGCCAATTCTGAGGGAACTCCTCCACTACAAGATAACAATGTTGATATATTGCAAGACTTGGAAGAACTGTTAGAAGAAAATGAGACTAATCAATTTAACTCTAGTGATGTATTATGGAGGAAAAAATTGAGAAATAAGTCTACATTTACACCTCCTATCAACATTAGTCATAGTATTAGAACATTTTTTGAAGTAGTGAGTGGTGAAATATCACAGATTAAAAACTCTAAAATAAAATATGGTAATTTGGATTTATTAGAACAGCATGCTCTTAAGGAGCTTTCCAATTTGGATAATGTGATTATTAAGCCGGCGGACAAAGGGGGTAATATAGTGATATGGCCAGTAGACATGTATGTCTCTGAAGCCATGAGACAATTGAAGGACCCCCTTTGTTACCGTAAATTATTCTCTGACCCCACCAATGATTTTCTTCGTTCATACAATGATTTGATTGGATCAGCAAAAGAGCATAAAATCATCAGTTTAAAGGAGTTTCAATATCTTATGACAGAATCGCCAAGGATAGCGACTTTATATTTCCTCCCAAAAGTACACAAAAATATTGAAACACCACCAGGTCGCCCCATTGTCTCGGGCATTGACAGCCTTTGTCATCAGGCTGCTAAGTATGTAGACATGTGCCTTCGAGATATTGTTCCTACATTGCCCTCTTATGTTAGGGATACCATGCAGGTATTATCCCGCATAGAAGGTATTGAGGTCAATAAAGATACACTATTAGTTACTGCAGATATTGAGTCACTGTATACTAGCATCGATCACAAAAAAGGCTGCAATGCAGTAAGATATTTTTTGGAAATGCAGTCTATAGAATACAGTGACCATCATGAATTTGTTATCAAACTTTTGTACTTTATTTTGACCCATAATTACTTTCTGTTTGACAACAATTTTTATTTACAAGTAAGAGGGACAGCGATGGGGGCGGCCTGTGCCCCCACCTATGCGAATATTTATTTAGGTTGGTGGGAAAAAGAATTTGTTTTTTCAGAAAACAATTTAAAATATACTGAATATATAATTTTGTGGATTAGGTACATCGATGATGTATTTATGTTATGGGATGGAGAAGAACAACTACTTTTGGAATTTATGGAGATGTTGAACAATAATGATCTAAGCTTAAAGATGACTTATGAGATAAATAAATATGAATTACCCTTTTTGGATTTAAAAATATTAAAGGGGGCAGATAATATGATAGTAACTGATATGTACCGTAAGTCTACAGCTACCAATGCGTTATTGCACAGTGAAAGTGCTCATTCACAGTCTACTATCCAAAACTTACCTGTTGGAGAATTCTTACGTATACGCAGAAATTGTTCCAGTTTGAATCTCTTTAAAATAAGATCTACAGAATTGCGAGAACGTCTTATACAAAGAGGTTACTCTAAGACTTGTATAAGAAAAGCATACAACAGGGCTTTGAGAACAAAACGAGATACTTTACTTGTTCCAAAAGCTAAGTCCGAATTGGATAATACCATCAGATACATTACTACCTATGGTTCTGATACTAGGTATATTAAATATTTAATTTCAAAAAATTGGAACATTCTCATGTCTGATCCCAATCTGCAAAAATTACTGGGAGAAAAACCCTCTTTTTGTTTTAGACGCAGCAAAAATCTAGGGGATATATTGACTCATAGTCATTTTGTGGACAAGAAACAAGTTACTATTAGATCTTTACCTAAAGGGTCGTTTCCCTGTGGTCATTGTAAAACATGTGGTTACATGTTGAAACATTCAGAAATTACAGATAGATTTGGAACAGTACACAAATGTCATGACTTTATCACATGTCAGACACAGAGAGTAATATACTGTTTAGAATGTACATGTAACCTGAAATATATTGGTAAAACATCTCGCAAATTATGTATAAGATTAGGAGAACATATTAACAGCATTAAGAATGCTGCTATTCATTCTAGAAACTCAAGTCGTACTTTGACTCCTGTGGCTAAACATTTCTTGCTATTCCACAAATCCAATCCTAAGGATTTAAAATGTTGGGGTTTAGAAACCATTCGACCCAACATTAGAAGAGGAAATCTGGATAGAGTCCTCTTGCAGAAAGAGTCTCGATGGATTTATCTCATGAATTGTATTGACCCTTGGGGTCTTAATGAGAATAACAATTTAGGGGTATTCCTATAGGGATATTGGTTTAAATCTGACTTTACATTATCGTCTAAGATAAAGGAGAACTATGATCATAACATGTATAGTGAAGTATATTACTAGTTATAGTAGTTACATATACAGTAATTTATAAGACTTATCCCTGAGATGTTGTCATATATAGCTGGATAGTATTACATTACAATTGTCCAATTTGAAGCTGTATGGAGAATATGTATTCAATTGGAGAACAAACAATGAAATTCTTTCATGTCAATATATGTAGTGATTATTTTTTATTATATAATCTTGAGATGTATTTCACTTACACTATATAGTAGGTAACAACATTATCACTTCACGTAAAAGCATTTTTTTAAGATGTTTTTATTTATTAATCATCATTACAGTATTCACATATTATACCACATATCTAAGTCACATTATTTATTTCATATTATTTTTATTTTTAGCACTAGTATTTTTATTTAAATTAACACTTTATATAGTGTCACCTTTCTTTTTTCTTTATCACGGATTTTTTTGTTGTTTTCTCCACTGAAACATACGATATTGGACTGAAATGGCAGTGTTCGCTCAGAGGTGGCGCTGTCTTTCCCAATATGTATATATATATATATCTTGTTCGTTAGAAGGGATGGCGCTTTTCTACTTTATGGGACAGCACCTTTATAGTTGAAGGGATATTCAGCTTTATTATGTGACAATGGAGAAATGAAGATTCTGACAAGATACTAAGTCTCTATCGAGTTTTCTCCTTCTAAGTAACACATTGAGAGATTTCTTTTTTTCGCAAAAGATGATTGGATGTTGGGACTATTTAAACTCTGGATGAAGAGCCGTTTCATAGCCTTGAAAAAGCCTGTGGGTGAAACGCGCGTCGGCGTTTTATTTCGGCACTCTGCAATGATATAAACATGTAGACATATACAATTTAGATACGTGTAAATTTATCCATGAGTAAACTTTTTTGGACCTTCATTAGATTGATTAGTTCATGGATACTGTTGGGAAGGCAGGGTGCCGATTATTTTAATGCAACAGGCTGCTGCAGTGCTGTGGGAAAGCCAAACTACGATACTTTCAAACCTCTTTATAGCTAGTAGTAGCTTTTAATAGGAGATTTAGATAGTTTAACTTCTTTTTTGAGTCTCCGTTTTGACTTTACAGACCAGAGTTTAGGATACAAATCTGGCAGGGTTAAACTGAATTTGGCTAGTCCACGGCAAAGTCAACAGCTTGTTTCTTATTTTTTAATTCATTCATATTTGGACATTCTAATAAAAGTTATGTTTTAATACGTTCACCGCAAGCAGAATATATTTGAATTGAGGACTATTTCCTGTGACTTTATACACTAGAGTGCCCTAAAAAGTATCTATGTGAATTCCCCCCTTTTTTTGTTATAAATTATGTAAAATTTAGATACAGGTGCACGGCAGCGTTAATAACAGAAAACAAATACAAGCTGTCTATAGTGTTTAACATATTCGGTGCTCCATTCCTTCTTTTTTGATTTTCAATTTGTACATGATGCACATAACAGAAACATGAGCAAAGGGAAATGTAGTCCACATGGAATGACATTTCTACTTTCAAAATGGCCTCTTATCTCCATGTCAGTCTTAAGTTCATATTTTGGTAAAAATAATAAAAAAATTGTTGTTATTTGCTAAATTTTGCATGATTCCGGGCATGCATTTTACCTCTCTGGCAATCAAAGGGTAAATGTATCCTTTATTGAATGCTTGCTAGCAGATGTAAACATTCTCTTTTTGTTTTCAGAGGCCTATAAGCTAGTATTACATACTAGTGTAAAAGCCTGTGTACACGGGCCAAGGTCTGGTTAATGTTAAGAGGCTGGTCCTGCTCTGTGTCCTGCCGCCAACGCAGTCATGCACTGTAGAGCCTGCCCAAATGCACAGAATGCTCCCAGCATTCCTACATCTCCCAGCATTCCTACATCTCCTAGCATTCTGTGCGTTCGGGCAGTCTCTACTGCGCATGACGGCTTCTGACAAACATCCTTAGCGAATTATAATATAGGATACTCAATGGAAGCAACCATTTTTAAGGGCTCCCTGATTCCCATTACCATTGCAACCTTGGGTTTCTCTAAAATAATATTGCTGTATTGTCTGTAAATATGATAACAGCCTATCTGAAAAGAGAAAATATGTTGGTTCTAATCTCAATAAATTAACTGCCTTAGACCTTGTCTCACATTTCAAACTGCACAAAAAATAACCATATGATGTCAATATTCACAGTCTATTCATGCCATAAAAGTGCAAATTAAGAATTAGATTTTGTTCATAAGCAATTGTTTGAAATAAAAAATAGCTAAGATAAATATAAGTGACTTTTAAAATGCTTTTAAAATTGCATATTTGATACAAACTGACAATTCCAGTTTAAGAGTATGTTCATGGGAAATGGTTCACATTACTAGTAAATTATGTTTCCTGTTTAATAGTGATTTCCTGTTGCACCATTAACCTGAAACCTGTCTCCATCAAAGGATTTGTATCAGCTTCTCAAACCATGACAAGGAGTCGATTCTTTGGTTGAGCAGCCTGTGGCTTAGTCAAACTGCATCATTAAAACAACTGTGTAAAAGCTTGGATATTACTTGTATCCATATCGAGTGTAGGTTCTGGGTTGTGGCATGACTAGCCTCAGTCACCTGCCCACAATGGAATATAATGAGAGGTACATTGGTTAAATTGGTCTCACCATAAGCAACAGGTTCACACTGGCCCAAAATTGCACTAATGGAGGAGCCTGAGGGTTAGTACAGTGGCCACTACAACTGGAGTCTACAGAGAGGTAGATCAGAAGAAAGTAGATACAGAATCTGCAGGCAGAAAAGAGGTCACAAACAGGTCTAGACCAAGGCAGGCAGCACAGCTTCCCAAGTGAGGTTGAAGCGGAGGCAGTGGCTGGCAGTAGAGATACAATATCACATTTTAAGCCTAACAGGCACAAGTATGCAGCATAGAATCAAAAATGAGGGTAGCAAAGCAGAAGTCATGTACCAGTGAATCAAACAAACTAGAAGGGCTGATTTCTCTGGACAGGCCAAAACAACTGAGCACTATGTTCTCAGGGTATTAAATAGCATCACAACTAATGGCAGCTGGAGGCAATTATCCAACCAGGGTCCATAGATAGATCCAGGAAGTAGTTGATAATAACTAAACATATAGTTCAGGCTGAATCAGAAACCCTGCTGAGAAAATGTCCCTCTAGTGGCAAAACTGACAAATGCAGGACCTGTAAGTACAAAATCACCAGTTCAAACCCAGTCCAAAGAGCCAGGAGTGGCATAGACTCCGCCCGGATGTTACCATCTGGGCACAAATCTGGCACATAAAACTAATGGGAATTTAAGTGCTGCAACTAAAACCTATGCCTTAAGCCCCCTTTCATGAGTGACAACAATGCAATGATGCTGCATTGGTGATGTTGTCTGTTGTGAATTGTACTATGTTGGACAATGGTGACTTCTACAATGCAACTATTGACTTGTGAGAACTAACCAAGTCCAGAATACTTACTGTGTTCACCCAGGAATGCAGTAAAGTTGCTGCAAGAGGCTGCCAGCAGATCTTTCACACAAGAGATGCTGGAGATTGTGATCTGCATCGCAACCTCCAATAAATGGCAGATGCTTGTGGGTATCAGCCAGTAATATTGTCTGGCACTAAAGTGGGCCTGCTGTGAGACACACATACCCCTCCCTGGATTGAGATTGGAAAGTGAACACAGGACAAGGTGAGTGAAGGAACATGGGCAAATCCCTCGTACCAGACATAATGGTCAGTTTTATCTAGCACTGAAGTACTTCAAGTGCCACTTAAATAAATATGTTATGTTATTTGTCCCCTATGATGCATTTGGTTTGCTCCAACATTGTTCAACATTTGCCTTTATTCACATGCTCCATTGGCACCGGCTATTCATATTAATTAATTTGATTTATTCTTATCTTTGATTGTACAAGTCAGTTTCTGCTTTTTGTCTTTGTCGTAAAGTAGTTTTAAAGGCAAGCTAATGCTTCCTAATAATCCAAACATCTTGCCTTACCATGGACAGAAAATTCAAAAGACCTCTACGAATTATGCCATTGTGGTGTGTTGGTTCAAGAGATAACATCAAGAACAAGAACAACAACCAGTCCTAGATGTCCTATAGATGGAGGCAGCCATGACAGTTGCTTGCAGAACAAGAGTACTTCAAATTCATCTTACTGTACTCACTATTCTTAACCCTACCTCAGTTTGAAAAAAATGTCAGAAACTGCCTTGTTTGCCTTCATGGGCATAACATCCAGGACTGATTGAAGATGTTATCTCATAGATGCACAAGGGCAAACTTCAAGGAGGATTTTAGGATATTCTGGCCATAGGAAGGTAAGTGGTGGGTTATTAATAGGACATCTTAGGTCTCCTTTAAATTAGTAAATATGTTTTGTAATATGGAAATTGAATCACTGATATCAAATTTAGCACTAAAATGTACTATCCAAGATGATTAGCTTATCATTCATTCTACATCATGAATGGTACTAGTAGTCATAAAGGAAGCTGTTACGTCAAATCAGGCCTGAGGACAGTAATTTTGTCAATAGCATAGAACAGAACAGGATGTAAAACATCTTTTATATGTGCGTTACATGTGTGATTATTGCATGTTGGAATTTAAAATATTTTAAAGAGCTTACTGCTAGTACGGGAAAATTTCGTAATGGCTCCACAATTACTATAAATTCTCATAAATAACTAAAATCAGATTTTTGTTATCCAAAAACAGACAGAGACAAGAAACCTGTCAATTATCTCCAGGAGAAATTTAACCCTAACTCATTTACTTTCCTTTAAATTTCACAAAAATATCAAGGCCTGTGTCACTCTTTTGGCCACGGAAGCATTTAGAGAAAACATTTATATTGTGTTAATGCGTACATGACTTTTTACTGTATGTAAACTGATAGAATATTTGACCCATCTTGTTTGCCTAAATTCCTATGCACTTTGAAGTATTCCATTACTGACAGAATTCCCGACCCTTGAAAATAATTGTTATTGATGGCCAACCATTTTTTCCACCTACGTGAGGGAAAAAATTATTTGATCCCCTGCTGATTTTGTACATTTGCCCACTGACAAAGACATGTTCAGTCTATAATTTTAATGGTAGGTTTATATGAACAATGAGAGACAGAATAACAACAAAAAAATTATGAAAAACGCATTTCAAAAAGTTATAAATTGATTTGCATTTTACTGAGTGAAATACGTATTTGACCCCCTATCAATCAGCAAGATTTCTGGCTCAAAGGTGTCTTTTATACAGGCGACAATCAGAGATTAAGAGCACTATCTTAAAGGGAGTGCTTCTAATCTCAGCTTGTTACCTGTATAAAAGACACCTGTCCACAGAAGCAATCAATCAATCAGATTCCAAACTCTCCACCATGGCCCAGACCAAAGAGCTGTCCAAGGATGTCAGGGACAAGATTGTAGACCTACACAAGGCTGGAATGGGCTACAAGACCATCGCGAAGCAGCTTGGAGAAAAGGTGACAACAGTTGGTGCAATTATTCACAAATGGAAGAAACACAAAATAATTGTCAATCTCCATTGGTCTGGGGTTCCATGCAAGATCTCATCTTGTGGAGTTTCAATGATCATGAGAATGGTGAGGAATCAGCCCAGAACTACACGGGAGGATCTTGTCAATGATCTCAAGGCAGCTGGGACTATAGTCACCAAGAAAACAATTGGTAACACACTACCCTGTGAAGGACTGAAATCCTGCAGCGCTCGCAAGGTCCCCCTGCTCAAGAAAGCACACGTACAGGCCCGTCTGTAGTTTGCCATTGAACATCTGAATGATTCAGAGGAAAACTGGGTGAAAGTGTTGTAGTCAGATGAGACCAAAATTGGGCTTTTTGGCATGAACTCAACTCACCGTGTTTGACCCCAAGAACACCATCCCCACTGTCAAACATGGAGGTGGAAACATTATGATTTGGGGGTGTTTTTCTGCTAAGGGGAAAAGACAACTTCACCGCATCAAAGGGAAGATGGACGGGGCCATTTTCCGTCAAATCTTGGGTGAGACCCTCCTTCCCTCAGCCAGGGCATTGAAAATGGGTCGTGGATGGGTATTCCAGCATGACAATGACCCAAAACACACGGCCAAGGCAACAAAAGGAGTGGCTCAAGAAGAAGCACATTAAGGTCCTGGAGTGGCCTAGCCAGTCTCCAGACCTTAATCCCATAGAAAATCTGTGGAGGGAGCTGAAGGTTTGAGTTGCCAAACGTCAGCCTCGAAACCTTAATGACGTGGAGAGGATCTGCAAAGAGGAGTGGGACAAAATCCCTCCTGAGATGTGTGCAAACCTGGTGGCCAACTACAAGAAACGTCTGACCATTGTGATTGCCAACAAGGGTTTTGCCACCAAATACTAAGTCATGTTTTGCAAAGGGGTCAAATACTTATTTCATTCTGTAAAATGAAAATCAATTTATAACTGTTTTGAAATGCATTTTTCTGGATTTTTGTGTTGTTTCTCTGGTTCTCACTGTTCAAATAAACCTACCATTAAAATTATAGACTGATCATTTATTTGTCAGTGGGCAAATGTACAAAATCAGCAGGGGATCAAATAATTTTTTCCCTAACTGTACTCTCAACATAGTATCTCTCTGAATACATGTACCATTTTTGCTTCTTCATTACTGTGTGGGAGTTGCTGTACATCATATGTACTATAGCCACTTTACATCTCACTTACACACTACATCTACTGCTGCTCTAACGTGGCCGGGTGGTTGCACTGCCATAGTTAAAGTCTGAACAGACATTCTATCTTAAATGCCACTTGTCTTATGATTATACCTCTTGAAAGCAATCGTAATATATCAGTTAAACTTTAGCTCCGAGTATTATGTACACTTTTTTAACATATGTATATTTACTTACAGATTTGAAATTCAAAAGCAATTGCAGTGAAAAGGATCCCCCTTCTGCTCCTTCTGACCACATCCTCTCTGTCTGGTCCATATAGAGAGCAGCGAGGGACAATCTTCAGTAAGCAAAGGAAAATCCTGCCCTCCTTCATCAAGGGGCTCAGGGTTTTCCTTTTACTTACTGACTTAATTTTGTCCCTTGCTGCACCTGTCTGGTCCCGGGACCAGATTGCAGCTCTAAGGGGTGGCGGCCTGAAGGGGTGGGTGGGGGATCCTTTCCTCTTGAATTTCTTTTAAACCACAAATCTGTAAGTAAATATACATAGCGCAATATGTTAAAAAACTTGTACTTAATACTCTGAGCTAACGTTTAAATGATATATTACTATCCCTTTAAATAGAATGACAAATTTTGATGACATTTAGGATTTCAGGTTGCATTTCCAATCCCTATAACAAATCTGTTTCATAGTTTTTGAGAACCAAAGATGTGAAATAATTGGTACTTTCACATATTAATTGCATGCCATCACTTTTATCACCTACAGCAAAATTTGCTAAACAGACTGACATCAAATTTATCATATAGATTGATCTTATGGGGTAATATTCACTTTACTTTTAAGTGAATAAAGTTACTACCATTCCCGAGATATGTAGGATTACTATTTTAAATCTAAGAAATACTAAAGAGCAGTGCAGAACAGACTTTCATCTACATGTTAATATAGGTAAGAGGTGATACCATGGTAGTTGTAGAAAAAGCAGGAGACTTGTAGAGAAAGTGATACCTTTATTGGCTAACTAAGTGGCTCTGTCATGCATTAGGTTTCTTCTTCAGTCGTATATAGAATGAAGGCCATATTACTCATGCAAACTGTTTTTACATTTAAATTCCACTGAAAGTAAAATTCTTATCTCCCTTGTTTAATTTATTTCTTAGGCTCCAGTAGAGGTGTCTATTTGTAGCTGGTTAAGTGGTACAAAAATTCATTTAACCAAGTATATGACCTGTCATGTGTTTTGTATTCAGCCTTCATTCTAAATATGCCCACCAAAGAGCCCTTTAGTGTCTTGAAAGCTTCATCCTAGAGATACTCATGTAGCCAATAAAGGTATCACTTTTAATCTACCAGTCTCCTACATTTTAATGGCTAACCTTAGAGAGTAGAGAATGCAATCTTTCAGGACACCAAAGTCCCTTTTTCAGGAGAGAGGGACTTTATGTCATGGCATTCTCTAGATCAGTGGTAGGCAACAGGCAACCAAGGGGCCCTCAGAGTCTTCTCCTGTGACACCCAGTCTATTTTTGTGTAGTGAAAAAAAGAGATAATTTCCTTGCCCAGTACCACACTTTTGCCTCACAGCATATGTCAAAGACTTTATGCTCCCTTTAAATTCCTTGGATGCTAGAGAGGTATTTAATCCAGTGCTAGCAATGGGCTGAAGACCTCTTTAGCATTCATCAGGTTACTCAAGTTTCTTTCAATAACTCTTTATACTTTGATACTATAATTAGTCGAACAGCCCATGTACATGGTCTACAGTGCCAGGCAGCAACGGCTGTGGTGCAGTCATGCACAGTAGAGACTGCCCGTGCTGCGGCTGATAACAGAGCGGGGAGCTCCAAATTCAGACTGTAGTCCTCTCTGCGCACTGAAGAATTCGGAGTGCCCCGCTCCGTTATCAGCCGCGGCGCGAGCAGTCTGTACTGCGCATGACAGCTTCTGACAAACATACATTAGCGAATTATTATATAGGATGCTTGGCCCTTTGGGAGACTTGAGGGCTGAGTATGTTGTCCTTAAAGTACCAGTATTTGCTTGAATCTTTCTGCAGCCCCTAATCTAAGGCAAACCCCCAAATGTTACATTTCAATTAAAAAAATATATATATATATAATGTAACACTGTCTGTCCCTCTCTCCCTACATCTTCCTCCCTTCCACCCTTCCTCTTTCATGGAGTCAGCCTGGTGTCCATCGGCAAGCCCGGGAAAAGTTCTGTCCAACGGGCGGCATGTTTGAATTTGCCTTCCTCTCTTTTTTGCCTCTTTGGGTCCTGTCAGCTCTTCCAACTAGTTCAAAAGCCCTTATACACGGACCACAGCACCACCCAGCAACCTTGGCTGGTGGCCAGATCCTGCCTTCTTACTGGCCACTCTGCAGTCATGCACAGTACTGACTGTCCGCTCGCACCGTGTTCGGGCAGTCAGTACTCCAAATGACTGCAGAGCGGGCAGTCTCTACTTTGCATGACTGTAGCATGCGCATCAGTCTCTACTGCGCATGACTGCCTCATGACAAACTTTTTAGCGAATTATTATATAGGATGTGCAGACTGACTTCTGGCTGTCAGACCTTGGAGAGGCAAATAACAGAGTAGACAGTAAATTCGAACATGCTGCTTGCCTCAGATGTAGAGTAAGGTTATTTTTTCCCAGCTAAAGTGGCTGAAAAGAACAAATACTGCAAATCTGGCTGCTGATCATCGCTCTATGCTCTCAGCCATTAAAAGGTATCAGCTTGACATAACTATTATGATTTTTTTTATTACAAAAGTACTTTGATTCTGATCTTGGTTATTGTAATTAGTGAATGTGGGCTACTCTAATTCTGAAACAATAAAGTGATTTCATTTGTTTTACTTTGCTTTTGTATGGTTTTTATTTCATCCGGTTTTGTTTTGTTTTTTGTCTGCAATGTTAATCTCTGTATTTCTCAGCCCTGGTGTTGCATTTTGGTTTACCACAGACATCAACTTAGTGTGTAGTAGTTCTCAACCTGGGTGTTGCACTTTGGTTTACCACAGACATCAGCTTAATGTGTAGTAGTTCTCAGCCCGGGTGTTGAACTTTGGTTTACCACAGACATCAACTTAGTGTGTAGTACTTCTCAACCTGGGTGTTGCATTTTGGTTTACCACAGACATCAATGTACTGTGTCCAGTTAGGGTGCCCCAGTTGTGTATGTTTTGCTGCTGAATTGCTTATCTTTTATTTTCTACATAAGGATGTTAAAGCGAATCTATCACTTTAAGACAAGTTTAATTGAATTAAATTGAATTAGATATTCCTACATGCTGTTGTATTCACTAATAGTTTCTGAGAAATTAATCTTTATGTCTTGGCACTGGCACTTTATGCAAATTCCCTGAACAATGCACTAATTATATGGCTTTGAGTCCAAACTTACAACTTACTGTACTATTAGAAATGCCTCCAGTTTGTGGGCTCTGCCTAGATTCATTCATAGCACACCTTGTAGTCTAGCACAGAAAATGATTTGCATAAAGTACCACACTAGGCTAGCAACAAAGTTTAATTTCTATAAATCTATTTATGTCTTGCACAACTCAGGAAGTTTTTAATTATGTTTAAAATTAACTAAACATATCTTAGGGTGACAAGTCTACTTTAAATAAAAGGTAAACCCAAATTTTAAGGTTGAAAAGGATGATATCGCAACCACAGTAGTAACATGATGTTTGTGAAGTCAGAGTGTTTTGCCTTCTCAGACACAATCTTACCCAGTCTCGATCAAGCAGGGAGCTGAGATGGCATTCCCATGACCCTGTAGGAACTGGAGTGGGATCAGGTACATATTAACGCCTGAGCTACTGGTCTTGGATAGTGGTAGTTAAGGATACATGGCCATTGTTTTCAGATATCTTACAATTTGGCTTTAAAGGGATAGTAATGTTTCACAAGATAAGTAGCTCCAATTAATCTTCATAGTATTTGAGCCATAGAGAGTGTTATTTCAGTGCTGTCAGAGTTGTAGTTCAAGAGTAATTGAATGATGAAGTATCCCCCTCCCACCCCTTTTACTGATGTAACACTGCTCACCTCAGAGCAGCAAGACTGTCCGGATGGATCGCAGAGAGGGACAATCTTCAGTGAGCATAAGGAAAAACCTGAAAAACCTGTCAAGTGGGGCAGGTTTTCCTTATGCTTACAGTAAGAAGAGTGTCCCTTGCTGTGAGCTGTCTGGTCTCAAGACCAGATTCCATATCTGAGGGGAGATGGCTTACACTAGGTAAAAGGGGCGGGAGGGGGATACTTTATTGTTCAATTACTCATGAACTACAAAGCTCACAGTATTGAAATAACACTCTCCATGGCTCAAATACTATGAAGATTAATTGGAGTTGCTGTTTTTGTGAAACAGCACTATCCCTTTAATGTTCCTTTAACCCTTTAAGTACAGTGAGTTGTATAATGCATTTATAGGCAATGACAGGCATTGTTGTGCACCGCTCTAGTACTTGAAGGGTATATGTAAAACAAATATTATATTTCTGCAAGATGTTATTTTACTGTGCCTCAGCTTAAACCCTTAAGTGACCAGAGGGGTGCACAACACATTGTGAAGTTATGTGTTGCACACCACTCTGGCTCTTATGGGGTTAATAGGGTTTTCGTAAGGTGATTTGGTGAATGCAGTACGACATTCATTTGTTATTGTATGGAAATAATGTTTTACAGTTGTTTTTATTACTTACAGTAAATATGAGGGGCACATGGTCTTTTTTCCCCAGAAAGCACCATCTTGTTTTATGCATTAGGCTCTATAGGACATATTTATAAAACCAGTTATTCTGGAGTAAACCAAATAACCCATAGTGGACAAATACAAATTATTGCTAAATT
Organism: Rhinophrynus dorsalis; assembly: GCA_037306005.1. Lineage (NCBI taxonomy): Eukaryota > Metazoa > Chordata > Amphibia > Anura > Rhinophrynidae > Rhinophrynus > Rhinophrynus dorsalis. The sequence goes on along the minus strand of CM074719.1, from coordinate 564,418,591 downwards.
ACATTGGGATTTTAACTCCCTGAATGCTAGAGGTCTGCGATGCATTGTTTTGCAATGCATTGGAAACCTCCCTAGCATTCAAAAGGTTAAAAAGCTCACTTCAAGCAAATGGGAGTTTAGGAATTTCTATTTCTCCCTTTGGTACAGTTGGTTTACTACAGAATAACTCCAGTTTGCTTTTAGATATGTGGGCCTATATGAGTGATATGGTGATATCTATACACTGAATAAAAGAGGATGCTTTTCTCTTAGTCTATGTGGAACGCAGGGACCATGCGGTAATGTTTTTCTCCTGGTGGGTGTCCTGTGTTCCACATAGACTAAGTGAAAAGGAATTAATGGTAGGTTCACTAAAATCCTCTTTTTTCTTACGTCCAATGTGGAACACAGATACCATGCGGATATACCAAAACATCCACCACAATTCCTGGGTGGCAAAAGAGGAAAAAATGGAGACCATTATTCCACAGGACTAACTGGTACTATATATACCTCAGGTGTGAACAGAGGCCACATTTGTACACCAAACAACAGAACAAGAACCATCATGGTTCTGTATTTAGAAAATCTAGGAAAGAAGTTCCTAAACAGCCACTGTTTGAAGGGCCTTCTAGCCAAAGCTGGCCTCAGCCGATGCCAGGACATTGACACGGTAATGTTTGGTGAAGGTATGCAAAGATGATCAGTCAGCACCTTATACAGCTGTTCAGCAGCGGCTTGATTTTTGTAGGCCCAGAGTTACCCACAGATCCTGTGCATATACGCCTGTCAGATAGTGGCCGTGATCCAAGAAGCAATGGTTACTTTGGAGAAAGCCTCTCCTGCTCAGGGACCCTCAGGAATGACAGAAAGAGAACACATGTGATGAACACAGTGGAGGAGTTCCTGTTTGGTAGAAGGATCAGGGTACAGTGAAGGAAGGAAGGACAATTTCCCTATTGATGTCAAGACAACCTTGGGCAAGAAACCTCTAGGAGTATGAAGAACCACATTGTCCTGGTGAAAAAACAGGAATGGTGTGTGTGTGGGGTGGGGGTTACAAGATACAACTTGTAATTCAGCCACTCTGAGAACAGAAACAATGGCCAAAAAGAAGACCATCTTAAGTTACAGAAGACATAGAAGAACAGATGAAAGAGGCTCAAAAGGAGGCCTCTGGAAAACTTCTAACACCAGGTTCAGGTCCCACAGAGGAGTGTGATCCCTTATGGTGGGCTTGAGACACTGCCTGAACAAAGGTCTTTGCATCAGCGAGAAAAAGGAATCCTCTTCTGAAAAAGAATAGAGAGTGCTGAGATCTGAATCATAATAGAATTCTGACCGAAACCTTTGTTATTCAAAAAAAGACCTGAATTATAGGGAGACTGAAGGACTGAAGGGATATATCCTGATCAGCACAACACTGGTTAAACAGACACCAAATTCTATGATAAGCCTTGAAACCAAATTCTATGATAAGCCTTGAAGTGCTGCACCCTCAAAGCCAACCTTTCCTTCTAATAGTAATAAAGTTGACCTTGAGTCAGGAGATCTGTCCTGAGAAGAATGCATAATGGTTCTGTGACGGACAGATTGAAAATATCAGTGAACCAAGCCTGACAGGGCCAAAAGTAATGATTTGAGCCCTCTCCATCTTGAGCTTCCTCAGCATCATAGGAATCAGGGGAAACGTTGTGAACACATACGCCAGATAAAAGTTCCATGGAATGGACATCACAGTCATTACAAACACCACAGGATCCTTCTTCTTGGTGCAGAAGAGTGAAACCTTACAGTTGTCTTGAGGTGCCATAAGATCCTCTGATGGAACACCTCAGCACTGGACAACCTGGTTGAACACATTCTGATTGAGTTCCCAATTTCTGGGATCCAGATATTGTCAACTTAGAAATTCTGTGGGCATATTTTCTACTTCTTGAGTATGAACTGCTGAGATGGCTGTGACGGTGAGCTTCTGCTCAATGAAGTCGTTCCCAGATCTCCTCCAAAGCAGAATCGCTTCTGGTTCTTCCATGGTGATTTATGTAGGCAACTGCCTTTACATTGTTTGACTGGACCCTCACCGGTGCACCCAACAGCACATGGGACCAGCTCCAGCTAACTGGTCCATATCTCCAGATTGAATATTTAAAGAAGACTCTCCTTCCTGGTTCAATGGTCCTGTGCTGTTAGATAATCCAGGGGACACTCCATCCCATCAGGCTGGCTTCTTTGGTGACTACTACCCAATCTGGTATGACAAAGGGATATCCCTGTGTTCGATCATTGAGACAGGGCCATGGCAGGAGATAGATAATATCATTTATATGATCAGCTCCTGAGAATGTTGTGTTTTACCTCCTTCATGTTGAATTGAGCAAAGGGGAGTCTTCCAGAGCAGTGACCAAGCAATGCAGGATTCTCATGTAATCCCTTATTGTTCCTGACAGCCAGGATCTTGCTTGAGTTAATCTTGTCTTCAGGAATAAATACCCTCCCTTGGAGGGTATAATATCTCATGCACAAGAAGTAAATAACCTGATGATGTATGAGAGAGGATTTCTTGAGGATGAGCACCCAACTGTGTTGCTCCAGCATAAGGATGCAGTCATGAATCTTTGAGCAGAGCACAGCTTCTGAAGGAACCTTGAGTAGAAGGTCATCTAAAGTATCTGTAAGCGTGTACTGTGAGACATCCCTGTCTAGAGTGCTTGTACTCACACAATCACTGTTGGGATCAATTTTGAGAATCACATAATTTCAGAGGGATCTCCCAGGACCCAGGCCAGTTGCCTAGGAGATTTCTCTTAATGTTATTCTTCTCATTGGTGAGACTTTAAAATACAAAGCCACAATGGGCAAAAAGCCCTGTAAAGGTAATACTGAGAGTACCAAGGTGGTTAACCCTGCTCCAAATATACCCTGCTTACTGTATGCCTGTTGTATCAGTGCCTTAAGAAAGGTGATGGATATAGAAACTGGGTAGTCCTTGTGCATTATCACGCAACTATTTTATTAAATATATTACATTGCAGCATGATTCTTTCCCTACGCATTTTGTAACATCACGTTACTTCGCCAGGGGATCTATATAAACAATGTAATTAAAAACCAAAAGACATACCGCTGAAATACCACTGTTTTTTAATTACATTGTTTATATAAATAGAATGTATGTGTAGTTCTCATTAGATCCCCTGATGAAGTAACGTGATGTTACGAAACGCATAGGGAGAGAATCATGCTGCAATGTAATATATTTAATAAAATAGTCTTGTGATAATACTTGGCTGCCTCTATATACACAAGGACTACCCAGCTTCTATTATCCATCACCTCACTTAATGCACTGATACAACAAGCATACAGTAAGCCGGGTATATCTGGAGCAGGGTTAATCACTTTGGTACTCTCAGTGTTACCATTAGAGGGCTTTTTGCCCGGTTAAGGGTAAAGCTACTGATGCTGGTAATATAGTAGGTGCACATGCCATAAACATGAATATATAAGCCTGGGATGCTCCATGGGATGTAAGAGATAGCACACCAGGTGGAAAATGAAAGTCAAAAGATTTATTGCATCCATCCTGTGAAGCAATGTGTTAGAGACCCCTCCAGCATTTGGGTGGTTAAATGGTGTTTTAACAACAATGATAGAGAGGCCATTGATTCACTTAGCCCTATATCCCTGTGTTTTGAAAGACATCCAGCTGAATGGTGTTCTTGCTCTGGACATTTCTTTAGTTTTTGAAGATGTTTTTTTCATCCATTTTGGGACCTACGCACGCAACTTATGCTTATTTATATTTAACCGTTTCAGTGCTAGAGGAGCAAAGCAATGCATTGCGTACCCCTCTGGCACTGAAAGGGTTAAAGTCCTCCCTTAGCTGATATTTTACTGGCATACCAGTGAAAATCCGTCTTGGTGACAGTAACATATCAATGGAGAACAGTGGATGGCTCATATTTATTTCCAAAAACATGGCAATCATGTCTACATTGACCCTTAAAGGACTAGATAGCCGTGCTACACATTGCTACATTCTATTGGTCCTTAAAGTGTTAAGGGTCGAAAGGGACCAAACACAGTACAGATTGTTTCCTATTTTGACTAGTATACCTGATGCTTCCTACTTTAGTTTTTCCCTGTAAATGTTAGTTTTTATTCAGTGTTACTTCCTCAATGCATCATCTTCACTATGTTGTGTGACACCATCTCATATTGTTATCGCATTTATTAAGTGACATATAGAGGGTTATGCACTAAGGAGTGATAAAGAGGTAATATAGTACAAATGACTAATTCAGTGATATCACTTCTCCAATTCCTGCATTATTCTATGGAGTCAATCCACTAAGATTTCACAAGTTAGAGAGATCTTGGTTCATTGGTTCTCTGCTCCTTTAACCACTATCTCTGTTTCACAAGTGAAGGCTTTTTCCCTTGTTGCTCCCCACCTCTGGAACTCCCTACCACCCAATATTCGCTAAGCTTCAACCCTAAACAACTTCAAATCCAAGCTAAAAGAGCAATTTTTAATTGTAGCACTACTGTAATATGTAAACCATATCTTTGGAGCAAGATCCAAACCAGGAAATTATAGACCTGCGAGCTTAGGTAAGATACTAGAAGGGTTACTAACTGACAGTATTCAGGACTTTGTAAAGGCAAACAATATTATTAGTAGGAATCAGCATGGTTTCATGAAGAATAGATCATGTCAGACTAATTTACTTGCATTCTATGAAAGAGTGAGTAGTAATTTGGACAAGGGAATTGTTGTTGATGTTGTATACTTGGATTTTGCAAAAGCCTTTGATACAGTGCCTCACAACAGGTTACTGCATAAACTAAAAGGTTCAGTTTGGGCGGTGTTATCTGTACAAGGATTGTGAACTGGTTAAGTGATAGATGGCAGAGAGTTGTAAATGGAACATTTTCATGTTGGTATAAATTTGTAAGTGGGGTGCCACATGGTTCAGTCCTGGGCCCAATGCTTTTTAATTTGTTTATTAATGATCTAGACCTGGGAATTGAAAGTATCATGTCAGTCTTTGCTGATGACACTAAGCTATGTAAGGAAATACATACAGGGCTGGATGTTTTTTCTCTGCAGATAAACTGAGTGAATGGGCAGAGCAGTGGCAGATGATATTTAATGTAGATAAATGTAAGGTTATGCATTTGGGCTGTAGAAACAAATTTGCTACATCTATATATATGATAGAAGACTTTGTGCATGGCAAAACACACTCAGGGGCGGAGGTAAGGAGGAGTTACTGCTCCCTTTGGGTGATTCAATCACTGCAGGGAGTTGGCCCACCCCCCACTATCCAAGTGACTGAAAAAGACATAATGGCTGCCACTCGCTCCTACATCACAGACACACACACACAAGCTTCAGAGACAAACACACAAGCCACAGAGACACACACACAGAGTCTCCACCGGCAGTGAACGAATGGAGCCCTGGAGATGCTCATGTTATGCCTGGTGATGGCGGGGAGCGACCAGTGGAGGGAGCTTTGGCCTTCAGGTAAGAGCAGCACCACTGGGGGAAGCGTCGGACCCTCCTAGCTGCTCTCCGGTGCTCACAGTTTTCACCGTCACCCCTGTGCTTGTGGTGGTGTGGGACAATGACACCGCAGCCAAATACCGCTGCTCTGGGGCCTATGACCTGAGGGTACTGGATAGACCACCTACCGGTGAGAGGATGCCTCGTGAACTACTCGCCCTCCACTAAATGCCTCATCCCCAAATCACGGTGAACGGTACATGCCTGATGGCCACACACACAAAATGCCCTCACCTCTCCTACGCCCAAAACATGCATTTTTCCTGGTGATGGTGGGGAAAGACATGGAGGTGAGCAGCGGAGGGAGCTTTGGCCCTCAGGTAAGAGCAGCACTTGCACATTTGAAAATGTTGCTTTTAAAACATGGTAAAACGTCATTGTTTTATTGCACTACAACTCCCACAATACTTACACATCTTCAGTGGGCGCGATGAAAACGGCGAAATCACTGTTTTCATCGTGCCCACTGAAGATGTGTAAGGATTGTGAGACTTGTACTGCAGTGAAACCATGACATATTTTACCATGTTTTAAACTCAACATTTACATCTCTCTCATGTCTCCTGATTCTCTGGAACCAGCAGTATTCTGTGCAAAGACAGAACGTATACTGCAATAAGGACCCTTCACTAGAATTACCTGAACACACTGCGGTTAAAAAAACTTTGACATTTTGTGCATTTTTTTAGGCGGTAGTCGAATAGAAGCAAACAGCTCCAATTTTCTTAGTACCCTGAAATGTGCTGTTTACACCAGTTTTGTTTTACTCTGGCTCTGCAACAGAATACCAACGTAACACATGTTTGCAAAATACACGTTGCTTGTTTTTCCTGTAATGCCAGTTTTAGCGCTGGTAATAGAATCGAGCCCCTAGTGTTCCCTTTATGATAATTGTCTGTATAAACACTTATTGTATCCCTTGTGTACTAAAGGTAAACTGTAAAGTGCTAATTACACCTGTTGGCGTTATGTAAATAAAAATATACATACATACATACATTTGCTCCATAAATTAACATAGGAACTGGAGTGGTGATATCAGTAGATAAGTCATCTCGTCTTTATCACCTTCCTATAACTCCTTAGTGCATCTCCCCCATATTCTTATATAGAGGTATTGACTCCTTAAAGGGGATCTATCAGCCCCACACATGTTGGGCTACAGGTCGTTTATGTACTAGCGACTAGCTTGAGTAAAGTTTTCATTTTTTAAAAAAAATTGCTATTTAGCCAAATTTAATCCATGAAATATTGCCTTGTACCTGCTTCCGGACAGACTATGGTTACCAGCTCTGTACCGCAGTCTGTCACTCTTCCTCTGCTCCCCTCCCTCTATCCAGCCTCCTCCAATGATGGAGACTTTCTATCTGTAAGCTGAAGTGCTCTCATTGGCCAGGAATTGCTCCAGCTTACAGGCAGAAAGCCTCCGTCATTGGAGGAGGCTGGATAGAGGGAGGGGAGCAGAGGAAGAGTGACAGACTGTGCTACAGAGCTGGTAACCACAGTCTGTACTGTAATGGATTAAATTTGGCTAAATAGCAATGTTTTTTAAAAAATGAAAACTTTACCCAAGCTAATCATTACATAAATGACCTATGTGACCCAACATGTATGGGTGATAGATCCCCTTTAACCCTTTGAGTGCTGGGGGGTATGCAATGCATTGTGTACCGTTCTGGCACTCAAAAAGGTTAAGGACCAGAGCGGTGTGCAATGAATTGTGAAGCATGCCATAATGGTTCTTAAGGAAGTAACCTTCAAAAATGTTATCCTGAATCAAAATCATAGTAGGGATCACTTCTGACTATTGTGTGGCTGCCTATACAATGTGTGTGCATGTGTGCTTGTGTGTGAAACCATTATGTGGGTGAAATCAAATCTCAAGAGCCCCCTCCTTAAGTTCATTAAGTCCTGGAGCAGTCAACTACAGCCACCCCAGCATGATCACAGTGCACCCTGAGGGTTGCTGAAATCATTTTACCTGTGACATGCCAGGACTGTCACCTGTCCTTAAAGGATGGAAATGCATGACAATCTTGGCATGTCACTTGTCATTAAAGGGTTAAATACTAGTCCCACTTTCTTGACTTCAAAACAGCCTCTTAGACACAGTACTTCAAAACTGTACTGTCCACAACATATTATTGTATCTGGATGTCCACTAACTTTGCTTGGTAATTTATCTTAAACGTTTTTAAATACCAGAGCTGGCGAGTTTCCTTAAATACTTTTAGTTATATGGACACATTGCATGCTTTTGCAATGATATGACACATAGGTAACATTGCATTTGATAAATGGTATCACTGATTTTATTTAACATAGAAGTCCATGGAGAAATGTATAGATAACATAAGTGATAAAGTTAAACTGCAATGGAATCCAGGTTATAATGAGAAAAATTACCATTCAATGCAATCCTAAAGCATTTTTTTCACATAAACATTACACGAGCATGAAAAAATACTGACACAGTACATAAAGAATGATGATTATAATAATGATAATAATTTATTATTAAGCAACATTAGAATAAAAATACAATTAATTCCCAAAATATTAATAGACACATTTAAGATAAAAATATTGCTACATTATTTTGTGGGGAAAAAACATGATATATGTAGGAACTTCACATACACTCTACTACAATGAAGGTTGAATTGTATTCCTATTTTATGTCAAGTTTAAGTAGAGTTTCTTAAGAAGGGCAGTAAAACATTACAACTTAGATGCCTTCATGTCCCTCATGCTTCTGGGATTTATTTTATGTTTCTTGTCTTGCAGAGAGTAGAAACACTGAAGAAAGAGCTGAGGAGAACTAGGTGATGGTGAGCACAATAGAGGGAGAAATAAACATCCCTATTAAAGGGATAGTAATACTTAAAATGTAAAAAAAATATGTTGTAGGGTTTATCCCTCTGAGTAAAACAAGAATACTTCCACTGCTGAAAGGTGTTTCATTCAAAAGTTATTAATTTAATTTTCAAAGTTGAATTTTTTAGGTGCAATATCACAGTGGCCTGAAATTGTACATTGGCACTGTTGCTACACCATCCTATAGAGATTTATGGTCCCAGGACCAGAGCTGTCCATAGGATCATGTAGCAACAGCGCCACTGTACAATTTCAGGCCACTGTGATATTGCACCTAAAAAATTCAACTTTGAAAATTAATAACTTTTGAATAAAACACCTTTCAGCAGTGGGAGTATTCTTGTTTTACTCAGGGGGATAAACCCTACAACATATATTTTTTACATTTTAAGTATTACTATCCCTTTAACTTAAACGGAGCTTTAAACCCAATGAATGCTAGAGGTCTCCAATGCATTGCACTGTAATGCATTGTAGAACTATTTTGCTTTCAAGATTCCAGAAGCCACATTAAAATGTATGGGCTTCTTGGAGTTTGACCCATGCTGTTGGTATCCTCCAGAATTGCTCATTTTCAGCATTTTTGTATACCTCCAATCACCAAGTCCAAAGAAAAATCCAAAATGTGCAATATAAAAAAAATAATATTCACCACTTATGAGCCAGACTATATTGCACATTCTGTATGTTTTTCTGATCAAAGGTTTTTCCTTCCAATATGGCTCTGAGGAGACAAAAGGTTGGGAACCTCTGTTCTAGCCCCTTTTTGGCTTTTTAAAGAAAACTTTACTTAACCTCTGTTAAACAAGTCAGAAGAGATTACTTTTACAGTGCAATTCATTCCATATTCTATATGCATAAAAACATAAGAAGTAGTTATCTTCTAACTTCCATTGTCAGCAATAATAAATGTAAACAATTAGACCTACTTAACTCATCCTGTACAATGACATACTGTAAGACAGGGCTGGGCAGCTTGAGCTCTTCTATTTGTTCTGGCCTACATTTCTCATCAGGGATGATGGGAATTGTATGCCTGAACAGAGCTGGAGAGCCTCAGGTTGCCCACCAATACTGTAAGCCACATTCACAAAAGCAAAAGTGGATATAAGCCATTTGCACAAAGTCAAAATCCCTGAAGTAAAACAAAATTACCATTCATTTAAAAGTAGCTTTTTTCAGTGATTTGCTTTGCTTTGCAATGCATTGAATACCTCTTTCCATTTAAGTCAGTGGTTCTCAACGCCTGCCCTCAGGACCCACTAACAGGCCAGGACTTATGGATTTCTCTGCTAGAGCACAGGTGTGGTGATCACAGGCTCATTCACACTGATTAACTCACCTGTGTTCTAACAAGGAAATCATCAAATCCTGGCCTGTTAGTGGGTCCTGAGGACAGGAGTTGAGAACCACTGATTTAAGTGGTTAAAATCACCATTTAAATCCATGGCGGATGGCATTTATTATTAATTCTGTATGGAACAATTGGTTTGCCCCAGATTTCTTCCACTTTTTCATTCATCAACCAACCCTAAATGCATGCAGTTATATTTTGAAAATTCAGTATAGAGTTGTCAGGGGATTAATAGGTTAATCTAGGGGTAATCAATTGTTGGACCTCCAGCTGTTGTGGACTACAATACCCATCATCCCCAACCAGCCAACATCTGGTCGAGGATGATGGGAATTATAATCGCCAACAGTCGAATGTCCACCCATTGACTGTTCCTGTGTTAACCATTTCAATGCTAGAAAGTGTCCCAACTGAATTGCTTTCTTATGCGATGGAGACTTCTTTATCTGAATGATTTTAACACATTATTGATCTGAGATTGGCGCTGAACACAACAGATGTGGAAATCCCATAAATTCTGTGTAGAAATTGTACAGCACTTGCTTCTCTTTAACAGCCCAACCAGCTGTTGCTGTTTAAAACCCGCAAGACTTTCTTAGACTCAATGCTGTATTGATACTGTACTCGTCCACTGAAGAAATAGAGAAAACCTGAAATAAAACAATGAAAATATTTTATAAACAATTACATATATCATAATTGCAAAGATTAAATTACACAATTCATACAGTGAATTGATATTGATATTATAGCACAGAGTTTTTCAGTTGTGGTTCTCTTATAACCCTAACAGTGCAGGTTTCTGGATTTTCCTCCTGAACAATAATATTAAATGATCCACTAACTACATACCTAGGGGGTTATGCACTAAGCAGAAATTAAGCAGCGATTAAAAGGAGATACCTTCTCCAGTGATATCACTTCTCCAGTTCTCGTTCTCTTCTGCTTGAGCACTGTTAGTGCATAGGCTCCATAGAATAACACGACGCATAACTGAGAGGCGATGCATTAAGGTGTGATAAAGTGGATATGACTTCTCAGTGTGAGAAACTGTGTAGTTCCTATGTTATTCTATGGAACCAATTTGTTAATATTTCTCCAGCTTGAGCGACCTTGCTGCATAGGTCCCCTGGTGTAACATAGGAATTGCACAGATTATAACACTGGCGAAATCATCTCCGCTTTACCACCTGTTCATCACACCTTAGTGCATCTCCCTCTGGGGGGTTATGCACTAAGGTTTGAGAAGGAGGTGATAAAGTGGAGATGACTTCTCCAGTTCCTTTGTTATTCTATAGAGCCAATACACTAAGTTGGTCCATAGAATAACATAGGACTTGGAGAAGTGATATCACTGCAAAAGTCATTTCTGCTTTATCACTTCCTTAGCACACCTTAGTGCATCCTGGTCTCATTGGGGAGGTTATCTCTTCATTATCATGTCTTTATCACACCTTAGTGCATCTCCTCCCAGTGAGGAAATTCAGAAAGCCTGCACTGCTAGGGGTAATTGAGGACTATGGTTTAGAAATTCTGTTTTAGCACACTATTTATTAATGATTTTGGAGTTCTAAAGTTTCAATAATAAATACAGGTTCTTAAATTAATTATTTCATTATTGGACTAAGTAACCCCTTGGTTGGTAGGGACGTCTCCAAAACATTGCTTTCTAATGTGTTGTAGACATCTCTGACATCCTCTAAACTTGTGATTACTGTCTGTATCAGGGGTTCTCAGCATATTAGTGCTCCTTAGATAGCAGCTTAGGATGCCACATTTCCTGTGAAAAACGTGTGAATGTTTTTTTTAAATGTACGTTTATAGAAATGTTTATTCAAAATATGCTTGTTTTTGTCATTCTGGTTGGTCATAACTAAGATTAGATCTGTCTATAATTATGTTTATATCCCCTTCATTACATCCTTGATAAATGCCCTATAAGATGTTAGGGTACTATGAAAATTAGAATTTGCTTGTTAGGGGTGCACAGAGCAATACATGACTGATAACTACTCTCAGTATGAACTGCTTGTACTGGCACCCAGCTAGACGTGAGTGCCTCCATCTTGTATCTCTTACTTGCACACATGTTTCTTGAGTCTTGTATAATATAAAGCATTCATCCATTTTTTCTTCTGTCATCTAAAAGGCCTTGATTGTCTAAATGTGGTTACTGTAGTGCAAATGCATTTTTAATTGAAAGACTGCATGAATTAATAGTAAACAACATTATGTAATAAAGTTGGTTACCTTCTGAATAAACAGTAGCATTAATTTTTCCATTGATTCCTGGAAAATCATTTTTAATCAGTTTTGGAAAACCTGTGTCCATAGTTTGTCTTTCTTCATCGTAACTGTAAAGAAATATTGTATATTTAACTGTAACATCACCACAAATATTATGCACAGAACCTGACACAATGAAACAGGGTTAGAAATGTGATTAGTTAGCAAAATACTAATAATAACACAATGTATGCAGTATTGCATATAGAATTTGTTAAGCACAAGTAATTGAGCTTATAACAATATTGGCACATGAGACAACTGGAGATATGGGGAAATGGCATCCTATTCTAAATTTTAATCTTTTAAGTACCAGGGGGATGCACAATGCATTGCAATGCACTGTGTTGTACACTCATCTGGTCCTTAACCCTTTGAGTGCCAGAGGGGTACGGAACGCATTGCAGAGCAATGAGTTCCGTACCCCTCTTGCACTCAAAGGGTTAAACTGTTAAGATCTATTTTACATGCTTGTTTTATTCCTATGGGTGGAGCTGTATTAACCTTGCATTGCATACCACTGTGGCAATGAAAGGGTTAAGATATTATTTTCTTATTTTTTAAGAGATGTGTTAGGGGAATCTTTTTTAAGGGACAATAAAAATATTCAGACATTCAGAGACAGAAAAATATCTTCTGTCTCTGGAGACATGGTAATGAAACCAGAAAATACATGGCAGATCAGGAGAGTGCACACATATGATTACAAAGTATCCTATACTGATTCCAGGTGATAAAATCTCATCAGTGCATTATGGGACAGATGCACAAAAAGTGGAGTAACCAAACCAGGCACCACAGGGAACAAATTAACATTCCCTTTGATTTAAATGGATACCTCTCTGGCACTGAAAGGGTCAGCCTTTCAATGCAAAAGAGGGCACAATGCATTGTAAACGTCTCTAGTGTCCTTGCAGTTAAAGGGATAGTAATACTTCGTTTTAACTTTATTGTATTTTGTAGGCATTAAAAAAACATGAAGAACGATATAAGTCTTATCTCTCAAACCTTTATGGTTTATGAGATATTCACAAGCAAAGTTTCCCCTCCTGCCCCTTTTACCTAGTGTAAGCAATCTCTTCTCAGATGTGGAATCCAGTCCGTAGACCAGACAGATAACAGCAGGGGACACTCTTATTCCTATGAGAACAATGAAAGCCCTGCCCCCCTTGACAAGCTTTTCAGGTTTTTCCCTTATCTTAATTGAAGATTGTCCCTCTCTGCAGTCTACCTGGGCACCTCCCTTCTGCTCTGGCTGAGCAGTGTTACATCAGTAAAAGGGGCGGGAGGAGGATACTTTGTCATTGAATTACTCTTGAACTACAACTCTGACAGAATTGAAATAACAATCTCCAAAGTCCAAATACTATGATGATTAATTAGAGCTGCTTTTATTATGAAACATTACTATCCCTTTAAAATTCTATGGGGCATAAAGTATAAAGCCAAAAGAGGAGTAGTTCTAGTGCAAACCATGTCGATAGAGAACAAATAAACATTAACCAAATTAGGTTTGATTTAAATGGAGACTAACACTTCTTATTGAAACAAATATGTGTGTGTGAATATATAAATATATATATATATATATATATAAAACATTGGCACTCACATAAACTAATAAAAACCTGCCCAGGGGCTAAGCTAATTGTCCATATAACAACCAAAGGCAAGCACTCATGAACTTCCGAAACCCCTAAAGACGTACTTTATTAATCAATCTTTTGGAGAGATATTTTATTAAAAATGTTATTGCAGCCCAAACATGCATTTTTTTGGGTGCAGTACCCCCATGGCCTGAAATTTTACAGAGCTGCTGTTGTTCGTGCATCCTATGGCGTTTTATGTTCAATTGACCAGAGCTGTGTATAGCAGCACCACCACCATAATATCTCAGGCCATGGAGGTACTACAACCAAAAAATGTAGGTTTAAGCTGCAATAACCTTTGAACAATGCATCTCTTAGGAGTGGTAGGATTCTTTTTTAAGTAGTAGGATCAAGTCTGCAGATTTTCAGTATTAAGTACTACTATACCTTTAAATTGGGATTTTAACACCTTTCTTGCTAGAGCAGTCTCCAACACATTCCTTTGCAATTCACTGGAGAACTCTATCAAGGGGTTGAAAGCCCAATTTAAGTCAGTGGGAGTTGTGATAATGTGTTTTCTTTGCATTGCCCCTCATACCTCCAATACTTTTTGGCTGCAAAGAAATACGTTTTCCCCAGCTCCTCAATGTGAACAGCGGCATCGATTTTCTTGACGGTTGTTGGGATGCCTAAACTGTAGATGTTCTTAGGGTATCCTCGTACAACATCAAACCCATTGAGAGCCCAATATTTGGATCCTGCAGGATAGGAAAATAAGTTATGATGTGAGTCCCATATTGTAAAGTAACTATTTTACCTGAAATTGTCTACAGCAGGTCTTATAATTTTAAGTCCTTTGCTACTAGCCAGACCTGAAAAGTTGCTCACCACTGCAAGCCATAACATACCCACCAGGGCTGAATTTCTACTCGCCAGGGCTAAATTTTTACTCGCCATTGGCTAGTGGCAAGTGGAAATTTTGAGCCCTGATCTATAGTGATGTTGCTAAAATTGTCAGGAAAACTGATCCAATGAAGAGACATATTCTTCAAGCTATAGAGGTGAAATTCTATAGCAAACCAGCTAAATTCTAATTGATTAAAATAGGGATTTTAACTCCTTGGATTCTAGAGAGGATCCAATTCATTAGCGACGTCTCCGACATCCAGTGGGCTAAAAGTCTCATTCAGATCAATGGGGTTTTGTTCAATTTTCATTTCAAACCTGGTTTACCCCAGAACGGCAGCTACTGCATTTAGCCTGAATAATAAAGTCCCTTATATGTTTTTATTATGTTGTATATAAAAAGTCTCTGGGGCATAGTTTTTAGGAGAAAAACTGAGCAATTGTGGGACAAAACAACTGCACTATACAGATCGATTAAAGATCCCATTCAATTTAAGTATGCCGTTTAACCCTTTGAGTGCCAGAGGGGTAAGCAACGCTTTGCTTTGCAATGCGTTGCACACCTCTCTGGCACTCAAAGGGTTAACAGCTTGGGTGCTAGAGAGATCTTTAATCCTTTGAGTGCCAGAGAGGTATCCAAAGCATTGTACAACAAAGAAGATATATATATTGAGCAAAAAGACCACAAATTACAAACACATATTCCTTACCTTTAAACACAAGGACTTCATCCTTCCAAGGATTTTCATACGCAGCATCGATATCATTTGGCAGGGATGGCCACAGTGTTTGTATGAAGAGGAGCTCAGCTTCAGCCACTTGAGGGTGCTTCCTCCAGAGAAACCTTTTTTAATAAATATATGATGATTTCAATTAATTCCTAAATTTAGGAATAGTTTTCCCTTTTTAACAGATTATCACTCAAGCTGCATATGCATTCATTTCATTGCACAATGATTTGAGCATGAAGAAAATTAGTCAACATCATGGCGGTGTGGGTAATCTCCAGCTGGGAGACCAGATTTAGGCTCTTTCACACATGTGACTGCAGCAGTGACAGCAATGAATGACAAAATACATGTGTTGAGATTCACATTCTCCTATGGGGCATTTCACATGGGCAACGTGCTGTGATTTTTCACAGGGAGATGCAGTATGCTGCAACTATCTTCTAACAGTGTGATAACCTAGCTACAAAGGTGCAGTATGGGTTTCAGGTAGCTGTGTTGTCCCTGCAATTTTCAGACTTCAAGGGATAGTAATGGTTAATTTTAAGTTTATTTAATATTGCAGACTTTAAAAAAGAGTAATGGTTTGAGAGATATAACTTGCTAAAGTTAACCTTTTCCTGGCTGTTTTACTCAAGTCTGCCATCTAGCTGACAGCTGCAGATTCCAGGCATTTGACCAGACAGAGGCTCTTCAGCAGAGCTGAAATCACGCTATTTAGAAATAAATACTTCATTGGAACGGTCTACAAAGTGTGCTTTCAAGCCAGGCACACTTTGTAGACCGTTCCAAATTAAGTATTTATCTTTAGATACCGATATATCGGCGCTGCTGAAGAGCCACATCTGGTCAAGTGACCAGAATCTGCTTCTGACAGCTTTACAGCTCATCAAGCAGAAAGGGGAGGGACCAGAGAACTTTATTTTGCTATATCTCTCAAACCATAACGGTTTGAGAGATACGAATAAGTACAAGTACTCTCTTTTAATTGTATCTACCATATAGTTAATACTTTTTTTCTGACATTACTATCCCTTTCAGTTTATATTAAAAGAATGGGAAGCTGGGCAAACCATTGTACATTGTAGTACTAAAACACAATCATTTTCAGCTGTTACAAAAACGTTTTACTACAAAAGTCTACTGTGTGAAAGAGCTTTTAGGAAGATTTATTAAGAAACCTCATATAATTTTACAAATAAAAAGAAATATAAAATATTTAAATTTTGGATACTCTGTGATTATAATGTGCCCCTGCGTTCTGTCATTCACCAACTACCTAATTTGCTGCATTTTAACTTTTATACAGGAAGATGTATCTACACAAGTAAATGGAGGTATTTTTAGTGACAGTACAATAATTTCTATATGAGATCGTATATGTTTGAGCTTTTGTAGCTTTAGGGTTAATCACCCACAGATCTCCGAAAATATAATACCTAGTTTATACTGAAAACTATGGAAAACATAAAATAAAATGGCAAAAAAATGTGTACTAGCACAAAACTCTTGTGTTTTTCCATTTACCTGTTTACAAAGAGGAACATTTCTCCTCGTAGTGTAGTGACAGCATCAAAAACAGTGTTGGGATCACATTTGGAAGGAGTAGATGGTCCTGTTGGTTGAACTGGGTTGGATGATTTCCCTAAAAAAGGAAAATGTATTTTAGAATTTTTACTCAGGCTTCAAACAGCTTAGGGGTTTGCAATGTCTTGCTTTGCAATTCACTGCATAACCCTCTGGCATTCAAAGGGTCAACGTACCTCCCACGTGTCCCTCTTTAGGAGGGACAGTCCCCAGTGTGTGTATATGTGTATCACATTGCTTCACAGCAATAAAATTCACATAAATGATTGTTTAAACTTCATTATATGGGTTTATCAATCAGTCTGTGTAAATAAAATACTTTGGTCTTCCTCTAAATAATTTATTTTGGTACACAAATAGTGTCAATAGGTCATGAAATAACCAAAACATTTCTGATAATGCCCGCCCACCAGCCACACCCCCAGCAACACCACCCAAAACACGGGTCCTTCTTTTGCAATCTGAAATGTTGGGAGGTATGGGTTAATCCTTTGAGAGCCAGAGGGGTATCCAACACATTGCTTTGCAATGCATTGGATACCCCTCTGGCACTCAAAGGGTTAAACTACTATAAAGGAACTGGAGCACATAAGTGGAGCGATTCTGAAGCAAACCAACTGACTAGACAGAACTAATACATATTCTCCCTGATTAACTGGAAAATGTAACACCTGGAATGCTAGAGAGGTCTCCACAGATTGCCTTTCAATGTGTTGGGTACCTGTAGCATTCAAGGGGTTATACGTCCCATTCATGTAAATGGGAATTTTTATTTGTCCGCTCTGATACAGGTGCTTTGCTCCAGAATTGCTCTACTTGGACCTCACATGGACCTCAGTTCATGCACTGTGGTCATTCCTTCTCTCCATATCAGTTCCTCTGTGGTTCTTCTTGTCTTGCATTATGGGAAGCTCTGATCTGTAACTAACACTAGAAAAGGCTATTATTTGTTTGATTTTTCTGCATGAATATGTAAACAGATATATTGCTATAACTGATGCATGAATGACATTGGCCCAGGTATGTCCATCTTTTGAACATTCAAATCCACCTTTTCTGAAGCAGAGAGTGGATGAATTTGCCGGCACAGTTTGGCACTTTATGCTAATTGTTTTCTATGCTAGACCAGTATTACTACACACTGAGATATGAATTAATCTAGTCAGAGCCGACACACTGGGGGCGTTGATATTTTACTTATATGTAAAACATAGTAAATGCCTTAGAGTGACAGGTCCACTTTAAGAAACTTGACATCATGACTGATGAGACCAGAACGTTATTTCACTCACCATAGAGAGATTGTATGGCATTGATATCATCTTGAGGAAGCTGGAATTCATTGGGGTCTGTGTTTGGGTAAGTTGGATACATCAAGGCACCAGGGTCATTGGAATGACCGAGCCCCAGGGAATGTCCAAACTCATGAGCAGCCACAAGAAACAGATTGTATACTAGAAGGAAACATAATTATATGAATAGAGAGATATATCGGTTTACATTAACAATATATAGAATGCATATAAACTATTCTAGATCATCTCTTCTTGCCTATATCAAAAAGGTAATAATGACGAGAAAGGATATCTATTTGACTATAATGGCTTTAAATTGGATTGAGATAACATTTTTCAAATATCAACATAGGAAAGATTGTCTCATTAACCCTTTCAGTGCCAGAGGGTTGTCCGACATATTGCTTTGCCTGAAAAGGCTAATCCTGTGGATACAAGAGGTTTCTCAGTTCATTGCTATGCTAAGCCACATGTTAGAGATGTCTCTAGTATCTGAGAGATTACACATATGGACGTGTGAACATTACTAACATGACCTGTTATGTGGATTTCCCAGTGAGCTCCATTACATTTTATTTCAGTGGTCTGTGGCTACTCTTGGAGAACTAGTGGGTTGCACAGCACAATAAGATGCAATGCATTGAAAACCCCACTGGTCCTAGAAAGCGGATCAAAACATTGGCCAATACAATAGATGTTTAGATCATGGAGACGTCCTGAGCATTCTTATTTTGGAATAAACACTCTGCACAGGGTAAGCAGCCTATTAAATATTTTAAAAGTAAATATACACTCAGCAATTACAGGACAATCTGAGGTTTTACTTACTTCTGTTAGTTTTTGTCCAGGTCTCATCTTCATCAAAATGGGCATCACCACCAATACCTTTCCCGGGTTGAAAGGCATGGGCCAAAATTCCATTGGGTCCATCAAAAGGTGAGTTATCACGGTGATCTAAAAAAAAAAAAATCAATTGCATTGCATTTCAATTTATGGATTTAACCCCTTGAGGACCATCAGGGTGCAAAGAAGGAATGCAATGCATACCCCTCTGGTCCTAAAGATGTAACCGCAAGAAATAAAATGGTGACAGAATCAATACAGACTCCTGCAACAGTTATATCACCATCTCCTACATTCCATTCTGGCATACAGTATTTATCACACCTTAGTAACTGGGAGCCTTTGTGTTGTATATATTTAAGGACCGCAAGGTCCGGGGTTGGGGAGTTCTGAAGGACCAGGGCACATTTAGTTTTATTGCACGGAAGTGATCTGTGATCACACTGCGATCACAAGTTTCAGGCCGTCATCAGTCCTTAACGCCAAGACAGCCATGATGGTCCTGGCACTTCATTGAGCATTAAGGTGTTAAATTGAACAGTGACATACAGTTGATAGCTGATGGCTGTAAAATGCTTATGCTCAGAATTACTGGGATAATTACCTCCAGCAATAAATGAGATTTCTATGTCCGATACTTCATCGTAGATTCTGGTGAAAGTCAAAGGTGTGACGTCACTCCATACTTTAAAGGCTCTTTGTATAGCTTTCTCTACATCAGCCTCCTGAAGGTCAGGAGTGAAGTTCAAAATTCTGGGGAAAATAAACAAAAAGTCACATTTCTGAATACAATGCAATGCAATTATAGAAAACAAAGAAGATTAAACCTGAAAATAATTTTAAACTTCAGGTTCTACGTGCTATATATTTGATTAATTCAAAGAAGTTTATCTTCTCTTTATCAGACCTTAGTGCATAGCCTTCCCCCCAGTTCTTTGTGGGATATCAGCAACATGGAGTAGATGTAGTTACCTGTATGTTAAATCAGTCTTTTGCCATGCAGCACTTTTGGGGATTGTACTATAATCCCCAATATCATGAACTCCACATCGGGATTTCTCCATCACTGCCACAGTCTCCGAATCCAGCTTTCCTGTCACCTTTAGACCAAAGAACTTCTGCATTTGTTGGAGTTTTTCTATGAAAGGATTGTTACTCTTCCTTCTCCCAACTGGTGCACGCCCTTCTCCGAGATTATAAAATCTTTTCAGGTATTTCTGTCAAAGAAAAAACGTCTTGGAACAAAGTTGCAAGTTTGGTACATTTTTTTTACCTGATAAATAGCAAATTCAGGTAGCTGAAGAGGCACAATTATAGGGCAAACCAACTTCACCATGGGGGATACAGCTATATTCTCCAAATTCCCATTGAGTTAGATGGGGATTTTAAATTCCCCATTGATTTAAATAGGACCTATCTAGCATTCATTTAAATCAATGTGGATTTGTAGAATTATTTGTCCCTAATCTTGCAGTTCGTTCCCCCAGTATTAGTCCACTTTTACTTAGAACATCAGCCTCTCTGTGTCATTCCAAAGAACCGTAGTTGATTGGTTTAAATCCTCTTTCTAGCCCAAACACGATTTGTTATCATCCTCCTCAGGTAATTCCCGGGAGTGAGTCATTTTCCTGTATAATTGGCTATCCTCACCCTTTCAGACAAAACTCCACTGTCAAGGAATTATACTCACGTTAACTCTTTTGTTTGCAGGGTATAACAACATAACTCATTCACATAGAGTTCACTTCAAAAAAAGCAGATTGCTAACAGATGGAGGATAAACAGCAAGTGAAAAATATTCTTACTAGATTGAGTAACCCTGTGAGTGCCAAAGGAGTGTGCAACATTTTGCTCTGCAATCTGTTTCCAGTTTCTCTGACACTAAAAAATGGGGAAGTACTAATACGATTTCACATTATAATAAGTGCTGGATCTGATTTCTCAGTCCTGCACCCACCTCATGCTAAGCTGCTTACACAGAAAGGTGTTCCCTTAACCCTTTCAGTGCCAGCGGGCTACGCAGCATACAGCATACTCCAAGAGGACAACATTGGGGAATGCTCATTTTTTTGTGCTTTATCTAATGCCATATACTAACAAGGTGCATCGGAAGGGGATTATGTACTAAGGCATGATAAAGAGGAGACAGAGTGGCGATAACTTCACCAGTGATATCACTTCTCCAGTTCCAATGTCATACTATGGACCCTATGCACTAAGATCTCTCCCATTTGAAAAATCTTAGTGCATAGGCTCCATAGAATAAGATAGGACCCAGAGAAGTGATATCACTGTAGAAGTCATCTCCACTCTATCACCTCTTTACTATACATCCCCCGAAATATCATAACTTGACTCTGTTTTCAAATACATTTGGGAAATTGTCTGGGGCATTTTAAAAATTAAAGTCTTATCAAAGGTGGGGTAGATTCACTAAGCGGTGATAAAGTGGAGATGACTTCTCCAGTTTATCACTTCTCCAATTCCTATGTTATTCTATGGAGCCTATTCACTAAGATCTCGAAAGCTGAAGAAATCGTAGTCCATAGGCTCCACAGAATAACATAACTATTGGAGAAGTGATAAACTGGAGAATTCACCTCCACTTTATCACCTCTTTATCGCCGCTTAGTGAATTTTCCCCATACTGCACAAGTATACAATAAACTGGACACAAACTCTAGTACAGGGGTGAGAAATCTGTTGCCCTCTAACTGCTGTCAGACTACAAATCCCATCATCCACCGCCAGCCAACGGCTGGTGGGGGATGATGAGAGTTGTAGTCTGGCAGTAACTAGAGGGACTGACATTGCCCATTACTGTACACTGACTGTGGTACATACTCTGAAGTGCAGCCAATGCAGTTGTAGGCTAACATCAGTGGATCTGCGCTAGTGGTCTCAACATTCCCCCAAAATATTTAACCCATTAAACACCAGAGTTAAGAAAACTAATTTTTCTTAAAAATAAAAAAGAAAAAACCTCCCTAAATATGATAAAATATTTTCTGTACTCACCTCTGCAAGTTCTCCATATTCCTCCTCAAGATCATTTTGCTGAGCAGCTGGGAAGGCAGACGTGACGGCTGCACACACGAGCAGTATCAATGAGAGGCAATGCATTCTTCTGGTGGATTCTAACATACAACCAGAGATTGAAGATGATTTCAGGTCTCTAAGATCTGTCTTTATATAGCCCATTGATGCCTCAGAATTCTGTATTATGAGTCATGTTAGTATTGCCTAATTACTGTGGTGATGGAAGAAAGCCAAAAAAAAGTAACACAACTTCTATTATGTAATACCACTAAGTGTAGGTAACACACAGGAAAGACGGTGAGGCTGATGTACTAGTACAACTAGAGGAACTAATAGGGGGAGAAATAAAAAAACTAATTGTGATTTAAATGGGATTTTTAACCCCTTAAATGCTATAGAGGTCTCCAAATTATTGCTTTGCAATGCATTGGAGACCTCTCTTACATCCAAGGGGTTAAAAGCTCATTTTAAAAGAAAAGTATATAAGGCTTTTCCTAATGAGTAAAACAAGGGTAATCCTGATAGGCCACCTACACTTCACCTGTTGTCCATACAGTTATTCTGTTGCATTCTATGACTGACTCAGGGGCGGACTGACAGGACCCAGGGCCCCTGGTCCAAAAAGAGGTCTGGGCCCCCTGCATAAATCTCCACATTGCCCCCTTCATCTCCACAATGCCCCCTTCATTTCCACAATGCCCCCTTCATCTCCACAATGCCCCTTTCATCTCCACATTGCCCCCTTCATCTCCACACTGCCCCTACCTCCAGTCCCTGGTGGTCTAGCGGCGTGGCTGTGCGAAGTCCCGCGTGCCTCTAGTAATGCAGAGGCTGGGAGATTATGTCATCTCCCAGCGCTCTGTATTACTAGAACGGCTCACAGGCGGCCGTTGTTGGAGAGTTGCTGAGCAGCGGTGGAAGCGGCGGCGGGCCCCCTTCAGTCCTGGGCCCTCGGTCCGTGACCGAATGCCCATATGGTCAGTCCGCCCCTGGACTGACTCTAGAGTTTGTTCAAACCTCAAGGTTCCAGATTCGAACCCCAGCAGGGTCAACTCAGCCCTTCATTCTTCTGAGGTCGATAAATGAGTACCATTGATTGGGTAATAAGAACATTTATTATTTCAGCTGCCGATATGGTTAATTACGAGAGCGTGTGCTGAAAGCACTTTGAGTCCCACTGGAAGAAAGGAGCTATATAAATACTAGTTATTATTATTATTATTATTATTAACAACTCCACTAGTTTGTGACAGCTTTAACGCTTATAACATTTGAATAAACAAATGTCAGTAGTGTTTTATACTTTTTTAATGAGCAGGAAAATTCCTCTAATAATATGGGGTTTTTCGAAGGGAATATTTAGAAATATTTATTTGTTTGCTATGGTGCAGTTGGTTTGCTCTAGAATACAGCAATCATTGATGGATACCTTCCTGAATTCATCAATTATCAATCCCTTTCTTATGTGTGGAAGGCAGGGAAGTACAATAAAACATGGCATAAATGGCACCATCCCAGCTATACATATATGCATTCAGCTTATGTGTATGTGTATTTGCCTCCATTGGCTACAGTGGGATCCACTAGATTAAGATGATGGCTGAAATTTGTGTATCTGTCTGGCCACCGCTTGTTTATCAGTGAACAATGGCCAAATATGATCCAGATGTTCCTGAATAGGTGAATGGCTATTTTACATGGAAATCCTCTGATTTCTTTTGCGCATTGAACCACTCAACTTGATTAACCCTTTGAGTGCCAGAGAGGTACGCAACGCATTGCGTACCAATGCGTTGTGTACCGTTGTGTACCCCTTGGCACTCAAAGGGTTAAAGGGATAGTAATGTTTCACAAAAACAGCAGCTGCAATTAATCTTCATAGTATTTGAGCCACAGAGAGTGTTATTTCAATGCTGTCAGGTTCAAGAGAAATTGAATGATAAAGTATCCCCCTCCCGCCTCTTTTACCTAGTATAACACTGCTCACCTCAGATGTGGAATCTGGTTGCAGGGGACAATCTTCTTACTATGAGAACAATGAAAGCCCTGCCCCCCTTGACAGGTTCTTCAGCTTTTTCCCTTATCTTAATTGAAGATTGTCCCTCTCTGCAATCTACCTGGGCACATCCCAGTTGCTCTGAGTTGAGCAGTGTTACCTCAGTAAAAGGTGCGGGGGGGGATACTTTATCATTCAGTTACTCTTGAACTACAATTCTACAACAGAATTGAAATAACGCTCTCCAAGGTCCAAATACTATGATGATTAATTAGAGCTGCTTTTATTATGAAACATTACTATCCCTTTAATTTCCCCTCAATCGTTCTCTTAGTCCTGCCTCCTTTAGTTATTCTTGATTGTTAAAAGTAACAAAGTGACAGCCTGCATTTTTTTATTTTAAGAACTATTAGTTATACAGTTTTATGACGTTTATCTTCAGTTTTCAGACCAAATGACTCCTAGTTAGAGAGATGGGGATGAGGGCGATGATTATGACACACTTTGGTTCTGTGATTTGGGAAATTCCTTGTGGGACATTTGCTCAAACCTGTCCTGGCTCATCAGTCATCATTTTACTGACCTGAAAAAACAAGAAAAAGAAGCAACTGAAAACAAATTATAGATGAAGAAACTGTTGTTATTCACGTGGTGGATCTATTTGTCAGCAAAACTCTAGTTCTGGCTATGACTGAATGAATCCAGAATGAATCCATACACAAACACACACTAACATAAATAAATACAAATAACGTTGTAACTCAAGGCAGAAAAAAGCAACTTTTCATGCTTTAACACATTAAAGATATAGCCATTTATTCTATCTTAACATATGCTTACGTCCCTGACACTGTGTAAACTGGATCTCCAGAGAGTTCTCTGGTCAGTCGACTGTCAAAGCAGCACAGCAATACAATGTAACTGTATCCCTGTAGCACTGAGTGCTCTGTCTGCTATATGCTATCCTTTTACATTGTATTTTTTTTTTTTTTTTTTACATTTTAGCACTATTGCCTCTTTCACAGTCCCTAATGCAAACAGAGATCCAGTGAGCTGTCTGCCAAGGACATTAAGGTGGAACTACCACCGCTAACAAACTTGCCCCCCAATTATTCCCCATGTGGCGACTAGCTGCTCAGTAGCGCTAGTCGCCAGAATTATTACGGTGTTAACAAGAATTATCCATTTCTCCGGGACTAACAGGCAGTAGAGAGCGCAGACATCTTTCCATAGTGACTTCTGTGCGCCTTCCCTGTCTGTCCCAGCCTGCTCTAGGAGGTGTTGCTAGGACCTGTTCGGCTCCAAAAGGCACTAACAGTGCAGGCGTGCAGGCATCACTATGGAAAGATGTCTGCTCTCCTTCCTGCCTGTCAGTCCCAGAGTAATGGATAATTCTCATTAATGTGGTAATAATTCTGGCGACTAGCGCTACTGAGCAGCTAGTCACCAGATGGGGAATTATTGGGGTACAAGTTTGTTAACGTTGGTAGTTCCGCTTTGAAGTTTAAAAATATAGGTGAAAGGGAAGAAAAAATAATCACGAAAAGTATAGGCTTTATGACTTTAAATATACACAGAACATTAAGTTGAAAGAAAAATCTCTTTAACCGACTGGATGTTAATCTCAAACATAGTACAGCTAATATGATCAGTACTAATATGACTCTGTTCTATAAAGTGCTAGAACAAATTTCATAGTTCTAGATCTATGGTGGTCTATGGGATATTTGGAGTGTTCTTTTCCTCTAGTCTACCACTTTGTAGTGCCATGGAGTAACCCTTTGAGTGTCAGAGGGGTGTTTCGCAATGCGTATCCCTCTGACACTCAGTGGGCTAAACAAGGGGCAGATGAAATGGCATAACTGTACTATATTTCTCTGTGCATGCTACAAGGAAGGAACTTGGGGTTTGCTGATATTAAAGTGCTTAAAAATGGCCGTGTGCATGTGCCAGTATGGACCAAAACACTCATACACTGCACTTTATACCACAAAGTGCAAACATGGGAGTCGGACACCAGTATGCAGTGGTCTAAGGGAAAAACTAAGAGATTATGTCTTCTTCTCAACAACGCCTAACATTTCTTAGGTAAATCCAGGATTTCCAGAATGGAGTTTTCAAAATGTAAATTAAGTATGCAACAGTGACTGACACCCAGAGTGTGTTATATGTGCAATGCTTTGGAGACCTCTCTAGTATTCAAGGGGTTAAAAAGCTATATTCGAGTGCATGGGAATGTAGGAATTTTTATTAGTCCCCTATGCTGCAGTTGGTTTACGCCAGAATAACTGTATAACTGCTGTTATAAATATGGGCCAATGTCCCTTTAAGAACTGTTTTACACCCAGAGGTAAAATTTCCCTTTACTCAGCAAAGTAGGTGCCAGAATTATATGGGCTGCTGTTCCCTCTCCTATCTTTATAAAAAGCTGGCTATGAAGGATTTAATAGTTCATGCATTATGTGTTTTACTTTTCTTCAGTTATCAGATTAGTATATGACTTTGTTGGTTTTTGAAGAAGTCCATCCTCACAGATCACAATAAGACACAGAGGTAGATTTATAGTGGAACTAATATTTTATATGACTTGTGTGTGAAAAGGCTTCCAAAACCTCATGTATTTATGTTACTCATTTTTATTTTAACCTATAATTTATGATACATTTAGCGTTATTAATTTGTCAGTTTAGGCAAATTAGGCAATACTTGCTGACATAGCCTGATACATCAGATACTAGCACTCCGCTGTCCCTCCCAACTGTCTCTTCATACCAGGAAGTACTGTCTAATGTGCCTAGACTAACAAAAAAGTAAAGATAAATATCCCATAATTTATAGTTTAAAAAAAATGGCTACCATAAATATGGGGGTTTTGAATGCCCTTTCAAAATCACAAAAGCAATGAGCTGCACACACACACCTCTCTGGTCCTTAACCCTTCGAGTGCCAGAGGGGTATGCAACGCATTACTTTGCAATGCGTTGCGTACCCGTCTGGCACTCAAAGGGTTAAAGGGTTAAATCAACCTTTTTGTAGTAAATGTTTCCCAATGGTGACACTACAATATTTCCTTTCAGCAAATCTTCAAGTGACTCTCACAGATGTGGATGGGCAACCTGAGGTCCTCCAGCTCGGCAGGACTACAATTCCCATCATCCCCAGCCAGATTATGGCTGACTGGAGATGATTGGAATTGTAGTCCTCCACAGATGGAAGGCCTCAGGTTACCCGTCCCTGAAGTAGACAAATCATAGCTTACAGTGGAAAATATATTGTACGTATCAGCTTTATCATAGGTCTGGGTTAAAGTACAACTGCAAATGATAACAGATTTCTCAGAGTTGGCCATTTAGGTAATGATAAATGATTCCACTTAACCCTTGAGGACTAGATGGGTGTGCAATGCATTACAATGCGTTGTATTTCAAGCACCCTGGTCCTTAAGGAGTTAAAGTGGATCTGTTCCTTTGTAACAATGTGATTTTGAAACAAACTATATATCATGGTAATTTGTTATTTAAAACAATAGTTTATAAGATATTTCTCTTTATTTATTTGTCAGTTAGTGCATACCTGGAGAACTTCAACATTTCACCTAGCTCTACATTACCAACTGCCACTTCTTACCAGGAAGTACTAGCTCAGCTACATAAATTGACAAATAAATTGAATGATACTGATATAACCCTGCTCTCCCAGCAGCAAGACCGTCTGGATGGATCGCAGAAAGGGACAATCTTCAGTGAGCATAAAGAAAAACCTGTATAATCTGTCAAGGGGGCAGGGTTTTCCTTATGCTCACAGTAAGAAGATTGTCCCTTGCTGTGGTCTGTCTGGTCAAGAGTCCAGATACCACATCTGAGGGGAGGTGGATTACACTAGGTAAAAAGAACGGGAGGGGGATACTTTATCATTCAATTACTCTTGAACTACAACTCTGTCAGTGTTGAAATACACTCTCCATGGCCCAAATGCTATGAAGATTGATTTGAACTGCTTTTTTCATGAAACATCACTATCCCTTTAATATAAGTAGCTGCATTAGATATTGTATAATTATATCTCTATATTGCAAACACTGGGACAGTGCAATTCTGGAGCAAAGTTAATATCTCTGTATGTCTATTCCCAATTATACAGAGCTGTGGAATTAGTTGGCGCTATATAAATAAAGAATAATAATAATATTTGTGGGACTAACCACTGCATGATAGGAGAGGAATAGATAAATTCCCAGTGATTTAAATGAGGCTTATAACTTGTTTGATACTAGAGGTCTCCCCTCCAAAGCAACCGCTCTGGCTTTCAAATTCCTCTTGAAATCAAGGATAATTTGTGGAATTTCATTTCTTCACAAAAAACAGACAAAAAAGGAGAACTGGGGCACTGATACAGTAATATCATTTAAAGCTGCTTGTTCATAATTAACTCTTTGAGTGCCAGAGGGGCTTGCAACCCGTTGCACCCCTCTGGCACATAAAGGGTTAAATGCCATTGTTTTGCAATGTGTTGCTCAGCCCTTTTGTTCTTAACATGTTTTGGGGAGTTTTGTGTTATAGTAGAGTACCTGTGAGACATCCTTTTGTGGTTTCTTTCAGTAGACAGGTTTCCGGCAGATTCTTTCTGGAACTGTTCTGAAGATTACATCACAACTGGGGAAAAGCCAATAATCATTTCTCAGAGCTTCCGGCAGTGTTTTTGTGCAACTATAAAATTTGATTCCTCAGAAAACACTGCTCTTTTTATATTGTATGTCACTGCATTCACACTTATAATGCTGGATAAGTCTACAACACTATGGGGGGAGTGTACATACCCACTAGACCAGTTCATTGTCCTTTACAGTCCGACATGGTAATCATATGTATACCACCCAATATTTTAAATGGCCAAAGAGGGACACTTTTGCTGTAGATGGGCTGGTGAGACTGGTGGGCGTGGGATTATCATGAATTTTTAGTTTACTGCAAAAGCTACTGACAACTCTTTACTTGAATACAAATTTTAGAACAAACCCAAAGTATTTTACTTACACAGACTACTTTATAAACACATATTCTTAACCCTTTCAGTGCCAGAGAGCTACAGAACGCATTGCAAAGCAATGTGTTCCATACCCCTCTGTAAGGATGGGCGGCAGTTGTCGCCGTGTTCCCGAAATTTCGCAAAAACCACGTTATCAGCTTTTTCTTGGGAAAATCCTCTTTAAAACTAGAGGTAAAAATTTTCACATTTTTCACCCATTGGCCAAAATTTTTTGCCATTTTTTCAATGGCTAGAAAGTTTCTGCCCATTGATTTACATTGTTTTCACACTTCCGCAATAAACACGTGACTTTTTCACTGAAGGCAGACACAACAGAAGCAGCTACAGAGAGAGAGATAGACGTGCTGTGCTGTTCTCTTGTGATATTTTGCAAAAAGTGAGGCAGGAGAGGCTCATAGCTCACTTAGTCTGAGGAGGAAGGGACCACTACTGTACCAATGCTGTCCATTCCCCCTAAATCACCCCAATGGATCTTGGGGAACTTAATGGGAAGGGAGGGAGAAAAGGGAATGGGAAGGAAGGGAGAAAAGGGAATGGGAAGGGAGTGAGAAAAGGGTAGTACTAGTGAGAGCAGGGCAGGTCAGCTGACTGTGCCTGCTGCAAGACATGCTGCCCCTGATGCCAGTGCAACCATTTCTGTACCTGCAGCCACAAGTGTTGTACCTTCTGTTAGATGTGCTGCCACTAGTGCTGAACCTGCTGCCAGTGCTTAACCTTCTGCCAGTGCTAAACCTGCTGCCAGTGCTGAACCTTCTGCCAGTGCTAAACCTGCTGCCAGTGCTGAACTTGCTGCCGCCAATACTTTGCCTGCTGCTAGTGTTTCTTGTAGTATTTGGGGGGGGGGAGAAAATTATGCAATGTGTGACAGCAGGGGACCCTCTGTCACATTGCTCGTCACCTCCTCCAAGCAGCAGTGAGATGTCTGGAATAGAGCAGCATCATGTAGGGACTAGTGGTGGTGGTAGTGTTGGAGAAGCTGGGGGGGAAGAGACATTGATGGCCTTTTTATCAGAAAGTAAGAAGGAATGGGAGACAGGGATGAGGATGGGCATCACCACCACCACTAGCAGTCAGCTTTTGGAATTAGCAGAAATTGCAACTGCTCTAACTTCTGCAGCTGCTGAGATGAGAAGGGCAGCATGGTGCTGAGGAGCAGGATAGTGTGCCACAGACCACTGTGGACACAGTGGGAATGGGGTCAACAAGTAATGCGGGACTAGGACAGGTTCCACTTGCCAGCAGTAGCAATACTCCTCCTGATCCTAGTTGCAGGGCTAATTCTAAGGAAGTAGCAGCAACAGCAGCAACATTATCCACTGCCACAGAAAGTGAAGGGGAATGTGGAGGACAAGAAGAAAGAGGCCATTCTTCTCTACCTGTTCCTATCCTTCCCCCCAGAAGTCATGGGTGTGGGACTATTATTCTGGTAGGCACAGTGAAGTCATCATCAACAATGGTACAGTGCAAAATTTGTGACAAGTCAGTGAGAAGAGGAAAGGAGGGAACACACCTTGGCACAACTTCCCTGATAACACAAATGAAACACAGACACCATGACATTTACTCCAAACATGTTAAAGCTAAACACCCGTTACAGAAATCTAGCACTGCTGTCACTGTACCCCCTGACTCTCCAGAAAGATGGAGATCGAAGAGGAGGAAGAATAAAGAAACCCAGACACTGGAAGTTCTATGACGAGTGAAACAACTAACTCACCATCAACATCATCTTCTTCCTCTAGGGTAACAAGTACATCTCCTGCTTGTCAAAGTTCCCCTTTCCCTCCCCATGCACATACGTCAGCTTTCCGAGTTAGAGAAGGAGATGCAGTTCAACAGACCGTCCTGCGCTCTTCAGCAACCAAACATGCACACGTTGTAGACCATTCAAATGAAGTATTTCTACCTAACTAGCGTGATCACAGCGCTGCTTTAAGAACTCAGGACGGTCTGATGAACAGGATCTGCTTCTCTAACTTGGAAATCTGACGTACGTGCATGGGGAGGGAAAGGGGGACTTTGACAACTTATATCTCTCAAACCATAGAGGTTTGAGAGATAGGACTGGGTGCAAGTAATTTAGTATTTTAATACCTATACAATTAAATACACTTGTTTCAAAGTATTACTATTCCTTTAAATACCTGTGCTATCATCTGTAACAATTCAAATTTTTTTCTAATCTTATATGTTCTCTGAGGGACCAGCCATTCCCACCTTTTTTCAAGGCTTCCACTAATTGTGCATGATTATCTGTGAATGGGTTAGATAATATAAGATTATATAAGGAATGATACATATGAATAATTCATGTTTACGTATGTTAGCTGTAGGTATATGATATCTAAATTTATATCTGCAAATGTATTTTTATGCTAGTGTTCCTTTAAAGGGATAGTAATGTTTCATAATAAAAGCAGCTCTAATTAATCATCATAGTATTTGGGCCTTGGAGAGTGTTATTTCAATTCTGTCAGAGTTGTAGTTCAAGAGTAATTGAATGATAAAGAATCCCCCTCCCGACCCTTTGACTGATGTAACACTGCTCACCTCAGAGCAGAAGGGAGGTGCCCAGGTAGATTGCAGAGAGGGACAATCTTCAATTAAGATAAGGGAAAAACCTGAAAAACTTGTCAAGGAGGGCAGGGCTTTCATTGTTCTCATAGGAAGAAGATTCTCCCCTGCTGTTATCTGTCTGGTCTATGGACTGCATTCCACATCTGCGAAGAGGTGGCTTACACTAGGTAAAAGGGGCGGGAGGGGACACTTTGCTTGTGGATATCTCTCAAACCATAAAGGTTTGAGAGATAAGACTTATATCGTTCTTCATGCTTTTTTAATGCCTACAAAATAAATAAAACAAAGTATTAATGTCCCTTTAAGCTTTTTGGTTATTTTTCATATGCTAATGAAGCCTACACAGTGATGTGTCCTGTGCTAATTAAGGTTTCAGTGATGTTTCACATGCTAATGAAGAGCTGTGCTGTACCAGGAAATTTTCACTTTCACTTTTGCCGAAAACAAAAGTATGATTATCTCCTAAACTATACATTGTCTGGGGAACCATATAACATCCAAGGGTTTCAATAGTTATATAAATTATTCACTAATACATCAATGTGCTAAACCAGAGATTCCCAAGTTTTGACCTCAAGAGCTACACACCAGGATGTAAGGATTTCCCTGATTAAGCACATTTGAGTAAACCATTGGCGTCTTAATCTGACTGACAAAACCTGTGCTCATGGCACAACATAATTCTCATAAAGTATTACTATGAATGAGTTGTTTTCAAATCATAGGTTCTGACAACTGAGAAATCTGAGGTTATCATACATAATATTTATAAATTTGGTCTAGAGCAATGAATGAAAATAGTAAAAATCAACTGAAGGAAGACTTCTTACCCATAAGATCTTATAATAGAGCAATGTTATATATATAAAATATATATAAAATAAGTAAAAAATGTAGTGCAGCACCCGTGGGACTTTTTAACAAGAAATTCACATTTTAATCAGGCAAAAAATATGGGTCCCTGATTAAAGTGTGAATTTCTTCTTAAAAAGTCCCATGGATGCTGCCCTTCATTTTTTACTTATTACATCTCTCTTTGGGAATGTGCACCAGGCTTTAAGATCCTTCAAGAGTGAGTGCTTTCCAACCCTCCAACTGTGATATATAAATATATTTATATTAAACAATGCGTTGGTGACCTATCTTGCAATGTGTACAGTTGGTTTTTCCCAGAACAATGTCATTTATTTAGAGCATAGTGTACTGCAATGAGCTAAACATGACAAATTTAGAGGTGCTGCATGATCTGATTGTTGAAACACAAAAAGACAGGAGGGTGCCCAATGGTAAAATACTGTGATATTCAGTCGTATTGTAGGATAAAAGATTGGTACTCACAAAGAGGGCAGTTAGATGCTGGTTAACCTGCCATGCAGTGCAGACCAAATACAACCCATCTCCACTTGGGTTGCTCTTGATGATGTGTTATATTCCGAAGGTTAATAGTCCATTACCAGTTGTAGGAAATTAGAAAACAATGATGGTAAACAAGAAGGTGGCTCTTGTTAAAAGGCAATTAGCTATTCATTGAAATACAAAAAAATTGATCATAAAAATATATAGCTATGTTATAACAATATATAATAGCATCAAAGAGTCTAACGCATTTCACAGTGTTATACAACTGCTATTTTAAAGACTACAATCGAACAAGAGCTGCCAGGAAAGTCCATTTAAATAGAATTAAATCAAAGCTGATTGGTGATCCGACCCACAACAGTGCCTATGGATCAGCAACCAGCTGAAAATGTGATACAATATAGATCACAGATAACCACCTCATTTGACTGTTCAATCAAAGCTGATTGGCGATCCGACCCACAGCCTGTCTTACGATCGGCAACCAGCTCAAAAAGGAAATACAAAACTCAAATGATCATCATCTAAGTAGAGTGGCACATCCAACAATTGAACACAGTCCTCAAAACACCAATTTAATAAGATTTCTAAATTAATAAATAGAAGAATAACCCTAAATCAGAGCTCTAAGAAACAAATAAGAACAAATACATATGTACTAGATAAATATTCATTAAATATTTATACATTAATTATTAGCATATGTAAATAAAAACAAATCCAACTTTGGATCAATAATGTCAACCCAAACACTGCTAGATAAAATCAAAATATGCCTCCATGTGGGGCTCATGAAGACGACCACCCCAAAAATGAATCAGATATCAAAACACAAAATTAAATAAATCTTGCCAACCTAATAGAATTAAAGATTGCATGTGGATGTGTCAGCCTGTACAGCGGTATGACCAATGCCAAATAAATATTCACTTTAACAAAACATTAATATCAAAGTACATGCAATACACAGTTAACGACCCGATATGGCCAAACATATCAACATAATTTGATACAATAAAGATCCCCAATTTCATCCATGTTCAAGAATCAAGGTAAAAATGGAAGCATAAAATAGCATGAACAAAATACCTTGTCTATTTGAACACAGGCTAAATATGCCAAATAGAGAAACATATATAAAATAATAACCAGTGGGTACAATTGGACCAAAAGTTGTAAATACTCAAGGACCATAATACATAGTAACATAGTAAAATAGTAAATTAGGTTGAATAAAGACACAAGTAGTTCAAGTTCAACCTTTGCCTCATACCCGAGTGACTGAGAATGTTATAGTTTTCCTGCTACCAATTAAGTTACTCTTTATCAGACCTTCCTGATCTGCCTACTAATAAACAGTATAACTCTGTATGTTCCCTTTGGAAAGAAATGTATCTAATCTTCTCTTAAATGTATCCATTGTATCTGCCATAACCACGTCCTTGGGCAAAGAATTCCACAATTTACCAGACCTTACTGTAAAAAAACTCTTCCTCTGCTGGTCTAAACCTCCTTTCCTCTAATCTCAAGGGGTGTCCCCTGGTCATCTGATCAGGCCTTGGAATAAATAGCTCACTGCAGAGATCCTTGTATTGACCTCTCATATATTTGTACAATGTGATAAGGTCTCCTCTTAGTTGTCTTTTCTCTAGAGTAAATAAACCAAGTTTGTTTAGTCGTTCCTCATACGTCAAGTCCTCCATTCCCTTATCTAATTTTGTTGCTCTTTGCTGTACCCTCTCTAGTTATAGTATATCCTTTTTCAGAACTGGTGCCCAAAACTGCACTGCATACTCAAGGTGAGGTCTTACCAATGATTTGTATAATGGCAAAATAATGTTATCCACTCTTGCTTCAATGCCTCTTTTTATGCAAGACAGGATTTTGTTTGCCTTTGCTACTGCTGTTTGACACTGGTCACTGTTTCCAAGTTTGTAGTTGACAAGGATACCCAGGTCTTTCTCTAGCAATGAGTCCCCTAAAATGATTCCATTAAGTTCATAATGTGTAATGTTTAATACAGACGTCTCAAAAAGAAAAAGGAGGAAAAAAGATCTGAAGGTGAAATACATATGTGTATAAATAAAACGCCTGTATAAAAATGTATACAAATTGACCAATACCAAAGAAAGAAAATAGTGTATGTGGAACAAATGTGTGGTATGTCATAATGGATAAGAAAACTGATATGAAAAATGATAATAAATGCGACTCAGGTTGTAAAATAAAGATATGCGTGTGATGGGAAGATGTATGTGATGCACTGGGAAGGAGAATGATAAGGAGAAGATGAGTGGGGATGATTATGGAAGTGAGTTTGTAGGAAATAAATAAATGTGTGGTGATAGATTGGTGTGTGTGTTTGTGTGTGTGTGTGTGGACAAATAAACTTCTGATAAAAATGTAAATAATGTGAGTGTTAAGCCTGCTAAGCCTCCATTTTTGACCTTGACATTTGACCATGGATGAAATTGGGGATTTTTATTGTATTGAATTATGTCGATATGTTTGACCATTTTTGGTCATCAACTGTGCATTGTATGTTATTTGATATGAATCTTCTGTTAAAGGAATAGTATTGTTTGAAAATAATTTTATTTTATATTGTAGTCCTTAAAAAAACATTAAAAATGATATAAGTCTTATCTCCCAAACATTTATGGTTTGGGAGATATTAGCAAGTAAAGTTTCCCCTGGAGTGACATCACTGCTCTAGCTGTCAGATTTGGAATCCGGTCCGCAGACCGGCCGTGGCTCTCCAGACGTGCCGAGATCACGATCTTTAAAAATAATTTCTTCATTGGAATGGTCTACAAAGTGTGCTTGCAAGCCAGGCACACTTTGTAGACAGTTCCAATGAAGTAGTTCTTTTTAAAGATCGTGATCTCAGCACTGCTAAAGACCTGCCCGCTGATCTGTGGACTGGATTCCAAATCTGTCCACTAGATGGCAGACTTGGCTAAAACAGCCAGGAAAAGGGAATTTTGCTTTTCTTGTTATTAACTTTACTTGCTAATATCTCCTTATTTGGGAGATAAGACTTATATCACTTTAATTTTTTTTTAAGGGCTACAATATAAAATAAAATTATTTTCAAGCAATACTATCTCTTTAAAGTGGTTATGTATTTAGTATTGGTTGTATCCCTGTGCAGGCTGACACATACACAGTTTTTTATATTTCAATAAAGAGTGAATTACCTTTTTGTTTACCGTCATCGTTTTCTAATGTCCTATAATTGGTATTGGACTGTTACCCTTAGTAATATAATGCATCATCAAGACCAACATGAGCGGAGAGGGATTGTATTCTCCATCTGCACTGCATGTCAGGTTACCCAGCATCTGACCACCACCTCTGTGAGTACTACTATTTTATGCTACATTTCAATTGAATATCACAGTATTATACCATTGGGCGCCCTCCTGTTTTTTGTGTTTCATGTATCGGGTCCATTTGGAGAGAGAGAGTTTTTAAGGAGCTGCCTTTTTTATCCATTTTACACTTTGACTACATGGGCAGTGAGATTTTCCAGAGAGTACAAATAGCTGTGACCTAAAAAAGTGGGATTAGCCATTTTCTTTGTGAGTATTCGCTCACAGGGTGATTCTACTGGAGGAATATTGTAACATCTGATCTACACTAGGGCCGCCTCTTTTCTTTCCTTTTTGTATGTCTATAATGATCTGATTGCTGTGTATTGTTCAGCAATACAATAAAATAGATGTAGTCTGTGCAGTTGTAATGGGCTTAAAGGGATAGTAATACTTCGTTTTATCTTTATTTTATTTTGTAGGCATTAAAAAAACATGAAGAACGATACAAGTCTTATCTCTCAAACCTTTATGGTTTAAGAGATATTCACAAGCAAAGTTTCCCCCTCCCGCCCCTTTTACCTAGTGTAAGCCATCTCTTCTCAGATGTGGAATCCAGTCCATAGACCAGACAGATAACAGCAGGGGACAATCTTCTTCCTATGAGAACAATGAAAGCCTGTCCCCCTTGACAAGTTTTTTTTTAGGTTTTTCCCTTATCTTAATTGAAGATTGTCCCTTTCTGCAGTCTACCTGGGCACCTCCCTTCTGCTCTGGCTGAGCAGTGTTACATCAGTAAAAGGGGCGGGAGGGGGATACTTTGTCATTGAATTACTCTTTAACTACAACTCTGACAGTATTGAAATAACACTCTCCAAAGTCCAAATACTATGATGATTAATTAGAGCTGCTTTTATTATGAAACATTACTATCCCTTTAAACGAATGCGCACATTTATTTATACATTGCCACAAGTGGGCTTTCTTATACATGTTAGAAACAATAGGAGAAGGGTGTGTGGACATCAGAATATGCCCACACAGGTTTCCGATGAATTACGCATAATATAACACCACCAACATACACTTTTTCTTTCAGTGCAATCTTCTGAGCAAGATGATTTATATAACCTCACTCCTAATGGACAAATACCTAGAAGTCCATAGATTTGGGAGATACGTTTAAAGGAGCACTAAAACCTTGTAATAATATCCCCACTCATCTTATTATGGTCTTTAAAATCATATTGGTCCCTATAAATGGAAACTTGAACGAACCTACTGCTATCCACTCTGGCACTCAAGGGGTTAAGAAGGAACAGAGTGGTGTACAACACATTTCAATGTAATAGGTTGCACACCCCCACTGGACCATATTGGAACAGTAAACTCATCTAAACTAAACTAACTAAAACATCGTCTATGTGCTCCTGACTATCACTAACTTGCTCCTGTAGATCAAGGGTTAATACTTATCAAACCACATGTTAGTTTCCACATTACTCACTTAAGACCCGGGAGAAGAAGCCTCCACTTCCACTTCTCAAGCCCCTAAAGATCCTGCGGGATTTCAGCTCTGTGCAAGGGCACTGCCTCTGTGGGGCCTTGAGGCATTAGCCCCAGCTCCCATAGCACCAGTTACACAGTGGACTGCAAGTGGAGGCTTCTTCTCCTGCGTGACATAAACAGTTTACTTAGGTTAGGTTTGCTGGGTTTAGTTTTTCTTTAAATGGATAGTATTGCCAACTTTAAAAAAAAACGATTAAAAAATAAATTACCCCAGTCCCATCTTTCAAACCTTTATGGTTTGAGAGATATTCTGCACTAAAGTTCCCCCCCCCCTTTCCCTGATGTCAGCGCTCAAGCTGACTGCAGGGGAATCTGGTCCCAGGACAAGTGGAGGCACTTCAGCAGAGCCGAGATCGCTTTATTGAAAAATAAATCCTTCCTGGAACGGTCTACAAAGTGTACTTGCAAACCAAGCACACTCTGTAGACCGTTCCAGTGATGGATTTCTTTCTCAATAACGCAATCTCGGCTCTGCAGAAGAGCCTCCGACGGTCCTGGGACCGGATTCCCCTGCAGTCAGCTTGAGCGCTGACATCAGGGAAAGGGGAGGGAAGGGGGATCTTTAGTACAGAATATCTCTCAAACCATAAAGGTTTGAAAGATGGGACTGGGGGCATTTAGTTTAATTTTTTTAGTGCCTAAAAGATTTGCTTTTTTTAAAAAGTTGGCAAAACTATCCCTTTAAATTGTTAAGATTACCATTTTCAGCGAGCAGAGTTTTAGGTCCTGTTGTACTACTATTGTCATGAGTACCATTGATTGGGTAATAATAGCATCTATTATTCAGTTGCCGATTTGGTTAGTTCCGAGAGTGTGCACTGAAAGCGCTTTGAGTCCCACTGGGAGAAAGGTGCTATATAAATACTAGTTATTATTATTACTATGTCCACCTCCATGGACATGATATCCAGGACAGACTGAAGATATTACTTCTTGAACAAAGGCATAAGGTCCAAATTCAAAGGAGCCATCAGGATTTTCTGGCCATAGTAAGTTAAGTGAGGAGTTTTTATTAGAAGTTGCTAGTTCTTTTTTAACAGCTTTGGAATTCCCATGATTCCTGGTGTGGGCTATATAGACAGCTCTCCAGATTACAGGGTCATCATATATAGCTGGCCTTTTGTTCACTTGTAGAGATGGAATTACCATCAGGCAAAGTACTACATAGGTGCTCTAACATGCTCACAATGCAATAAGTGCTGAAATATCTATCTTCTGCAACAACATGACTGAGGGATATTTTATGAATAAAACCACTCACAACCAGAATGTAAACATAGCTGTAGGACACAATATGTATTCCATTCCCAATTTCAGCAAGCAGTATGGTAGGAAACGACACACTTGGTTAATTCTTCAGAACACAGGGACTTATTCATCAGGTTAATGAGGTGCAATTCTGGAGCAAGCTCACTATGGCATAGATGGGAAATTAACATTCTACAAATTCCCATTGATTTAAATTGGGGTCTCTAACGCATTGCAATGTATTGACACAGGAAGGGAGATTCACAAAGGTGTGATAAAGAAGTGATAAAGTGGAGATAACTTATCCAGTGATATCACTTCTCCAATTCTTATGTTAATGCAATAAGATTTCTAGAACTTTGGAGATCTTAGTGCATAGGCTACATAGAATCACATGGGAACTGGAGAAATTATAACAGTGGAGAAGTCATCTCTAGTTTATATCAACACTTTATCACAGTTTAGTGCATAACCCCCATGGTCTTTGAAGCATTGTGTATGCCTTACATGATAATTACATGATCCTTTCCCAATCCACTGATTGTGTCTCAGAAAATAGCCTAAACCTACAGCATCCAAATGCAGACATATACACACACACACACACACACACACATACAGACATAAACACATGTATATCAACATACACAGACACACACATGCACACTCTCACACACACAGCTGGGTTGCTTCAAAATAGATACACTTTTGTTTTTCTGCATATATACCAATTTTTTCTAATTTTCCTCTGTGGGGGGTTGTTTTGTTTAAAGCTCTGAATGCGTCTGGTGATTACTGGAAGTCTGTAAATAATTGTAATGACCACATGTAAGAATTTTGCAACACTTCCTTAATGTTAACACAAAATAGTATTCTGGGCCTTGTATAAGCAATAGTAACATCTGGTAATTATTATTATTTTCTGCACAACAAAGGATAAATGTAAACAAAGCAAGGACATATCCATTGCCAGTGTGACGACATCTCAGACAGAGAATTCCCGGTGCTACAAGTTTCCTGAAACCAATTTCTAGCAACATTTTTTAGTGCAATATTTTTGCATGGTCAAGTAGATCAAGACATGACACAATCACTATAGAAAAAGTTGCATCTGCGGGAAAAGGAATTTCACAACACCAGACTGGATTTTATAGTACATTAGATGTAGTTACTGCATTATGAGCTGAATTTGGATAAAACTCAGGGAGGATGTATTTATCCATAGACTTACCCTATTCTACACTACAGGGGAAACACTATATAATATGATCACTTTAGTGTGTAAAGGCACACACACAGAAGCGTAACACAAAATGCAGGGGTCCTCCTGCAGACTCTAATAAGAGGCCCCATGCCATGCCCCAAATTATGCTTTACTCCCACATTCCCCACCTATGACAATAAATAACAATATAAAGAAGAGTAAGAATGATCCAGATTTCTTTAGTACACATATACCAAATATGATAGCAGGTTAGACAATCTCACACAGTGCACTTCTTGTCACATGTTTGAACACTTGGAGCAGTCGTTCTAGGTGTCATACCGCTGTGCCAAGCGTGAGCATATTTTCTTTTTAGAGTGTAAGATATTGGATTTGGAAAGAAACATTGCGAGACATTGGAAACCTGAAAAGGAGTTTAGAACTCACAGAGCAGGTAGTGTGTGGGGTTAGTGGTGAAGTGGGTGGAGTTGTAGAAGAGGAGCAACAGGTAGGCAGCTTGGTAACAGTAAGGAGGGGAGGTAGTGGGCAGAGGAAGAGGAAGGCCAGTTCTGAGTTGACTCAGTCCAACAGATTTGCAAGACTGTGTGAAGATGTTGATGAGGATAGCTCAGAATTGGCAACACTGGAGAGGGCTGATTCCTCCAGTAGTCAGGGGAACAGTCCTCCTTCCAGGCTAGATGGGATGCAGAGTAGGCAGAAACCAAGGCAGGTGGTGGTAATAGGGGACTCTATTACTAGGAGGGTAGATAGGGTAATCTGCTGCCAGGAACGTGAATGCCGAACAGTATGTTGTCTTGCGGGTACTTGGGTTGGGCATGTTGCGGACAGGGCTGACAGATTATTGGGAGGGGCTGGAAGTGATCCAGCTGTCTTGGTACATATTGGTACCAATGACAAAGTAGGAGGAAGATGGAGGTCACTAAAGAATGATTTCAGGGATTTAGGATGCAAGCTCAAGGCAAGGACCTCTAAAGTAGTATTTTCTGAAATACTACCTGTGCCATGCGCCAGTGCAGGTAGGCAGAGGGAGCTCAGGGAGCTTAATGCATGGCTCAGGAATTTATGTAGGAAGGAGGGTTTTGTGTTTTTAGAGCACTGGGCAGACTTTGCTCTTGGGTACAATCTATGTGGAAGTGATGGATTATCACTTATTGTGACAGTATCAGTCACAACCTGCTATGTAATGCAAATGCAAGTGCGTAGCTGGTGTTGCCAGAATTTAATCAGCCCGAGCTAGCTAATTGAACACCAGTGTATCCTGCAGCTGCATGTCATGTCATCACCCTGCCTCCAACATGGGACATCTTCAGCATAGTAACATAGTAAATTAGGTTGAAAAAAGACACAAGTCCATCAAGTTCAACCTTCGCCTCATACCTCAGTAACTGAGAATTTTATAGCTTTCCTGCTACCAATTAAATTAGTCTTTATCAGACCTTCCTGATCAGCCTACTGATATACAGTATAACTCTGTATGTTCCCTTTTGAAAGAAATGTATCTAATCTTCTCTTAAATGTATCCATTGTATCTGCCATAACCACCTCCCTGGGCAATGAATTCCACAATTTAACAGACCTTACCGTAAAAAAACCCTTCCTCTGCTTAAGTTTAAACCTCCTTTCCTCTAATCTCAAGGGGTGTCCCCTGGTCACCTGATCAGGCCTTGGAATAAATAGCTTGGGAAAGTCATTAACTGCAAGTCTATAAAGATAGACCTGTTGAGGGAACAAGAATCGGTGGTATAGAGCTCACCACACTAATCTAGTATTAAGCTGGTCCTGAGGTTCAGTCCCAATCTAGGGCTGGATTCTATAGCAGGTGCTAATTTTATCTCTGCTTTTATCTTCAGGTTTCCCCGTAGGCTTCTATAGGAAAACGTTTGATAAAACGGATGTTAACATTTATCACTTGCAATAGAATCCATCCCCTAATCTCTAACAAATCAACACAGTTAGAGATCCACAAGACAGAACAATGCATTAAACTTCCCAAAGTCTGGGGAAATTATTACAAAATACCTAATAAAAGAATAAAAATCTGGGTTAATGGACAAAAAAGGTTCACCAGTGTATTCATCCTGATTAGATTT
Organism: Rhinophrynus dorsalis; assembly: GCA_037306005.1. Taxonomy (NCBI): domain Eukaryota; kingdom Metazoa; phylum Chordata; class Amphibia; order Anura; family Rhinophrynidae; genus Rhinophrynus; species Rhinophrynus dorsalis. The sequence goes on along the minus strand of CM074719.1, from coordinate 564,376,109 downwards.
ATGTGGACAGTTCTTCAGAGATCTGACCTGTTTGATGAAAATTTGGGGCATATCTATAAACCTAAAAGTGGAATAATTCTGGGGAAAACCAATTGCAGTATAAGGGAACATATGACTTTGCCTTTGTGCAAAAGGTAGCCAGTTTATTACATACAGTGACCAAATAGTAGGTAGAGACTATTTTGGCCTTCTGAGGAGTCTCAATTATTGGGAAATGGACTACACAATGTGCCAGAAACATTCCACAGGGATGATGGTCCATGCAGACTCAAGTACTCCCCAGTCAGGCACGTGCACACATAGACACCAAGGGGGGCCCTGCCCTTTTTGTCCAAAGTGCCCTCGTGCCCTTTTAACAAAAAAAGGAGGCACATACAGACCTCTCCTGCTGCTGGACCACTAGGTAAGAGGTAGGAAATGGACACTGGGGGGCAATGTGGAAATGATGGGGCAATATAGATCTGATGGGGGCAAGATGGAGATGATGGCAATGTAGAGATGATGGGGCAATGTATGTGAGGGTAAGTTGGAGCTGATGGCAATATGGAGCTGATGGGGGGCAATATGGAGATGATGGGGGCAATGTGAGGGTACGTTGGAGCTGATGGGGCATTATGGAGCTGATGGGGCAATATGGAGCTGATGGGGGCAATGTGAGGGTAAGTTGGAGCTGATGGGGGCAATATGGAGATGATGGGGGCAATATGGAGCTGATGGGGGCAATGTGGAGCTGATGGGGGCAATATGGAGCTGACAGGAGACAATGTAAAGGCAATATGGAGATGATGGGGGCAATGTGGAGATTAGGAGCATTGTGGAGGTGTCCAGTGGAGATGGCCAATGGGGGGGCACTTCAGATTTCTGTGCCTACAGGCTCCTGAGATGTAAATTCTTTTCTTTTTTTTTTTAAATATATATTTTGAATAAATAATTATGAGAAGTGCCCTTTTTTTCATTTGAGCCCCTGCCCCCCAAAATGTCTGTGCACTTCCCTGTCCCCAGTAGTGCCTCAGGTGTTTCCTTGACGTGAACAGTCCACTTCATTCTTGCACTCCACTCCTTCATGCCACAATGTTTTCAACTTTAGGAATAAAAGCCAAGTTATTTTGAGCCACCACTGTCCGTAATACTAAGCAAGAGGGGCCTTTGATAATTTATCAATAATTATTATTATTGTTAATTTGTATAGTGCTAGCTTATTCCACAGCTATTTACAAAAGGTAATAGACACACAGAGACATTAAACAGTACATATGGAACACAGAAAATAAAAGGATCAGAGGGAGCTATATGGTAATTGGAGCCAGTGTAGGGATTGGCAAAGAGGAGCTCTATTAGATGAGCAATGTGTGCGATAGAATAGTCTGATGGCAGAGTTCATTATGGACTGTTGTGTGCTTAGTCAGGTGAGAGGAAGGCCAATTAGGAGTGAGTTGCAAAAAAGAGAATTGAGTGTTGGGATTATAATTTTGGTAGTCTCTTGGGTGAAAAAAGGTCAAATTCTAGAGATGTTACATAGATGGAGGTGGCATGAGATGGAGATTGACTGAATGTGGGGACTGAAGGATAGGGCAGAGTTGAAGGTGACCCCCAGGCAGTGTGATGTGAAGGTTGATGTGATGGTGATGTTGTTAACAATGAGTGAAATATCCTGAGTACGTCTAGTTGGGAAGGAGGGTATAGTATATGTTTGCTTTTGATTAGGTTGAGTTTTACATGATGTGAGGACATCCAGGAAGACACAGCTGAGAGACAATTAGATATATGGGACTGGAGAAAAAAGGAGAGGTCTGGGGACCTTTTCTCATATACATAAATATACATCTGAAATACATTTGGCTTGATATGAGGCATGATTGGAGGATCCTGGGTGAGTCCAATAATTCCGGTTGTCACTTCCCAGGTTTTCAGCTCTGCCTGCTCAGAGCCGCCTGTTTGTCACAGTACCTTGTTTCCAGTATTGCCACTTCAGTTACGCTTGGTGTCTTTCCACGCATCATCTGCAGGCAAGAGGCTTCAAGCATGCTGCAGGCCTCTGTTTTATGTCTGTTTGTTTCCTGTAGTCTCCTCCTACCTATTTCCTCCCTCTAGCTCCTCCTCCTACCTACTTCCTGTGGAGGGGTTTAAAGGGCAGACTGAGTCCTGACTCAGTCACCCTTACGTTGTTGTTCTGAGCAGTTCATTTTCTAGTATTCCTGATTCCTGTGTATTAGTGATGAGCGAGCACCCCAATGCTCGGGTGTTCGGGTGCTCTGACCGAGCACCCCCTGAGGCTCGAGTGCTCGGCCGAGCACCCGAGCCCCATTGAAGTCAATGGGAGGACTCGAGAATTACACCAGGCACCCCCTGCTCTGATGAGGGGAGGGTGCCTGGTCCATAGGAAAAGGGCAGAAAAGGATGGAAACACCACAGAAATGGTTCAGGGACAGCATAGGGAGGATGTCTGGATGCATCTTGGACTCCAACATCGCTGCTGGGAACGATCTTTCGCCCGTAGTACGCCATTTTTACAGACTGACCATAAAACACACAAAAAGGAAAATAAAAACGACTTTAGGCGAAAAATTGTTACCAAACAATATTTGCTGTATATTTACTTGTATATCATCTGCAAATTCTCCCAAAAATTTCCTTGATTTTCTGAAGTGAGGCCATGATTAAGAGGGAAACGTGCGCAGAGGCAAATTCTCCCAAAAATTTCCTTGATTTTCAGAACTGAGGCCATGATTAAGAGGGAAACGTGCGCAGAGGCAAATTCTCCCAAAAATTTCCTTGATTTTTAGAACTGAGGCCATGATTAAGAGGGAAACGTGCGCTGAGCTGACCATCTAAAACATTATGGGTGAGGGTCTGCTGCAGAGCTGACCATCCTAAACATTATATGCGAAGGCCCGCTAGTGAGCTGACGCTATAAAACATTATATGAGAGGGCCCGCTAGAGAGCTGACCCAATAAAACATTATATGAGAAGGCCCGCTGGTGAGCTGACCTATATAAAAATTGTCAAACAGGGCCCGCTGGTGAGCTGGCCCTATATAAAAATTATATCACAGGGCCCGCTGGTGAGCTGGCCCTATATAAAAATTATATCACAGGGCCCGCTGGTGAGCTGGCCCTATATAAAAATTATATCCCAGGGCATATGGAAGAGGAGGAGGAGGATGAGAAGATTAAGAGTCAACCATATACCCGTTTTTTGGGTGGAAGGGGTGAATGGGAATACAGAGTATTCACATCATTGTAAATAACATATATAAAGTGAGTTTATGTTCCCCCGCGGCTTTCCTCCAGTGGACTGGAGAAGTCAGGGGAAATCCAGGCCTTGTTCATTTTTATAAGTGTCAACCTATCAGCATTGTCGGTGGAAAGGCGGATACGCTTATCTGTTATGATGCTACCAGCAGCACTAAATACCCGCTCAGACAGAACGCTGGCGGCAGGGCAGGCCAGCACCTCCAAGGCGTAGAGTGCCAGTTCATACCACGTGTCCAGCTTGGACACCCAGTAGTTGTAAGGCACAGAGGGATCATTGAGGACGCTGACACGGTCTGCTACGTACTCCTTCACCATCTTCCAAAACTTTTCCCTCCTTGTGACACTAGGCTGCGCATCAGGGTGAGGGTGCTGGCGGGGTGTCATGAAGGTGTCCCACGCCTTGGAGAGTGTTGCCCTGCCTTTCTCGGAACTGCTGTGTGCTCCCCTTTTCTCCCCTTCTCTGTTGGCCAAGGTAGCACGTACTCTGCCGCCAGCGTTGTCAGATGGAAAATTTTGGAGCAATTTTTCAACAAGAACCTTCTGGTATTGCACCATTTGCTTGTCCTCTCCACCGGAGGAATGAGAGATGAGAAATTCTCTTTGTAGCGGGGGTCCAGAAGGGTGAACACCCAGTAATCCGTGTTGTTTAAAATGCGTATAACGCGTGGGTCACGGGAAAGGCAGCCTAACATAAAGTCAGCCATGTGTGCCAGAGTACCAACAGTCAAGATTTCGCTGTCCTCACCAGGAGGATGACTCTCAATATCCTCATCCTCTTCCTCCTCTTCTGCCCACCCACGCTGAAGAGATGGAACTAAAGTTCCATGGCTACCCTCTGTAGCGGAGGTAACCGTGTCTTCCTCCTCCTCCTCCTCCTCCTCCGCCTCCTCCAATTGTCGCTGAGAAGACGAAGTGAGGGTGCTCTGGCTATCACCTTGTGTAAGCTCTTCCTCCCCCATTTCCACCTCTTCCACATGCAAAGCGTCGGTTTTAATTGTGAGCAGTGAGCGTTTCAGTAGACACAGAAGTGGGATGGTTACACTGATAATAGCGTTATCGCCGCTCACCATCTGTGTCGATTCCTCAAAATTGCGTAAAACCTCGCAGAGGTCTGACATCCATTCCCACTCCTCACTTCTGATTACAGGAAGTTGAACGGAGAGGCGACGACCGTGTAACAGCTGGTACTCCACTACTGCCCTCTGCTGCTCACAAAGCCGGGCCAACATGTGGAAGGTGGAGTTCCAGCGCGTGCTCACGTCACACAGCAGCCGGTGAGCTGGCAATTGTAAGCGCTGCTGCAGCTTCAACAGGCCGGCCGAAGCTGTAGATGACTTACGGAAATGTGCACACACGCGGCGCACCTTGGTCAAGAGATCATGCACATTGGGGTAGGTTTTTAGAAATCGCTGCACCACTAAATTAAATACATGCGCTAGGCATGGTACGTGTGTGAGCTTGCCGAGCTCCAAAGCCGCCACCAAGTTACGCCCATTATCACACACAACCATGCCTGGTTGCAGGTTGAGTGGCGAGAGCCACTGCTCGGTCTGGTGACTAATCCCCTGCAACAGCTCTGAGGCCGTGTGCTGTTTGTCCCCAAGGCAGATCAGCTTCAGCACGGCCTGTTGACGCTTCCCCACTGCAGTGCTACACTGCTTCCAGCTACTGGCTGATGGGGGAGTGGCGCTGCGTGTAGAGAATTCGGAGGTGGAAACGGAGGAGGAGGAGCCAATAACGTAGGTGCTGGCGGAAACCCTGATGGAGATAGGGCCCGCAATCCTCGGCGTGGGTAGCACCCGTGCCATCCCAGGGTCCGAGTCGCTCCCAGCCTCCACGACATTCACCCAGTGTGCCGTCAGGGAAATGTAGCGTCCCTGCCCACAAGCACTTGTCCATGTGTCAGTCGTTAAGTGGACCTTCCCAGTAACTGCGTTGGTCAGGGCACGGGTGATGTTACGGGACACATGATGGTGTAATGCGGGGATGGCACACCGGGAAAAGTAGTGGCGGCTGGGGACCGCGTACCGAGGGACAGCTGCTGCCATCAGGCTGCGGAAGGACTCAGTGTCCACAAGCCTAAATGGCAGCATTTCGATGGCCAGTAATTTGGAAAGGTGTGAGGTTAGTGCTATGGCCTGTGGGTGGGTGGCTGGGTATTTTCTCTTGCGCTCAAATGCCTGGGGTAACGACATTTGGACGCTGTGCTGGGACAGGGAAGTGGATGTGGTCGCTGATGGTGCTTCAGATGCTACAGGTGCAGGGCGGGAGGTATGCGGGCCTGCGCCTTCGACAGGCGATTGGCCGGCACCGAAAACAGGGGAAGAGGAGGCAGTGGTGTGGCCTGCAGACACAGATGGGCGATCCAGGCGTTCCTCCCACTTACTACGGTGCTTGGATGCCATGTGTCGGATCATGCTGGTGGTGGTGAGGTTTCTAGTGTTCATGCCTCGGCTCATTCTGGTGTGGCACAGGTTGCAAACTACAATTCTTTTGTCGTCCGCACTTTCCTTAAAAAAACGCCATACCGCGGAACACCTACCCTTTGGCAAGGTAGATTTACGCAAGGGGGTGCTCCGTGGAACATTTGCGGGCCGGTTTGGTGCGGTCCGCCTTCTTTCTGTAGCCACACCACTGCCTCTTCCAGCCTGTTGCGGTGCTGCAGATGGCTCACCCTCAGGACTGCTGTCATCGCTCGGCTCTACACCTTCCCAGGTGGGGTCAGTCACCTCATCGTCCACCAAGTCCTCCTCCACTTCCTCACTCTGATCATCCTCCTCAAGTCTTGATCCCACCACATACTCAGTCATTGACAACTGTATAACATTCTCCTCAACAAGGTCTTGAGACGGAAATAGTGGTTGATTTAATGGCAACTGTGTCTCATCATCATCATCATCATCCACTACTTCCTTTGACCTTAAATGCCGTTCACATCTGTCATCTTCTTGTGATTGGGTAGCCTCTAGAGGTTGTGAATCAGGGCACAAGATGTCATGTTCCTCTGCAAGCGTGCTTGGAGAGAGGGTCAAATGAAGGATTGGTGATGAGACGAGCTCCTCACTATATCCCAGTGTGGGATCACTTCTTTGACCAGACCGTGTATGGTGGGAGGAAGGATGATCAGAGTGAGGATTATGTTGACCAGACTCTTGGCTACTGAGAGTGGACTTGGTGGAAGACAGGGTGGTGCTTAACCGACTGGAAGCAGTATCAGCTGTCATCCAACCGACCACCTGTTCGCAGTGGTCGGACCTCGAGAGTGATGTCCTGCGACGCCCTGTAAAATTACACATGAAGCTAGGTATGGTGGATGTCTTTCTTTCTTGTGCTCTGGCACCAGGCACAGTTCTATCAACTATCAGGATCACGTCCACTTCCCCGTCCCTTTTTACCCGCCTTCTTCATCTTACACGGAATATGTGACTTTAATATTTGAGTTTGAAAACTTAACAGTATTTCTTACTATTCTGCAACTGTGCAGAGTACACAGAATAGGCTGCTAAACGGCGGTGACACACACTGAATGGAATATGTGACTTTAATATTTGAGTTTGAAAACTTAACAGTATTTCTTACTATTCTGCAACTGTGCAGAGTACACAGAATAGGCTGCTAAACGGCGGTGACACACACTGAATGGAATATGTGACTTTAATATTTGAGTTTGAAAACTTAACAGTATTTCTTACTATTCTGCAACTGTGCAGAGTACACAGAATAGGCTGCTAAACGGCGGTGACACACACTGAATGGAATATGTGACTTTAATATTTGAGTTTGAAAACTTAACAGTATTTCTTACTATTCTGCAACTGTGCAGAGTACACAGAATAGGCTGCTAAACGGCGGTGACACACACTGAATGGAATATGTGACTTTAATATTTGAGTTTGAAAACTTAACAGTATTTCTTACTATTCTGCAACTGTGCAGAGTACACAGAATAGGCTGCTAAACGGCGGTGACACACACTGAATGGAATATGTGACTTTAATATTTGAGTTTGAAAACTTAACAGTATTTCTTACTATTCTGCAACTGTGCAGAGTACACAGAATAGGCTGCTAAACGGCGGTGACACACACTGAATGGAATATGTGACTTTAATATTTGAGTTTGAAAACTTAACAGTATTTCTTACTATTCTGCAACTGTGCAGAGTACACAGAATAGGCTGCTAAACGGCGGTGACACACACTGAATGGAATATGTGACTTTAATATTTGAGTTTGAAAACTTAACAGTATTTCTTACTATTCTGCAACTCTGCAGAGTACACAGAATAGGCTGCTAAACGGCGGTGACACACACTGAATGGAATATGTGACTTTAATATTTGAGTTTGAAAACTTAACAGTATTTCTTACTATTCTGCAACTGTGCAGAGTACACAGAATAGGCTGCTAAACGGCGGTGACACACACTGAATGGAATATGTGACTTTAATATTTGAGTTTGAAAACTTAACAGTATTTCTTACTATTCTGCAACTCTGCACAGTACACAGAATAGGCTGCTAAACGGCGGTGACACACACTGAATGGAATATGTGACTTTAATATTTGAGTTTGAAAACTTAACAGTATTTCTTACTATTCTGCAACTCTGCAGAGTACACAGAATAGGCTGCTAAACGGCGGTGACACACACTGAACGGAATATGTGACTTTAATATTTGAGTTTGAAAACTTAACAGTATTTCTTACTATTCTGCAACTGTGCAGAGTACACAGAATAGGCTGCTAAACGGCGGTGACACACACTGAATGGAATATGTGACTTTAATATTTGAGTTTGAAAACTTAACAGTATTTCTTACTATTCTGCAACTGTGCAGAGTACACAGAATAGGCTGCTAAACGGCGGTGACACACACTGAATGGAATATGTGACTTTAATATTTGAGTTTGAAAACTTAACAGTATTTCTTACTATTCTGCAACTGTGCAGAGTACACAGAATAGGCTGCTAAACGGCGGTGACACACACTGAATGGAATATGTGACTTTAATATTTGAGTTTGAAAACTTAACAGTATTTCTTACTATTCTGCAACTGTGCAGAGTACACAGAATAGGCTGCTAAACGGCGGTGACACACACTGAATGGAATATGTGACTTTAATATTTGAGTTTGAAAACTTAACAGTATTTCTTACTATTCTGCAACTCTGCACAGTACACAGAATGTGCTGCTAAACTGCGGCGAAGCACACTGAATGGAATATGTGACTTTGATATTTTAGTTTGAAGACTTAACAGTATTTTTTCCTATTCTGCAACTCTGCACAGTACACAGAATGTGCTGCTAAACTGCGGCGAAGCACACTGAATGGAATATGTGACTTTGATATTTTAGTTTGAAGACTTAACAGTATTTCTTCCTATTCTGCAACTCTGCACAGTACACAGAATGTGCTGCTAAACTGCGGCGACGCACACTGAATGGAATATGTGACTTTGATATTTTAGTTTGAAGACTTAACAGAATGTGCTCTAATCTGCAGCTTTGCACACTAAACAGAATGTGCTCTAATCTGCAACTTTGCACACTAAACAGAATGTGCTCTAATCTGCAACTTTGCACACTAAACAGAATGTGCTCTAATCTGCAACTGTGCACACTAAACAGAATGTGCTCTAATCTGCAACTTTGCACACTAAACAGAATATTTTTTTTTTTTTTTTTCCCCCCACACAAAATAACCTGCTGCCCCCACACACAGTAGTCCTAAAAAGGACTTTTGGTTCTTTTTTTTCACAATTTTTGGTTTTTTTCCTCCCTACACTGCCTTTCCCTTCCTATCCTCAGCTCTCCCTGGCTAAGACTGAGCCGAACTCGATGGTCAGGTGCTATACAGCACCTGACCACGGGTTCTGGCCAGCCAATCAGTGTAATGCCAGCAGCCAACATGGCTGCTGGCATTACACCGATGTCAGAGCCTCCCTGCACGTTTATTGGCTGCGCAGCAGCCGCAAAACGTGCGGGGAGGAGACCCGAACATGGCGGGCGAGCACATGCGGTACTCGTACGAGTACCGCCATGTGCCGAGCAGAGCGATGCTCGAGCCGATCCGAGCATCGGCCGAGCATGCTCGCTCAACACTACTGTGTATGATCCAGCTTGTCTGTCCATCCATTCTGGTGTTGACCTGTGGCTCTGTCTGACTATTCTCTTTGGTGTTCCGATTTGGCTCAGATATACTTTCTGGTGCAAACCTGTGGCTCTGGCTGACTACTCACTCTGTGTATGACCTAGGCTTGTCTGACTACCCATTCTGGTGTTGACCTGGGGCTCTATCCACTGCGCATCCAGCATACATACGCTCCAGTGGATATCCTATCTGGTGCAAACCTGTGGCTCTGGCTGACTACCGGCTCCGTGTGTGTGACCTAGGCTTGTCTGACTACCCACTCTGGTGTTGACCTGGGGCTCTATCCACTGCGCATCCAGCATTCCATCGCTTCAGTGGATATCCTTTTTGGTGCAAACCTGTGGCTCTGGCTGACTACCTGCTCCATGTATGACTTTGGCTCATCTGACTATCCTATCTGGTGCTTACTAGCAGGCTCTGTCTGTTCACTCAGTTTATTGGTTCCATTATTCAGACATCCTTCCTAGTACTGACCTGGGGCTCTAGCAGACTCCTAGCTACTGACTGCAGGCTGAGTAAGTATTACTCTTGGGCGTTACCTTACCACGAGACTCCAGTGGGCTGAGGCCTAGTCTCGGACAGTGTGGTGCAGATATTGGGAGACTGCTATTCCTGATACAGTGCTCGCCGTTTCAATCACCCACTGTGTGTATATTTATATATTGCATTACTGTCATTATTCTCATAATAAAGGTTCTATTAACTATACCGTCTGACTCCTGGTTTTGCTTGCCAACCGTAACACTGCTTTCTTTGTTCTGTTAGGTTGAGATCCAGTGAATGTGCAGGCCAATGTAGAATAGTAAAGTCACCTTCATGCTGACTGAACCATTACCCAACAAATTGTATCTTCTGATATGGTACATTTTGCTGCTGAAAGTAATTGTTACAGGATGGATACACTGTGAGCATGAATAGATGCATTTGATTGTCAGTAATGTTCAGGTAGCCCTTAAGATTCAAAAGTTCAGTTTTCCTCTTTTTTGGCCTAGCTCATTGCATTGAAGTCAACGGGAAGAAACATTTTTCTCCACCACCTGAAAGTTTTCTCTAGTTTTCTATGCTCTCACAGCATGCCATTCTGAGTTTATGAGAGGTGAGAGCAGCACGTTTATGAGCTAGAGAAGATAGGCAAATAAAGGGGAATTAAAGGTTAGGTTAGGTTAGGGAGTCATTTAGGCAGGACATTTGTTCTCCATATTAGGGGAGTCTGGGGCACTCTGGGAGAGAAGAAGGGAGGATGGACGTTTACCCAAAATACCCCAAAATTTGATGTGACTGACACAGGCAGCTGCGGTCCAAATTGCTTGCTGGTTTTGCTCTTATTGTCTCTGTGCTGGGGAAGTCTGGGTAAAGAAGTTGTTGATTTTGTTTTTTTATTTTTTTTGGACTACCAGTGATAAGATAGAGTGGACAACTTAAAAATGCAATTAAAAAAATATAAATAATGTAACAAATAAATATATTAGACAGCTCACTGGGAGCCTTACATGAGCTCTGTGACTGAGGCAGACTTGATAGACAGCAGACTACACTGAGAATTGTCTTGAGGGCCAAGGCAAGACATCACACTCCATCAGTTGTGTACTGCAGAGAGTAAACACACAGTAGTTGAGTAATGTCTAGCACATGCAAAAGCGGGAGGGGGAAAGTGGAGCAGGGCAGGGACATGGGAGTAAAGTGATAGTACAAAAACTGACTGCAGCATTGGTTGCTGTGACGATCCCTCTCTTCCCGGGGTGGATGCGGTTCATCAAGGTCCCTCCAATCACACCATGCCAGTCCCCCACCACTACCATACACATCTGTACATTGTAGGTTGTACTTCATTTTTTTTTTTTAATCGCTTGACATGATCATCATGAATATGTACCAGTGTCACGTAAGCAGGAAGTCAGGGTTGTGGGCAAAAGACAAAGGCGCTCTGCATGATAACACATTTTTTAAGGCATATGTTGCTTAGGACTCACAACTTTGTCTTCCAGCTACTTATTTCTCCACTACAGTCCTCAGAAGAAGTAATATTGTGCTGGGAAAAGTTAGACCATATTAAACATAGGAGAAAAATGTTTTGGAATAGGAGAAAAATGAGATGGAATAGGAAAAAATGTGTTGGAATAGAAGAAAAATGTGTTGAATTGGCAAAACATGTTTTAGAATAGCAAAAAATGTCTTGGAATAGGAGAAAAATTTGCTGGAATAGGCAAAAAGGAGGAAAATTTTGCAAAAAACTTTTTCGGAAAAAAAAAAAAATTATACATTATTCGCAAAAAGTCATGTGGTAAATTTTTCTCACTTTTTGCCCACCCTTACTACCTGGATGTCTGTTTCCAGAGAGATTTTTGTTAGGGATCATGGAAGCACAGATATTTATACAATGTTGCAGTCTCCCTTCAGCACTGGTTGGTCTCATTGTTTCACTGTCTTTTTTTACATTCTTTCTTTTTTGCATTATTGTACTCTCTGCTTTCACAGTGCCATACAGAAAACTTTCAGCAAACAAATCCAGAAAACTCCCTGACAGAGACATAAGTGTAAAAATACAAATAATAGGTCATTTGATTTTTCATAGTATACCAATCAGAATGTCTAGTCAGAAAGGAGGCTGACTGTCACTTTAAGCTGCCAAAGCAGAAACTATATGATAAGGAGCAAAAGTGATATTGGAAGTCTCCAACCCCATAACAAATTTTTACTGTCATTACTAGAAAATGTTACAGACATCAGACATCAAAGTTCCTTTTTGCCAGCTTTCTTTGACCTGCCATATTTTAATCACACCACATTTTGCTAAAGACTGCTCCCACATTTAGAACAGTTTACTAATTGTCAGTAATATTATGGATGGTTGGAACTCTGCCAGACTGCAACAATGTCATCTCTTGAATGTCTGTTTCCAGTCGTGTTCTGTGGCTCGTTTGATCATCTCCTGATGTGTCCCCAAGTGACTTATCTTGCTGAATGTGATGACATGACATTTCACATTCATGAAATGCTTGTAACAAACATTGTGATTTGTGATAATTAAACTATTCCTGTGCTTGTGTCAGCAACTGTTTGACAGGAAATTGAGGTAATATGTCTATTTTTCACTGATTCATCTTTTTCTTTCTTAATGGGTAATAAAAATGGAATGGAAGTGTTGTTACTGTACAGAAAAGGCCTTGAGGAGTAAACCAACTGCACCATAAGGTAACAAAAAAAAAAATTCCTATTGATTTAACCCTTTGCAATGCGTTGCGTACCCCTCTGGCACTGAAAGGCCAAAGTGGGGTTTTACAGCTTGAATGCTAATGAGGTCTCCAACGCATTGCAAAGCATTCAAGTGGTTAACAATCAGATTAAATCAGTAGTGGTTTTGGTAATCTTTACTGGTTCCCTATGGTGCAGTTGGTTTTCTCCAGAATTGCACCAATCAGCCTCACTGACCCATGACAAACATACATTATTGTAGTTAACCCTTTGAATTCTGTAGTGTATTGCCTTTCAATGCATTTCAGAGCACTCTATTATTCAAGGTATTAATTTACTAAATCAAATTATGTTATTGTTATTACTATTATTATTTATTATCTTTCTTATACAAAGAGACATCATATTCAGTGGCACTCGGTGCCCTTGACTAGCTGAGGTCTGTGCCTTCTTCGGCACAGACCTCCATTAGCTGCTGAGCTCCCTCTGTCTCTGGAACTCTAGTAATGCCGGGAGCTGGGAGATAACATCATCTCTCAGCGCTCTGCATTACTGGAAAGAGGACCAAGCTGTACCACCAGGAAGGTAGGAGATGGACACTGGGGGTCAATGGGGGCAATGTGGAGAGGTGGACATTGGAAGCAATACGGAGCGGTGGATATTGGGGGCAATTTGGAGATGGCCAATGGGGGCAATGTGGAGAGGTGGACATTGGGGGCAATGTGGAGAGGTGGACATTGGGGGAAATTTGGAGATGGCCAATGGGGGCAATGTGGAGGTGGCCGATGAGGACAATGTGGTCAGGGGGGGCATGGCACTTTTTGCACCAGGGCCCGGTGACTTCTAGTTACGCTTCTGATCATATTCCTTGGCAGGTGATATACAAACAAGCAATGTGACATACGACTGATTCAAGTGGAGAGAGGGCCCTGCTCGTGAGAGCTTACAATCTAGAAGATACATAAGCATTATGAAATCACTTACATGCCAGAAAATGTAGACTACAGAGCAAATATTGATTATTGAACCAAAAGAGAATGAGATGAAGACTGAAAATGAACAGTGCAGAATAGATTATTCTGTTGTATGGAAGCCAAACAGGAGCAGTTAGTCATGAATGATTGTGGTTTTTAATCTTTAGGCAAACATGTGGGTTGTAATGTGGTTTGTAATTGATTATACATATTAGCCAATCAATATAATAGTGGCTTGGGAAAGCTCCATAATTCATCTACATTATTATTTTGGTTCACTAATCATCATCAGTAGCTATATTCAACAGAAGATATAAGCAATTTACAGCAAGCCTTTGTAGATATAATAAATAAATAAATAAATAAATAAATAGCCAAATATATGTATTTACTGTTTTGTTAGCATTTAGTTAGGGATGGGTGAAAAGTTTCACCTCAAACTGAAATCAACGAATAATGGCACTTCCTGCTTGGTGAATAATTTCCTCCGAAAAGTGCCATTTTTTCACTTTTTTTCACCTCATCTCATTCCATTGAAATCAATGGCAATATATAACACATAGCAAATATTATTTTATTTCCCAAAGGCATAATATAAAAGTGGCATGAGGGTTCCTGTGTTGGTGGGGTATGGGGAAGAATCGGTTGAACAGGAAATGTTTTTTTTGGGGGTTGGTTTACTGGGATTACGGGCAGTTAATAAAAAATAAATCCTAATTACAATTAAAATAAACCCATAAGACATGATATTACAGGAGTCTGAGGAGGGTGTCTGTGTTGGTGGGTGGAGTATGGAGAATGAATCAGTTGAACAGGGAATTTGTTTTGGGGGGGGGTTCTTGACTGGTATTGGGGGGACAGTTAATAAAAAATAAATAAAATAAAATATGTAACCTGATAGCGACAGGGACCCCCTGACATAAACTGCCACTGAGGTAGACTGATATGTGATGTGACGAGTATTTTATAGAGGATGATTTGTAAGATTTGTTGTTAGAATCCCAAGCCCTGAGTAAACATTGATTTGTAGGACTTAGATTATTAGAGGCCCAAGCCTTGAGGAAACATTGATTTGTAGGACTTAGACTTGTTTGGCACAAGCCCTAAGGAAACATTGATTTGTAGGACTTAGGCTTGTTAGAAACAAACCTCCAAAAACGTCTATTTTTTTGTAGGACTATGGGTTTTTTTAAATCTTTTTTTTGTATTTTTTTTAATGCACAAGCCCTGAAAAAAAATGCCCTACTGGCCTAATGCTAGCAGGTCATGTCTTGGTGGCCACTGGCCACTGGCCATTGTCAAACGCCCTAATGTAGATGTGGAATTTGTGGCTGCTGTTCTTGCTGCTGCTGCTGAGTTGTTTAAGCAGTAGGATGATTAGGCAGCTGAAAGGGAATGGGATCAACAACAGCAGAAACATGGGTGATGGATGATGAAGGATCCACTTGCCACGTCTAGCTCCAGTGATGCGCCTGAGGCAGTAGCAGCACAATAACTAGCCCCCAGTCTATGTGGATAAAAGAAGAAGTTGGCCAATAATTCTTCTCCACCTGCCTCTCCTCCAAAATCATCAGTGTGTGGTTACCAGAATATAATTTTTTTCCCTTGAGATTGGGAACTGTGCCTCTCATCAGCAACTGTAATGTGCACAGTGTGTGTGGTAAATAACACCTGGCACAACTGTATCAAAACCCCATGACACCAGAAACCAAGTACTGCTGCTGTCACTATACCCCTTGTCCACACCCCGCTAAGGACCCATGACAACTTGCTGACAGTTTAATAGTATTATGAAATCTCCTTGCCACCATCTTAGCATAATCTACAGGATGGAATCTCGTCAGATTCCACCTGATGACCTGTTATCGATTCTCCTCCACATACTTCCATGTGTGGTCAGTGCACCACACAGTGTGCAATGGGTGGACATGAACTGCCACATCCTAACATCTACAGAGTGGCTCTCATTTGTCGGAGGAGGTAAGGATGAAAGAGATGGGGTGGCTGAAGATGTAGTTAGCCTAGAGGAAGAAGGTGATAGCGTGCTATTTGTTTCGCTTGTCATGGAACTTCCAGCCTCTGCCTGGATTTCTCTATTCTTCCTCCTCTTTGATCTCAGTCTCACCTCTTGTTGCTTTCTGGAGAGTCAGGGGGTACAGCAACAGCAGTACTCTATTTCTGTGGTGGATCTTTGGCTTTAACATGTTTGACATAAATGTCATGGTGTCTGTTTTTCATTTGTGTTGTGCCAAAGTGTGATCCCTCCTTTCCCTTCTTACTGACATGTCACAAATTGTGCACAGTGCTGTTGGTGGTGAATGCACTGTGCCTTCCCGAAGAGAAAAATAGTTGCACACCCATGACTTCAGGGTAGGGAACAGTGGAGAAGAATGGCCTCTCTTCTTCTCCTCCACATTCCCCTTCACTGGCTGGGGAGATATCCTTTTGAAATATTGCACTTTTAAGAGCGCGCAGCTTGCAGCTGCATTAAGTAGGTCGCTGTGTTGAAAAGGGCGACATGAGAAGCTCGTCCTGCATATCAGTGAGAGATTTACATGTCGCTTCTTTCAACAGCGCGATCGCCTGCAGGGTTGGTTTGAAAAAAAAAGTATAATTGGTCATGCTGTCCAATGCCTTGCCTGTAATAATAAACTGCTTTAGCTTTGCAAAGTTTTTTTAATCTTGGTTCTCCATAGAGCTATTTATTAATGATAGATGTGTGCCTACCTCTGTGTGTGTCATTAATTAAAAGTGAAGCTGCCAGATAATAACCCTTTCTGTGCCAAAAGGGTTAATATGAATATTTTTTTATCAGACAGCTTCACTTTTAATAAATGACACACACAGAGGCAGGCACACATCTATCATTAATCATTAAAGGGACATATGTAAATAAAGGTATTTTATGCGTTACTACTTCTTTAAAATAACTGGTAAGTAGAACAGAGGTATATCACCATGCCAAATTAGTAGGTAGACTCCTCAGTTGGGCTGCTTGTGATATTGAATCATTTAGGTTTCCTTTGAAGCATGCAACAATTTCCTGTTGCAACATTACAATATGTCTGTGTCTATGCCTGTCAAATGGTTTGCAGCAGTTGATCACGTAATGCAATATCATATAGATAAGTGAGATCAAATACATTGTCAAATGGAAATGTTATGGATATTTTTGCAGTTTATTTAAAACAAAAAACATATATTTTTAAGCATTTTCTATTTTAGAAATCTCAAATTGTCATGCTATTGAACCTCTTCTCTAAAGTCTCTCAAATCACTTCGGGAAATTATAGTCAAGTTGATACCTTTATTGGCTAACTAAGCATATTTAGTTCATTTCATATTTGCCTTTATTGGCTAAAGTTTCCTTTTTATCGGTAAAATAAATAAATGGCACATTCCGCAGTTTAGTCACGTTTTAGTTAGGTTTGAATTGATTTCAAAATATATTTCAAAATAAAAAAAATTGTAAAGCGCTGAGTACACTGTTGGTGCTATATAAATGAAGATATTCATTGGATGTTCATTGGAACATTCTACAAAATGAATATTTGTGTCACAGTTGCGCTATTTTGGCTCTGCTGAAGAGTTTCCATCTGGTTCTGGGACCAGGAGATCCTGAAGCCGGCTTTAGAGAGCATGCCACAGAAGGGGGAGGGAGGGGGGAACTTTATCTTCATGTATCTCTCAAACCTTTATGGACTTTATAGGACTGACATCGTTTAGTTTATTACTTTAATTGCTACAACATTAGCTTTTATTCTTACTATCCCTTTAAGTGTGTGTGTGTGACCCCAGTTTAATTTAAGATGTTAGTAGATGTTTAAATTAGCATTTCCTGCTTTCGTGTTTTCTCATATTTTTTTTTATTTTTTATGATTAGTTTATCATTCATCCTTCATCAGTAATCTAATGCTTAAATGTTATTTCCAGTCTTGCCTAAGGACAGGAATATTTTCACATGGGACAGGACAGGATGGAAGATAACAAATCAGATGTGTGTCACCAGTATGATTATCGGTCGTTGGCATCTAAAGTATTCATTCAGTTAAGAACTTGTGAAGTTCTTAAGGGATAATGGCTTAAATGCAAAGAGCCTACTGACAAAGATAGCTGTAAATATTTGTTCATTGCTTCGTAATGTTTATTAGCTTCCTGCCATGAAAGATACAAAAGGGTTATTCCGTTATTGTGGTAACATTATATGCATCAAAAATAGGCATCTGTAAATGCATTAGCTAAACTGTAATTTCCCTATCCCTGGAATCCTTTTAAAATCCAATGCATAATATGTATCACACACCCAATGAGGACTATGGGTAACTGTGGAGTAGTAGCTTGGCACTTTTTTTTGTCCACATACCCTTCCAGAATCCAGTGGTGCATAACAACAACAGCACAACTTACAATCGAAAATGAATGATGGTATCCAGGCACTCCCATCCTTAGTCACCATTTATTTGTGTCTTACAGAATTAAGGGGCCTCCATATCTCCTAAGCAAAATGTCAAGTGCATGTGGATGTGTAAACAGTCACACACTGAGTAGACATGAGCCACATCAAATAGAAAAAGTGCTTGTATGGTCAACAGCTGTTGGCTTCCTTCATGGTGGATATCCCATATATAATTTTATAGTTTTTCTGTGCTTTTGCGTTGATCTGGCACTTTTTGTCATGTTTTATGTTTACTGAACTTTTGACTCTTTGCACATCCCCATGTACTCGACACTTTATGTGAGTGATAAAGGCTTCTTAGTGCTTTCAGACACAAAATAAATGATGATTAAGAATGTGAGTTCTTGTACACCGTCATTACTTTCTTTTTGAAAACATTGTGTGACTTCTTCTTGCCTGTGCATCCTTGTGTTTTCCTAGTGAACCTATCACTTGGGAAGAATAACCGGTGGCTGATTCATGTTGTTGGCTTAGGCCCACATGTATAAAATCCAAATCCTGTTTTGTTTTTTCCTCTCATTGTTGCTTGGTGGCAGCCCAGGCAAGATTTGAGACGGGGATTTTTTTATTTATTTATTTCAGAGCATTGTCTTAGTTCTTTAGGTGGTTGACTAAGGGTGAGTGAAAACTCTTGTCTATTAAAAAAAAGTACAAAATTGGCACTTTTCACCTTCCATGGGAATTACTATGAAAAATGCAGTTTTCTGCTTCACACATAGTGACCCACTGCACTGGCAGCCATAGATTCATGCATACTGACCTCTGAACTTCTCATACAGTAGCCATAGAACCACACACACACCCTGACCCCCTCTACTCTAAGGAACAGGGTGTAAAAAACAACAAAGATTAAAATGGGGATACTGGCACATGGGGGAGCAGGCAAGGGACCAGAGATGCTATTGCCCCCCCCACACACACACACACATACACACACTGTTTCCCCTTCCTGATCTAGCCCAAGGAAGGAAGATGAAATCTGACCGGTTTCCTTGGTCTTCTTATCCTTGATATAGAGTCTTTTTTGGAAACATTTTCAGCACTCCAAAAGGATTCCAAAAAATAATTTTTTGGGGAAAATGTAATTTGCCCATCCAATTTTGAACCTCAGTCAGAAGGTGATTGCAGAACTGAACAGCTAGAAATGTCGAATTAATCTGGATTGGAATCTTGGTCAATATTTGTTATAAAACCAGACACGCTGATGTGGTACAGCCTGGGCAGTCTCTCACCTATATATTTAGGAAAAGCAGCCACATTCTCTCTCTCTCTCCTCTCTGTCTCTCTCTTTTCTTATAATAGGGTTAAATTGGTTCTTTGCAGATTAAGGTGAGACCTCCTTAAACTGGACATCAATCCATTAAAAGGTCCCCAAGTTGATATAACTTTAAATATTATGTCTTCGATTCAATTAGGTCCAATGGCTGATAAAACAGCCAACGGCATTTTTTCAAGCACTGCAAGCTGTTCAGTTATCTGTGCTATGAAAAGATGGTGGCAAAAAAACCTGTCGGACAATAAAATTAGCATGTGTTTTCACCCATTCAAAATAAAAAAACCACCACAAGATGCCATTCAATTGACTGCATTAGCCCTTAAGATCCAATAAGAGACTCACTTTATCATGGGAAATTTAAGACTAGGGATGAGCGAGCACCCCGATGCTCGGGTGCTCGGGTGCTCGGGTGCTCTGACCGAGCACCCCCTGAGGCTCGAGTGCTCGGCCGAGCACCCGAGCCCCATTGAAAAGCATGGGAGCACTCGAGCATTAAACCAGGCACCCCCTGCTCTGATGAGCGGAGGGTGCCTGGTCAATGTCCCCCTTCATCTCCGCTATGCCCCTCTTCCACAATGTCCCCCTTCATCTCCTATGCCATAGAGGAGATGAAGGGGGACATTGTGGAAGAGGGGCATAGCGGAGATGAAGGGGGACATTGTGGAAGAGGGGCATAGAGTCTATGCCCCTCTTCCACAATGTCCCCCTTCATCTCCGCTATGCCCCTCTTCCACAATGTCCCCCTTCATCTCCTCTATGGCATAGGAGATGAAGGGGGACATTGTGGAAGAGGGGCATAGCGGAGATGAAGGGGGACATTGTGGAAGAGGGGCATAGCGGAGATGAAGGGGGACATTGTGGAAGAGGGGCATAGAGTCTATGCCCCTCTTCCACAATGTCCCCCTTCATCTCCGCAATGCCCCCTTCATCTCCGCAATGCCCCCGTACCTCCAGTCCCTGGTGGTCCAGCGGAGCGTCTTCGGATCTGTGCCTCTTCCGGCACAGATCCCCTTCACCCGAACATGTCGGGCGAGCACATGGCGGTACTCGTACGAGTACCGCCATGTGCCGAGCAGAGCGATGCTCGAGCCGATCCGAGCATCGGCCGAGCACGCTCGCTCAACACTATTTAAGACCAGGTTTTTTTTTATATGATCTCAAAACAGCCGAAGCATCAATTGAAGCCCCATATCAACACATCCAAAGCACTGAAAAAATGTGTCCAATGTTAGTAGAATTAACCCTATGAGTGCCAGTGGGGTATTCTTACCCCGCTTGCACTCATAGCGTTAATCCGACTACGGTACAACAGCCCATGAAAACAAACACTATTAATCCTGATGTCCACCTGGGTCTTCAGCACCCTGGTCAGCTACTGCCATCTTCTCCTTCTACCTTCCATCTTCTTTCTTCTCTCTTCATTTTTCACCATCTTCTTTCTTCCTCTGGTCCGTCTCTTTTCTTCCATCTTCTCGTCACTTACCTGTAAGGAAAATGAGGAGATATAAATAAATACGCCATGAAAGAACCCCAAACCAGACCAAATCTGCTCTCCTCCATATAAGAAAACAGAAAAAAAGAGGGGGCACCCAATAGTGCCTATTATCTTCACAAATCACCCAGTATTGTAAGAAATATAAAATATACTCACAAAGGAAATTGCCAGTTTTTGGCTTATACCAAACACCAGCTTCCAGGCATGTGGGGGAAATGAATCTGCCCCCACTCAGATTTCTTTGGTACCTGGTCCTCCAATAAATAGGTCTCCAACCGGTAGTTTGTAAGGAATGGCTGCTAATATTCTTGAAGTTGTCTCAAATGTAGTTTATTATATAAAATCAAATAAAATTTAACATACCAATTGAAAAATGATGTAACGTTTCGCAGTATCCAAGACCGCTTCTTCTGACCAACTAGTAGTACAAAATGACAAACAAACAAACAAAGCAGCCATCTTTCCCCATTTAAAATTCCTTCCTTCCTTTCTCATTGGATGACCTCAAAGGTCACAGGTCAAAGGTCACAGACATTACCATATACATAATACTATAATATCATAATGTCTATCAAAAAATTCTTTTACATATCAATTCTTAGACAGATCTTATACATATGCATATACACATATCCAATATAACATTTAAACATTTCTATACAGATTCTATGTATATATATCTAACTCATTTTAGTACATGTTTAGTACAGTTCATGATCGAGTGGTATATATATATATTTTTTTTTTCCCTTTTCTTCTCTTAACTAAATTTAACTTTCCATAGACCTTATTTATATTAGTGTTTCCTTCAAAAGGAAACACTAATATAAATAAGGGCTATGGAAAGTTAAATTTAGTTAAGAGAAGAAAAGGAAAAAAAAAAATTAAATAAAAAAAAAAATTATACCACTCGATCATGAACTGGAAGAGAATAAATAAGATGAGAGTGATCATGAGTATATAAAGGTAAAATCATAAAGAGAAATTGTTATTCAATATTCAATTTTTAAAGTAATATTTTAAATGTGATATGTAAGTTTTAATAGAATGTGACATTTAATTTATGGTATAGGATTCTGATATGTACTAAAATGTGTTAGATATATATACATAGAATCTGTATAGAAATGTTTAAATGTTATATTTGGTATATGTGTGTATGTATATGTATAAGATCTGTCTAAGAATTGATATGTAAAAGAATTTTTTGATAGACATTATGATATTATAGTATTATGTATATGGTAATTGTCTGTGATCTTTGACCTGTGACCTTTGAGGTCATCCAATGAGAAAGGAAGGAGGGAATTTTAAGTGGGTAAAGATGGCTGCTTTGTTTGTTTGTTTGTCATTTTGTACTACCAGTTGGTCAGAAGAAGCGGTCTTGGATACTGCGAAACTTTACATCATTTTTCAATTGGTATGTTAAATTTTATTTGATTTTATATAATAAACTACATTTGAGACAACTTCAAGAATATTAGCAGCCATTCCTTTCAAACTACCGGTTGGAGACCTATTTATTGGAGGACCAGGTACCAAAGAAATCTGAGTGGGGCAGATTCATTTCCCCCACATGCCTGGAAGCTGGTGTTTGGTATAAGCCAAAAACTGGCAATTTCCTCTGTGAGTATATTTTATATTTCTTACAATACTGGGTGATTTGTGAAGATAATAGGCACTATTGGGCGCCCCCTCTTTTTTTCTGTTTTCTTCTATGAGCTTCCTTGTTTTGGATGATTTGGGAGGAGCTGCCCAGCTATGGAGTGCCTGTGAGAGAGATAACCAGTGGGCTGGTTTTGAGTTCCCTGATGCCTACACCTCAGTGAACATATATATGTTACACTGAACACTTGAAAGTGTGAGTATAATCTGTATTGATTATTATATTGTACATCTTGGCATACTTCACCAGGAGCGCCTCCTATTTTGTGTTTCTCCTCCATATAAGCTATCCAAGTGTGAACCAGGGCCGGATTTACGATAAGGCAGAGTAGGCATCTGCCTACAGGTGCACCCCACAGAGGGGCGTCTGTCATTGGGATCGCTTTTTTAATTTATTATTTTTAAAAAAAATTAGCCTCAGCGCCCGCTCCATGTTTCCCTCACATTGCATCCCCCCCCCATTGTTCGTTACCTACCTCCCCCATTGTCCATTTCCTACCTCCCTGGCAGGAAATCTGTCATCTGTGTCTCCTTTGGCACAGTCCTGTAAGTGCTGAGCTCCCTCGTCGGCTCATTAGGAATGCAGAGTGCTGGGAGATGACATCATCTCCCAGCGCTCTGCATTCCTGAATAGTAGACCGCGTGGGAGCTCCAGCAGCTACAGGACCGTGCCAAAGGAGGCACAGATGACAGATCTCCTGCCAGGGAGGTAGGAAACGGACAACAGGGTGAGGTAGGAAACGGACAATGGGGGGGAGAGGTAATGTGAGGACAACATGGAGATGGTGGGGGCAAGTTTGAGCCAAAGGGGGGCAATGTGAGGGCAACATGGAGATGGTGGGGCAATGTGGAGCTAATGGGGGGCAAGTTGGAGCCAATGGAGGGCAATATGGAGATGGTGGGGGCAATGTGGAGCTGATGGGGGGGGCAAGTTGGAGCTGATGGAAGGTAATGTGAGGGCAATATGGAGATGGTGGGGGCAATGTGCAGCTGAAGGGGGGCAATTTGGAGATGGTGGGGGCAATGTGGAGCTGATGGGGGTCAAGTTGGAGCTGATGGGGGGCAATGTGAGGACAATATGGAGATGGTGGGGGAAATTTGGAGCTGATGGGGGGCAAGTTGGAGATGGTGGAGGCAATGTGAGGGCAATATGGAGATGGTGGGGGAAATTTGGAGCTGATGGGGGCAAGTTGGAGATGGTGGGGGCAATGTGAGGGCAATATGGAGATGGTGGGGGCAATGTGGAGCTGATAGATGGCAAGTTGGAGCTGAGGGGGGCAATGTGACGATAATATGGAGATGGTGGAGGCAATTTGGAGCTGATGGGGGGTAAGTTGGAGATGGTGGAGGCAATGTGAGGGCAATGTGGAGCTGATGGGGGGCAAGTTGGAGCTGATGGGGGCAATGTGAGGGCAATATGGAGATGAGGGGGGCAATGTGGAGATTAGGAGCACTGTGGAGATGTCCAGTGGAGATGGCCAAAGGGGGGGGGGCGATTCAGATTTCTGTGCCTACAGGCTCCTGAGATGTAAATCCGGCCCTGGTGTGAACCCTGTATAAAGCATATTGTATACCACTTTAATACATTTGGTCCTAACATGAAGTTGTTTTTAAATGTGGTAATTTTTTTAAAAATATGCACAATGCGTTATGTTCAAGAAATCTCAACTCATAAGAAATGCTTCATCAGGGTTGTTTTTAATCTAGATAGGATGATTGTGTGAAGTTAGGTGCTGCCCTTATATTGGGGGACCTTGACGTGGCAGGTGGGCTTAAACATACTTTGGCCAAACTATGCAACAGATGCAACAGTCACCAGATTTAATGGAGTAAACCAGCGTCCGCACGCTGGGACTAAAAGTAACAAGCGCCACCAGGTTTAATGGAGTAAACCAGCGTCCGCACGCTGGGACTAACAATAACAAGCGCCACCAGGTTAATGGAGAAAACCAGCGTCTGCACGCTGGGACCAACAGTAACAAGCGCCACCAGGTTTAATGGAGAAAACCAGCGTCCGCACGCTGGGACCAGCAGTAATATACGCCACCAGGTTAATGGATCCAACCAGCGTCCGCACGCTGGGACCAACAGCAACATACGCCACCAGGTTAATGGAGCTAACCAGCGTCCGCATGCTGGGACCAACAGTAATAGGAGCCACCAGGTTTAATGGAGAAAACCAGCGTCCACACGCTGGGACCAACAGTAATATACGCCACCAGGTTAATGGAGCTAACCAGCGTCCGCACGCTGGGACCAACGGCAATATGCGCCACAGGTTAATGGAGCTAAGCAGCGTCCGCACGCTGGAACCAACGGTAATATGCTCCACCAGGTTGATGGAGCTAACCAGCGTCCGCACGCTGGGACAACAGTAGTAATTCGCCGGAGCAAAACAAGAACAATGTCGCCTAGCGACAGTGGACGGAGCGAGAGCCCTGAGATCAAGCGGAGGATGCACGGGAGCGAACACCACTGCACTGACAGATGACTGGAACTGCTGGAGCCACGGAAAGTAACCGGAACCGGCTAGAGAGGCAAACAGGCAGGAGACTCAGGAACTCAGGAACGATCAACAGTGGAAGTACTGGAACACAGGAACACTGGAACACCGGAACACTGGATAACCGGAACACTGGAACACTGGAACACAGGTACCTCAAGCCCAAGAGCCTGACAAGCAGGTCAGGACAAGTAATGTCAGAAACACCACGAAAGGGCAACCTGGGAGTGCCCAGACTGGGTTTATAAAGGCTGTGTGAGGTGGGCTATTAGCAGACAGCCAATGAAGAACTCCCAGCAAGTGATAGACACAGGATAGCACGAATCATGGGCACAGTGATAAAAGGCTGCTCGCTCAAACCATATGTAAGACTAGATTTTAGGCTTTAGGAAAATGAAAAGCAGGAAAGCAAGGGTGGGGGGCAAGGAGGATGCAGAGAAAAAGAGGGAAAGGAAAGAGAAATGGGGCTGCAAAGTAAGGCTGAACATAGACAGTGGGTCAGAAATGAGAGTCGGTTGTGGTTTAAGGCAGGTGTGGTGGCCTGGGGTTGTTAGGTGTTGCTGGCCCTTTAAGGTGTCACGTGGTTGGCAGTTCACTATGGCCGAGGGAGGTAATGGGCCCAATCCCAGGTGGCATCCACATATGTGTGTGTCCCGATTACCCGCCCCCACGTAGGTACCTGTAGCAATGAGTACTCCAGACGCCCAGTCTCGGGGGTAACCGTTGCTCTTTATTGGCAGGACACAGGAAATCCAGATCACAGTAGTGGTAAATGATGAAGCTGGTGGTGAGTGGTCTTCTGAAGCAGGTGAATGGAGTTTTACAGAGGCCTTGAATAACTGAGTAGTAATAAATGCACTTGCTTGACTTGAATACCTGCATCCCATGACTGGAGTCCCTATTAGACAGGGTACGTGCTTGTAGAGAATGCGTAGAAAACTTTGGCGCTGCTGGCGGGATGACCCTCAATTTCCAAGACAGCTTGCTATGGGCTATTTTATATAATAGTATTGTCCCACAGACTGTAGAGAGAAGGCACGTATATAATCCCTGCTAACTTGGGTGAACAGGTGATAAACAGGCTGGAAGATATGCGGAATACTTGCTTTAGGCTTTCTTAGTAAAGGATAAGGCCTGTGACTGACTGACTGGACTGACACTGAAGTGTGTCTGCTCTCTTCACACACCGAAGTGTGTCTTCCCAAAACTACAGGGTTACAGACCCTCTATCCAGAGGGCTGCTCCTGGAATTCCTCCTCCAGAGCAATCAAGGGGCTTGAGTGGCTCTAGGAGGTCACATGATTCATTAGACTCACTCCCACAGCTTAACCATGTGGATGATGATGATGAGATGTACAGTAATACACAGGGAAAATGTTAACATTAGTGTGAATGAAACAAGTAATTAGCTTTCTGACCAAAAGATGGTGCTATGCTAGACAATACACATACACATGGAAATAAAATGGAGAATGTGATACTACTACATTAGGCTTAGGGCCTATACCTTCACATGTGCTCAGGGAATACACAAAAGACTAGGTAAGAGAATACATATATGAAAGATCATGGGTTTAAGGTATGTAAGTGACCAAACATATAGTGACAGACTTCCAGATGCTGACTGGATTAGTCCAGGTCACTACAAACACCCTCACTAAAAATAAGCCGTCCTCGGCGTCTATATGAGGAGGAAACTTAGAAATGCACATGTATATGTGGGGTAGCACCTGAAATACAATGACAATGAAAAAGTGAAATGACATGGAAAATATACCATAAAGAGCAATGCAATAACACATGAAAATAACAATGAAAATGTGCAAAACAATAGAACAGTAGATATTGTGCAATTTAGGTAGAGTCTCTTTCGGCAATAAGGCATTGTCCATGGAAAGGCTCTGGGAAAAGGCACTTTCGAGTAAAGGAACAGTCCTTAGTAGTCCATAGGCTGTATAAATATGCAAGTAAACCAGGAACAATGTGCATGGTAGTTACCAGGTACTAGAGGCTTAAACTGTTGCAAACTGGCTAACTAGCTAACTAAATAAAGTCAGACATATATGTATACAGGCAAAGCAGTATATACACATGGAAAGGATATAGTTCTTTAATCCCTGTAACGGGCAGGTGGGGTTCCTTTGGTACTTCGCTCTGAACGCCTCAGCACTTGAGTTTCTTCAGAATCCGGAACGTGGTAATGAGGTAGTTCTTCTGATGCTGGTACAGGAGTAGCAATTGAAGCAGGAACTTGAGCTGGAACTTGTACAGGAACTTGAACAGGAACTGGTACCCATTGATAACAGCCTGGAATTATGAATGGAGAGTTCTGAATTGATTCTTCCACAGAGGACTGTCTTGGTGGTGTCTCAGTTACAGGAGCTGGTGTGTAGACTGGCATGACTGGTTGTGAAGGAGAAGACATAACCATAAGGTCTTCCTTAGTACAGAGTTTCATGCGATTCCTGTGAACTGTTTGAGGAGCCATTCCGGGCTTCTTGACCTCATAGACATCTGAATCAGGGTATGGGATACCTGTAACAGTGTAGGGTTCTTGTTCCCAGAGTGAATCGAGTTTGTCAGAGCGGTGGTATTTACGTAACCATACTTTATCTCCCACATGCAGTGGCGTAGCATTGGCTCTCTGGTTATAACACTCTTCTTGCCTACGATGAGCTTCGTTCATTCTGTGATCAACTACCTCTCTAGCTTCATGGATGCGACGTTGATGTTCAGAAACCCAGTCGGTCTTTGGCAAGGGATTAATCACATCAGGAACTTGAATTCCTAAAGCTCGATCCTTAGGCAGCTGACCTTGGCGACCAAACATAAGATAGTATGGCGAGTAGCCTGTCGAACAATGAGTGGTGTTGTTGTAAATCTCCACTAGTTCATCCAGTAGTTGTGGCCATTCTGCCTGTTTGGTTACTGATGCCGTTCTCAGCATGTTAATAAACACTTGATTTATCTTCTCACAAAGTCCATTCCCTTGTGGATGGTAAGCTGTTGTACGTAGCTTCTTACACTCATGGAATTGGCAGAGCTCTTGGAAGAGTTGTGACTCAAAGGCAGGTCCACGATCTGTTAGGACTGCTTCAGGGCAACCATAATGTCTCACGTACTCACGATAAAATACAGCAGCTGTAGTACGAGCAGTAATATCCTTCACTGGAACGACTACGACCCACTTAGAGTAGTGGTCCACCATTGTGAGAGCATAGGTATATCCTGAACGAGTAGGTGCCAATTTCACATGATCCAGAGCAACTAGCTCATTTGGTCTGTGAGAGTTGATTGGATGCAATGGCGCTCTAGCCTTTTTCTTTCCGGCTTTAGTCAGGTTGCAAGCTGGGCATTCGCTGCACCAATTTTCAATATCTGCTCGCATTCCGATCCAGTAGAAGCGCTGGCGTATGGTAGCTTCAGTTTTATGTACGCCAAAATGTCCCGATTGGTCATGGTAAGCGTCAAGCACAATTTTTGCATCTCTTCTGGGGATGAGAATTTGGTGTATTCTCTCTCCTGAAACAGGATCCAAGGTATTACGTATGATGAGGCCTTTTTGAATGAAGAGCCTTTTCCGCTGTCTCCATAGGCGTTTGAGTTCAGTATCTGGATACTGTCTTCTGAGTCTGACAGGTGTTCTTCTAGAAGTTAAGAAATCATAGATCTCACCTAAAACTCGAGATTCGTTCTGGAGAGTTTGCCATCTAGGTGGATCTTGAATTGGGTCAGGTTTTTGTTGAAGACCTTTATCAGTCTGTGTAGCAGCGATGACATTCTGCGTAGCAAACCTTTGATAGAAGGGAGGCATCTCAACATCTTCCCACATGTCTTCTTCATCAGGAGGTTCTTCTCCTATGGGCAAACGGGATAATACATCTGCATTGATGTTGGTTTTACCGCTGCGGTACTTGATGTCAAAGCAGTAATTTGCCAATCTGGAAGCCCATCTCTGTTCAAGTGCACCTAGCCGTGCAGTATTAAGGTGAGCGAGAGGATTGTTGTCCGTGTAAACGGTGAATGGTGTGGCTGCGAGGTAATCTTTGAACTTCTCGGTAACGGCCCACACAAGAGCTAGCAGCTCTAACTTGAACGAACTGTAATTGTTATCGTTCTTCTCGGCACCTCTCAAACTTCGGCTGGCATAAGCGATGACTCTCTCTTTGTTGTCTTGGACTTGTGACAATACAGCTCCTAAGCCTTGATAGCTGGCATCCGTGTAGAGACGGAAAGGATGGCTGTAGTCAGGATACGCTAGAATTGGAGGAGAAGTCAACAGGTCTTTCAATTTCTGGAATGCAGTCTCTTGCCTCTCAGACCAATCAATTGGAAATCTTCTGTTATAGTTTTCTCTAGGACAACCACGTAGAAGTTCTGTCAGTGGTTCTGCTACCTTGGCAAAGTTAGGTATAAAACGGCGGTAGTAGCCTGCAAATCCTAGGAAACTTCTGACTTCCTTCACAGTTCTTGGGGTGTCCCAATTTTTCACGGCAGAAATCTTTTCTGGATCAGGCTGGATTCCTTCAGCACTGACGACATGACCCAAGTAACTGACCCTTGGCTTCAGAAGGTAACATTTTGATGGCTTGATCTTCAGACCATGCTCAATGAGCACTTGGAACACTTCTGCAAGATGGTTTAAGTGATCTTCATATGTACGAGAGTACACAATGACATCGTCAAGATACAACAGGACGCTCTGGAAATTAATGTGGCCAAGACATCTTTCCATTAGTCTCTGGAATGTTGCGGGGGCGTTGCACAACCCGAACGGCATGCCATTGAACTCGTAGAGTCCCATTGGAGTAGTGAAAGCTGTCTTCTCTCTATCTTCAGGAGCCATGGGTACTTGCCAGTAACCGCTGGTTAGGTCGAGAGTTGAGAAGTATGCAGCTGAGCCAAGAGCAGTGATGGATTCTTCAATCCTTGGAAGAGGATAGGCATCTTTGTGGGTGACATTGTTCAGTTTTCTGTAGTCAACGCAGAATCTGATGTTACCATCCTTCTTCTTCACTAAGACGATGGGTGCAGCCCAAGGACTTTGGCTTTCTTGAATGACTTTGGTGTCTTTCATCTCCTTAATCAGCTTCTTTACTTGCTGGTAGTTTGCAGGAGGTATGGGACGGTGTCTTTCCTTGATAGGAGGATGATCACCTGTGTTGATCTTGTGTTGGATCAAATTAGTCTTCCCAAAGTCTAGAGCGTGCTTGCTGAAAGCTTCACTGTGTCGCTTAGCAACTTTAACGACACCATTTATGTCTTCAATAGGTGTGTTGGCATCTCCAACATTGAGTTCATTGTACCAGAAGGTAGTTGGTTTGTGGTTACCTTTGGGAGTGGCTTTAACTGACTTTTGGTGAGCAAGCGTCTCTTCATCCAGGATGTCTTCTGGATCCAGGTGGTACAGTTGAGCAACTGAATTGAATTTGTACAAGTCTACAGGTGCATCACTCAGGTTGACTAGTCGTACTGGTACTCTACCGTTTGAGACGGTGACAATACTTCTGGCAGCTTTTACCAGTGGCTGTCCTTCAATCTGGATGGGATCAAGAAAAGCTTCATAATCTGAATTATCTATACCTGGACGAGCTCGACACCAGACTAGTGTTTCGCTGTTCGGACTTAAGGTAACTGGTCTTACATCCTGGATACGGACTCGGCAAATTTCACCTTTATGGTTTGAGAACTTCTGCTGGGCACAGAGCACTTTAATGGTCCGCTGAACAGCTTGTCTGTAATGGGAAGAAGCAGAAGGGAGAGAGGCATGCAAGGCAGCTAGCAATTCAGTAAATACATGGCGGATAACATTCATGCCTAGCACTACTGCTGTTGTCTCTCCCTGAGCCTCAGTAACAATTACACCTTGACCTGGTAACTGACGATCACCAATACGGATGGTGGGTTCCCAGTAGCCTAGCTGGGAAATAGGTTGACCATTACTTGCTATTAAACGTAACTTGGCTTTACCCACAGGATTAAGTATGTCAGAGTCCCAATACTTTTCAAAGGCTTGTCGCTCAATGGTGGTGACTTGTGAACCAGTGTCCACTAACGCTTCTAATGGTACACCATCAATACAAATAGTTATGTACGGGCACTTCGAGATGAACTTGGAAATCCATTGCGATTGTCCCTCTGGGCCCTTGGATTCACTACCCGAGGGGCGGCCCTTGGCCTCGGGAGTGGCCCGTTTAACTGGTAGCATTGGTATTTGTAATGCCCAGGACGTTCACAGTAAGTACAATAAGGAGGTTCATGTCGTGGAGACCTTTCAGGAGGGGGCCTATCAGGTCTTGGCCGGTTAGAACGGGGTTCTGGAGACAATGTCCTGGATAAAGATGACTCACGGGATGAGGGCTGACCCTTTAACTCTTTTAAAGCTTGACACAGAGAGTCAACAACCTGGGCAAGTACATCAGTAGTAGTAGGGGTAGTAACAGGGGTAGATTGGACAGTCTGAGTAGCCTGCATAGGCAGAACAGGAGGCAGTGGGGATGCAGTAGAAATTCCACCAGCCAGGTCTGGAGAATAAGTGGCAGAAGTATAACAAGGTGAGTCAGTTCCCACTACACGCAGGGCCAAAGTTTTAAAGTCTAGAAAGGACATGTTTGGGTTCTGAGCTGCTAGCATGCGGAGTTGGCTCTGTATTAGTCTGGAATCAACACCTTCTATAAATCTATCAGTGATCATGCTCTCAGCAGCAACAGGGTCGAGGGTGTCTACTTGGCACAAAGATCTGTATGCAGACTGCAGAGCTAAGGCATATTCTCTCAGGTTTTCCCCAGGTCTCTGACGTCTGCCATAAAATTTAAGACGAACCTCAGTTGGTGATTGGACTTCAAATTCTTTCCTGAGACGAGTGAGAATCTGGTCAACGCTGGTCTTTTCTGTAGATGGCCAGGAACGGACTTCCTCTGCAGCAGGACCATCAAGTTGACCTAGGAGAAGCTGAACCTGCTGATTGGGAGAAAGTGACACAAGTTCAAGGGTACGCAATATCTTTTCTTTAAATGCACCAAGGGTATGAGGATCCCCTCGGTAACTTGGGAGATTAGAGGTTCCTATGAAGAAAGGCATTCCTGTTGCTATAACAGGGGCTGGAACTGGTGCAGCAGCTGTAACTGGAGGTGCAGGGACACTGGCAGATGATGATGCAGAACTGCTAGTGCCAGCCTGGTCACTTTGAGAAGAGGTAGACATTTTTCACAAAAATGAGTGTACTGTCTCTTTAAGAAAAATATGGCTGCTGTTGCTTTAAGAAAAATTATTTATGCAAAAACACAGTCTCTGAATATACAACTTTCTTTCCTTTATGTAACACTGGTGAAAATGAAGAGCTGCACTTATCTGTATAGCTGGGATGACAGATGCTGTGCTCACTGCAGCAATGAGTAGGAAATGCAGACACAAACAGACTGAAGAAAATAACTGGGGCAGCACACTGAATGATAAGAGAACAGGAGAGATGAGCAATGCAGCAGTGGTGATAGTGCTGAGGGTCTGGTACTCTGTGCAAGATGGCAGTGCCTAGCAACTCTATCAGGTGCAGCTAAGAAATCCTTCCCCTCTAGCACAAGGACAATACAGAATCCTTCCACTTTGCAGAGATGAAGAGAGGAGGAGCTGAACACACTGCAGGTGGGCGGAGCTACAGTGCCCAGAAGTTGGAGGGACACAGTTAACCTCTTGTATGCTCTTCTGGTAGCAGCATAATGTACAATGGCAGTAGATGATCACACACTAACACAGCAGCACAATCCTTTGCTCCACACAAGTGTAGGTAACTCTTGCAGTCCACAATAGAAGAAGCTTGCAATTCACACCACACAGATTCAAAGCGATAGTCTCTCATTCAAGGGGACAGCACCCTCACTTTATCAGAAGTACTATTAATGACTTTATGGGACTTGTAGTTCCACAGCAATACAAGGAAAGTCTCTTTATACGGCACATAGATTCATCCTGTTCGTGACGCCAAACTTATGTGGTGGCCTGGGGTTGTTAGGTGTTGCTGGCCCTTTAAGGTGTCACGTGGTTGGCAGTTCACTATGGCCGAGGGAGGTAATGGGCCCAATCCCAGGTGGCATCCACATATGTGTGTGTCCCGATTACCCGCCCCCACGTAGGTACCTGTAGCAATGAGTACTCCAGACGCCCAGTCTCGGGGGTAACCGTTGCTCTTTATTGGCAGGACACAGGAAATCCAGATCACAGTAGTGGTAAATGATGAAGCTGGTGGTGAGTGGTCTTCTGAAGCAGGTGAATGGAGTTTTACAGAGGCCTTGAATAACTGAGTAGTAATAAATGCACTTGCTTGACTTGAATACCTGCATCCCATGACTGGAGTCCCTATTAGACAGGGTACGTGCTTGTAGAGAATGCGTAGAAAACTTTGGCGCTGCTGGCGGGATGACCCTCAATTTCCAAGACAGCTTGCTATGGGCTATTTTATATAATAGTATTGTCCCACAGACTGTAGAGAGAAGGCACGTATATAATCCCTGCTAACTTGGGTGAACAGGTGATAAACAGGCTGGAAGATATGCGGAATACTTGCTTTAGGCTTTCTTAGTAAAGGATAAGGCCTGTGACTGACTGACTGGACTGACACTGAAGTGTGTCTGCTCTCTTCACACACCGAAGTGTGTCTTCCCAAAACTACAGGGTTACAGACCCTCTATCCAGAGGGCTGCTCCTGGAATTCCTCCTCCAGAGCAATCAAGGGGCTTGAGTGGCTCTAGGAGGTCACATGATTCATTAGACTCACTCCCACAGCTTAACCATGTGGATGATGATGATGAGATGTACAGTAATACACAGGGAAAATGTTAACATTAGTGTGAATGAAACAAGTAATTAGCTTTCTGACCAAAAGATGGTGCTATGCTAGACAATACACATACACATGGAAATAAAATGGAGAATGTGATACTACCACATTAGGCTTAGGGCCTATACCTTCACATGTGCTCAGGGAATACACAAAAGACTAGGTAAGAGAATACATATATGAAAGATCATGGGTTTAAGGTATGTAAGTGACCAAACATATAGTGACAGACTTCCAGATGCTGACTGGATTAGTCCAGGTCACTACACAGGCACACTTTGTAGACTGTTCTCATGAAGAGTCTCTTTGTATGTAATGTTATTTTGGGTCTGCAGACAAACCGTCTGGTCCCCGGACCAGAATACAAGGTTGTAAGCTAGAGCGCTGATGTGGATAAAAGGGCGGGAGTGGAGAACTTTACAACTGTATTATACTAAAGCTATAGAAGTTATGAAAAAAAAAAGACTTAGATCATTTGATTTATTTTTTTAAGAAGAACTATATTAAAGCAGTGGAAGGTGAAGGAAGAATGAGTGGAGAGAGTTGCTGAAAAAGTATCCTACCTTGCTCAGAAAAGTGCCCCAGCCTGACATGTGCTGGGACATGTTTGTAATGTATATATTAGCAGTGTGTTTTATAGTATAGATTTGTATTTATTTTTATTGGGACGGAAAATAGTTATTTACAGTTGGCTGTTGTTTGTGAAGCTGTGATGCAGATGTGTGAGTTGGTGAGGCAAGTTTATTGCAATTAGGCTGAGAAAAAAAACATATCCTCCAATGTGAGGACAATGGTCTACAGAAAAAGGTCAGAATGAAGTCCAAAGCAGAGCCTACAATAATTATAAACATACATACCTCCCAACATTTCAAATGGCCAAAGAGGGACACTTGTGTTTTAGGTGGTGTTTATGGGGGCGTGGCTGGTGGGCGGGGCATTACCTAGAATTTTTAGGCTATTTCATGACCTATTGGCTCCTCTTTATGAAACTGAATAAAGTATTTATAGCAATATTATAGTATTTTATTTACACAGATTAAGTTATAAATACATATATTAAAGATTAACTACACATTTATGTGAGTTTTATTGCTGTGGAGCTATGTAATACACACTGCTTATTCTGATCTCCTGAAAAGAGGGACAAAAGGGTAGAAAAGAGGGACAGAGGGATTTGCTTCTCAAAGAGGGACTGTCCCTCCTAAAGAGGGACACTTGGAAGGTATGAACATAGTAGAAATGTTTAAGTGTAAAAGCTCATTTATATCTGAGATAAAATAAAAAGAACCTGCATGTCTCCCATTGGAATTTTTCTTTTGGTAAATGGAGTGTTTCTGGTCAATTTTTTGAAACTGAGATATTTTGATTAATCATTTGAATGCCAGAGGAGTAAGTAGTGCAGTGGGAAGCCCTCTGGCACTGAAAGGGCTAATGTCCCTGTGCAGTATGGAGAAAATCCACCGAAGCATTGAAGATCAGTGAAAGGTTACAGTGGTAGGGAATGTGGCTTTGCAAGGACCGGACATTTGGGGACCTGTGCAATTCCACCTGTGGGTCTGCCACCTGGACTGTACCCTGCCACAGTATATTGATGTTTGCCTCACCTGAGGTGCTGTGCAGTGCCAGGGAAATTCACTCCACCTCATACTTCAGCTCATTCTGTGTACCTCCGATGCTGGGTATGAGGTGCTGTGCAATGCAAGGAAGCCTCGAGAGATGGACGGAACAGGGTGAGTGTGTGGGCATATTGAGGGCGGTGTGGAAATGAGTGGAGAAAGTTAGGAATTTTTGTTTTTGTTGTATACCTGCATTGTTGTGAGGAGATGTGTGATTTCTTGGAGAGGTGAGAGTCGGCATGTTTTCTTTTGTTCAGGAGGATGTTAAGGGCGGGCTAACTCCTTGCAGAGATTTTGACTTGAGTGGTCATTGGGTCTTCAGATGTCTGGCCACTCCTGTAAAATTCAAGCCCCCTGTATCTCCAGTACTGGCAGAATGGAGGAGATTTGTATATCTCCTCCATACTGCCACTCCTAGGTGTGTGTGTGCCAGGCATGCAGGTCTGTCTTGAATGTTAGAAAGATATCTGATACATTGGGAAGAATTGTGTTTGAGACCACTTGCCAACATTAAATTGGGTTAAAATGTTAATTTAAAGTGGACCTCTTACCTACACAACTTTTAGTTGTTTTTTTTTAATGTACCATATTTGCTTGACTATAAGTCAAAGGAATTCAGATCTACAAAATACCTTGCCTTGTATTCAAGGTCTCCTAATATTCAGTTAGCAGTTGTGTTAGATAAACTCATTCCACCCAGGTCTGGCTTAGTAGTGTCCTTCCAGGTGACTGTGAATGGCACTACCATAAACCCAGTATCAGAAGTATGGTGCCTAGGGGTGATAATTGACATGACTCTCTCATTCTCTCCTCATATTAACGCCATTGCTAAATCTTGCTGCTTTCTCT
The DNA here is from genome assembly GCA_037306005.1 of Rhinophrynus dorsalis. NCBI lineage: Eukaryota > Metazoa > Chordata > Amphibia > Anura > Rhinophrynidae > Rhinophrynus > Rhinophrynus dorsalis. Next base: position 564,339,838 of record CM074719.1, on the reverse strand, counting down.
TGTGTAATATTGCTAAAATCCGTCCCATCCATGTTCCTCCAAAATTCTTACACAAGCACTCATCACTTTCCGCATGGACTACTGTAACCTTCTTCTCTCTGGCCTTCCTGCCTCCTAGCTCCATCCTCTTCATTCCATACAGAATGCTGCAGCACAAATTATCCTGTTATCACCTAGGTTTGTCCCTGCCCCCCCTCCTCAAATCTCTCCAATGGCTGTCTATTAAACTCCAGATCTCTTACAAAATTCTACGTCTCTCATTCAAAACTCTTCTCTCCTCTACTCCTTCCTACATTTCCACTGTGATCTCCCTCTATACCCCATCCTGCCACTCACAATCAGCCAATGACAATATTCTCTCAGCTCCTTTTGTGTCTGCAGTGTTGTATCAAAACTTTTTCTCTCATTGCTCTTTATTTTGGAATGCTCTACCTCCCACTCTGCACCACTGCGCTGGCCATCAAGCCACGATCGAAACGACACTTGCTTAAGAAAACTTAAACATGCTACAGGGCACTGACTTTGTACAACTTAGGCTCTTTATAAATTATTTACTTTATGTCCTCAATCCTAACCAGAATTCTGGCACTGTATTCAGCACCCTTGCATACTCTGTATGTCTCCCATTACCACTTTAGACTGTAAGCATTCAGGCAGGAACCTCACTTCCAGTGTTTCACTTTGCAAAGCACTTGTAACCCTGTATTGTCAAAACCCTTAAATTGTAAAGTGCTGCGTACACTTGTTGTGCTATATCAATAAACTTATTCATTCATTCAAGGCAGCAAACACTGACAGGATCATGTTCCCATATGTTACAAACCAAGCTGATGCCATCAATCAGTCTGTGGCTCATGCAATGCCTGATGCACCTGAAATTTCATGGTTCCTCTGTTGCTACAGCAGTCTATGGACAGCTCTTGTCAATGACAATAATCCTCCATAGCTTTATTCTCTGACGTGTCTGATAAAGCCTGTATGATTAATCTCTCATGTGTTCAGGGGATCACCCCTCTCCACCTAACAATTTCCACCAGAGGGGTAGAATAAATTAATAGACAAAATAAGAGTTCAGCTCCTCCACTTTGGGAGGATTTGGAAAGCTGATCAGTGCTTTTTAAATTAATCCAAAGTTTTAGACTTTGTATCTGTCCCCTAGGGTACAGATGGGTTGCTCCAGAATTGCTCTAATACTTATTTGCGCATCCGCCTCATTGAGTACCATTCAATTTACATGGTTTACCCTGAATGAACCCGCTGCTGAGAGATGATTTTTTTAAACAGTCACAGGGGTTCTGTTGCTAAAGCGGTCTATGTACAGCTGTCATTGACAATAATGCTCCTTAGGCTGTTGCAGCAGGTGCACTACTGTAAACCTTCAGGCCATTGAAGTATTGCACCCAACCAATGCACATTTGAGCTGGAATAACATTTGAATAAAATATTGATCAGTAACGGAAGTAACCTTGTTTTAAGTTTTGTAATATTTATTTATTTCTGTAAATACATGAGACTATCCGTTTAAGTGTGGATTAGATCTGACCGAGCTACTGCAGAACTGCAATTACTGTAATAAAACACACACTGTAAAGAATGTGAGTGTTACAGTATAGAAAAGCCTGCCCCTACAGCATACAGGGCACCCAGTGCTGCAGAGATTGTTATATTGATTGATATAATTGTTGAATTATATGTGCTTTCACAGTCCTTGATAGAAAGCTTCCTAAGAAGAGAAATTCAAATCTCTCAGTGTCAGGGACATACAATTTTAAAACAAATAGGTGAAGGTGAAAAAGAAATAAAATAAAAAGTATTGACAATTGACTGTACATAGTATGCACTTGCAGAATATGTAGTCAAAAACAAGGCTATCATGTTAACTTGTTTCCTGTTATACGGGATGTATTTGATGATGTAACATTGATAAAATAGATATTATTTCAAGGAGTGCTTACCACTGAAGGTGGAATCTGTTGATTAAGGATTTTAAAGCGCTTGCACTGTCGCACTGTTATCTCTGGCACCTATACGCCCTTCCACTCACCCACAGGTGAGTCATGTGGCGTGAAAAGCTGATAACAGTACATGTTTGTTTATGGCTTAATGCTGAACTCTGCTATCAATGTAACCTGTGTAGGCTGGAGTGTATCATGCCCTGGGATATACGCACTTACAGTATACATGCACAAACCATAAACGGGATTAAGGAAATGTTTTGTATCTCAAAACATAGAAATGGTTACCAAGAAATTCAAGTTCCAATGAATTCATGTGTAACCCATTAATCAAGAACTAACATTTCCTACTAATAACCCCCTGCTCGGCTTACAATGGCCAGAAAATCCTAATGGCTCCCAGGAATTTTGTCCTTGTGCCTTTGTTCAAGAGATAAAATATTCTTCAGTCAGTGGATGTCATGTCTGTGGAAGAAGAGAATGTAGTTGTTGGCAGTTTTCTCAAAATGAGCCTAACCTAATGGAGAGGCGATCAATGCCAGGAGGGCATCAGAAGGGGTCCCAATGTACCCTGCGAGGTCTGATTTTATTTAAACTAAATTAGCATATTTTTTAAAATAAAAGCAAAAGTTATGCAGCAGCGTATGTTGGCTATTAACCTTTTGAGTGTCAGAAGGGTACGCAAACACATTGCAAAGCACTGGCACTCCAAGGGTTAACTGTGTGGGGGCAGCATATGTTGAATATTGCTGGGGGGGGTGCAGTATGTCAGAGTTATAGATTGTGTGGCAACATGTCGGATTAATATGGCACTATATGTCGAATTTTACTTGGGGGAGCAGCATGTCAGAGTTGTATATCATGGGGCAACATGGGGAACATCGCCACATACACTGCCTGGCACCCCCATCCTTCTTCCCTTGCCTAGGCAGTGCCCCTGGGGATTTATGACTATCAGTGGGCAAGGGAAAAGGCTGGGGAGGGTCAGACAGTGTATCTGTGGCTACCAGTGGGCAAAGGAACAAGTCTTGTACACAACATGTATCATATATGATACAGAGCTAGGGGATAATTGTGTAGTATCTGGTGTTCTTTTATTTTAATAGTGTTGAGCGAGCATGCTCGGCCGATGCTCGGATCGGCTCGAGCATCGCTCTGCTCGGCACATGGCGGTACTCGTACGAGTACCGCATGTGCTCGCCCGCCATGTTCGGGTCTCCTCCCCGCACGTTTTGCGGCTGCTGCGCAGCCAATAAACGTGCAGGGAGGCTCTGACATCGGTGTAATGCCAGCAGCCATGTTGGCTGCTGGCATTACACTGATTGGCTGGCCAGAACCCGTGGTCGGGTGCTGTATAGCACCTGACCAGCGAGTTCGGCTCAGTCTTAGCCAGGGAGAGCTGAGGATAGGAAGGGAAAGTCAGTGAAGGGAGGAAAAAAAGCAAAATTGTTAAAAAAAAAGAACCAAAAGTCCTTTTTAGGACTACTGTGTGTGGGGGCAGCAGGTTATTTTGTGTGGGGGGAAAAAAAAAAAAAAAAAAAAAAATATATTCTTTTTAGTGTGCAAAGTTGCAGATTAGAGCACATTCTGTTTAGTGTGCACAGTTGCAGATTAGAGCACATTCTGTTTAGTGTGCAAAGTTGCAGATTAGAGCACATTCTGTTTAGTGTGCAAAGTTGCAGATTAGAGCACATTCTGTTTAGTGTGCAAAGTTGCAGATTAGAGCACATTCTGTTAAGTCTTCAAACTAAAATATCAAAGTCACATATTCCATTCAGTGTGCGTCGCCGCAGTTTAGCAGCACATTCTGTGTACTGTGCAGAGTTGCAGAATAGGAAGAAATACTGTTAAGTCTTCAAACTAAAATATCAAAGTCACATATTCCATTCAGTTTGCTTCGCCGCAGTTTAGCAGCACATTCTGTGTACTGTGCAGAGTTGCAGAATAGGAAGAAATACTGTTAAGTCTTCAAACTAAAATATCAAAGTCACATATTCCATTCAGTGTGCGTCGCCGCAGTTTAGCAGCACATTCTGTGTACTGTGCAGAGTTGCAGAATAGGAAGAAATACTGTTAAGTCTTCAAACTAAAATATCAAAGTCACATATTCCATTCAGTTTGCTTCGCCGCAGTTTAGCAGCACATTCTGTGTACTGTGCAGAGTTGCAGAATAGGAAGAAATACTGTTACGTTTTCAAACTCAAATATCAAAGTCACATATTCCATTCTGTGTGTGTCACCGCCGTTTAGCAGCCTATTCTGTGTACTCTGCACAGTTGCAGAATAGGAAGAAATACTGTTAAGTTTTCAAACTCAAATATCAAAGTCACATATTCCATTCAGTGTGTGTCACCGCCGTTTAGCAGCCTATTCTGTGTACTCTGCACAGTTGCAGAATAGGAAGAAATACTGTTAAGTTTTCAAACTCAAATATTAAAGTCACATATTCCATTCAGTGTGTGTCACCGCCGTTTAGCAGCCTATTCTGTGTACTCTGCACAGTTGCAGAATAGGAAGAAATACTGTTAAGTTTTCAAACTCAAATATTAAAGTCACATATTCCATTCTGTGTGTGTCACCGCCGTTTAGCAGCCTATTCTGTGTACTCTGCACAGTTGCAGAATAGGAAGAAATACTGTTAAGTTTTCAAACTCAAATATTAAAGTCACATATTCCATTCAGTGTGTGTCACCGCCGTTTAGCAGCCTATTCTGTGTACTCTGCACAGTTGCAGAATAGGAAGAAATACTGTTAAGTTTTCAAACTCAAATATTAAAGTCACATATTCCATTCTGTGTGTGTCACCGCCGTTTAGCAGCCTATTCTGTGTACTCTGCACAGTTGCAGAATAGTAAGAAATACTGTTAAGTTTTCAAACTCAAATATTAAAGTCACATATTCCATTCAGTGTGTGTCACCGCCGTTTAGCAGCCTATTCTGTGTACTCTGCACAGTTGCAGAATAGGAAGAAATACTGTTAAGTTTTCAAACTCAAATATTAAAGTCACATATTCCATTCTGTGTGTGTCACCGCCGTTTAGCAGCCTATTCTGTGTACTCTGCACAGTTGCAGAATAGGAAGAAATACTGTTAAGTTTTCAAACTCAAATATTAAAGTCACATATTCCATTCTGTGTGTGTCACCGCCGCTTAGCAGCCTATTCTGTGTACTCTGCACAGTTGCAGAATAGGAAGAAATACTGTTAAGTTTTCAAACTCAAATATCAAAGTCACATATTCCATTCTGTGTGTGTCACCGCCGTTTAGCAGCCTATTCTGTGTACTCTGCACAGTTGCAGAATAGGAAGAAATACTGTTAAGTTTTCAAACTCAAATATTAAAGTCACATATTCCATTCTGTGTGTGTCACCGCCGTTTAGCAGCCTATTCTGTGTACTCTGCACAGTTGCAGAATAGGAAGAAATACTGTTAAGTTTTCAAACTCAAATATTAAAGTCACATATTCCATTCAGTGTGTGTCACCGCCGTTTAGCAGCCTATTCTGTGTACTCTGCACAGTTGCAGAATAGGAAGAAATACTGTTAAGTTTTCAAACTCAAATATTAAAGTCACATATTCCATTCTGTGTGTGTCACCGCCGTTTAGCAGCCTATTCTGTGTACTCTGCACAGTTGCAGAATAGGAAGAAATACTGTTAAGTTTTCAAACTCAAATATTAAAGTCACATATTCCATTCTGTGTGTGTCACCGCCGTTTAGCAGCCTATTCTGTGTACTCTGCACAGTTGCAGAATAGGAAGAAATACTGTTAAGTTTTCAAACTCAAATATTAAAGTCACATATTCCGTGTAAGATGAAGAAGGCGGGTAAAAAGGGACGGGGAAGTGGACGTGATCCTGATAGTTCAGGGCGCGGGTCAGGACGCGGAGAAACTGTGCCTGGTGCCAGAGCACAAGAAAGAAAGACATCCACCATACCTAGCTTCATGTCTCATTTCACAGGGCATCGCAGGACATCACTCTCGAGGTCCGACCACTGCGAACAGGTGGTCGGTTGGATGTCAGCTGATACTGCTTCCAGTCGGTTAAGCACCACCCTGTCTTCCACCAAGTCCACTCTCAGTAGCCAAGAGTCTGGTCAACATAATCCTCACTCTGATCATCCTTCCTCCCACCATACACGGTCTGGTCAAAGAAGTGATCCCACACTGGGATATAGTGAGGAGCTCGTCTCATCACCAATCCTTCATTTGACCCTCTCTCCAAGCACGCTTGCAGAGGAACATGACATCTTGTGCCCTGATTCACAACCTCTAGAGGGTACCCAATCACAAGAAGATGACAGATGTGAACGGCATTTAAGGTCAAAGGAAGTAGTGGATGATGATGATGATGATGAGACACAGTTGCCATTAAATCAACCACTTTTTCCGTCTCAAGACCTTGTTGAGGAGAATGTTATACAGTTGTCAATGACTGAGTATGTGGTGGGATCAAGACATGAGGAGGATGATCAGAGTGAGGAAGTGGAGGAGGACTTGGTGGACGATGAGGTGACTGACCCCACCTGGGAAGGTGTAGAGCCGAGCGATGACAGCAGTCCTGAGGGTGAGCCATCTGCAGCACCGCAACAGGCTGGAAGAGGCAGTGGTGTGGCTACAGAAAGAAGGCGGACCGCACCAAACCGGCCCGCAAATGTTCCACGGAGCACCCCCTTGCGTAAATCTACCTTGCCAAAGGGTAGGTGTTCCGCGGTATGGCGTTTTTTTAAGGAAAGTGCGGACGACAAAAGAATTGTAGTTTGCAACCTGTGCCACACCAGAATGAGCCGAGGCATGAACACTAGAAACCTCACCACCACCAGCATGATCCGACACATGGCATCCAAGCACCGTAGTAAGTGGGAGGAACGCCTGGATCGCCCATCTGTGTCTGCAGGCCACACCACTGCCTCCTCTTCCCCTGTTTTCGGTGCCGGCCAATCGCCTGTCGAAGGCGCAGGCCCGCATACCTCCCGCCCTGCACCTGTACCATCTGAAGCACCATCAGCGACCACATCCACTTCCCTGTCCCAGCACAGCGTCCAAATGTCGTTACCCCAGGCATTTGAGCGCAAGAGAAAATACCCAGCCACCCACCCACAGGCCATAGCACTAACCTCACACCTTTCCAAATTACTGGCCATCGAAATGCTGCCATTTAGGCTTGTGGACACTGAGTCCTTCCGCAGCCTGATGGCAGCAGCTGTCCCTCGGTACGCGGTCCCCAGCCGCCACTACTTTTCCCGGTGTGCCATCCCCGCATTACACCACCATGTGTCCCGTAACATCACCCGTGCCCTGACCAACGCAGTTACTGGGAAGGTCCACTTAACGACTGACACATGGACAAGTGCTTGTGGCCAGGGACGCTACATTTCCCTGACGGCACACTGGGTTAATGTCGTGGAGGCTGGGAGCGACTCGGACCCTGGGATGGCACGGGTGCTACCCACGCCGAGGATTGCGGGCCCTACCTCCATCAGGGTTTCCACCAGCACCTACGTTATTGGCTCCTCCTCCTCCATTTCCACCTCCGAATTCTCTACACGCAGCGCCACTCCCCCATCAGCCAGTAGCTGGAAGCAGTGTAGCACTGCAGTGGGGAAGCGTCAACAGGCCGTGCTGAAGCTGATCTGCCTTGGGGACAAACAGCACACGGCCTCAGAGCTGTTGCAGGGGATTAGTCACCAGACCGAGCAATGGCTCTCGCCACTCAACCTGCAACCAGGCATGGTTGTGTGTGATAATGGGCGTAACTTGGTGGCGGCTTTGGAGCTCGGCAAGCTCACACACGTACCATGCCTAGCGCATGTATTTAATTTAGTGGTTCAGCGATTTCTAAAAACCTACCCCAATGTGCATGATCTCTTGACCAAGGTGCGCCGCGTGTGTGCACATTTCCGTAAGTCATCTACAGCTTCGGCCGGCCTGTTGAAGCTGCAGCAGCGCTTACAATTGCCAGCTCACCGGCTGCTGTGTGACGTGAGCACGCGCTGGAACTCCACCTTCCACATGTTGGCCCGGCTTATTGAGCAGCAGAGGGCAGTAGTGGAGTACCAGCTGTTACACGGTCGTCGCCTCTCCGTTCAACTTCCTGTAATCAGAAGTGAGGAGTGGGAATGGATGTCAGACCTCTGCGAGGTTTTACGCAATTTTGAGGAATCGACACAGATGGTGAGCGGCGATAACGCTATTATCAGTGTAACCATCCCACTTCTGTGTCTACTGAAACGCTCGCTGCTCACAATTAAAACCGACGCTTTGCATGTGGAAGAGGTGGAAATGGGGGAGGAAGAGCTTACACAAGGTGATAGCCAGAGCACCCTCACTTCGTCTTCTCAGCGACAATTGGAGGAGGCGGAGGCGGAGGAGGAGGAGGAGGAGGAAGACACGGTTGCCTCCGCTACAGAGGGTAGCCATGGAACTTTAGTTCCATCTCTTCAGCGTGGGTGGGCAGAAGAGGAGGAAGAGGATGAGGATATTGAGAGTCATCCTCCTGGTGAGGACAGCGAAATCTTGACTGTTGGTACTCTGGCACACATGGCTGACTTTATGTTAGGCTGCCTTTCCCGTGACCCACGCGTTGTACGCATTTTAGACAACACGGATTACTGGGTGTTCACCCTTCTGGACCCCCGCTACAAAGAGAATTTCTCATCTCTCATTCCTCCGGTGGAGTGGACAAGCAAAATGGTGCAATACCAGAAGGTTCTTGTTGAAAAATTGCTCCAAAATTTTCCATCTGACAACGCTGGCAGCAGAGTACGTGCTACCTTGGCCAACCGAGAAGGGGAGAAAAGGGGAGCACACAGCAGTTCCGACAAAGGCAGGGCAACACTCTCCAAGGCGTGGGACACCTTCATGACACCCCGCCAGCACCCTCACCCTGATGCGCAGCCTAGTGTCACAAGGAGGGAAAAGTTTTGGAAGATGGTGAAGGAGTACGTAGCAGACCGTGTCAGCATCCTCAATGATCCCTCTGTGCCTTACAACTACTGGGTGTCCAAGCTGGACACGTGGTATGAACTGTCACTCTACGCCTTGGAGGTGCTGGCCTGCCCTGCCGCCAGCGTTCTGTCTGAGCGGGTATTTAGTGCTGCTGGTGGCATCATAACAGATAAGCGTATCCGCCTTTCCACCGACAATGCTGATAGGTTGACACTTATAAAAATGAACAAGGCCTGGATTTCCCCTGACTTCTCCACTCCACTGGAGGAAAGCCCCGGGGGAACATAAACTCACTTTACATATATTATTTACAATGATGGGAATACTCTGTATTCCCATTCACCCCTTCCACCCAAAAAACGGGTATATGGTTGACTCTTAATCTTCTCATCCTCCTCCTCCTCTTCCATATGCCCTGTGCTATAATTTTTATATAGGGCCAGCTCACCAGCGGGCCCTGTGATATAATTTTTATATAGGGCCAGCTCACCAGCGGGCCCTGTTTGCCAATTTTTATATAGGTCAGCTCACCAGCGGGCCTTCTCATATAATGTTTTATTGGGTCAGCTCTCTAGCGGGCCCTCTCATATAATGTTTTATAGCGTCAGCTCACTAGCGGGCCTTCGCATATAATGTTTTATAGCGTCAGCTCACTAGCGGGCCTTCGCATATAATGTTTAGGATGGTCAGCTCTGCAGCAGACCCTCACCCATAATGTTTTAGATGGTCATCTCAGCGCACGTTTCCCTCTTAATCATGGCCTCAGTTCAATAAAATCAAGGAAATTTTTGGGAGAATTTGCCTCTGCGCACGTTTCCCTCTTAATCATGGCCTCACTTCAGAAAATCAAGGAAATTTTTGGGATAATTTACCTCTGCGCACGTTTCCCTCTTAATCATGGCCTCACTTCAGAAAATCAAGGAAATTTTTGGGAGAATTTGCAGATGATATACAAGTAAATATACAGCAAATATTGTTTGGTAACAATTTTTCGCCTAAAGTCGTTTTTATTTTCCTTTTTGTGTGTTTTATGGTCAGTCTGTAAAAATGGCGTACTACGGGCGAAAGATCGTTCCCAGCAGCGATGTTGGAGTCCAAGATGCATCCAGACATCCTCCCTATGCTGTCCCTGAACCATTTCTGTGGTGTTTCCATCCTTTTCTGCCCTTTTCCTATGGACCAGGCACCCTCCCCTCATCAGAGCAGGGGGTGCCTGGTGTAATGCTCGAGTCCTCCCATTGACTTCAATGGGGCTCGGGTGCTCGGCCGAGCACTCGAGTCTCAGGGGGTGCTCGGTCAGAGCACCCGAACACCCGAGCATTGGGGTGCTCGCTCATCACTATATTTTAACCCTTTGAGTGTGCACTCAAATGGATAAGGGAGTGATGCTGTCCATGGTGCTGAAAGTATTTTCTCCATTCCCCTAGTGACTAAGTGGGGCAAAGAGAATGCTCTTAAACTTCAGGTTTGCCATACTGATGATAATGTGTGAGGGAGATCATCCCTTCCACATTGACAACAGTTCACAACCCTCCATGCTTGCGATTGATTGAAGGCTGTTATTGCGTAGGAACCTACAGAGAGATCCCAACTTCACCATCCTCAGGTTGGCCAAGTTGAGACTGTGAACTCTGACAGCAGAGGCTGCTATTGGAGTTTAGTGAATATGTTAAAGTACCAAGTTAACATATCAACACACTCCCTTACATACAAAACTGTCTCATTATCCTGTACTTCCATATGGAAATTAGTCATATGATTCATTTCCATATGGAAATAGGCCATTGTCAATGTGATGAGTGAAAATTCATAAACTTGTCAGATGGATGTCAATGTTGGCAGATTTTTTGTCGGACTGATGGTGATGTGATGTCAAAGACACTTTAGTGAATACTGTCGTTGTGCCTTCAACACTGCTCAAACAGGATATTGACACTTTGAACCCTCTTCAAACTTTAGTGAATCTAGACCCAGGTGTTTTTTTAGCCCCACCCATGGTCACATCACATTCCTTACACGGCCCCATCCACAGACCCATCAACTATTTCTAGGCACAAAAAATACCCTTGGCCTAAAAAATGCAAGGACAAAAAAAAGAAGCTTTAAACTCTTGATGGCTAGAGAAATCTACATAGGCATTGCTTCATGATGAATTAGAGCTTTCTCTAGTATCCAAAGGATTAAATAATAGCCCGTGAAAAGGTATAAAATTGTTGAGATTGCTCTGGCCACACCCACAATTCTGACCAGAGGCGTAACTAGAAGCCTCCAGGCCCTGGTGCAAGAATTGCCCCCCTCGACCACATTGGCCCCTCTCAACCACATTGGCCCCCCCTCATTGACCCCCAATCTCCACAATGCCCCCATCTCTACATTAACCTGTGGTCCAGTGGCGTGGCAGGAGAGACCTCTAAGCAGGTTGATATCCTTCGCGGTCCTCTTCAGTAATGCAAAGCTCTGGGAGATGATGTCATCTCCCAGAGTTCTGCATTATTAGAGAGCCGGAGGAGATAGCAATGGTAATATTGCGGGCGCCAGGTGGGTGGGGGGGTCGCAGGGGGTAGCCGGGCCCCTGGAGTGACGCCACTGATTATGACTGAGGGATTCTCAGTGAACTGAACGGGATGGGTTCTCATCTCAAAGCCACTGTTTTTGGCTTGATCAGTTTTTTATCAGGCCTCCGAAAATGTGGCCAAAAATGGCCAGTTTACCTTTTCATATTGAAAGATTTTAGAACTTTCTCACCAAAGGGAGTAAAAGAAAAATCTGGCTAGGAGTATGTAATATTTTAATGGATTGAAACACTTTTCATTTTTCTTTACTGATAATGTCCCTTTAACCCATTGATTTGCAATGGGTGGGGTACCCTTTAACAATCAAATGGTTAAATCAATTGAATGAATGAATGAATGTGTTTATTTATATAGCGCACAAATATAGACAGATCTTTACAATCAGATTCATTTGTCCCTTAAGGTGAACTTGGTTTATCCCTGAATTTCGTGGCTCCTCTATTATACATAAGTCTCAGTGTACGCATCTGTGACGCACTGCGAGCTTTTGTGTTCAATGTTTATTTTCACAAAGATTTTTATATTTGAAAATGTCTCATTATAATTCTATGTGCAACTAAGACAGCTTTATAAAAAAATAATTTATGGTGGTAACAATTGTTAAATGAAAAGGCTAAGCTGAATTAACCTTTATGGTCTCTATGCGATTATAGAAATTATTGACGAAGCAAGATGATTACTCCTGTCAGCACATCTATTGAGTAAAACAAGAATACAGAGAGGCAAGTTTAGAACTGTGCAGTATGTCAAAAATGGGAAATTCCCGTTTCGCGTTTTCTGCTACATAAAAGCAGTACTGCCAGGAATTATTCTTAATAAGCCAGCATCTGTGTGGCATGTGAGAAAAAGGCTGCTTAGTCAAACCCACATATACATAAGTGACACTACACAGGGAATGGAAAATTTACTTCACATTGTCAAATTACTTGGACACTGACCACTACAAAATTGTAAGACTGTAAACATATCTTGATATGCTGAGTGTAAACAGTACTCTGATTCAGAATTCAAAGACACATTTAGAACATGGAAATAATTACACGGACATATGAAACGATTTTCTCGTGTCATTTCTTAGATGTTTACATCCAAGAAGTTAACCCCTTAAAGCTCTGTGACGTACATGTACGTCCCGAGGTGATGACCCTAAAGAACAAAGGACGTACATGTACGCCATGGAATTCCGGATCCCCGCTCGACTGCACGCCGTTCGGGGATCCTGGAATCAATTAAAAAAAAAATGTACCATGGGCGTTAAGTGCCGTCCGCTTCACTAAGGGGTTAATTATTATATCAGCAGTTTATATTTTATCAAAAGAAACTTAACACAGAGATGTCTGTTTGAACAACAGGGCAAACTGAGCCACTAGTGGAAGAGCCCCTTTCAGTCAATGACATACAGTAATTGCCACATAACACAATTTGGATGCATCTGGCTCTCCCTTTCCTTGATGATCTGGAGCAAACAATGCAGCCTGCTCACTGTGTAAAGCCAGCTGTGAACTGTGTGACGATGGGTGTGTGAAAATGTAGTATTATGTTAATACTATAGGTGTCTAATCATTGTATGAACCTCAGAGCGAGTACACAGCATTTCTTATGGGAAGCTCCTATAATTTGGCGGCTCACATATGTGGTGATTATTTAGCCCCTTGGATACTAACCCTAACATCCAAGTGGTTAACCCCTTAAAGGGACAGTAATGTCACACAAAAAAATGTCCATTTTTGTAAAGGTTAAAATATTAATCAATATGCTCCAAACCCTATCTCTCAAACCGCTATGGTTTGAGAGATATAGGGATTCAAAGATCCCCCTCCCTCCCCTTTCCCTGATGTCAGCTGTACAGCTGACAGCAGGAGAATTGAGTCGTACGACTTGAGGAGGCTCTGCAGCAGAGCAGAAATCGTGTTATTGCTGAAGAATTCATTAATTCGAAAGGTCTACAAAGTGTGCTTGCAAACCAGGCACACCTTTTAGACTTTTCCAATGAATTAATTCTTTAGAAATAAAGAGATTTCTGCTCTGCTGCAGAGCCGCCTGCTGGTCCCCGGACCGGGATCTCCTGCTGTCAGCTAGACACTGACATCAGGAGAAGGGGAGGGAGGGGGGATCTTTGAATCCCTATATCTCTCAAACCATAGTAGTTTGAGAGATAGGGTTTGGAGCATATTCATTAATATTTTAACCTCTACAAAACTGGACAGTTTTTTGGGACATTACTGTCCCTTTCACGACCATCCATACAGCACACAGTCAGCAGTTAAGGACCACTGGGTTGTTTTATTGCGAAATGAAATCAGGGGTCCCCAAGAGGCATGCATCCACAGGGGACCCCTAAATTCCATAACGTGCCAGTACTGTCACTGGCTCTTAAGTGCAGAACCGCTATTAAAGGGATAGTAATACTTAAAAAGTAAGAAAAAAATATGTTGTAGGGTTTATCCCCTGAAGTAAAACAAGAGTACTCCCACTGCTGAAAGGTGTTTCATTCAAAAGTTATTAATTTTCAAAGTTGAATTTTTTAGGTGCAATATCACAGTGGCCTGAAATTGTACAGTGGCGCTGTTCCTACACAATCCTATGGAGATTTATGGTCCCAGGACCAGAGCTGTCCATAGGATAGTGTAGCAACAGCGCCACTGTACAATTTCAGGCCACTGTTATATTGCACCTAAAAAATTCAACTTTGAAAATTAATAACTTTTGAATGAAACACCTTTCAGCAGTGGAAGTACTCTTGTTTTACTCAGGGGGATAAACCCTACAACATATTTTTTTTACATTTTAAGTATTTATATCCCTTTAATCCAATATTTAAATCTGAAACTGGTATTAGAGAATTTGGAGATAGCGCTAACTTCAGAACCTGCACAAAAGCCTGGATTCAGTGCAGATAATTTTAGCCAGAATGTCACAAAAAATAGTTGTTTTTGTATTGAAATTCCAATAACGAGAAATAAGTGTCCTGGAGTATAATTTTTATGTTTTACAAGCAAATGTTTATGTTTTTTAATTTAGTACTAACTTCTCTTTCTAAAACACTAAAAATTGTTTTAATTTGTAGGTCGTCCTATAAAAATTAGCAATTGAAAAAACTAAATGTACATTGTTCTTTTTATTTTCATTTTGCACTATTCTGTATTTCAGGGACAAAATAACGAGAAATAAATTATGTAGACCTACATGTTATATATTTTTTAAAAGTACCCAAATTTACAGTTTTGGGGACTGGTCATTTAATATCAACCCTAAGGTTGGTTTGTTATGAAATATCCACAATATCACATTATAGTATGAATGTCGCACTTATTTCATCCCCTCTTATTTATTGTAACATATGTCTATTGTAAGGTGCTGCGTACACTGTGTGGCGCCATATAAATAAAGATACATACATACATACATACATAAACAAACAAGTATATAAATAATATACTTTTTTCATATTTTAGCTATTTTAAATATACAGAAATCGATGAAAACCAGAAAACTATAAGTTACCATATTAGTTTAGGTATCTAGGAGCCTCCAGAAAAAAATGGTACCCCATTGGTAAGTTGACATACCTGCATTTAAATGTTTGTAACAACTGCAGCCAAGAAGGAAGGGTCAACAAAGGATACCATTTTGGAAAGAAGATAAACCCACATGCAACGAATGAGGGGAAACTTGCCTTTCCAAGCCTAGACAGTTACGGACACATTTTTCCACAAGATGGGGCTAAAGAAAAAAATACATATTTTACATTTCTACTCCTTGAAAATTACTGAAATCTGTATTCTTTAAATATTCTTCAAATCTGACCTGTTTGTACTAAAATCGCTGTAAAAACTAACTTGCTGTTCGAATAAAGGATGAAAAAAATTACTCCAGTGTGCTGGATCATAATAGTTTAATTAATAGCACAGTGTATGACCAATAATCATAACTTCTTGGTTATCAGTATCGCTTCTGTGAAAATCACTGCAGCAAGACTCACCACTGCAGCAGTCCAGCAGATCTCCAATGGCATTCATCATTTGCTAGTATTAGCATAACATATCACAACAAATACATGTTAATTTCCCAAAAATTATTTATATTAAAAATTACTAACACAATATATAGGCACTTTTAATTGTCTTTAAAAATAACAAAACATTACGGTGGCTAGTCCTGTTTAAAAGTAAACCACAATGGTATAATTTTTCTTTTATAAATATAAACCTTACTGGTTTGTTTTAAAGTGCCTTTCAGTACAGATTTACTAAAATATTCTAATAACATTTTTGTTGAAATACTCTTTCTTAGGTGCAATAAATATGCTTACAGGTTTTGTTTTTATTTGACCTACCCAATTTGTGTTAACTGTTTTTATTTGGCATGGCACTCCTATAATGATATTGTTTTATTAATACAGTATTGTTATCTTACTGTTTACTGTGTTACTCAGAAGGAAATAAGTCACTCAGCAATAATTCCCTGGCACAGTAATCTAAGTGTCCAGACACAATATAAACACAGAGATTGTTCCAAAGTATGGTTTCTACAACTCCATTAATCTCTTATTAATACAACATCCTGTAACGATAGGGGTGAAGGAATTAGATTCCTAATACTATGCTATCTTTCTATCATAGTAGTGCTGTCTAGTTAAAGTTTGGTTGGCAGTTCTATTTTAAATGATGATTTTCAAATTTTTATACAATTTGAACACAATTTTGAATTTAACTGAAAAAGTTGGATTCCACATTGAATTGTTAGTTTTTACAAAACTTGAAATTTCATATTCATCTTTTTTTCTTTTTGCCATCAAATTTTTTTATCAGACTTAAAGCAAAATCTGCTAAATAGATTGACACCAAGTTTCACAGATCGGTAGACTAATGTTGTTTGGTTCTATTACATTTTGGTTGAAGTATAAATAAAGGTGTCCACTTTCCTGAGATATATAATATGAAAAGCTACAATTCTGTATTAAATCAATAATTTTAGTGGATGTTAGATGACAGTGGTAAACATGATAAATTAAAAGGCAAATGGTTGCTTTCTTGTCATGACTTTTGAAGACGAGACAAGATGGAATGTCAGTAGCTGCAGTATAACTAATGAAATTAGAGTAGATAATGAGAGAACCAGTCAAGAGACAAGAGAGGTGCTTTTATCTGATGAGCTCTTTGACATATAACCCCAACACTTCTGGCTTTGTCTGGAGGTCAAGATTTATAACCAAGTACCAGTAAATAAATGAAAGTAAAAAGTCCTAAGTAGATATGTGTGGAAGCCTCTATTTCCTCCATTTCTCAATTCTGTGGAAATTCTCTTTGGGTGAAAATGCAGGAGAAACTTCCAGAGGGAGCAAAACCAACCTTGACATGTTCCTGCTGCAAGTTCACACTGAGTTCCAATGTTCTCTTGGCACCTTCCTGTTGCAAAATGATAATGCATGAATGAATACATTACTATGCATTCATTTTACCCACATACGCGCACTTATGTGCAGGTATTCATTCCTTTTCACTTGTAGAAGACCACAGCTGAAAGGCATCCTTTGTCTTGGAAAGTGGAAGGTCCTGATTTCCATTGAAACTTTTACAGCAGAGGAATGTTTTATACACCTCTAGTTCTGATGGTCTTCCTGGGCAAAATAACTTTGAAATTCCCCACTGGGTTTACTAGATAAGGAATGAATGTCATCAAATTGAAATGTACAAATTCTCCCTGATAACCAAACAGAATAATCTTCAAGGAGAGAAGGTATTCTGCTTATGGAGTGCCCTCTGGTGGCCAAATGCTGAATATGCAGGAACCAAGCAGGTTTACTGGATAGCAGCTTTATTGCCTAGACCAAGAAGCAACACAGCTCATTGGAATGATGGCTTAAAAGAGGGAAGGAGTTTTTTGCTTTTACTTCAGTTTTAAAACATAAAGTGTATGCTCGCACATTCCCCCCAGTTCTAATGTTTCTCAACCCTTTGAGTGCCAGAGAGGTATGCAAGGCATTGGTTTGCAATGTACTGGAGACCTCTTTAGCATGCAGGGGGTTAAACAGATGGTTGTTGGCTGCAGTCATTGTTTTTCTCCAGTGTAACTCCTTAGTGACCAGGTGTTTTTTTACACCAGAGGACAAGAGCAATTCTTACATACCTCCCAAGTGTCCCTCTTTAGGAGGGACAGTCCCTCTTTTAGAGCCAAATCCCTCTGTCCCTCTTTCCTACCATGATGTCTCTCTTTTTAGGAGATCAGACTGTGTGGTGTGTATATAAGTGTATCCCATTGCTCTACAGCAATAAAACTCATATTATTGTTTGTTTAAATGTCAGTATACGTGTTTATACATTAGTACGTGTAATTAAAATACTTTGGTCTTGTTATAAGTCATTTATTAGGTTACCCAAGGTGGTGTCATTAGATCGTGAATTAGCCTAAAAATTCTTGATAATGCTCCACCCACCAGCCACACCCCCCAAAATATAAGTGTCCCTCTTTGGCAATTTGAAATGTTGGGAGGTATGTTCTTAGTAGGTGTTTGTTTAACCATATTTTCCCTCTAATTTATTTAGTCCACACACACAAATTACATAAAATGTTTTAAGGGTAAGTAGGGCTTTCAGTTGATGCCACATTTATATGGATAACCCATCATTAAATTTGATAATATAATAATATAAAAAAGTGGAAACATTGGACAAAACATTTTTGATAATGTGTGCTCATTTGGTTCATTTTTTACAGGGACTGGATACAATGTATGAACGTCCATTCATACCTCCCATGTGTACCTTTTTAGGGGGTACTGTCCCTCTGAGGTGAAAGTCCCTCTTTCCCACACTGGTGTCCCTCTCTTTTGTGATCAGACTATGTGTGTGTATCACATTGCTTCAAAGTAAAACATCTAACATTAATGTGCGTTTAAACTTTAGTATATGTGTTTATAAATTAGTATGTGTAAATAAAAAACTGGACTTGCTCTAAATCAGTGGTTCTCAAAGAATTTTTCCTGGTGGCTGCCAGTGCTGCCACAGCCATGTTGTGGTGGCCACACTAGGACATTACATGCGTAAATGGTATAATGGATTAAGATATACAAAAATTGCATATAGTTATGCATTGCAACAATATATTTACATCACATTACAATCTAAACATTCCAGAAATACTTAGGATTAAAAACTACCCCATAAAAGGTTCTTAAAACATACTAGTTACTGGAGATTTATATTTCAGAGAAAGCCATTTTATCTTCCAGTCCTAAAGGTTACTGCTTCACAGAAAATGCATATGAGCTGACACTCTTTTCCTGTGCAGGTATAGTTGGCTGTGGTCTTCTGTCAAGGGGTAGTCTTGACTACTGGGAGGGTTTAAAACTGGCCAAGAATGGGGAATCACATTATGATGACACTGACTAGTTAGTATGAATAAAGCTGTCCAGGATTGGCCAGTCATAAAATGATTGCTTATTCTTGGCCAACTTCCAGCCTTAACCCAGTAGTTATATATCTTTTCTCAAAGTTAACCCATTGAAAACCAAATGTGTATGCAATGTGCTTTGCAAGTATGTATATATTTCTTTAACAGTATGATTTGAAGAGATTTGTTGCTCACACCTCTGGCCCTCAGCAGATTGGCTAGTGTTTAGAACTCTGTGGAGAACGTATTCTTATTTCTCACCTCAGGCATCATGTTCTGCCACAATAAACATGGGAAATTTAGAACTGTAGGCACGTTATTTGTTAAAGCAAATTAGTTATTCTGGAGTAAACCAACTGCACCAAAAGGGACACCTAAAATCACTGTCCCCTGTGGTACAGTTGTTTACTCCAGAATAACTCCAGTTTACTATATTCTGGATCTG
Organism: Rhinophrynus dorsalis; assembly: GCA_037306005.1. NCBI lineage: Eukaryota > Metazoa > Chordata > Amphibia > Anura > Rhinophrynidae > Rhinophrynus > Rhinophrynus dorsalis. Next base: position 564,320,525 of record CM074719.1, on the reverse strand, counting down.
GAGGCTTCTGCACACTTAGGAAAAACACATACAGCAGGGCTGTTGACGAACCTTAAGTCTGAAATGTTTTTTACAGCTACCACCATCTGAGCTTCCTAGGATGATGGGATTTGTAGGCCAAAAATATATGGAGCGCCAGAAAGCGTGATGTTGCTCACCCCCTCTCTAGGACTGTAACAGTCCCCACACAAACCTCCAATTTGTATCTTTCATACAAGGCTACTTCTATTTACAGAAAAAGGCTCCAGATGATATTAAAAACAGCAGCAAGGGTTGTTACTCCATCTCTCTAGTTCTGGACACATAAAAATACATATCTCTAGGAACATGCTGAAAAACAATAAAGAGACTTGGAATGACAGGAGGCCTGCAGAAGCCTCTGACTTCTTGCTTTAAAGTGGAGGTGGCCAACATGAGCTCCTCCGGCTGTTACTGGACTACAACTCATCTCCCACTGATGGCAGTTTTAGTCCATCAATACCTGAAGCATCTTATGTTGTTCACCCCTGTACTAGAACAAGAATTGTGTCCTACTTTCTGGCACCACAACTACACACTTGCTGACATTGTAGTAATGTATTGGCACTGTATTTATATGTAGATGCCTAATCCAAGGGAACATATGGATGGACATGATAGTATAATTGAGACTTTGATGTAATGCTTATGCAGGGCTACAAGAACACAGTCACCAAGTCTCAAGGATACTATCCTCATATATTATATTACTAGTTGAAGAGCCCGTTACACGGGCCACTACCACCCGGTAGCGGGGCAGTCACGCGCAGTAGAGACTGCCCATGCCACGGCTGATACAGAGCTGGACGCTCCTTCGGAGCGCCCAGCTCTGTATCAGCCGCGGAGCGGGCAGTCTATACTGCACATGACGGCAGCACACGCAGCAGTGCCTACTGCGCATGTCGCGGAGTTACACGCGATTTAGCGAATTATTATATAGGCTATTATACTATATTACTCCACAACAAGCAGACATAATCTAAGCCCATTTCTGCTCGGGCAACCCCGTCTGTGGTTCTTCAATAAGAAACATCTCATCCAATGTATATAATGCATTTTATTATAATCATTTAAAACATTAAAACATTAACATCACACTACATGTTTCACAGTATACACCACTACTTTATCCAGTGTGCAACAAAAGTAGCCAATGCCTGTTACAAAATGAAACTCTTCAAAAGCAAACAAAACTAAGTTATTATGGATAGTTTAAAAAAAAAATACTTATTAATCGTTTAAGTACCAGAGGGCTGTGCAATGTATCGCAAAGCAATGTGTTGACATCATCTCTGGTCCTTAAAAGTTTAAAGGGGAATTTTCACCTCTAAAAGACTTTTAGCCATGGGCTTACGTTATTAAAATAGTATTAGGATTGGTGTTTGTTTTTTCTTTTATCTACCTACTTCCTAAGATATGTCCACTTTATGTCCACACTGAATCTTCAGCACAGTCCTGCAGGACTTCCCAGTGTTGTAATTCTCCTCCCACCTCCATACCTCCCAACATTTCAAATGGCCAAAGAGGGACACTTCTATTTAAGGTGGAACGGAAGAAAAGTGGGACAGAGGGATTTGGGTCCCAAAGAGGGACTGTCCCTCCTAAAGAGGGACACTTGGGAGGTATGCACCTCCCTCCCAGCTGGCTGAGGCAGCGCATTCATGCTTCCCTTCATAGTGGTGTGAGTCACGTCTATTATTACAGCAATCTCTGTTTATCATTATACTAAGCTTGCAAGTATTTAACAGTGACTTAATTTAAAGTCCATCCACACATATATACACATACAAGCACACGTGTACACACACACACACACCAGCATGCGTGCATGCACATGTGCACACATCTTTCCATGACCTCAACCCTTTCTGTGGTAGCTATGGTAACTCAACAATATTCTCACATGAATGGAGACATTTTCCTCTGTGACTTGTTTCAGCAAATCTGGATCACTGACTGTGTTGTAGTCACTACTCAGGTTGCACACACAAAGGTTGTCTGAATATTGAGTACTAGTTGAAGAGCCCGTTACACGGGCCACAGTGCCATTGCCAGCCGGTCGGGGGGCAGTCATGCACAGTAGAGACTGCTGCGCGTGCTGCAGTCATGCGCAGTATAGACTGCCCGCGCCACGGCTGATACAGAGCTGGACGCTCCTTCAGAGTGTCCAGCTCTGTATCAGCCGCAGTATGGGCAGTCTCTACTGTGCATTACTGCGTTGTTACACGCGTTTTAGCTAATTATTATATAGGATGGTTACAATGGCAAATACATGGTGGTGGGGTGGTTTAGAAAGAGAATAACTTTTAACCCTTTGGAACCAAAGTGGTGTACAATGCATTGCAAGGCAATGGGCATCTCTCTGGCACTCAAAGAATTAACAGCATCAGGGGTGGGTGACATAATTCCAAACTAATGCTTAAAGGAGCAGTAAACTTTTTTTATGAAAAAATATATATTGTAGGGATTTTCCTATTGAGTAAAATAAGGGTACTTCCACTGCCAAGAGATTTATACTTCAAGAGTTATTACAGTTTAAACCCATGTTTTTTTACATTAGCAGTGCCCTTTATTGGTCAAATTCTAATTAGATTTCCTGTTAGATTCTAATGGAGAGAAAAGTCAGAAAAGTCAGTGACATACAGTTCTCCATACAATGTGATAGAAACTGCCTGTCACTTCCTGTCAGTTAGAACTATCAGGAAGTAAACACAGTAAATTCACTTCATGATTATTTAAACTGCTATAATTTTTTTAATAAAACATCTGACAGCAGTGGGAGTGACCTTGCTTTATTCAGCAGGAAAAGCTCTGTAAAATATGTGTTTTCATAAAAAAAAGTTTACTGATCTTTTAAAGCACCAGAGGGACTGAATCACTCTACCTCCTACAGTGTAGACAAAGAAGCTCCAGAAAATGTTAGTGCAATGAGCCATGACATGGGCTTGGGTGGTCCGTGCCACTAGCTGAGGGTTGGTTAGGATTTCAGGTAGCGGGGTATTCTTAGAGGAGGGAATATAGGAAGGAGGTTCATTGCCCCCAATTCCGTTTCCTCCTGACTGCAATCCTGACTGGTTGTTTACACAGTTGTTAAAACGAATGGATACGATTACTGAAGTAGACATGATTGTATTCTTTAAATGTGTTTGAATTGGATCCTGTCTTTTGATCCTTGTCTGTATTTGTTGCAGTAGTTCTTTAGATGGATATCAAGTGTTGGGAAACAATCCAGCGGGTCATATTATCTCTGGGTATAGGTTTGTTTGGAGCACCCCTGGTCTAGCTTGGACTGACAATCCTGAAGGGGTCTCTCCTGGTTGGTCCTTGGACATGGTCATATATTCGTCTGTCTTGTTCTGCCACGGGATCTGTCCTCAACTACTTTCCACTTATGTCCTATCCACTTGCTGTTCTGGATTAAGGTTTGCCACGGTAAATTGTCAAAGTCAATAAACAATCATGTTTCATCCATTTTGAATTATTGTGGTTTTTTTTGGTCAGTGGTATGGGTTACATCCAGAGACCCAGGTCATGCAATTTAGGACATCTAAACTAATATTTACATAACACAGAAAAATTATTCTGCATATTGTATTTCAGTAATATAGCACTTGAATTGTGATGTATGTACATATATAGTTCTAATAATGATGCAGAATTCTGAGCTAGACAATGTTTATAGTGCCATCTTGTGGCTGATTTAGTTGTTTTATTGGGAAAGGAAACTGCAATTCATTTTTTATTCCTATTTACCTATAAATAGTCACGTAAGCAGTGTAGTGTAGTTTTCTGCATAACTGTGTAAAATTCTAGAATTCAGACGTTTATTTGTTGCTTGATTATCTTTTCTTGCTATATAAATGTCTGGACTAAAGGCTAGATCAGGGATCTCCAACCTTTTCTTTAACAGGAGCTACTTGTAATCAACGAAACATGCACTGAGCTATTCTAAAACATGTACTGAAATATGTGAAATTAATTCTGTACATATTAAGCCATCATCAATGATGCTGTTACATATTCTTCCTACACCTTCCAATAACAAAGTGATGCACAGAAAACAAATGTCTTTCTTAACAGTTCAAGGTGATAAAAATAATGTAATAAGACATATATTTTTTAGCAGAAAATAGACAACAAATAGACAACAAAACCTAAAGTTCTCCAGTGAACCAAGGATTTTCTGATTGATAGCCCCTTCCCATCCTTAACAAAATTATTCCAGATTACTATGCATGTTCAAAGCTATTAGAGTTTTTTTTTACAGTGGGTGAATATGGAGTAACACTTACCCACTTTGAATCAACATATATTGCACAACACTTACTATAGACACTGTAAGTCATATTTACAAAGCCAGAATAACCTGTAAGCAGCTATTATAGCAGTGAGTCACGAAAACCATGAAAATGCTGTGAGGCACTGTACCTGCATTACTATCAGCTTTCTGGTTGATCTCTGCTGGGTACCACAGATGAAAGCTGTACCCAGATTGGCTGCAGACAGATGGGGAGCAGACTGAAACCCCCATCATCATTTCCACAATCACCAGTGTCTCCATGCTGCTACTCTATTACAGACATCTCACTGGTTGGAGGAGGTGATGAGAAATGTGACAGAGGGTTCCCTCATATCACACTTACCATTTCTTACTGACCTGAATAAGGCAGACTGGAAGCACTATCAGTAGGCACAGGCAGCTGATCTGTGCTCCTGGTGGTGGTATTATTGCTGCTAGGTAACAATTCTGCGTTCTTTAGGATCATGTTCCACCTGGACAATGCCGAGAAGGGAAGGGAACTCCCAGAGTTAGGGTAATGTTGTGGACTCCCTTGACCGCTAGTTTGGACACTCTGCATTGCTTCCCCTACCACTCTCCTAAGGCTAGTCCCACCAGCTACTTCACCATCACTGTTGCTACTACTAACACCAACCACATCAATTTGTGTTTCTGACCTGGCTGAGTCTTCCTTCTCACTAGTAATATGATCATCATCCCGTCCCTCACTTCTAACACTTTGTACAAGCAGCTGCACCTTAGTAGTAGTAGTACTAGTGGTGGGACTACTTGGGGATGGCAAGTGTGACTTAGGGTCCCCTGCTGTCACACATGGCATCATCTTCTCTTTGCCCCCTCCTGGCAGTAGGTTCACTACTAGCAGCAGGCACAACACTGGTGGCAGCAGGGGCACTACTACCCTCTTCTTCATTCCGTGAGATTAATTTCACTAAGATCCCTAGAGGGGATTTAGGGTGACTGGCCAGCATTGGGTCTTTAGTGGTCACTTCCGCCTCCTCCTCAGACTGACTGGCCACATAAGTGTCCTTCCAGCTCCTCCTTTTATTATTCTTAAACTTACTCATAGTGATGGCAGTCATTATGAGCCTCTCCTGCCTCAATTTTGCCATTAGCACACAGCACAGCAGCCTAGCACCTCTCTCTCCCTCTGTATTGTGTTTCACTTCCTGGATAAAGGCACAGTTTTATAGTGAAAAACATGTTAATAAAGAGGTGAAAACTTTCTAGCCATTGAATAAACATCAAGGGGGTATTTATATTGTTTGTGTTTAATAACAACAGATGTAACAGGTGTCTTCCTGCTTGTCCACATATCTCTTGTCAGGTGAATTTTCTTGCTGTATGAGATTTCCAGCACTTTGCCCACCACATTAATCACCTGCTTGTACAATTCTGGCACACCCATTCTTGAAAAATAACTGCGGCTTGGGATATGCCAGCGGGGTGCAATATGTGACATCAGTTCTTTAACCCCTTTGCGTCCGATGACGTACCCGGACTGTCACACTGGTCCGGCACTTAAGGACCAGTGACGGTCCTGGTACGTCACATACTTTTACTCACCTCGCTCCTGCAGGAGCGCGGTGAGTAATACCGGGAACCGAAGTTGATCGCTCCAAGACCGGAGCGATCTCTTTCAGTCCCTCGTTCGGCATGCCGGCACATGTGATCAGTCACGTGGGGAGGCATGTCGAAATTCCCTATCTGATCCTTAAAGGACCACACACCCCGGAATCGCTGGTTCTTAAGGGGTTAAAGTGTGGGATGGTAGAAGGACTGTGTAACATAATTGTTTTAACAACATGACTAATGGTAATGAAGATGATGGTGGTGGCAGCAGGTTTGGGGACTCTGACTCTTTCAGTCCATGTTTTGTTACATGGAAAAATGTTGTAACATATTAGCCATAGAAAAAGCAGGAGACTAGTAGAGTAAAAATGATACCTTTATTGGCTGAGTGCTCTAAGATGCAAGCTTTCAAGACAACTAGGTCTCTTCTTCAGGCTACTAAGAATGAAGGCTGAATACACATTATTCAATATACAATATTGTGTATTAAGCCTTCATTCTTATTATGCATGAAGAAGAGACCTGTTATGTTTAAAGCTTGCATCCTAGAGCCATCCAGCCAATAAAGATATCATCATTACTCTACTAGTCTCCAGATTTTGGTAAGGACACCAAAAGAAAAAAGTGGCTGGAGTGCATTCAAGTTTGAACATAATCCTATATAATAATTTGCTAAAATGTGTGTAACACTTCAGGCATACACAGTAGAGACTTCTGCGCTTGCTGCAGTCGTGCACAGTAGAGACTGCCCACGCCGCGGCTGATACAAAGCTGGACGCTCCTTTGGAGCGTCCAGCTCTGTATCAGCCGCGGCGCGGGCAGTCTCTACTGCACATGGCTGCCCCATGACCGGAGGGCAGTGGCACTGTGGCCCGTGTAACAGGCTCTTCAACTAGTAGCTAAATACAAAAACAAAGAATATTGATACTTATCCATATTTACTCAATGTTAACCCATTATACTCTTGCATATTGCCTTCATATCACCACTATATTAAAGATGACGTTTTAGCCATATTATATGGCAATAGTATTCTAAGCTTCCCACAGCTCCAAGGTGCCCCATTACAGGCAAGTCTTAACCTCAGTTTGCTTTTTCCTGTGAGCTAAAATATTCCAACCTTACTTTTTTCTTAATCTTTAGTTACTTTATCCTATGAGCTGAATCTCTGTAACTTTATTCTTTAATGAAGAGAGACTCTCTGACTAGTAATTAATAGTATGGACATTTACAAAAAACACTGCACCTGGGGGTGGGAGGGGTGCTTAAAGGGATAGTAATACTTGCAAATTACTAATCCCAATATTGTAGCTTTATTAAAAAGAAGCTTATTGCCCCCAGTGTCATCTCTCAAACCCTTATGGTCTGAGAGATGATAGCGCTCAAAGTTCCCCCCTCCCTCCCCCTTCCCTGACTGAACGCTGAACGCTGACTGCAGGGATATCTGGTATTACTTGCATCAGGTGGCTCTGCAGCATTGCCGAGATCGCATTTATAAAAAAGAAATCTTTCACTAAAACGGTCTTCTACGTGTGCTTGCAAACCAAACACAAGTAGAAGACCGTTTCAGTGAAAGAATTCTTTTTTATAAACGCGATCTCATCAAACTTACAAATATACAAACATGCAATTCCATTCCAGGTTTTGGTAAGTACAGCCAAATAAAAATGACACTTTAAAATTGCTGGAGTACAACCAATTTTGACAAAAATAGCTCAAAGCAAAAACACAAAATATTGATGCGCATCCATATTTACTCAGTTTGAATCGTGTATACTGTGGTATATAGCCTTCATATTACCACTATATTAAATATGTAACTTAATTGTTTTAAAACATGACTAGTGATGGTAAAGATCTTGGTGGTGGTGACAGTCTTGGGCATGCTATGTCAGTGCCTAAAACTCAGAGTCGTACTCCTCTGTGCATTTACACAGTAGCAGAAGGAGACATAGTTGTTATTGTAACGGAATGAAATGTTGTCCCCTCCCTGAGACATCTAGAACACTACTACTATGTCTTCCTGACCCTCGTGCATTATTTTAGGAGTGCTTCAACTGCTGGTAGGTGATTGCTCACCTGATGTGCTGCTGGTTTGTCTCTCAATCAGACCTGTGGTTATGCTTCAGGTGGGATCTCAGTGGAGATGTGCGTAGTTAGGATCCTACTTTCCCCCTGTTCAAAATGTTTATTTTACTGATACAATAGATAGCAACATATTTAGTTTTTGGATCATGACTGAAGCATCTCCACAGAGGAAACTGCATAGTCTGAGGAGTTCCTGAGGGAATACAATGACTTCTACTATTACTAGGACTACTACTGCTACTAGGGGCTAGATGTTGAAATAGTACTAGCAGTAGGTGTCAGTGGTGCTGTACTGTGAGCAGCAGCAGAAGTAATCATAGGTAGGTTTGTGGATGTTTCTTAGTCAACAAATGTATGTGTGACTGGGTGGGAGATGGACTTGGAAGCAGTGACACTGATGATGATGATAATGACAGAGATGATGATGATTGTGTATTTCTAATCATGTTTTCTTGCCCAGAGTCAGACTTTCTAGCTGATCTCTCAAAGAGTTTATACACAGGCATAGTGCTTCTTTTCAGTGGTGAATTAAATTGCAGTAGCCCTCTCAAAGCTTTCCCTGTAGCATCTTAGATTGTTATGTCACTTGGGAACTATGCATTGTTTTGAACAGTCCATGAGATTGAACAGACTTTGTGATGTAGTACTTGATGTGGGGAAAAGAGTTAATCTCTCAAAAGCTTGTTTTAAAATATAAATTGTTAGCACAAATAAAAAAAGTTAGCACAAATAAAAAAATGGTCATATCTTTATATTACCTTTTCAGAGGTGAAAGACTGAGCCTTTATCTTTCAGCTAATATTTTAACCATATAATCATTCACTTTCACTCTCTACTTCATTTGTATCAAAAGATGAAGGAATATATTCTAAATCAACACCATCAATAATTAGGTCATGATCAGCAGCATCCACTCATTACTTTCATATTATTCTAGGCTGTTTGTAAGTCTGAAAAGGTTTCTGTTTACTGTTTTCCATAGGATTTATAGAACATTGACCACTAGTTTGGGGGTGGGGTTGTTATTGTCACTGTCTGACTCAGGTGGTGGTCTTGTTGCTAATATGGCAACAAAACCAGTGTCTTAGTTTTGTTGAAAGGTTTAGTACTACTACTGATGGTGGTGGAGGAACATTATTTGTCAGTTTCACAAACAGACTCTTCAGGAGGAGGAGGACCATCATCATTTATTGCACAAGCTGTAGCAACCATAGTAAACCAAGTAAATTTTTGAAATATGTCTTTACTGCTAAGTCTTTTCTTGTTGCAATTTAATTTGTTCTTACTTCAGTAATAATTATGAAAGAATAAAATTGGTAGAATTGTTAAAACTACAAACATTGACAAATCTAAATAGTATCATTGCCCCCCAAGAATGTATTACTTCATCAGGTAGATTGTGTAGACAATCCGAGGTTAAGTGAGGCCATTGCTAGTAAAAACACATGTATTGCTATTAGTGTTGAGCGAGCACCCCGATGCTCGGGTGCTCGGGTGCTCTGACCGAGCACCCCCTGAGGCTCGAGTGCTCGGCCGAGCACCCGAGCCCCATTGAAAAGCATGGGGCGACACGAGCATTTCACCAGGCACCCCCTGCTCTGATGAGGGGAGGGTGCCTGGTCAATGCCCCCCTTCATCTCCGCTATGCCCCCTTCATCTCCAAATGCCCCCTTCATCTCCGCAATGTCCCCCTTCATCTCCGCTATGCCCCCTTCATCTCCGCTATGCCCGTCTTCCACAATGTCCCCCTTCATCTCCGCTATGCCCCTCTTCCACAATGTGCCCCTTCATCTCCGCTATGCCCCTCTTCCACAATGTCCCCCTTCATCTCCTCTATGGCATAGAGGAGATGAAGGGGGACATTGTGGAAGAGGGGCATAGCGGAGATGAAGGGGCACATTGTGGAAGAGGGGCATAGCGGAGATGAAGGGGGACATTGTGGAAGACGGGCATAGCGGAGATGAAGGGGGACATTGTGGAAGAGGGGCATAGAGTCTATGCCCCTCTTCCACAATGTCCCCCTTCATCTCCGCAATGCCCCCTTCATCTCCGCAATGCCCCCGTACCTCCAGTCCCTGGTGGTCCAGCGGAGCGTCTTCGGATCTGTGCCTCTTCCGGCACAGATCCCCGCCACCCGAACATGGCGGGCGAGCACATGGCGGTACTCGACGAGTACCGCCATGTGCCGAGCAGAGCGATGCTCAAGCCGATCCGAGCATCGGCCGAGCACGCTCGCTCAACACTAATTGCTATGTCATCTTTCCACTCAGAATGTAGCTGAGGTTTTCAGACAGCTTTATAAGGCCAATCTGTTGGTGGTTTATACCTCAGGAATTTCTTTGAGCTCTATTAAAGACATTTGGTGTTTCGAAATTCTTTATTAATGGAAAAAATATACAAACACACTCTGAATATTCCCCTGAGCGATTGTACAATTCATTAAAGTGGCATACAGTTAATTGTATGGCTGCTACAGATATCTCGTAATCATTGTGAAGCAATACCTTAGACAAGGCTTAAAAGTTGAAGTCCTTTGCTACTAGCCAGACCTGAAAAGTTACTCGTCACTGCAATCCATAACATACCCACCAGGGCTGAATATCTACTAGCCAGGGCTAAACTTTCACTCACCATTGGCTAGTGGCGAGTGGAAATTTTGAGCCCTGCCTTAGAGTCCTGTCTAGCATCCAAAGGGTTAATGAATGTGATCATTATAGTTTTATGACAATCTAAAATATTGTATGTAATGTTCTGTAATGTCTTAGTGACAGCTCTTGCAGTATTTGCTTCACTATATTATGTTTCTCCGATCCTATTCTAAAGAAACATCTGCATATTTTATTACTTTATTCCTGTGAATAATAAAATACCTGAATATGTGTCAAGACATTTCAGAAAATTCAAAACAGACATACATGTAAATGCCCTAGATTTATTCACCAGATTTCAGTATTTGTTGTTACACTAAGGTGAGATAAAGTTGAGATAATGGGGGAGATTCACTAAGTGGTGAGAAAGAGGTGAAAAAGTGGAGATGATTTCTCCAGTTTATCACTTCTCCAGTTCCTATGTTATTCTGTGGAGCCTATTCACTAAGATCTCCAAAGTTGTAGAAATCTTAGTGCATAGGCTCCATAAAATAACATAGGAATTGGAGAAGTGATAAACTGGAGAAGCCATTTCCACATTATCACTTATTTATCACCGCTTAGTGAATCTCCCCCAAGGTCTTCAATGTGATAAACTCACCAGTTCATACGTTATCATAGGCGTGAGCAAGGGGTGTGCCGGGTGTGCCTAGGCACACTCTAATTGCAGGGCCAGATTAACGTAGGGGCTGAGGGAGCTGCAGCTCCAGGCCCAAAAATTAAAATAGGCCCAGGTCCCCCGGCATAAAAAGCCTCCCGCTCGGACGCTCCCACCAGTGAGAACAATCGCTCCGGCTGCTGGCAGCTAAGCGATGTTCCCTAAGTGCCATTGTCAGTGTCTGTCACTGACATTACGCTTCCCTTCATTAAGTCTATTGAGACTCAATGTGTAGGATAGCTACTTGATAGCTGTGCATGCGTACGCAACCTTCAGGTCTGCGTACCATGTGCATGATGATGACAAAACCATTGGGGGAGCGGGCGCCAATAATCATGCTCGTTGCGCGCTTTGCGCGCCAGAACACCACATTATGCACTTCCTGTCTTGAATCATCTCTTTGCTGTGTCAGTGGCCTATATCTGATGTGGGCAGTGTGTGGAGGACGGAGGTAGGTAGTGTGTGGAGATGGACACAGTGGGCAGTGTATATGGAGGTGGGCAGTGTGTAGAGGTGGGCAATGGGCACAGAGTGTGGAGGTGGACAATGGGCACAGCCACAGAGAGTGGAGGTGGACAATGGGCACAGAGTGTGGAGGGGGTCAGGACGGAGACGGGTGGACAGTGTGTGGAGGACAACAGGGTGGACAGGGTGTGGAGGGGGGACAATGGGGACAATGTGGAGTTGGGCAGGGTGTTGGAGGTGGACAGTATGTGGAGGTGGCCAGTGAGGCCAGCGTGTGGAGGTGGTGGGCACTATGGAGGAGGACAGGGTGGACAGTGTGTGTGGAGAAGGATAGGGTGTGGAGGTTGGCAGTGTGTGGAGGTGGGCAGTATGGAGATGGACAGGGTGGACAGTTTGTGGAGGTGGACAGGGTGGGCAGTCTTTTTACTGTTTTCTGTCAGTAAGTTTGAAACAGTGGCATTAAAATTAATGTGCAGTGGCTAACCATTCTCCCTCCCATAAAAGCATTCTAAATTATAATATATGCCAAAGTGGAGAGTTTTAAGCTCATAAGGGTAAATTTGGCAACATCTGTTGGTCACATTGCATAACTAATTTGCTATTATATTTGTATATTGTTTGTCCATTTGGTTCCCAGTCCATATTAATACATGTATTCATGTATTTAGCACACACACATAGATATATATATATATATATATATATATATATATATATATATATATATATATACATATATCTATATATATATATACACATGCGCGCGCATGTGTGTGTTTGTGCTTTTGGGTGCACCCTAATGCAATTTGCTGTGCACGCCTGTGTACGTTATCCTACCTATGCACTAAGAACATTCAAGCCGGAGAAAAGTTAGTGCATAAGCAAAGAAGTGGGGACATATTTAGCATCCAGGTAAAACATGTACAACAGTGCCCTCTTTTTTATATTTGAAATTATACCCAGTGACTAGCCTTGTCCAGACTAATTCAACAAAACACTGACTCTTGACAAAAGATTGGTATTTACTTGCCTTCTCCTTAATAGCACATATAATATAATTATGTTTCTGTATTAGTTTTCATGGTATTTTTTTCATAAGTAAAATTAATTCAAGAGCCGGTGTTATGTTCAATTAGACCAAGACAAGATTGGGCACTGGGTGTCATTTTATTTGATATTTTAGTTAGTTGAACACTAAGTGAATGTGTTTTTCCCCTCACTACACAAGCTGCCTAAATAGAAATAAAAGTTGGTATAAAATAATTTTTTGTGCACTAAATACACAATTGTTTTAACTAAGTTGTTTTAATCTATGCTACAAAACACAGACAATCATTTTTCCATGATAATTTCCTTTTAATAAATATTTTATGTAAAAAAGGCATTATATTATACATGGAGATAATGAACAATAATATATTAAGAAGGAAAGGACCCGGCCCCCATAACACACAGATATACTGACAGGTTACTGACAGGTTACGAAGTGATGCAGTCACTGCTCATTCAATCTATCTTAACTGTCTGAGCGCACATCCAATACACTGCTTCCATTTGGCAGTCAAAGGCTTAACCCTTTGAGTGCCAGAGAGTTATCCAACACATTGCTTCCTTTTGGCACTCAAGGGTTTAACCCTTTGAGTGCCAAATTGGCATCCAACGCATTGCTTGGCAATATGTTGGATACCCCCTGGCGCTCCAAGGTTTAACATAATAAATAATACTTTATTGTAGGATATTGTTTTAATTAACCCCTTGAATGCTAGAAATGTCCAGAAAGCATTGAAAAACAGCAATAATGATGTACTAAGAGGCACCAGAGCAATTCTGGGGCAAAACATCAGCACCAAAGGGGTCTAAATGGGGATTTAAGCCTTTGAATGATAGAAAAGTCTCCAACACATTGCGGAACAATGCGTTGGTGACCTCTCTTGCATTCAAGGTGTTAAAAGAGCTTAAAAACACCATTAAGACATTTTTGTGTTCCCTACAGTGCAGTTAGTTTGCTCCATAATTTGTCTGGTGCCTCTTAGTACTTCAGCCTCAGTGTGCTGGTGACATCTCTGGCATTCACATAGTTAAAAAAAGGCTTTCATTCACAGTTTAACCCTGTGTGGACTTGTGCAAAACAATGAGTTGTGTAACCGTGTGGTCTTAAAGGAGTTAATCACAGATTTGTATATTTTCTTAATAAAAGGCATCTGACGAAGAAACATATCTGTCAACAGAGAACTGCAGTAGGTAAAGCTAATCTCTCACTTAGGTATAATAAATATCTAAAAAAATATATTTTAAATAGTAAACTAAAACAGCAATGCACCGAAAGGGTTAAAAGTTTTGTTTTGTTTTTAGACTAGATAGAACACATGGCACAAAACAGATCATAAGAAAATCACTCCCTGTCTAGAACGAAAGTGGAGAAATACACTCAGGTAATTAAAGGGTTATTAATTTCCTACCAATATTATGTAACACTGGAGAACCAGTATATTGTCTAACTAGAATGTCCCCCATCTTTATTCATTACTTAGAACAAGACACACAGAAATGTTAAGTTAAAAACCCCATTTAAGTCACTGAGCATTGTAACTAGCATTCAGGGGATAAATTCATATTAACCCTTTGAGTGCCAGAGGGGTATGCAATGCATTGCAAAGCAATGCGTTGCATAACCCACTGGCACTCAAAGGGTTAAATGAATGGGAATTTTGGTAATTGTATATGTCCTCTATGGTGCAGTGTGTTTGCGCTTGAATTATTTTGTCAGACTTTTTAGTTTTAACGATTTCCTTAATGCCATTTTTTCTTAAATATTGCTGCAGTGAAGGCATACTCATCCAAATTATTTCATATTATTTTAAAAAAGAGGTTTTACAAAAAATTTGAATTGAAGGAAATTTAGATTTCTTCACTGTAATGCAGTGGTTTTATTTGTTCCCTATGGTGCAATGGTTTGCGGAATTACTCCAATATCTTTGTACATATGGTCACTAGTGAAGACGTGCAAACTGCAGTGATGGAAACTATCAATTACCAGAGAATAATATTACTCGTTTACAAAGGTTACATAATATTGGCAAGTAAGTACTCCATCATCTGAGTATGTATTTTTCCCTTTAACTGCCAGGCCTGTCAATGGCAAGTCACTCTAGATTTAAGGTTACCACCTGAAAGGAACATTGGACCTTACATATAACGTATAATAAGCACTTCCAGTTGTCTGGTTCTTTGCTGAGCTCATGAACAACATGAAGTTTATGTACTAAAGTGTAATAATGAGGTGATAAATTATGCCATATTTTCAAATCTTCAATTCCTTTGTTATTCTATGGAACCTATGCACATGAGTTGTTTTTATAGGAAATGTTATATTGAAATATGGACAAGAACATATATCAGAATTTCTGGATCAAAGTGCAAATACTGTGATGGGTTAATTAACTTTTCTTTACATCCCTCATAAGGAGATTGTACTCTACTATTTAAGATACAGCAGAAAGTGAGTGAGGAGGTCAAAGATACCCCAAGCCTGCAAATTATATTTCTTATCAGGCTATATGGAAACCTTTAGAAATGTAAATGTAAATGCTATAACATGATATTTCATATTGTAAGTACATTTTATACTATACTAGATGAACAGTCCGTTACACGGGCCACAGTGCCTCTGGCAGCCGGTCGCGGGACAGTCACGAGCAGCAGAGACTGGCCGCCCCACTGCTGATACAGAGCTGGACACTCCTTCGGAGCGCCCAGCTCTGTATCAGCCACGGCGCAGCCAGTCTGTACTGCACATGACTGCCGCACACGCAGCAGTGTCTACTGCGCATGTCCGGCGTTACACACAACTTAGTGAATTATTATATAGGATGTGTCTGTCTGCATTAAACTGAGACTGGTAGAGCAAAAGTGATACTTTTATTGGCTAACTAAGTTGTTCTAGGATGCAAGCTTTCAAGACAGCTTAGATCACTTCTTCAGGCTTATATTAGAATGACGGATGAATACAAAATACATGACAGGTTATACACGCAAAATTGAGTGTATAACCTGTCATGTATTTTGTATTCAGCCTTCCATCTAAATATGCCTGAAGAAGAGAATTAAGCTGTCTTGAAAGCTTGCATCCTAGAACCACTTAGTTAGCCAATAAAGGTATCACTTTTACTCTACTAGTCTCCTGCTATTTCTATGGTGAACACAGTACCACCTTTTACCTGAACTAAACTTGGGTCACAGTGGGATGCCATTTATGTGTGTTTGTCCTTTCAGTGGTAAACTTGTATTCTAGCCTCAATTTTTCTGTTTAGCTCCATGTAATAATATTTCCCATGAAATGCCATTGTTTGAATGGTGTTCTCTATCTTTACTTCAGAGATAATTTATGCTGTGTAATTAGTTATAGGGCAACTGATATATATTAAAGCTTTGCCTTTTACTATTTGATTTCTGTTATTACTACCTCCATGAGTAGAAATATTAGAATTGTACAGCCCTCATTGTACAGGTCTCTCCATTGGCTTCTCCTCCCTGGAGATGATGCTGGGAGCTCCAGTAAGGCAGATGGTGATTCATTTTGGCTGATGGGACATCACATCCCTCTCAGGATCCAATAAGAATAAGTTTGTCACTGCCAGACATTTGTATTACTGGAGGTGGGACAAAAGTCTTGGGGTGAACCTGTACAATTAGCACTACAATAATGCAGCTACTTCCAAAAGCACGGAATAGCAACAATTAACTAGCAAATGACTGACCTTTTATCTATGCTTTTGTTCATGTTATTTTCACTTTATTCACTATTGAAATGCACAAAATATTAATTTGGAACTCCTGTAGTGTTACCCTGTTTAGCCATTTACACTCACTTTAATTTTAAATACTATGACCCAAAAATATAGAACTTTATACTGTAGTTTTTAGCTGACCTGCGCTATATAAAGTACACAGAGAAAAATATATTACTGGTAGTAGTTGTATCTCACTTCGTTGGTGCCTGGTTTAGACTTTTCCAGCATGCTACTGCAGGAATGAGCAACCAGCTGTTGTTGAACTACAAGTCCAATCATCCTCAGCTGGAGAACCACATGTGCACACCCATCTATAGAGTCTAAAGCAGACTGTTCAACAGCCTGATATCCAACAAATTGTATGTTTCTTAAATCAGCACCATAGAACAGAGTTAGTCTTCATCACCCGCGTGATTCTTTTACTCCAGATGCTGTACTCAAATTGCAAAGGTCCATTGAAGAAGTAGATGTAACCTATAAAAGAAATGTACAGTTACATTAAAGGGGAAAATTGCATCTACCTATTAGACTTCAAGAGCAACTAACGTGCAAAAAATAAAACAAAGATGTCTGATCAAATGCTTGTTCTACTGTTCAAGTGTAATGCCATGATTTTTCTTTGTTTTTACCAATATTTTAGTTAATTAAAATGATTGAGCTTCTGACTGACAAAGGCAGGGATTCTAAAGCTATGAACTGTATGTTCAAAAGAAAAGTGGAGGACGACTGGAGCAAATTATTTGTACTATAGCAGAGAACTAAGAATTCACATTGATATAAATGGGGATTTAAACCCTTGAATGCTAGAGAGCATACCTGGGAACTCTGTAGATTTGCCCTGGAGTTAATTACCATGTTCTCCAATAACAGAGGCTGATTCTCCAGCGGTGGTGAGTTTCCTCGCTTCTTCTCCTTCCCAGCCTGTTCCTCCCACTTCCTGCCCACATCTCCTACTTTCCCCACCCTGTTCTGCCCACTTCCCGCCCATCCAATTAAGCCTAACCTGCCAATTAAGCCCTGCCCCCTTTATGAAAAGAATTGTATCATTTACATCCCCCTGGTAACAGCACACGAGCCCTCTCTGGGGGCTCAAGAGGATAAAGTTTCCATGTATGCAAGATAGAACTCCAACGTTTTGCTGCGGAATGAGTTGAGATCTCCCTAGCATTCAAGTGATTAAAATCCCCATTTAAATCAATGGGAATTTCTGGACTTTTTAGTTCTGCTTTATAGTGCAGATGGTTTTCCCCAGAGCGCCGCCACTTTTTTCTTTTGAAAATACGACCCTTGATGGTTTTTAAGTGATAAAAGAGCACAGGTTTGCAAACACAGAATTTCTATCATTTCCTGACGAGGGCTCTTCAACACATTGTAGAGTCAATTTATGCATTAATGTCCCCAAACTTGTGTCAGTAAAAGACATAGGAATGGATTTATCTATTTCAGGGGTTTCCGTATTAATTAAACATGGCCTGGGGTGCAAAGAAGATAGAATGTATATTTCATGGTAAGCGTTAGAAATGCAGTTATTGTGACTAATGGGTATTATCAGTACAGAATGGTTTCACTGACCAAAAGTAATATCAAAAATATAGAATCATAGATTTAACCCACTTGTCTCAATCTGCATTCCAACAGGGCTGACGCAGTGCAGGATTTTGGGATCTCCCAGCTTTTGCACACCTATAAAATCATTTACACTGTAATTTTGCACAAACTAACTGTTAAGAATCTGGGACAACCCAAAAACTAGGACATGTTTGTTTACGTGAGGCCATCTGACTGCTGCTAGATTACAACTCCCTTCATCCCCTGCCAGCCATTGCTGGCAGGGATGATGGAAGTTGTACCCTGGAAGCTTATGCTCCTCATCTTGACCCTCCTGAAAAGCAGTCTGAATCCTGATCATAGGACTTTCATAAACAACTAAACCAAATGAGCACAACAGAATTATAGAAATCTATTAAAAATGATTTACCATTTCTTTGATAAGCAGCGTCTACTTTCTCTCCGATTTCTGGGAAGTCCTCTTGTATCAGTCTTGGGTAGCCTTTATCCATACTACTAGTTTCTTCATCAAAGCTAATTAGGAAATGAAAAATTATGAAATGAATGTATTTATAAGTATTGTGTCACTGTCATTATGTATTGCCTTTGTAAAAAAAAAAGTGTGTGCAAGAGTTTAATGAACACAAGTATCCACACATCAGAATCTTTATACCAAAGCTTCTAATGGCATTCACCTAAAAGGGATGGAACAATCCCAAATAGGTTATAATCACTGCTGGATTCCTATTAGGCAGAGAAGGCAACTGTCTAGGACAGCTGATTGTGAGCTGCATCTCTACCTTTATATAGCTTTAACTGACTGCTGTTTGATGTTCATCTACCAAACTAAGAGATATCCAATGCATACAACTCTGGTATTGAAAGGGTTAAACAAATTAACCCTTTGAGTGCCAGAGGGGTATCCGAAGCATTGTTCCGCAATGCGTCGGATACCCCTCTGGCACTCAGGGATAAGAACCACTTCTTGAGCATAGTTTTTTGCTAAGCAAAAAGTAGTTTGTTATCCAAAAAGCTCCCTGGATAGGATATAAGATTAGACATGCAGAGTATTTCCATGCAGTACCTCCAATACTTGTCCTCACTGAAGAATAGAGTTTTCCCATTTTCGCTATTGTGGACTGCTGCATCAATTGACCTCAAGGATTTTGGAAACCCAAGCTCATATATTTTTTTGGGATAATCTTCCACTATATCATATCCATTCAGTGCCCAAAACTTCCTCCCTAAATGGAAACAAATTCAATCAATCACAATAAATATGTAGATTATAGGACTATTGCCATCGTAATTACAGTAGCTGTCACAGTAGCCATTGTCATACTGTGATAGATATGAAGATATAAGGATTTCTGTGTGCTAGATTTGATCTTGCTGAAAGAAGTCATTTTCCATCGCATTTCACACCTGTCATACTGCCAAATACAACAGGAAGTGAGGAGTGCAATGAAAATGATTTCCTCCAAATGGCTACAATATTATATACCTAAAGCTCTAGCAACTCAATGAATGCTAGCAACTCAATGTGTGGGATATAGTTTTTCACTGAACACTGCAACAAACTCTATTAAGTAAGAAAATGCAGTTTACATAAAGAAAGTGAAATAGTAATAAGCACTGTCTGAATATGAGCACAGCATACCAAAATTAGGGATTTAGGAAACTGGGAGAGAGACAGCGAGAGAGAGATAGAGAGAGCAAGTGTGTGTGCAGGGCCAGATTTACATCTCAGGAGCCTGTAGGCACAGAAATCTGAAGCACCCCCCCCCTCCATTGGTCATCTCTACTGGACACCTACACAATGCTCCAAATCTCCAGATTACCCCCCACATAACCATAATGCCCTCACGTTGCCCCCTATCAGCTCCATATTGCCCCATAAGCTCCAACTTGTCCTCACATTGCTCCCATCAGCTCCAACTTGCCCCTATCAGCTCCAACTTGCCCCATCAGCTCCAGTTTGCCTTCACATTGCCCCATCAGCTCCAACTTGCCTTCACATTGCCCCCATCATCTCCAACTTGCCCCATCAGCTCTAACTTGCCTTCATCATCTCCACTGCCCCCATCCTCTCCAACTTGGACTCAGATTGCCCCCATCAGCTCCAACTTGCTCCCATCAGCTCTAACTTGCCCCCATCAGCTTCTAACTTGTCCTCACATTGCCCCCCATATCTGTTTCCTACCTCCTTGGTGGTCCAGCGGTAGGAAAAGTCAGTGCCTCCTTTGGCACAGATCTGTATGCTGTTGCTCCCGCGGTCCTCTCTTCAATAATGCAGAGCGCTGAGAGATGATGTCATCTCCCAGTGCTCTGCATTAGTAAAGAGCCAAGGAGGGAGCAACAGCATACAGATCTGTGCCGAAGGAGGCACAGACCTTACTATGCGGATGGTTACTGCTGCCACTGTGTGCAGCACGAGCGTTGTAATAAAAAAAATAATAAATAAACCTGATTTCAGTGACAGGAGCCCCTCTGTGGGGTGCACCTGTAGGCAGATGTCTACTCTGCCTTACTGCAAATCCAGCCCTGTGTGTGTGTGTGTCTGTATATATGTTCAAATTGTACCCGAGCCTCGGATTAAATAGAGTTAACAATAACGCCTTAAGGACCCATGACGGTCCTAGTACATGATGTACCAGGCAAGCCATAAGGACCCATGACGTACCAGCACCGTCATGGATTTCATGGCTCCCCGAGCAGCAGCACTGTGTTCAGGGAGCCCTGAATTGTGATTGCAAAAAAAAAAAAAAAAAAAAAGGGCTGTGGTCCTTAAGTGGTTAATGATGCACATATTATTGCATTAGCTAATTGAAATGTCTCCAATAAATTACTTTGCAAAATGTTGGAGCCTTTCTCTACCATCCAAAGAGTTAAAATTTTTGCAATATAAATATACACTCCCTATCTACAAATATGTGCTCAGTTTATGTAGTGTCAAGTTTGCTAATTTTAGAACACAGAACCTCCAAATATACAGCACTGAGGGACATATTCAGTAACCTAAAGAGTTAGAATATTGAAGCAAATCAATTACACAAAAGGGGAGAGGTGTAAATTGATGACCAATGGCCTTTTCTTGCATTAGACATCACTAGCAAACACAATCTGGACTTTTTATGGCACCCCTAACACCTTATATTAAATAGCTCTTTAGCATTCAAATGTGTTAAAAGCCCCATTTAAATTATTGGGAACTTTCATCAGAGCCCTACAATGTATTTGATTTGCTCCAATGGCACCTTTCTTCAGATTAATGAACACAGCCCTAAAGACCACATACTAAACCAAGTGCTGCAGCCAACTATCACCCAATGATCTCCAATCAAACAGTAAGAGGCTACTGCTGGCAGTGGGTGTGTGAATTCTTGTTGCAACCTTGTTTCAAATGGCATATTTTGATTTAACTCTTTGAGCGCCAGAGAGGTACCCAACACATTGCATTGTATCGGATACCTATCTGGCACTCAAAGGGTTTAAACTGCTATAAGTTGCCTGCTGATGTTAAAAGATCACTTTATACCTCTGCCTACAAGTGACTGACACTTTCCTGTTTTGGCTTTAAGTAAAGTGAGAAAAAGTCAATGTTGATGGATAGGACACAGACCTTTAAATATAAATATATGATCCTTCCGTGAATATTCATAAGCAGCATCAATCTTATTGGGAAGTTCAGGCCAAAAGGATTTAGTCAGAACCAGTTCTGCATCAGTCATCTGAGGATGAACACGCCAGAAGAACCTGTTCACAGAAAGTACACAGAGCATTCCAGTTAATACTGTACTCAGTCATGTAAATAGCCACTAAGTGTCAGTGATACTGCTGTAATAAGAGGAACTGGGGTGTACCAAATGCACCACAGGTGAGAAATCAAAACTCCTATTGATTTAAAGGGATAGTAATACTTAAAATATAAAAAAAATATGTTGTAGGGTTTATCTCCATGAGTAGAACAAGAGTACTCCCACTGCTGAAAGGTGTTTCATTCAAAAGTTATTAATTTTCAAAGTTGAATTTTTTAGGTGCAATATCACAGTGGCCTGAAATTGTACAGTGGCGCTGTTGCTACACGATCCTATGGACAGCTCTGGTCCCGGGACCATAAATCTCCATAGGATGGTGTAGCAACATCGCCACTGTACAATTTTAGGCCACTGTGATATTGCACCTAAAAAATTAAACTTTGAAAATTAATAACTTTTGAATGAAACACCTTTCAGCAGTGGGAGTACCCTTGTTTTACTCAGGGGGATAAACCCTACAACATATTTTTTACATTTTAAATAAAGAAATAAAGGCATGCCTTATTAGGACAATTCCTATTATAGATTGCTGTTTTGTATCTTTTATATTAACTTATACAAGCTGAAAAACATCAGGGTATGTATACTTTTATTTATTGTTAACATGTTCCTCTGGATCAAGAAAGATGATATAGCAAGACCAGAAATGGTTGGAAAAATGTATATTTTTCAGGCTCATTGACTACATTACCATGTACCTATATTCAGGCAGTCTGGAATGTTGTTTTCAGTTCCACAAATATAATTCCGGGTGTCAGGTGTACTATAAATCAACACCTACTGTACATCTAAGTTACACAGAGGTGTAATATTTTGCCAGCACATGTAATGCAAACATCTTTAGCACATGAGTGGATATAAAAAAAAGATATATACCTGTCTTTAAAGATCATCTTTTCCCCTCTAAGTTCTGTAATTGCATCAATAGTTAATTCAGGATCACATTTCTCTGGTGTTTTTGGATGCTTTGGATTTGGGTCTCTATCACCAGGTCCTGAAATTGATAATAAATAATAATAATAATATTAATTATAATAATGCAATATACCATAGGACATTGAGCTGTCAGCAGGAGATCCGTGTCGGTCGACACAAAGGCACTTGAGAAGTGCCGCAATCTCGTTATTTACCACAAATCCCTTCATTGGAATGGTCTAAAACGAGTGCCTGGTTTTCAAGCACTCGTTTTAGACCATTCCAATGAAGGGATTTGTGGTAAATAACGAGATCGCGGCTCTGCTCAAGCACCTCCATGTCGGCCGACACAGATCTCCTGCTGATAGCTTTACAGCTGTCAGTAGGAGAGATCAAACTTTAAACGCCCGTATCTCTTAAACCATAGCGGTTTGAGAGATACGTTTTTTGCATTTAGATCAGCTTTTTAAACTCTTCTAAATGCAAAAATTATTTTTTTTTTGTGGACATTACTAACATTTTAACGCTTTGAGTGGCACTCAGAGTGTTAAAACTGTGTTTGTCTTCAACAGCAATGGATGTCGGAATTCATAAAACATCCTTTAACCCTTTGAGTGCCAGAGGGGTATGCAACACATTGCAGACCAATGCATTGCGTACCCTCTGGCACTCAAAGGGTTAACCACTTGTATGTTAGGAAGGTCTACAACATTCACAGTGCGATGGAGACCTGTCTAGCAAGGAGTTGAACTTTTTAGATCAATGAAAGACATCAATTCCTATTGAATTCTGTATATACCATAAAGTGCCTGAATGCCTTGTACATCATCGTCAGGGAGTATAAAGCGGCTTGTCTCAGTGTACGAGTAAACCGGGAACATCAGAGATCCAGGATCACGAGAATGATCTAGGCCCAGAGCGTGGCCAAACTCATGAGCAGCCACAATAAAGAGGCTGTATCCTGTAAGATAATATAGGGGATTTTAAAAACAAAGGTAAATATCACTGACTTCAGACTAGTAAACAGATCTACTGTACAATAGTGTGGAATCTAAAATGTAACATTATTAGTGGAGTTTGTATAGTGTTACCTTGAACTCATCATGTAACATACAGTTCCCAATGAAATAAGTTACATAGCTGGACTGCTATTTCTAAACAATGAATACAACATTGGTCTTAAAGTTATAGACTCACCTAATTATGATTCTGCTTTTATTACCAAAGTTCCTTGTAATTTTCTTTGACCTATTAAAAGTTTACCCTTTAAGGATCAGAGAAGGGTGCAGTGCATAGCTTTGCAATGTGTTACACACCCCTCTGGTGCTTAAAGGCAGGGGCGGACTGTAGTGCAGTACCAGCCCGGGGGATTTTTTATTTAACTGGCCCACTAGCTGGTATTTTATTCTGTGTGCATATAATAAAATTCTGCAAATGCCCGGGGGGGGGGGGGCGTTACACAGTGCACCCCTCTGGCATTCAGAGGGTTAAATACAACCTACTGTATGCAATAAATTATCAGTTATAAACCCCTTGCATGCCAGAGAGGTGTACAGTAATGTGTTCTGTCATTAACCCACTGAATGTCTCATAGGTGCACAACACATTGCACAGGAATGTGTACCTCAATGAGTAACCCTTTGTGTGCTAAAAAGGCATAATTCATCATTAACTAACACCTTTATTCACCTTTGTGGTACAAAAGGGGTCAGTTACTGATGAATTATGACTCTCCAGCATGCAAGGGGTTAGTCAATGAGGTACTGCACATATGAGGAATCCAATTGGTTAATAACAGAATATTGCTGTAGTCTTCTGTGGAATGCAAAGGGTTAATAACTGATGCTTTATACTTCCCTAAAGGATACAGGGGGTTAAAGGGGTTTAAAGGGTTAAAATAGGATAAACTAAGCCTCTCTAGTAATGTGTACAGTTAGTTAGGAAGAATGAAATCATACCAGTTTAAACTGCTAGGCATTTGGGACTCAGAAGCTCTGTCTGCTAACCATGGACTGCACAGGACACACACTGCAGGCAGAGCAGGGACAGCTAAGTCAGACTTGGGGGTGGGACAATTACAGAGCACAGGACCCAAGCTCTTCTCTTCACTGCTGCACCGCTGGGGTGAGTGAGTTGTCCCTCACATCTACAGAGCTGTGGACTGGAGAGGGGAGATCATATGATCTCCCTACAGACCCATGACTAGGCGGCCTACCGGGGTATGCCCGATCCCCCGACAGGACAATCCACACCTGCTTAAAGGGATAGTAATGATTCAAAATAAAAGCAGCTCCAATTAATCTTCATAGTATTTGGGCCATGGAGAGTGTTATTTCAATACTGACAGAGTTGTAGTTCAAGACTAATTGAATGATAAAGTATTGAATGATAAAGGTTTTTGAGTCTGCCCTGATACCCTCACCATTTTTGGTGGTTATTCTTTGAGCTGACACCAGTTTAATGTCCTTCTGGAGATATGGTATCCAGAACTGTACACTGTACTCCAGGTGAGACCTTACTAGTGACTTATAAGGTTTTAAGTGGTAATGTCCACTTGACTATTTAACCTTGTGTGATACAGATTATATTGTGATTCTCAAGTCTCATTACAGCTGATCTTATATTACCTTTGTTGTCAGTTGTAAAAAATTCATCATCATCAAAGTGGGTGTCTCCTCCGATTTTTTCTCCTGGGGGAAAAGCATGAGCCAGCAAACCATTTGGTCCATCGAATGGATAGTAGTCACCATGCTCTAAATTCAACATAGATCAGAATGTTAAATGATAAGGGCGAGTCGGAGATAAAGTGCCTCTAAGAATCTATAATTCACAAGTGCCAATAGTAATCTATAGTTCATAACTACCTCTAATAATCTGTAGTTTGTAATGCGTATCTATCTATATAGTAATGTTTCGTTCACAACAGCTTTTCTACTTCTACTAATCTGAAGGTCTACAAGGTTCTAGTAATCAATAGTTCACATGGGCTTCTAGTAAACTATCGTTCATAATTGCCTGTAATGATCTAAAGTTAACAAGGGCCTATATTACTGTATACTTCACACCTTCTTCTACTTCTACTAATCAAAAGGTCTATAGGGCTCTAGTAATATATAGATCACAAGGGGCTGTAGTAACCTGTAGCTCATAATGGCCTCTAATTATCTATAGTTCACAAGTGTCTATGCTAACATATAGTTAACACTTACCTCTTCTACTAATCTATAATTCTACAGGGATCTAGTAAGCCATAGTACATGCAAGCCTGTAGTAATCATATTTAATTATGTAACCTCTTGGTTTCTAGTGCATTGGACATGTTTCCAGCATTCATCCATGTGGTTATTTTCAAACATTATTTTTAAGGAAAAGTAATACTAAAATAGAATATTACATGGAAGAATACACGGCAGCAATAATATATATGGGGCTCCGTGAGGTTTAGTCTGGAAGCACGATGTTCCCTTATTCCATCACTGAACATATGTGATGTTTCTTGTGGTGAAATAGTTTGTTTATTTTATTTTGTCTTGTTAAGCTTTTTCTCAGTAGCCTCAGGGAAGTTATTATCCTTTCACTCTCCTCACTCCCTGCTGTTTACGCAGGACTATGGGTGCAATAATGGATTCCCCTGGCCTGCAGTTAAAGAAAACACATGCAATATCATGCAAACAGAGTCCTTGGGAACTCACGAGCAGATCACTTTGTAAAGGAATCCCTAATTAAGCACAAATGGATCAATCACAATTATCGCTCCACCGATTACCCTTCTGTGGTCAACCAGGGATATCTTAGAAATGGTATTTGTTGGAGCATCCCTGATAAGAATCCCTGTATAAGGAATGGAAACTTTTATGTACGTATCTGTGAAAGTTAAAAGCATATTTTATTTGAGAGCAAGATGTATTTTAGCATTAGAGGTTGTGCAGCTTTATTAACCCTTTAAGGACCAGTGGTGTGTACAACTCTCTGACATTAAAGGGTTAAGCATTTTGGATCTCTGAACGGCAGACTGTATTTTGTAATGTTTCTTTCTTGTTTTCTGAGAACTGATGGACGCACCTTTGGCACTCAAGGTGTTAAACATAGATGGATAAAAAGTAAACATTGCAACAATAACACATTTAAATAGAAAGCAGTTACTATACATTGTATACTATGGATGATGTACACTTCCTTATCAAATGAGCAATAAGTAAACTTGCACTCCGATACTGATTTATATGCTGGGTGTTTGACATTCAGAACCAGTAGGAGGAGGTTGTTGAAGGTCAGTTAGTATGTAATGACTAGTACAATTGTAAAACAGCTGGTTTTGAAAGATGGAGCTCTTTTGGTTATAAAGGGATTAACCCTATGAGTGGCAGAGGGTTACATGGAAACTACACCTTTAGAAATAAACAGGTTTTACTTGTATAGCAGAGCCTCACATAGTTGTCCTATATACCTGTTTAGCTTATCTCCCAATATTTGCTGTTTGCATTGAAGTCTGCAGATTAATTTAACTGCAGACATCCATATGGCAGTCTATATTTAATGTATACTCAACAGCCATTGCAAATATACATATGGAAGGTGGAGTTTGCCATGAAAGTAGGTAGAATGGGAAAGAGAGTGGGTGCGGTTACTAGGGAATTCACTAACCTCTGTTCTAGGAAAACTGAGTCTCCTTGTAAGATCCAGAAAGTTCCCACAACTGACTGTTTGCCCTTTGATTTTATAAAGAAAAATTAATGGTAGTTGCTGCATTTCAATGTATACCTTTCCTGCCAAATGAAACCATGATGTCAGCTGTTCCTGTGCGGATCCTGGTGAAGTTCAGTGGAGTCACATCACTCCATACTTTCAGCGCTCTTTTGATGGCTCTGTCCACATCTGCTGGTGCTAGATCTGGGGTGTAATTCAAAATCCTGTTCATGGGATTAAAAAATATATCTATTATTCAGAGTAGTCTGTGAATTTTCCTCATTCTAAAATGAAGGTGTAAGGAATGTGCCTTTCAGTCCCTCATTCAGACCTGCGTGCTCTGATAAAGGTCTGTTTGAGCTTTGTGGTTTCACTAATAGTGCACATGTGGATTTGTATTTCCTCTATGCTGACTGCACTGAGAACAGGAGCAGCTGTTTCTAAAAATAATTCTTAGATTATATTTATTTAACCCTATTTGTGCCAATATAAATTATCAGGTGACAGTGTGATAAATGTGCTTTTCAGGACAATTTCTGCATATTTTGCACATTTTTATGAACCCTGGAATCCAAATCCTATATAATAATTCGCTAAAATGTGTGTAACGATGCAGTCATACGCAGTAGAGACTGCCCACACCGCGGCTGATACAGTGCTAGCCGGTTGCGGTGCAGTCATGCGCAGTAGAGACTGCCCGCTCCTGATACATAGCTGGTTGCTCTGTATCAGGCGCGGGCAGTCTCTACTGCGCATGACTGCCCCGCGACCAGCTGGCAGTAGCACTGTGGTCCGTGTAACAGGCTCTTCAACTTGTTGTTAAATATATATTTAGTGTGACCCCTTCAATCAGTGATGGACAACTCAAAGCTTACTGTTGAGGACTACAATTCCCATCATTCCAGCCAGCTGGCTAGCCTCAGGTTGCCCCATCCAGCCTTGCATGCTACAGAGAACTGAAAATCTTTCAACTGGTTTAAATGGGGCTTTGGAAGTCAATTTAACAGAGTGAGAGAGAATAGTAAGCAACAATTTCAGCAAAGAGACAATAGTCAAAAACAGAATTTTGTGTGAACTGGAAAAGACATGCAATATGAACTACACAATTTAAAACTAAGTCTATAAAAGAAAATAAAAGATAGTGATAATTCCCATTTAAAATGATAACAAAGTTGTTTTTTGAAATAATAAATTGCAGCATTTTTCATGCAGTGCAAGTTAAGAGTACTCAGAGGGAAGTGTTCATTCAAAATTCATTACAGTATAAACTTGTTTCGTTATTTATTTGAAACAAAATTGCTATTTTACTCTATTACTATAGTGTTCTGAAGAAGAAATGTGTTTTGTTGACTTGTTTGAGCAGTAATATCTTTTTACTGAAATATCTTTTAGCAGTGAGAGTGTCCATGTTTTACTCAACAGGAAAAGGCCTGCAAAATATATCATTTCATAAAAAACTTAACTACCACTTTAACACCATGAGTGCCAGAGGGGTGACCACCTGGCACGCAAAGGGTTAAAGGGATAGTATTGTCAAAAAATAAATATATATCTGATTGTAAAGTGTAATTTTTTTTATAAAGAATAGTATGTTCAGAGAATCCTCTACGTTTGGGTTCAGCTTAAAAATCCAGTTAAAAAATTCCTCCTCCTGCCCCTTTTCAGCATGCCATGAAGACTTACCTCAGAGCAGAAAGCTGGTCTGGACAGATCTCAACGAGGGGCAATATTGTGTCACCATAAGGAAAAACCTGCCCTCCTTCATCGAGCGGTCAGGGTTTTCCTTGTACTGAGAGACACAATATTGTCCCTTTTTACGATCCATCTGGTCAACTGGCTTTTGGATCTGAGGGGAGACTGCATGATGTCCTGAAAAGGGGTGGGAGTGGGAAACTTCTAACTGGATTTTTAAGCTGAACACGAAGGTACAGGATTTTCTGGACATGCCATTCATTATAAAAAAATTACACTGAACAATCGGATATATATTTGTTTTTAAGCAATGGTCATATATCCCTATATCCCTTTAAGCAATGGTCATCTTAAAATTATGTTTACTTGTTATAAATCATGCAGTTAGAAATGAGCAACCTTCTGCACTTCAGCAAATGGAGACTACAACTGTCATCATTCCAAACCAGATATTGTCTAGTTGGGGTAGATGGGACATGTAACATTTGGAGTGACAAAAGTTGACCAACCCTTGGTTAAATTATCACAAAACAACAGAACTCATTTTTACCTATAGGTAAGATTATATCTGGGCCACTTTAGTTTCCTTGGAAAGAAGTTGTATTCGCCAATATCAGGGACACCACATCTAGGTTGCTTCATTATTTCCATAGTATCTTCATCTAGTTTTCCTGTCACCTCCAGACCAAAGAACGACTGCATTTCTTTCAGCTTGGTTGCTACACTTTTTATATTTTTTCTCCTCAGAATCCCGGCAGGGTTAGCCGAAGAACTATATAACAAATTGAGGTAATTCTGTGAAGACAAATATGCAAATAAGTTAAAACATAGAATATAATAAACCATGGAACTTAAAACTTAAACTTTTGAATATAACGAGGTCCCTAATGCTTTGAGAAGCAATGTTTTGGAGACTTTTCTATTATCCAGTGGTTTAAAGCAATGGTTCTCAGAGTGTGTTTTATGGACCCCCACAGTTTCCTGAAGCAGTACAAGGGTTCCACAGAACAAATGTAAGTAATAGGGGACACTGGGACAATACTAGGGTGGTTATTAGTCTATGTCTGGCTGTGTATCTACCAGTGAATGTGTGGGAGCCTGAAATATTTCAAAGTGTGCCATCTTGTAATATGCATTGCAGTTTAGTCCCTTATAAAGAAAACATCTTATATAGCATTTCCTAAAAGTGTATTGGTATTAACTAGCTTTAAAAACAAATTTGATATAGATAATATTCAAAATAAAACAATTCCATCACAGCACAGAGTTTGAGAATCCCTTGTGTAGAGAAAAAACACAAAAAATATAAAATACCTCTGCAAAGCGAAGATCTTTCTCAGTCAGGTCAGAGTCCTCCTCATGTGGAATAGGTACTGAGTAGCAACATGTCAGGCTTAAAGCCAACATCAACGCTGACAAAATTGCAGTTGCCATGTCTGATGTTTTAAAGTTCTAAAGCATCTGATGTTTCATGGTACAAGTGAGCTTTCTTATATAGTCCCAGAGCTGTGAGTCACCTCTCTGAGACATGTTAAAACTTCTAGTCAGTTAAGGGTAAATTTGATCACTGTTTGTTTCTCCCACAATGGTTTGTGGCATGAAACAGGAAAAAAAACTTACAAATCTTTTGCCATTTGAAAGGATATCTTTAAGTAAACATGCTCTCAGCATATTCACATATGGGAAGTACAGAATTGCATCAAGAGTCTCTTTTTTTCTCAGTTCTTTGCAAAAACAGCTATTACATTTTATACTGAATGTGACAGATCTGTATACGGGTCAGCTGGTAATTGCTCTTTGGTTAGTTTGAACTGCTGAAATGCTAGTGTAATATATATGTATATACATATATATATATATATATATATATATATATACTAGTGTAAAAGCAGTGGCATGGGCCAAGGTCCATGTTACCCCTTTGAGTGCCAGAGTGGTACGCAATGCATTGCTTTGCAATGTTTGTGTATCCCTCTGGCACTGAAAGGGTTAAGAGGCCACTACCTCACTGCTCCACGCGATGCAGTCTTGCGTCTCCTCACTCACGCGATGTAATCATGCGCGAACGCGGGCAGTCTCTGCTGCACATGACTGCATCCTGACAAACATCCTAGAGAATTATTATATAGGATATATATATATATAGTTATGAATCTGAGTTAGACATCTTCAATAGCTCTCAACTGGTTTATTATCTGTATAAGCAGAATTTGTAAAATCACTAGTCAGCATGAACCAGTCTTTGTATCAAAGGAGATATTAAAAAATATATTGGAATTCTTTTTTTGCTGAGCGAAACAAAAATTATCCCACTACAGGGAGATTTTTCACTCAAAGTTTATAACAGTTCAAACTTCTATTTTACTTTTTTTTTAATTAACCCTTTTTGTACCAGAGAGATATGCAGAAAAAAAAGCCCTGGATATGAGTAAAATGAGGCAGAATAAATTGAACATTATGTGGGTAGATTTATGTTGCTGACATGTCTCCTAAGCGGCTGCACTCTCCCACCCTGTATGTGTCAATCACGGATGAAATGACCGCCCCTTTCTGAAGTCATGCTCTAGGTTCACCAGGCAGAAGAAGGGGGGTTACCAGACAAGGGGGGAGTTACAGTAAGCCATCCAATGCAGCTTGTACCACATAGAGACTGATTGCTATGTTACCAGGTACACATATAATTTAATATATCTCGTTTTACAGACTTTTTTTAAATAAAAAAAATGTTTTTAATGATTACTTAATAGAAAAATTTATTTAGATTAACTTATTTTGGGGAGAAAGCTCCCCTTTAACCCTCTGATTGCCAAAGGGATGCGTAAGGCTTTGCTCTGGAATGCATTGCACACCCATGAGGCACTGAAAGGGTTATTTTGATTAAAAGACAATTAACATGAAATAAATGAAAAAAAGTAGTACAGAATATGTGAAATATATATTTTGCACTAGATTTCCTGATGAGTAAAACAAGGGCAGTCACACTATTAGCAGATTCTTCAATAAAAATGTATTACGTGCATATTTCTGAAGCCTGCCATTTTAGGGGGCTGCTTTTGCTATTGCTGTGAATTGATGACTTTTGTCACTGACAGTAGCCCTCCATAGTCTGATAGTTTTAGCAGTGCACCCTAAAATGACAATCCATGCACAATTGCATCCAAAAAGTAAACATTTTGCATTTTAATCACCTTTGAATAAAGTATCTCCAAGCAGTGTGGAAAAAACAAAAATGAATCAATGGCCAGATACTACTACATTATGTAAAATCATTAAACAAAAACATTTTTGTGGAAACAAAGAGAGAGAGAGAATGTATATGTATTATATACAGTAATCTATACCTATGCTGACATACTACTTAGTTTGTGTCTGCATTAACATATTGAGCATCAAGTCTACCTCATTGCTAAAGATCAGCTCACTATTAATCTTGCAACAAAGCTAATTTAATTGAAGTTGCAAGAAGGGCCACATTGACCATGATCCACTCTCTCTCTCTCTATCTCTGTATATATATATATATATATATATATATAGATAGATAGATAGATAGATAGATAGAGAGAGAGAGAGAGAGGGAGGGAAGAAGGGAGAGGGAGAAAGTCAGCACTCACATTAACTAGATAAACTTGCCCCTGGTGCACTGTTAAATAATCAATAAAGTGGAAAGAGCAGGTACTGACAAGACTTTCTTTAAACTTAAAAGCAACTTGACTTTGACTTTTCAGTCTCTACTGGTCCTAAATGTCAAAATAAAGTAGCATTTATCTTATACCTTTGGAGAAAGTCCTGTGTATCATTTTCAGCCACTGCAGGATGAAGGCCTCCTCAGCAAACCTCCAACAACTTTGATCCTGTGCTTTTTGTTGCCACTGTGTACCAACAAATTAGGTAATTTCATCTACCCATCTTGTCTTACGTCGTCTTCTTGGGTGTTTAGTATTGAGTGGAATCCATTCCAAAATGTGTTGGGTCCATATATTTAATTCTGTAATTTGTCACCATTTTGACCTCTTGAAGTATTAGCACTATAAACATATACCTCTAATTGTACTGGTCTGCCCCCATATTATTTTCCCACCTACTGAGAGAGCTGCAGTTGCCAAGGGCATCCTCATATTCATTTGCTGTGCTGTAGCAATGATTAACTTTTAAGAGACGGGCCTTTAATGTATATATGTTTTGTCTTTTAACAAAAGATCTTACCAAGAGTAGATATGTATTTTTCATGCAACAATCTCTTACATCTATTTACATATTTTTAATTATATGTGATTATGGGCAGTATTCAATAAGTTAACTCTTTAAGTGCCAGAGGGGTATGCAACTCATAGCTTTGAAAAACATTGCGCACTCCTCCTGAGCAAACAAACTGCACCATGGGAGAAAATAAACACTTCCCAAATTCATATCAATTTAATGAGGTTTTTAATGAGTTGTGGACCTCTCTAGCATTCTAAGAGTTTAATATCCTCAGATGGAAATGTGATAAAATCTGTTATATAAATTGTTTCTTTCATGACACTTCTTATGACTCTTAAACCATAATTGTTTATTGGAAAAATCTTAATAATAATATTATTCAAAATAAATCTAATTAAGCTCTATTTTAGTCATTGGGAATTTTCATTGAATAGCTGGGATGTGAAAGAAAGGACAAGAAACCTGTTCCTTCTATGGGCCTATACCTTTTTATGACCTTCTTTAACCCTTTGGGTGGCAGAGGGGTATCCATTGCATCGCTACACCTCTGCTACTTAATCCTATGAAGATGGGTGGCCCTAGAGGACTATGGCACTTTTTTATTTTTTGACAGATGCATTCTGGGATGGCAGCATGGCGTGAAACCATGCTGCCATCCTAGAATTCTATTATGTGCCATAACCGTTATGGTCCTTAACACATAAACACTGATGCCAGACACGTCATTTGTCATTAAGGTGTTTAGAGAATGAATAGTAATAACAGAAAGGTGACCCAGAGAGGCAGAAGCTCCCAATATTTTGGACATGAGTTCTTGTTCGCCGTTGACATCATATACCATTTTTGTTCTCTACCTTGCTTTGTATTCAATACAGATATACAATACAAACTAAAAACTGTTTTTGGTGTTCTTTATTCATGAATATCCCTTTTGTGTTTATGTGTCATAAATACAACCATAATGCTAGTAAATGTTGCTATAATTCTTCTCAATTTTGTTAATAATTATTGTTAATTTTTTGTTCTTGAGTTCAACAGCATTAAAGTAGTACACTGAAAAATATTTACTTTTTTTGGTTCCAGTTTATTTTGGGACATAACCACTACATGGGAACAAAGTTACCAACACTGTCATAACAACTCCAGGATGCTGGTGAGCATTATGTGCAATTACAGTCAGCTAGTTTGTATTCCTTCAACTGTGTGTTGTTTCTACATTTCCTGAGTGTTTTTCCCATACTCTGTTATTACTGTATAATTAGTAAGACTGTTTAATATAAAATCATTGACTAAGGCAAATGCACTAAGGTGTTAGAAGACTCTGCACTGACAGATACACTAAAGTGAAGAAGAAAGATGATTGCATTTTAGAAAAAAAAATGCTAAATTTTCTGAAAAAAAATCTCAGGATTTCTTTCAAAAATAAAAAATGAAAGAATATACACTATGTTTTATTGCCAGATTGTATATTGCATTACTTGCGGCGATTAAAATTCAAAATGCGGTATTTGAGATTTGAGTATGTTTCATTAAGTTAATCACAAAATACTGAATCACAGAAATAATATTTCTCAGATAATATAATGCACAGAACCTGCAATGCAAACAGACAAATTCACAGAGTTTACATGCATTTGAAAGTGCATACGATTCATGTCGATAGAACCAAAAAGCATTCATTTGAGAGAGTTTGGCTTTATGGCACTAAAATTTAGTTTTTGGTCCAGTATAGTTCTATGTAAGGGCACTTGTCTTACAACCTTAAGTCCAAAAAAGGTGTCCACATATTTATTAAGACTAAAAACATAGGTTATAGTAACATAGCTAATGAGGCTGAAGAAGACGTATCCAAGTTCAGCCTTTACAAAATAAACAAATACACTGCCTTATGTGTTTCCCAGAACATCAGCTGTGTTTCCGGTATTGTAACTGGGGAACTGGATGCCCCTCTTGCTTAATCTGCAATGGAACACACTTCATGGTGGTGATTCTCTTGTTATCCTAAAACCTGTAGGGATTCAATGTCATGTTCAATCAAGCATGGGCTGATTATCCTATCGGAGGATCGGGCATCCCCCTGTGGGCCGCTAGGTCATGGGCCGGTGGGGGAGATCAGAGGATCTCACCTCACCGTCCCACAATATTTTGAAAGAGAGGTCTGTGTTGCCACCGGCACAGACACTCTCTGTGACAGCCTTCGATGACGCACAGGGACCACAAGGGGGCATCAATAGGGACATTGGTGAAGCTAGTGGGCTGCTTTAACCCTTTGAATGCCAGAGGGGTACGGAATGCGTTGCAAAGCAATGCATTCTGTACCCCTCTGGCGCTCAAGGGGTTAAAAAAATGCCCGGGCTGGTATTCACCTACAATACGCCCCTGCAAGCAAGTATTACTGTTTTGTTTTCTCCTCCTGCTGCATTTCATGAGTGTATTCAAATCTCTTGCTACATGTATCTTTAATTGTTACATATCTTGTAACAGTACATGAACTACTGGAGGATATTACATAGTAGAGAAGTGACAGAATATTAGAAAAACAATAAATATCCACCATGTTTACAGTGAATCACAAAGAAATAGACATGCCTGTGAGTAAAACACTTTTATAGTACTGATCACAGCATCAAGGATATGAAATAACTATCTTCAAAGGCAGAATGAAAAAAGTTAGCAAATTAAAACTGATGACAATCTGTGACACACTATACAAGAATCACTGGTTATGGAAGAAACTGCGGAGACTCGCCACTTCTCTTATCTAATGTATCCATCAGCAGACTATCTGACTTCTAACACCTCCTATCTAATGTGTCTTTTAATAACCTTCATCTAACTTTATTTGTATCACATCTGACTGATCTTTGCCTCAAGAATGTTCCTTTTTATTGTCCTTTGTACGCACTGTGTACGACATGGAATTTTAGCTTTATTTGATGTTTGAGACTGAAGAAGGACATTAGCGTCAGCTTCATCTTTGTTATTTTTTATTACAAAAGTATTTTACTCCTTCTTCTTTTCTGTTGTAAACACGGTTCTGTCTTTTCCCTGAATTTGTAGTTTTAACCTCTGAATTAGCTTTTTCTGTGTATGGTTATTATTTAAAGGGATAGTATTGTTTCATAATAAAAGCAGCTCTTATTAATCATAGTATTTGGACTTTGGAGAGTGTTTTTTCAATTCTGTCAGAGTTGTAGTTCAAGAGTAATTGAATGATAAAGTACCCCCCTCCTGCCCCTTTTACTGATGTAACACTGCTCAACCAGAGCAGAAGGGATGTGTCCAGGTAGATTGCAGAGAGGGACAATCTCCAATTAAGATAAGGGAAAAACCTGAAAAACTTGTTAAGGGGGGCAGGGCTTTCATTGTTCTCATAGGAAGAAGATTGTCCCTTGCTGTTATCTGTCTGGTCTGTGGATTGCGTTCCACATCTGAGAAGAGATGGCTTACACTAGGTAAAAGGGGCGGGAGGGGGAGACTTTACTTGTGAATATCTCTCAAACCATAAAGGTTTGAGAGATAAGACTTATATCGTTCTTCATGTTTTTTTAATGTCTACAAAATAAAATAAAGATAAAGCAAAGTATTACTATACCTTTAAGGCAAAACACCAAAATATAATCTTCTTCACCCTAAAGTGCATGGTGTTCTCTATCTATCAATGCTGATCTAACCTTTAGAAACAAAGAGCAATGTGGAACAATTGGGGCAAACCAACTGCACTGAAGGGAACAAATAGAAATTATACAAGAAAAGAGCAGATAGCTGGGGTTAACCTGCAATACCAGAGATATGACAAAATATTCTCCATATATATATGTAGTGATCTTGAGAAAGGCCCTTGTGTGGGCCAAAACGTTGATCTAGTAAATTAGCACTTTTCATCTTTCAACAAGTCCTGTGAGTGTGGCTCATTTTCTTCATATATATATATATATATATATATATATATATATATATATATATATATATATATACTTCAAACAGTTGCTAGTTCCGGAACGCACTCCTTGATAGTTATTTTCCGATTTCACCTGGTGCTCCAATCTTCCGTGCATATAAACAATGTAACAATAATGATCAGTACTCTCGGACTTATTTAAAATATTTACTTTTGACAGGTCAATGTTTCGGCCCCCATTGGAGCCTTTATCAAGATAAAGGCTCCAATGGGGGCCAAAATGTTGACCTGGCAAAAGTAAATATTTTAAAGAAGTCCGAGAGTGCTGATCATTTATTGTTACATTGTTTATATATATATATATATACTAGTTCCAAAGCCCATATACACGGGCTGATCCGGAGCGGGGAGCTCCGGAAGGCTGACAGCCTGTCTGTGCTCCCGGCACCGGGGCAGCAGCGGAGATGCTGGGTGACAGTTTATGGAGCTCTCCACTACGGATCAGCCTGTTCTGCGAGTCCCCACTGCGCATGTGCGGTTATGCACACAGTGAGCGACGCATACTAGGACTTTATGTTATAAGGATATATATATATATATATATATATATATATATTTGGCACATAGCTGCCCATCATGTACTCAGCCTCACATTAACCCTTTGAGTGCCAGAGGGGTCGAAAATGCATTGCATACCCTTCTGCTTAAGCATTGGTTAAAAACTCCTAAGGAGGGACACTTTGGATTTATGGACCCCTAATATCTCCTAAAGAGGGACATTTGGGAGGTATGTATCCCTAATATCCCCTAAAATGGGGCACTTGGGGGTAGGGATCATATAATTCCCAAAAGAAGTTCTGCAGCAGCTGCATTTTTACACCAATAAATTCCCTTTTCTTGTGGACAGTTCTTGTATGTGAGTGAGAAGTGGTCATTTATCCAAAAGCTGACATTATACCTCTCAGAGCTGGAGACAGTTGAAGGAAGTTTGTCACACAGATAATTAGGAAACTTTCTTAGAAGGAATTCTCTACACTTTTCATGTATGGAGAACAAAGGAAGAGAGAAACAGATTCATTGTAACCCTTTGAGTGCCAAATAGGTTGTGGCAGACCTCTCTGCCACCCACATGTTGCTGCAGAAGATGCAATATATATATATATAATTAAAGTAGAAGTGTGGGACAGCAATGGGCATCTGTTTGTTCAT
This sequence comes from Rhinophrynus dorsalis, assembly GCA_037306005.1. Classification (NCBI taxonomy): domain Eukaryota; kingdom Metazoa; phylum Chordata; class Amphibia; order Anura; family Rhinophrynidae; genus Rhinophrynus; species Rhinophrynus dorsalis. The sequence goes on along the minus strand of CM074719.1, from coordinate 564,282,017 downwards.
TTTTAACTAATGCGTAAGCCTTTGAGTGGGGGATATGCAATGCATTGTGTAACCCTCTGCCACTCAAAGGTTTAATGTGAGGCTGATCACATGACAGGCAACGTCATCCCATTTGGAGTTTTCCTCCTGCTCTGTGTGGTGATTCAGCATGTTGTGACTTACATGGCGGTATGCCATCTGACAGGGGTGCCGGGATGCTCCAATTTTCATCTTAGGGCTGGATTTGATTCTCCAGATTGTTATACTTTTAAGTACAGAAAACAGTAGAAGCGCAACAAACTGGAATAACCCCTTAATGTTCAACAAGCAAACACTGTGCTGTATAGTATTAAAGTCTTTTAGTAGTGTCTCCACAGTGAGGTATAATCATAGTTAGTAACAGTACCTTATGGTTGAAGAATCAACGGAGCAATGTTCACTAGTTCAATCAATAAGAGATACAACCCGTATTAATGTATAAACCGGATGATGAAGATGATAATGATAATGGTAAATGATGATGAGAAGATGGAGGTGACAAATGATAAGGATGGAATATGATGAGACAATCAAATGATGGATCCTATATGTCTCAATTGCCTGATAGATGCTGCTGTAACTTTTGGTGTCCTTGTACACCCCGAAGACAAAACTGCAATATGTATCAGCACAAAACCAATACAGGACAAAAAGAGAGAGACAGTATCCAAACTAAGTGTAGTATTTAATAAAATCGAATAAAAACAAAAAATACCAAGTTACACTCACATTTTGCCCATCTTGGGCTGTATGCACATAAGAGGCCCCAACCTCTATCAGCCAACGAACTGTGTCCCAGGTACTCATCCCTTGTTGTACCGGATAGTAGTGCAGCAAGTTCTTAAGTAAAATCCCCGATATAACTCCCCGATTGCCGAAATTCACTGGAACCAATGTCAGGGGTAACAATGCGCTGAAAAGCGCTGTAATGGTATCTTTACCTCGTGGTGTACAGTCAACGCTAAGAAAGTGTTGGCGGGTAAGACCTGTATGGGGAAGTAACGGGATTCTCACAGGGGGCATAGGAGGGGCCAATATCAACACATGTACTAGTGAAATAACCCAACGCGTAACGTGGAGTAATCGCTCCACTTCATCATGGGTGTAGTAAATTGAGAATTCCGTTACTTCCCCGTTCCGGTCTTACCCGCCAACACTATCTTAGCGTTGACTGTACACCACGATGTAAAGATACCATTACAGCACTTTTCAGCGCATTGTTACCCCTGACATTGGTTCCAGTGATTTTCGGTAATCGGTGATTGTACCAGCTAGTCCATTCTCCAGAGAGCATTGGACCATTTCTCTGTTCATTCCTGGAGTTATATCAGGGATTTTACTTAAGAACTTGCTGCACTACTATCCGGTACAACAAGGGATGAGTACCTGGGACACAGTTCGTTGGCTGATAGAGGTTGGGGCCTCTTATATGCATACAGCCCAAGATGGGCAAAATGTGAGTGTAACTTTGTACTTTTTGTTTTTATTCCATTTTATTAAATACTACACTTAGTTTGGATCCTGTCTCTCTCTTTTTGTCCTGTATTGGTTTTGCACTGATACATATTGCAGTATTATACCTTTAAGTATTTCTTTTTTTATGTTCAGATCTTTTGACATGCAATTACTGGGTTCACAGTGTAATTTCCTTTATATACCATTAAGTGGCCATTTGGGCAGCGGAGCGCATCCCTCCCACAGATAAAGTGGATCATTTATTAGGACACCACTGATATTTATCCTATAATAATTTTGTTTATTGGTCAGCACCTTGTTATCATTCACAGTGGCTTGCGATGGGGGATGGGTAGTATATACACTGCTCAAAAAAATAAAGGGAACACTAAGATTACACATCCCACTGCTCCAAAAAATAAAGGGAACACTAAGATTACACATCCTAGATCTGAATGAATGAACTGACAACAAAATCACACAAAAATTCTCAATGGAAATCAAATTTATCAACTCATGGAGGTCTGGATATGGAGTCACACTCAAAATCAAAATGGAAAACCACACTACAGGCTGATCCAACTTTGATGTAATGTCCCTAAAACAAGTCAAAATGAGGCTCAGTAGTGTGTGTGGCCTCCACGTGCCCGTATGACCTCCCTACAATGCCTGGGCATGCTCCTGATGAGGTTGCGAGGTTGCGGATGGTCTCTTGAGGGATGTCCTGCCAGACCTGGACTAAAGCATCCGCCAACTCCTGGACAGTCTGTGGTACAACGTGGTGTTGGTGAATGGAGCGAGACATGATGTCCCAGATGTGCTCAATCGTATTCAGGTCTGGGGAACAGACGGGCCAGTCCATAGCATCAATGCCTTCCTCTTGCAGGAACTTCTGACACACTCCAGCCACATGAGATCTAGCATTGTCTTGTATTAGGAGGAACCCAGGGCCAACCGCACCAGCATATGGTCTCACAAGGGGTCTGAGGATCTCATCTCGGTACCTAATGGCAGTCAGGCTACCTCTGGCAAGCACATGGAGGGCTGTGCGGCCCCCCAAAGAAATGCCACCCCACACCATTACTGACCCACCGAAAAACCGGTCATGCTGGAGGGTGTTGCAGGCAGTAGAACATTCTCCACGGCGTCTCCAGACTCTGTCACGTCTGTCACATCTGATCAGTGTGAACCTGCTTTCATCTGTGAAGAGCACAGGGCACCAGTGGCGTATTTGCCAATCTTGGTGTTCTCTGGCAAATGCCAAACGTCCTGCACGGTGTTGGGCTGTAAGCACAACCCCCACCTTTGGACGTCGGGCCCTCATACCACCCTCATGGAGTCTGTTTCTGACCGTTTGAGTGGACACATGCACATTTGTGGCCTGCTGGAGGTCATTTTGCAGGTCTCTGGCAGTGCTCCTCCTGCTCCTCCTTGCACAAAGGCGGAGATAGCGGTCCTGCTGCTGGGTTGTTGCCCTCCTACGGCCTCCTCCACATCTCCTGATGTACTGGCCTGTCTCCTGGTAGCGCCTCCATGCTCTGGACACTACGCTGACAGACACAGCAAACCTTCTTGCCACAGCTCGCATTGATGTGCCATCCTGGATGAGCTGCACTACCTGAGCCACTTGTGTGGGTTGTAGACTCCGTCTCATGCTACCACTAGAGTGAAAGCACCGCCAGCATTCAAAAGTGACCAAAACATCAGCCAGGAAGCATAGGAACTGAGAAGTGGTCTGTGATCACCACCTGAAGAACCACTCCTTTATTGGGGGTGTCTTGCTAATTGCCTATAATTTCCACCTGTTGCCTGTTCCATTTGCACAACAGCATGTGGAATTGATTGTCAGTCAGTGTTGCTTCCTGAGTGGACAGTGTGATTTCACGGAAGTGTGATTGACTTTGAGTTACATTGTGTTGTTTAAGTGTTCCTTTATTTTTTTGAGCAGTTTATATATATATCCTATATAATAATTCACTACATCGTGTGTAACGCCCGACATGCGCAGTAGTCACTGCTGCATGTGCCCAGTCATGCGCAGTAGAGACCGCCCGCGCCGCGGCTGATACTCTGTATCAGCAGTAGCGCGGGCAGTCTCTACTGCGCGTGACTGCCCCGCGACCGGCTGCCAGAGGCACTGTGGCCCGTGTAACGGGCTGTTCAACTAGTATATATATATATATCAGGGCTTAAAATTTTAAGTCCTTTGCTACTAGCCAGACCTGAAAAGTTACTCTCCAGTGCAAGCCATAGCATACCCACCAGGGCTGAATTTCTACTCGCCAGGGCTACATTTTCACTCGCCATTGGCTAGTGGCGAGTGGAAATTTTGAGCCCTGTATATATACACACACACACACACAGAGTCAATGGTGGGAACCCCAAAACAGAAAATGAAAGAAAAGGAATGAAAAAACTACTAGGTGCTTCTAAATGGACAAAATGTTTGAATTGTTTTATTTTGTAGTCCATGTGCCACGCAGGACATGAGGGAAGTAGAAGGGGTGCTTTGTACAATCCGTGAGAGCATACACTTTGATATTGTGGACACAGAACACACTGGAGCAGCAGGAAAATATAGATAGATAGATAGATAGATAGATAGATAGATAGATAGATAGATACACAAAATGGACCATCACAAATCTAAATATACAGATAGTGGGGGTTTCAACAGTTGTTCAACAACGTACAAAGATAAATTTGTTTTGCAGCAGCAGAACTTGGCCAAGTTATAGAGGCATATACATATATACATAGTTATAGTATAAAAAATACCATTTTACAAATTGCAGGAAACAAATTCTAAAAACTAAATACACATTTCACATTTATATCAACTATATTAACTTTAAAATGGCTCAAGCATGGACCAATGCTAACAATTATTGTGAGCTGGAGTATTGTTGGTTTTAAAGGGGATGGGGTTACATATATAAGAAAGGTGGTTTTAAGGTTAGGAATTATTGTTTGTTTACCTTGTTGTTTGTGTCCTCCTCAGGAGTCCCCACTGTGACTGAAGACAATGTGGTGCTTCTGGGCCCAAGCAATGTGGCTTAGCCAAGAAGGTACCTGTGAGGATGTGCATTGACCCAAGGGTCAGGACACCATCAGGATAGGCTATTGCCAGGAGGCACTGTGGTAAACTTATTTCCAATTATTCTCATCAGTGACATAATTTAACCACCACTGTGAGGGCAGGGAACCTGAAAGTTCCTTAAAGGGATAGTAATGTTTCATAATAAAAGCAGATCTAATTAATCATCATAGTATTTGGACTTTGGTGAGTGTTATTTCAATTCTGTCAGTTGTAGTAATTCAATGATAAAGTATCCCCCTCCCGCCCCTTTTGCTGATGTCACACTGTTCAGCCAGAGCAGAAGGAAGGTGCCCAGGCAGATTGCACAGAGGGACAATCTTCAATTAAGATAAGGGAAAAACCTGAAAAGCTTGTCAAGGGGGGCAGGGATTTCATTGTTTTCATATGAACAAGAGTGTCCCCTTCTGCTATCTGTCTGGTCTATGGACTTCATTCCACATCTGAGAAGAGATGGCTTACACTAGGTAAAAGGGGCGGGAGGGGGAAACTTTGCTTGTGTATATCTCTCAAACCATAAAGGTTTGGGAGATAAGACTTAAATCATTCTTCATTTTTTTTAATGCCTAAAACGAAGTATTACTATCCCTTTAATTCTCCTCTGGCAGTAATTCCCCAAGCTCCAGCTATGATGTTTGGAATTGTCTTCCCTTGGATTCCCTTCAAATAGGTCAAACCCATTAATAAAAGCTGTCACCTCTTTTAATTTGCCACCTACATTCTTGTCAGAAGAGGTTTCACGGGCTATGGAAACTTAAAGGGATAGTCATGTTTAAAAATAAAAGCAGCTCCAATTAATCTTCATATATTTGGGCCATGGATAGTGTTATATCAATACTGTCAGAGTTGTAGTTCAAGAGTCATTGAATGATAAAGTATCCCCCTCCCACCCCTTTTACCTAGTGTAACACTGCTCACCTCAGATGTGGAATCCGGTTGCTTAACCAGACAGATAACAGCAGGGGACAGTCTTCTTACTGTGAGAACAATGAAAACTCTGCCCCCCTTGACAGGTTTTTCAGGTTTTTCCCTTATGAAGATTGTCCCTCTCTGCAAGCCATCTGCACACCACCTTTCTGTTCTGAGGTGAGCAGTGTTACATCAGTAAAAGAGTCGGAAGGGGGATACTTTATCATTCAATTAGTCTTGAACTACAAGTCTAACAGTATTGAAATAACACTCTCCATGGCCCAAATACAATGAAGATTAATTGGAACTGCTTTTATTTTGAAACATTACTATACTTTAAAAATGCCAGTTTTGGGCTGACCCTTCCCCAAAGTGGCGGAAAAGCGGGGGGGGGGGCAGGTAGAATACTGTAGGTTGTAGATATAAGAAAGGTGGCTTTAGGGCTAGGGGTCACTATTTGTTTACCTTCTTGTGTTTTCCCACCCACCTTAATCCATCTTTTTTCTTATTTCTCATACTGCAGTAGGAGTAGCATCTGAGGTTACACATAGGCTAAGATTCCTTTCCAGTCAATTGGCATCCATCTAGGGATGGTAATGTGGTGCTCCAGGCCCAACCAGTGTGGCTTTGCCAAGAAGATTCCCATGCTGGTGTGCACTGGCCTAGTGGTCAGGAAACCAGAAGTTACTGTGTTAAAGAGGTATGGTCGGCTAGTCACATTGGATCTGCTATGTTAATTTCTTATTCTCAGGAATTATTATTTTTATTATTATTATTAATCTTTATTTATATAGCGCCAACAAATTCTGCAGCGCTTTACAGTAGTGAATAGACATACAGCGGTATTACATAGTACAATCAAACGTGGAGAACAGAAGGATCAGAGGACCCTGCTCATGAGAGCTTACAGTCTAGAGGAAGGTAGGTTTGACACAGAAGGAGTAAGTGCTATTGGGTGTAAGTGCCTCCTGCCACATGCACTGCCGGTCAGTGGGTGGGAGTGAGAAGTGCTGTTGAGTGCAGTGGTCCAGGGAAGGGGTGATTCTTAGTGATAATATTTATGGAGGCAGTTGATAGGCTTCCCTGAAGAGGTGAGTTTTCAGGGAACATCTGAAGGTCTGAAAGCTGGGGGAGAGTCTGATGGGACGGGGGAGGGAATTCCAGAGTTGTGGTGCAGCACAAGAGAAGTCCTGTAGGCGGGAGTGGGAGGATGTGATAAGAGCTGCGGAGAGCAGAAGGTTGTGTGCAGAGCAAAGATCTCCAAAGCTGAAAATCTCTTAGTGAATAGGCTCCATAAAATAACATAGGAATTGGAGAAGTGATAAACTGTAGAAGTCATCTCCACTTTATCACCACTTAGTGAATCTATCCCCTGGTGTTCTTTCCAATTGCCATGCCATAAAGTTCTTTAAAAGGAAAGAAGAACAATTTTAATAAATCTCCCTCTAAGTTCCATTACACTGAGTCTGAGGTCCAGTCATCTGGCTAGCAACTGTCATGTCTGCCTCAGTGGACATGACATCCAGGAGGAATTAAAGATTCTGGGTTAGATTCTATTGCAGGAGATAAATGGTAACAACCGTCTTATCAAACATTTTCCTATTGAAATCTATGGGGAAAACTGGAAATAAAAGTAGTGATAAAATTAACACCTGCAATAGAATCCAGCCCATTAGCTCTTGAACCAAGGAGCAAAAGCAGGGTTAATAGTGGTCACAAGGATTATTTGGCAGTAGTAAGGCATGTAGGTTATGATTAAGACGTGTAAGTATTCTTTTAATTAGCTGCCGTAGGAGAAAATTAATAGCCATAAAATAAGAATCTAGACAAAATGTATAATTACTTTTATGATTCCAAAAATGGAACACAAATTATGACAATCCAAGGTATTCACTCATTTAGAGACTGGCATCATATGCCTTTAAGATATTTGTTAAAAAGATTTTCATGCTTGTTATTTTGAACTCAGAATTGCAAGTATCTTAATTTCCACATATTACTGAAATCACAGGAATGTCGATATAGTCATCTTCATATTATTTACACAAGACCATCACATATTTCTACATCTTCTGAACAACCTAAGGACATGAACTTCTAGTTGTTTTCCAGTAAGCAATAAACATATATTCTGTAAGATGATGAAATAGTGAAAGGTCTTAACATGCCAAAAGGCATTTTCTGATTTCTTCATACTATTTAATTCAGGATTGGGCAACCGGAGGCTCTCCAGCTGCTCAGGACTACAATTCCCAATAGCTGGGTATTGAAGTCCTGAATAGCTGGAGGACCTCAGAGCTGTTAGGTCCCTTGAGTGCTAGAGAGGTCTCCAACACATTAAACAAACAGGTTGTGTATACAATTGCTGTGAGAACCCGCTCCTAGAGATCCTGTTCTGCTATTACCTGCAGGTCTGTCTGTTTCTGTGGACACACTCACTCCGCCCATTCCTGTTCTGAAATGAACTCTGCTTCTGATCACCTTGCTGGACACTTTGATGTGTGGATACCCCTGAGGGTAGTCTTGTGGTGCTGCTGGGGGTAGAAAAAGTACACGAATCGCCTCAAAAAATGCATGAGGCTTAATTGTGAGTGGGGGGCGGGACTTACCTGGCATGAAAAAAATGGAAAACTAGGCTGAGGAAGGAAGAGGGCAAGGAGTGGGAGGAACAGAGAGGGAAAGAGCAGAAGTGGGCATAGTTTCATTGGAATCTCTTCACATCCAGAGAATCAGCCTCTGCCCTGGAGACCCGGTAATTAGCAGCAAAAACCAGAGTCTTCAGGGCAAATCCAGAGAGTTCCTGGCTATGCCCCTAAGGCCTATATCAAGCAGCCTCACTAGCACTGCAGCACACATTCAAAGTGTTTACACTGACTAGCGTCTGACCTCAGCTTGTTCCTGACTTTGCTTGTTTGCCTCCCATCCTGATCCCTTCTAAGTTAATGAGTTCAATTCTGCTGACTGATTTGATCCATTTGGTTCCTTATGAGCCTGGAAGTTGCTGTTTTTTTATCTCTGGATATCCTGCTGCTTCCATCAGTCATCAAGTGTGGCCATCCTCTTCCAGATCTGACTCAACCAGTTCTGGCTATTCCATCTTGCAGTTAACAACTATTCCCTTGGATAGCAGTCTCAAAATGGTTGAACTTGCAGCTGACATAGCTCCCAAGCTACACACCCAACCTTACCCTTTAAAACCTTTCTGCAGCAGAATTTGGAAACTGCTTGATCTGCCAACCCACAGCTACCCAGGAGGTCAGTACCACTGCTGTCCGAGATGTGCCTAGTTTTCCTCCTTATGGATCTACCTTCTGTCCTATCAGACAATTTCAAGTAATTTTCACATTTTGTAAGGATGAAAGATGTGCTGTAGCAGAAGACGGGTGTCAAAGGCAATGGCATTGAAACGTTTTGACCCTTGAGAACTGTGCGGGTTTATATCCCCTGGTATACTGGAGACTTGTATTTCAGATGGAGAAAAGAAGACATCCTCATGGTTATTTTATCCACTTATGAGCAGCAGTTCACGGACAGGAAGTATGCTGGTAAAATGATGAGCCCTTCATGTTGTGTGTTTATGTCTTGTGCTTTAGATGTCTATAGGTGTATGATTTTGCAATAAATTAAGCTGTGTCCTATTTTATACCAAATTGTAGTCATGTGTGTTTTCTATTCATGAGTATGTTCTTAGTTAATAAACTGAGTAAACCTGGCATGTTTTTATAAACACAGGTCATATACAGTATATGCTGGACACCTACCTAAGATCCACTAATTCCTAAGGTAAAATGACTCTATGGATATATCAGTGTGTTGGAGACCGCCACACCACTATGGGTCGTATGTTCAAAAAGAAAAGTGGAGGCGTTTTGGAATAAACCATTTGCACTACAGGGAGAACTAAAAATTCCTTAAACTCCCATCAATTTAAATGGGGATTTTAACCCCTTGAATGCTAGAGAAGTCTCCAATGCATTTGCATTGTAAACCCCTCTAGCATTTAAGGGGCTAAAATGCCCATTTAAATCAATGTGAATTTTAGAAATTCTTAGTTCTCCCCTATTGTGCAAATGGTTTATTCCAGAATGCCTCCATTTTTTTTCTTTGAAGATACGGCCCCAAAGGTGTTAAACCTGATTTAACTGTGTGAATGCCAGAGAGGTATCTAATGCATTGCATTCAAAGGGTTAAGGCAATGGGGATTTTGAGTGGTCTCTGTGGTGCAGCTGGTCTACACAGAACTGTACCACTTTAGGTTCATCAATATGGCGCTTATTTTTCTAGCTAGGATTTTTAATTATAACTGTATCCTAAGAAAAGACCATTTTCCAGCTACATCACTTTTGGTTTATGAATATTTGGGCTAACTGATTCCTTTGTTTTAATGTGTTTATTTTAATTTATTTGTATACACAAACTAAAAACATTGTTTTTGAAACGGAAATGTAAGTTGGAGAGATAGAGATAGATAAACAAAATATCCTCAATATAAGATTGTTTTATTACATATCAATATAAGATTGTTTTATTACATATCAATATAAGATTGTTTTATTATTATTATTATTATTATTCTTTATTTATATAGCGCCAACTAATTCCGCAGCGCTGTACAATTGGGGAATAGACATACAGAGGTATTAAATAGTACAATCAGATGTGTAGAACAGGAGGATCAGAGGGCCCTGCTCGTGAGAGCTTACAGTCTAGAGGAAGGTAGGTTTGATACAGAAGGAGTAAGTGCTATTGCGTTTAAGTGCCTCCTGCCACATGAACTGCCAGTCAGTGGGTGGGAGTGAGAAGTGCCATTGAGTGCAGTAGTCCGTGCAAGGGGTGAATCTTGGTGATGATGTTTATGGAGGCAGTTGATAAGCCTCCCTGAAGAGGTGAGTCTTCAGGGAGCGTCTGAAGATTTGAAGGCTGGGGGAGAGTCTGATGGGGCGGGGGAGGGAATTCCACAGCTCAGGTGCAGCACGGGAGAAGTCCTGTAGGCGGGAGTGGGAGGATGTGATAAGAGCTGTGGAGAGCAGAAGGTCATGTGCAGAGCGAAGATGGCGGGCGGGAGTATATTTGGAAATGAGAGATGAAATATAGGGGGGTGCAGTGTTAGTGAGGGCTCTATAAGTTAGCACCAGAGTTTTGAATTTTACTCTGTATGCTAACGGGAGCCAGTGTAGGGACTGACAGAGGGGTGTGGTGTTAGAGAAGCGATGAGTGAGGAAGATTAGTCTTGCAGCAGAGTTCATTATGGACTGTAGCGGGGTTAGTCGGGTGAGAGGCAGGCCAATTAGTAAAGAGTTACAGTAGTCAAGACGGGACATGATGAGTGTTTGGATTACAATTTTGGTAGTGTCTTCTGTGAGAAAGGGTCGGATTCTAGAGATGTTGCGGAGGTGGAGGCGGCATGAGTTGGAGATTGACTGGATGTGAGGAATGAAGGATAGGGCAGAGTCAAATGTGACCCCCAGGCAGCGTGCTGTAGGGGTTGGTGTGATGGAAGTGTTGTTAACGGTGACGGTAATGTTTGGGATAAGGCTGGTTGTAGATGGAGGGAAGAGAATTAGTTCAGTTTTGCTAAGGTTAAGTTTGAGTTGATGGGAGGACATCCAGGAAGACACAGCAGACAGACAGTCAGACACTCGGGACAGGAGGGAAGGAGAGAGGTCTGGGGAGGAAAGATATATTTGGGTGTCATCAGCATAGAGATGATGGTGAAACCCAAAGGAGTTTATTAGTTTTCCAAGGGAAGCAGTGTAGATTGAGAAGAGCAAGGGTCCCAGTACTGATCCTTGAGGCACACCAACAGACAGTGGGAGGGGTGGGGAAGTGGAGCCGGAGTAGGAAACACTGAAGGAGCGGTTGCAGAGATAAGATGAAAACCAGGAGAGTGCAGTGTCGCAGAGACCTAGGGAGTGGAGGGCTTGGAGGAGGAGTGGGTGATCGACTGTGTCAAAGGCGGCTGACAGGTCCAAAAGAATGAGTAGGGAGTAGTGGCCTTTAGACTTGGCTGAGAGCAAGTCATTGGCCACTTTAGTGAGGGCAGTCTCAGTGGAGTGATGAGGGCGGAATCCAGATTGCAAGGGATCTAGCAGGGAATGGGAGCAGAGGAATTTAGTGAGCCGGTTATATGCAAGGCGCTCAAGAAGCTTGGAGGCGAACGGGAGTAGGGAAATTGGCCGGTAATTTGACAATGAGTTTGGGTCCAGGGAGGGTTTTTTTAGGATGGGAGTGATTAGTGCATGTTTGAAAGAGGATGGGAAGGTGCCGGTTGACAAAGAGAGGTTGAATAAGTGAGTAAGGATTGGAGTTAGTAGAGGGGAGAGTTCTTGGGTGAGCTGAGATGGGATTGGGTCGAGAGGGCATGTGGTTAGGTTTGAGCGAGTGAGGAGAAGGGAGACTTCATCCTCAGTGGCAGGTGGGAAGGAGCTTAGTGTGTATGTGGGAGAGGCGACAGGGCTGGGCTGGCTGGGTGGGGGTGGTAGTGATGAAATGTCATGTCTGATAGAGTCAATCTTGTTCTTGAAGTGGTTGGCGAGATCTTGGGCAGAGAAGTTAGTGGAAGGTGTTTGTGTTGGTGGGTTTAGAAGAGATGTGAAGGTTGAGAAAAGGCGTTTGGGGTTGGAGGAAAGATTAGAAATTAGAGAGGAGAAGAATGACTGTTTAGCCAGGGAGAGGGCAGAGCTATATGAACGGAGAATGAATTTGTAGTGTGTGAAGTCGGCTGTGGAGCGCGATTTCCTCCAGTGCCTTTCAGCAGTGCGTGAGCACCTTTGGAGGTATCGCGTTAGTCTTGTGTGCCAGGGTTGTAGTGGGGTTGTGCGTGGGTGGCATGGAGTTGCAGGTGCAGCGATGTCAAGGGCTGAAGTGAGAGTGCTGTTGTAGAGTGCAGTAGTTTTGTCTGGGCAAGTAAGTGTGAGGATGGGGTTGAGGATAGGCTGCAGGGAGGTGGAAAATTGTTGCTTATCAAGAGCATGTAGATTTCTCCGCATGCGCTTGAGTGTGGCGGGGATGATGGGTTTGCGTGGTATGATGAGGTTACCGGTGAGGAGGTGGTGGTCAGAGAGGGGAAAGGGGACATTAGAGAAGTTGGAGACCGAGCAGAGGTTAGTGAAGATCAAGTCGAGGGAGTGACCATCACTGTGTGTGGGAGAGCTGGTCCACTGCGATAAGCCTAAGGAGGTTGTTAAGGAGAGGAGTTTGAGGGCAGGGGGGGTGTTGTGATTATCTATAGGGATGTTGAAGTCACCCATGATGAGAGTAGGGACATCAGAGGACATGAAGTGAGGGAGCCAGGAGGTGAAGTGATCAAGGAATTGTGCAGTGGGACCAGGTGGCCTGTATATGACAGCGACACGCAGGGGGAAGGGAGAGAAGAGGCGAAGTGTGTGAGCTTCAAATGTAGGGAAGGAAAGAGAGGGAACAGTGGGGAGTACCTGAAATATATGGTTAGGGGGCAGCAGGATGCCTACTCCCCCTCCATGTCTGTTGCCAGGCCTCGGTGTGTGTGTGAATTGAAGGCCTCCATATGAGAGTGCGGCAGTGGAGGCAGTGTCTGATGATGTGAGCCAAGTTTCAGTGATGGCAAGGAGGTTTAGGGAGTGAGAAATGAACAGATCGTGAACAGCTGTTAGTTTGTTACACACAGAGCGGGCATTCCAGAGACCAAAACAAAAGGGGGGGGAGGAGGTTAGGTGACGGGGTACGGTTATTAGGTTGTGAGTGTTGCGCGTGTGAGTGGGTTCTGTGGTCCAAGAGAGAATGGAAGGGGGGCCTGGGTTAGGTGAGATGTCACCTGCAGCAAGTAGGAGGAGAAGGGACAGGGACATAAGGTGAGAGTGAGATTTGAAGCAGTGGGGCTTTTTTGCAGGGGTAGAAGGAGATGGTGATGATAGGGAGCGGAGGAATGAAAAAAGTTCATGGGAGCAGAGAAGTGGTGAGTGAAGAATTGAGGGTGCAATGTGAATGGCGTGACAAGTAATGTGGACACAGGAGGAGGAGAGTCTTATACAGGTGAGAATGGCGATGACAAAACAAGGAGTTAATATGCCCATAGTTGGGTTAATGAATGGGGCAGTAGAGATGTGCAACAGTCAGTAATCCTGGAGAGTACAGATGACTTGGCAGTCAGGGTCAATCCACGGAGCAGAGGGTGTAGGTGCCAGGGATGGTGAGGAGAGTCAGTAGCAGAACTGCAGAGTACTTGGTGAGGGTAGGAATCAATGCAGGGTTAAATGAAGTAGTCCACTGATGATCAGGAGAGGTAGATGTTGTAACACCCTGTACATTACAATTATGATCTCAACAGTGTATCAGTAATTATTTAGGACAAATGTTATACAATGCTCTTAAAAATAAAGCAAATATTAATATAAAAACATTTATTTTCCATTAGCCAAACTATTACTTGGGTTGTTTTCAAGATGTATTGCTTCCTGGAAAAAAGAATCCTGTAAAATAGAAACATGTAAAATACATATTAATTATTAAATGTTGATGAGTCAGTTTCACATGTCATAGGCAGAGGAGTTTCTAAATCCCCTGAAGACCCCCTTGGCTTCAGGGATACACCCAAGATTTCTAGAGAGGGGTTCAGAAAAATGAAACATAGTATGCAATAATAGGGAATTTGTTTATGTAATTCTGTATACAAAGGCCATTGCAGATCCATACAATAAACCAGCAGTGGAAAACCTGTGATGCTTCAGGCCCAGCTGTTGTTTGACTATAATTCCCACCATCCCCAGACAGCAGATGATAGGAATTGTAGTCCAACAACAGCTGAATAAGGGTCAACATAGCAAATGTTTCTTATTATTGGGGTGCTGAATCTATTTTCCTATATCTGTTAAGGCATGGGAGGCATGGTTTCTGTGCAACTTGAAACACCATCCTTTTGTCCTTGGACTAACTAAAAGCATTATAGGTGCTCCATTACTATTATGGGAATTAGCAGAGTATTAAATTACATGATATGGGTTAGGAACAAGATCTGGAACTTTAAACATGGGACCAGGATCATGAGCCAATTCAGTCAGTACCTAGACATTTCACTGGCTATTGGCAGCGCTGGATTTACATCTTCCCACCTCCCCATTTCAAAGTGTACAGTAAGGTCAGGTTTGTTTTTTATGTTTGGAAACATATTTTTTTATTCAGGTTAGAGTTGAATTTTAGGTGTCCCTAGGCAAAGCACCTTAGGCTCTCTTTGCCCCACCCGTGCCCAAACAAGCACTTCTCACATGACCATGCCCCAGTTCCATCCACTCTTGCTTTAGAATTTAACAATAAAAAACATTTTCTTAACCCCCAACCCCCTGAATGCAAGATATATCTCCAGCATATTACAAAGCAATACACTGAAGATGTCTTTAGCACCCAAGGGTTTAAACTACAGAATAAAATCCCAATAACTATAATAAATCATGCATTTCCTGAAATTAGACAGCTGCAATATGTCTTCCTAGACAAAATTAGTAAAGTAAATAAACTGGACACATCAATGTATAAACTGTATGTTACAGCAATATATAAACCAGTGACTAAACCAGCCACCATTTACCAGGAGCAACTGTCTGGAGGACAGGAAATAACTGTGCTGACCACACCCACAATTCAGTGTGGTGAGCATGGCCAGAATAATGGTAGATCCCCCACAACTGGTTTCTCTTTAGCTAGGAGTAGCCAACTCACAGGCCTCCAGCTATTCATGGAGTACAATGGGTATCCTTTTGAAACCAAACAGAGCATTAAAAATGTGAACGGGTTAAAGAGGTCGAAATAAGAATATTGCAGACTTAAGTGTTCCACATCAGAATGTCGACACATTCTGATGTTGAAGGTACACCTCAAAGCAGAAGGCTTAAGCCTCTGCTGTCTGCTGTGTACACTCTGTGCTCCATAAAGAGTCCCAGAATGAAGTGAAGCCACCCACAGCACAGCTCATCTTTAGCCAAAGGTCACATACTATGGTTTTGCTGAAATTCTAATATTAGGGCCAAGTTAATGTACAGGGCTCTGGTCACCGAAACTTAGCTGGAGTTACCTCAGGGACACTTCATGGCAGAAGAACTGAAACAGGCACACGGCATATTGATTACAAGGTATACTTTCCATATGTTATCAGTTAATGGGTTATCACGTAAGTATAATTGTTTTCATGTGTGCAATAAAAAGGGTTTTATGCTACTTTTGGAAATGATCTGTTGTTTCTTACACTTTTACAGAATAAGAGTGATTGAAATAATTGTGCAACAACCTAGGATCTTGTATTTAAACAAGCTATTTTGTCTCATTTATACATCACACCCATATCACCTGTAACATTCATACAATATCTACCAGTCATGTTTGTGAAAGAGGACTGCGACTGGTAAACTATATATAATATTTCTTATCTTTTTCATTTGGATTAAGGACTTTGATCAAAGCATTAAGATCATAGTAAGGTTTGGTTTTCTTTTTGGACAACTGAACTATATAGACACCAGGGAGGAGATATGAGCTGTAAAGGCAGGCAACATGAGAGAAAATGCCTATAGCCTTAGATTGGTTGGGTTAGCATTTACATACCATGCTGCTGTGTCCGTAGCCCCTGTCTGACACCCCACAACTCACATATGCAGGAACGGTATCTGTAGGACACCAGAGGAAAGTGCATACAAATACTGATTGGCATAGAAGAAGGGAAAATGTTATTATAAAAGGGTCTTTTAGTTTCTGAGTACTGGATGGGTCTCTCCAAACTGAGTGGAGAGACCAGGATAGGCTGCTGAGGGTGATGGCTGGAGAAGAGAGACAAAGAGGGACTTGGGGAAAAAGATCTGGCTAGAGACAGAGGAGGAGGACCTTCTGCGGACCTACTGTATGCAGATGCTGGTGGTAAGGGCAGGCTAGGGCTCAGCAAGAAAGCATTAGGAGGGAAGAGGTGGCACAGAGAGCGTGCATAACAGCAGGCTACAGGGGCTACTAAACACTCAAGCCTTCGGCTTTGAGGTGTACCTTCGACATCAGAATGTGTCGACATTCTGATGTATTGACACTTCAGCCTGCACTATTCTCGTTTTGACCTTTTCAACCAGGCCACATTTTTTATGCGCCTTTTGGTTGGTCATCCAATAGTGGGCCACATTTTGATTGTGAATAAGAACAATGCATACCCTCCTCAATCAGTTAATAAACTTTACCCCCCCCCCCCACACACACACACTTTACAGTTACAGACGTCACTTTCCTGTCTCCCAATCAGCTATTAGGTCACTGGATTTTCACCTTAGATTGTGCCAGGTTAGTTGGGGACATATGTGGAAAGTTTAAACTTGGAAATGTATACAGCATGTAATGGGGTTTAAATCTCTATTTAAATCAATGGAGAGGGAGGAATTATTTGTTCCATATGGATCATTTGGTTTTACCTATAGTTCCACTTTTTGCTTTTTTCAGTCTTAGGACCTAACATTCAATGAAAACTGGAGTAAATCTGGTGCAAACAATTCCCTTTGACATACGTAGGACTATTAACCCCTTGAATGCTGGCATCATTTCCAGTGTATTGTGAAGCTTTACACTTTCTAGCATTTAAGTCAGCCTCATTTCTCCACTATAGAGCAGTTGGTTTGATCTGGAATTGTACCATTTTAGCTTATTGCATGGCTCCTTCAGTGTAATAATTATACTATGATATAAAGGTGTGACTAATTCTTACTCCATTTGGAGACAGGAAGGAATGTTTTATCCATTTGGGGCTAAATAGAAAATGGCTTCAGAGGGCTTTTCTTTTGCCTTCATCTGGATCAACAGGTTTTTGCCTTGGGCTGGACTTGATGGACACATGTCTTTTTTCAGCCTCTTCAACCATGTTACTATGTTACTATGTTACCTGTTGGAATTGTTTCCTGCAGGTGAGTTAGTGTATTGCACCTGCAGACATCTCTGCGTTACTCGATGGCGCATTTAGATTTTTCTCATCAATGATCACATTTCTTGGACCTGAAAGAGAAATAGCGGAGTCAGACATCATCATGTGGGTGTTATTCAGTGAGCTAAAGAGGAGCAGGTCTGGAGCAAACCAACTGCACTATAGGGGAGACATAAAGATTCCCCAAATGCAATTCACTTACATTAGGCTTTTAACTGTTTGAATGCTAGAGATGTCTCCAACACATTGCATTTCAATTGTTTAAAAGCCCTATTTAACTCTATGAGAATTTTCATTTGTCCCCTGCAGTACAATTGGTTTGCTCCAAAATTGTGACTCTTTAGCTTCCTGAATACATCAGTTCTGGATCATACAAACTGCAGCATGAGGGAGGAGGGGGATAAAATGAGGTATTGTTCTAATGGTAGAATGTAATGGTAGTGCTCTGCTGGTTTCATGCAATACCAAGTATAAAAAGATACCTGGTCATCAAATCAACATGACCTCGCTGAAAACCAGCCCTGTATATATCGTTGTTCACTGCTATCATTGGTTAAAAAACACAATGACCCTTGTCCAGAAAGCAAAAGATGATCTCCAACTTCACCACTGGGGACAAATACGTTCCTAAAATTCCCATTAACATAAATTTCTAGCATTCAAGATGCTACCACCCACATTTAAATGAATGGAAATGTGTATTTCCTGCTGGGATACAGGTGGTTAGCTCTAGAATAGCACCCCGGAAGCTTCCTGCATAGTGCCCTCGGTAATTTTCATCGAGCAAATGCATTTGCATGTGTAGTATATGCTTGAATGTGTCTTACGCAAACATAGAACTTTCATTGCTGAAAGTTCTACTACATCCATTGATGAAAGCATACATAGCATATATATGTATGCACACAGGGCAGTCCATAAGTATTTTGACCACGACACAAGTTTTGTTGTTGCTCTGTACTCCAGCACATTGGGTTTGAAATGTGCCATGTAGGAATTACAGCCCTAAATTTTAGGGGACTACAAGTAATTGAACAATTGGCTGCTCAGCTATTTCTTGGCCAGGTATGTGTTGGTGCATTATTAGTTTATGCACAAGAGAGCTAACAGAGGTGTAGCATTTGCATTTGGAGACTTTTGCTGTTGTCTTGCAACATGAGGAGCAAAAGTGACAACACCAGTAAAGAAGGCTGAAAAATAAGAATAAACCGATCATAGACTTAGCCAAATCATTAGGTATGTCAAGGTGTGTCAAGAAGCATGAATGCACAGGTGATCTTAGCATTAGCAAACATCCAGCTAGACCATAGGAGATCACTATAGTGGATGTCAAAAGAATGCCTGCAATTATATAGAAAAGTCACCTTTCAACTGTTGAACAGATCAAACACACTCTCCAGGATGCCAGCATGGAAGTGTCAAGACTACCATAAAGAGAAGACTAAACCAGTATATTCACAGAGAGTTTGCCACAAGATGCAGACCAATGCAAAGTGACAAAGACAGAAAGGCCAGGTTACAGTTTTTGGAGAAAAGTCTTATGTACAGATGAGATGAATCTTATCCTGCACCAGAGTGATGGAAAGAGGAACGTGTGCACGTGAAGTGCACGTGATCCAAAGCATGGTAATATAGTTTACAAGTTGTTTATTAACAGGAATTTTGAGTTATGGTTTACGGAATATATGTTAGGAATTTGGAATTACAAATTGTTGGAATTAGGGATTCAGCATTATGGATTTGGAAGTTTGGGATTAATGATTAAATTTAGGGACAAAGGGTTTATGTACTGTATATGGATTAGGTTTTACAGGTTTTCACCCCTATTTTAAATTTATGTTGACATATAAAATAAGACAATCAAGTAAAACAGTAATATTGATGTTCGGTGGCATGATGTTAGACACTGTCTTAATAAGGCAACATTTTAAAACGTATCATTTTGACACAAGCAATATTGGTAATGCTCTGTTCTGACACAAGCTCACAAATCTGCAACATTTTATACTGAACTACCTTGCAGCAGGACAATGACTCCAAACATACTGCTATAGCAACCAATGAGCTTTTCAGGGTCAAAAAGTGGAATGTTCTTGACTGGCCAAGTCAATCACCTGGCCTGAATCCAGCTGAGCATGTGTTTCACTTGCTGAGGACAAGACAGAAGAGAAACATGTCCCAGAACAAACAGGGACTGAGGATCACTACAGTGCAGGTCTGGCACAGCATCACCAGGGAAAATGCTCATCATCTGGGGATGTTTGTTGATGGATCATATTAAAGCTGACAGTCGGCATTTTATACTCTTAGTCCTGTAATTGTTACATTTCAAATCCAATGTATTGGAATACAGTCAAAACAACAAAATATATAGGAAATTGAACAAAAAGAACTCACCAGCAGTTTAATGGTGCTCTTAACTGATTTAGTGCTCCGACTCTGAATAGAAGAACATATCCAGTATACGATGGGTGCAGGAGCCCTCATTGCTGATACCTAATACACTCAACAGATGAATTAAAGGGATAGTAACCCCCCAAAAAACGTGAAGCCAAATGCTAGTAATCATCCAAACATACTTAACCCCCATTTTCCCATCTCTCAAACCGTTATGGTTTGAGAGATGTAAGAGAAGAAGGACCTCCGCTCCCTCCCCTTTCTGCCTGATGAGCTGTAAAGCTGTCAGAGGCAGAATCTGGTCGACCGACTTACGGCGGCTCTTCAGGACCGCTGTCATCTAGATATCTCGGTATAAGTACTTCATCGGAATGGTCTACAACATGTGCTTGCAAGCCAGGCACACATTTTAGTCCATTCCGATGAAGTAATTATACGGAGATATGTAGATGACAGTGCTCCTGAAGAGCCGCCGTCTGGTCCTGGAAGTAGGATCTCATGATGTCCACTATACAGCGGATGCATGAGAAGAGGGAGGGAGCGGAGGTCTCTTTTCCTACATCTCTCAAACCATAACAGTTTGGGAGATGGGAATATGGGAGTTAAGTATGTTTGGATGATTCCTAGCATTTGGCTTCACGTTTTTCGGGGCTGTTTCTATTCCTTAAAGCAAGTCAAGTCATATGGGCTGGTATAAAATTGAACTTTATTGCCAGATTAAAATACAAACACACTATTCCAGGCATGGAGGGAGAGGATGTTTGTATTTTAATCTGGCAATAAAGTTCAATTTTATACCAGCCCATACAACTCGACTCGCTGAATTCATCTGTCAAGTGCATTAGGGATCAGCAGTATGAAATTCTCACCATTTTATTAAACTCCTGGATGTTAGGGAATTCTCTAATGGACTGCTTCCTAATCTGTTGGATATCTCTCTATCATCCAGTCTTTTGAATTAACCCTTGTTAGACATCTCCAACTCACTGCAAAACAATGCATTCTAGATGTCTTTAGCATACACTGGGATAATAATCTCCATGAAACTATCATGCAATGTTTACCATACAGCTGTTGAATGTCCTGAATGTCTTCAGCAGGGAGCGAGAAGTCCTTTGAGTTGGTGTATGTGTATAAAGGATACATCATTGCAGCTGGATTACTGGAATGCTCTAATCCAATGGCATGACCAAACTCGTGCACAGCAACGGTAAACAGGTTGTATGCTAAGAAAAAAACACATAACATAACACAGGTGTTTTTCAAACTTAGGTCGAACTGGTTCATATCCAGTATATTATAAAATGTGACTAGGTCACTGCTATTGTGACAATATGTTAAATAAATGCAGCAGTCAACCCAGCAGAAATGAAGCAAAATTAAATATATTGCTGCCTGTTTCTTGCTCTCTCACATCTTTACTCTTGCTTTACTGCTCTGTAAATGTCTCTCTCTCTCTCTCTCTCTTGTGCTACCTCTCATGCCTTCCCTCTCTCCCATTCTCTCATGTTTTTCTTTTTTATCACACTCTCTTTCTTGTGAGCTCACTCCCTTACATGCTCTCGCTATTGTCGTTTTTACTGTCCCACTCTTCCTTTCTCTCTTTCACTCTCTGTCTCTCTCTGTCTTACTCTCTCTCTCTCATACCTCCCACTTATGCCTCTTTAGGAGAGAGAGTCCCTCTGTCCCTCTTTCCCACCCTGGTGTCCCTGTGTTTAGGAGATCAGACTGTGTGGTGTGTATGTAAGTGTATCACCCTGGTGTCCCTGTGTTTAGGAGATCAGACTGTGTGGTGTGTATGTAAGTGTATCACCCTGGTGTCCCTGTGTTTAGGAGATCAGACTGTGTGGTGTGTATGTAAGTGTATCACCCTGGTGTCCCTGTGTTTAGGAGATCAGACTGCGTGGTGTGTATGTAAGTGTATCACTCTGGTGTACCTGTGTTTAGGAGATCAGACTGTGTGGTGTGTATATAAGTGTATCACCCTGGTGTCCCTGTGTTTAGGAGATCAGACTGTGTGGTGTGTATATAAGTGTATCACCCTGGTGTCCCTGTGTTTAGGAGATCAGTCAATGTGGTGTGTATATAAATGTATCACATTGCTCCACAGTAATAAAACTCACATTATTGTTTGTTTATATCTGAGTAGATGTGTATAAAGATTAGTCTGTGTAAATAAAATACTTTGATCTTGCATTAAATCTTTTATTCATTTACACAAAGAGGTGTCAGCATATCATAAAATAACCTAGAAATTCTAGGTAATGCCCCACCCACCAGCCACACCCCAGTTGCTTTACAATACTTTGAATGCCTCTCGAGAATTCAATGCATTAAATGTCCCGTTTGAGTAAACGTTAATTTTTATTTGTCCCCTATGGTGCAGTTGGTTTGCCCCTGACTTGATACCACCAATCTTATTCAATCAGCCTCTTTGGGACACATGCACAAAACAATAGAGGAACAATTCTGGAGCAAACCCACTGGATCACAGGGACAAATTAAAGGCCCCTAACATTTAAATTGGGATTTTAACCCCTTCAGTTCTTTACTGGTATCCAACACATTGAGGAGCAATATGTTGGAGAGCTCTCTAGCAATGAAGGGATTTAGAGCCCTGGTTAAATAGATGGGAATTTAGGAATTTTTATTTCTTCCCAATAGTGAAGACAGTTCGCTCCAGAATTGCTCCTCTTGGTCCAGTGGGCCTCATTCGCAAAGAAAAGGAGCAAATCTGGAGCAAACCAACAGCACCATAAGGAACAATCAGCATCCCACTAATTTAACCCTTTGAGTGCCAGATATGCATTCAATGCATTGCAACATGATGCTTTGTATACCTCTAAAAAATTAAAAAGGTTAAATAGAGCTTTAACCTCTTGAATACTAGCTAGGTCTCCAGTACATTGCCTGTACCGTGGTTGCACAGTAAACTCTTTATTGCAGACAACTGTGTGTAATTCTTACTGAATAGTCTGTGTGTTAGAGAAGATTGTATATTACCTCTCTCATCCATAGTCCATGTTTCATCCTCATCAAAATGGACGTCCCCACCAATGTCCTCTCCAGGAAGGAACGCGTGAGCCAGGACACCTGAAGGTCCATCAAAAGCAAAGAAATCTCCATGCTCTAAATGAGAAGCCAACGATTAGTTCAATGTTCATTCCATGTGTTCAAAGCAAACTGTGAACTCATATGCTTCAGACATCTCTTTATGACCCACACTGCACCATTGTTCTCGATGAGCCAGAAATGAACAACTTGTGTCCCTCCTGTTGTTGATGGCAGTTATGGTGCAACAAAAGATGGATGGACACAGGTATGTCTCTTCTTTTAATATTCTGTGTACATTTCATTCTATACTCAGTGGATCACCATTATCACACGTAAGTGATCAGTTATGGAGCAAAACAATGACTCCATTTTAGCAAAGAAAAGCTTCCACTGAAAGTAAAGGGAGTCTTTGTTTGATAAATACAGTGCAGTTTTATTTCTCCTCTTTTGATATGATAAATGTGACACTATACGTATTACACCAAGAATGTATGTAAGAAATAATAGAATTATAAACGTAGGTGTATGGATGGGCAGAAAGAAATCTGTAAGCTTTGTATCCTATGAAACCCTCTGCTTTACCATTTCCATTACATTCAGCAAATTGAGTATTTTGTTTTAAACTTTCTTTGCCATTTTAACCCTTTGAGTGCCAGAGGGGTACTCAAAGGGTTAACTAATCAAAATGCTGGAAAACTGATCAGGTGATGTATAATAAAAAGAAGAGCAGGTTTACATACCCGCAATCATGGGCAAACAGAGGGCTTTTCTAGTTTCCAGAAATCCTCCATTGCAATCTTGGGGAAAAAATGCTTTTGCACGTAGTGGCACAACTACAGGGGCACAGAGGACACAGCTCTGACTGGGACCAGCAACCAAGGGCACCCTTCAGGATCTTCACTATCAATTCCAATCAGGCCAGTTTCCTGTCTTGGCTGGCAGTCTCTAACATCATCACACATGGCTGATGCCAGATAGTGAGACAAGAATAATGTCGGTGAGCCCCTTTTATTCAGATTTACTCCCCCCAGAGCCCAGCAGGTTCTAGTTTTAGTACCCTCACCGATGACAAATGCAAGCTGCTGTTGGGTACATTTATGCTACGAATGTGCAAACTGCTTTCTTCCAGATGTTGTTTCAACTACAATTCCCATCATGCTCAGCCAGCTCTAAGCTAATTGAGGATGATAAACAGGTTCCCATCCAGGTCATTAATCATTTAAACAAGAAAAAGACAAGGCAGGACTTCAGGATTTATGTCTCTGTCGTCCCACCCTTTCCCCTTTAGATTTGTTACAAATAGATTTCAATAAAACCAGAATTGTTACAATATCTGGTGAACTGATCACATACGTTTTCTCATCTCTACTGAGTAAAACAAAGGTACTCCTAAAGCTGGAAGATTTTTCTTTCAAAAGTTATTGAAGCTAAAACCTGGGGGTTGTGCACTAGGTGTAATAGATAACTTCTACAGTGTGATAACCTCTACCCTTCCTCTGTCATTTTAAAGCGGAACTTTCACCCCACCATGATCTTATCTGTGTGTGTAGCATTAATGTAGTTATAAAGCACTGTGTAATTTTAAAAATCAGAAAACTGATTTATAAGGCACAAAAGAAGATTGAAGTTTAACCTTGTGACATGTAGAGCATTGTGAGCGCTACTGCGCCTGACAATCTGGTTACCGTGCGATTACTTGGTCACGCCGATATTTCTCTGTTATCCCGCCCGCATCCTCCTTGTCCTGCCCTTTTGTGACACGTCACCTGGCGTGCACAAGCCTGTACTAGACTGGAATTAACTTTCAGCCACATTTTGCCCATAACTGAGCCAGTGGTGCAAACGCAAAGCATACCGTTTGCACCACTGGCTCAGTTATGGGCAAAAGGTGGCTGAAAGTTAATTCCAGTCTAATGCAGGCTCGTGCACGGCAGGTGACGTGTCACATAAGGGCAGGACAAGGAGGACACGGGCAGGATAACAGAGAACGATGGGAGTGACCAAGTAACCGCACGATAACCAGATTGACATGCACAGTATCACTCACAATGCTCTACACGTCACAAGGGTAAACTTTAATCTTCTTTTGTGCCTTATTGATCAGTTTTCTGATTTTTAAAATTACACAGTGCTTTATAACTACATTAATGCTACACACACAGATAAGGTCATGGTGGGGTGGTAGTTCCACATTAAGGAGCTTAGTCATTACGATGTCTCCAGCTTGAGAGATCTTAGTGTATAGACTCCATAAAATAAGATAGGATTGGAGAGTTTATCACATTGGAGAAGTTATCTCCTGATTATTACCTCTTTTATCACATGATAGTTCATCTCCAATCTGGTGTTGTTCCTGTTACTTACTATGTAAAGCCATAGTCAAGATATAGTACATTACAAGAAAATTGCCTTTTGGACACTGGTGATTGATTTAAAAATCTGAGGTGTGATAAACTTTGAATGAAAAAATGTATATATTCAAATCCCCATAAAAAAAAGTTTACTGCTTATTTAAGGAGAAACAGGGTAGTTTATTTAGCACACACAGAGCTACAACCAAAGAAACAATTTTTGGTCTCTGGCGAGTTGACTATTTGTTGCATTTACCTCTTGCACCAAAGGATATCATTAAGTCAGCAGTCCCATTGTGGATCTGTATGAAACTAAGTGGGGTCACGTCACTCCAGACCTTGAAAGCCTTCCGTATGATCTGATCAACTTCCACAGCAGCCAGGTCTGGGGTATAATTAACAATTCTGCACAGTACAAAACATAAAAGTACATAATAGGCATGAGTGAAAACATGAAATCCAAAAAAGGAGTCCCAGAAATATACACAAATGTCAGACAGCTGCATAATACTTCCAAATGTTAAAAAAAAATATTAATTTAAAGGGACATTATCACCAATTAATGAGTTTCTTTCCATTTTATCCATTGCAACCCAATTCGATGGATACCTCTTTGGCACTCAAAGGGTAAACTATTATGTACTCAAAGTATTACATATTATGTACTCCTACCGAGCATTTGTAAATTTTGCTTTTTAAATTCATTGGTCTGAAAGCTCTTAAATCCTATATAATAATTCGCTAGGATGTTTGTCAGAAGCCGTCATGCGCAGTAGAGACTGCCCGATTGCATAGAATGTTGGGAGTTCTGTGCTGGAGCGTTCTGTGCTTTCAGGCAGTCTGCTTTGGTGGCACTCAAAGGGTTAACATCACCCAGACCTTGGTCCGTGTACATGGGCTTTTACACTAGTGTTTAATAAATGAACATGAAAAGTATTCAGTTCAGAGGTTGGTAATCTTTCACTCTCCAGCTGTTGTGAACAGCAGCTCCCATAATTCCTAGCTATTGGCTGACTGGTTGAGGCTGATGAGAACTGTAGCCTCCAACAGCTGGAGAACCACACATTGCTTAGCCCTGATCTAGAGGCTATAGATTGGATATATTTTTTACCAGTCTTGCTATAAACCTGAGGAAACTTAAACAGAGGTGACTGCTTTGCGATTAGAATTCTTCCCTTTTGAGTTGACAAAGACCCTTATCTCTTGTCTGTTTATGTCAGTTATGCTATATATTATCACTTATTAACCTCCTGAGTGCCAGAGAGGCATCCAACACATTACAACACAATGTAAAGAGTTAAACAGGGATCACATGGCCATGCAGATCTACATACATATACAGGAAAAGCAGTGTTTTCACATATGGCTGGGGATACTACTGTAGAACCTAAGATTCTGGTACATGCTTTTAACCCTTTAGATGCTAGAAAGGTCTCTCCAACTAACTGCATCTCAGTACTTTCCAAGTGTTTTAACCTCTTAAGGACCCATGACGGTCCAGGACTGTCATGGCTTGTTTACACTTAACCCCTTAAGGACTACATAACGTACTATGACCGTCATGGTCCTTATACCTTTAAGGACTGATGACGGTCATAGTACTTCACGTACTTTTTACTTACAGCGCTCCCGGTGGAGGGCCTAAAATTGACAGCTGCAAGACTGGAGCGATCTCTTTTAGGCCACAAAGCGGCCCATACACACAACAGGTCACGTGTATAGGTGCATTGGCAGGGATCAAAGCGGTCCTTATGGGACAGAAACGTCACAGGACCACTGGTCCTTAAGGGGTTAAGGACCGTTGATGGTCCTGGACCATAATGGAATTCCAGGCTCCATGTGCGTCTGAACGCCATCCAGAATCCGATTCTGAAAAAAAAAAATGGTCCCTGGTCCTTAAGTGACAGCACCGTGTTTGCCCAGCCAGTCTTTAAGGGGTTAATTAAGTAAATAACTGGGAACTTTCAGAATTGGGTAACCCTGAGATTTTTTCTGTATTAACCTCTAGTGCTCCCAAAAAAGCAGATTCTTGACACTATGCCCCTAATTATGCTCTCTCCCAAAAAAGCTCCATTCAGTTGACAAAGAACAGACCTTATCCCTTTGAGTGACAGTGGAATATGCAACACATGACATTCAAAGGGTTAACATGCAACATGCTATGGATCTCACTGCTTAAACATAAACTAGATGAGGAGGACTTCTACCTCTGCCTCTGTAGTAGAATGGCTGTAGCTCAGAGACTGGAGAAGCAGGTAATTGTGTAGATCATACAATAGGAAACCAGGACTCTCTCATACTGAGAATTTATCCCTTCACCTTGGGACCTTGAGTTTCCAGGTACGATTAGGTACATTTATTTTACTTACCTGTAAGTTAGAATATTTGAAGACCATTTCAAATGTCCATAGATTATTCTATATTTTGCCACATCAGGAACCCCACATCTTGGTTGTTTCATTACATTTAAGGTTACAGCATCAAGTTCCCCAGTTAATGGCAACCCAAAAAAGGACTGCATTGCATAAAGCTGATCTTCCATGGAAGACAGACTTCTCTTGTGAGTGACAGCGTCCAAGGGAATTGTGTACAGAGTTTTCAGATAGACCTGTTATAAACCAGGAAACAGATTTATAAAACACATTCAATAGGACGTTTTGCTACAGTGGAATCCTTTTTTTTTTAAAGGATCAGAAGGGTGAACAATGCATTGCAAAGCAATGCATAGCACAATGCTCTGCTTCTTAATTAAAGGCTTAAAGGAATAGTAACCTTTGATTGCCTATACTTTTTATTTATCTTTATCAATTGTTTTGACACTTTTAACCCTCTTTTTTTTTACACATTTAACGCATTTTGTTGGGTACCCCTCAAAGGGATACTTCCCTTATAGTAAACTCACCATATCTATTTCCAGAATGTTTTCTGGTCAGTGAACCATACAATGTAATACTTTCCTTGCAGCAATGAGTACTAACTATGCTGTATTCTGTCTTTTTTTACTATGTATCTTTTTTATACAGTATCATTATACTCTCTGGAAACAGATCCAGGGAGCTCACTCTCAGGAATATGACAGTGTAAAAAAAGCAAATAAAGATGAACAAAAGTAATAAAAATGTAAAAAATGTACTTTTTTTTACTTTTTTCTCCTGTTCCTGTGTTATTCTATGGAGTCTATGTGCTAAGATCTACAAAATTAGAGAAATCTTAGTGCATTGGCTCCATAGACTATTATAGGAAGTCATCTCCACTTTATCACCTCTTTATCACTTTATTCACTTAGTGAATTTCCCCCAAAGTGTTGTGAACCTCTCTAACCACTAACATAACTAGTCACTGGAAGGCCCCAAAGAAAAAATGTCTTTCGGCCCCATCACTAAAATAATTTCACAGATACATAACTAGAACCTATTGCACTCTGGGTAAGATGCTGGGCCCCAGTACAACTGCACCCTCAGCACTCCGCTATAGTTATGCTCCTATCTCTAACATACAAGAGGTTAACCTAAAATCAAAATGGTAGCTGGTACAGTACTTGTAACTTAAGATTCCATTTTTTAGGTTAAAATTGATGAGGTAAGCTATATCAGATAATGGGAGCTGATTTTCTTTTAACCCTTTCAGTGCCAAAGAGGTATCCAATGCATTGCGTTGCAATGCGTTGGCTACAGCTCTGGCACTCAGAGGGTTAATATTTTCTTCTAGAGTACTAGGATATAGTACTTTTTACATTAGAGATTTTATATTAGAAACTAAATTGCACTTTGTGAGATGTTATAGTTGTCCACACATTCACTAGATGCCACATAACACACATGTACTTGCACTGGGCTTATTTATCAAGATAAATAGGTGCAAATCTGGGGCTAACCAACTGCACCATAGGGGGAAATTAACATTTTCATTGACTTGAGTGAGTGAGGTTTTTAATCCTATGTTGGAGACCACTCTAGCATTAAAGGGGTTAAATCAATTGCAATCTGTGGAATTCTCATTTCAGTCCTGGGGGGAAACTAGTTTGCTCCACAACTGCAGCTTGATGAATAAAACCCTCTGTCTGCCACCTTAGTGTTGTGATCTGTCCTCCTTTCCACTCCCTACCTATGGACCTCCAAACCTCTTTCCTTACATCTAGAACACTCCCCCTTTGTCTTTAACTCTACCCTGAAATCCTACCTTGTGGAGCACCAGGACCATGCTCTACCTTTTGGCAAAGTCAGCACTTGAACTCACAGCATATGACACCCTCATACCCTGTTGTCTGTCTCCTAGAAAGTAAGCTCCTTGGAGCAAAGACCTCTCTCCTGTTGCTTCTATGACTGTGACACTTATTTTAACCCCATTTATTTATTGTAACATACTACTATCAGGGCTCAAAATTTCCACTTGCCACTAGCCAATGGCGAGTGAAAATTTAGCCCTGGCGAGTAGAAATTCAGCCCTGGTGGGTATGTTATGGTTTGCAGTGGCGAGTAACTTTTCAGGTCTGCCTAGTAGCAAAGGACTTCAAATTATAAGCCCTGCTACTATTGTATGGTGCTGTGTACACTGTGTGGCGCCACATAAATAAATAACTGATCAAGGAATTGGTATCTGGACTAACGTTGTTATCTGATTTCCATTATAAACAATGCAATGTGTACTTGTATTTAAGAGAGAAGTTTTCATATTCATCTGTATAACATGCCTGAGGAAGAGACCTAAGAAGTCTTGAAAGCTTGCATTTTAAATCTGTTTAGTTAGCCAATAAAGGTATCAACTTTACATAAATAAAGATATACATATATACATTCCTGACATTTGTCCTCTTTAGCTCTTTGCATTTTTATGGCACCCTGGGGTTTCCCAGAACACAGTCTGAAAACCCCCTGCAGTAAGGAGTACTGACATTTTATGGTCTTACCTTTGCAAATTGTAGATCGGAATCTGAAGGAGGTGGGAGATCTGTCGGTGTATATGGTGGAACTGGTATACAGTTTCCTACAGTCCAGAGAAGAAAGCACAGCTTCATCTGCAACATGTTTAGATTTAGAACGAATTCCATCAATCCCTTCAGATTAAAACTGTTATATTTATAGGGACATAAAATGCCTTGTCCTTTCCTTATCAAGATACCACAATTCTGACGCAAGGAACAATCAGTTACTGTATTTAGCAAGTGTTGCAAAACTGAGAATCCCTTTCTGATTTGATAAGAGCCACCATCAGTTGCATTTCTGTTACATTGCTCATTTCTCCACTAAAATAAAAAAAAAAAACAATTTTGCTGTTGTAGGGGATCTTGTCTTTATTTTATAACTCTTTGAGTGCCAGAGGAGTATGCAACGCATTGCTCTGCAATGCGTTTCATACCCCTCTTGTGCTCAAAGAGTTAATGGGAGAATTGTAATATAGTGGAAAGGCATTACAACCAAACTGTGGCACTTGTGAGTGAGTGGAGGGCCTTGCATGAGCTGCGCCACAACTCTGTGTACATTTGCTCTCAATTGACTAACATGGGATATGCCAGACAGGACTCGGAGAACAACCACAGATAGGCTGAATTATTAAGTAGAAGCAGTGGGGTTATGAGGCAAAGATTGAATCTGATGGATGTGTGTCTTTTTTTTTTTTTTTACCTGATTTACTATGTTACTGATTTACTATGTTACTATGGGGCAATTCTAGCACTAACCATTTGCACCACTGTTTAGATTGCAAGCTCTATGAGACAGGGACCCTCTAACCTAATGTATGCATACCTAATAAACCCCTTATGATAATCATCTTTATAACTGCTTAACTACTGCTCTTATTGTATCCCCTCTATACTATACTACTATATAAAGCGGGAGGTACAGCTGTTGTCACTATATATACACAAGCACACACGCAAATTCAACAATCCAGTCATTAAGAACTTTGTCTCCTTTTCTAGATTTACCTGGATGTCAGTACCCCTGAAACACTCAAAGTACTTAATCCCCACGGGCAAAGCTGTGCCCCTTTTGCTAGTATATATATATACCATGGTGTGTGTGGTGGGAATAAAAATTCCCACTGATTTAAAAGGGGTTTTTAATCCCTTGAATGCAAAATAATTCTCTCATGCATTACTTCAAATAACAAATCTATTTCATTGTCTGGCTGGACTGGTGCATGCTGCGCTATGTAGGTAGGCTGTGGGTGCCAGCTTTGATGCTCCATTCTCTTGTCCCGGTGGGGGGTGACTCGGGACGTGGGACACAGACCTCCAATAAGGGACAGTCCCGGGCATTCCGGGACATGTGGTCACCCTCCTAGAACCGTGGAACAGGCAGTAATTGCTGCTCCCTCAGAGCATATATAAGATTTTAGGCCTCAATGCTAGCATGAAGTACAGGTTATTTTTTTTTTTTTTCATTGTTTTACCTTCCAACATTTCAAATGGCCAAAGAGGGACACTTTTGCTTTTGGTGGTGTTGCTGGGGTATGGCTAAAGGGCAGGGCATTACAGAACATTTTAGGCTATTTCATGACCTATTGACAGCTCTTTGTGTAACTGAATATATGATTTAGAGGAATACCAAAGTATTTTACTTATACAGAGTATACAGACTAATTTAAAAATACAGATACTGAAGTTTGTATAAACATTATGTGAATGTATTTGCTGTGGAGCAATGTGACACATTTATGCACACACCACACAGACTGATCTCCTAAAAAGAGGCACACCAGGGTGGGAAACAGGGACATAGGGATTTGGGAGGTGTGCAGTTTAAGTGTTAGCGTTTCTTTAAAAAAATATTCTGGGAAAAAGCAGACTTTTGAAAATATTAACATTTTTATGCTACTTTTGTCTTGGAATTTAACATCTAATACAAATGTAAGCATAGAAATGCATATGGAGAAGTTTATGTAGATAACATGTATATATATGCTTTCTTTTCCTATTATCTGTAGGTGTAGTTTGTCATTTTGCAATCTGATCCTCTTCTTCCATAGATCTGCAGAATGATAGGTGGACTGTTTTTGCTAGTTATTTCTCAGAGAATGGATCGCGAAAAGGTGTGAATTAAACAAACTCTGTATCTACTTACTGTCTTTCAATGCACAAAAAAAAACAGACTTCAACATGACAGTATATAATTCCTTCTGTTAGACAAGTGAAGAATCTGTTATCCCTATTGCACAGTTTCCTTTTAATCTACCAATGTCATACATACCAATGTATTATGCAGACAACAAGAAATATGTACTAATACAATGCCACACTAAGATAAGCAGTATATCCTATGTCTGTGTACTGCTCTTTTTCACTGCCAAATTACTAAACTGTTTTCACCAATAATTTCCTCATTACATTGGTTGCACCAAGGGGTGTGCAGTGTGCAAATGTACATGCTATAGTGGAGGAGTTTGGAGTTTGCTCACATTGAAATCTTAATGATGATGAAGTGTGTGCAATATTGTATTCTAAAGTGATCAGGAGCTCTATTACATACCCCAAAGATTTCAACTCATTACTGCAGAAAAATAGTCGTGTTAGTAGATTTGATGAATGGGATTCCCCTAAATATATATCACAGCAAGGTCACTACATATTTTGCAATAGTATCCCCAGTTTGTAGTTCATTTTGTACAGTGGTTTGGTGATGTCTTCGGCAACCAAGGATATACACACCTGAGAAAATACAAGAGAACAGAACACAAGATAAAGGTAAAAAATATTTCACAATTATTTTCTGTAGAATTTAGATCACAGGAGGGTAACCTGCAGCCATATTATTGTATCTCTACAGTGTCACCAGTTGGCCAGTAGTTACCTACCATATAATTACATGTATAACTATATTCTCTCCACAGGGCACTCACAGGAGGGTATCCTGCAGCCATATTATTGTATCTCTACATTGTCACTAGTTGGCCAGTGATTACCTACCATATAATTACATGTATAACTATATTCTCTCCACAGGGCACTATTTGTGCATAACTGAAGAATTCCAAGGTCAATAACATTTCCCTTAAAGGTCCGAATGGGATATAGGCAGATAAGGCATTGGATGCATTAATATTGCTGTAATACTGTTGTTCTAAACCAGTATGTTGTGGCAGTTTAGCGTACGATGGACACCATCTTATGGTGCCACATCTTTTTCTATGAAGACTCCAGCTGTGTTACTAACCTCTTACTAACAGGTATGATCAAGCTTTCATACTAATCAACTCATCATGACACTCTTATTAGCAGAGTATGCTGGGTGGGTGTGTTAACACTGTATAATGGCAAGTCACTGCACATGCCCCACCTCCAAGCACCTTGTTTTATAATATAAATACTGAATTTCAAATATAAGTTTATTGAAATTTTATTGTAAAAAATTCTTTGCTTTGCTTATTTAATATGTCCCCTTTATTACTCTGCTGTAAGATTATATATTGGAGGACAGACATCCTGTGGAAATTCTACAAGTAGGATCTTATTCAGAAAGTAATTCTGGAACATACTAATTGTACCATGGGGATAGATTCCTGTGGTAATATAAGTAATATAGTGAGGGGTTCTTTCATCTGGCTGGGAAAATAATCTTGAACCCCTAAACTCCTGGTCAAGAGACTATGTAGAGTCTAAGGAACACCTTTTGGTATAAATGGATCCAAGCAATACCTGTTTCTCAGGCCTATATTTATGTTTGCGATTTTTTTGTTTTTATTTCAAGCAAAATGTTATGATATACTTAGCTTTTTTTGTCAGTTGATGCAATTTAATTTGCACTGTTAGCAGGGAGTGGCAGGTGGGAGGGAGAGTAGTGTAGAATGTCACTATCTGGTTGGCAGTGAGTCTAAGATGGAATGGAGACCCATGTGGGATTTAAATTTCTGTCTGACAGTGAGTTGCAGGTGTGATGGAGCGAGACCTGTGCAGAATGTAAATATCTGGAAGGCATGCCAACCAGTACAAGCTATGGACATATACTGAGAAATAAAGATAGCTGAATATCTCATAAACCACAGGCATTGAGCATATATCCTGCAGGGCAAATGCAGCTCACCTGACCTCACAATGTGGCCTTTGCGATTTTATTAACAAAGACAGTTTTTATCTAATAAGGTAGTGCGCATGAACTAATACCTCCAAATGTCCCTCTTTAGGCAATATCAGGGGTACATACCTCCCAAGTGTCCCTTTTTAGGAGGGAAAGCCCCACTTTGAGACCCAAATCCCTCTGTCCCTCTTTCCCACCCTGGTGTCCCTCTTTTTAGGAGAGCGTACTGTATGATGTGTATATAAGTGTATCACATTGCTCCACAGCAATAAAACTCATAGGCTTGTGCAAATGGGCTCAGCATTGGGGCCGTCCGAAAGGAAAGGGTCATTCACCAAAAAAAATCCGAATCCGAGCAGCCCTGGTCCAAATGTCATTGAAAATTTTGGAAATTCGGCGACTTCTGCTCGCGAGAGCAATTACTTTCCTTCCATACTTTCCCTCCATGTTTCTAGTCCAATTAGCTTCTCCATTTCATACTCTACTTTCCCTCTTTGTTTCTATTCTATTCCAATTAGCTTCTTGGTTTCGTGATGGGGGTTGGACTAAAGACACAGACACCCAGACAGCCTGCATTTCCTGTTAGTGCTTTGTTGGAACTCAGAGAGAGAAGAAGCAGAGAGAGAGAGTGTCCAGTTGTTGTGTAGGCATAGGCAGGCAGGTAGCATTAGGTATAGGCAGGCAGCCAGCATTAGTACCTTATTGCCACTGCAAGGGAGAGTCATCTTGGTTCCTGTGCAAAATATTAAAAATATTAGGGATTTGTTTGAATAATTTTCAGAGTGACACAACAGCCAGTCTGACAGTTATGTATGTGTAGGCAGGCAGGGTGCCTTATTACCACCGCAAGGGAGGGCCACCTGTCTTCCTTTTCAAAAAAATATTACAAATATTGGGAATTTGTTTGAATAATTTTCAGAGTGACATATCAGCCAATCTGACAGTTGCAACCACAAGGGAGATTCACCTTTGTTTCTGTGTTAAAATGTTAAAAATAATATTAGGAATTTGTTTGAAAAATTTTCAGTGATACGGTAAATCTCCCAGTTGTGTAGGCAGGCCTAGTACCTTTTTGCC
This sequence comes from Rhinophrynus dorsalis, assembly GCA_037306005.1. Taxonomy (NCBI): domain Eukaryota; kingdom Metazoa; phylum Chordata; class Amphibia; order Anura; family Rhinophrynidae; genus Rhinophrynus; species Rhinophrynus dorsalis. Next base: position 564,246,731 of record CM074719.1, on the reverse strand, counting down.
ACCGCAAGGGAGAGTCACCTTTTTTTCTGTGTTAAAATATTAAAAATAATATTAGGAATATCAGAAGTCAAACAGGTCTGGTCCGAATGTCAGATCCTCCTCCGAAGAAAAAAAAAATCACCCGGATTTTAATTTTACCGACAATTTTTGTCGTGCACAAGTCTAAAAACTCACATTATTTTAAACTTCACTGTATGTGTTTATAAATTACTGTGTGTACATAAAATACTTCTGTCTTGCTCATAATCACTTATTTTTACACTAAGAGTTGTCAATAGGTCATGAAATGACCTAAAACTTCTTGTTAATACCCCATCCACGCCCCCAGTAACACTACCTAAAACAAAAGTATCACTCTCTGGCCATTTGAAATGCTGGGAGGTATCCTAATAGGTCAGTTGTATCTAACCACCTGCTTGCTCTTACTACCGTGGAACTGACACCCTTCAGAAATAGCTCAGTACATTAAATACCAGTATTCTCAATGGCAATCAGACCTGATCAATGACTAGTACTAAGCCTATAACTAACTGTGTACGTCCATAAGAATAAAATGTATTAGACTTTTTATTCTGCTAAAAAAGAGCCATATTTTGACTAGCTAACAGTCTATGCTACACTGTTATGAACTTAAAAAATGAATGTGGTGCACACATTGATGATTGTATTATCACGTGGTCCATACCTGATACATTTTTGGTAACCCAATCATAAGACGTTGTTTTACATGAAATACTTCCTAAAATAAATATAGGGGCTTCTGGAAGCTCTTTATTACAGTCGCGGTTCCACTTGGCATAGAAGGATGGTAAACTCAGCCCTCCACTGCTGGTATTGCACTATAATTCCTATTAACATCAGCCCCTTCATTTGTTGGACTAGAACCCCCATCATCATTAGATCGCCAGCTGAGGGTGATAAGTGTTGTACTCCAGCAACAGTTGAAGGGCAATAAGTTGCCTTTGTAGCGCTCAGAGGGAAAATTAGTTACAACAAGATTTTTATTTTATAATCAGTAACCCAAATGTATAAATTAAACTGGATTATTCTGGAGATTTCCAAATTCCCATACATGTAAACAGAGCTTTTTCACCCCTGAATGCTTCGCAATGCCTTGGAGACCTCTCTAGAATTCAATGGGTTAAAAGCTCAATTTAATTTAACAGGAATTTTTACTTGTCCCCTATGGTGCACTTGGTGTACTCCAGTATAACTCCAGTTTGCTTTTATACATAAGGCCCACTGGGAGATTGTCACAAAGTGACAAAAGTATAGCAACACTCTCCCTAAGTGCTAACGCCAGTCAGTCGACTTTTTTGAGAAGCGGAGTAGACACAATCTTGTCCAAATAAGAATTGTGTCTCAACTTTATAAAGACAGAGGAGTAACTAGAAACCACCAGGCCCTGGTGCAAAAATTGCCATGGGCCCCCCCAACCACATTGCCCCCCCATCGCAAACAATCACCACAATGGCCTCCACATTGCCCCAATTGCCTCCATATTGCCCCCAATTGCCACAATTGCCTCCACATTGCTCCCAATTGTCTCCACATTGCTTCCAATCACCACATTGCCTCCACTGACACCCCCCAGTGCCCATCTCCTACCTCCCTGGTGGTCCAGTGGTGTGGCAGGAGAGGTCTGTGACTCCTTCTGCACAGACCTCTTTAGCTGGAGCTCCTGCATGCAGAACTCTGGGAAGAAAGCACAGACCTCAGCTGCTGGCACTGGGAGGTGGGGTTGCAGGGGGAGGCTGGGCCCCTGGAGCTGCGGGCAGTTTTAGTGATTAGATCTTAACGCCTGGTATAACCTGTTCTTAATGAAATTATATAGCGAGAGTTATGTATTCAAGAAATATTGTCTGGGAATTTTCGTCAAATATTCTCAGACAGACATATTTCTAAATTTGACTATTTCTTTATAAATATGACCCATCGGGAATTTTTGTGACAGTTCTTAAACATACACTAAGAAGGCTTTTTATAATCTCCCCCACTGTTCCTGTATCCCCACACTGCTAAACCACAAGGCAGTTGAATAATCAGTAACCACAGTTTCCTTTGGATGGAATTCATCAACAAAGCATATTTTTCTTATGGCTGGGTTACTGACTTGACCTTCATAAGCTCGGAACATGTAAAAGAGAAGGCTGATTTTACACTTTCCTCCTCCTTTCCTACAACCAAATGTCAGCAAAGATAGAGTATGTATAGAAATGGATGGGGGGGTGGCTGTAATGATTGAGACCATGATACATTTCAACACTTGGAAGAGAGGAGACTTCTGAAAATACAGTTCAGGATTGGGACATTGATTTAAACGGCCCTGGTGACTTATCAGTTACACTGACTGCTGTATGTTGGAAGGAAAGATAGAGCCAATTCAGCTGCACTGTATGTGATTTAAAGTGATAATAATGTTTCACAAAAACAGCAGCTCCAATTAATTTTCATAGCAATTGAGCCATAGAGAGTGTTACTTCATTACTGTGAGAGTTGTAGTTCAAGAGTAATTGAATGATACAGTTTCCCACTCCCACCCCTTTTTCCTAGTGTAAACCCCCACTCCTGAGATGTGGAATCCAGTCCATAGACCAGACAGCTCACATCAAGGGTCAATATTCTACTGTGAGAACAATGAAAGCCCTGCACCCCTTAACAGGTTTTTCAGCTTTTTCCCTTATCTTAATTGAAGATCATCCCTGTCTGCAGTCTACCTGCACACTCCCTGCTGATCTAAGCTGAGCAGTGTTATATCAGTAAAAGGGGCGGGAGGGGGATACTTTATCATTCAATTACTCTTGAACTACAACTCTGACAGAATTGAAATACCACTCTCCAAGGTCCAAATACTATGATGATTAATTAGAGCTGCTTTTATTATGAAACATTACTATCCCTTTAAACAGGACTTTTAACTACTTGAACACTAGAAAGATTTCCAGTGGATTGCTTGGAAGTATGTTATAGAGCTCTCTAGCATTAATTAGGTTAAAAAAAAACCTCCAAAATGACTCCCCTTTTGCTTTCAACATGATTAGGAGCATGCCAACTGCACAATAGGGGACGAATACATTAAAGGGATAGTAATACTTAAAATGTAAAAAAAAAATATGTTGTAGGGTTTATCCCCCTGAGTAAAACAAGAGTACTCCCACTGCTGAGAGGTCTTTCATTTAAAAGTTATTAATTTTCAAAGTTGAATTTTTTAGGTGCAATATCACAGTGGCCTGAAATTGTACAGTGGCGTTGTTGCTACACCATCCTATGGAGATTTATGGTCAACTGACCAGAGTTGTCCATAGGATCGTGTAGCAACAGCGCCACTGTACAATTTCAGGCCACTGTGATATTGCACCTAAAAAATTCAACTTTGAAAATTAATAACTTTTGAATAAAACACCTCTCAGCAGTGGGAGTACTCTTGTTTTACTCAGGGGGATAAACCCTACAACATATTTTTTTTTACATTTTAAGTATTACTATCCCTTTAACACTGATTTAACCCTTTGAGTGCCAGAGGGGTACGCAACGCATTGCTTTGCAATGCGTTGCGTACCCCTCTGGCACTCAAAAGGATTAAGTTTGGCTTTTAACTGGAGAGGTCTCCAGTAGTGATGAGCGAGCATGCTCGGCCGAAGCTCGGTTCGGCTCGAGCATCGCTCTGCTCGGCACATGGCGGTACTCGTACGAGTACCGCATGTGCTCGCCCGCCATGTTCGGGTCTCCTCCCCGCACGTTTCGCAGCTGCTGCGCAGCCAATAAACGTGCGGGGAGGCTCTGACATCAGTGTAATGCCAGCAGCCATGTTGGCTGCTGGCATTACACTGATTGGCTGGCCAGAACCCGTGATCGGGTGCTGTATAGCACCCGACGCGCAAGTTCGGCTCATTCTTAGGCAGGGAGAGATGCGCTTAGGCAGGGAAAGTCAGTGTAGGGAGAATAAAATTTTTGAAACTCTTTCAAGACCCAAAAGTCCTTTTTAGGACTGTTGTGTGTGGGGGCAGCATTTATATTTTATTTGGGGGGGCACAATTTCCTTTTTTTTGTGGGGGGGATATATGTAAGGTGACATATAATACTAGATGCACAGGAAGTCAGTGTAGGGAGAATAAAATTGTTGAAACTCTTTCAAGACCCAAAAGTCCTTTTTAGGACTGTTGTGTGTGGGGGCAGCATTTATATTTTGTTTGGGGGGGCACAATTTCCTTTTTTTTGTGGGGGGGATATATGTAAGGTGACATATAATACTAGATGCACAGGAAGTCAGTGTAGGGAGAATAAAATTGTTGAAACTCTTTCAAGACCCAAAAGTCCTTTTTAGTACTGTTGTGTGTGGGGGCAGCATTTAATTTTTTTTGGGGGTGGCAGAATTTCATTTTTTTGTGGGGGGGGACATGTTCTAAGGTGACATTGTACTAGGTGCACAGGGACAAATATTTCACAGTGCAGTGACAAGCTGACATATTCTGTTAGGTGCACAGGGCCAATGATTTTACAACGCAGCGACAAAAAGGGCCATTTTAAACGTGTGCCTAGCCATAGATTATTGTCACATTCTGTTTAGTGTGCAAATTCACAAATTAACGTCGCATATTCCGTTCACTGTGCCTAGCCGCAGATTAGCGTCACATTCTGTTTCGTGTGCCTAGCCGCAGATTAGCGTCACATTCTGTTTCGTGTGCCTAGCCGCAGATTAGCGTCACATATTGTTTAGTGTGCCTAGCCGCAGATTAACGTCACATATTGTTTAGTGTGCCTAGCCGCAGATTAGCGTCACATATTGTTTAGTGTGCCTAGCCGCAGATTAGCGTCACATTCTGTTTCGTGTGCCTAGCCGCAGATTACCGGCATATATTCCGTTTAATATGAAGAAGGCGGGTAAAAAGGGACGGGGAAGTGGACGTGATCCTGATAGTTCAAGGCGCGGGTCAGGACGCGTAGAAACTGTGCCTGGTGCCAGAGCACAAGAAAGAAAGACATCCACCATACCTAGCTTCATGTCTCAGTTTACAGGGCGTCGCAGGACATCACTCTCGAGGTCAGACCACTGCGAACAGGTGGTCGGTTGGATTTCAGCTGATACTGCTTCCAGTCGGTTAAGCACCACCCTGTCTCCCACCAAGTCCACTGTCAGTAGCCAAGAGTCTGGTCAACATAATCCTCACGCTGATCATCCTTCCTCCCACCATAGAGGGTCTGGCCAAAGAAGTGATCCCACACTGGGATATAGTGAGGAGCTCGTCTCATCACCAATCCTTGATTTGAACCTCTCTCCAAGCACGCTTGCAGAGGAACATGAGATCTTGTGCCCTGATTCACAACCTCTAGAGGGTACCCAATCACAAGAAGATGACAGAGGGGAACGGCATTTAAGGTCAAAGGAAGTGGATGATGATGATGAGACACAGTTGCCATAAAATCAACCACAATTACTGTCTCAAGACCTTGATGAGGAGGATGATACACAGTTGTCAATGACTGAGGATGTGGTGGGATCAAGAAATGAGGAGGATGATCAGAGTGAGGAAGTGGAGGAGGACTTGGTGGACGATGAGGTCACTGACCCCACCTGGGAAGGTGGAAAGCCGAGCGATGACAGCAGTCCTGAGGGTGAGCCATCTGCAGCACCGCAACAGGCTGGAAGAGGCAGTGGTGTGGCTAAAGAAAGAAGGCGGACCGCACCAAATTGGCCCGCAAATGTTCCACGGAGCACCCCCTTGCGTAAATCTCCCTTGCCAAGGGCTAGGTGTTCCGCGGTATGGCGTTTTTTTAAGGAAAGTGCGGACGACAAAAGAATTGTAGTTTGCAACCTGTGCCACACCAGAATGAGCCGAGGCATGAACACTAGCAACCTCACCTCCACCAGCATGATCCGACACATGGCATCCAAGCACCGTAATAAGTGGGAGGAACGCCCGGATCGCCAATCTGTGTCTGCAGGCCACACCACTGCCTCCTCTTCCCCTGTTTTCGGTGCCGGCCAATCGCCTGTCGAAGGGCAGGCCCGCATACCTCCCGACCTGCACCTGTACCATCTGAAGCACCATCAGCGACCACATCCACTTCCCTGTCCCAGCGCAGCGTCCAAATGTCGTTACCCCAGGCATTTGAGCGCAAGCGAAAATACCCAGCCACCCACCCACAGGCCATAGCACTAACCTCACACCTTTCCAAATTACTGGCCATCGAAATGCTGCCATTTAGGCTTGTGGACACTGAGTCCTTCCGCAGCCTGATGGCAGCAGCTGTCCCTCGGTACGCAGTCCCTAGCCGCCACTACTTTTCCCGGTGTGCCGTCCCGCCTTACACCACCATGTGTCCCTTAACATCACCCGTGCCCTGACCAACGCAGTTACTGGGAAGGTGCACTTAACGACTGACACATGGACAAGTGCTTGTGGCCAGGGAAGCTACATTTCCCTGACGGCACACTGGGTGAATGTCGTGGAGGCTGGGAGCGAATCGGACCCTGGGATGGCACAGGTGCTACCCACGCCGAGGATTGCGGGCCCTACCTCCATCAGGGTTTCCACCAACACCTACGTTATTGGCTCCTCCTCCTCCTCCGTTTCCACCTCCGAATTCTCTGCGCGCAGCGCCACTCACCCATCAGCCGGTAGCTGGAAGCAGTGTAGCACTGCAGTGGGGAAGCGTCAACAGGCCGTGCTGAAGCTGATCTGCCTTGGGGACAAACAGCACACGGCCTCAGAGCTGTTGCAGGGGATTAGTCACCAGACCGAGCAGTGGCTCTCGCCACTCAACCTGCAACCAGGCATGGTTGTGTGTGATAATGGGCGTGACTTGGTGGCGGCTTTGGAGCTCGGCAAGCTCACACACGTACCATGCCTAGCGCATGTATTTAATTTAGTGGTTCAGCGATTTCTAAAAACCTACCCCAATTTGCATGATCTCTTGACGAAGGTGCGCCGCGTGTGTGCACATTTCCGTAAGTCATCTACAGCTTCAGCGGGCCTATTGACACTGCAGCAGCGCTTACAATTGCCAGCTCACCGGCTGCTGTGTGACGTGAGCACACGCTGGAACTCCACCTTCCACATGTTGGCCCGGCTTTGTGAGCAGCAGAGGGCAGTAGTGGAGTACCAGCTGTTACACGGTCGTCGCCTCTCCGTTCAACTTCCTCTAATCAGAAGTGAGGAGTGGGAATGGATGTCAGACCTCTGTGAGGTTTTACGCAATTTTGAGGAATCGACACAGATGGTGAGCGGCGATAACGCTATTATCAGTGTAACCATCCCACTTCTGTGTCTACTGAAACGCTCGCTGCTCACAATTAAAACCGACGCTTTGCATGTGGAAGAGGTGGAAATGGGGGAGGAAGAGCTTACACAAGGTGATAGCCAGAGCACCCTCACTTCGTCTTCTCAGCGACAATTGGAGGAGGCGGAGGAGGAGGAGGAAGAAACGGTTGCCTCCGCTACAGAGGGTAGCCATGGAATTTTAGTTCCATCTCTTCAGCGTGGGTGGGCAGAAGAGGAGGAAGAGGATGAGGAGATTGAGAGTCATCCTCCTGGTGAGGACAGCGAAATCTTGCCTGTTGGTACTCTGGCACACATGGCTGACTTTATGTTAGGCTGCCTTTCCCGTGACCCACGCGTTATACGCATTTTAGACAACACGGATTACTGGGTGTTCACCCTTCTGGACCCCCGCTACAAAGAGAATTTCTCATCTCTCATTCCTCCGGTGGAGAGGACAAGCAAAATGGTGCAATACCAGAAGGTTCTTGTTGAAAAATTGCTCCAAAATTTTCCATCTGACAACGCTGGCGGCAGAGTACGTGCTACCTTGGCCAACCGAGAAGGGGAGAAAAGGGGAGCACACAGCAGTTCCGACAAAGGCAGGGCAACACTCTCCAAGGCGTGGGACACCTTCATGACACCCCGCCAGCACCCTCACCCTGATGCGCAGCCTAGTGTCACAAGGAGGGAAAAGTTTTGGAAGATGGTGAAGGAGTACGTAGCAGACCGTGTCAGCGTCCTCAATGATCCCTCTGTGCCTTACAACTACTGGGTGTCCAAGCTGGACACGTGGTATGAACTGGCACTCTACGCCTTGGAGGTGCTGGCCTGCCCTGCCGCCAGCGTTCTGTCTGAGCGGGTATTTAGTGCTGCTGGTGGCATCATAACAGATAAGCGTATCCGCCTTTCCACCGACAATGCTGATAGGTTGACACTTATAAAAATGAACAAGGCCTGGATTTCCCCTGACTTCTCCACTCCACTGGAGGAAAGCCCCGGGTGAACAAAAAGTCACTTTAGATATGTTATTTACAATGATGGGAATACTCTGTATTCCCATTCACCCCTTCCACCCAAAAAACGGGTATATGGTTGACTCTTAATCTTCTCATCCTCCTCCTCCTCTTCCATATGCCCTGTGATATAATTTTTATATAGGGCCAGCTCACCAGCGGGCCCTGTGATATAATTTTTATATAGGGCCAGCTCACCAGCGGGCCCTGTTTGACAATTTTTGTATAGGTCAGCTCACCAGCGGGCCTTCTCATATAATGTTTTATTGGGTCAGCTCTCTAGCGGGCCCTCTCATATAATGTTTTATAGCGTCAGTTCACTAGCGGGCCTTCGCATATAATGTTTAGGATGGTCAGCTCCGCAGCAGACCCTCACCCATAATGTTTTAGATGGTCGGCTCAGCAGCAGACCCTCATTCCTAATGTTTTAGATGGTCAGCTTAGCGGCATGCCCTCGCCCCTAATGTTTTAGAGGGTCACCAGCAGGCCATTAATCCTAATTTTTCAAGGGTGTGTATGATGCCCTCCTTTATGTGTAATAAAGGGTGTATTGGAGTGACATTTCAGTCTAATTTTTGGCAGCCCTTTCACTTAGTGCATAGGCTTTATGAGTGTTGGACCACTACCTGAACTATTGTACCACAATGTGAATGAGGCCCTCCATTTTGTGATATACAGGTTGTATCGGAGTGCCTCAGGTCCTCCCATTGAATTAAATAGGGCTGGGGTGTTCGACAGAGCAGAAGGTAGTTCTTGGCTTCATCCACTAAGTCACTTCGTCACTTTTACTCAATGGATCAGACCCCACTGTTCCGACTATAAATTTTGGACTTAACAAGGGCAAACGGACATGTTGTAAAACCTGTGGTAGCTGCGGCCTCCGTTCCTGAATGCTGTACCTTACCCGGGCCATAACCACGTTGAACACCTGCTTTACGGTGCGCACGTTTCCCTCTTAATCATGGCCCCAGTTCCGAAAAATCGATGAAATTTTTTGCAGAATTTGCAGATGATATACTGTTTGGTAACAATTTTTCGCCTAAAATCGTTTTTATCTTCCTTTTTGTGTGTTTTACGGTCAGTCTGTAAAAATGGCGTACTACGGGCGAAACATCGTTCCCAGCAGCGACGTTGGAGTCCAAGATGCATCCAGACATCCTCCCTATGCTGTCCCTGAACCATTTCTGTGGTGTTTCCATCATTTTCTGCCCTTTTCCTATGAACCAGGCACCCTCCCCTCATCAGAGCAGGGGGTGCCTGGTGTAATGCTCGAGTCCTCCCATTGACTTCAATGGGGCTCGGGTGCTTGGCCGAGCACTCGAGTCTCCGGGGGCGCTCGGCCAGAGCACCCGAACACCCGAGCATCGGGGTGCTCGATCATCACTAGTCTCCAGCATATTATTTCCCAAGGGTCTTATGTACAACATAAAGCTAGATCAAGTATGCCTATCTGACTACCTGTGTCATGTTATTCAAAAGACCAGTAATGTACAGTTAAAGGGATAGCAATGTCTATAATAAAGTTTATCTCCGAGTCTTGTCTATTGTAAACATAACACTTAGTGCTATGTTTAATAACACTGTTCTGTAGTTCAAAAGATATTCAATGAACAAGAATCCCCCTCCCGCCCCTTCTGGCCACATCACACTGCCTCTAAGAGTGGTCTAGGTGGAGTGCGGCGAGGGACAACCTTCAGTAAGCAAAAGGAAAATCCTGGGGGAAGGGTTTTCATTATACTTACTGACTTAAGTTTGTCCCTCACTGAATCCGCTCAGTCCCAGGTCCGGATTGCAGCTGTAAGGGGAGGAGGCCAGAAGGGGAGGGACTGGGATCATTTTACATTTAATATCTTTTGAACTACCAAACAGTTATTAAACATAGCGCAAAGTGTTATGTTTACAATCGAAAAACTCAGAGATATACTTTATTATAGACATTACTATCCCTTTAAGAAAATATTCTGTACTGTACTGTATGCTAATATACACTAATTGTAGTACGAATGACATTTCATATGGTAAATGAAGCCTTTTCAGTGACATTCCATATGCTAATTACGTTTTTCAGTAACATTTCATATGCTAATGCAGCACTGTACTGCCAAAGGGGACTTTCACTTTTACTTTTCCAGAAATAAAAGTGTGAATCTCTCTTAAACCATACATCTAATGGACTGTTGGTTAACATGACATACAGACAGTTTTGAAAGAAGTTTTTAGATTTCTTAGAAATAAGCTGAAGGTGATATGTCCACCTTAACCCCTTGAATGCTAGAGAAGTCTCCAGCGTATTGCAGTCTTTTCTGGCATTCAAGGGATTAAAAGCTCCATTTAAATAAATGGAATTTTTCATTTGTCCCCTATGGTGCAGTTCGTTTGATCCTGATTCCTCTTTTATTTTGTACCCCTCTGGCACTGAAAGTGTTAAGTGTTGTGCCTTCATAAATTTCCCCCTACTAATTTTTTATCAAACTTTTACAAACAGCATATGTGTTTATGCACTGCACAGCTTGTATTTCTGTCATTCTATGCCATGGGCATCCAACGTCCATAGGTCATTACGGCCGCCTGACCCAGGTTGTACCTAATCCCATACCTCCCAGTACTGTACAGTTCAAGAACAGATGTCTGTTACATATCTGTATTGTCACTAACTTGATCAATAAAGAAATCCATATTTTTTTAAATAGCTGACAGGCAATAGTTCACCATTATTATCAATAACAGTGATCATTTGGGCCATGGATGTAAAAACTTGGACACCCTGTTCTATGCTCTTTGTCCTACCACCACATCTCCCCAAATTTTTCTGCAGTGTACAGAAGGTTGTATAGTACATCAATAGGGTCTCTATCAGTGGTGGGCAATGAGAGGCCCTTCAGCTTCTGCCAGACTACAACTGCCATCAGGGACAAATTTCCCATTAGGTAAAGTAGGCAACTGCCTAGAACTCGATTTTGAGGGTCGCCTCAGCTGTGCACACCACACCTACATTCTGAATTGTGGGTGTGGTCAGTAGAATACCCATGCCCTTGCACCAGTTTTATGCCCATTTTTCAGTTTATTATTTAACCCCTTGGATGTTAGAGAAATCTCCAACACGTTGCGGATCAATGTGTTATAGATCTCTCTAGCAATCAAGAAGTTTAAGCTTTTTCCTTTCTTTCTTGTTATAGGTCAAGGGTATTTTCTATGCCAGAAAATAGTGGATTGGACGGGGTGTGGGATCATGTGAGGAGTCGGGGTGTGGCCATGGGTGGAGCTAAGAACACCTAGCATGCCTTGCCTAGGAGTGCCTGGAAAGTAAATTCAGCTCGTACTCCCATCCTCTAAAAATGGGAAGCCTGGAAGAAGTTGGAGGGCCACATGTTGCCCATCCCTCATCTGTATTCTAGTGAATAAGGCTTTGAGAATACAGATGACTACAAATATCAGGCACGCGCACACATAGACACCAACGGGGGCCTTGAGCACCTGCCCTTTTTGTCCAAAGTGCCCTCGTGCCCTTTTAACAAAAAAATAAATAAAATAATTATGAGAAGTGCCCTTTTTTTCATTTGAACCCCTGCCCCCCAAAATGTCTGTGCACATCCCTGACAAATATGATATTGAAGCAGGAGATTATATATGTATCTTTATTTATACAGTGCCATACATGCACACAGCCCTTTACAGAATCAGTAATAGTACAATACAAATATTATATGAATAAGAGCATCAGTCTACAATGTGATCATCATGTTGTATTAGGGGATAATTGCAACTAAATGACTTATACATTGGGAGGGGGAACCTGCTCCAACAAGCTTACAAGGTATGCACAATTTGTCCATCTCTTAATGGAGGATCCATCCAGAAAATATCCTAATAAGATTTATAACTGTTAAAGGAGAACTAACACTTTCTAATAGTAACCTCCTATTTTACTTACTATGACCAGAAAATTCTTATGGCTCCTATGATTTCTGCCCTTGTGTCTTTGTTCAAGAGATAACATCTTCACTCAGTCCTGATATTGGGTCCATGGAGGTGGACATGTCAGTTGCGGACATGTCAAACTGAGCATGAGCTTACTTAAAGGAACAGTAAACACAAAGCCTAAACTAATTTGGCAACTCTGAGGAATAAGTTGGAGCTATATAACGAATAATAATAATAATAATAATTAAATCATTGGCCACATGCCCCTGATTACCTCTAAAATGATCCTGCAGCTCAGCAGTTAATACACACACCCAACCACATGCCTGATCCCATGCTGTCTATTGAAGAGTAAGGTGAAAGAGGCTTCATTTTTGGGTTTGATCGGTGAGTGGGTCTGTGGGGACTGAGAAGGGCAAACCTCTTAACCTCTCAAACCACCCCCAGAACCATGCAACTGCACTGGTTCCATGGGATTTGTGAAGTTAGAAAGTTTGTCCTTTTTACCCTACACAGATCAGTCGCCAATCAAACCCAAAATCATACATTTCAATGTAAAGATAGTGATCGGGCATGAAGCTAAGAAAATATTAACCCCTGAGGTATTGCAGAATTTTAGTGGTAGTCAGGGACACATGGCCACTATTTTAAGTTAAGGTAGGTTTTGGGTTTACTGTTCCTTTTAAACACTTTAGCAGTTAGAAGGTGTATGCTTCACATATCTCTGGTCCTTAAATGATGGGGGTTTATCCTGTACAATGATCAGAGTTTGAGGGCCTGTTGTCCTGCTAGCAACTGTCATGTCCGACTCCATGGACATGACATCCAGGACTGAATGAAGATCATATCTCTTCAGCAAGGGTGCAAGGGTAAAATTCATTAGGGACATTAGGATTTGCTGGCTATAGTAAGGTAAGTGGAAGGCTATTATTAATAGATGTTTGTAATGCTTTATGCTCATTCAAACAACCTCTAGTCTAGGACTGGGAAACCTGCACATTACAGATGATGTTAGACTATAAATATAAATAACTTTATAGTGCATCATTAATCTGTAGTTCTTTATTTAATTTGCTACATGTTTAGGGAACTGCTGGAATAAGTATGTTTTTCTCCCATAAACCTTAGCTTCCAGGTCTCCAGTGCCCTCATTAACTGTGGTTGTGGTCCTATTGTGCCCTAGAATTCTGCCCCTCACTATTGCTATAAAGAAGTTAGGTATTTTCCAGAATTGTATGCTAATGCGAATTATCCCTTTTCGACACATGTCAATGTGAGGGTCTAGGTCTATACCAGCTAAGATTATGGACCCCCTAAATGGGAGGTCACATGCTTATCAATACATTTATGTTTCCATGATACTCCCTGGTATCTGTTGTCATCTGGATGAAAAGTGCGCTGATATAGGGGAGAAACAGATACAGATACTATAGCAGGTAAAATGGGAGTAGCAGTTAAGGTCAAAAGAATAGGAGTTGTAGTCCAAAGAAACTTCAACTGATACCCATTCTTGCAGTTTGGTGGAATATTCGAATGAGAAGCAGTACTAGTACAAAGAAATGCCTTTAATGGCACGCCGCAAAATGTGAGTTCAGAACGCTGAGTGCTGTGAAACATCTTGCAATGGCCATACGAGGGATAATTGAGAGATTCTGTGTGGACTTTCAAGTGAGCCTGAGTCTGGCTGGAGAGAAGACCGGTAGAGGGAACGAAAACGGAACACACTGGTGAGACTGTTTCATTATATATGTACTAGTTGAAGAGCCTGTTACACGGGCCACAGTGCCACTGACAGCCGGTTGCGGGGCAGTCATACACAGTAGAGACTACCCACACCGCGGCTGATACAGTGCCAGCCGGTCACAGTGCAGTCATGCTCAGTAGAGACTGCCTGCGCCACGGCTGATACAGAGCGGGGAGCTCTGGCCCCACTTTGTATCAGCCTCATCATGGGCAGTCTCTACTGCGCATGACTGCAGCATGCGCAGCAATCTCTACTGCGCATGAATGTGTCATTACAAACTTTCTAGCGATTTATTATATAGGATTTATGAGCCAGTGAAAAGCTCCGTATGTCCGTTGTATATCCCCAATGGGCATTGCATGTGGATTCGTTAGATGACTGTATACATGCGAAATAAAGACACTGTAGCAAGTTGTGAAAACTGCAACAATATATGTTGATGTTATAATCGTATGGTAAACAGATACATAGTAGCAAGCTGCGTGAACTGCACTAGAATATATATGAATATTTCAGTTGTTGAAGTTTGAATATTTTGGCAAGTCCTTATAACAGAAATAACACTGGGACATTTCTTCTAAAGCCACTATCACGAATATATGGCGATTCTGCACATTTTTATATATTTTTATATTTTTCACGATCGATCGTTTAGATAGAGTTAGAGGCAAGGGGTAATGAGAGAGAGTAGGTTGTTTTTATTATATTTAGGGTATATGCTAATTTTCTCTTCTATGATAGTGTTATATTACAAGTACATCTATTGTTCATGTTTTATTCTTTTATACCTGTGATATGAGTGGAATGAGTTTCAGGCATTGAACAGGATTAACAGAGTAAAATTTGGGAATATATTCAAAGTATCCTTATCTGATTGGTAGATTGGGAACTTCAAATTTGTTATTGATAACCCAATTACACGATTAAATTAAAAAAAATAATTTTATTGATTGTAAATCCAATTTTTTGTGAACTTTCCCTTTAAAACTGTAATTGTTGGGAAATTACTCAGAAAATGCAAGCAGAATATAGAGGATGCGTTATATGTTACCCTGAAATAAACAACTAGTTTTATTATATGAGATTGATGTGAGTAGAATTTTTTTGATTTGGACAGGCTGTCTTATCCAACATATATGCGCCAGACCACAGATTATTATTGGTTATTTCCTGGAGATTTGTTGAGTGGAATCCAGGTCAGGCAGAAGAGTGGGGGATTGTTTTCTTGATTCTCTTATCTTTTGCGCCACTTGAAAATTATATGTGATTGATAAAACTACATAAAAGCAAGCATTCAGCAGGATTTACTAGGTGGTTGTATAAATTGTAAAGATGTAGTAAATGGTGTTAATTCATCTTGGAGTATTATTTTATCATTTTCCTATGTACTGTACTTTCAAATATATGTTAATGTTATAAAGTCTAGAGTTAAAGGGCAGTAAATCCTCTTGATAAACCTTTATTCTGCTTTGCTATGTTGAACACGGATACTCTCATTGCTAAAAAAATGCTTTATTGAAACATTACCGTAGAGCTATCCTGCATTTTTTTAGAGTTTGAGCAGCAAGGCTACAAAAATCTTTAGCTCAAAATGCAAGTTTGCCCTGAAATGACGTCTGAACGAAGCATCTCTCAACAGTGACTGTAATGTAATGTAGTCAGCAGTAACCACCTTAAAAATATAAATGTCAGCTTTTTCTTTGTTTCGGTTCTTAAAGGGGATGTATCATTATAAAAATCTGTCACCATATCTTTTGTTAATAAAAGTAGTAATAGGAATGTTGTTGTTTTGGTTTTTTTAATGTAAGTATTCTATCTTCTGTGCTGTGCACTTCCGCATAATGTGCACAGCAACCTCAGTATAATGCTAACCGGAGTTTGTTATAAGGATAGGAGCCATTCACAGCACACAGAAGGGAAGCGTGAACGCGCACCCTGGGGCAGCTGGGAGGGAGGTGGGAAAAGAATTAAGACGTGAAGAAAAGTTGTGCCCAAGAATTAGTGTGCCCCATTATGCTGACTGGCACAGTTTGAGTATAGAATATCTTTGTAAGTACTTACATTTAAAAAAAAACAGCTTTCCTATTATTACTTTTATTAACAAAACATATGGTAACAAATTTTTATAAGGCGATGCATCCCCTTTAACCTCTGTGGATGATAGAACACATGCAGGGGGTTAATATTTACTGATCTGGAATCCATTTCCCAGCAAAGCAACTGAAAAGATATTGATATTTATTGAAGAAGGTGGGATATATAATGCACTGCACTTGGGATCTGGTAGATGGTTGCCCTAAATGTAACAGTATTACTAGTTTTTCCTTTTTGTGGCATGATCAAAAGAAAAGTGGAGGATTTCTGGGGCAATATAGGGGAAAATTAAAAAGTCCTATTAATGTAAACAGGGATTTTAACCCCATGAATGCTAGTGCTTGGAGTTTTCAGTTCTCCACCATGGGTGTTCGGGGGGTAGGAGGGCAAGAGCCCTCCCCCTTCACTTGCCCCTTCCATATAAACAAAAGGACTGGGAAGGCTGGCCTGGGTGTCATATTATGGCTTTGGAAAAAAATTCTGCAGATGCCCATTCTCCATTGTAGTGCAACTGATTTGCCCAAGAAATTCCCCATGTTTCTTTTGAACATACAGGGCTATGTGTTTATAATAGTGACAGTTACATGAGTTTAAATACGGTGCATAGACATTTGGCAAGACTGATTATTACAGTATACTTTTCAGTAGTTAGCATTGCACAATGACTGCTGCAGCTGCACTTTTTATCAATATATGAGTGCACTATGACTCATTTACAAGGTCACTGCTGTTATTATTGCCACCGGCTGAAGAGTTAACACATACTGAGGCTGATGTATTAAGAGGTACTGGAGCAAACCAACCGAACCACAGGTGATATATAAACATTCCCACTGATTTAAATGGGGCTGTCTAGAATGCTAGAGAGGTCTCCAATGCATTGCTTATCAGTGAATTGGACACATTCCTAGCATTCAAGGGTTTAAAAGGCACAATTAAAATTGACGTGAATTTCTGCAGATTTGTCTCACAATTACTCTTCATAGTACATCAGCTTCATTAACATTTTAATGGCTTGAGGATTGTGCAAAGTATCAATGCAACACACACGACTCTGGTGCCAGTGGCTTATGTAGTGTGTGTGTGTGTGTGTACTAATGAATTGTAAAGTAGTGGCTTATGTAGTGTGTGTGTACTAATGAAGTGCAAAGCAGTGGCTTACATAGCGTGTTTGTACTAATGAAGTGTAAAGTAATGGATTATGTAGTGTGTATGTACTATTGAATTGTAAATAGTGATGAGCGAGCACCCCAATGCTCGGGTGTTCGGGTGCTCTGACCGAGCACCCCCGGAGGCTCGAGTGCTCGGCCGAGCACCCGAGCCCCATTGAAGTCAATGGGAGGACTCGAGCATTACACCAGGCACCCCCTGCTCTGATGAGGGGAGGGTGCCTGGTCCATAGGAAAAGGGCAGAAAATGATGGAAACACCACAGAAATGGTTCAGGGACAGCATAGGGAGGATGTCTGGATGCATCTTGGACTCCAACATCGCTGCTGGGAACGATGTTTCGCCCGTAGTACGCCATTTTTACAGACTGACCGTAAAACACACAAAAAGGAAGATAAAAACGACTTTAGGCGAAAAATTGTTACCAAACAGTATTTGCTGTATATTTACTTGTATATCATCTGCAAATTCTCCCAAAAATTTCCTCGATTTTTCTGAACTGAGGCCATGATAAAGAGGGAAACGTGCGCAGAGGCAAATTCTCCCAAAAATTTCCTCGATTTTTCTGAACTGAGGCCATGATTAAGAGGGAAACGTGCGCAGAGGCAAATTCTCCCAAAAATTTCCTTGATTTTTCTGAACTGAGGCCATGATTAAGAGGGAAACGTGCGCAAAGGCAAATTCTCCCAAAAATTTCCTCGATTTTTCTGAACTGAGGCCATGATTAAGAGGGAAACGTGCGCAAAGGCAAATTCTCCCAAAAATTTCATCGATTTTTCTGAACTGGGGCCATGATTAAGAGGGAAACGTGCGCTGAGCCGACCATCCAAAACATTATGGGTGAGGGTCTGCTGCGGAGCTGACCATCCTAAACATTATATGCGAAGGCCCGCTAGTGAGCTGACGCTATAAAACATTATATGAGAGGGCCCGCTAGAGAGCTGACCCAATAAAACATTATATGAGAAGGCCCGCTGGTGAGCTGACCTATACAAAAATTGTCAAACAGGGCCCGCTGGTGAGCTGGCCCTATATAAAAATTATATCACAGGGCATATGGAAGAGGAGGAGGAGGATGAGAAGATTAAGAGTCAACCATATACCCGTTTTTTGGGTGGAAGGGGTGAATGGGAATACAGAGTATTCCCATCATTGTAAATAACATATATAAAGTCACTTTATGTTCCTCCGGGGCTTTCCTCCAGTGGAGTGGAGAAGTCAGGGGAAATCCAGGCCTTGTTCATTTTTATAAGTGTCAACCTATCAGCATTTTCGGTGGAAAGGCGGATACGCTTATCTGTTATGATGCCACCAGCAGCACTAAATACCCGCTCAGACAGAACGCTGGCGGCAGGGCAGGCCAGCACCTCCAAGGCGTAGAGTGCCAGTTCATACCACGTGTCCAGCTTGGACACCCAGTAGTTGTAAGGCACAGAGGGATCATTGAGGACGCTGACACGGTCTGCTACGTACTCCTTCACCATCTTCCAAAACTTTTCCCTCCTTGTGACACTAGGCTGCGCATCAGGGTGAGGGTGCTGGCGGGGTGTCATGAAGGTGTCCCACGCCTTGGAGAGTGTTGCCCTGCCTTTGTCGGAACTGCTGTGTGCTCCCCTTTTCTCCCCTTCTCGGTTGGCCAAGGTAGCACGTACTCTGCCGCCAGCGTTGTCAGATGGAAAATTTTGGAGCAATTTTTCAACAAGAACCTTCTGGTATTGCACCATTTTGCTTGTCCTCTCCACCGGAGGAATGAGAGATGAGAAATTCTCTTTGTAGCGGGGGTCCAGAAGGGTGAACACCCAGTAATCCGTGTTGTCTAAAATGCGTATAACGCGTGGGTCACGGGAAAGGCAGCCTAACATAAAGTCAGCCATGTGTGCCAGAGTACCAACAGGCAAGATTTCGCTGTCCTCACCAGGAGGATGACTCTCAATCTCCTCATCCTCTTCCTCCTCTTCTGCCCACCCACGCTGAAGAGATGGAACTAAAATTCCATGGCTACCCTCTGTAGCGGAGGCAACCGTTTCTTCCTCCTCCTCCTCCGCCTCCTCCAATTGTCGCTGAGAAGACGAAGTGAGGGTGCTCTGGCTATCACCTTGTGTAAGCTCTTCCTCCTGCATTTCCACCTCTTCCACATGCAAAGCGTCGGTTTTAATTGTGAGCAGCGAGCGTTTCAGTAGACACAGAAGTGGGATGGTTACACTGATAATAGCGTTATCGCCGCTCACCATCTGTGTCGATTCCTCAAAATTGCGTAAAACCTCACAGAGGTCTGACATCCATTCCCACTCCTCACTTCTGATTACAGGAAGTTGAACAGAGAGGCGACGACCGTGTAACAGCTGGTACTCCACTACTGCCCTCTGCTGCTCACAAAGCCGGGCCAACATGTGGAAGGTGGAGTTCCAGCGCGTGCTCACGTCACACAGCAGCCGGTGAGCTGGCAATTGTAAGCGCTGCTGCAGCTTCAACAGGCCGGCTGAAGCTGTTGATGACTTACGGAAATGTGCACACACGCGGCGCACCTTGGTCAAGAGATCATGCACATTGGGGTAGGTTTTTAGAAATCGCTGAACCACTATATTAAATACATGCGCTAGGCATGGTACGTGTGTGAGCTTGCCGAGCTCCAAAGCCGCCACCAAGTTACGCCCATTATCACACACAACCATGCCTGGTTGCAGGTTGAGTGGCGAGAGCCATTGCTCGGTCTGGTGACTAATCCCCTGCAACAGCTCTGAGGCCATGTGCTGTTTGTCCCCAAGGCAGATCAGCTTCAGCACGGTCTGTTGACGCTTCCCCACTGCAGTGCTACACTGCTTCCAGCTACCGGCTGATGGGTGAGTGGCGCTGCGCGCAGAGAATTCGGAGGTGGAAACGGAGGAGGAGGAGCCAATAACGTAGGTGCTGGCGGAAACCCTGATGGAGGTAGGGCCCGCAATCCTCGGCGTGGGTAGCACCTGTGCCATTCCAGGGTCCGAGTCGCTCCCAGCCTCCACGACATTCACCCAGTGTGCCGTCAGGGAAATGTAGCGTCCCTGGCCACAAGCACTTGTCCATGTGTCAGTCGTTAAGTGGACCTTCCCAGTAACTGCGTTGGTCAGGGCACGGGTGATGTTACGGGACACATGGTGGTGTAATGCGGGGATGGCACACCGGGAAAAGTAGTGGCGGCTGGGGACCGCGTACCGAGGGACAGCTGCTGCCATCAGGCTGCGGAAGGACTCAGTGTCCACAAGCCTAAATGGCAGCATTTCGATGGCCAGTAATTTGGAAAGGTGTGAGGTTAGTGCTATGGCCTGTGGGTGGGTGGCTGGGTATTTTCGCTTGCGCTCAAATGCCTGGGGTAACGACATTTGGACGCTGTGCTGGGACAGGGAAGTGGATGTGGTCGCTGATGGTGCTTCAGATGGTACAGGTGCAGGGCGGGAGGTATGCGGGCCTGCGCTTCGACAGGCGATTGGCCGGCACCGAAAACAGGGGAAGAGGAGGCAGTGGTGTGGCCTGCAGACACAGATGGGCGATCCAGGCGTTCCTCCCACTTATTACAGTGCTTGGATGCCATGTGTCGGATCATGCTGGTGGTGGTGAGGTTTCTAGTGTTCATGCCTCGGCTCATTCTGGTGTGGCACAGGTTGCAAACTACAATTCTTTTGTCGTCCGCACTTTCCTTAAAAAAACGCCATACTGCGGAACACCTACCCCTCCGTGGAACATTTGCGGGCCGGTTTGGTGCGGTCCGCCTTCTTTCTGTAGCCACACCACTGCCTCTTCCAGCCTGTTGCGGTGCTGCAGATGGCTCACCCTCAGGACTGCTGTCATCGCTCGGCTCTACACCTTCCCAGGTGGGGTCAGTCACCTCATCGTCCACCAAGTCCTCCTCCACTTCCTCACTCTGATCATCCTCCTCATGTCTTGATCCCACCACATACTCAGTCATTGACAACTGTATATCATCCTCCTCATCAAGGTCTTGAGACAGTAATAGTGGTTGATGTAATGGCAACTGTGTCTCATCATCATCATCATCCACTTCCTTTGACCTTAAATGCCGTTCACCTCTGTCATCTTCTTGTGATTGGGTACCCTCTAGAGGTTGTAAATCAGGGCACAAGATGTCATGTTCCTCTGCAAGCGTGCTTGGAGAGAGGTTCAAATTAAGGATTGGTGATGAGACGAACTCCTCACTATATCCCAGTGTGGGATCACTTCTTTGACCAGATCCTCTATGGTGGGAGGAAGGATGATCAGAGTGAGGATTATGTTGACCAGACTCTTGGCTACTGAGAGTGGACTTGGTGGAAGACAGGGTGGTGCTTAACCGACTGAAAGCAGTATCAGCTGACATCCAACCGACCACCTGTTCGCAGTGGTCGGACCTCGAGAGTGATGTCCTGCGACGCCCTGTAAACTGAGACATGAAGCTAGGTATGGTGGATGTCTTTCTGTCTTGTGCTCTGGCACCAGGCGCAGTTTCTACGCGTCCTGACCCGCGCCCTGAACTATCAGGATTACGTCCACTTCCCCGTCCCTTTTTACCCGCCTTCTTCATATTACACGGAATATGTGCTGCAAATCTGCAACTGTGCACAGTAAACAGAATTTGCTTCTTAACTGCGGCGACGCACAGTGAATGGAATATGTGACTTTGATATTTTACAGTTTGAACACTTAACAGAATTTTTTCCTATTCTGAAACTGTGCACAGTAAACAGAATTTGCTTCTTAACTGCGGCTACGCACAGTGAATGGAATATGTGACTTTGATATTTTACAGTTTGAAGACTTAACAGAATTTTTTCCTATTCTGAAACTGTGCACAGTAAACAGAATTTGCTTCTTAACTGCGGCGACGCACAGTGAATGGAATATGTGACTTTGATATTTTACAGTTTGAACACTTAACAGAATTTTTTCCTATTCTGAAACTTTGCACAGTACACAGAATTTGCTTCTTAACTGCGGCGACGCACAGTGAATGGAATATGTGACTTTGATATTTTACAGTTTGAACACTTAACAGAATTTTTTCCTATTCTGAAACTTTGCACAGTACACAGAATTTGCTTCTTAACTGCGGCGATGCACAGTGAATGGAATATGTGACTTTGATATTTTACAGTTTGAAGACTTAACAGAATTTTTTCCTATTCTGAAACTGTGCACAGTACACAGAATTTGCTTCTTAACTGCGGCGACGCACAGTGAATGGAATATGTGACTTTGATATTTTACAGTTTGAAGACTTAACAGAATTTTTTCCTATTCTGAAACTGTGCACAGTAAACAGAATTTGCTTAACTGCGGCGACGCACAGTGAATGGAATATGTGACTTTGATATTTTACAGTTTGAACACTTAACAGAATTTTTTCCTATTCTGAAACTGCGCACAGTAAACAGAATTTGCTTCTTAACTGCGGCGACGCACAGTGAATGGAATATGTGACTTTGATATTTTACAGTTTGAACACTTAACAGAATTTTTTCCTATTCTGAAACTGTGCACAGTAAACAGAATTTGCTTCTTAACTGCGGCGACGCACAGTGAATGGAATATGTGACTTTGATATTTTACAGTTTGAAGACTTAACAGAATTTTTTCCTATTCTGAAACTGTGCACAGTAAACAGAATTTGCTTCTTAACTGCGGCGACGCACAGTGAATGGAATATGTGACTTTGATATTTTACAGTTTGAACACTTAACAGAATTTTTTCCTATTCTGAAACTTTGCACAGTACACAGAATTTGCTTCTTAACTGCGGCTACGCACAGTGAATGGAATATGTGACTTTGATATTTTACAGTTTGAAGACTTAACAGAATTTTTTCCTATTCTGAAACTGTGCACAGTACACAGAATTTGCTTCTTAACTGCGGCGACGCACAGTGAATGGAATATGTGACTTTGATATTTTACAGTTTGAAGACTTAACAGAATTTTTTCCTATTCTGAAACTGTGCACAGTAAACAGAATTTGCTTAACTGCGGCGACGCACAGTGAATGGAATATGTGACTTTGATATTTTACAGTTTGAACGCTTAACAGAATTTTTTCCTATTCTGAAACTGTGCACAGTAAACAGAATTTGCTTCTTAACTGCGGCGACGCACAGTGAATGGAATATGTGACTTTGATATTTTACAGTTTGAAGACTTAACAGAATTTTTTCCTATTCTGAAACTGTGCACAGTAAACAGAATTTGCTTCTTAACTACGGCGACGCACAGTGAATGGAATATGTGACTTTGATATTTTACAGTTTGAACACTTAACAGAATTTTTTCCTATTCTGAAACTTTGCACAGTACACAGAATTTGCTTCTTAACTGCGGCTACGCACAGTGAATGGAATATGTGACTTTGATATTTTACAGTTTGAAGACTTAACAGAATTTTTTCCTATTCTGAAACTGTGCACAGTACACAGAATTTGCTTCTTAACTGCGGCGACGCACAGTGAATGGAATATGTGACTTTGATATTTTACAGTTTGAAGACTTAACAGAATTTTTTCCTATTCTGAAACTGTGCACAGTAAACAGAATTTGCTTCTTAACTGCGGCGACGCACAGTGAATGGAATATGTGACTTTGATATTTTACAGTTTGAACACTTAACAGAATTTTTTCCTATTCTGAAACTTTGCACAGTACACAGAATTTGCTTCTTAACTGCGGCTACGCACAGTGAATGGAATATGTGACTTTGATATTTTACAGTTTGAAGACTTAACAGAATTTTTTCCTATTCTGAAACTGTGCACAGTAAACAGAATTTGCTTCTTAACTGCGGCGACGCACAGTGAATGGAATATGTGACTTTGATATTTTACAGTTTAAAGACTTAACAGAATTTTTTCCTATTCTGAAACTGTGCACAGTAAACAGAATTTGCTTCTTAACTGCGGCGACGCACAGTGAATGGAATATGTGACTTTGATATTTTACAGTTTGAACACTTAACAGAATTTTTTCCTATTCTGAAACTGTGCACACTACACAAAATTTGCTTCTTAACTGCGGCGACGCACAGTGAATGGAATATGTGACTGATATTTTACAGTTTGAAGACTTAACAGAATTTTTTCCTATTCTGAAACTGTGCACAGTAAACAGAATTTGCTTCTTAACTGCGGCGACGCACAGTGAATGGAATATGTGACTTTGATATTTTACAGTTTGAACACTTAACAGAATTTTTTCCTATTCTGAAACTTTGCACAGTACACAGAATTTGCTTCTTAACTGCGGCGACGCACAGTGAATGGAATATGTGACTTTGATATTTTACAGTTTGAAGACTTAACAGAATGTTTTCCTATTCTGAAACTTTGCACAGTAAACAGAATTTGCTTCTTAAATGCGGCGACGCACAGTGAATGGAATATGTGACTTTGATATTTTACAGTTTGAAGACTTAACAGAATGTTTTCCTATTCTGAAACTTTGCACAGTAAACAGAATGTGCTGCTAATCTGCAACTTTGCACACTAAACAGAATGTGCTCTAATCTGCAACTTTGCACACTGAACAGAATGTGCTCTAATCTGCAACTTTGCACACTAAACAGAATGTGCTCTAATCTGCAACTTTGCACACTAAACAGAATATATGAAGTTTTTTTTTTTTTTTTTTCCCCCCCACACAAAATAAACTGCTGCCCCCACACACAGTAGTCCTAAAAAGGACTTTTGGGTCTTTTTTTTTTTTTCACAATTGCTTGTCTTCTCCCTACACTGACTTTCCCTTCCTATCCTCATCTCTCCCTGGCTAAGACTGAGCCGAACTCGCTGGTCAGGTGCTATACAGCACCCGATCACGGGTTCTGGCCAGCCAATCAGTGTAATGCCAGCAGCCAACATGGCTGCTGGCATTACACTGATGTCAGAGCCTCCCTGCACGTTTATTGGCTGCGCAGGAGCCGCGAAACGTGCGGGGAGGAGACCCGAACATAGCGGGCGAGCACATGCGGTACTCGTACGAGTACCGCCATGTGCCGAGCAGAGCGATGCTCGAGCCGAACCGAGCTTCGGCCGAGCATGCTCGCTCAACACTAATTGTAAAGCAGTGGCTTACGTAGTGTGTTTGTACTAATGAAGTGGAAAGCAGTGGCTTATGTAGTATGTACTAATGAAGTGGAAAGCAGTGGCTTCAGGGCCGGCGCCACCTACAGGCGAGGTAAGCGCCGGCCTAGGGCGCACATTCTTTGGGGGTGCTTCAGGGCCCCCCCCGCTCACCACTTACCACCCAAGTAAAAAAAGTATGTTTCGTTGCCCTCCTTTGGCTGGCTATTTATTTTTTTTTTAATGTAGCACAGCGATGCCCGTTTCTCTCTCCCCCTCCGCTCCTTCAGTCCTGGATCAGGATTGGAGGAGTCGAGGGGGAGAGAGAAACAGGCATCGCTGTGCTACATTAAAAAAATAGCCAGCTAAGGGAGGGCACCGAAACATACTCACTGGGAGAGAGAGATGTGCACCGGGAAGAGTAAGTGGAAGGGGGGTCAAGAGGGGATAAAGAGTCAGACAGGGGGAAGAAAGTTTCAAAGGGGGGAATAAGTCAAGAGGGGATCAAGAGTCAGACGGGGGGAAAGAGAGAGTCAAAGGGGGGATCAGCAGTCAAGAGGGGGATCAAGAGCCAGATGGGGGAGAAAGAGAGTCAAAGGGAGGTTCAGCAGTCAAGAGGGGGATCAAGAGTCAGACGGGGGAGAGAGAGAGTCAAAGGGGGGGATCAACAGTCAAGAGGGAGAGAGTCAAAGGGGGGGAGAGTCACATATAGAGAACATACACTCTGTCACACTGATACACATATAGAGAAGCACATACACATGCTTACACACTGATATCCTTACAGAGACTCACACACACTGACACACTTATATACATACAGGGAACACATACTGAGACACACACACAAACTGACACTTATACACATATAGGGAACACACAAACACACTGACACTTAAACACATACAGGGCGGGCATAAAGGGGTAGGACACAAGGGGTGGAGCCAAGGGGCGGCAAAATTAGGTTTTGCCTAGGGTGGCAAAAATCCTTGCACCTACCCTGAGTGGCTTATGTAGTATGTACTAATGAAGCGGAAAGCAGTGGCTTATCTAGTCTGTACTAATGAAGTGTAAAATAATGGATTATGTAGTGTGTATGTACTAATGAAGTGGAAAGCAGTGGCTTATGTAGTATGTAATAATGAAATGTAAATCAGTGGCACATGTAATTTGTACTAATGAAGTGTAAAGCAGTGGCTAATGTAGTAGGCAGCAAAGAAGTATAAATGAGTGTATTATGTAGTGGGTAGTAATGAAGTATAAAGCAGTGATTTTTGTAGTGGGTAGCAAAAGAAGTGTAAAGCAATAGAAGGGTGTGGTGTATAGCAAGTGTAAAAGAGTGGTGCATGTAGTGTGTGTAGTAATGAAGATGCTACAAGTTGTTATTGTACAGAACCATATTGAAATCAGCAATAAAAACCAGGCCAAGGGCATAACAGGAAGAACTGCACTGTACAAGGCACTTAAGGTATAATAATAGGGTATACAATTAAAACATTTAACATAATAAATCTACAACATCTCCCCTTTTTACATATAAACACTTTTCTTTATTACTTTCTTAAGGAGACAAAGACAAACATGGCCTGAACCATAAACCACATAGCATTTGATTAATTGCAGATTAAGTCTCTCTGGTGGCCTGTACAGAATGGCATAATTCTGTCAGGGAGAGTGACTGCAGAAAGTGTTGATAATGTACTGCACTCTTCTCTGGCTGGTCGGCTTATTTGCTGTAAGTCCTGCTCTCTGTATGCTTCTGGTACAATAACTGTATGATCTGCTCTTTTCTTTGCTCAGTCTGTCTGGACTAGGTATCACGGTGCCGTGATTCTGTCTAGCGACGTTGTTACTTCTGGGTTTACTCTAGCTGCATTCTTATTGGTCCTGCGCTATGGCTCCTCCCTGGGCCTTGTCTTTATATATGCCCTCCTGTCACTATACCTTTCGTGGTGTACCCGTGTCTAGTGACTAGTAGTTCTTGTTTCCTGTTTCCGTGTATGACCCGGCTCGCCTGACTACACTTAGTGCCTGACGCTCCTGTGATCCGATCCCGTTTCTGACCTTGGACTGGCTGACTAACTCCTTGTGTACCGAACTGGCTTGGCTGAGTATCTGATTCCGTTGCTGACTAGGACTGGCTGACTAACTCCTTGTGTACTGAACTGGCTTGGCTGAGTAGCTGATTCCGTTGCTGACTAGGACTGGCTGACTAACTCCTTGTGTACTGAAGTGGCGTGGCTGAGTGTCTCATTCCATTACTGACCAAGGACTGGCTGACTATCCGTTATCATCGATCTGGTTGGGCTAGTGTCTGGTGGTTCTCCTGACTGGCTGTAGTCTGTGTGTGCCGACCTGGTTGTGCTCCTAGCTCAGTTGTTCACGGGACTAGCCTATTACCTCCGTGTACCGACAGGGAGACACCGGTTGCGGACCGATTACGTTACATCCTATCTCTCCCGCTCGCTTAACGCTCCTATAGTCTCCTGGAGCCTGTGTCAGTCCCTGCACTCTACAGTGTCTGTGTTGCCTCCGGTAACCCTTTAAATCTGGGTCCAGCCTGTACCACACTTTGCCCACATTGCCTCAGTTCACCCTATTGGCTTAGGGTCGCTTTATTGCCAGTATATGGTGTCTGTTGCCTCCGTTAACCCTAGCGTGCTAGGGCTCTATCACTGCCAGAATCCTGTCTGTGTTGCCTCCATTTACCCTAGCGTTCTAGGGTTCAGTCACTACCTATGTCACAGCCACGTTGCCTCCGTTAACCCTAGCGTGCTAGGGTCCAGTTGTTGCCAGAGTCCATTCAGTGTTGCCTCCATTAACCCTAGTGTTCTAGGGCCTAGCCGTTGCCAGAATACTGTATCTGTTGCCATGATTAACCCTAGCATTCTAGGGTTCAGTCACTGCCAGAGTCCTGTCCGTGTTGCCTCCATTTACCCTACTCTCCTAGGGTCAGTCCTCTGCCAGTGTCTTGAAAGTGTTGCCTCCGTTAACCCTAGAAGTCTAGGGCCTAGTGTCCACTTGTACACTATTTGTGCTGCCTCCATTCTCCCTAGTCCACTAGGGAAGTGCCCTTCAGTTACCCATCACCTATGTCACCTATTGCAGTGTGGGGCTGTTAAGGATATTCCTGTTCCTGAATTTTGCTGTGAATATGCCTACAAGTCCAAGATCATCACATTTATTTTGCTTACTATTACTGTGTGTGTATTTTCGCCCTGACCTGCGTCAGATATGGAAAGTACCTGGTACGGACCTTATCTGGACCTGAGTGGGGCTAGTGATTATTATTGTTCAATAAAGCTTTTAACCTTACCTAACTGTTTTTTTTAACAAACAGTAACAAACCATGACACTAGGGTCATTGAGCACCTCCACTGGCAGTGTGGGCTGTTCATAGCCATTCATCATCAGTTATTCTGCCACTTGAAAATGTACATGTTCTAAGTTAGCATGTTTCTCCAATGTAGGATGGCTTTCCATAGGTGAGTACCATCATGTTTGGATTTCTTGTTCAGGTTCTTCATTAAAGGGATATTAATGTTTCATAAAAACAGAAGCTCCAATTAATCTTCTTAGTATTTGGGCCATGGAGAGTGTTAATTCAATACTGTCAGAGTTGTAGTTCAAGAGTAATTGAATGATAAAGTATCCCCCTCCTGCCCCTTTTACCTAGTGTAAGCCACTTCCTCTCAGATGTGTAATCTGGTCCTGGGACCGGACAGCTTGCAGCAAAGGACAATCTTCTTACTGTGAGCATAAGGAAAACACTGCCCCCATGACAGGTTTTCCAGGTTTTTTCTTATGCTCACTGAAGATTGTCCCTCTCTGCAATCCATCCGGATAGCCTTGATGATATTTTATCATTCAATTACTCCTGAACTGCAGCTCTGACAGTAATGAAATAACACTCTCTGTGGCCCAGATACTATGAAGATTATTTGGTGCTGCTGTTTTGTGAAACATTACTATCCCTTTAATTTGGAACTCATCTCATCATAAATTTCTCAGAATCAAACTGGCGTGGTTTAGAATTGTTATTTAAACTTAAAGTAACAATCCAGTTTTTTTCATTAGTCTGCACAACGCCAGTCCATTCACTTTTGTAAATGTCTTAAGCTTTGTATGGATCTTCATTATCTCAACATGTAAACTGGAAGTTGTGCAAGAGGGATTCCACTTCTTGTTTTGCATCATCCAGACACATATATTTCAAATATAACACTGTAACTTTATTTTGCTGCTCCACAGTGAGGTTAAAATTGTCTTTGTAGGCTATGTCCTGGTATCCAGAGATTTTGGGACCTGATTATCTCTCACATTCAGCTTATTTTAAGTCTATCAAATCCTTTGAACCCATTGGTTTGTCTGTTCTTCCATAAAACTCCTACATCCTCCATTCTGCAATCCACCTCTTGGGCAAATATACAACTTCTTCTTAAAGGGATAGTAATGTTTCACAAAAACAGCAGCTTCAATTAATCTTCATAGTATTTGGGCCATGGAGAGTGTTATATCAATACTGCTAGAGTTGTGGTTCAAGAGTAATTGAAGGATTAAATTTCCCCCTCCCACCCCTTTTACGTAGTGTAAGCCATCTCTTCTCAGATGTGGAATCTGGTTGCTAGACCAGACAGATAACAGCAGGGGACAATCTTCTTACTGTGAGAACAATGAAAGCCCTGCTTGACAAGTTTTTCAGGTTTTTCCCTTATCTTAATTGAAGATTGTCCCGCTCTGCAATCTAACTGGGCACCTCCCTTCTGATCTGGCTGAGCAATGTTTTATCAGTAAAAGGGGTGGGAGGCGGATACTTTATCATTCAATTACTCTTGAACTACAACTCTGACAGAACTGAAATAACACTCTCCAAGGTCCAAATACCATGAAGATTAATTAGAGCTGCTTTTATTATGAAACATTACTATCCCTTTAACACAGCTAAAACAGCCAGTCCTTCCCACTGGAGATCATAAGATTCCCCTTCCATCACTGCCTGATGGACCTCAAGTTGACATCTTAGATATGAATATATCCTATATAATTAGCTAAAACGTGTGTAACAATGCAGTCATGTGCAGTAAAGATTTTTGATATATTGCAATTTCCTGTCCTGCGTATATCTGATGTGATGCCTTTACTGATTTGTATGCATTGTACTGAATTCTTGAGATTGCATGCCTTGCTTTACCATATATCCTGTAGTTCTCTTTGTACGCACATTACAGTTTTCAATAAAATAAAAATGTATTTGTAAACATGACTGCATTCACTGCCCATTACTCTTCTCACATTTGCTGCCTGCAAATCTGAAACAAAAAACAGGTCAAACGTATAACAGGAAATTATATGTACAAGGTAATGTGGTATAACTATAGGATACAAAATTAACTCAGTTAACATAATAACTCCACAATAGTGATTCTCAACTCCAAGTGACATATAACCCATACGGCGTCATAAATATATTCCCCTTTGTTTGCTTCTGTACCTTTAAGGATAGAGGTGTGGTCTGTGTACTGGGTGGGATAAAGGAAGGGTGTGACAAATGCGGATGTGGGAGAGTGCAGTCATCTGACTGGGACTAGTTCAGTAGAAAGTCCAAATAATACACTGGTCCTTGTCCACAAAGGATAAGGCGACGTGGTACTTTTCTTTTTAGAGAATCACCCCCAGGTTATCCTGATTGGTGTGCCTTGAGTCTGACACACAGTTTAATGTTAGCAAATGAAATAAGAATAGTCTTACCATTACAATTATTTATACAATTAATACATACATTAACACATATATGGTATACATGAAAATCTTAAAAAAATAATATCATATTGAGTCATTCATTTCCAAAAGTCATCTTTAGCATGTACCATCTATACAAGCCATGTGTGGGCAATATGTCCAAGGATCTGTGTTTACAACTGGGCATAAGGACGTTAACATGAGTCTACAGAATGTTGGCAATGGATTTAAGTCTTCATCACACTGACTGAGACAACCTGCATAACATTGACTGCGACAATCTACATTACTTTGACTGAGGCAACCTACATAACATTGACTGAGACAACAAGTAGCCTCTGCAGAAAGACACACACACTCCCAATGTAGGCTCGGGTTCCGATACCTTTAACATTGGTTTAATCTACAAATTCCCCCATATACTTGAAAATCAATCTGTGAAATAAAATCAGCGATAGCACTTATCAAAACAATGGAATCCAGCCTGTAATGCTTAGATTCCCTTGTAGTTACAACAAATTGTAAGGTACCTTTTGTGCATTAGAGAAGAGAAAGGAGCTGGTTTATCTCATTCTATGGAACTTATCTATCCCTCTCATCTACTTCTTTGAATCTGAGGCACACTGAGTAGACCTTGCACCCTGTGGTGTACACACACACCTCCTCCTCACTCTAGTAGTCTAGTAGGAGTGTTATATATGAATTACACATACACATACACAATTAGGGGGTGCAGTGAGGACCTTGGCGCAAATTTCAGGTGCAGCTGACTGTATTGAGGTGACAGATAGGGAGAGAAAAGCTTGCAGGTTATATATACAGCCCCAAGTGTTAAGTTTGGAAGCCCTTCACTACAACCGAACAGTATGCTGTCTCCCGGGTGCTCAGGTTCGGCATGTTGAGGACAGAGCTGGCAGATTGTTGGGAGGGGCTGGAAGTGATCCAACTGTCTTGGTACATACTGGTACCAATGACAAAGTAGGAGGAAGATGGAGGTCCCTAAATAATTATTTCAGGGACTTAGGGTGCAAGCTCAAGGCAAGGACCTCTACGGTAGTATTTTCTGAAATACTACCTGTGCCCTGTGCCAGTGCAGGTAGACAGAGGGAGCTCAGAGAGCTTAATGTATGGCTCAAGCAATGGTGTAGGAAGGAGGGTTTTGTGTTCTTAGAGCACTTGGCTGACTTTGCTCTTGGGTACAATCTATATGGAAGAGATGGATTGCACCTAAATGGTAGAGAAGCCTGTGTGCTAGGGGAGCAAATGCTAAGAAGGTTGGAGGAGCTTTTAAACTAGGAATGGGGGGGAGGGTATAAATAGCAAAAATTAGATAGAGCGGATAGGAACCGGGTCCAAGTAAATGACCAGGGGGGTGGAGAAAGGGTGGGGATAAATGTAGAAAATAGGGAGGAATTCCTAGTAAATGAAGATGTAGATAAAAGGCATGTAGGGCGTGATATATGTAAAGACTTCAAAATTAATTGAATACTAGCAAATGCAAGAAGTATGGTAGATAAAATAGGAGAACTAGAATTGCTGGCGGTTAATGAGCAATTTGACATAATTGGTATAACAGAAACATGGTGGAATGATGCACATGACTGGGCTGTAAATATAGAGGGATATTCCCTGTTTAGGAGAGACTGGATTAATAGAAAAGGGGGAGGTGTATGCTTATATTTGAAACCAGAGTTAAATCCAATTTTGAGAGGTGATGTTAGTGAGGAAACTGGCCAAAATGTCAAGTCCTTGTGGGTAGGAATTGAGACTAAATGTGGTGTAAAAAAAAAAAAAAAAAAAAAAAGGTGTTGGTGGGTATATGCTACAAACCACCAAATATTGATGACAATGTTGAGGCCAAACTGCTATTGCAAATGAGGAAAGCTGCCCAGCTTGGACATACTATAATAATGGGAGATTTTAGTTATACAGATATCAACTGGAAAAATGAGACCTGTCAGAGTGCTAAGGGTAGCAGGTTTGTGAACATACTTCATGAAAGCTACATGATACAAATGGTTGAAGTGCCGACAAGAAATAACAATATATTGTCCTGGTGATAACTAGTGATGAGCGAGCACCCCAATGCTCGGGTGTTCGGGTGCTCTGACCGAGCACCCCCGGAGGCTCAAGTGCTCGGCCGAGCACCCGAGCCCCATTGAAGTCAATGGGAGGACTCGAGCATTACACCAGGCACCCCCTGCTCTGATGAGGGGAGGGTGCCTGGTCCATAGGAAAAGGGCAGAAAAAGATGGAAACACTACAGAAATGGTTCAGGGACAGCATAGGGAGGATGTCTGGATGCCAGCGTTGTCAGATGGAAAATTTTGGAGCAATTTTTCGACAAGAACCTTCTGGTATTGCACCATTTTGCTTGTCCTCTCCACCGGAGGAATGAGAGATGAGAAATTCTCTTTGTAGCGGGGGTCCAGAAGGGTGAACACCCAGTAATCCGTGTTGTCTAAAATGCGTATAACGCGTGGGTCACGGGAAAGGCAGCCTAACATAAAGTCAGCCATGTGTGCCAGAGTACCAACAGTCAAGATTTCGCTGTCCTCACCAGGAGGATGACTCTCAATCTCCTCATCCTCTTCCTCCTCTTCTGCCCACCCACGCTGAAGAGATGGAACTAAAGTTCCATGGCTACCCTCTGTAGCGGAGGCAACCGTGTCTTCCTCCTCCTCCTCCTCCGCCTCCTCCAATTGTCGCTGAGAAGACGAAGTGAGGGTGCTCTGGCTATCACCTTGTGTAAGCTCTTCCTCCCGCATTTCCACCTCTTCCACATGCAAAGCGTCAGTTTTAATTGTGAGCAGCGAGCTTTTCAGTAGACACAGAAGTGGGATGGTTACACTGATAATAGCGTTATCGCCGCTCACCATCTGTGTCGATTCCTCAAAATTGCGTAAAACCTCACAGAGGTCTGACATCCATTCCCACTCCTCACTTCTGATTAGAGGAAGTTGAACGGAGAGGCGACGACCGTGTAACAGCTGGTACTCCACTACTGCCCTCTGCTGCTCACAAAGCCGGGCCAACATGTGGAAGGTGGAGTTCCAGCGCGTGCTCACGTCACACAGCAGCCGGTGAGCTGGCAATTGTAAGCGCTGCTGCAGCTTCAACAGGCCGGCTGAAGCTGTAGATGACTTACGGAAATGTGCACACACGCGGCGCACCTTGGTGAAGAGATCATGCACATTGGGGTAGGTTTTTAGAAATCGCTGAACCACTAAATTAAATACATGCGCTAGGCATGGTACGTGTGTGAGCTTGCCGAGCTCCAAAGCCGCCACCAAGTTACGCCCATTATCACACACAACCATGCCTTGTTGCAGGTTGAGTGGCGAGAGCCACTGCTCGGTCTGGTGACTAATCCCCTGCAACAGCTCTGAGGCCGTGTGCTGTTTTTCCCCAAGGCAGATCAGCTTCAGCACGGCCTGTTGACGCTTCCCCACTGCAGTGCTACACTGCTTCCAGCTACCGGCTGATGGGGGAGTGGCGCTGCGTGCAGAGAATTCGGAGGTGGAAACGGAGGAGGAGGAGCCAATAACGTAGGTGCTGGCGGAAACCCTGATGGAGGTAGGGCCCGCAATCCTCGGCGTGGGTAGCACCCGTGCCATCCCAGGGTCCGAGTCGCTCCCAGCCTCCACGACATTCACCCAGTGTGCCGTCAGGGAAATGTAGCGTCCCTGGCCACAAGCACTTGTCCATGTGTCAGTCGTTAAGTGGACCTTCCCAGTAACTGCGTTGGTCAGGGCACGGGTGATGTTACGGGACACATGGTGGTGTAATGCGGGGATGGCACACCGGGAAAAGTAGTGGCGGCTGGGGACCGCGTACCGAGGGACAGCTGCTGCCATCAGGCTGCGGAAGGACTCAGTCTCCACAAGCCTAAATGGCAGCATTTCGATGGCCAGTAATTTGGAAAGGTGTGAGGTTAGTGCTATGGCCTGTGGGTGGGTGGCTGGGTATTTTCGCTTGCGCTCAAATGCCTGGGGTAACGACATTTGGACGCTGCGCTGGGACAGGGAAGTGGATGTGGTCGCTGATGGTGCTTCAGATGGTACAGGTGCAGGGCGGGAGGTATGCGGGCCTGCGCCTTCGACAGGCGATTGGCCGGCACCGAAAACAGGGGAAGAGGAGGCAGTGGTGTGGCCTGCAGACACAGATGGGCGATCCAGGCGTTCCTCCCACTTACTACGGTGCTTGGATGCCATGTGTCGGATCATGCTGGTGGTGGTGAGGTTTCTAGTGTTCATGCCTCGGCTCATTCTGGTGTGGCACAGGTTGCAAACTACAATTCTTTTGTCGTCTGCACTTTCCTTAAAAAAACGCCATACCGCGGAACACCTACCCCTTGGCAAGGTAGATTTACGCAAGGGGGTGCTCCTTGGAACATTTGCGGGCCGGTTTGGTGCGGTCCGCCTTCTTTCTGTAGCCACACCACTGCCTCTTCCAGCCTGTTGCGGTGCTGCAGATGGCTCACCCTCAGGACTGCTGTCATCGCTCGGCTCTACACCTTCCCAGGTGGGGTCAGTCACCTGATCGTCCACCAAGTCCTCCTCCACTTCCTCACTCTGATCATCCTCCTCATGTCTTGATCCCACCACATACTCAGTCATTGACAACTGTATATCATCCTCCTCAACAAGGTCTTGAGACAGTAATAGTGGTTGATTTAATGGCAACTGTGTCTCATCATCATCATCATCATCCACTACTTCCTTTGACCTTAAATGCCGTTCACATCTGTCATCTTCTTGTGATTGGGTACCCTCCAGAGGTTGTGAATCAGGGCACAAGATGTCATGTTCCTCTGCAAGCGTGCTTGGAGAGAGGGTCAAATGAAGGATTGGTGATGAGACGAGCTCCTCACTATATCCCAGTGTGGGATCACTTCTTTGACCAGACCGTCTATGGTGGGAGGAAGGATGATCAGAGTGAGGATTATGTTGACCAGACTCTTGGCTACTGAGAGTGGACTTGGTGGAAGACAGGGTGGTGCTTAACCGACTGGAAGCAGTATCAGCTGACATCCAACCGACCACCTGTTCGCAGTGGTCGGACCTCGAGAGTGATGTCCTGCGACGCCCTGTAAAATGAGACATGAAGCTAGGTATGGTGGATGTCTTTCTTTCTTGTGCTATGGCACCAGGCACAGTTTCTACGCGTCCTGACCCGCGCCCTGAACTATCAGGATCACGTCCACTTCCCCGTCCCTTTTTACCCGCCTTCTTCATATTACACGGAATATGTGCTGCAAATCTGCAACTTTGCACAGTACACAGAATGTGCTGCTAAACTGCGGCGACGCACACTGAATGGAATATGTGACTTTGATATTTTACAGTTTGAACACTTAACAGTATTTCTTCCTATTCTGCAACTGTGCACAGTACACAGAATGTGCTGCTAAACTGCGGCGACGCACACTGAATGGAATATGTGACTTTGATATTTTACAGTTTGAACACTTAACAGTATTTCTTCCTATTCTGAAACTGTGCACAGTACACAGAATGTGCTGCTAAACTGCGGCGACGCACACTGAATGGAATATGTGACTTTGATATTTTACAGTTTGAAGACTTAACAGTATTTCTTCCTATTCTGCAACTGTGCACAGTACACAGAATGTGCTGCTAAACTGGGCGACGCACACTGAATGGAATATGTGACTTTGATATTTTACAGTTTGAACACTTAACAGTATTTCTTCCTATTCTGCAACTGTGCACAGTACACAGAATGTGCTGCTAAACTGCGGCGACGCACACTGAATGGAATATGTGACTTTGATATTTTACAGTTTGAACACTTAACAGAATGTGCTCTAATCTGCAACTTTGCACACTAAACAGAATGTGCTCTAATCTGCAACTTTGCACACTAAACAGAATGTGCTCTAATCTGCAACTTTGCACACTAAACAGAATATATGAATTTTTTTTTTTTTTTTTTCCCCCCCCACACAAAATAAACTGCTGCCCCCACACACAGTAGTCCTAAAAAGGACTTTTGGGTCTTTTTTTTTTTTCAACAACACTTTTCTTCTCCCTACACTGACTTTCCCTTC
This sequence comes from Rhinophrynus dorsalis, assembly GCA_037306005.1. Classification (NCBI taxonomy): domain Eukaryota; kingdom Metazoa; phylum Chordata; class Amphibia; order Anura; family Rhinophrynidae; genus Rhinophrynus; species Rhinophrynus dorsalis. Next base: position 564,209,647 of record CM074719.1, on the reverse strand, counting down.
CTATCCTCATCTCTCCCTGGCTAAGACTGAGCCGAACTCGCTGGTCAGGTGCTATACAGCACCCGACCACGGGTTCTGGCCAGCCAATCAGTGTAATGCCAGCAGCCAACATGGCTGCTGGCATTACACTGATGTCAGAGCCTCCCTGCACGTTTATTGGCTGCGCAGCAGCCGCGAAACGTGCGGGGAGGAGACCCGAACATGGAGGGCGAGCACATGCGGTACTCATACGAGTACCGCCATGTGCCGAGCAGAGCGATGCTCGAGCCGATCCGAGCATCGGCCGAGCATGCTCGCTCAACACTAGTGATAACGAATAACACAGAAATGGTGTCCAACATTAAGGTAAGTGAACATTTGGGAAACAGTGATCACAACATGGTTACATTTGAGATCAGTTTAGCAAAGCAAAACTGTATAGGTTCAACCAAACCTCCTAATTTTAAAATAGCTAACTTCAACTTATTAAGGGCTTCAATGCAACACGTAGACTGGAATACATTATTTAAAGACAAAAATACTGAGGATAAATGTTCAAAATTTAGGTTGCAGAAATGTACCCAACAGTATATACCAATGGGGAACAAATGCAAAAGAAGTAAGTCACAGCCAATGTGGTTAAATGCACATGTAAGGAGGAAATGGCAAAGTAAAAAAAGCATTCAAACTATTTAAGTCTGCAGGAACTGTACATTCTTTCTTAAAATATAGGGAGTGCAACAAAGATTGCAAAAAGGCAATTAGGGTAGCAAAAATAGAAAATGAAACTCGAATTGCAAGGGAAAGTAAGACTAATCCCAAAAAGTTTTTCAAATATATAAATAGCAAAAAATGTAAGAGGGAGTGCACAGGACCATTCAAAAATGAGATGGGTGAGTTGATTAGTGAGGATAAGGAAAAGGCCGATGTTCTAAACACTTTCTTTGCATCACTATATACAAGGGAGCAAGGAATGGTTGAAAAGCCTCAACAAGTAACTAATAAAGCAATACAATTATCCGATATTGGGTTAACTCAAGAAGATGTCATGGGTAGACTGAACAAAATTAAGACTGACAAAGAACTGGGTCATGATGGTATACATCCAAGGGTTCTTAAGGAACTCAGTGCAGTGTTGGCAAAACTCCTATATTAACTCTTTAAAGATTCTCTAACTGCTGGCTCAGTGCCAAAAGACTGTCGAAGAGCCAATGTAGTGCCTCTATTTAAGAAGGGAACTAAAACAAAAGCTGAAAACTATAGACCTGTGAGTTTGACCTCTGTAGTGGGAAAACTGCTAGAAGGGATAATAAGGAACTATATTCAGGATTACAACACAAAAAATAAGATCATTAGCAGGAATCAACATGGTTTTATGAAGAATAGATCATGCCAAACTAACCTTTTAAGCTTCTATGAGGAAGTAAGCAGCAACCTTAATAATGGCAAGGCAGTTGATGTAGTATAGCTAGACTTTGCAAAGGCATTTGATACAGTGCCACACAGAAGGCTGGGGTATAAAATAAGGAAATCGGGACTAGGAGATAACCTTTGCAATTGGATACAAAACTGGTTGAAGGATAGGGAACAGTGTGTGGTTGTAAATGGACAATTCTCCAATACAGTTAAAGTTAAGAGTGGAGTACCTCAGGGTTCAGTATTAGGTTCGCTGTGTTTTAACATGTTTATAAATGACCTATAAATAGATATAGAAAGCAGATTATCAATATTTGCAGATGACACTAAATTATGCAGGGTAATTAATTCAGAACAGGATAATTGCACTCTACAGAGGGATTTATATAAAATGGCAGATTGGGCAAACAAATGGAATATGAAGTTTAATGTGGGAAGTGTAAAGTCATGCATTTGGGAGGAAATAATCCCAAAGCTACTTATAAACTTAATAGAATAATTTTAGGTGACTCATTGCTAGAGAAAGACCTGGGTATCCTTGTCAACTACAAACTTGGAAACAGTGACCAGTGTCAAACAGCAGTAGCAAAGGCAAACAAAATCCTGTCTTGCATAAAAAGAGGTATTGAAGCAAGAGTGGATAACATTATTTTGCCATTATACAAATCATTGGTAAGACCTCACCTTGAGTATGCAGTGCAGTTTTGGGCACCAGTTCTGAAAAAGGATATACTATAACTAGAGAGGGTACAGCAAAGAGCAACAAAATTAGATAAGGGAATGGAGGACTTGACGTATGAGGAACGACTAAACAAACTTGGTTTATTTACTCTAGAGAAAAGACAGCTAAGAGGAGACCTTATCACATTGTACAAATATATGAGAGGTCAATACAAGGATCTCTGCAGTGAGCTATTTATTCCAAGGCCTGATAAGATGACCAGGGGACACCCCTTGAGATTAGAGGAAAGGAGGTTTAGACCAGCAGAGGAAGAGTTTTTTTACAGTAAGGTCTGGTAAATTGTGGAATTCTTTGCCCAAGGACGTGGTTATGGCAGATACAATGGATACATTTAAGAGAAGATTAGATACATTTCTTTCCAAAGGGAACATACAGAGTTATACTGTTTATTAGTAGGCAGATCAGGAAGGTCTGATAAAGACTAACTTATCTGATAGCAGGAAAGCTATAAAATTACTGGGATATGAGGAGAAGGTTGAACTTGATGGACTTGTGGCCTTATTCAACCTAATTTACTATGTAACCTGCAGGAGCTGAGCACACAGCCCAAATAGACTGGGCTGTGAGACTTGCAGACTATATAATATAAAAACATATATTTTACAAGTACTGGGTTATCTCACTTCACATTTATGTTACACTTATAGTGTTACCTGATACTTTCTACATTATTTAATGCAAATTAAAATGCTCTAACCAGTGTGCTAAAGTAACAATAAAAAATAGATGTAATAATAAATAATCCTATATAATAATTCGCTAATTCGTGTGTAATGCACGACATGCGCAGTAGACACTGCGGCGCGTGCTGCAGTCATGCGCAGTAGAGACTGCCCGCGCCGCGGCTGATACAGAGCTGGGCGCTCCGAATGAGCATCCAGCTCTGTATCAGCCGCGGGCAGTCTCCACTGCGCATGACTGCCCTGCGACCAGGTGACAGTGGCACTGTGGCCTGTGTAACGGGCTGTTCAACTAGTCAAACTATAATTAAACATTGTAACCCCTTGGATACTAGGACGTGCTTTATGAAGATTTTGGAGATGTGCCTACTAATCATGCCATAATATAATACTGGATTAATAGGCCTAGTTATGATTCTTATAAGGACATTGTGGTGTTTCCTGGGTGCATACCGGTAAATTACTCAGTCTGAACCATTTATTTTATATGTACAGACAGAGGTATTAGATCATTTACAAATAAATCAATTAAAACGTGTCTGAAAATGAATGAAATAATCTGTCTTGTGCATTTTTTTATAGAGCGGTCATTTGTGTTAAGACAGTACTTTTTATATATTAGGCAAATAACACACACTGTAATCAAAAATATATGTGTATACCTAGTAGGGAAGGGACACACCTCCTCTGCTTCACCCACCCAGACATTCTTTATTCTTTTCCTCTTTTCATTTAAACAATGGAACTGATCTAAATGAGAACTCCCACACAGAATATGACTTCATTTGTGTACACAGTGAGAACAGGTTTTGTTCAAGTAGATAAGGACAATGGACACAGCTGACAGGAAGTGTGTGGCCACTAGCACTGAGGGAACAATGAATTATTATGGATATTAATTTTCTAGGAAATTCCCATTCAAATAATTTGTCCAGTTTGTCAGCCTCGTACTTTAGAAGATGGCTGTGTTAACAGTCTTAACCCTTTAAGTACCAGAGGAGTATGTTTTGCAATGTGTTGCATACCCCTCTGGTACCCTAAGGGTTAAAAAACATTGATTTATGAGATTACTGAAATATACCGATGTTTCGCATCATAAACCACAGTTTAATGTTAATTCAGGATCTAAATTTATTTACTGTCTCTAGGGCAGAAGCTAAATTCTCAGGCATATCAGTAGACATACCCGTCACAGTTAAGACTTTAATCCCAACAAGCCCTTTATGCCTGCCCCATAGTGTGTGCAGGAAAAGGCATAAAGTTAGATAATTTCCTCTGCCAGTAGTTTGGTCCCACAGTGTAGTGGAAATGACTGCCCCAAAACACCCCCAGATTGCCCCACTGCCTTCCTATTAGAGCAGGATGTAACTACAGGAGGTCCAGAGGGGGCAGTTGTGACAGAGTCCTGCATCCAAGATATCTCTTAGCCTCAGGTTCCAGTCAATCCCAGTTATACCACTGGGTGAATTTTTATGTTAGGGGGCCCAAAAGCATATCTGCACATATCTACTTTTGCCATTGTCTTAAAGCAGGAGGTGTTTAGTGCATGGCTGTCCAAGCTCCATCCTCAAGGGCCACCAACAGGCCAGTATTTAAGGATTTCCCAGATTAAGCACAGATGAGTTAACCCCCCCGATGACACATGACATGCTATGACAGTCATGCCTGTCCAGACATTAAGGGCTGGTGATGATCCTGGCACGTCACAGGAGTTTGTGATTGTAGAGCAGCTGCATGTCGTGCTGTGATCACAGATCACTTATACACAAAAAAAAGATCATTTTGACTGACTCACCTGTGCTAAATCAGGGAAATCCTTACATCTTGTACTGTTGGTGGCCCTTGAGGACTGAACTTGGAGAGCCCTAGTTTAGGGGATAATTTTAAGCATAAGTAGCTTAGGAAATTGCTGCTAGACAGGTTCAAGGCTAGAAAATCCATTCCAGTACCCCTTTGTGCCCAGAATTGTATTTGTGTTTTCCCACCCCAGTGACTCTCCATGGCCAATGATTAGATAGCTTACCTCTCCATATTTAAGCAGGCCACAGAAGATTGACCCAGAAGTGAATGAGATAAAGAAGAGTGTTTATGCAGAGCTGCAGTGACATAACAGATGAACCATGTAGCCCTGCCCTGTTTTAATTACTCTTTTAACTATTTCAGTGTTGGTTCACTGCTTAAAATCTATAATTTGCCTATTTTTACTCTACAGGAAGGGGCACCCAGTTCCATCAGACTTTTGCTGCATGGCTTGATTTCCTAAATATACCTCACTGCCCCCTTGAGGACATCTCTTTGACGCACTTATAATAGGCAAAGAGTTCATCGTTTCCTCCTTTCACTCATACTTTGATCCTTTCACTCATTCTATCATTCATCATTTCATTCATCCTCCCATCCATCCTTCCATTCATCCACTCATTCATCCATTCATCCGTCCATCCGATCCTCTTGTTCATCTAGCCATTCGTTCACTTGTTACTCCGTTCTTCCATTTATCAATCCATTCATTTCTCCACTCCTCCATTCACTCATTCGCCCATCCAATCTTTCATTCAGTCGTCCACATCTCCCTTCATTCCCTCATTACATCATACATTTTTCCCCACCCTACCCCCCTTTTCTGAACGTACACTTTCATATGCTACTACATATACCCTCTGACTTACTGTTCCTTCTTTCTTTCTTCTCTTCTTCTATCTCAGATTCTTTTTAGAGTCTTGACTTTGTCAGGCCTCTGGCCCACTTAGACATATTATAGTCATTCCAAATGGCTTGTCATTGGAATACTATACATCACACAATACATGCTATGTATGACTTGTTTTACAGTTACTGTGTTGTACATCCCATTTTGTACTTGACGATTTGTAATGCAATACTTTCTCACAATAAAATATTTAAAAAACAAAAAAAATCTATAATTTGTGGTGCTTGAGGAAAATGGAGATAAAGCAAGTTGCCTAAAGTCACAAGTAGATGACACTGGGGTATGAACCAGGTTTACACAGATTCACAGCCAGTGGATTGGCTTCAAAGTCAGTCAGTTCAGCAACTGAGCACTGATTCTCTCTGCTAGAATATACCTTATTTTGTTTGATTGTATTTCCAGTCTAATAGGCTCTAAAACCCATACTCTATATCATAATATACATCATATGCACATTCTGTTCATGTTAGATTTGCTTCTTTTTTAAGCCTGTGAGTGCATGAAGTTTGTCCAGTACTTTTCTCTGGCATTCCAATTGTCGAGTGACCCCACAGAGGAGCACTTACAGGTGTGTAGGCAGGGGCACATGAGCTCTGGCAACATAATGAGAGCTGTAAGATGAAGAGGGAAATAGGATAAGTCATGGTGTAAACCTGGGTTGCATATATTTTGTGCTGGAAAGGGGAAAGACCATAAAATGTAAAAATATGTCTGCCATGTAAGGAGTAGGACAATGGTCAATTAATTCTGAGTAGCTGTGTGAGATATCTACGGTGTCCATTTCATTATTAGTCGGTTTTCCTTTTTGAACCTATTCTCTTTCCATTTGATATCCTGTCCTGCCCCTGTCTTCCTTTTAGTTATTCAGACCTTATATATCTGCTTATCAGTCATTGCCTGATTATAGAGCTTAGTTTCTTTGAGTTGTTTGCTGTTTCAGCTTGTTGATTCGATTGTCTACTGGTGGTATATCCTGGCTTGTTTCTGACTCTGACTTGTCTTCCTCCATTGTTTCTGTTGCTCATTTTGACCTCAGCTTTCCTTTTGACCACAATTCAGCTATGTACAGACTGCTTGAAGATCACCCGTGGTGAGTATTTTCAGAAGGTTTGTGCTGCTTTCAAAGTTTTTTGTTGCCTCTGTTAGGTTCAGCTTTGCTTTCTGTTTATACCTTATAACAGGGCTCAAAATTTCCACTCTCCACTAGCCAATGGCAAGTGAAAAATTAGCCATGGCGAGTAGAAATTCTGCCCTGGTGGGTATGCTATGGTTTACAGTGGCAAGTAACTTTTCAGGTCTGGCTAGTAGCAAAGGACTTAAAATTTTAAGCCCTGCTTATAACGTACTAGTACTGAAGGCCCGTGTGCACGGGACAAATTGGCAGTCAGCAAGCCTGGCTACTACCTCGGCTGCTGCCCCGGAGCCGGGGTGCTGGGCTGTTCGGAGTGCCCCGCTACAGATCATCAAAGCCTCTGACTGTAAGCCGGGGCATGACTGCATTGTTCCCTACTGCACATGTGCGGTTACGCACACAGGGAGCGATGCATTCTAGTGCTTTTTGTTATTTAGATACAAACTGTGGCTTGGATTTAGGAAAGCTATTCAGATAAACCATTACTGCACTTGAGGTGCCAGTCCCAAGCTCCCTCCCATTGGTATAGCAGTTTTGCCAGCTTCCTTACTGGCAGACTCAACTCTGCTTACATAATGTTGGCCAGTATAGGTGGTATATAGTGGTCCTTGCCCACTTCATTGCAGGCTCGCCCTGCCAGATAGATGCTTGTCTAACTCCTATACACCCCGTTTGTTTAATGGTCTTGTCCCACCATTGTTAGATCTGTATTGGTTATTGTATAGTTCACTCTACTCTTTTCCTATATGTGGATGATACTTTTCTGCATTAGATGTCCTATTTCCTAGATGTGGATTATTCCTCCAGGACCCCAGGTTTCCCATCCAGGTTAGGGCCCTGGCTCAACTGGGGCCAGAAATCTGGCATCGTGGCCAGCACTTTTACCCAGCTTCAGCTTTGCAAGGTGATTTGGTGACCAGCTGCTAACCCAAACATTACTTTCTAATCAGCAACCCCAAGCTTCTGTGATCCAGACATTGTACAAACATGACAGTCTTCTTCCTGATTACCAACAGCCCATTGATTATCCCCTTACTGTAATTAATAGGTTTTGCACTTTCTTCCTATTCCGTAATATCTGCACTTAGACTATCCTATGAAAATAAATTGTTTAGCATAGATGCCATAGATCTTTTTTGCTCCCGTGCTAGGAGCGTCTTTTATGTTCCAGGCTTTGACAATGGATGAGTGGCTAAACAGATCACAATCCCAGGACTCCGACACAATGTGCCAGATGCCGTCATGATCACAACCACTGGAAGAGGAAAATCACAAAGTCAGCATTGAATGGGAAACTTAGTTTTCTGTTGCAGAAAATGAGTCAAAATAATATTGTCTGCTTTGCAACAAAACTCTCACTATTGGTAAGAAATACAATGTGAAAAGCAATTATGACACAAATCTCAATTGAACTGAGAAGAGATTCCCACTCAAATCGGAGAAAAGAAAGCAGTCGATAGGAAAGATAAAAATTAAGCTGAATTCTCAGAAGAAACAAATGAAAAAATTCACAGGTGAAGGTGATATCATTTAAATAACCACTTCGTTGTGCTTCGATCTTGGCAAGATGAAAAAAGTGAAAAAGAGACTTTGAAACTTCAAAAAGCCCAGAAGAATATGAAAGTAGTGGGGAAGCGTGCAATGCTGATGATGACCTAATTATTAGTGTTGAGCGAGCGTGCTCGGCCGATGCTCGGATCGGCTCGAGCATCGCTCTGCTCGGCACATGGCGGTACTCGTCGAGTACCGCCATGTGCTCGCCCGCCATGTTCGGGTGGCGGGGATCTGTGCCGGAAGAGGCACAGATCCGAAGACGCTCCGCTGGACCACCAGGGACTGGAGGTACGGGGGAATTGCGGAGATGAAGGGGGCATTGCGGAGATGAAGGGGGACATTGTGGAAGAGGGGCATAGACTCTATGCCCCTCTTCCACAATGTCCCCCTTCATCTCCGCTATGCCCGTCTTCCACAATGTCCCCCTTCATCTCCACTATGCCCCTCTTCCACAATGTGCCCCTTCATCTCCGCTATGCCCCTCTTCCACAATGTCCCCCTTCATCTCCGCAATGCCCCCTTCATCTCTGCAATGCCCCCGTGGAAGAGGGGCATAGCGGAGATGAAGGGGCACATTGTGGAAGAGGGGCATAGCGGAGATGAAGGGGGACATTGTGGAAGACGGGCATAGCGGAGATGAAGGGGGCATAGCGGAGATGAAGGGGGACATTGCGGAGATGAAGGGGGCATTTGGAGATGAAGGGGGCATAGCGGAGATGAAGGGGGGCATTGACCAGGCACCCTCCCCTCATCAGAGCAGGGGGTGCCTGGTGAAATGCTCGTGTCGCCCCATACTTTTCAATGGGGCTCGGGTGCTCGGCCGAGCACTCGAGCCTCAGGGGGTGCTCGGTCAGAGCACCCGAGCACCCGAGCATCGGGGTGCTCGCTCAACACTACTAATTATTGATGACAAGTTGAAAGGCCCATTTACACGGGCCACTTTTCCACCTCTGTAGGCATGAGCAGAAGCGAGTGGCTGCGTCGCGGCTGATACAGAACGAAGCTCTCCGAATTCAGGCCAGAGTCCTCTCTGTGCGACTCTGGTCTGAATTCGGAGAGCCCCGCTCCGTAACAACCACGGCATAGGCAGTCTGTACTGCGCATGACTAAAGTGCATGCAGCTGTCTCTACTGAGCATGATGGCTTCTGACAAACTTTAGAGAATTATTATTATATAGGATGATCTAGAATATATCCCTACAACATCCCCTTCTCCTGATATTGATGAAGTAGAGAGTGACAGCTAAAAATTAGAGGAAAGGAAAATTTGCAATCTTTGTGCCTGTGCCTGTTTATTAACTCTTTGAAAGATCAAATGGAGAGTCTGACTCTGGACAAGTAAAGATGCCTGAAACTACATAATCATCTATCAGTCATCATCACTGCTTTCAAGTCCAACCTCCAGCCACACACCCTATGGTTGAGTAAACAGCAACATGGGTTATCAACCCTAGTTAAGATGAGTGCTTCTGCAGTAGTTGGAGTTACAGCACCACTGACCTCTACTGCTTCTACAAATGCAACATCTTGCACCTGTAGTAAAGGAACCCCTCAGTCAATGTTGCAAACTGTTGCCAATTAAAAAAAATATTTGCATGGGGGAAAGCAGGATCCTATCTATGCAAATGCAAAGACGCTCAACTGGAAACAAGTTTGCCATTGAATTTAGCAGTCTTTATAGGATGGTATCCTATGCAAGGCACAAGCTCTTTTAAGGTAGCTGAAATATTCTAAAGCACCTTATACAAAACCTGCCAAAATGGCAGTCCAGCTGCAAAGTGCCAGGCAATTCCTCTCTGAACAAGAGAAACAGCCAACCCCAGATGTACATTTTGAGCTTGTTGGGCCTCGTTATTGTGGTATAGGTGATCTCTCTAGGCCAGAGATTCTCAAGCTTTTTTTGCTCAAGGCACACCTAACACGCAGTCTGGCATTTTCGAGGCACCCCTATCATTATATAATGATAATGAAGGTTACAAATACATAAATATAGAGTTATTGTTAGACCTCACAAATCTAATAAACATATTTTGCATTGTAATATCCTTATATATACAGCTGGAAGTCTACATTTACATTTTTGTTAAAGCCTTGTAGATAAAATGGGGCACCCTAAGTGGATGTCCAGGGCACATCAAAGTGCCACGGCACCCTGGTTGAGAAACACTGCTCTAGGCACTGTGAGCAAGGATTACACATTTCACATTACCATAGGGTGACCAATTCCAAGGATAGTTTGCATATGCAAAGTACTGGTCAGATACACTCAACTAGTAATGAGCCCACCATAGAATGTAGCAGGTTTAATAGAAATGGTAAATAACCTTCTAAACTTCCTCTAGTGCTAAATGCAACAGAGATATCACAAAGAAAACATTTTAAACCTGATTAGACAAAGAGTCCTCTAGGCTTACTTCCAGTTTCTGTTCCCGCTTGTGTCACTTCCTGTCATGCGGGACGTAACCAGAAGAAGCTTGCGTTGCATCTGTGGAAAGCAAATCCACATTCCACGGCATTACAATATCTACATAACCACCATTTGTATTGAAATAAATTGACATATACTATTAGTAAAAACAAACATATGGCTATCTAAAAATAGATATATCTATATCAAAATTTAAAATGGTTAAAATCATATACTTGTAGAGGTCTTCAAGGTTTTCTCATAATCCTAAAGGGACTACAATAAAATAGATAATGGGCACCAGGGATAGGATGATAGATTTACATTCTAATTCTTAAGAGATCTTCACAAGAATATTGGATCAGAAAAGATGCTTAATTCAAAGGATATATTTATCCTTGCATGATATTTATGAAACTATTTTTCAAAATAAAAATTTAAAAAATGAAAAATGAATACTGAATAAATATTATTAAAATAATAATAATAATATTATAGATGGAAATAGTCAATAAATAAATAAGTGGATGGATTATTCATAGACCATAAAGACAGTATAACCCCTATTTAAGAAAACTGCCATAAATCTAGGTCTTCATTTAAGTCTCCAGGGGAGAGGGGAGGGGACCTAACTTGTAAAGAGTGTTTCTCTCTTACAAAGTGCCTATAACTTATTAGGGACTTGGCGGGGGATATAGTCAATGCCCTTCACTCTAAAATGTTCAATGCCTCCCTTAGGGCATTGATTAAAATGCCTGGGCACACTATGATCTTGAACTTTTTTTATGATGTTACACCTATGCTTCCCAAATCATTCACTCAAGGTTCTTGTGGTGTGGCCCACATAATTAATACCACATCCACAGGTAATCATATACACCATGTAAGCAGTGCCACAATGTATGAAATGTTTTATATTGAAAATCTGGATCTGTTCCCACAAAAAAGGAGGCTTTTTGGTCCACAATCTTATATTACACTTATAGTTGCCACAGATCTTTTTGCCTAAAAGTGGTATGTCTATAAGCTGGAGCAATCTCATTGGCAGAGATTGATATCTAGCCAATGAGACCACTTCAGCTTACAGACAGAAATCCTCCGTCATCGGAGGAAGCTGGGTAGTGGGAAGGGAGCAGAGGCAGAGCGGGAAGAGCAGTGTATGTGGAAGTAGGGTCAGGGCATTCTAGAAGCAATAATTTTAGCCCAAATAGCGTTTTTTTAAATAAATAAAGTTTTCAACAATATCGATATATACTCTACCTAATAAGCTTAACTTTTATAGGGATGAGAGATTCCCTTTAAATCTAGTATACAGCATGAACATGTATCTAGTATAATGCAATTAAAAGCTGTGGTGCTTTCTTAGCTCTGCAGAACCCTAGGAAGAGAGATAATTGATGTATTTAAACATTCCCTAATTGCCACTAGTATATATATTATATATATTGGCAGGACCGGATTTCCCAATTGGCCAAGTAGGCAACTGCCTAGAGCTACAAATTTTGAGGGTTGCCTATGCTGTTCTGGCCACGCCCACATTCTAATTTGGGTGTGTGGCCAGAGCAATTATTTTGTTGTATAAGTAAAGTGTGGATGGACCATACTGATAAGAATATACACTGCCAGTAGAATTTAAATATTAAAATAATGTATATGAATGTTTTAAGTTAATTATTGTGTATTCAGCCTCTAATCTTGTTACGCCTGAAGAGGAGACCCACTTGTCTTGAAAGCTTGCTCCCTAGAGACACTCAATAAAGGTATCAATTTTACTCTACATCTCCCCCTCCATTATTTTGTTGGGGAGGGAGTTGTAGAGGGATAAAAGGTTAATAGTATGCTGCTCTGCTGTAGCTGTTCCAATAAAGAGCCTCTAGCAAACCTCTAGAACAGGTGTATGCAACCATTGGTTCTCAAGCTATTGGAGTCTATACATTCCACTATCCCCAACCAGCCAAAAACTGTAGAACCAAAGGTTGCCTATGCCAGCTCTAGAAAGTGACAATGAACCAAGCTTATTTAATAATGAAATTTGGATCAATGCAGTTAAAATGAGAAATCCTTTTGGATGCCACAGTTTATTAGCTAGGGAGTCATATGTCTGACATGTCTGCTCTAAAGTATTGTTTTAAAACAAGTACTTGCGGTATTAGAATAAAATAACTTATTTGGAATAAATATTTTGAATCATGGATGACTACTAATCTTGGCACAAAATAGCATTTAATGAATGTCTAATGATTCTTACAGAAACGTTGACGTGTTTCCTGGGTGCCCCACTTTAAATACCTCCGTCTGAACCACTTATTTTAAATGATGTACAGACAGATGCATTAGATAATACTTGTAATGCATTCATAATTATCTGTGTCTAAAATGTTCCAAACAAACTCTGCTCTGTGTTTTTAATAGCTTTATCATCTTCACTTTTGAAAAGCATAACATACTGTATAATCACAGATGTATGTGCATATGTGGGTGGTAAAATTCCCCCCAGGACACTATTATTTTTGTATAGGTAAATAGTGGACTTAATCCAAATGAGAAAACTCCCACTTAAAATATGACTTCATCTATACACTTGTGGGCAGTTGATTCCACTCATGTAATAAGGAAACCCAGACAATAGGCAACAGGATTGTTAAAGATTACTTATCGCCATCTAGGAAAGTCCCATAAAGTAAATGATCAGATGTGCCAGTCTGGCTCTGTAGATGCAAAAAATCACAGATGTCAATTTAAGATGTAAAACTATTGCCATATATATGATACTGAAAAACCCAGTTTTAAAGATTATTGCATCAAGGGAATACTGTTTTTTTTAGATTTGCTTCACAATGTGTGGGGCACCCCTCTGTCATTGAAAGGGTTAATGACCAGAGGAGTGTGCACATTTTAACCCTTCAAGTCCTTAAAGGGTTAATCTTCAGTACTCCAGTCCAGTCTAATCAATTATAAAAAAAAAAGAAAAAATACATTGCACCTGACCAGAACATTTTGTTTTTTGACTTTAACCCTTTGAGTGCTAGAGGGGTATGCAACGCATTGCAAAGCAATGCGTTGTATACCCCTCTGGCACTCAAAAGGTTAAAGAGATATTAATGGTATCTTAACAGGAACCTTTAAATTATTAGAATATTATCCAGGAGCATGAACAGTAAAACAAGTTCACTTCAGTGAAGTCTCTTTACCCTTATAATCCCAGCCATTTTGAACTGCCACTGCTTACTTGTAGCTGCCATCTTGTATTTAGGGTGTTTACATGTGAGGATGTACCCGTCTATAATTCCTTACCTGTTATCTTCAATACCCTTATATAAATGAACAGGAAGGCATTCCAGCTCCTGCATGGAAGGCGAGAATGAGGACTGACTGCGCTGGAAGAGTTACTATGCATCGCTGTCTATGTTATTTGTTCGATTGACTGAACCACAATAAATGAAGAAGAGATTATCATCACGATTATGGAAAGGAGTGGGAGAATCAGAAAAAAATATTGAGAAAACATTAACTTAGTGACTGAGAACAGTCACTTTAAAAATATATATACTGGAGAGATTTAAAGAAAGTAATTATATCCATTAGTATACCTTTAAAGACCAGTATAATCTTGACTGATTCATACATACAATATCTTGTTATTTTCATACTCACATGCTATACCTCATTACTGCACCTCCTAACAATGAGGTAAAAAGAGACCAGGATATCCACAGTGTAGCATGTTAATATAGTACTGTAACATAGTAACTTAGATTGAAAAAAGACACAAGTCCATCAGTGGCGTAACTATAGGGGTCGCACCTGCGACCAGGCCCGTCACTCCAGGGGTTCGGCCACCACCTGCAACCCCCTCGCCTGACACCCGCAATTAAGTAATGCAGAGCCAGAGGAGATCAGTATTCCCTCCGGAAAACCAGCACTCTCATATGCAGAGCGCTGGGAGATGACATAATCTCCCAGTGCTCTGCATTACTGAAGAGGACTGCGCAGGAGAAGAGGTCTGTGCAGAAGGAGGCACAGACCTGTCCTCTACCACTGGACCACCAGGGAGGTAGGAGATTTAGGGTCATTGTGGCGATTGAGAGGCAATGTGGAAGGGTCATTGTGGAAGGGGCAATGTGGAGATTGGGGGGCATTGTAGAGATGGGGGCATTGTGAAAGGGGCAATGTGGAGATTGGGGGGGCAATGTGGAGATGGGGGCACTGTGGAAGGGGCAATGTGGAGATTGAGGGGCATTGTGGAAGGGGCAATGTGGAGACTGAGAGGCAATGTGGAGATGGGGGGCAATGTGGAGGTGACCAATGTGGTTGAGGGGGCCAATGTGGTCAGGGGGCCCATGGCAAATCTTGCACCAGGGCCCCGTGGCTTCTAGTTACTCCTCTGAAGTCCATCAAGTTCAACCTTTGCCTCATAACCCAGAGAAATGATAATTATATACTACTAATTATATACTACTAATTTTCAAAGCAATAAAAATTGCCTCTATTACATTTGCTTTTAATATTAATATTTTAAAGAGAAGTAAACCTTTATTTGTTAGTTGCCAGTATGGCATTTTATGTTAATTTTGGGACCCGCCCATCATTTTGGAACTGGACAGCCATTTTTGGGAGGGATTAGTATAATATGTACGTGGAAATTTCTGGACTTGCCCGTCATTTTGGATCTGAACTGCCCATTAGGACGGGATTAGTCTAATATGTAAGTGGAAATTTCTCCTCTGTAATGGAACTAGAGAGATATAAAGTGATGCTTCTGAGCGGGAACTAGTAGTAGAAAAGCAACATGTGTTTTTGTTCATCCTCGAAGCCTCAAACATACTTTGGTATGTAATATTTCATAAAGAATTCATTTTACTGAAAAATAGTTAGTATATCATATAGACAATAAACAAACTTGTCTTAAGTTGACAGGTTCACATTAATTAAAGGTTTTTACAAGAGGCAATAAAAAGTTGTATACATGTGCTATAATGTCTTCTTAAAAATAAGAACAGAGTAGCATTTCAAATAAAATTAGTCACCTCATCATCTATTTACTGACTTCTAATTCTTTGGGCTCCAGCTGCATCTTCTTGCATGCTGTCCTATAAAAAATGAAATCCGTTTGTCTCCAATAAGTCTAACACCCCACTCATCCAACAGAAACAGCCGTCATCAACATACAGTAACAGATATTACTACGTCCCACGTGCACTGCATCCAATCAGAAACAAGTCAACACAAATACAGAACAAAAAGTTACAAAACTAAAATGTACCAGACTGAAACAATTCCACAAGTAAACAGATTATTTGGCTTATAGAAATATAATATAGATGTTTTGAATTGCCCATGCATTAGTCATGTTAAAAAGATAATGTATTAAAGAAAAGCACAGACTTTATGCTTGAACAATCTTGTGGTTTTTAAAGGATTAATCAGACCACAATTCAAATCAAATATTTTCTTGATGACAGTAAATTACAGGTTGTTTTAGGACTTTAAACATTGGCTGATTTCTTTATGGGGAAATACAAAATGATAGTAATTAATGAATATATTTATCACTAGTTAAACCTATTCTAAACACAATATTATGCTGGGTAACTATGGATAGCTTGTTGAATCTTAATTTCCTCCAGTAGTATGAGGTTCATTCCTAGTGATCTTCATCCATCTGGACTCAGCAAAGATGAGTTTCAAGCAAAGAACAAGGAAAGATTGTGATTCCTGCATTTCTCATGTTTCTCTTACAGCTGGACACTGTTCAAATATATATCCTAGTATCATCATCTGTAATCTCAGGAGCAGTGCAGGTATTCAGGATTTCTGTACAGGAACACAAGTAGCCATCACATATACAAGTGGATCTGTTAATAAGACTGAGCCACTAATTGATCAACCTGTGCTCAGGTAGGGCGACCCTATAATCTACACTGTTGGTGAAGCTTGAGGAGTAATTTTGAGAAGCTGTAATCTAAAAAGAAGTTGAGCTGTGAGCAAAAAGTTCTAATCCAGCACATAAATTATAGCAAAGAAACCTCTGGTGATCAGACTCCATCACCCTCACACTGGTCCAGCAACACTGCAGAATTAAAATCTAGGTCACTCCCCACATTTAACTGATTACCTCAACATAAAATAAAATCACAGTCCGCACCTTACCAGTTACCAACAACAATGTTACTAAAGTTCAGTGCTTGTGTTACTACCCATCCCATTGCATCTCTAGTTATTGCTTCCTCTTGTTTAACACCCAAAGCATGGACAATCGTTGTACCTATTCACAAAACAGCAATAAAAACTTGGTATCAGACTACAGACCAGTAGATTTAATCCCCTATTTTCTAAAGATCTGGAAAAATTGTCCACGCTCAATGCATGTATTACCAACTGTCCCAGTTTCTCTCACATCTTCAATCTTTCATTCATATTGCTCAACAGTTGATTCCCATTTAAAATTTTGCAATGATATGCACAGTGACACAGAATGTGGGGAACTTACTGGAGCTGTGTTCCTAGTTTTACAAAGGCCTTTGATAAATCTGACTACAATATTATGATAAATAAACTCAACAATCAAGTAAAGATAATCATTCACAAAGCTAGTTTCACTCCTACTTACCAGATAGAACATAATATGTGGCAATCTTCACCAGTGTTTCCCTCACACTCCAAGTTATATGTAGTATTCACCAAGGTGTTTTCTTGACCTCATTCTATTTTCACTGTTTATAAACCATCTACCCACAGTCTGCAAAGCTTCTTCTGCGCACATGTATGCAGAAAACACAACGATCTACATAGAAATACAAACATATCACAATATGAGGATGTATTACCAAGCAATTTCTATGGGAATTAAAAACAGATCACTTAAAATAAACTATTCTTAAATGCTGAAAAAATTATCCCAATAGTACTTGTAACAATGTGCAAATTGCTTAAACTCCACAATACTTATTTAACCATAGTAACTTATCTCCAGTAAACTCCTACAAATATCTTGATATGATGCTAGGTTCCTGCCTCACATTTGGTCTTCATATTGATAAATTGACAGGCACATTTTATCCCAAATTAACTCTTTTTAGAAAGAAATCCTGTATACGTTCTCTTGTACAAAAAAACAGATTGTACAACAGAGAATGACTGGATATACACTATACACTTTTGTACTAAAAATCCATCTCCGTAAATACATCACTTTGTATAATAATCAGTGGTTCTCAACCTTTTTTAGTTTGAGGCACCCTTTACACGCAATCTATAACTTTCGAGGCACCCCTGACATACTCAATATAATTTATCAAGGGTACAATACATAAATATACAGTTATAACTAGGTCTCACAATCATAATAACAAAAATGAATATATTGTGCATAACAATTTCCATAAATCTACATTTAAAAGTCAATATTCCAATTCCAAGTCTTTATAGAAAACATGGGACACCCTAAGTTGAAGTCCGTGGCACACCAAAGTGCCACGGCACCCTGGTTGAGAATCACTGGTATAATTCATTATGCCATTTACTTATTATTATTATTATTATGATATGTTTAAAAAAAAGAAATCGGTTAACACTTTAATCCACATGTACCCTTCACCTTTCTTGAATAGTTTATAATCACTTCTCTGGATGCTCGATCTAGCTCTCCACACTTTATATAACCACTGCTCCACTGCCAGCAACTCATTGCATATTCCAACATACAAGAAAGAAGTGGATCGATCTACCTTCTCCTACAGGAAACTGAAAACCTGCCATAAACTAACTGAAAAAAGTAGATTTTTTCCCAGTTCAAATCCACTAAAAATAATTCAAGACAACATTCAAGTCTGTCTTACAACAATGGAACAAAATGGTCATAGGTTCAGTAATGAACCCAGAGTCCATCATAAGGCACTAGGTCATGCCTTCTACTTCCTTTTCATCTGGGAGAGATGAGGGAGGCCTTGTGGGAAGGGTGCAGGTTAGGAAGTAGGTGAGGGAGAGGGGATTTAGGGAATAAAAGGTGGCACTAAGGAAAGGAATTAAGATCTTACTGTTTGCATGCCGTTTTACACCCACCCTAACCCTGTTAATTTTTCTATTCAGTTCCTCGTGTCTGCAGTAGGAGTAGCATCCACTACAGAAGAGGTCACGCATAGGCCAGATATCCTCGAGCATAGGATTACAAGTCATCTATGGCCGCAATACAGTGCTCCCAGGTCCAGACAGTGTGGTTTAGCCAAAGATGGTTACTGTACGGGTGGGTTACTGACTCAGCGGTCAGGACATCCAGAGGGCTGGCTAAAGCCAATGATGCACTGAGGTGAGGGGAAGGGATGGCAGGCTAGCCATGGCAGGTCGGCATAGTCCAGGTCACCTCCCTAGTGAGTAGAGGTAGCCACCGCTGGGGGCCAGGGCATGCGCATTTCATGGCAAAGGTGTCTGGAAGTTCATTAAGCCGTCAGCTCCCAGAGACAGGTGTCAGGGCGATGGTGGGGATTTGAGTGTGGACCCAGGTCCCTTAACGAGGTAAAACCCACTTAATAAAGATGTGACCTCTGTATTTGCCACTTACATGGTTGTTTGTGTTGTTATTTCTGTGTGCTGTGTCATTTATTTCTGGGGTGAGGGGGAGGGGGGTAGTAGAAGAAGTGTATGGGCATTGGTACTTTAATGGGTGGCAGAGCAGTCGGTGTACTCTCAGCAATCAGATATTTTACTGTAGCTGCTTCCCACTGTGCTGTTTAGGCTGTTTCCTTCTGTCTTATCTATTCACTGCCCCTGCCTCCCATTGTGCATATAAAGATCAAACAAGCAGGAGGATAGCTTTTACCTCCACTGGAATTAATGAGCTGAGCAAGCGGCAATCCTGAGCAGGAGCTGGAGTCTGCATGCAAGTCACTTCTGATGTATATAGTGAACACTTTCTTTCTGTGACAAGGTACCCATGACTGTATGCCAATTACCCCCAGGTGTGCTTGTGCCACTGGCTGAGAAACTAAAGTCTAGTCTAAAGAATGAGGGACCATGGCGGTACAGCTGATGTTCTAAGAAAAATGATACAACTGCACCACAGGGAACTGATAATTCCTATTGCATGGAAATGGCTCTATTAACCAAATGAATGCTAGAGGAGTGTTTGCTTTGCAGTGTCTTGGAGACCTCTCCAACATTCAGGGGTTTAAAACCCCCTTTGTCAAAAAACAAAGAAGAACATAATGTAACATCTCTATGTTTCTCTCTCTACTTTAATTACTTTCTCTCTCTCTCTCTCTTACTCTGTCTCTCTCAATCTCTTTCTCTCTCACTTTCTCTCTCTCCCTCTTTCAATGTCTCTCTTTTTCAATCTCTCACTCTTTCAATATCTTTCTCTGCCTCTCATTCTGTCTCAGTCTCTTTCTGTCTCCTTCTCTCTCTCTCTATATATATATATATATATATATATCTTCCTCAATCTCTCTCAGACCCTCTCTATCTCATTCTCTCAGTCTCTATCTTTCTCTCTATCTTGCTCAATCCATCTCAATCTCTCACCCAAGCTATCTCGATATCCATCTACCTTTCTCAATCCCTCTTTCTCTCACCTTCTTTGTCTCTATCTGTCTCTTAATCTTTCTTTATCTCGCACAATTTCTCTCTCTTTCTCTTTCTCAATTTCTCTCAATCAATTTATCTCTATCAGTCTATCTCTGTCAATCTATCGTTCTCAGTTTCTCTCTCTCTCAGTCTCTCAATATATCTTTTTTTTTCTCTCTCTCAAGTTCTCTCTGTCTTTCTCTCAGTATCACTTTCTCCATTTTAATTTTTTTCTCTCTCACTCTCAGTTTCTCTCAATCCCTCTCTCGATCTCTCTCTCCCCCTCAATTTCTTCCTCTAAATCCCTATTCTCCAAACTTTCTTTCTCTCTCAATTTCTCTCTCTCTCTCTCAGTCTTTTTCAATGTCATTCTCTCTCTCTCTCTCACTCACACTATCTCTCTTGGAATCTCTCTCAATTTCTCTTTCTCAGTATCTCTCTCTCTGAATTTCTTTCAATTTCTCTTTCTCAATATCTCTCTCTAACTCACAATCTCTCTCATCCTTTCTCTCTCTTTTGTTTTCACTCTCTCAGTCTTTCTTTCAATCTGTATTTCTCTCAATCTCTCTCTCTTGCCCTCTCAATATCTCTCTTAAATATCTCTATTTCTCTGTCTTGGTTTCTCTCTCTGTCTCCTTCTCTCAAGCGCTCTCTGTCTCACATGCTTTACTTTTCTCTTTTTCTCTGTCACTCACACACATATATACACAAACAGTGGCTTTCTCTCTCTCTGTGTGTGTGCTGGGTTGTATATATTAAATAATTAGCAGGGAAAAGAGGGAAGTGGTCATGCTCAGACCTGACCAGTATTGTGTACAGTAACGGAGACTCCGTCTTAAGTAGGATATAGATGTTCTGGAGAACATTCAGAGAAAGGCTACTAAAATGGTGAATGGTTCATAGGATAAAAATCAGGAAAGACTAAAGTATCTGAACAGCTTGGAGAAGAGAAGAGAAAGAGGGTATGATAGAAACATTCAAATACATTGAGAGATTCAACAATGTACAGCAGAGAAGTACATTTCATAGGAGTATAAATGTTAGGAAAGAGAACATAGTCTACAACTAGAGGGTCAGAGCCTTAGATGTAATGTAAGTTTTACTCTCTGACAGGGTGGTAGATAATTGGAATAACCTACCAGCAGAAGTGGAAGAGGTAATGATGGAATGTACGCATGAATGAGATAGGCGAAAGGCGGGATCCTTTAAAACGTCACAAGCAAAAGAGCGTGCAACCTTTTGACACATTAACCATGTTGTCTTAACAGAAATGCTGACATGAGAATCTCGCACTGCAAGACAGAGCGAGATTTTCATGTCGGGTAATGAAAGGTCACATGAAGAAGCCTGGCACAGAGGGAGGAATGAAGTGCATTTCCAGGGTTCTGAAGGTTTTCATGGAGAGTAAGTGGCTGTCTCACTGATCTGAACCACTAGAGCTGCCGGGGTTAAAAATAATAATAATTTAACCTTTTGATATGCTTCATTCCTCCTTCTCTGTGCCAGGCAACATCACGCAACCTTTCATTACATGACATGAGAATCTCTCCCTGTTTTGCAATGCGAGATTTTCGTGTCGGCATATATATTAATACAACATGTTTAATGTGTCAAAAGGTTGCACAGTCTTTTGTATGAAACCTTTTAAAAGTAACCTCATAAGGCTGTCCTGAACATAAGACAAGAACAACAACCAAATAAGGTTTGAGGTTTTTAAAGTAGGAAAAATAGGCAAACTAGATGGGCTTAAAGTTTCTTATTTACAATCAAATTCTCTGTTTCTATGTATGATTGGGGAACCTAATCAGGTCTATAATGCTTTACACTCATGCGGGACGCATTGTCCATTTCCATAGGCTTCCTCTTTAAAAGGTCATCAACCCTCTCCTATAACAAAATGGATGCTAGAGATATCTCTAACTCATTGCATAGCATCGAAAGCATCAATACAATCCACCTATTATAACAGCCTTCTGCAGAGCTGCCCTGGTATTAAAGCTACCATGCCATGTGGAAATAAGCCAGGGGAGGATTATGGGAGTTGCAGTGCAGAGCCATGGGATACACATATCTGCCTTGCTATACACCACAAAGGAATTATTTTAATTCCTTGAGGGGCAGAGGGGGTGCACAACAGATTGCTAAGCAATGCAATGTCCACCTCTCAGGCCCTCAAGGGGTTAACCTAGGAGCAATTGTTGTTTTTTCACTATGACTCTACATGTATAAAAACAAATGGAGTCATTAATTAGCAAACCATCTGTGCCATAGGGGACAGTCAAAGATCCCCCAAATTCCCATTGATTTACATCGGGATTTTTAACCTCTTGAATGCTAGAGATGTCTCCAACACATTTATTTCCAATGCACTAATGACCTCTCTAGTCTCCAGCACTCAAAGTGGGGTATGCAATGCATTGTTTCCAATGCTTTGCATACCCCCTCTGGCCCTCAAAGGGATACATTAAAGGGAATGTTTATTAGTCAGATATGGTGAAATTGGTTTTCTCCAGAATTGCTCCACTATTTTTACATAAGTACCCATATGTTTATTCTATAAAATACGGGATTCTGCTTTATATAAACTTGTAATGTCTTTTTATTATTGATGAGATTTGGGTTTCTGATCACCCACCCTTTCCCCAGGCCTCTTACACTGATCTCTGTACAATCCCTACTGCAAACATTGCCTGTCTGTTTGTATGTAGTAAATACATTAGTTGTCTGCTATTCATAATGAATCAGAGCAGATCTGAGCCTTCGAGGGAAAGAAGGGGTTTTTTTAGCTGTGAGTGGGCAGGTAATTAGTCAGGAATTTTTTTTTATCAGTTTTGCAATAAGAAACTGAAGCTAGCCTTGTGTGCTTTGCTATTTAATAATCAAAACATAATGAGTCACAGACTGGACTGAATCTTAGCCAGCATTTATACTAATAAAAGAGGGTCATTCAAAAGCTACAGGAGCCGTATGTTCAGATAAAAATTAGGAGGAATTCTGGGGCAAACCAACTGCACTAAAGTGGAGAACTATAAATTCCAGAATTGCCAATTGATTTACATGGGGATTTGAACTGCTTGAATGATAGAGAGGAATCCAGTGTATTGCTTTTCTTAACCCCTTAACGACCCTTGATGGTCATAATTCGCCATTAGTAAATCTGACTGAACGACCCATGATGTACTATGACCGTCATGGAATTCCGGGCTCCCCCCGTGGCTGCACGCCATTCGGGGAGTCCAGAAGCGGAAATGAAAAAAAAAATGCTCTGTGGTCTTTAACTGACTACTCCGCGCCGATTGGGTTAAATCAACAGGAATGTTTAGGTCTCCAGAATTCCTTCACTTTTCTTTTGAACATACATTTCTAAAAGCTATCAACACATGGCGTGCCGGAGGTGTAAACATATTACGGGGAACACTACCTGTGGGAAAAGTACTTACTTAGGTAGAAGCTCTTCATACAGAAGCTTGGTATATCTATTTAAATTGCTATAGGAACAAGCAACCGCAGAGGGGGAGAAGGAAACACATAGAAGACATGTAGAGTTTATTATACAACAAGAAAGAATAAAACCTATACAATTCTCAATCACATTATAACAATATGGTATTAGGCATTTTGGTGTCCCAAACCCCCTTTACAGTGTCATACTGCATCCTCAACACCAGCCCCTTGGTTTTGCGATTCCTTCAGCCTCCACTGTGTTTCTGTATGACAAATGTTGGGTGTCCAATATGGCCACCAAATGCACCCACAACAACTCCTCCTTCTTCAACTAATACCAGCTCTCGCTCTGGCTGGGGGGGGGGGGAACAGGGGATGTAAGGCAGGATCAGCACCAATAGGAGTACACTTGATGACCCAGTGTGTATTTGTAGGATTCTTCTCAAGTCATATGGTGTATCTATTTAAATAAAGAATGTCACAAGCATGGGAGTGAGGATGCAATATGATTCCATGAGATGGCTCATTTGGTTAACGTACCAGCTGTAGAATCTGTTCAAACCACAAGATCACAGGTTCTAGTCCCAGCAAGGTCACCTCAGTCTTTCACCCTTCTGAGGTAGATTAAATAAGTCCAGGACATACTTGAAAATGAGAGATAATATCAATGTATTCTTCCTGGTTAAAAAAAAAAAAAAAAAAAGAAAAAAAAAATCAGTGCTGCAACTGATTTCTTAATACTATTCCCAACTAATACTAAGATACTAAGCACTCATCCCAGCCAATGAACATCTGGGAGACATTTTGAACAGAGACTGGCCATATTAAAAAACAGTCTCTGTTCAAATTTCCCACACACTGGCTCGGACATGGGCCAAAAGGTACCAGTGGTGGGGGTTTGTTAGCCTCATGTCCTGGGATCTTTTTTAAAAGCAACAATATTTTCACCTTATGTTTAACATTACTATTTAAAATGAAGAATCGTTTTTTTTATTGGCGAAAAGGATTGGTGCAATGTTTTTTCCTTTGGGGAAATATTGTGTTTCAAATTGGGATATATGCATTACTTTAACCCTTTGAGTGCCACATATTTCCAATCTATGTTTTTGGGCAAAACGTCTATTTTTTTCTCTTTAAAATAAACTATTTGAAACAAGGAAAATAAGAAGACAGAAGAGAAGCAGACCAAAGATGAAGAGGAAGAAGGAAGATTGAAGAAGAAGATGGACAGTGGATGACAGGTAGGTATTACACAGCTGTGGGTGTTAGGCTAGTGTTAGGGCTAGATTTGTGCACAGCAAAAAATTTTGGTGAAATTCGATTTCGGACAAATTTTCTTTTTTGTCGTTCGGAGGATCCACATTTCGGACTAGACCTGTTCGTCTCAGACGAAACTCGGCAACGTTCCAAATCATTCAGCCAAATTTAACATACTTTAAAAATGACTCTCCCTTGCGGTGGTAATAAGGTACTAGGCTTGCCTACCTGCCTACACAACTGTGGGACTGGCATTGTCACTCTGAAAACTATTAAAACAAATTCCTAATTTTTTTTATTTTGCACAGGAACAAAGATGACTCTCCCTTGCAGTGGCAATGAAGTACTAATGCTGGCTGCCTGCCTATGCTACCTGCCTGCCTACACAACAACTGGACACTCTATCTCCTTCTGCTCTCTCTGAGCTCCAACAAAGGACTAACAGGAAATGCAGGCTGTCTGGGTGACTGATGTGCCATTAGTCCAACTCCCATCTGAAATGAAGAAGCTAACTGGACTAAAGAGGGAGGGAAAGTATGGAGGGAAAGTATTGCGCACATGGGTAGTCGTCGCCGAATGTCAGGGCTGTTCGGATTCAGTTTTTAAAAAAACGAACAACTTTTTCCTTTCGGAGGGCCCGAATGATGCCAAATGACCCTTATTTGTTAGAATTTCCAAAAATCGGCCGGACCGATTTGCACAAGTCTAGTTAGGGCTAGTATTGTTGCACTTTACAGTTAGGGTTAGTGTGGGGTTAGTGTTTGGGAGGGTGACCATGTGTTTGAGCTCACGCTCGGTGCTTGACAGTATGTGAGGCACAGAGCATTATCTCTTTTCATTTGATGTTCCCATTACTCATGCTGTTTAGTTTGGGTTTTGGGAACTAAAAACACACAACTGACATTTAGCCAAAAGTCATATTCTTTGGCCCAACATCTTTTATGGTTTCAGTTGGTAGTGCAATTGAATTGCTCCGTTGGCACTTTTTGCTAACAGGCAGTTAGTCAATATTGCCCTACCGGCTGTTTTACTGGCCTGAAATGAACCAAGGCCATAGGGTTTGGTTGTGGTCTTATCACGGTCCCCGTGATTCCCTGTCAATCTAGGTATATATACATTTTCATTGGAGGAGTCTGATTGGCCCGCCCAGGATGTGCCTTTATATGCTGAGGCTTGGGCACTTGTCATTTGCCCTTTCGTGGTGTTGTGTTGCTGCGCCTAGTTACTGATCTCCAGTGTCTCCTGTGTACCGACCCGGCTAGTCTGACTCTCCTTCTGTTCCTGCTTCGTGATCTGACCCGGCTCTGGCTGACGACCCTGCACCGTGATCTGACCCGGCTCTGGCTGACGACCCTGCACCGTGATCTGACCCGGCTCTGGCTGACGACCCTGCACCGTGATCTGACCCGGCTCTGGCTGACGACCCTGCATCGTGATCCGACCCGGCACTGGCTGACGACTCCGCTCCGTGATCTGACCCGGTTCTGGCTCCTGATCCTGCTCCGTGATTGTTCCACTCTCCGGTGGTGTTCCTGCGACTCAGTCATCCGGTTCCGGCTACTGCTCCTGTCCAGTTACTGCTCCTGTCCGGTTGCTGCTCCTGTGTACTCCGGTCGCGCTGGCGACATTCTGACTGTTCTCAGTTTCCTCGCTCATTACGCTGCAGCCGAGGTTGCCTGCCTTGTTCTCGTTGAGCATTGCTTTTTTCAAATGTACCAGATTAACCCTTGCACTGCCGGTAGCCTCCGATTACGTGCCATTTTGATACATTGCCAAGCTCTGGTGACTCTCTGAGCCTTTACACTTTTGAGCCTCCGCCTTATGCTATACCAGTCCTTGCAGAGCTCCGCTTGTTCGATGCCCGGTGAGCATCATGATCACGCGGTTGACACGGGTAGTCCATTCGCTCTTGCAACAAGGATTCTGGGTGACACCGTGTGGGTGTCTGGGCTGTACCTCATTCGCTCAAAGTGCTTTATCCCAACTGCACTACTCTGTGCATCGGCTCTTCATAGCTTGGGCAATTCCGTTCTACTGTGGCCTCCCAGGGGCTGGCATATTTCCGTGACAGACGCAGGGTTACTCGATACTCATTCAGGGCGATTTCTATTCTGGTTACATCAAATTGGCAGTAGCAATCCTCATAAGCCCACTGTGGTGGTACGGGCTCAGCTTAGAGCAACAGGGGCTCATCCTGTTTATGCTTCAAGAGTGTTACAGCGCTTTTCCTGAGTTCCTGATCTACATTTAAAGACTGTTACCATAGACTGCTATATATCCCCTGGGCGTTGGACAATCTAGCCTGAGCCTTACCAGTTGCTCCACTTAACCTTCTATGCACTACTGTTTGTAGTTTACTCCATCCTCTGTTCATATTGCCTGTTCTTACCTTTACTAGCCCCTAGGGGCAGTGTTGTTCATTTTTATTTCAATAAACTGTGTTTTACGTTACATCCTGGTCTGAGTGTCAGAAAACCGTAACAGTACGAAAGGGCCATGACCTCAGACCGGAAGAGTGACGGTAATACACAGAACCTCCACTGGAGGATGGATGTTCACGAGCAACGCTTAGATCAGTTGGCATTGGCCATGCAGACCTTGCTTGAACGTACGGTACATCTTGATAAGCCGAATCAAAATCCGGTGGTCTCCCCAGCTATGATACCGGATAATATTTCTGGTCAATGCTTGGTCCCGCAGAGAAGTCTAACGGCGGCGGCGCCGTTACCAGTAAGATATGATGGTGAACCCACACTGTGCAGGGGTTTCCTTAATCAGCTAGAGATCTTCCTCGAACTTACACCTCATGCCTTTCCGAGTGACCGTAGCAAGGTGGGGTTCATGGTATCCCTGTTAACTGGCAAAGCCCTGGCATGGGCAAATCCGTTATGGGAACAGGCTAAACCTTGCACTTTGTGCTTTAAAGAATTTGTTAAACAGTTCCGTAGAGTCTTTGAGGTACCTGGGCGAGCTACGTCCGCGGCCAAAAAACTGTTGTCAATGCAGATGGGCGATCAGACTGCAGCCGAATATGCTATAGAATTTCAGATTCTAGCTGTAGAGGTGGCATGGAATAATGAGGCACTCCTGGCAGCATTTGCCCAAGGGCTTTCGGATGCTATCAAAGATGAAATTGCTGCCAGGGAGGTACCCACCGATCTAGATGAGTACAACGAATATGTGATACTCATTGATACTCGTATGCGTGAGAGGAGCTTGACTAAGAGGGCAACTTCCAAAATCCATGGGCATGAGAGATTGTTTAACCCACCCTCTCCTCCCATTCCTCCGGTCCGTGTACCTGATACTGGGGAACCTATGCAGATTGCTTTTACTAGGCTGACTAAGGAGGAGAGGGCGTATCGTAAAAGACAAGGATTATGCCTGTATTGTGGCAAAAGTGGGCATTTGTTGCGCACATGTCCAGGGAGGCCGGGAAACGCACGCACCTAGGGTACCTTGGGGGACAGGCCCTAGGTGGTGTACAGTCGTCCTCAGATCCTTGCTCCTTGAAACCCACTATACCTGTGAGTTTTTCTCTAGGCGACCAGGTTGTGGAAGCACTAGCCCTGGTAGACTCTGGTGCTGCTGGCTATTTCATGGACCAGGCATTTGCTGAAAGACATAATATTTCTCTGTCTGAAAGAGATACTCCGCTAGCCATTGAGGCTATTGATGGCAGACCTCTTGAACCAGCACTCATCACAATGGAGACTACTCTCCTTACTATGACTGTGGGGGCCCTCCATAAGCAGGAAGTTCGTTTCCAGATTATTCGTTCACCCCATCATGCGGTCATTCTGGGGTTCCCTTGGTTGACAGTGCACAATCCCCAGTTTGACTGGCAGACATGTGAGGTCAAAGCATGGTCAGAATACTGTACTAATCACTGTTTATCTCGTCCCGTTAAGATTATGTGTACATCCCCTTCTCTGCCAGCTGAATACAGCAAGTTCAGCAACGTTTTCAGTAAAGGGGAGGCTAGCGCTCTGCCGCAGCATCGGCTGTGTGATTGCGCTATTGATTTGCCCCAGGGAGTGGTTCCACTGAGGGGTGGGACGTACCCATTGTCATGTGATGAGACTAAGGCAATGGAGGAATACATTGAGGATGCTCTCAAACGAGGGATTATTCGCAAATCATCCTCTCCGGCAGGTGCAGGGTTCTTTTTTGTGAAAAAGAAAAATGGCGAGTTGCGACCTTGTATTGATTACCGTGGGCTCAATAAGATCATGTCCAAAAATGCATACCCCATTCCACTCATCACAGAGTTATTTGATAGGTTGAAAGGCTCCTCTATTTTCACTAAACTCGATTTACGAGCTGCCTACAATTTAATAAGGATCAAGGCCGGTGATGAGTGGAAGACAGCCTTCAATACAAGGTCAGGGCACTACGAATACCTAGTCATGCCATTCGGTTTATGTAATGCACCTGCCGTATTCCAAGTGTTCATCAACGATATCTTCCGCGATATGTTACAGTCCTGTGTAGTGGTATATCTGGACGATATTTTGATCCACTCAGCTAATTTAACCCATCATATACAGGATGTTTCTGAGGTATTGCTTCGGTTGCGCAAGAACAAATTGTTCTGTAAACTCGAAAAATGTGAATTTCACTGTTCTCAAGTACCCTTTTTGGGTTTCGTGATTTCTAAAGATGGCATAGCTATGGACCAAGAGAAGTTGGCTGCAGTCCTTAAATGGCCACGACCCAAGGGGTTAAAAGCTATTCAAAGATTCCTGGGCTTTGCCAACTATTACAGAAAATTCATTCAGAACTTTTCTACGATTACTAAACCTCTCTCTGACTTAACGCATAAGGGCGCAAATCCCTCTCAATGGTCTGAGGCAGCTGAACAGGCCTTTGTGACTCTCAAGCAGGCATTTGCATCTGCCCCTATTCTGTGCCATCCTAATCCTACTCTGCCTTTTACCCTGGAAGTTGATGCCTCCGAGGTTGGGGTAGGGGCAGTTCTCTCCCAACGACCTAGGGAGGGAGGTAACCTGAGACCATGCGGATTTTTTTCCAAAAAACTGTCTAGTGCCCAAAGCCATTATGAGATTGGTGATAGGGAATTGTTGGCTATCATCTTGGCTTTGAAAGAATGGCGACATCTCCTGGAAGGCACTAGGACCCCTGTCTTAATTCTCACTGACCATAAAAATCTAATTTACTTGTCTGAGGCGAAAAGGCTGTCTTCTCGCCAGGTTCGTTGGGCTCTCTTCTTGTCAAGATTTAATTTCATAGTCTCCTACTTGCCGGGGTCCAAAAATATTAGAGCAGATGCGCTTTCCAGACAATTCTGCACAGACATTGAGAGGGATGAAGCGCCAGTGCCTATAATTCAGCCAGATAAGATCCTGGCCACTATTCGTACCAACATCACTTCACCACTGGGGGAGCAAATCATGGCTTCACAAGCACGGGCACCTCCTGAAACCCCAGTTGGCAGATGTTTTGTGGACGAACCATTTCGCACCCAGTTACTCGAGACCTATCACTCATCTAAGGCAGCCGGGCACATTGGCAGGGATCAGTTGGTTTGGTCATTGGCACGAACATTCTGGTGGCCCTCCCTGAGAGCAGATTGCTTCTCATTTACCTCTGCCTGTGCTACCTGTGCCCGTGCTAAAACTCCCAGACATCTCCCCGTGGGGTTACTCCAGCCAGTACCCAATGGCGACCGTCCCTGGTCCCATATATCTATCGATTTTTTGGGAGAGCTGCCTTTGTCTAAGGGCTACACTTTTATTCTGATGGTGGTAGATAGGTTCTCCAAAATGGCTCATTTCGTGCCCCTCTCTGGTCTCCCATCGGCCCAGGAATTGGCAGTAATTTTCGCCAGGGAGGTATTCCGCTTGCACGGGGTTCCTAGTGTGATAGTGTCTGATCGGGGAAGCCAGTTTGTGTCTAGATTCTGGAGGGCATTCTGTGGCCAGATGGGCATTCAATTGTCATTTTCCTCTGCCTACCATCCCCAGACCAATGGGGCCGCTGAGCGTGCCAATCAGGGACTTGAGCAGTATTTGCGCTGCTTCGTGACTGATCATCATGATAACTGGTCCAACCTGTTGCCATGGGCGGAGTTCGCCAGGAACTGTGCGGTTAATTCATCGTCTGGGAGTTCTCCGTTCCTAGTTAATTATGGGTTCCAACCCTGCCTACTCCCAGACTCATTTCAGTCCCAACAGATTCCGGCTCTGGATGAGCACATGGAGCAGCTCCGTTCCACTTGGGCACAGGTACAACGGTCCCTCAGTCAGTCCTTCCTGAGACATCAGCGGCATGCTAATCGCAGACGCCTACCAGCGGCCTCCTACCAGGTTGGGGACAGGGTATGGCTCTCCTCCAGGAATCTTAACCTGCAAGTACCTTCAAACAAACTGGCCCCCCGGTTCATTGGGCCCTTTAAGATCATTCGCAAGGTCAACCCCGTGGCATACGCATTGGAGCTCCCCAGGGCTATGCGTATTCATAATGTGTTTCATGTGTCCCTTCTTAAGCCCTTGGTGTGCAACCGTTATACTACCACTCCGGTGGTTCCTGGGCCGGTGAATGTACAGGGCCAAGAAGAGTACGAAATTCAGAGCATAATTGACTCCAGGAGATTTAGAGGCAAGTTGCAATATTTGGTCCACTGGAAAGGTTATGGGCCTGAGGAGCGGTCTTGGGTTGATCATAAGGATCTTCATGCTCCACGACTGATGCGCAACTTTCACTCTAAATATCCCCTTAAACCTAGACCCTCTGGCAGGGGAGGGGGTTTTTGAGAGGGGGGTACTATCACGGTCCCCGTGATTCCCTGTCAATCTAGGTATATATACATTTTCATTGGAGGAGTCTGATTGGCCCGCCCAGGATGTGCCTTTATATGCTGAGGCTTGGGCACTTGTCATTTGCCCTTTCGTGGTGTTGTGTTGCTGCGCCTAGTTACTGATCTCCAGTGTCTCCTGTGTACCGACCCGGCTAGTCTGACTCTCCTTCTGTTCCTGCTTCGTGATCTGACCCGGCTCTGGCTGACGACCCTGCACCGTGATCTGACCCGGCTCTGGCTGACGACCCTGCACCGTAATCTGACCCGGCTCTGGCTGACGACCCTGCATCGTGATCCGACCCGGCACTGGCTGACGACTCCGCTCCGTGATCCAACCCGGTTCTGGCTCCTGATCCTGCTCCGTGATTGTTCCACTCTCCGGTGGTGTTCCTGCGACTCAGTCATCCGGTTCCGGCTACTGCTCCTGTCCAGTTACTGCTCCTGTCCGGTTGCTGCTCCTGTGTACTCCGGTCACGCTGGCGACATTCTGACTGTTCTCAGTTTCCTCGCTCATTACGCTGCAGCCGAGGTTGCCTGCCTTGTTCTCGTTGAGCATTGCTTTTTTCAAATGTACCAGATTAACCCTTGCACTGCTGGTAGCCTCCGATTACGTGCCATTTTGATACATTGCCAAGCTCCGGTGATTCTCTGAGCCTTTACACTTTTGAGCCTCCACCTTACGGTATACCAGTCCTTGCAGAGCTCCGCTTGTTCGATGCCCGGTGAGCATCGTGATCACGCTGGTTGACACGGGTAGTCCATTCGCTCTTGCAACAAGGATTCTGGGTGACACCGTGTGGGTGTCTGGGCTGTACCTCATTCGCTCAAAGTGCTTTATCCCAACTGCACTACTCTGTGCATCGGCTCTTCATAGCTTGGGCAATTCCGTTCTACTGTGGCCTCCCAAGGGCTGGCATACTTCAGTGGCAGACGCAGGGTTACTCAATACTCATTCAGGGCGATTTCTATTCTGGTTACATCAAATTGGCAGTAGCAATCCTCATAAGCCCACTGTGGTGGTACAGGCTCAGCTTAGAGCAACAGGGGCTCATCCTGTTTATGCTTCAAGAGTGTTACAGCGCTTTTCCTGAGTTCCTGATCTACATTTAAAGACTGTTACCATAGACTGCTATATATCTCCTGGGCGTTGGCCAATCTAGCCTGAGCCTTACCAGTTGCTCCACTTAACCTTCTATGCACTACTGTTTGTAGTTTACTCCATCCTCTGTTCATATTGCCTGTTCTTACCTTTACTAGCCCCTAGGGGCAGTGTTGTTCATTTTTATTTCAATAAACTGTGTTTTACGTTACATCCTGGTCTGAGTGTCAGAAAACCGTAACAGGTCTGCATCTGTAAGCCAGGTGTGCGAGAGCATGTCTTCTTGTGTGCGCACAAATGAAAATGTCTGTCAGGATGCTTGAGTTGATGTGATATATTAGGTTATTAACTCGTTGGCAGCTATACAACTGTTTTAACTATTCATCAGCTCTTCTTCAAAAATACCAAGTAACAGAAGTGGTAGAGTCCAATCAGCAAAAACTGTGCTACAGCTGTCTGATGATGAAACCTATAATCCATCATCCGATGCAGGGCTGCAGGTTGGCCCTCAGTGCTATAATCTAATATACTCTTTTTCTTATATAAACCTCTGGTTGTCTGGGAATAATGTATTAATGTATTCACTGGTCTCCTGGAATGGAAAAATGCTTATTTTTCTCATTTAATGTGGTATTTCTTTGAGTCATAAGTATATATTCCTACAGCCTCCCTTACTCTGCTTTAGACAGCCTCCCAATTTAGAACAACTGATGGTGAGGAGTGCCCTGAATAATAATAGAAAAATGGCACATCTCCCTGCCTACAGAGGAGGTATAAAACATTCGCACACATTTACACCACTGATAAGGTATCCATTCCAAACACCCAGTTATACCATAAGATCAACTGTACCTTCACCTGCAAATCATCCAATGTAATATACCTTATCATGTGTGCAAAATGACCAGCAGCTCTTGATGTGGGTGAAACTGGACAGCCATTACATTAAAGGTTTAATTCACACAGATCCAGTGTTAACAAAAGACAGAGATAGCAGTAGGAGAAATTTTTTGCCAGTGTCAGGGATATTAAATTGACTGTACTGATGGGACTGTTTCACACTCAGACAGACAGAAAAATATGGGAGGTTAAATGAATGATCCAATTTAAAACTTTGAATTATGATTTAAATAGAGACAGAGAATTCCTGTTACAGTATCACATTGTGGATTAACCTTTACAACTTCCCACTGGGATTGTAAATACCAGTGCGTTGTATAGCTTTCTGACACTCAAAGGCTTAAAAGCTCCATTTCAATCAATAAGCATGGGTGTCCAAATAATTTTTTTAGGTGGGGACAAAGCTGTAATATTGTTTTATCACCTCTTTATCACTCTTTAGTGCATAACCCCCATGGAGAGAGACAGTGTGTGTGTGTGTGGCCCAGCCATCCTTCTGGTCCAGTATACAAGAGTGCCCAAACAGCCAAACCTGGGCAGGTATAGAACCTATGAAAAACCTATATAATCATACGCTAAATGTGTGTTTGTCAGAAGCCGTTATGCACAGTAGAGACAGCTGCATGCACTGCACTACAGACTTCCTGTGCCACGGCTGATACAGAGCGGGGAGCTCTGAAATCAGACCGTAGTCCTCTCTGCACATCGAAAGTGTGCAGAGAGGACTACGATCTGAATTTGGATCGCCCCACTCCGTATCAGCCGAGGCTCAGGCAGTCTCTACTGTGCATGAGAGCAGCGCGGCTGTTGCTGGGTGGCACTGTGACCCGTGTACACAGGCTCTTCAACTAGTGTAGATATAATTATTTCTGGGACACTCTAGGAATAATTGTGAAGGGCTACAGATATCATTTTTACAAATACAGTTATTTTTACATTTTTTTATGAAGGGCTATTATTCTATAAATTATAACAATGCTGACTCTCAGCATCATTTACTAGAACTAAAGAGTTTAGAAACAAAAATACAATTCTCATCAGCAGCCACTAAAGCCACAATCTAGACTCTGTTTGACATCTGAATGTATACTGTAGGAATACTGTGGTCTGCCATAATGAATGAGGTTAACATAACAACATCATTATTGGCTACACAAACTCAAAAACTAGACAAACCAAATATATATTATGGCAAGTTTAGCTTATAAAATTATTTACTGTGGTCGTGGGAACAGGGCCAGGTTTCCCATTAAACACAGGAAGAAGCTACCTAGGATACCTAATTATGAAGGGCACCTCGGTCATGCTGGCCTCTCCCATCAGGCTGAGTAATTGATGTACATACAAAATGTAAGAGGCTTCTGAGGATGAACAAACAGCACAATGGCCTGTTCTAAGGTTAGTCACCACTCAGAAGCATCACGTTTTAGCTCTCTATTGCCATTACAAAGGAAAAATGTCCACATACATATTACACTAATCCCGCCCAAAAGGGCGGTCCATTTCCAAAATGATTGGCAAGTCAAGTCTGCACAGAAACACCAGCTATCCCCATATGTACATTTCAGCCTTGTTGGGCCTCGTCAGTGAGGTGCAACTGGATTCCCTAGGCAGTGACAGCAAGGGGTCCACGTCTGGATTACGCTTTTAGTGAGACCGCCTAAGAGTTTAAAGAGTGAAGGGTAATCCAGACATCGACCCCTTGCTCTAAGTGCCTAGGTAATCCAGCTGCACCTCACTGATGAGGCCCAAGAAGGCTGAAACATCTGGGGTGAGCTGGTATTCCTGTGCAGAGGGGACTTGCCCATCATTTTGGAACTGGACTGCCATTTTGGCTGGGATTAGTGGAATATAATATGTATGTGGAAATCTTTCCTCTGTAATGTATGTTTGTTTGTCCTCAGAAGCCTCTCACATTTTGTATGTATATTGAGTTATTGGTGTGCCTAGTGAAATCACAATGTCACTCCATCAGACAATAATTTATATCCTGTTTTACAGACTAGCTTCGAGATCTCACTAAGGGGCTAATTGGTTATAAAGAGAAACTAGCCAAATTGGCCTACCTTTTAGCTCCAAACAATTTACAAAGTGATGGCTATTTGTTGTAATGCAGGTAGGATGCTAACCTAAGTAAAAATCTAATTGTGATTTTAGAAAAAGGAAGGAA
Organism: Rhinophrynus dorsalis; assembly: GCA_037306005.1. Lineage (NCBI taxonomy): Eukaryota > Metazoa > Chordata > Amphibia > Anura > Rhinophrynidae > Rhinophrynus > Rhinophrynus dorsalis. The sequence goes on along the minus strand of CM074719.1, from coordinate 564,173,779 downwards.
ATATTTTTCCCTTCATCTGAATCAACAATAGGAGAAGTTGCTAAGGATGACCTTGATGGAATTGTATCTATTATCAGCCTCATGAACAATGTGACTTTATGTACTCGCTTAAGGACTTCATTTGTTAATCCCAGCCCCACTTTAAGAAAAAGTGGGTCAGAACCCCCAGTCTGTAAACAAGAGCCATTTGGTATTTCCCAGTACACCTCTATCTAGTTACTAAATCTGCACTCACACAAGAAGACTAATGGCCCTATGTTCATAATAAAACTGGAGTTATTCTGGGGCAAACCATCTATATAATGGGGGAGAAATAAAATTCTCCAAATTTCCATTGATTTTAATGGATATTTTAACCCCTTGAAAGCTAGAGACTTCTCCATCACATTGCTTTACAATGAGCTGAAGATCTCTGTAGCATTCAATGTTTTAACCCTTTGAGTGACAGAGATGTATCCAATGCGCTGGATACCTTTCTGGCATTCAAAGGGTTAAAAGATCCATTTAAATCAATGAACATGGGTCTCCAAATAATTTTTTTCGATGGGGGGTGGGAAGAGGAAAGGCTATAATATGTCCACAGGCCAGCCTGCCCAGTCCCTATGTTTATCCAGAAGGGAGGCAAGAGAAGGGGGAAGTTCCCCCTCCTGTCACTCTCCCTGCTGACGCCCATGTCCCTTATAGTGCAGATCATTTGCACTAGAATTAGATCCATTTGAACATAGGGCCCAAAGTATAACTTGGCTGTTTACTTTAGAATTCCAACTGGAAATAGACAGGAATGAATCAGCACAGTACAGTTAGAAATCAGGAACAAAAACAACTACGGGACTTTTACCATTTATATATAAATACATGACTCTGTGTTTCCTCAGAATACTCTGTATATATCATATTGGAAAATGCATTAGAGAACAATGATGGTAAAACTCAGAAATTAATAAGATGTTTTAACCCATAAATGACTAGAGGGGTGTGCAATGCATTGCAAAAGCACACCCCTCTGGTCTTCGAATGAATGAATGAATATGTTCATTTATATAGTGCCACAAGTGTACGCAGTGCTGTACCATTTATGGTCTTTAAAGGTGAAAGGGATAGTAATGTTTCATAATAAAAGCAGCTCTAATTAATCATCATAGTATTTGGCCTTTGGAGAATGTTATTTCAATTCTGTCAGAGTTGTAGTTCCAGAGTAATTCAATGACAAAATATCCCCCTCCCGCCCCTTTTACTGATGTAACACTGTTCAGCCAGAGCAGAAGGGAGGTGCCCAGGTAGACTGCAGAGAGGGACAAACTTCAATTAAGATAAGGGAAAAACCTGAAAACCTTGTCATGGGGGGCAGGGCTTTCATTGTTCTCATAGGAAGAAGAGTGTCCCCTGCTGTTATCTGTCTGGTCTTACAACCGGATTCCACATCTGAGAAGAGATGGCTTACACTAGGTAAAAGGGGCAGGAGGGTGAAACTTTGCTTGTGAATATCTCTCAAACCATAAAGGTTTGAGAGATAAGACATATCTTTCTTCATGTTTTTTTAATGCCTACAAAATAAAATAAAGATAAAACAAAGTATTACTACCCCTTTAATAGCAGTCAAATGAAAAATATTGGAACATTTTTTACTTTATATAAAACTAGCAACATGGGACGGCGTTGCCCGTCATGTTATGACCATTGGGCGCACGTGTTTGAAATGCAGACACACTGATAAACACAGACATATGCAGCATACAGGCAGACACATACCATACATCCCAAGTGTCCCTCTTTAGGAGGGACAGTCCCTCTTTGAGGGCCAAATCCCTCTGTCCCTCTTTCCCACCCTGTTGTCCCTCTTTTTAGGAGGTCAGACTGTGTGCAGGGTCGGCTCCACCTATAGGCGAGGTAGGCGCCGGCCTAGGGCGCACACGTACTGGGGGCGAGGGCATGCAGCGGAGAAGAGGTGCGCCCACACACACCATGCCAGGAACCACAACACAGTCAGGTCTGTGTTGCTACAGCGCTCCCTCATCTGGTCGGATCTTTAGTAATGCAGAGCGCGCTGGGAGTCATGATCTCCCGCCGTGCTCTCCATTACTGAAGAGAAGACTGCGCGGGAGATACAGGTATGTGATGAGGGGCAAGTTGGAGCTGAGGGGGCATAGTGGAGCTGAGGGGGCAAGTTGGAGCAGATGTGGGGCAAAGTGGAGATGATGGGGGCAAGTTGGAGCTGTTAGGGGAAAGCTGGAGCTGAGGAGGCATAGTGGAGCTGGTGGGGGCAAGTTGGAGATGATGGGGGCAAGTTGGAGCTGATGAGGGTCAAAGTGGAGCTGATGAGGGTCAAAGTGGAGCTGATGAGGGTCAAAGTGGAGCTGAGGGGGGGCAAGCTGGAGCTGAGGGGGGGCAAGTGGAGCTGAGGGGGGGCAAAGTGAAGCTGGTGGGGCAAGTTGGAGCGGATGGGGGGGGCAAGTTGGAGCGGATGGGGGCAAGTTGGAGCTGCTGGGGGCATATGGAGCTGATAGTGGAAAGTTGGAGCTGAGAGGGCATAGTGGAGCTGGTGGGGGCAAGTTGGAGCGGATGGGGGGCAAAGTGGAGCTGATGGGGGTAAGTTGGAGAGGATGGGGGGCAAAGTGGAGCTGATGGGGGTAAGTTGGAGCTGATGGGGGCAAGTTGGAGTTGGTGGGGGGCATCTCTTACAGGCATCTCCAGACCAGGGGCAGAGTGGCTCAGGGGGCAGAGAGAGGACAATCATGAAAAGAGGTTGGGTATAAGTAGGCGGGGTATAAAGGGGTGGGACACAAGGGGCGGAGCGAAATGGGCAGCAAAATTAGGTTTTGCCAAGGGTGTCAAAAATCCTTGCACCAGCCCTGACTGTGTGGTGTGTATTACTTTGCTGTACAGCAATAAAGCAATAAACTTCAGTATATGTGTTTATACAGTAGTCTGTGCAAATTAAATACTTTGGTCTTGAACTAAATCATTTATTCAGTTACATAAATAGCCAGTAATAGGTCATGAAATAACCTAAAAATTCTTACTAATGCCCCGCCCACCAGCCACACCCCCAATAATATCACCTAAAACTAACGTGTCCCTCTTTGGCCCTGTGAAATGTTGGGAGGTATGCACATACACACAGTGAGCGGCAGAGACATGCAAAACACATGTACACACAGACACACTGGAGATGCACACATGGACACACATATGTAACAGAGATGTACACACACAGACACGCAACATATATGAGCAGAAACACATGTGCTCATGAGTTGTGTACCCCTCTGGCACTCAAAGGGTTAAGGTACAGAGAGGCATGTCAGAGTTAAATAGCAGTGGGAAGTGTGTTCATACCTGGGAACACTGACTTGTGAAGTCCCTAGAGGGGACTGATGTGGTGCTGATGTGGAGAGACAAATGGGGCAATCTGGGTTAAAAGTGGGTGGGGCTTAATCGTGAGTAGGGGGCGGGGCTTAACATAAATGTGGAAAAAGTGTTAGTAATAGGCTGGGGAAGGAGGAGAAGTGGGAGGAGAATGCAAGTTTACAGTGTGAGGGGTTTTAACACACTCCATGAGGGGTAACACTTGATACAGAACCCTGTGGCAGTCAGTGGGTTAAGTGTGAATCTGATGGCTGTCTGTCCTGTGTCTTGCATGGCAAATGGTGACAGTGAAGAAGTAATTCAGCAGTGAGGGCCTACCTTAACCCTTTGAGTGCCATTTTGTTCCCCTGGTGATGCAGCACCGTTCAGTGGCTTTACTACAGGTCCTGCTGAGGCCACTGGGAGTCAAGGTGAGTGACTGTGTGTCAGCCATCTTTCTTTCTGGCTTTGTGTGTGTGTATGGGTGTTTGGTGTTGTGTGAGTGGGGCATGAGTGTGTAATACCTGTGAACTTTTACTTGTGGAGTCCCTCATGTGGTGCTGATGTGGAGAGAGCAATGGGGCAATCTGGGTTAAAAGGGGGCGGGGCTTAATCGTGAGTAGGGGCGGGGCTTAACATAAATATGGAAAAGTGTTAGTAATAGGCTGGGGAAGGAGGAGATGTGGGAGAGAAATGCAAGTTTACAGTGTGAGGGGTTTGAACACACTCCCTGAGGGGTAAAACTTGATACACAACCCTGTGGCAGTCAGTGGGTTAAGTGTGAATCTGATGGCTGTCTGTCCTGTGTCTTGCATGGCAAATGATGACAGTGAAGAAATAATTGAGCAATGAGGACCTACCTTAACCCTTTGAGTGCAATTTTGTTCCTCTGGTGCTGCAGTACAGGTCCTGCTGAGGCCTCTGGGAGTCAGGGTGAGTGACTGTGTGTGTGTATCAGCCATATGTATTTCTGGCTTTGTGTATGTGGTGCTGTGTGTGTGAGTGGGGGCATGTCTGTTTGGTGCTGTGTAAGTGGGGCATGTGTGTGTGTGTGTGGTGCTGTGTGAGTGGGGCATGTGCGAGTGGGGCATGTGTGTTTGTCTGTGGTGTAGGAGCAAGTGGCGGCCATATTGTTTTTTTCTGACTTTGATAGTGGTGGGCGGGCTGCATAGTGGGGGCGGGCCAACTCCCTGCATGATTGAATCACCCAATAGGAGTAGTAACTCATGCTTTATGCCTCCCCTGGGTGTGTTTTGGCAGGCACAAAGTCTTCTTTTATATATATAGACAAGAACAATAAACAAAAATAAAAAAATTAAATGCAATGTTTGTATAGTCTTTATATATTTCCACACATTTGTATTTTTGGTAATAAAGCATGTTTTGAGAATTGGGTACCTGGCAATACAAACAAGCCACAGCCTTAATCTTCCATTCTATACCCTGACAATCCCCTTCTCAGTTAAAAGAAAGGAAAGCAATTGTTATACCTATGCTTATTTCCCCAGCAAACCCATCGAGGTCCATTTTTTGGACTCGCTTCTTAAATATAGCTACCACTACACCACTAGCTAATCTACAGTTCAATGGGTGCATCCTAAGAACACCCAAGACTAGAGTTTGGGGGCCATATAAAAGGCCGCTGACAATACATATAACCTAATAGCTATAACATTCAACCTTGTTCACATTTGTTCTATTGGTAAGGGCCAAGAATCCACCACAGACCTTGCAATTTACACCAAAGCAACTAGGCCATAAAACACACCAAAGCACCAAACTCTGTGTATTGTACTAATCAATTCCAAGTTAAAAAGCCAAACCAATATCAGGTGAATGAAGGTTATCAGAATGTAACAAATTATGCCCCATTTCCTCAAAAGCTGAATAACTAAATATGTGAAATTCAGAAATTTAGTAATCAACCTATTAAGGCAAGTCCTGCTTCTATCCAATGCCTATGGATTCCTGGCACATTTACAGTGCTGATGGGAGATAATTTCAGGCTAAACCAATAATAAAGTTAAGAGTAAATTGCCAGAAACTTGGTAAAGTCTGCAACATCCGCTCCCACAAAATCCATAATGGAAATGCATCCAAATAATTTCTCCCAACATAAATTACCAAAGCATCTGGGCCCACCCCTTTCAATCAAGTAAAATGCACCACTCCATTTACCAGATGAACCCAGTGCATCCTGTTGAAAGTGAACCAGGACACAATCACCTCAGAACCAGAGAATGATATCAGGGGTAGATTCACTAAGGTGTGATAAAGAGATGATAAAGTGGAGATCATTTCTCCAGTTCCTTTTATTCTGTGGTACCAATTCACTAAGAGCTCTAGAACATAGTCTCCATAGAATAACATAGGAACTGAAAAAGTGATATCACTGGAGAAGTCATCTCTGCTTTATCACTTCTTTATCACTCTTTAGTGCATAATCCTACCACCACAACCCCGCAGGGACGGTGTGTGTGAAGCCCAGCCATCCACCTGATCCAGTATACAAGAGTGCCCAAATAGCCAAACCTGGACAGGTATAGAACCTATGAAAACACAAACAGAAAGGGGGGGTGTAAGTATTTGTAACAGAATTCAATCCAATATCTTATCTGTCCTAATATAAGATTTAAATCTAGCCAAATCCCATTTCTCTATCTTCTTAATGAACCAAGCTATATTAAAGACATAAACTTCCAATGATAAACCTCTGAGCAAAGTCTGTCTAAAATAGCAAAGTTTCACACAAGCAAAAAACATCTCAGGTAATAACCCACCAAGTCCTGCAGGAACTGAAAAGAATCAGGCCTGTGCCTTTTCTGCTGTGCAGCCCCTTTTCTAGTACCCTTAAGGCCAACTTAACAATAAATGCATTGATGCCATCTTTAAAGCCTGCAGGCCAAGGAAGCAACCATCCTGGAAAGTGAAGCATAGGCACTTCTTTCACCCATAAAGGAGACACAGTCTGCCAAACAACTCACCAGTTACTGCTAAGGCCCAAATGCAGCCAGGTTCACCAACTGCTCTGTGCTGAGAGTAAGTAATGTAGAGGCCAGGGACTGTGGATATTGGGCTCTTCTATGCATTTCTGGGCTGGATTCATGGCATCTCAGAACTCTGGAGTGTTTCCTTCCTGAGATCAGCAGTCTTCTCTATGGATGAGGTCCTGTTCCTCCACTAGCTTCAGGAGTCCCCACAGCTAGACTAAGGCTCCGCCTCTTGATAATCCAAATACTCAGGTTAAGATGCTCCAAAGGGTATGCCTTGGTCCTCTGCACAGGCTACTTTTCCCTTGCCCACTCTCCTTTTTGTAGCACCGAAAGAGTTAAAAGTCCCATTTAAATCAACAAGAAATTATATATCCCTTATGATGCAAATTGCCTGCACCATAATTGCCCCTCTTTAGTGTATTGATTTGCATCTCTACATATTAATTTATTTAAATAGATAATAAGACATTAAACAGGAATGGAACTAATTTTTTTTCCTTATTCCTGCCAATGACATATGCACCAATCTATCTAAATTAAAAATGATCCCAGATCAGGAGTATTTTAATGCTTGGGCATATCAAGCTTTTGACAGGGGCTTCCTGTTTCAGGGGGCCCCACCTTGGGATCCCATAAGTCTCCGTTTTACAGAAAGGAACCAGTTTATTCCTGTGATCAGGTGATCAGGACTGAGGCTGTTCTAGGTGCACAACACAAAAATGATTTTCCCATAAATAAGGGAAAAGGAAGGCTACAGCTAAACTTAAAAGGATTCTAATAAGGAACCTATCTATGGGGGTCTCCGTTTACAATTCAGAACTTCGGGAACTCTGATAAATGCAAATCTTTGTTTACGATATTTGAGGAGGTGTATTCCTACTAGTAATAACTAACAAAAAACTAAAGCGCAATAGATCCAATGTGTGTCAATGAAACCTAAACAAAACGTGTATGTAGATTGTATTGGATTCAGCTTTGACACAGTCCAACTCTCACAGACCCAAATAGATAATTAACAAATTATATCATAGCGAGTCCACAATCTTATTTCTTAATCTTAATAGATAGTTTTAGATTAAGAAATAAGATTGTGGACTCGCTATGATATAATTTGTTAATTATCTACTAGTAATAACGCCTTTGTCAGGGCCGGATTTACATCTCAGGTGCCTGAGCAAAGGCATTCTAGGCGCTCTTAGCCCCACCTCAATTATTAAATGGCAACTCAAAGTTAACAACATTATGAACACATAAAGGTGCATATTCTAATTGGAGTGGAGAGAACTTTGGATCTGAATGGTCTCTGGGTATCAACCACTCAAATAAAGACTTGAATTTGATTTTGGACACCTGGGACCTTGCTGCTTACCTTATTCAGAGTGGACCTACTACCTCCATCCACTCCCAACACTATTTCCTTCTCCACTTTTGACCCCATTTCTTTGTTCACTCATGAGAGTTTATCGATGGCTTTGTATGATAATTGCCTATTATATTACTATTTTTTCTAAAATAATATTTTTTAAAAAACTACCGTATATTTTTCATAAAAAGTTTACTGCCGTTTTAAACCTTTTCAATTCTGGCAGAAAACTAACCTCTGTCTGAAGCAGCTGAACATGCATGTATTCCTCACTTGGATAAACGTGAAGAGTAATAACACCTGTAGGAATCACGGATATTCATTGGCAGAGTATCATATTGTTTACTGCATATATGCACCAGTCTATCTAAACCAAAAAAAATCCCAAATCAGGAGTATTTTAATGCTTGGGCATATCCAGCATTTGCCAGGGGTTTCCTGTTTCAGGGGGGCCCACCATGGGATCCCATAAGTCTTGGTTTTAGAGAGAGGAACCAGTTTAATCCCGTGATCAGGACTGAGGCTGTTCTAGGTGCACGACACAAATGATTTTCCCAGAAATAAGGGAAAAGGAAGGCTACAGCTAAACTTAAGAGGATCCTAATAAAAACCTATCTATGGGGGTCTCCATTTACAATTCAGAGCCACAGGGACAATACTTGAGATGTATTCCTTATAGTAATAACCCCTTTGTCAGGGACAAATTTACATCTCAGGGGCCCGAGCAAAGGCATTTTAAGCGCCCTTAGCTCCACCCATGACCACACCCCCACTCCTCACATGACCTTGCCCCCAGTCCCATTGAACAAGAACAAAAAAGAGTTAACCCTTGGTTAATACACTGGGGATCTCTATAGCATCCTACTGGTTAAATGATAGCCTGCAAAGCAGAATAAAGCTGGCGCAGGGACATTGGAATTGCGCTGACCACACTCAATGCAGAATGTAGGTGTGGCAAGCACAGCTGATGCACCCCACAAAATGTAATGCTCTAGGCAGTTGCCTACTACTGGGAAATCTTGTTCTGCCCCTTGTGACTTTGGTCAAACGATAAATGGATCTCACGTCCATGGAGGCAGACATGACAGTTGCTGGCAGTTTTCTAAGACTGAAGCCAGCCAAGTGCATGAGCATACTTAACTCTTTAAGTGTGTTGCAACCCGCCCACACACACACTCTGGTTGTGTGACAGAACTTGATCAAGCAACTGCTGGGCAGGCTCTATTGCTTAATATTGGTTTTATTGTTCATGTATCAGAACTCAGCCTATACTGTGGCATTGGTTATTTTAATTCATACTTTTGTTTGTTTGACTCTTTATTGCTGTTAAATTCATTAAAGGCTATTTAAAAAAAAAAAAAAAAAAAAAGGTTATGATTGCCATGTGCAGTGAGGTGCTTTGGCTTTACTAGCAACTGTCATGTCTGTACTGTGCCGAGAGGCATCCAATGCATTGTAACTAAATATGTTGGAAGCCTCTCTGGCATTTAAAGGATCAGTACTGAAAAAATAATGTCATATGACTTTTCCTGATGAGTAAAACAAAGGTATTATCACTGCCAGGAGTTTTTTCATTCAAACATTATGTCACCTCTCATAATTTATCAAACAATTAACAACAGTGCCACCTGGTGTTGAAAATGAATATTTTTAAAATGCATTTCTCACAGTTATGAGAAACTGTGACTAAGAATCTTCATAGTAAATGACAGGCTCCACCTGGTAACCAGAAAAGTTGGAGTTGTGGTGACTTTTGAATGAAAATCTCCCTGAAAATCTACTGTATTACTAAACAGGAAAATCATCATTCTGAGCCCAAATCCACAAAACCCCAATGCTGATCTCTTCATAAGCTCACCTACAAACCAGACACTGAAAAGAGGGATTCTATCCAGATTTAAAAAAACTCCTCTTTTGGCCACGCAGTGGATAGCAGACAGGGCTCCAACATGTAAAATATGGATAGATCTAGTGGCCCACAATTTGCCGCATTATAAACTGGTCCACCTCCACAGGGGCACCCTTCGGAAATTGAGGTGGGGGAAATGGCAGTCTCGGTGGCCCCGAATCTTGGAGGGCTGTGATATGTCATTGGGACAAATTCTGGAGGGTTTTGTGAAAGTGTAGAGTCTCCGAACCGGTACAAAACTAATCATTAAAATGTGCTGGAGGTCCGTTGGCCCTCTCCCTGGACCGGTTAAATTTGGACGCTGGGTGGGGGGGAGATAGATAGGGAGGGAGGGATGGGAAACTAAGAAGGGGCAGTGGGCGGAGGGAGATGTTTGGGTGTTATATTCGGGAGAAAAGTTCAGGCTGGGCTGAGACGATATTATGTTTGTATGTACTATGTTGTTCACTTATAAATGCAGTTGGTAATGTACTGTTCTTATGTCAAACCAACTTGTATGGGGTTCCTTATGTGTGGCTGGATTCGGCCTAGCCTATTTATAAAAATATTTATTAAAATAAAAAAACAACAACTCCTTCTTACTAACCCTATTTCTCCCACTAAGGAATGCTTCCTGTCTTACTGAAAGAGTAGGACCATTGCATTCCTCTTTCTCACTGGAATTCTGTCCTTCTTTCATGCTTCACACTACCCAGAGACTTCCTTTCACGCAAAATGTTGTATAGGTTGTACACTAGATGATTTAGAACTCCTAATACCAAATGTTCCCAAACTGTGAAGCTGAAGTTGGTATAATCTTTCAAATATGGTTGAAATGTTATTCAATTATAAGTTAACTAGTTGAAGTAAACGTTACACGGGCCACAGTGCCACTGCCAGCCGGTCGCAGGGCAGTTGTTTTAGCAAATTATTATATAGGAATGAAAGAAGGTGTTGAAACATATTAACGTCACCAAGGTTTCTTTCCTTAAGGACCTGTTTGTATGGTTATTTACATTTGTCCTAAAACATATACCAATACTACATAGGCAATAATTTCTGTACAGTGGAAGTCTAAAGCCCGACCTCAGTTATTAAATGGCAACTCAAAGTTAACACCTTTATGAACACATGAAGGTGCATATTCTATTGGAGTGGAGATATCTTTGGATCTGAATGGTCTCTGGGGATCAACCACTCAAATAAAGATTTGAATTTTATTTTGGATACCTGGGACCTTGCTGCTTGCCTTATTCATAGTGGATCTACTACCTCCATCCACTCCCAACACTACTACCATCTCCGACACATCCACTTTTGACCCTGTTTGTTTGTTCACTCATGGGGGTTTATCAATGGCTTAGTATGATAATGTCCTGATGTATAGCTATTTCTTCTAAAAGAATATTTTTTAAAAACTATCATATATTTTTCATAAAATGTTTACTGCCCTTTTAAACCTTTTCAGTCGTGGGTGAAAAATAACCTCTGTCTGAAGCAGTTGGACATGGATATATTCCTCACCTGGAAAAAGTGAATGAAGTAACAACACCTGCAGAAATCACGGATGTTCATTGACAGAGTATCTTATTGTTTACAGCATATCCTCCAAGGTATGATATTTGTTTTCCTTATGAAACTAATTACATTACGAGAAGAAGTCCGTGATAGTGGGGATGGAGAAATTGTGGAGCAAAACAACTGAACCATATAGAACAAATAAACATTCCCTTTCAGATGAAGTTTTTAACACTTTGAATGATTTGCAGAACTTCTGAGACCTAGCATTCACAGTGGGAATATCCTTCCTGAAAGGATTCCCATGAATGTCAATTTGTCAGGGCAAGCGAATGCGCTATTACTGGATGACACTGGGTGGGATAGCGGTGTGGAATGTCAATACCTGACTGGCATGCCAGCCAACACTTTGCATTAACAAATAAATAAAGCTAAATATAGCATAAATTACTTTTATGAATGAAAAAAATGGGTAACGTAGCTTATAGGTTATTTTGAAAGTAAAGCAAAATCATGTATTTGTTACAAAGTGACAAATGTACTTTAAAGGGATAGTAATACTTCGTTTTAACTTTATTTTATTTTGTAGGCATTAAAAAAACATGAAGAATGATATAAGTCTTATCTCTCAAACCTTTATGGTTTATGAGATATTCACAAGCAAAGTTCCCCTCCCCGCCCCTTTTACTTAGTGTAAGCCATCTCTTCTCAGATGTGAATCTGGTTGTAAGACCAGACAGATAACAGAAGGGGACAATCTTCTTTGTATGAAAACAATGAAAGCCCTTCCCCCCTTGACAAGTTTTTCAGCTTTTTCCCTTATCTTAATTGAAGATTGTCCCTCTCTGCAGTCTACCTGGGCACCTCCCTTCCGATCTGGTTGAACAGGGGGGGGGGATACTTTGCTTGTGAATATCTCTTAAACCATAAAGGTTTGAGAGATAAGACTTATATCATTCGTCATGTTTTTTTAATGCCTACAAAATAAAATAAAGTTAAAACGAAGTATTACTATCCCTTTAAATCAATGGGAATTTGGGGAATTTTTATTTGTTCTCTGTGGTCTGCTTCACTTCTTCTGAACCCTTTGAGTGCCAGAGGGGTAAACAACTCTGGCACTCAAAGGGTTACTGCACCAACCTCAAAGTCAGTCGTTTATCAACAATCAGACATGCCTCAGGAACTATTTGCTATTTTTGGAGAAGCAGTGTTTGGTATTCAGAATTGCTTGCTATTGAAGCCTGGAAGGCTTGCAGAGGAATCATTTCTAGTTTCTGATTGAAGTGGTTTGGAAATGTTTACACTTTCTTTTCCTTTCTGCACCAAACATCTCGCAGTCAGCTGGATTTATTGAAAACGTCTGCTCTCTGGATGGGTAAAGCAGCATATCGCTTAGCTTTGTATTCCTTTGTTGTTATTTTTATGATATTATTTGCCCATTCTCACCGCACCGGTATGCATGACTTGTATTTTCGTTTCTCCTTAGTAATTTTTGCTTACTTCTGGTGTATTTGATTTTGAATGTTATGTTTAGCCTTCTTATGACTCTTTTTGTCATTTTTGAGATATTGGTAAAATAAAAAGGCAGCTTTAACCCCTTGGGCACTGCAGATGTCTTATCTGCATTGCACTGCAATGTGTTGGAGACATGTGTGGCTCTGAAGTGATTACAGCTACACAGGAGCAGGTCTGGAGCAAACCAACTGCACCACAGGGAACAAATTAAAATACTCCAACAGAATGCAAACTGATTTGAAGACGTCACTAAAATTCAAGGGGATGAAAGTCCCATTTAACCCTTTGAGTGACGGAGAGGTATTCAACGCATTGTGATGCTGACACTCAAAGGGCTAAATCTTAAATTTAAGGGAATGTATATTTGTCCCTCGTGGTAGAGTTGGTTCACTCTAGGATTACTCCCCAGACCCCATCTGTCCACTCCTTTTCCGTTCTTATATAGCTCTCCCTAATATTACCTTCTTTCATATTTCTCTCTTTCACCAACCACTTCCTTCTGCTATCTCATTACCATTTCCTCTATTTTCTCCATAGTCAGGACTGCCACTTTGTAACAGATAGCACGCCTCCCAACATTTCCCCTGGCCAAAGAGGGACACTTTTGGTTTAGGTGGTGTTGATGGGGGCAAGGCTGGTGCTAAGGGCATTACTGAGAATTTTTAGGTTATTTCATGACCCTATTGAAGCCTCTTTGTGTAACTGTCTAAATGATTTAGAACAAGGCCAAAGTATTTCATTTTTACAAAATAATTAATAGACATATATACTGAAGTTTAAGCAAACACTAATGTGAGTTTTATTGTAGTGAAGAAATTATATACACTTATATACACACCACATAGCCTGATCTCCTAAAAAGACAGACACCAGGGTGGGAAAGAGGGACAGAGGAATTTGGTTCTCAAGGAGGGACTGTCCCTCCTAAAGAGGGACACTTGGAAAGTATGACATAGGTGATTTTGGAAAAGTTCAACTTTCACAAATGTATAACCAATGTAGGGAAAGGAATCCACTCACAAAGAATCCCTTTAATGAGGTACCCAACCACTAGTCTATTTAACAAAAAAATGTTATTTTATTGATAAGCAAAAAGATGATATAGCAAAAATAAAAGTTTTAAAACATGGTTAAAACATACTTAAAAACCACAAGAGGAGGTCAAGTGAGGTCCAAAGTAGGTAAACAGATATACATCCATAAATCACATCTCTTCATAGTATAATTAACAATTTATATATATAAGTTGCTAGGCTGCATCACTCCATGTGTGCGTAACACGGACGGACACAGAGAGGAAAGCATCGGTTGAGGGGAAAGCATCGGCGATTGAGGGGAAAGCAGAGGTAAAGTAGCACTCTCCGGGGATCACAGTAATACCGCCGATGTCCCCCTCCCCGCCTCCATGCGGAGGAACAGAAACGCTTCTGCATAACCTAGACCCCATCGAATGACAGGCTGACAGGCAGCATCTGTCAGCTGCAAAGGTGTATTCTTGGCAAGGTGAGCATTTGGGTGAGAAGGGACCCAGTGCATTATGGCCTCAACAGAAAAGGGCTACACAGGAGAGATATACCTATTTAGAAATATCCAGTAGCCTCATGTCAGGCATCAACCATTCCTCCAGGAATTCCTGGTACAAGGACTGGTGAGGAGGAAAAATGGCAACCTCCTTCTTGCATGTCTTAAAAATATCAGGGGAACACTAACTAGAACCCGAATACACTAGATTTTAAACGTCTCTAGGACAGCCTGAATAAGACCGTCTCATAAGAGTCCCCAACAGAGAAAGAGGTATCTAAGTTATCCACATGAGTGTCCCCTTCCTCCACAGAGGAATCTCAGTAATGGGGGCATCTCCCCCTATAACATGGCTCAAACTGTTTTTTGGGGGGTGCAGGATCCCCCATTGACCATGAGCCCTAGCCTATATGATCTCCTGCTCATCAGATAAGTTCCCCAGAGTTTGTGTAGGGGCCACAGAGCAAGATCAACATAGATTACCATAAAATTCCCTAGGTAGCCCAGTATGGCATAATGGATTAAAAGGGTTAAGGGGACCCCTGAATCCTTGGAAACCTTAGACTTGCCCTCTCCCTTAGGATCTAACATAGGGACCCCCCCAAAGAATAAAATATAAACAGTAAATGCAGTAGAAAGTAGAATAAAAGTAAATATAAATCTTTAAACGTGCTTATCTGACTGCAAGGGATTAATGTTGAAATCTGGATTGAGAGACCAGCCTCGGAATAATGTACAAAATCCATAAAGGATGAGGTTCAGCTTCATCTGCAAATAAGTGGAAAAAGATTCAGAGAAAACTACGAGGAAAAGCCTGATAAAGCAAACCATCCTCCAAGGGCTCAGGTCCTGAAAGCCTGTATACTGCTCAATAGTGTTGAGCGAGCATGCTCGGCCGATGCTCGGATCGGCTCGAGCATCGCTCTGCTCGGCACATGGCGGTACTCGTACGAGTACCGCATGTGCTCGCCCGCCATGTTCGGGTCTCCTCCCCGCACGTTTTGCGGCTGCTGCGCAGCCAATAAACATGCATGGAGGCTCTGACATCGGTGTAATGCCAGCAGCCATGTTGGCTGCTGGCATTACACTGATTGGCTGGCCAGAACCCGTGGTCGGGTGCTGTATAGCACCTGACCATCGAGTTCGGCTCAGTCTTAGCCAGGGAGAGCTGAGGATAGGAAGGGAAAGGCAGTGTAGGGAGGAAAAAAAACAAAATTGTGAAAAAAAAGAACCAAAAGTCCTTTTTAGGACTACTGTGTGTGGGGGCAGCAGGTTATTTTGTGTGGGGGGAAAAAAACAAAAAAAAAAAAAAAAAAATATTCTGTTTAGTGTGCAAAGTTGCAGATTAGAGCACATTCTGTTTAGTGTCCACAGTTGCAGATTAGAGCACATTCTGTTTAGTGTGCAAAGTTGCAGATTAGAGCACATTCTGTTTAGTGTGCAAAGTTGCAGATTAGAGCACATTCTGTTAAGTCTTCAAACTAAAATATCAAAGTCACATATTCCATTCAGTGTGCGTCGCCGCAGTTTAGCAGCACATTCTGTGTACTGTGCAGAGTTGCAGAATAGGAAGAAATACTGTTAAGTCTTCAAACTAAAATATCAAAGTCACATATTCCATTCAGTGTGCTTCGCCGCAGTTTAGCAGCACATTCTGTGTACTGTGCAGAGTTGCAGAATAGGAAGAAATACTGTTAAGTCTTCAAACTAAAATATCAAAGTCACATATTCCATTCAATGTGCTTCGCCGCAGTTTAGCAGCACATTCTGTGTACTGTGCAGAGTTGCAGAATAGGAAGAAATACTGTTAAGTCTTCAAACTCAAATATCAAAGTCACATATTCCATTCAGTGTGCTTCGCCGCAGTTTAGCAGCACATTCTGTGTACTGTGCAGAGTTGCAGAATAGGAAGAAATACTGTTAAGTCTTCAAACTCAAATATCAAAGTCACATATTCCATTCAGTGTGCTTCGCCGCAGTTTAGCAGCACATTCTGTGTAGTGTGCAGAGTTGCAGAATAGGAAGAAATACTGTTAAGTTTTCAAACTCAAATATTAAAGTCACATATTCCATTCAGTGTGTGTCACCGCCGTTTAGCAGCCTATTCTGTGTACTCTGCACAGTTGCAGAATAGTAAGAAATACTGTTAAGTTTTCAAACTCAAATATTAAAGTCACATATTCCATTCAGTGTGTGTCACCGCCGTTTAGCAGCCTATTCTGTGTACTCTGCACAGTTGCAGACTAGGAAGAAATACTGTTAAGTTTTCAAACTCAAATATTAAAGTCACATATTCCATTCAGTGTGTGTCACCGCCGTTTAGCAGCCTATTCTGTGTACTCTGCACAGTTGCAGACTAGGAAGAAATACTGTTAAGTTTTCAAACTCAA
Organism: Rhinophrynus dorsalis; assembly: GCA_037306005.1. NCBI lineage: Eukaryota > Metazoa > Chordata > Amphibia > Anura > Rhinophrynidae > Rhinophrynus > Rhinophrynus dorsalis. Next base: position 564,157,246 of record CM074719.1, on the reverse strand, counting down.
ATATTAAAGTCACATATTCCATTCAGTGTTTGTCACCGCCGTTTAGCAGCCTATTCTGTGTACTCTGCACAGTTGCAGAATAGTAAGAAATACTGTTAAGTTTTCAAACTAAAATATTAAAGTCACATATTCCATTCAGTGTGTGTCACCGCCGTTTAGCAGCCTATTCTGTGTACTCTGCACAGTTGCAGAATAGTAAGAAATACTGTTAAGTTTTCAAACTCAAATATTAAAGTCACATATTCCATTCAGTGTGTGTCACCGCCGTTTAGCAGCCTATTCTGTGTACTCTGCACAGTTGCAGAATAGTAAGAAATACTGTTAAGTTTTCAAACTCAAATATTAAAGTCACATATTCCATTCAGTGTGTGTCACCGCCGTTTAGCAGCCTATTCTGTGTACTCTGCACAGTTGCAGAATAGTAAGAAATACTGTTAAGTTTTCAAACTCAAATATTAAAGTCACATATTCCATTCAGTGTGTGTCACCGCAGTTTAGCAGCCTATTCTGTGTACTCTGCACAGTTGCAGAATAGTAAGAAATACTGTTAAGTTTTCAAACTCAAATATTAAAGTCACATATTCCATTCAGTGTGTGTCACCGCCGTTTAGCAGCCTATTCTGTGTACTCTGCACAGTTGCAGAATAGTAAGAAATACTGTTAAGTTTTCAAACTCAAATATTAAAGTCACATATTCCATTCAGTGTGTGTCACCGCCGTTTAGCAGCCTATTCTGTGTACTCTGCACAGTTGCAGAATAGTAAGAAATACTGTTAAGTTTTCAAACTCAAATATTAAAGTCACATATTCCATTCAGTGTGTGTCACCGCAGTTTAGCAGCCTATTCTGTGTACTCTGCACAGTTGCAGAATAGGAAGAAATACTGTTAAGTTTTCAAACTCAAATATTAAAGTCACATTTTCCATTCAGTGTGTGTCACCGCAGTTTAGCAGCCTATTCTGTGTACTCTGCACAGTTGCAGAATAGGAAGAAATACTGTTAAGTTTTCAAACTCAAATATTAAAGTCACATATTCCGTGTAAGATGAAGAAGGCGGGTAAAAAGGGACGGGGAAGTGGACGTGATCCTGATAGTTCAGGGCGCGGGTCAGGACGCGGAGAAACTGTGCCTGGTGCCAGAGCACAAGAAAGAAAGACATCCACCATACCTAGCTTCATGTCTAATTTTACAGGGCGTCGCAGGACATCACTCTCGAGGTCCGACCACTGCGAACAGGTGGTCGGTTGGATGACAGCTGATACTGCTTCCAGTCGGTTAAGCACCACCCTGTCTTCCACCAAGTCCACTCTCAGTAGTCAAGAGTCTGGTCAACATAATCCTCACTCTGATCATCCTTCCTCCCACAATACACGGTCTGGTCAAAGAAGTGATCCCACACTGGGATATAGTGAGGAGCTCGTCTCATCACCAATCCTTCATTTGACCCTCTCTCCAAGCACGCTTGCAGAGGAACATGACATCTTGTGCCCTGATTCACAACCTCTAGAGGCTACCCAATCACAAGAAGATGACAGATGTGAACGGCATTTAAGGTCAAAGGAAGTAGTGGATGATGATGATGATGATGAGACACAGTTGCCATTAAATCAACCACTATTTCCGTCTCAAGACCTTGTTGAGGAGAATGTTATACAGTTGTCAATGACTGAGTATGTGGTGGGATCAAGACTTGAGGAGGATGATCAGAGTGAGGAAGTGGAGGAGGACTTGGTGGACGATGAAGTGACTGACCCCACCTGGGAAGGTGTAGAGCCGAGTGATGACAGCAGTCCTGAGGGTGAGCCATCTGCAGCACCGCAACAGGCTGGAAGAGGCAGTGGTGTGGCTACAGAAAGAAGGCGGACCGCACCAAACCGGCCCGCAAATGTTCCACGGAGCACCCCCTTGCGTAAATCTACCTTGCCAAAGGGTAGGTGTTCCGCGGTATGGCGTTTTTTTAAGGAAAGTGCGGACGACAAAAGAATTGTAGTTTGCAACCTGTGCCACACCAGAATGAGCCGAGGCATGAACACTAGAAACCTCACCACCACCAGCATGATCCGACACATGGCATCCAAGCACCGTAGTAAGTGGGAGGAACGCCTGGATCGCCCATCTGTGTCTGCAGGCCACACCACTGCCTCCTCTTCCCCTGTTTTCGGTGCCGGCCAATCGCCTGTCGAAGGCGCAGGCCCGCATACCTCCCGCCCTGCACCTGTACCATCTGAAGCACCATCAGCGACCACATCCACTTCCCTGTCCCAGCACAGCGTCCAAATGTCGTTACCCCAGGCATTTGAGCGCAAGAGAAAGTACCCAGCCACCCACCCACAGGCCATAGCACTAACGTCACACCTTTCAAAATTACTGGCCATCGAAATGCTGCCATTTAGGCTTGTGGACACTGAGTCCTTCCGCAGCCTGATGGCAGCAGCTGTCCCTCGGTACGCGGTCCCCAGCCGCCACTACTTTTCCCGGTGTGCCATCCCCGCATTACACCACCATGTGTCCCGTAACATCACCCGTGCCCTGACCAACGCAGTTACTGGGAAGGTCCACTTAACGACTGACACATGGACAAGTGCTTGTGGCCAGGGACGCTACATTTCCCTGACGGCACACTGGGTGAATGTCGTGGAGGCTGGGAGCGACTCGGACCCTGGGATGGCACGGGTGCTACCCACGCCGAGGACTGCGGGCCCTACCTCCATCAGGGTTTCCGCCAGCACCTACGTTATTGGCTCCTCCTCCTCCGTTTACACCTCCGAATTCTCTACACGCAGCGCCATTCCCCCATCAGCCAGTAGCTGGAAGCAGTGTAGCACTGCAGTGGGGAAGCGTCAACAGGCCGTGCTGAAGCTGATCTGCCTTGGGGACAAACAGCACACGGCCTCAGAGCTGTTGCAGGGGATTAGTCACCAGACCGAGCAGTGGCTCTCGCCACTCAACCTTCAACCAGGCATGGTTGTGTGTGATAATGGGCGTAACTTGGTGGCGGCTTTGGAGCTCGGCAAGCTCACACACGTACCATGCCTAGCGCATGTATTTAATTTAGTGGTGCAGCGATTTCTAAAAACCTACCCCAATGTGCATGATCTCTTGACCAAGGTGCGCCGCGTGTGTGCACATTTCCGTAAGTCATCTACAGCTTCGGTCGGCCTGTTGAAGCTGCAGCAGCGCTTACAATTGCCAGCTCACCGGCTGCTGTGTGACGTGAGCACGCGCTGGAACTCCACCTTCCATATGTTGGCCCGGCTTTGTGAGCAGCAGAGGGCAGTAGTGGAGTACCAGCTGTTACACGGTCGTCGCCTCTCCGTTCAACTTCCTGTAATCAGAAGTGAGGAGTGGGAATGGATGTCAGACCTCTGTGAGGTTTTACGCAATTTTGAGGAATCGACACAGATGGTGAGCGGCGATAACGCTATTATCAGTGTAACCATCCCACTTCTGTGTCTACTGAAACGCTCGCTGCTCACAATTAAAACCGACGCTTTGCATGTGGAAGAGGTGGAAATGGGGGAGGAAGAGCTTACACAAGGTGATAGCCAGAGCACCCTCACTTCGTCTTCTCAGCGACAATTGGAGGAGGCGGAGGAGGAGGAGGAGGAGGAGGAGGAGGAAGACACGGTTGCCTCCGCTACAGAGGGTAGCCATGGAACTTTAGTTCCATCTCTTCAACGTGGGTGGGCAGAAGAGGAGGAAGAGGATGAGGATATTGAGAGTCATCCTCCTGGTGAGGACAGTGAAATCTTGACTGTTGGTACTCTGGCACACATGGCTGACTTTATGTTAGGCTGCCTTTCCCGTGACCCACGCGTTATACGCATTTTAGACAACACGGATTACTGGGTGTTCACCCTTCTGGACCCCCGCTACAAAGAGAATTTCTCATCTCTCATTCCTCCGGTGGAGAGGACAAGCAAAATGGTGCAATACCAGAAGGTTCTTGTTGAAAAATTGCTCCAAAATTTTCCATCTGACAACGCTGGCGGCAGAGTACGTGCTACCTTGGCCAACCGAGAAGGGGAGAAAAGGGGAGCACACAGCAGTTCCGAGAAAGGCAGGGCAACACTCTCCAAGGCGTGGGACACCTTCATGACACCCCGCCAGCACCCTCACCCTGATGCGCAGCCTAGTGTCACAAGGAGGGAAAAGTTTTGGAAGATGGTGAAGGAGTATGTAGCAGACCGTGTCAGCGTCCTCAATGATCCCTCTGTGCCTTACAACTACTGGGTGTCCAAGCTGGACACGTGGTATGAACTGGCACTCTACGCCTTGGAGGTGCTGGCCTGCCCTGCCGCCAGCGTTCTGTCTGAGCGGGTATTTAGTGCTGCTGGTGGCATCATAACAGATAAGCGTATCCGCCTTTCCACCGACAATGCTGATAGGTTGACACTTATAAAAATGAACAAGGCCTGGATTTCCCCTGACTTCTCCACTCCACTGGAGGAAAGCCCCGGGGGAACATAAACTCACTTTATATATGTTATTTACAATGATGGGAATACTCTGTATTCCCATTCACCCCTTCCACCCAAAAAACGGGTATATGGTTGACTCTTAATCTTCTCATCCTCCTCCTCCTCTTCCATATGCCCTGGGATATAATTTTTATATAGGGCCAGCTCACCAGCGGGCCCTGTGCTATAATTTTTATATAGGGCCAGCTCACCAGCGGGCCCTGTGATATAATTTTTATATAGGGCCAGCTCACCAGCGGGCCCTGTTTGACAATTTTTATATAGGTCAGCTCACCAGCGGGCCTTCTCATATAATGTTTTATTGGGTCAGCTCTCTAGCGGGCCCTCTCATATAATGTTTTATAGCGTCAGCTCACTAGCGGGCCTTCGCATATAATGTTTAGGATGGTCAGCTCTGCAGCAGACCCTTACCCATAATGTTTTAGATGGTCAGCTCAGCGCACGTTTCCCTCTTAATCATGGCCTCAGTTCAATAAAATCAAGGAAATTTTTGGGAGAATTTGCCTCTGCGCACGTTTCCCTCTTAATCATGGCCTCAGTTCTGAAAATCAAGGAAATTTTTGGGAGAATTTGCCTCTGCGCACGTTTCCCTCTTAATCATGGCCTCAGTTCTGAAAATCAAGGAAATTTTTGGGAGAATTTGCCTCTGTGCACGTTTCCCTCTTAATCATGGCCTCAGTTCTGAAAATCAAGGAAATTTTTGGGAGAATTTGCCTCTGCGCACGTTTCCCTCTTAATCATGGCCTCAGTTCAGAAAAATCGAGGACATTTTTGGGAGAATTTGCAGATGATATACAAGTAAATATACAGCAAATACTGTTTGGTAACAATTTTTCGCCTAAAGTCGTTTTTATTTTCCTTTTTGTGTGTTTTACGGTCAGTCTGTAAAAATGGCGTACTACGGGCGAAAGATCGTTCCCAGCAGCGATGTTGGAGTCCAAGATGCATCCAGACATCCTCCCTATGCTGTCCCTGAACCATTTCTGTGGTGTTTCCATCCTTTTCTGCCATTTTCCTATGGACCAGGCACCCTCCCCTCATCAGAGCAGGGGGTGCCTGGTGTAATGCTCGAGTCCTCCCATTGACTTCAATGGGGCTCGTGTGCTCGGCCGAGCACTCGAGCCTCAGGGGGTGCTCGGTCAGAGCACCCGAACACCCGAGCATTGGGGTGCTCGCTCATCACTACTGCTCAATCCTTCCAAAAGAGGCCAGGATTAAGAATTTACATACAGGGGGTTATACAGCCCATAATTGTAGGCACAGACGTGGAGCACCATATATAGTCCTTGTACTTGCAACTTTGATCATGTGCAGACGGATGATGTCGGTATGGTGCAATGGTCTTGCTGCAGTGTCAGGAGGGGGGCAGTAGTGATCTCTCTTCCAGTCCTTTAGTTTCCCCTCTGGGTGGGCCGGTCTGCTGGGCACGTGAGTGGCGTGGTGACGTCACACAGTTCAGTACCTTTATATACCCATAATGCCCTTACATCAGGGCTTAATTGTTTTGAAGTCCTCTCTGCTTTTGTTCCTGTTCCCTTAATGCACCCGCTGTACCTCCATTGATTCCTGAACTCCTGATTCTGGCTCAGCCTTGACCTTGAATCCTACTGATTTTAGCCGAAACCGGAACCTGCATTCTGCTGTACTTCTGACCACAGACACAGTATACTGACCACTGCTGATATCTATACTCCTGACCTCTAGCTATCCAAAGTGACCACTGCAGGATGTGGTGTTCATATATGGGTGAGAGCCTACCTGCTTTTGGGCTTCAGTTCTCCTGACTCCACGTGGCACCTCTCATAACAACTAAGCCCTTATGGAGTCCCGCAGGTATGGCACAGTGTCACTGTTTTGAAGACTCTCAGACTTAAGGTTTTGGTAAAAACGTAACTTTATTGAAAAAGTTAAGGCAATCCCCGTAGGGTTAATCATACATAACAATACAACAACAATCGAGTAAAATAGGTTCTACCGGCCTTGCCAATGATACCGGGCAAGGCAACCCAAGTGACAGTAGTAATTACAATAGGCTCTACCGGCCTTGCCTATACCGGGTAAGGCAACCGTGAGGTGACATGTACCGGTTCTACCGGCCTTGCCAATACCGGGCAAGGCTGCCCAAGGGACAGTAGCAATAACAATAGGCTCTACCGGCCTTGCCTATACCGGGTAAGGCAACCGTGAGATGACATATACCGGTTCTAGCGGCCTTACCAATACCGGGCAAGGCAGCCCAAGGGAGACTGAGTATAGGCTCTACCGGCCCTGCCAATACCGGGTAAGGCAACCTTCAAGATGGAAATGTGCAAAGGTTCTACCGGCCTTACCAATACTGGGCAGGGCAGCCCAAAGCGTAGACCAGCTGTCAGATAACTATGACAGCAGACTAGGATAGATACAATGGTCTAATCGCAGCAGAAGTCTCAGGCTCAATGGGGTAAACCAGCGTCCGCACGCTGGGGCCAACAGTAATACTCGCAACCAGGTAAATATGGAGTAAACCAGCGTCCGCACGCTGGGATCAACAGCAATTTTCGCAATCAGGTTTATATGGAGTAAACCAGCGTCCGCACGCTGGGACCAACAGTAATTCTCGCAACCAGGTAATATGGAGCAAACCAGCGTCCGCACGCTGGGGCCAACGGTAATTCTCGCAACCAGGTTAATATGGAGCAAACCAGCGTCTGCACGCTGGGGCCAACGGTAATTCTCGCAACCAGGTTAATATGGAGTAAACCAGCGTCCGCACGCTGGGACCAACAGGAATTCTCGCAACTAGGTAATATGGAGCAAACCAGCGTCCGCATGCTGGGGCCAACGGTAATTCTCGCAACCAGGTTAATATGGAGCAAACCAGCGTCCGCACTCTGGGGCCAACGATAATTCTCGCAACCAGGTTAATATGGAGTAAACCAGCGTCCGCATGCTGGAACCAACAGTAATACTCGCTACCAGGTTAAATTGGAGTAAACCAGCGTCCACACGCTGGACCAACAGTAATCCTCACAACCAGGTAATATGGAGTAAACCAGCGTCCGCACGCTGGGACCAACTGTAATGCTACGACCAGGGTTAAGGAGTAAACCAGCATCCGCTTGCTGGGATCAGCCAATACAGCTGAAGCGGAAAGAAACAATGTCGCCGGAGCGACTGAGCAAGAGCAAGAGCCCTGTACTCTAGCGGGAAATCCACCGGAGCAAGACAAATGCGGTAACAGGAGACCGGAACACAGGAATCGTTGACAGAAGCAACCGGCAGGAGACACGGGCAGGCTGGAGACTCAGGAACTCAGGAGGATTAACCCGTGAGGTGCTGGAACACAGGAACACCGGAACACTGGAACACTGGAACAATAGTGAACAGGAACCCCGGAACACAGGATCACTGGAACACTGGAACACCGGAACGCAGGAACAGCGAGCCCAGAAGCCTGACAGCAGGTCAGGACAGGTGAGGTCAGAAACATCACGAAAGGGCAACGTGGGAGTGCCCAACCAGCGTTTAAAAAGGCAAAGTGAGGAGGGCTAAATAGCAGACAGCCAATGAGTAGTTCCAGCAAGTGATAGACACCAGATAGCATGAATCACGGGCACCGTGATAGTACCCCCCTTTCAAAGACCCCTCTCCTAGAGTAGGTTCTAGGCTTCTGAGGGTATTTGGTGTGAAATATTCGTAGTAACTTGGGTGCATGAAGGTCCTTACTGTCTACCCAGGAACGATCCTCCGGACCATAACCTTTCCAGTGCACCAGATACTGTACCCCTCCTCTATGCCTACGGGAATCAATAATACTTTGTACTTCATACTCCTCCTGCCCCTCAACTTCAACGGGACCTGGCAACACAGGTGTGGTAGTGTAACGGTTACAAACCAGAGGTTTAAGGAGAGACACATGGAATACATTATGAATGCACATGGATGCAGGTAGTTCCAAAGCATAGGAAACCGGGTTAATCTTGCAGATTTTTCTGTACGGGCCAATGAACCGAGGTGCCAGCTTATTAGATGGAACCTTAAGCTTCAGATTCTTGGAGGACAGCCATACTCTATCCCCAACTTGAAAGGAAACCGCTGGAAGCCTTCTGCGACTGGCATGACGCTGATGTCGCTGAAAAGACTGGCCCAATGCCCTCTGAACTTGTGCCCATGTGGAGCGGAGTTGCTGTATATGATCATCCAGAGCTGGAATCTGCTGTGTCTGGAAGGAATCCGGGAGCAAACAGGGTTGGAACCCATAATTGATCAAAAACGGAGAGAGCTCCCGGAGGAAGAATTAACTGCACAGTTCCTGGCGAACTCTGCCCACGGCAACAAGTCGGCCCAATTGTCATGATGGTCAGTCACAAAACATCGCAAAAACTGTTCAAGCCCTTGATTGGCCCTCTCATAGGCCCCATTAGTCTGGGGATGATATGCAGAGGAAAATGATAGCTGTATATCCATCTGTTCGCAGAATGCCCTCCAGAATCTGGACACAAACTGGCTCCCCCTGTCTGACACCAGCACCCTGGGTACTCCATGCAACCGAAACACCTCTCGGGCGAACACCATTGCCAGTTCTTTAGCTGAAGGAAGACCACGGAGAGGTACGAAGTGAGCCATTTTAGAAAACCTGTCTACCACCATCAATATGAAGGAATACCCTCTAGACCTGGGCAACTCTCCCATAAAGTCTATAGAGACATGAGACCAAGGGCGTTCACCATTAGGCACTGGCTGAAGCAAGCCCACCGGGAGATGTCTAAGGGTTTTGGCACGGGCACAGGTGGCACAGGCATTCATAATATTGGCACAATCAGTTCTCATAGAAGTCCACAAGAATAACTGAGAGAGGGATCAAAACAATTGGTCTCTACCAATATGTCCCGCAGCCCTAGAGGAGTGGTAGGTTTCAAGTAGCCGAGTACGGAATGGTTCAGCGACAAAACATTTGCCTGCTGGAGTTTCATGAGGGGCAGAAGCTTGGGAAGCCAAAATCTCCTCCCCTAATGGTGAAGTGATACTAGTATGTATGGTAGCCAGTATTCGATCAGGTTGAATGATAGGTGCTGGTACTTCTACTCTGTCAATCTCCGCCTCAAATTGTCTAGACAGAGCATCAGCCCTAACATTTTTTGATCCAGGCAAATATGATACAATGAAATTGAATCGGGATAGAAACAATGCCCATCTGGCCTGGCGGGAAGACAATATCTTCAGAGAGATAAGTCAAATTCTTGTGATTGGTCAGAATCAAAACGGGGTTTTTAGTGCCTTCAAGTAAATGACGCCATTCTTTGAGAGCAAGAATAATGGCCAGTAATTCTCTATCACCAATCTCATAATGACTTTGAGCACCAGTCAGTTTCTTAGAAAAGAACCCACAGGGTCTGAGTGTACTGCCCTTAACTTGTCGCTGAGAGAGTACAGCCCCAACCCCAATATCTGAGGCATCCACCTCTAATGTAAAGGGAAGTAGTGGATTGGGGTGGGATAACACAGGAGCTTCAGCAAAGGCTAACTTCTCAAAGGCCTCTTCCGCAGCCACCGGCCAGAGAGATGGATTAGCGCCCTTATGCGTGAGGTCAGACAGAGGTTTCACGATAGAAGAGAAGTTTTTAATAAACTTTCTGTAATAATTGGCGAATCCCAAAAATCGTTGAATGGCTTTAAGACTCTTGGGTTTAGGCCACTGTAAGACTGCCGTCAATTTTTCTTTGTCCATGGCAATGCCATCTTTGCCAATTATAAATCCCAGGAACGGTACACTGGTTTTGTGGAACTCGCATTTCTCCAGTTTACAAAACAATCTGTTTTTGCTTAAGCGCAGCAATACTTCAGGCACATCCTTGATGTGTTGAGACAAGTCTTTGGAGTGGATAAGTATGTCGTCGAGACCACGACACATGATTGTAGCATATTTCTAAGAATGTCATTGATCAGTTCTTGAAATACTGCAGGAGCATTACATAGACCGAATGGCATAACTACGTACTCGTAATGCCCTGATCTCGTATTGAAGGCAGTTTTCCACTCATCACCGACTCTGATACGTATCAAATTGTAGGCTGCCCGTAGGTCCAATTTGGTGAAGATCGAGGACCCCTTAAGTCTATCAAACAGCTCGGTGATGAGTGGTATAGGGTAGGCATTCTTTGCCATCAACTTATTCAGCCCACTATAGTCTATGCATGGTCGCAGTTCGCCACTTTTTTTCTTAACAAAAAAGAATCCGGCCCCAGCCGGGGAAGTAGATTTCCTTATGATCCCTCTACTGAGGGCATCAGCTATGTACTCCTCCATAGCTTGGTTCTTCTCACAAGACAATGGATACATGCGTCCCCTCGGTGGTACTGCTTCAGGATTCAGTTCAATACGACAATCGTATGGTCTGTGCTGAGGTAAGTTGCCAGCCTCCCCTTTACTGAAAACATCTCTAAACTGCTGGTAGGCATCAGGTAGTGAAGGGGAGGTGCACAAGATCTTGACAGGTTGGGTAACGCACTTATCCATACAGAACTGGAACCACGCAGCAATCTCACACTTCTGCCAATCGAATTGTGGGTTGTGCAACTGTAACCAAGGAAAACCCCAAATCACGGCATGGTGAGGAGAATTGATTAATTGGAACTGCTGCTCTTCTTTGTGAAGAGCCCCAATAGTCATGGACAAGGGCATAGTTTCAAAGGTGACCTGAGCGGGTTCCAAAGGTCTGCCATCAATCGCTTCAATAGCAAGAGGGGTTTCTCTCTGAATGCGTGGTACCCCATGCAATTCAGCAAAGGTATTGTCCATAAAATACCCAGCTGCACCAAAATCAACCAAGGCCAAAACCTCAACTGAGCATTGTGCCCATGACAATACCACCTGTATGGTGGGTTTAAGTGTGCCCAACATTGGGGACGATTGGACATACCTAGGGCCTGTCCCCAAGGTACCCTAGGTGTGTTCGTTTCCCGGACGCACCGGACAAAATTTTAACAAGTGACCATTTTTACCGCAATACAAACATAATCCCTGTATCTTGCGATACTTTCTCTTCTCCTTGGTTAACCTAGTGAAACCCACCTGCATGGGTTCAACTGGTTCCTGTATTAGTTCACTAGGTTTGGATGCCAAGGGAGGGTTGGGTGGGCAAAATATGCTACTGGACCCATTGTTTTTTAACCGTGCTCGTTGCTCTCTGGTGGTTAATCTTTCACGTATTCTGGAATTAGAATCACGTATTCGATATAATCATCTAGGTCAGTAGGTAAATCTTTTGCAGCAATCTCATCTTTAATCTGGTCACTCAAGCCTTGGGCAAAGGCTGCCAAGAGGGCCTCGTTATTCCATCCTACCTCTGCTGCCAAGGTGCGGAATTCAATGGCATAATCGCCAACCGTGTGCCTGCCCTGTTGTATCTCCATGAGATGTTTAGCAGCAGAGGTGGTTCTTCCAGGAGGCTCGAATACTCTCCAAAAGGATTGTACAAAATCACTGAAATTTTTTGTGCAAGGTTTAACATTTTCCCACAGTGGGTTAGCCCAGGCCAATGCTCTACCAGTCAGCAGGGATATCATGAACCCAACCTTGCTGCGGTCACTCGGAAATGCGTGTGCCGTCAATTCCATAAAGATTTCAAGCTGATTAATAAACCCTCTGCATAGCTGAGGGTCACCGTCATATCTTAGCGGCAAGGGTGCAGAAGCCGTTAACCCTTTGACTGCGACCCCTGAGGGCCTAGATTCATTTTCCGGTGTCTGAATTGGCAAGACCACCGGGCTAGAACCGGACTTATCAGCCAGTACCGTGCGTTCAAGAATGGTTTGGATAGCAACCGCCAGCTGATCCAAACGTTGCTCATGCATATCCATCCTCCAATGGATATTCTGCGTATTACCGAAAGGTCATGGCCCTTTCGTACTGTCACGGTTTTGAAGACTCTCAGACTTAAGGTTTTGGTAAAAACGTAACTTTATTGAAAAAGTTAAGGCAATCCCCGTAGGGTTAATCATACATAACAATTCAACAACAATCGAGTAAAATAGGTTCTACTGGCCTTGCCAATGATACCGGGCAAGGCAACCCAAGTGACAGTAGTAATTACAATAGGCTCTACCGGCCTTGCCTATACCGGGTAAGGCAACCGTGAGGTGACATGTACCGGTTCTACCGGCCTTACCAATACCGGGCAAGGCTGCCCAAGGGACAGTAGCAATAACAACAGGCTCTACCGGTGCTGGAACACAGGAACACCGGAACACTGGAACAATAGTGAACAGGAACACCGGAACACAGGATCACTGGAACACTGGAACACCGGAACGCAGGAACAGCGGGCCCAGAAGCCTGACAGCAGGTCAGGACAGGTGAGGTCAGAAACATCACATTGTTTAACCCCTTGCATGCCAGAGGGGTACGCACCACATTGCAAAGCAATGCGGTGTGTACCTCTCTAAGACTCAAAGGGTTCAACCATGTATTAGTGCCTGGTTCAATATAAGTATGCCTCCATTACAATATGTGCATTTTGGTGATAATACATATTCCAAAATGCCATATAAAAAAACAACAACTTTATTTTATCTGCCTCCACCGCTGTATGCAGCCAAAGAGGTGGTGGCAGCGGAGACAGTAATGTGTGGCACAGCCCCCCGTCCTGTCCCTCATGGGATGATGCCCATTCCACATTAAGGGAATTTGAATAGAGACTTCTTTTCTATATGGGCAGTCTCTGTTCAAATTCCTTCACAGCCATTGGCTGGGATGTGTTTACGCATATCCCAGACAATCAACTTCAAGCGGCTATGCTTTAAACTGATTGGCTGGTATGTGCTTACGCACATCCCAGCCAATGGCTGTGAAGGAATATGAACAGAGACTGTGCAAATATAAAGGAAGTCTCTGTTCAAATTCCCTCAGTGTGGAACGGGCATCGGCCCATGAGGGACAGGATGTGGGGGTGGGGGCTGTGCAACCCATTACTGTCTCTGCTGCCTCTGCTGCTGCACACTGGAGCGGAGACAGATCAAATAAAGCTAGGTTTTTTTTTAGATGGCATTTTGGAATATTATTACCAAGCTGGACATATTATAATGGAGGCATATTTATATTGAACCAGGCACTAATATTTGGTTGAACCCTTTGGCACTCAAGGGGTTAAACTATGTATTATTGTCTGGGATATTTCAGCAAACATATTCATACTCTTATGTTTTTTTGACAGCTAAAAGAATGAAGAGAAGACAGAAGATACAAGACAGAAGCGAATACAGAAGGAGACAGACAGCCCCACACATACACCAAGTAGCGTAAACTGCCGCACTTTTCCAGTAACACAAAGGGTTCATTTCTCAGCAATGATTTCCCTTAGAAGCAATGTGCTAGTAAAACACAGAGGCAGATTTACATTGAAATGAATTAAACTGATCTTAGGGGGACAAGTCCACTATATAAGGTGCCTGAAACTCCAGTGCAGCGCACACCAGTATGGACTCTCCTGCACAGCCAAAGAAACATCTGTTTTGTAACAGGAGAATAAATTACAAATCATAAATTAATATCTTTACAGAAGAGTGAACACAGAGGGGTTAATTTATTGTAGTCTGGGAGAATGAAGCTTTTATTAATTTATTAACCCCTTTTCTGCCCTTTGATCAGCAGTATACAGTTTTGCAATGCACTGCAGCACCTGAGGCAATGGATAGGTTAATAGGAAGAATATAGGCCTGTGAAGGGCATAGCTGTATTTATTTATTATTACCTTAATTAACCTGTTAGCTCTCTGAAGGGACACAGCATACTGCTGTACCACTGACAGGGTATAGAGATAATACAGCACTATCACAGGCACTGACAGTCTTGTGCCTCTCTTTATGTCTATATCCCAGGGGGCTTAAGGCTTCCTGTTATATACATACTGGTGTAATTAAGGAGGGGAGCAAACATTCAGCTTGATTGTACTGTGTCTGTTTACTACACACCTCTCTGTGTGTTCTTCCTTCACCCTGAGCTCTGTCTCAGTTCTGTCTGTTATATAAATGTCACCCATCCCTGTAGGGTGAAAGTGATGCAGGTGCCTTATTCTGATTCTAACCTTGTTGACCATCTTTTTTATCCTCTCTCTCCCCATTCTTTCTTTTATGCAACAGGCCCCTTTCCTGGACTACATGAAGCCAACACCACAAGGGTCTATCAAGATAGCCAGGGATCAGGGAACCCCCAGGTGATATCTTCACAGGGCCCCTCAAGTAATGGTAGCCCTCACACAACACAGATGCACCCAGGGCCGGATTTATAATAAGGCAGAGTAGGCATCTGCCTACAGGCGCACCCCACAGAGGGGCTCCTGTCATTAGGATTTTTTTTTTTTATTTCTTAAAGATGAGTCAGCCTTTTCCTTATGGCACATCATCGATTCATGTCTAGTGGACAGGGGGAGGGAGGCTAATGTGCCGCGGAGGTGCACATATCGAATCCAGCTGCCTGCTGCACAGACCTTGAAGGAAGACAAGATTTGAGTCACGGAGGCGCATTACTCCTCAGTCCACTTGCCAGAACTGCCCCGTCTCATCCCAGACATTGCAGCCTGCAGGGAACCCATGAAGAACAACACAGCCACTGCCCACACACAGAGAAGCTGCTCAGCTGTTGCCTGTACAGTGTAGAAGCTGCACGCCTGTAAGGACGGTTTATTTAACCCCTGTTGAGCTAGGCCAGTGCTGGTATGAGACACCTTGACCCCGCTCCCTGTTACTAAGAGGTATAGGAGCAGGTATCCTAACCTTAAGGAGTTCGCTATCTCACCAATCACCATGGTCAAAATGGTGACATGACAGCGCCAGATTGTCATGTCGCCTACTTGCTCGCACTCGCATACATACATAGACGGTATGAATGACAGCACATGGAGGTGCAACACACGCAGAGCTAGATCATGGGCAAGGCGAACAAGGTGCCTGCCTAGAGCCCGCCAGCCCTGCCAATAATTGTACTTGCTAGCTGTCAGGGTGCCCCGTTCAACAGCAACTTAACCCTTTGTGTGCCAGAAATGTGAGACACATTAAGAAGCAATGCCTTACCTCACTGGCATCCAAAGGGTTAAGAAGTCCCTCCTTCCGTGTACTGGTATTTTGCTGCTCAGCTGATTAGTTGTTAAGCCTAAGTAACTACGAGGAGGAAGAGTGTTTTGGGCCAATTCTGTGAATTCCATCACAGTGCTAAAAAAAAAAAGCACAAGTGTAGGTTTCATTCATTTTCTTGTGTACCTTGGCTTCCACGAGGGTCAGATTTTATTTAAGGCTTGAATAAAAATTTTAAAAATTGTTAATCTTGCATACTAGGGATGCCTCTCACTAGAATCCAAAGGGTGAACAGATTTAAGCTCAGAGTTTTATATTCTGATTACCCAAGAACCAACCAGTTCATCCCTCATGTGACAAGTATAACGTGTCATATTTATGCCAGAATCTTGTTCAAAAGAAAGGTGTAGTAGTACTTTTTGCACTTTTTTTTTTTTTTTGGGGGGGGTATCAGTTTTCTGTGCCTAAAGGCTCCTGAGATGTAAATCTGGCCCTAGATGCACCCAGGAACATCTGGCCTATATCCAGATAACCATGAATCTGTCACTTCCCTGTCCTCTTTAATTAATAGAAAGAGAAAGGTGCCCACTAAGCAGCACATCCCACCAACACAAGCAATTCGGTCTGTTCTGGACACTCTCCCTGCAGACATGACATCAGGCACATATGAGGATCCTGCTGTGAATGTACAGCTTTCTAGCATGGACTACTTTTATAACGTGAGCACATATGGACTTCCATGCCCTGAAGACGTTACCTCTACATTTAAATTGCCTCACAAAATTAAACTACTCTCACCACCTTCCACTTCAAAATCCGTCCCACAACACCACAACACAAACCCCCTCCCAGCTGAATCAGTTCCACTAACCCACAAAGTTAATGGTCTCACTTTATTCTGCGGAAAAACTACATGGCAGTTATTTCAAATGAGGCTAAAGCTTCAAAAAACAAAAAAAAGAAGTGCCCCAATTAACCTAGAATAATGCGCCCCAATCACACTGGCTTATTCTAGAAACATCACATTACATGCCACAATATTACAGCTAAGCGAGTTTTCAAGCTTCTGAGAGTGATACTAACTACACCCTGAGTTTTTATATGTTGTAGAAAATCTATCTCTCTCTCTAGTAGTCTCTACTGCAGTAGATCAGCTTTCCTGCCCCTTCTCTCTCCTATCTTTATGGTTTCTGTGAGAGTATTTTTGTATGAGGGAATGTGT
The DNA here is from genome assembly GCA_037306005.1 of Rhinophrynus dorsalis. Taxonomy (NCBI): domain Eukaryota; kingdom Metazoa; phylum Chordata; class Amphibia; order Anura; family Rhinophrynidae; genus Rhinophrynus; species Rhinophrynus dorsalis. The sequence continues at coordinate 564,140,498 of CM074719.1, read as the reverse complement.
GTGTATGTATGTGGGTGTGTGGGTTTCTGTGTGTATGCATGTGCTTATGTGTGTGTGTGTATGTCTATGTGTGTGTGTGTGTGTGTGTGCGTGTGTGTGTGTGTGTGTGTGTACTTATGTCTGTGTGTGTCTGTGTGTGTGTGGGTGAGAATATTTGTGTTTGTGAGAATGTGTGCATTGCTGTATGCTTGTGGGAGTGTGTGCATGTGGGAATGAGAGTGTTTGTGTGAATATGTATGTGTGTGACAGTGTGAGTATAAGTGTGTTTGTGAGTGTGCCTGGGAAAATGTATGTTGTAGTTTTGTTAACCCATTAACGACCCATGACGAACATGTACGTCATGAGGTTGAGGTCCCTAAAGGACCAAGGACATACATGTACGTCATGGAATTCCGGGCTCCCTGCGCGGCTGCATGCCGTTTGGGGAGTCCGGAATCGGATGAGATAAAAAAAAAATGCTCCGTGGTCCTTAAGTGACCGCCGCGTGCGTGCGCGGCCGGTCCTTAAAGGGATAGTAATACTTCATTTTAACTTTATTTTATTTTGTATGCATTAAAAAAACATGAAGAATGATATAAGTCTTATCTCTGAAACCTTTATGGTTTAAGAGATATTTACAAACAAAGTATCCCCCCCCTGTTCAACCAGATCAGAAGGGAGATGCCCAGGTAGACTGCAGAGAGGGACAATCTTCAATTAAGATAATGGAAAAAGCTGAAAAACTTGTCAAGGGGGGAAGGGCTTTCATTGTTTTCATACAAAGAAAATTGTCCCCTTCTGTTATCTGTCCTGTCATACAACCAGACTCACATCTGAGAAGAGATTGCTTACACTAGGAAAAAGGGGCGGGGAGGGGAACTTTGCTTGTGAATATCTCATAAACCATAAAGGTTTGAGAGATAAGACTTATATCATTCTTCATGTTTTTTTAATGCCTACAAAATAAAATAAAGTTAAAACAAAGTGTTACTATCCCTTTAAGGGGTTAAACTGATGCAAATTGTACTGCTACAAAAATGTAAATAAAAAGTTAAAATAAAAACAAGAGAGAATGTGTTTGTGCAAAGTAGTGTTTGTGTATGATAGAGAGTATTTATGTGTTTGTGAGAATGTGTGCATTACTGTATGTGCATGTGAATGTGCTTGTGTGTGTGTGTGCATGTGTGTATGTGATATGTCTGTAAATGTATGTGTGTGGCAGTGTGAGGTAAATATGTGTGTTAAAGTGTGTTTGTGTATGTGTCTGCATATGTATATGAGAATATCTGAATGGATGTTTGAGTGTGTGTGTGAAGTAGTATTTGTATAAGTATTTGTGAGAATGTGCATATGCATCTGAGAGTACTTGCATGAGTGTGTGAATTTTATTTGAGTGTATATATATATGTGTGTTTATATGAATTTGTATATGTATGACAGTGCAAGTGTAAATGTGTATGTATGAGTGTGCTTGTGTGTGTCTGCATGTGTATGTGTGTATGAGAGAATGTGTGTGTATTTATGAGTGTGTGTGTGAAAGAATATTTATGTGTTTGTGATAATGTGCTAATTAGTTATGTGTTTGTGATATTGAGTATTTGCCTGTGAGTGTGTTCATATTTGTATGAGTAAATGTGTGAGTGTGATTGTTTGTGTCAATATTTGTGTGTGACAGATTGTGTTTGTTGTGTCTGCATGAGTATGTGAGTGTGTGTGTGTGTGTATTGGTGAGTGCTTATGCCAAAGTATTAATGAGTGTGAGAAAGTGTGCATCGCTGTGTGTTTGTGAGATTGTGCATATGTGTGTGTTTTTGTGAATGTGTGCATGTGCGTATGAGAGTGTATATATGCGTGTGAGTGTTTGAATATGTATGCTTGTCACAGTGTGACTGTAAATGTGTGTGTTTACATGTGTATGTGTATTTGAGAGAATTTGTGTGTATTTGTAACATTGGGCTTATTCATATAAGTGTGCTTCTGTGAGTGTTTGCATGCTTGTATGAGGTATATATGTGTGTGAGGTGGTTTTTGTGAATATGTATGTGTGTGTAAGATATGTTTGTGTGTGTCTGCAGGTGTAGGAGAGAATTTGTCTGTGTGTGTGTGTATATGAATATGGGAAAAAGGGTGTGTGTGTGTATATATATATATATATATATATATATATATATATATATATATATAATGCATGTGTGTTTGTGTAAGTGTGCTTCTGTGAGTGTGTACATGTTTGTATGAGAGTATATATGTGTGTGTGAGATGTTTTTTGTAAATATGTATGTGTGTGTGTGACAGTTTAAGTGTAAATATGTGTAAGGTGTGTTTGTGTGTGTCTGTATGTGTAGGAAAGAATTTGTGTGTGCGTGTGTGCATGAAGTAGTATTTATGATACTGTGCATGTGTATTCATGTGATTGTAAGAGTATGTGCATTAGTGCATGTTGTTTTGACAATGTGCTCATTATTGAGAGTGTTTGTGAGATTGTGCATATTCCTGTGAGTGTGCATCTGTGAGTATGTGCATATTTGTTCAAGTAAATATATATTTGTGCAAGAAGGTCTTTGTGAACATATATGTGTGGAGTGTAAGTGCGTATAAGGTGTGTTTGTGTTGTGTGTCTGCATATGTAGGAGAGAATGTGTGTGTATTCATGTGATTGTACGAGTGTGCGCAGTAGTCCATGTAGTTGTGAGAATGTGGGGTTTAGTATGTGTTTCTGAGATTGTGAATATGCATGCGAATGTGTTTGTGTGAGTGTGTTGGTGTGTATGAGAGTATACATGTTCGTGATTGTGTAAATATGTATGTGTGTGTGACAGTGGAAGTGTATTTGTGTGTGTACAGGTGTTTGCATGTGTTTGCTTGTCTATGCATGTATGTGTGTGGGTGTGTGAAGTAGTATTTCTGAGTGTGTGTGTGTGTGTGTGTGTGAGTATCTCTGAGAACATGTGCCTTAATCTGTGTTTATGTGAGTGTACTAGTGTGAGCGTGTACGTGTGTATGAGAGTATATATGTGTGTGAGAATGTTTGTATGAATATGTGTGTGTCAATGAGAGTATAAATCAGTGTAAAAGTGTGTTTGTTTGTATGTCTGCATGTGTTTATTGGTATATGAGAATGTATGTGAAAGTATTTGTGTTTGTGAGAATGTGTACTTTACTGTGTGTCTGTGAGATTTTGCATGTGCATGTTTGAGTGTGTGCATGTTTGTTTGAGAATATACATAGGAATGATAGCATTTGTGTGCTTATGTATGTGAGTGTTAATGTGTATAAGAGTGTGTTTGCATTTGTGTATGTATGTGTGTGTGACAGTAGTTACAAGTGTGTATGTGTGTGTGTAAGAGAATTTTCGTGTTTGTAAGAATGCACTCATTAGTGTTTGTGTGTTTGTTAGTGCATATGTCTGTGAGTGTGTGCATGTTTGTAAGCGAGTATATGTGTTTTTGTGAATATGTATGTGTGTGACAGTTTGAGTAAGGTGTGTTTGTGTGTGTTTGCATGTGTATTGTGTGTATGAGAGGATTTGTGTGTGTGATATAGTATTTGTGAGACTGTGTGTATTTATGTGTTTGTAAGAGTGTGTACGTTATTGTATGTGTTTCTAAGAGTGTGTGCATTAATGCATTCATTTGTGAGATTGTGCAAATGAGCGTGCTTGTCTGAGTGTGTGCATGTGTGCATGACAGTAAATATGTCCATAAAAGTATTAGCGTGAATATATATGTGTGTAAAATTGTGAGTGCAAATGTGTGTGTAAGAGAGTGTTTGTATGTATGTCTGCATGTGTATGTACAACAGAATATGTGCGTTTTTGTTTTTATTTTCTCAAAGGGTTGTATTTCTTTCGTCCTGTCTCTGGTTGTTTTTTCTATTCAAGTTATAATTTACATTTAATTTAGAATAAGATATGGTTATAAGATATGATAAGCTATAGTTATACCACAAATGTATTATAATATTTAATACTTGCTTAAGTACATATAGGAATTTGGTTTACCTTATTAATATTTGTTAGATTTATTAAAAAAAGAGAAGAGAGAATGTGTTTGTATACATGTGTGCGGGTTTGAAAGAGGATTTTTGTGTTTGCGAGAATATGTGCATATCTGTGACTGTTGTGTAAGAGAATTTTCATGAGAATGTGTGCATTATTGTAAGTGTTGTGAGATTGTGCAAGTGTGTGCATGTGTGTATGAAAGTATATATATATATATATATATATATACATATATGTGTGTGTGTCTGTGTGTGAGAGTGTTTGTGTGAATATGTATGTGTGTGACAGTGAGATCATAAAGGTGTTTATAAGAGTGTGTTTGTGAGAATGTGTGTGTGTGGTATATATGTGTGAATGTGTGTGTGTGTAGTAGTGTGTGAGATTGTGCATATATGTGCGTGGTATATGTGTGTGTGTAATAGTGTGTGAGATTGTGAATGATTGTGTGTGTGCATGCTTGTGTGATTATGTGCATGTGTGTATGTGTGTATATATATATAAGTGAGAGTGTGTTAATATGTAAATGTGTGACAATGTGTGTGTGTCTGTGTAAATGTGTGAGTGTGAGTGTGTCTGCAGGTGTATGTGTGTATATGAGAGAATGCATGTGTATATATGAATTAGTATTTGTGAGTGAGCATGAGAGTATTTTTGTGTTTGTGAGACTGAATTAACTGGTGTATGTGTTTGTGAGAATGTGTGCATGTGTATGTGTGTGATTATGGTATTTAATGTTATTATTATTATTTAGTGTTATAATTACCTATTTTATTAACTTATTGAAATAGTAAACTAATGTGTTTATATATATGTGTTTTTATATGTTTAGATATATATGTTATTTATATGTTTATATATATGTTATTATCTCTTCTTTCTACAGATTAATGATTCAGTAGGCAATAATTGAATAAAACCTGCTTATCCAGTCTGACCTTTTAATTCCTGGAGGGGTGGATGTCCCAAGGCCACGGTCCTCCAGAGGTTTCCCCCACAAGGGGGTTTTTCCTCTCCTGAGTGCCAAGGGATGACTCTTCGTGAGTGTAGGTCACATATGCCTGCAGCCTTTATATCAGGCCTGCGTTCTGATCAAATATGGATAAAGATAATTATTAGTAGTTAGATGTAATTTAGTCTTTATTAAATTATAAGAAGTAGTATTTATTAAAAACTTTCATATTAAGTTTATAGTTAGTTTAAATAAAAGTTTAGTTAGATTATTTTGTGCCTCAGCGTCTTTATTTATGTCTATTTGGCTGTGTAATACTGTCATTTGATATGACTGATGTGTTTGTAAAGAAGCAGAGTGTGTGAGGGCAGTGAGTACACACTGCAGGTATACAGGGGAACGAGTGTGAGGGCAGTGAGTATACACTTCAGGCATACAGGGGAAAGGAGTGTTGGACAGTGAGTACACACTGCAGGTATACAGGGGAATGAGTGTGAGGACAGTGAGTATACACTGCAGGTATGCAGTGGAAATGAGTGTGAGGACAGTGAGTATACCCTGCAGGTATACAGGGGAAATGAGTGTGAGGACAGTGAGTATACCCTGCAGGTATACAGGGGAAATGAGTGTGAGGACAGTGAGTATACACTGCAGGTATACAGGGGAATGAGTGTGAGGACAGTGAGTATACCCTGCAGGTATACAGGGGAAATGAGTGTGAGACAGTGAGTATACACTGCACGTATATGGGGGAAATGAGTGTGAGGGCAGTGAGATGACATTAATAGAATCAAGTCATTTCTGTGTACTAATGGGCCTCATGTATAAAAGCAAAGTGGGGCAATTCTGTTTGAGAGTATTAAGAGTGATCAGGACGCTGGCGCATTGCAACTCGGGCATTCCCATCAAGCATCGGATACTGTGAAGTGTTATTGTGGAAGAACAGGGTATCAGGCCCTAACATTCTGAAATGCCTATTTGTCTGAGAACAAAGATAATGAGGGGCTGTAAGTACTTGGCCAATTGGCATCCTGAGACCAGAGTCCTACATGTGTTGGGTACCTGTTTTACTCACAAGCATTGCGCAGCCTACACAGGGTTAGTGACGATAGGCAGTGATCCATGTCCCAACACGCCAATTGGTGAAGTGTCTTACAAATAGCAGTAGACTATAGGGCACAAAATAGCATTACAGACTTAGGGCTCGATCCAGATGTTGAAGACGACTGTTTTTTCTGCCAATGGAATTTTTTCAAGCAGTAAGCTAATCAAATGCCTGTGCTGTTGTGTGATATGGTTAAGAGGTGTTTTCAACTATAGAAAATTATGAAAACCCTGTGATTATCAATTCAAATATCTGCGTTAGCCATGAAAATCCAATAAGGGACTCAAGTTATTGCAGGAAAGTTAATGAGTGATAATGAGAGCGGATCACAAAGGCAATGAGATCCTTCAAGTCCAAAATTGGACGACAATCGCCGTCCTTTTTGGACACTACGAAGACACTACGAAGAGGTTCGAGTAAAAACCTGTACCTCTGTTCTGAACTGGAACAGGTTCCAGAACATCCTTGTCTAGAATAGACTGGATAGCGCCGTTGAAGAGACAGCGTTTTTCCACACCCTGGGGCGTATGAGAGGGGAAAAAGTGAAAGGCAGGAAGAGAAACGAATGGGATCCTGTACCCTTCCGTCACTACTTGTAAAACCCACGGATGGACGAAGACGACCACCCACAGCTGAATGGGGACCCGGGTTCGGTGAGTCATGCCAGAGAAGTCTTGGAAGCCTTGGGATTGGAGGAGACCTTGGGCTTCCATTGCTGTTTGGGCTTGGAGGAGGCACGTGGAGCTGAGGGAACCGCCTGGTTCCCCGGACGTGTCTCAGTCTGAAAGGGACGAAAAAAACCTGTTACACTTGAGGGGAGGTTTCTTCCTGGGGACCAAGGGAAGATGAGTAGTCTTACCCCCAGTGGCCTCACTAATCAGATCCTTAAGATCTGGCCCAAATAAGGATGTACCCTGAAAGGGCAAGGACAGCAAGGCTTTCTTAGAAGTGTGTCAGCAGCCTAGATCTTGAGCCAAAGAGCTCGACTTGCAACCACAGAAATGGTTGAAACCCTTGCCACCAGATGGATGGCATCAAATAAGGCAGCAGAAACATAGTGCTGGGCCTCAGAAATGTTGGCAAGAAGCCGCAACATATCCGAAGATGAACCACCCTGACGTGCAGCTAGGGTGAGTTGTTCAGTCCAGACAGCAATGGCCCGGTTAACCTATGTCACAGCGAATGCTGGACGCATGGCAGTACTAGCAGTGGCAAAAATGGACTTGAGGGAAACCTCAAGCTTCTTGTCAGTCCAGTCCTTCAGAGAGGACACATCAGAAACTGGTAAGGCAGTACACTTAAATAGCCTGGAGACAGGAGCATCCACCTTAGGGGGATGAACCCATTGAGAAAGTGCTGCCTCAGAAAAGGGGTAAAGCTTAGCAAACTTCTTGGAAACAGAAGACTTTCTGTCTGGAGATTTCCACTCATCAGCCACTAGGCGGTCAAGAGTAGGATTAGGTGGAAAACAAGTATGGGGCCTTATAGGCTCCTAGAACACATTAGAGGGATCTGACGAAACCTCCTGAACTGGGGGAATGTTTAGTGTATTTAAGATGGCTCTGATCAGGCCCTGAGCCGAGGGTTCAAGATCAGCCTCAAAGGGGTCCCCAAAAAATTGAGAGGAACCCACAGCAGAACATTCCTCAACATTGGTATCCAACAGTTCATCTTCAGAGGAATCTGAAACATCAGGTACTCCTTGAGGTTTGGGCATGGAAGATCTGACTAAGGAGGGGCCCTGCCAAGAAAGAAAGACCCCCTGTAACTGGGATGGAAAGAGTTGCAATGTGGACCTAAGGTCCCTGGTAGCAGCCTTGAACTCTTGCACCCAAACTGGTTCTACTGCATGGCTGGAGGTCCCTGAGATAGCCTCAGAAACATCAGAATATGCTGGGCATAAATGACCTGAGAATTCTCTAGGCAACCCTGTATGACATGAGGAGCAATGCGCAATGGGGGATACCAGCGTCCTTAGTCTTAGGCCTGGCCCCAAGCTCCAACGGAGTAGACATTCTCACAGTGTCAACAATATTCAGAATAATCACCCAATTTACAGTGTGTAAGAATAAAATTTCACCCCAGAAATTACTAAAATACACTTATCTGGCAGGCAAGGGTTAATCTGCAGAGGAGAGAAGGAGAATCCAAGCCCTGCATAGGATACGCATTCTGTAAAGCTCAGAAAATGTCTGCCGTGGAGGGAGCCAATCAGAGACGAGCGCGCGAAGCAAGCGCTCATGGGAAATGTAGTTTTCTCAGAAAAAGTACCCCAACAGTGCCAAAGCCCCCTGTGCCCCCCAACACACTTGCAATGTGAACTGGATGATAGAGCAAGGTCAGACAATTAAAATGAGCCATCTCTGAAGTTGTTACATTGAGCGGTTGCAGAGATATGTCCCAAACTGTACAGTCCCATAGAAGTGAATGGAGCAATGGCGTCTATGCAGTAAAGTGCGCCTTAAAGGCACGGAACTCAAATTTGTCAGAGTTAGAACTGAGAAAAAAAATACATGAAACAGCACTAGAACATGTAATAAGACCCAGAAAACACTGAACTCAGTAGGAAAAGTGCCAATAACTACCCCAAACAGTGCCAACCAGCAGTTAAAGGGTTAATTTACCACATAAAGTTGCTCCAAACACTGATAGACATAACAGAAAGACCCATTAAGTGCAGGAGTGTACAATAAGAACTCCCAGGAATAACCCCTGTGCAGAGGGGCACTGTGGGACAAGTGGACCTGCAGCACTCAAAGGGTTGCTCACCTTTCCTGCAGATCTTCTATCTTCAGATTACCATGTAGTAAGAAGTAACCTCAGTGGGTAACTCCTGGTGAAGAACTTGGAATCAAGATTTTCCCCCTCAGGGTTTAAGGTCCGCAAAAAAGCACCTGGATAAAGAGCTAGCCACATCTAAGGGCATTGTCAGTTATGGTGATCCGCCTAATGGTGGTATTCCATATCTATCAGAAAAATTTTAAAAAATCTAAAACTATAGCAGAACTGTTCTCTTGCCTGTTATTGTCTACACCAACTAACAAATCTTTCTGGAGCTGGTTGGCTAGCTGCAGCCAAGGAGGGAAGGTAGGCTCCACCCCCTGAAGTCATTTCTAGAATTGTTCCTTCCTACTTAAAGGGGCAGATCACTTACCCAATGTTACCAGTAGCCTGTATTGGACGACAGAGAAAGGTGTTTTATTCAAAAGTTATTACAGCTCAAAGATGAATTTTTAAGGTGCAATATCACAGTGGCCTGAAATTGTACAGTGACACTGTTGCTACACCATCCTATGGACAGCTATGGTCCATAGACCATAAATCTCCATAGGATGGTGTAGCAACAGCACCTCTGTACAATTTCAGGCCACTGTGATATTGCACCTAAAAAATTCAACTTTGAGCTGTAATAACTTTTGAATAAAACACCTTTCAGCACTGGGAGTATTCTTGTTTTACTCAGGAGGATAAACCCTACAACATTTTTTTTACATTTTAAGTATTACTATCCCTTTAAGATGTCTTTATCTGTTCTATATTTACCCCATATCAATTTATAACATTCTCATCCATCACTGGAAATCTGATTATAAATCTAGAAATCTTTAAAGTGTTTGAAAGTGTTTGCATTCCGTACAACTCTGGCACTCAAAGGGTTACCCCGTCAATGCCATGACAATGCGTAGCCAGCATTTAGTGCAGTAGTATAACTAGTCATTGCAGGGTCCATAAAGACCATGGGCCCACTGCAAAAACCCCGAAATCCCAGTGGGCCAGTCAGATGGATCCTGTGTTCGAAAGAAAACTGGAGCGATTCTGGTGCATAATAGGGAATAAATAAAACTCCCATTGATGTAAATGGGTCTTTTAACCCTTGCATGGTAGTGAGGAAACCTCTTGGATTCAAGGTGTTAAAAGTCCAATTAAAATCAGTGGGGATTTAGGGATATTGTTAGCCTATAATCATAACCTACAGGAATGACACCCAGAGAGATTACAGTTACTGTCTGCATGCAGACCTTCAGTTATGACATCACAATGCACATGGAACTTCTCCAGTTATAATATCATCTCTACTACCTCATATGTCAAAAACCATTAGACATTCTTCACTTGTCAGTTATTTAGTTGGTATTGGTATAGCTGATCCCAGCGATTATTGACTTGTATTTTTTTTGAAAGTCAACTTATCATGGACCCATTATTCCAACAGCTGGATCCAGATCCAAATATTGACTTAATGCTCCTCTTCATTCATTTGAATATTACTTTCTTCTGTGGATTATTGAGTTGCGTTAATGTGGCCTGGAGCCCCAGACTGAAGAGGTAAGTTTCAAGGCAGATCTAATACATGTCTGGCTGTATGTCTGTCTTTGTCTTGTGTCTATCTACCTATTTATTGAAAGAAGGGTCTGGAATCCAAAGCATCATATCCTCATGAGCTAGCGAGGTGTCCAGAGCAATGCAAGGCTTACCTGCCAACTGTCCCTGATTTCCAGGCATTGACCCTGGATTCTCATGTCCCTGTTTTTGTTTTTAAAATGTAAATGTGGCCATATTTTCTATGTGTTTATCATTTAAAGGTTAACCCTTGTGGACCAGAGGGGTGTGAATCAATGTATTTTACACCCCTCTTGTCCACAAGGGTTAACCTTTAAAGGGTTAGGGAGCAAAAACCAGGGTCAATGCCTCAAATCAGGGACAGTTGGTCGTTATGTCATGCATTGCGCTGGACACCTCACCGGCCCTCAGTGGGTAACATGAGCTTTGGATTCCAGACCATTTTTCCATAGATAGGGTGTTACACACCCCCTCTGGTCATGAAGAGGTTAGTACGGTCTGAGCTTCCCCACATGTATGTATATATATATATGTACATAATCTTTATTTATATGGCCCCACACAGTGTACTTACCACCTTACAACAGACGTATGTTACAATAAATAAAAGGGGATAGAATAAGTGTCACATTCATTCAAACAATAGGAGAGAGGTCCCTGCCCCAAGGAGAAAGACAACAGAGTATGAGGGAGTCAAGTGCTGAGTTTACCCAAAGGTAGTGCAGGGTCCTAGTGCTGCAGATGATGTGTTAAGAACATTGGTTTATTTATATGATGTCATGTAGTATGTTGGTGTAGGTAATGCCTATTGTGCTGTAGAATTGAACATTGAAATGCCATTCTCTTCTGTTAAGTGTTGCACCATACAATGTAAATAGTGGTTTAGCAGTTATATCTGTGCTCTTTAGGCTCTTTCAAAGCGACTTGTTTTGTGTAAACTCTATGGTATCTGTAATTAATACACATATGAATATGTCTTGCATCTCTTTGCTTATGGCTGTTCTGTTGGTGATGATTTCCTACACTCAGTCATTACTATCTGTATATTACACACTGCCTCGCTGTCCACTTTGGGTCCTGACTGGTAGGGTTTTTATTACAATGGGTACGGGCGTGCCTATCCTCAAACTTCCCTCTGGGGTGTAGTAGATCTATTTACTCCCCTGCCTACCCATCTATCTCTCCTCCACCAACTTATTTCACTCCCCTTTTTTGTTACTTCTCACTTTTCCTCCCTCCCCTTCTTTCTCTCCATTACACACAATTGTGTATCATTTGTCACTTTTTATTTCCCCATTATACACTCTCTCTTCTATCACCGCTCATCCCCCATTCTCTCTCTCGTTTCTCTTTCCCAGCGCCCCCCAATACCTCTCTCACGTTTGCACGCAGACTAACAGACACTCGGTTGGATTCAAAGTAACACAATGTCACAATTAGTCACAGACTTTTACATTGACTCTGGGCCTTATGTATAAAGGCAAAGTGCAGTAAGTCTAGCGCAAACTAACTGCACCATAGGGAACCAATAACATGCCTAATGGACCATTGATTTAAAGGGGCTTTTCATCCCTTGAATGCTACAGAGGTCACTGGAGCATTTCCTCTCTAGCATTCAAAAGGTTAAAATCCCATTTAACTGAATGGGAATTTTTATTTGCCCCTATAGTGCAGTTGGTTTACTCCACAATTGTACAAACTGTGCTTTTATACATAAAGTCTTTTGATACACATTTATCAAGCTGAAAGTGGAGTAATTCTGGAGCAAAACTGTATCATAAGGAGGAAACAACTTCCCATTGATTTAAGTGCTGATTTAATTCCTTGAATGTTAGAGAGGTTCTCCAATATATTGGGAAGCAATGGGGGAAATGCACTAATGTGTGATAAAGCGGTGATAAATGAGTGATAAAGAGGAGAGGACTTGTCCAGTGATATCACATCCCCAATTCCTATGTTATTCTATGGAGCAAATGCACTAAGATTTCTGCACCTCTCCTTCTGAATTCCTCTATTCTCTGGGGGTCCCATAAGTGTCAGGTACTTGTATCACCAGCATATAGTTGATAATAGCTGATGTCCCTAAGCATTTATTCTTGTTTTTTTAAAACAATACAATCTGCATACTGTTTGTGTGTTAATATTATGTTAAAATCTAATAAATGGTAGAAGGTACATTTTGGGGAAAATCACATGAAATGTGACCTTGATATTAAAGAGTTTGACCTAATTCATGTTATTTTGTGTCTAGATTTGGTGGATACTGCAGATTTAACCATCTTTCTCGGGATTGCAAAATCCGCCTCAATCAGAGCTTTTATCGTAACAGATCACGAGGTGAAATTATAGGGGTAAGTGTTACTGATAGATTTCTTTTCACAGGTCTATGGATCGTTATTGTTCTTAAAAAAAACTGCAGCTGTTTTTCAGATATTAAGACTGATTTACTAAGGATAATTGGGGTAATTCTGGGGTGCTATAGAGGACAAATAAAAATTCTCATTGATTTATATGGGGATTTTAATATCCTGAATGTTTTGCACTGTGTAGGGGACCTTTCTAGCATTCAATGGGTTAAAAGGTCCTTTTAAATCAAAGGGAATTTTGATAATGCTTATTTGTCCCCTTTGGTGCAGTTGGTTAGATGGAGATTTCCTTCATTCCTTCTTAGTTCTTCAGCCTCAACAGGTTCTCTTGAATGCTAGACAGGACTGGACAACCTAGTACAGTGATCCACTGGAGTCCTCTCTATCAACCAAAGGGTTAAAACTAAACTTAAAACTAAAACAGAACTTGCTAATATGTGAAAGATTCCCCAAATCCCATGTAAATATTCCCACACCATAATGACATTGGGATAGGGGAACTCCTTTTTCTAGCTAGCATTCAAGGGGTTAAATGCTCCACTGAAATCAAATTGAGCTGTCACTTGTCTCTCGGGGTGCAGTTTTTTTTGCCCCAGAAATCCTCAACTTTAGCTTGTTGAATAGGGATGGGCGAAAAGTCAGAAAAATTTCCAGAATGACCAACGATTTTTTGATTTTGTTCTTGAATGTTTTCTCCTTTTCGCCCCTGCAAAATATTTCTCCCTTTCGCCCCTGCCAGCACATTTTTTGCCAATGTTTCTATGCTGCAACATTTCCCAGCACAATATTGCTTCTTCTGAGGGCTGCAGAGGAGAAATAAGTAGCTGAAAGTCAAAGTTGTGAGTCCTACAGCAACATAAGCCTTGAAAAATGTGTTATCATGCAGAAGTGCCTTTTGTCCTTTGCCCACAACATTAACTCCCTGCTTAAGTGACAATGGCACATATTCCAGCAAGGTGCCACACAAGACATTGGTTATTTAAAGCCACCGTTTAAAAAAATGAAAGGGCAGCATGATTTCAAGAGCTGAGATGGGTGAAAATTTTCACCTCAAACAAAAGCATGCGAAAAATGGCACTTCCCGTCCACAGAAAAATTTCCTCCGAAAAGTGCAGTTTTTCAGCTTTTTTCATGCTTAGCTCATTGCATTGAAATCAGTGGAAAGACTGAATTTACACACAGCAAATTTTATTTTATTTCTCACAGGCTTAGTATAAAAGGGGTCTGAGTGTATCTGTGTTGGTGGAGTCTGTGGAAAAAATGAGTTGAACAAGGAATGTTTTTTGAGGGGTAGTTGACTGTGATTGGGGGTGGACAGTTAATACAAAAATAAATTAAAATTTGGTATGTAATGTGACAAAGACAGGGACCCCCTGATGTAAGCTGTGACAGGGCCAGGCTGATACTTGGCAGGATAGAGAATTTTGTAGAAAAAAGATTTGTAGAACTTATTGTTAGAAGCCCAAGCCCAAAAAATCAGTGAAGATCACGTGGTTGTCCACTTTTTTGTGGGAAAATCCGCTTTAAATAAAGCCCTTAAAATCTTCACCAATGTCACCCATTGCCAAAAACTGTTGCTATTTTCTCAATGGCTACAAATTTTTCACACCTATACTTACATATTTGCATTTTTACTCCAAAAATGTGACATTTCCAGGAAGTGAAACACAATACAAGCAGCTAGAGAGAGAGAGAGAGAGAGGGTGCTAGGCTGTTGTGTTGTGATTTCTTTAGCGAAACTGAGGCCTGAGAGGCTCATAGTGTTTGCTATAACTATAGGTACCTGCAGCACTTGGTTTCAGGTAGAATGATTTCACATTGGGGACCCTAAATGTCATGGTTTTTGGTTAGAGTTGTGCCAGGTGTTTGATATGAGTGCAGATTGTTACTAGTCCTACCCTTATTTACTAAACACACACTGTGTAATTTGAAGTTGCTGATGAGAGGCTCAGTTCCTGCTCTCAAGGGAAACATTTCTATTTCAACATCACACCCATGAGGCAGGAGGAGAAGTATTATTGGCCAACTTCTTTTCTCCACATATACCTAAAGTGGTGGGGGTTAGCTGTGGTGCTGCTACTGCCTCACTACTGTAGCTAGTAGTGGCAAATCAAGCCAGGATTATCATCACCTATATCACTGCTGTTCTTTATCCCATTCCCTTGGAGCTGCCTAATCATCAGCAGCAAGAACAGCAGCCTTAAAGGCCACAATGACACTATGGCATTTCACAGTGTTCAGTGACCATTAGCCACCACAACATGAACTGCTGGCACTAGGCCAGTGGGGCGTATTTTTATCTTCTCAGAACTTTATCTTGTTCTTTAAATACAACCAGAGGCCTCCATAAAAAAAAAATTTGTGGGGCTTGTTTCTAACAAGTTCTACAAATCACAGATTCCTCAGGGCTTGTGATGCTAACAAGCCAAAGTCCTACAGACCAATGTTTCCTCAGGGCTTGGGCCTTATAAGTCTAGGTCACACATGTCAATGTTTCCTCTGGGCTTGGGCCTAACAAGATTAAGTCCTACAAATCAGGGTTTCCTCAGAGCTTGGCTTCTAACAAGTCTAAGTCCTACAAATAAATATTTCCTTAGGGCTTGGGCCTTATAAGTCTAAGTCAGGCACATCAATGTTTCATCAGGGCTTATGCCTAACAAATGTAAATCCTACAAATCTATGTTTCCTTAGGGCTTTGGCCTCTAACAACAAGTCTAAGTCCTACAAAGCATGTAAAATACTCTGTGCTGTCAAGTATCAGTCTGCCCCAGTCACAGCTTAAGTTAGGGGGTCTCTCACTCACGTTACATACCAAATTTTTTATTTATTTATTTATTTATTTTTATTAGCTGCTCCCCCTCCATCCCATTCAACAACCCACCCCAGTTTTAATTCAACTTTTTCTCCATTTCTACCCCTGCTTTAAACAGTTTTTTATTTTTCTCTTTTTGACATTAACATTTCCTTACAGTTCATCTGGTATCCAGACAGTTTTTCCATTGTATTCAATGGGAGAGGTGATAAACAGGATATTGGTAGAGTAGAAGTCATATCTGTATAGTCTCCTGCTTTTCCCACCTTTTGCCTACAAAATGTGATAGTAAGATCTGCATTATTTCAAGACAATGTAAATAGGTATAATGTTTATGTATGACAACTCTCAGCAGTGGGATTACCTTGTTTTACTCGGAAGATAAAATCCTACTGGTGAAAGGCTATTTGTTAGCCTGGATTTGTGGGAGGACCTAGTATCGCTTCTTATACCAGGGACATTCACCTAGGGAGTACGGCAGTTTGGGACTTATTGTTACCCATCCTCTTTTTGGTTCCCCCCTCTTTCTTTCTATCTCCTATAGGCCCTCTCTTAGGCCTATTGTACGACAGCAGGGAGCAATATTCAGCCGTCTATCCACGAGGTTCTTGGGTCTTGGAGGTCCGACTACAAGAATAACCGTCCATGATAATATTACAACTTCCAGTAGTTTAAAGTATGAGGACTTACTTGCGTAAAAGGAGATTTACCTCTCTCATTTGCAGTACTGTCTGCTCACTTTCAGACATTAAAAATTAAAAAAAATGGCCACCTGTGCAGTGATCTAATCCAGCAGTAGGTGAATATTAGGGATTTTATTTTTTCACGTTACTTGATTCTCTGGAAAAAAATTTAAATGCTGCAGTGGTCTAATAAGCAAGAAAATGTAAACTAATCAGTGTTGTTTTATGCTGTTACTTCCCCTTTAACACCTTAATGATAGAAAATTCTCACAACACATTGTGAAGCAATGCATTTGTGAACTCTCTAGCACTGAAGGGGTTAAAAGCCCAATTTAAATGCATGGCTACTTTAATTTGGTAACTATGGTGCGTTTAGTTTGTTCCTGAACTGCTCATCTTTACATTTTTCAAACAATCCTCTATTCTCTGAAATGAATTTATCTCTCAATAATATAAAAATACATATTACCAATGTAATAAACAGTAAACTGTGTGTGTGTTCTACAGGCCCTACTGCATGAGATGGTCCATGCCCTGCTCTTTATCACAGATGAGAAAGACGACTCAGATCATGGGACAAAGTTCTGCAGTCAAGTGAAGCGGATTAACAACCTCCTTGGTGGTAACATTCAAGTAAGTACTTTTACTTGTACTTAACCTTTTGAGTGCCAGAGAGGTATCCAGTGCATTGCAATGTGTCTGATACCTCTCCGGCACACAAAGGGTTAAGCCCAAAAGGGTAATTACCAGTTCACTGTCCAACCTCACACCAGACCAAGCAGTTGGGGCCGCTAGGAAGACATTCATGTGTTTGTACTCTGTGAGACTCAAATGCTAAGAAAACAGGAGCAATTCTGGCGCAATCCAACTGCACCATTTGAAACAGATAAAAAGCCCCATTGTTCTAAACGGGTTGTTAACCCATTATTACTAGAACTAGCATATAAGAGGTTAAAACCATAATTCAATGTATGGAAATGTTTATTTGTTCCCTATGGTGTAGTTAGTTTGCTTCAGAATTATACTACATTTTCTTCGTATATCGGCACCATAGGGAGTATGCCAAAATTCCCTAAATTCCCATTGAGTTAACTGGAGCTTTGAACATCCTGAATGTTAAAGATCCCTCCAGCACATTGTAATGAGAATTCTCATTGGTCTCCTTTGATGTTGATAAAGGAATTTGAAGATCTGAGTTATAAAGAGAAATTAGCCAAACTGTGTCTATTCACATTAGAGAAGAGACGTCTAATGGGAGATATAATTGCTATTTACAGATATATTCAAGGTTAATACAATGAACTCTCCAATGAATTATTTACTCAAACATCTGAGCTAAGAATGGGAGGTTATCCATTAAGACAAGAGGAAAGGTGCTTTCGACTAAAACAAAGGCAGGATTTTGTACAGTAAAGGCAGTAAAGTTGTGGAATTCTTTGCCTTGAGATACTGTGCTTGCAGATACTGTAACTTCTTTTAAAAAGTAATGGATACCTATCTAGCACAGAACAATGACAGTTGTCTTCAAACAGATATGATGTTGATGCAGGGAAATATCTGACTACCATTTGGAGTCAGTAAGGATTTTTTTTTTTTATCCATGTGGGACTTAATTGGAAATGGCTTCAGTGTTTTTTTGCCTTACTCTGCATCAACAGGGGTAATTAAGCATGGGCTGGACTTGATGGACATGTCTTTTTTTCAGCCTCATCAGCTATGTTACTATGTTGTTGGTGTGATCCAGTTCTTAGTGCATATCAATCTGTTTGTGACTAAAATTAACCACAAAATAAGTACAAAATCTAGAAAAGTTGCTGGTTTCCAGAAGCTTCTGTGCTGTCTTGTGTAAAGTGTCCTAATGTAGTGACAGTGGAGTGAATGTACCATGTAAATGTTTGAAATACAGATTCAGGGGCTCTAGGACCAAAAGGCTATTGAGCTATTATCCAGGAGTGTACATGAAGCATGGATAGATAAAACATATGTGCTAATCTAACAAGGACTTCTCCCATATCTAATAGATACAAATGATTAACTGCAAGAAAGGCTGCACCATAAGAAGAAGTATCGATCCAACTGTGCAAAAACAATGAGTTTATTTAGACTTGATTAAAAGCATTATCACTGGTAACAAACTCTCAATTCACAAACTCATCTACACGTTTTATGTGGACTATGCACATGAGTTCAGGAGTGTGTCTCTGGTCTTCTGAGATTGTGAGTGAATTAAGAGTTTGTTACCAGTGATAACGCTTTTAATTAAGTCTAAATAACTTCATTGTTTTTATACAACTGGATCAATACTTCTTATGGTGCAGCCTTTCTTGCATTTAATCATGTGATTGTACCATGCCCAATCCTCGCAATAAAAGGACCTGGAATTGGGGTCCTGTGCCTATGCCAACCTAATGTCAATTTACTATGTCCTTACACCCCAAATCTTACCCTTAATGCCATTTGCACTAAGAGGAGGACAACTGGACAGTTAATGTCTGCTTTGGATCATTCCTTCCCTCTATACCTTGTTTTAGTCTATGTACTACACAGGACATAGAGGAAATAGAATAAGCATAATCCATTTCCCTGGGCATGCAATGGAGCTGGCATGAGGGACTTGTAGGCATGAAAGTCCAACACTGGTAAAGACTCTCCACTGGTAGGCACCACAGCAGTAATGATACACTGTAGTCCATACCCAGGAGTGAAGTCACTGGTGTTAGAGGATAACACCAGGGGCGCTACACTGGTGAATTGGTACATTGGCCCCAGTGTTTCTTGCTTTAACTATTTGCACTTCATTTTCATATAAAAGAGTGATAATGCACACTACATATGTATATTTGTAAAGTGGAACACAAAACGCACTAAATCCAATGTTTTGTTCTTCTATAAAGAGCATTTTCAAGACAATATTATTCAGGGTTTTAGGAATAAAATAATAATATATTTGAAGTATAAAGGGAGACGTACAGAAAGGAAAAAAAGATGAGCAAATCTGCATCATGCAAACTGCACCGGAGTGGACAACTGAACAATCTCCTTATTTCCCATTGATTTACATGGGACTTTTATCTCCTTATGGCTAGGTAGGTTTCAAACACATTGCATCACAAAGGGTTTGAGACCTCTTCGGTATACAAGAGGTTAAAAATCCCACCTAAATCATTTATGATCTTTATTTATCCTGTGGTGCTGGTGGTTTGCCCCAGAATGACTTGTCTTTTACATTCAGCAAAAGGGACAATGAGTTGGGAATAAAACTCTCTGCATTGTGTTTATTCTTTACTATGAGAGTTTTGCTTCAAGCTGAAGGTTGTTCTATGTTTTTTAAAATTTGTTTAGGTTCCTATTATTTGGGATGCTACCCAAGATGAGATCCAGCAGCACCGGTGGAAGTGCAATGGACCCTGCCAAGGATATGTAAAACGCTCCATTAACCGGCCACCATCCGATTGGGAGAAATGGTGGATAGATCATATGCATTCGTGTGGTGGCACTTTGTTAAAAGTCAAAGAGCCAGACAATTACTGTAAAAAAAGGAAAAGAAAGAACAATACTCATACTTCATTTAACAACTCAGACTATGAGGAAGAAGACAGCCAAGACAGTGAATATTCTAAAAGGCGCAGAGTGGCAGTGGACATCTAGGAGAAGCAAGTTGCATTGACAGCCAAAGACCAGTAAAGGAAAGGTAAGATTATATGATTGGTTTGATTTTGAGGTGTCCCCTGTTTTTCTGAAAAGAGCAGGAGCCTGGATGTTGGTGCTAATCTCTGGACATTAGCACATGTGAGGAAAGACTTAAAGGAACAGTCTGTAATCAATCAGATGCTGCAGCCGTCATCACTCCAGCCATGCATAAATCACAGAGGGAGCAGGAAAGCACTGGGGATGTACTTCTCTAATGTTTTTGTGTATGGTCTTTGAATACAAATCATTGTTTCTTATACGATGCACGTCACAACTTCCAAAGTAGAAATTTGACTTTCCGGACCAAGGTCTTAATTGTTATGTTCCGGATGTCCAAAAATAAACAACATTCCCCCATAAAGTATATAATTTTGAAAAGAGGACATCCCAAGGTGTTTCACTGGAATTTTTGTAACAGCTGACTTTCTGGCCTCTGTCATTGTGCTGAGTTGTGGGAGTAGTTAACATGATCCCAGTTCCACTACATCAAAAACCCAGACAAGTTTATGGCCATTGACAATATATATCAGATAATATTTAAATGTCCAGTTTCAACATCACTGGGGTCAGTTTATTCAGTATAGATCATTCTCTACTGGCTAATTCATTTACAAGCTGTATTATGTTTGTATCTTGCAAGATGTATGTATTTTATGCTGTAGGCAAATGTGGGTGGGACTAGGGTTTAGAAACCTGTGAAGGGTGGGGGTGGACCTAGGGGAGCCTATGGTTCCCTGAGATTTAGATCTTGTGCTGAAGCCATATTTCATGCTGTCCCCTCCTCCGCTTACTCTGCGGAAGAGCGCTCTGTGTATTCCTTCCCTTCACTATTGTGTTCTGCCGGCTTGTCACCACTCTGTGCGTGGTGTCGTCATCTTCGACCCAAACTTCCAGGTTGGGCCTTCTTAAGCAGCACGCTGATTCAGTGCAGCACGCGATTATAGCGTTGTACGTGTTTGTTATCTTGCTAAGATCTTAGTATCTGCCTCATACTGACCCTTGTTGTGACCTGAAATACCCTCTTGCCTGCTGATTTTGCCTTTGCTGACTGATCTGTTGCTGACCTTGCTTGTGACCTGGACTATCCTTTTGCCTGCTGGTTTTGCCTCTGCTGGCCAACCTGTTGCTGTCTTTAGCTATATTTGGACTATCCTCTCTTCTTGCAGATTCTATTTCTCTGTTCCTGCTAGCCTGCTGGGCTTCTAGTTATTGTGTCCTTGTTTTTGCCTACAGCTCTTCTCTCCTGGTATCCAGTCATCTCAGTTTGTATCCAGCCAGCTGCCCCTTAGTATCCTGTCAGTGCTCTACCACATTCATGACCTCTCTCTGGTGAGTTCCCTTCTACTATTGTTATATATTACTGGAATAGACTCTACAAGCTTAAGGAGTAGGAGATAGGTGATTTTTCTGGATATGTGATTAAATAATTATGCAGGCTTTATCAGATAAGTCAGAGATAGAGCTCTGCTGAGATTAGGTTCCACAAATACTTAATAAAAAAAGTCTAAAACTATTAAACTGATTGAAAAAGAAAATCACAGGCAAAGCATAGGTAGTTTAAATAGATACAATTAATGAGACCATCCATGACATGCTCATCAGGAAAAGGTGTTTGGTGTTTGGGTTAGGACATACATAAAGCAACTTATTGGGTTTGCTTATGAGGGAATCTTTTCCATCTCACTGGTGGATCTGGTGGAGTCTATTAATATCATTGTGAACATGTGCAATGATGTCACAATCAGTCTTTTTTCCCCACTACGCACCACAGGTCAATACATGGAGGAGTGGGGAGATCTAACAGAGCTCATTTCTCAGCTCTCCTGCCTCTTAGAAACTTGAAGTCACCCTGATTGGAAATGGGTCACATGACGGGTTTACCAGGGAATCATTTAATCACTTGGCATTATTAAAAAAATGATCCCTGAATAGCTTGTCTTGGGCGGCTTAGGCTATCTCAGCCACCTAGCTCCTATCAACTCAGGGTACCCTTGTATCCTCCCCATTTCAACTCTTATCATGCAAGGAGTTCCCTTGTTGGAAAAAGTAGAATCTCCCCTTTCTAACAAGAATAAGCATAAACAGGTTACTACCAGGTGATCATATAATCTCCTAATATAAATTTATGTGTTTAGTTTTAGTGCAGTTAGGCAACTTTAAAAATGAAGCATTATAGATATAGATTAATGCTCACGGTTATTCCTGTAGTATGTCAATCTGCACCAAAGTGGTACCGTTCTTCTTAGTCTTGCAATAGTGTTGAATGTAACAGAAAATGTAAAATGTATATAATTTTCTCATCTAGGCAACATCTGGGAACATTCTGTGCACACTAACCCCAGTAAGTCCTTCCTACATCCCAGCCACTATCTGTTGTTTCCTCCGTTGTTCCCTGCAGTCTTACTGCAATGGCATTGGAGGGACTAACTACCATGTTTTATGTTTTCTTAAAGAAAGCCACTCCCATCAAAAAAATAAAAAAAAATATATTCATTGATTTTTGGGAAATCCCACAGCATTTAAAAAGTGAACCCTAATATAATCCATATGACAAGATATTTTATAATGTGAAGTATCAGAATGGCTGCTAATATATCCAAATGTGTACATTTCTGCATTATACTGGGGTGGAAAAACATGTTTTGTGTGTGCTATTTTCATAATCAGTATGATTAAATGTATTAATATCTGATAAAAAAAAACAGAAGTAAAAGTTTACATTCTGATGGGGGTCAGTCTGTTATTATGCCTTCTTCAACATAACACCCCTCTGGCATATATCAATAATAAATCATACAGATCTTTGCCCATCTTATAGTAATGTGTTTCTAGATGCATGTTGCTGTATATAGTTTAATACAGAGCTCTTTAGTTATAATTAAGGCAGAGATCTTTATCTGTTCTGACTAGGCCACCTTCAATAAAATATCAGAAATATCCTTTACAGTATACATATACAGGGTTTAATTTCTCATGAACCGTGCACCCAGATGGTTAATATCAGTGGGTGTTCTGACCACACTGTTATCAGTGTATTATATACATAGTATCAGAAATAAGACTAACCCACCCACATATCCAATATGGCGGTCACTGTTGTTTCTTACAGTATGTTATGTGTCAATAGTAATACTATAGCAGTGTTATCAATGGGCATCCAATGTTTCCTAGCCCAAAGTAGATCTTAACTAGAAACTTTTGCCACTCCAGATGTCATTGGACAAGAACATTCATAGTCTTCAGACAGTGATTATCTGCTTGATGATGAGTTGATCGTGAGAGTTGTAGTCTAACATCAACTGGGAAGTCACATGTTGCCCACATGATTTGACACTGATTTCAAATCAGTCATAGCTCCAACTGGGTGTTGCTATCCCTACACCGTATGGTGCAGATCAGAATTGAATACAAGCTTTATGTGAATGGCACAATAATCAGTTTGTATACTTTTCCTTTTCCACATATACAAAATAGAGAGAAAAATCAGTTTGGTTTTAAAAAATCTTCTAATTTTGTCTATGCTTTACTCAAAAATAGGGCTAACTCTGATTCTGCGATATGTGCATATATGGAACATGTATGTGTAGTGTGAACAGTTCTTCAAATGAATGCTTATACGAACAAATACAGTAAGTGTTGCACTCGTTCCTGTGCTGTCCTGTTGAATGACTTTTCCATAAATTACTTGAATAAAAATAGAGATCTGATCCCTTTAACTATAGCTAGCACCCAATATGCAATTTAGGTGTACACTTATAAGGTTGTGTTAACCCCCTTAAGGACCAATGGTCCAGGGAAGTTACCTTCCCTTAAGGACCGCTTTGATCCTTGCCGACGCACCAGTACATGTGACCTGTTACGTGTACCGGAGCTCCGCTTTGGGGCCTAAGAGAGATAGCTCCAGTCTTGGAGAGGTCATTTTTAGGCCCCATTTTTACTTACAGCGCTCCCGGTAGAGGGCTGTAAGTAAAAAGTACGTGGCATGCTATGACCGTTACCGATCCTTAAGGGGTATAAGGACCGTGATGATCATAGAACGTCATCTGGTCATTAAGGGGTTAAACTTCTAGGATCATTTTATGTGAACTAAACAAACAGTATGTAAATAGATTATTATTCTGGGCATGAGGGGGTTGTAAAGCAGCAGTTTTATATATATATATATATATATATACATATATATATATATATATATATATATATATATATATATAGAGAGAGAGAGAGAGAGAGAGAGAGAGAGAGAGAGAGAGAGATAAAACAAGGGTGAATGGTGAAATAACCAAACTTAAATGCACTCTCAGGTCTTAGAGTAGAAAAAGAAAAATGTTTATTTTTGAGTCAAGCATTTCGTCTCCATTGCAGAGCCTTTTTCAAGGCACCACAATGGAGCCGAAACGTTGACTGTCTTTGTCTCAAAAATAGACATTTTTCTTTTTCTACTCTAAGACCTGAGAATGCACTTGAGTTTGATTATTTCACCATTCACCCTTGTTATATACAATTTATACAAGTAGCACCCAGGCATTTATTATTTTTCATTTCAGATTCAGAGAATTCTGCATGGTAATAGGCAACAAATCTTGATCTTGAGATCTGGGCTTAAATTCAGTGAAGTTCATAGAGGGCTCAAAATCTCAAAGTATTTACTAAATTGTATTCAACATCACATCAACATCAGTCTGACAATAATCTGCCCACATCGATATCCATACGACATGTTTACCAGTCTTCACTTATAACAACGACAATGGCCTATTGCCCTATGCAAATGAAGCATAATGACTTATTTCCATATGCAAATGCAGGATAATGAGCCATTATCATAATCATGGTAGTGTGTTGTTATGTTAATATGGCACTTCAACACATTCACTAAACTCCGATAGCAGCCTCTGCTGTTGGAGTTCACAGATTCAGTTGTGGTGAAGTTGGGATCTACCTGTAGTTTCCTATGCAGTAACCCTCAATCAGTCACAAACAGGGAGGGAAATGAACTGCTGTTGATGTGGAAGAGATGATCTCCCTCACATATCACCAGCTCTATGACAAAGTCAAAGTCTGAGAGCATACTCTCTGCTGCCCCACTTGGTCACAAGGGGAATGGAGAGAATACTTTCAGCACCATGGACAGCACCACTCCCTTATCCCTTTGAACACCATAGGGATTTGGCACTCAAAGGGTTAAAAAAAAAGTACACCAAGCAAAACAAAATTATCGCATTAGCTCTGTATCATATATGATGCATGCTGTACACTCCCAAGGGAACAAGCCTTGTTACTTTGCCCACTGGTAGCCATAGAACCCTATGTACACTGTTTGACCCTCTCCAGCCTTTTCCCCTTGCCTACAGCTAGCCACTATTCCCCATGGGCACTGCCTGGGCAAGGGAACAAGGCTGGGGAGTCAGTCAGTGTATGTGTGCTAACACACAATGGTGATGTTCCCCCACAATGCTTATATCAAACATGCTGCCCCACAGTTCAGATTTGACATATGTTGGCCCCCCCATTAAAATCCGACAAATGTTGCACCTCATGTATGACGTATGTTGCCTCCCCATTAATATCCGAAAATGTTACCCCTCATGTACGACATATGCTTCCTTCCCATTAAAATGTGCCAAATGATGCCTCCTCACACTGTTAACCCTTTGAGTGCCAGAGGGATATGCAACACATTGCTTTCCAATGCTTTGTGTACCCCTCTGGCACTCAAAGGGTTAATGTGTTATTTAGTGTAAATATGTTTGTAACAAAACGTAGCTCAGTATATTGAATTTTAAAATCAAATCGGACCTTGCGGGGAGGCATCGGGACACCTCCTGATGCCCCCTGGCATTGATCACCTATCCAATAGGATAAATTATAAATGGGGCGACCAGGAAGGCAATTTCTGCATTCCTCTCCTCCTTACTCAAGCTGGGTACTTTTTTCTCAATGACTGGAGCAAGTAGGACTCCTCATACTCACCCTGGTCATTTACATCAAGCCGCTTCAGTTCATTCATTCATGAAAAGCAGAGTTGAACTCTTTAACTCCACCTTTCATGAATGAAACAATCACCTGGCTTGATATCATTGACCTGGGTGAGTAGGAGGAGTTCTGCTAGAGCAGGTCATTGAAAAAAAGCAGCTGGCTCGAGTAGGACAGAGAGGAAGGCAGAAATAGCTTTCTTGTTCAATTCCAGGGGGTCATAAGGAGGGGTTCTGACGCCTCCATGAGGTCTGAGTTGATTTTAAAATTCAATACAGTGAACTACGTTTTGTTACAAACATATTTACACATGATACATATATGATACAGAGCTAAGGGGATGCTTGTGTAGTTTTTTTTAACCCTTTGAGTGCCATGGGGTGAGCAATGCAAAGGCATAAGGGAGTGATGCTGTCCAAAGTGCCACAGCCTTGTGACCAAGTGTAGCAGCAGAGAGAATGCTCTCAGACCCCAGGATTGTCGTAGAGCTGGTGATGGTGTGAGGGAGGCATCAGTTCAGCATTCCTGTATGCTAATGAAGACCTTTTTGTCCCCTTCCCTCGCATCTCTAAATTTTAGTGAATATGTTGTGTGTGTACACTGAAATGTCAAAGCGCTTAGAACACACCAACAAAATCATATCACCACAGCATCGACTTTTAGCTAATCTCCCCTGCGCAGTATTACTTCCTAGTTTCATTCTATGATCTGATGGGCTTTAGTAATTATTTCTCCCTTCAGTTCTCCCAATTTTCCAAGCCATTTGTAATATTTGAAGTAGTCCTGTGTTTGTTTCTAGGCATAATGGCCTGATAATGAAGTAATCCTGTCTATTCTATGTTTTTCAGGTTTACATCCCTTGGCCCAATGGCAGAGTGCACCAGCCTTCTTGAGATGACATCTGCAGAGTGCACATAAAGTTTACAACAAACTACTTGATAGCTAACCTATATATGAGAACAGTAAAGTCATTTTGTGACATCCATATAAATTGTGAAACCTCTGTTATCAGGAGTCCAAGTGACTAGCATGTACGGTGGATTCCATTGGAGAAGTGGATAGAGATTCCACTTGCTTATGAGTTTATTTGATACCATTTGACAAGTTGAAAGGGAAGGCATATGTGCCATTAGCTTCATTCTTACTGAAAAATATGTGTACAGTGTCATTACTTAATTTATGAAACTGGTTGAAAAGGGGGCGGAGAGAACTGCCTAGAAAGATGGACTCATCTTGCTCAGCTCCGAGGCCAAGATAATACTTTAGATGGCATAGACACTCTTATACCGTCTATTATTTTTGCTTTTTGGGTGAAGGATGCCCCTTTGCTGCCCTGCCTGATTCAGACTCGGTCGCAGCTACTCTAGTTTAGGAGGGAAGCTACAAATTAACACGTTTCTACGAACACGCCACATAGCCTACTCGTTGTGGTGAGCAGTATATGGCGACTGTACTGCCTTTGGAGAAGGAGGATGTGGCTCACCTTCTGACCCGGGTAGATCTCCAGACTTTCATCAAGGACATCAGGGCTGCAATTCAAGAGGAGTTGACGTGCTTAAAGTCTAGCTTCGGGATGCTGGATTGGAGCCTTGTCAGCCTGGACAGAGGTACTGTCATCCAGGCCCCTCACTATACGCACCTCAAAATTCACAAATGTCATCATGAGGAGGTCCGTGATTATACTCCAGATCGTACTGCGGACCAGGAAAGCTTGAGCAGGAATAGGGTCCAGCTTATTCCTAATTCCACTATACCCATGCCTGGGAAGACCCTGCTGACTACAAGGGACTCCCTTATACGTACCTAGGATCACTGGAGATCCTGCTGTGGCGGTTGTTCCTTGTTCGGATGCAATTGTTGAAACTCGCTCTACCACTTTTCATATCGGGTTTTGAAGGTCCTGCGTGGGACACTTCACCCTGGGATCCTGGGAGTTGTGACTAAACTGGAAGGTACCTCGTCTTGAATCTACCAGGCCTTCTGTTCTGCATTCAACGATGATGTTGCCGTATACTCTTTTATTGGGTGAGACATATGGACGCTGATTCCTGTTGGAGTAGTTCCCTTACCTCCTTCTGGTCAACTTGCATGAAATGCAAGGATGGTATGATTCTGTGCTGCTTCATAGAGTCTACAATTCCGCTTGGAGCTCCTGGGGGATTTGGTGGTGGCGGGTTGATGTGGGGGGACCCTATAGGGCCCGGGGGTTAACCCGTGGTGGGCCGCACCATTATCTTTCTAAGGTACTGCATATGTTTCTGTCTCTCATATCTCCGTGAGGCAGGTCGGGATTCTTAAAGGGATAGTAATACTTAAAATGCTATGACCGTTACCGATCCTTAAGGGGTATAAGGACCGTGATGATCATAGAACGTCATCTGGTCATTAAGGGGTTAAACTTCTAGGATCATTTTATGTGAACTAAACAAACAGTATGTAAATAGATTATTATTCTGGGCATGAGGGGGTTGTAAAGCAGCAGTTTTATATATATATATATATACATAGAGAGAGAGAGAGAGAGAGAGAAAGAGAGAGAGAGAGAGATAAAACAAGGGTGAATGGTGAAATAACCAAACTTAAGTGCACTCTCAGGTCTTAGAGTAGAAAAAGAAAAATGTTTATTTTTGAGTCAAGCATTTCGTCTCCATTGCAGAGCCTTTTTCAAGGCACCACAATGGAGCCGAAACGTTGACTGTCTTTGTCTCAAAAATAGACATTTTTCTTTTTCTACTCTAAGACCTGAGAATGCACTTGAGTTTGGTTATTTCACCATTCACCCTTGTTATATACAATTTATACAAGTAGCACCCAGGCATTTATTATTTTTCATTTCAGATTTAGAGAATTCTGCATGGTAATAGGCAACAAATCTTGATCTTGAGATCTGGGCTTAAATTCAGTGAAGTTCATAGAGGGCTCAAAATCTCAAAGTATTTACTAAATTGTATTCAACATCACATCAACATCAGTCTGACAATAATCTGCCCACATCGATATCCATACATCATGTTTACCAGTCTTCACTTATAACAACGACAATGGCCTATTGCCCTATGCAAATGAAGCATAATGACTTATTTCCATATGCAAATGCAGGATAATGAGCCATTATCATAATCATGGTAGTGTGTTGTTATGTTAATATGGCACTTCACCACATTCACTAAACTCCGATAGCAGCCTCTGCTGTTGGAGTTCACAGATTCAGTTGTGGTGAAGTTGGGATATACCTGTAGTTTCCTATGCAGTAACCCTCAATCAGTCACAAACAGGGAGGGAAATGAACTGCTGTTGATGTGGAAGAGATGATCTCCCTCACATATCACCAGCTCTATGACAAAGTCAAAGTCTGAGAGCATACTCTCTGCTGCCCCACTTGGTCACAAGGGGAATGGAGAGAATACTTTCAGCACCATGGACAGCACCACTCCCTTATCCCTTTGAACACCATAGGGATTTGGCACTCAAAGGGTTAAAAAAAAAGTACACCAAGCAAAACAAAATTATCGCATTAGCTCTGTATCATATATGATGCATGCTGTACACTCCCAAGGGAACAAGCCTTGTTACTTTGCCCACTGGTAGCCATAGAACCCTATGTACACTGTTTGACCCTCTCCAGCCTTTTCCCCTTGCCTACAGCTAGCCACTATTCCCCATGGGCACTGCCTGGGCAAGGGAACAAGGCTGGGGAGTCAGTCAGTGTATGTGTGCTAACACACAATGGTGATGTTCCCCCACAATGCTTATATCAAACATGCTGCCCCACAGTTCAGATTTGACATATGTTGGCCCCCCCATTAAAATCCGACAAATGTTGCACCTCATGTATGACGTATGTTGCCTCCCCATTAATATCCGAAAATGTTACCCCTCATGTACGACATATGCTTCCTTCCCATTAAAATGTGCCAAATGATGCCTCCTCACACTGTTAACCCTTTGAGTGCCAGAGGGATATGCAACACATTGCTTTCCAATGCTTTGTGTACCCCTCTGGCACTCAAAGGGTTAATGTGTTATTTAGTGTAAATATGTTTGTAACAAAACGTAGCTCAGTATATTGAATTTTAAAATCAAATCGGACCTTGCGGGGAGGCATCGGGACACCTCCTGATGCCCCCTGGCATTGATCACCTATCCAATAGGATAAATTATAAATGGGGCGACCAGGAAGGCAATTTCTGCATTCCTCTCCTCCTTACTCAAGCTGGGTACTTTTTTCTCAATGACTGGAGCAAGTAGGACTCCTCATACTCACCCTGGTCATTTACATCAAGCCGCTTCAGTTCATTCATTCATGAAAAGCAGAGTTGAACTCTTTAACTCCACCTTTCATGAATGAAACAATTACCTGGCTTGATATCATTGACCTGGGTGAGTAGGAGGAGTTCTGCTAGAGCCAGTCAATGAAAAAAAGCAGCTGGCTCGAGTAGGACAGAGAGGAAGGCAGAAATAGCTTTCTTGTTCAATTCCAGGGGGTCATAAGGAGGGGTTCTGACGCCTCCATGAGGTCTGAGTTGATTTTAAAATTCAATACAGTGAACTACGTTTTGTTACAAACATATTTACACATGATACATATATGATACAGAGCTAAGGGGATGCTTGTGTAGTTTTTTTTAACCCTTTGAGTGCCATGGGGTGAGCAATGCAAAGGCATAAGGGAGTGATGCTGTCCAAAGTGCCACAGCCTTGTGACCAAGTGTAGCAGCAGAGAGAATGCTCTCAGACCCCAGGATTGTCGTAGAGCTGGTGATGGTGTGAGGGTCCCAGGGATACAACAATAAACAAAATAGATCCAAGTTTCCCAGGAGGTTCCAAAGGGGTAAAAACTCTAATAATCAGGGGTCCAAGTCCCAGCAAAATCAGCAAAACAAAAAATCTGATTCTGGGAACCAAGGTCAGAAGCAGGCAAGTCTCAAGGTCCAGGTTAACAATCTAACAGATATGATGGCCAAAATGATGGCTAATATTGCATAGGTAGGCCAAAGCCCTAGTTCTGATACCCAGCAGGGATCTAACCCTTTTTTAGGGACAGCCCCAGGAGTGGCGGCTGCCACTCAATAACATAACAGGGTAAAGGTAAGCAGGCCTTAGGGGAAAAAGAATAACATTGTTTTACCCTATGTAAGTCCTACAATAACCGATGATGTTTTAGCCAACAGTAATGCTAACACATTTTCTTTACAGGATGTAAATGCTTTGGTTGACTCTAACATTTCTTCCTTACCCATAGCCAGGTGCACATCAGTCCATCCCTGATGATGTCACTTCTTATCCCTGCATTTCTTCAGAACAGGTTGAAGAAGGAGGAGGAGTGAAGGGGGATGCTGCAGCTGTACAACCTGACCCAGTGGTCAGCAAGTCTGCTCCTGTAAATTCAGGAATTAACCCTTGCAGGCAGTGGAGGGATTTTACATCACAATTATTTATGTAAAATGCATGAATATGAAGGAAGATACTTTATTGATGTCACATTGCAGGGGCTTGATGACCTAATTATTTCCAGTCTCCTGGATACAGGGTCACAAGCTACCATCTTATCGAGCTCCCATTATCATCAAATTATGGAGGAAGCTTCTGTAAAGCCAGTGTTAAACGCATTTGATGGATCCCTAATAAGTGTAGAAGGTAACCCCTTAAACGTATTGGGAACCACATGGTTAAAATTTAAAATTGGTAATAAATCATTCACACATAAAGTCATAGTGGTTGAAGTTCCCTATAACAGGTTATTTATAGGTGCCGATCTACTACGGCGATTAAGTCCAGTCATAAACTGTGTGAATAATGTCATCTGGTTACAGGTTCAAACCCCAATCAAATATGAGCGTGCATTGCAACGCCCCTATAGAAATGATCATGTGGTAGAGGAAAGTAGGGATACTATTGAAATCCATTTTGTCAATAGCCAGAACCCTAACCTCACTGTTTTACAGATACCTGATACCGATGCTGAAAATATGGAAGGTGATATCTCCATCAAGGCGTTACCAGAACAGATTCAAAATGTGAAGCTAGAAGGTGATGTCTTAACCATACCTCTTCACAGATCGCCCTCTGAGCCAACAGATCCAGAGAATCATTCTCAATATCTGATGTCTATTGACAATACAGGGGGTGAGTTGTTTGTTTCCTTACAGGTTAAAGACTTGGAGAGGGGCAAACAGGCCAAACTGAATCTGAAATTGGAAAACAGTTACATTAGTAACAGCCTACTGATGAAGGTAAGAGATCCTTTCCATATTAAGTATCTGGCGCCATATGATAATTTGGTACATGACCTAGATGACAATACTATGAGTTATAACGTTGTTGCTAGGTGTCTGTTATCTATATCTCTAGGTGACAGGTCTGCCAAACATGTTTTTCTTGTAGTGGAGAATCCACAACACCAGATCTATATAGGCAACAATTTAATACATTGTTTTGCCGCCCAGATTGATCTGGTGGATAACAACCTATGGATTAGGTTAGAAGGGAACCTTTGTGGATTTCAGGATGAATTAAAAGCCCTAAAGTCATGCCAACTGTTGCCATATGCAGTGAAGTTACAGGTAGCTAATGAGGTCACTTTACCTGGTGGGGCAAGTCAGATCCCCATATCCTTGCAGGTTCATACTGGTCAGAACCTTGAGAATCCTGATGCATTAATATGCCTCTCAAACAGGATTCAACAATTAGGAATTTCTATATCACACACCCCTATGGTGAGTATTCATAGAACACCAGTCCACATTGTGGTAAATAACATAACCATACACAGGATTACCTTAGAGAAGGGAACTGTAATAGGTTATGCTCTGGATTCAGAATACTATACATTTGGGTTTCAGAACCAAGTAATAGGCCTACTACCTGATAATTATATGTCTGAGGAGCAACTAGTTGAGCAAATGTTTTACTCCCTCACGGAGGGACTGTTTTCCGTTCAATCTGTGTATCCATATAGCCCTGATACAAGTACATGCAGGATTGAAGAATCCTCTCTGGTATTTGAACATCAGACCGAGGAACCAGAGTCCCGGGAATATCAGGAGGCTATGGATAAGGTAAGAGTAAATGCTCATGATTTATCTACACAACTTGAGGAAACCTATGAGTTAGTTAAGCCTGAAGCATTTCCAGGTTTTAATGAGCTAGTAGAAGAGCAAATCTCTCTAGCCGATGCGTGCTCTGATGATTCTGAATGCCAACAGCTAAGGGAAATACTTATGGAATTCCAAGAGCTGTTTGTCAAGGATTCTTATGATTGTGGTTTAACCAACATACACGTCGCCCGCATACAAACTGACCCTAAGTTACCTCCTGAATATGTCAAACAGTACGGTCTTCCACTTGCGTCCTATGACTCATTGGCAGAGATCATAAGGAACCTCAAAGAGAGGGGTATTATACAGCCAGTGCACAGTTCATATAATAACCCCATCTTGGGAATCCTTAAACCCAATGGTCAATGGCATTTGTGTGCTGACTTAAGGCAACTGAACAAATATGCATATATGTCCGGCTGGCCAGTGCCGTATATAGATCAATGTTTGGCTCAGATGCAGGGGTCTAAGTTCTTTACAGCAATTGACTGTGCCCAAGGGTACTGGACCATTAAAGTCAGTGAGGAAGACCAATATAAGCTAGCTTTCACCTTTGGAGGAGTACAATACGCCTGGGTTAGAATGCCTTTGGGGTATATCAACTCAGGTCATGAATTTGTAATTTTTATGCACAAGGCTATGCCTGATGCTATGGCTAGGGGAACTCTCGGCTATGTGGATGATGTCCTGATTAAAAGTACTACCTTCCAAAAGCTTATCACAGAGATTAAATATGTATCTGAATCAGCTAATGGACGCTGGTGTTAAACTGTCGCTCAAAAAGGCACCAAAGTTAACTTTCTTGGTCATGAGGTGACCACTGAAGGATTAAACCTGCAAAGAAAGAAGGTGGAAGCGATAGTTAAATCCAAAACACCAACTAATCTCAATGAATTGAGATCATTCCTAGGCATGATGAATTATTCCTGGAAGTTTATTGATAATTATTCAGAAATAACCAAACCATTGTTGTTATTATTGAAGAAAGATCAACCGTGGATCTGGGGAGAAACTCAGGAACAGACCGTATCTGAGCTCAAGAGTAAACTTACCCAGGCTCCTTGTCTGGCTTATCCAGAAGGAGGTAAGCCATTTTTTCTTGAGTGACAGGATTCACTAATCTTAGTCTCAGCGGGGTTTTGTATCAAAAGCAGGATAACCTGAATAAGGTTATTGCATATGCTAGTAAATCCCTGTCTTCCATGGAAATTAAATTCAATGACTGTGAGAAAGCTTTATTGGCTACTGTTTGGGCATTACAGAACTTTCGGAGTTTTATTCAGGGTGAGAAGATCATTATTGAAACCGCTCATCAGCTTTTGCAGTATTTGCAAAGTGACCGGATAAAGGAAGGACACTTCTCCAATAGTAGGATCACCGCTTGGACTTTATCCCTACAAGGATGGCCATTGGAGATTAGGTATAAGCAAAACAGGAAGAATCCTGTAGCTCAAGGACTCGCCGAGCTCCATGATTGTTCAGCACCTCCCACAGAGACTGCTAACAGTGGAGACGTTTACCTTGAGGAACAATTGCTTTCCCCCTATAAGGCATTTGACAAGAATTATTGTACAACCTTGCCAACCGCGTACATTGACTGGTGTTCCTACCATGTCACAACTGGTACAGAAAGGAAAATGGTGGCAGGTATCGGGACTACCTGGACAGAGGAGTACCCTATTATATCTAAAGGGTATAGTCTAGGACCATAGAGTAGCCAAGTGGCAGAGCTCTGTGCAGTCTATAAGACAGTCCTATTAGCTATTGCGCATAATATTAAGGAGTTTGTCATTATAGCTGATTCTAATTATGTTTGCCATAGCTTTGTAGAATACCTCCCAGGTTGGAAAAGAAGCCATATGCTCCGATCCAGTAATAAACCAGAGAAACATGGTAAATTGTTTTGTGAGGTTGACAATCTCGTGATATCAAATGGCCTTACCATCTATTGGAAAAAGACCAAGGGTCATTCCAAGGTCCTAGGCCCTGAAAAACAAGTTAGTGATCTAGCCGATCTATTGGCTAAAGAAGGCGCCCTTAAGGGGGAGGCCTTAGATATATCACATCTGTTGGGTCCTGTACAGGTAAATGCTGTTACTAGGCAACAAGCCCGTAACGAAGCAGACACCCCAGTAGCACCTGGCACCTGGCAACTGGTTTACTCCACCTATTTACCAGTTGCTGAGGCCATCTCTGTCTGTGCACCAGTACTTGCAGTCTTATGGTTTAGCGAGGCTGCCTTGCCCGGTATATTGGCAAGGCCGGTAGAGCTTCCTCTCTCGTTATACCAGTCTCAAGGCTGACTTGCCCGGTATATTGGCAAGGCTGGTAGAGCCTCCTCTCTTGTTATACCAGTCTCAAGGTTGCCTTGCCCGGTATTTTGGCAAGGCTGATAGAGCCTCCTTCCTCTCCGCTGCAGCCTCCAGGCTGCCTTGCCCGGTATATTGGTAAGGCCGGTAGAACCTATTCCATCTCATGCCAGTCTAAGGTTGCCTTACCCGATATTGGCAAGGCAGGTAGAGCCTCCTTCTTCTCTGCTGCAGCCTCCAGGCTGCCTTGCCCGGTATATTGGTAAGGCCGGTAGAACCTATTCCATCTCATGCCAGTTTAAGGTTGCCTTACCCGGTACTGGTAAGGCCGGTAGAGCCTGTCTCACATTCTCTGTACCACTACTCACTATTGCCATGTACTAATTTATGTTGTTATATGTGTATGCCTAACCCGCGAGGATTCTCTTTAAACTTTTCAATAAAGTTGTGTTTTTATCTTAACTCTGTGTCTGAGAGTCAAAACAAACAGTGACAGTACGAAAGTGCCATGACCTCAGATAGCAAGAGTGACGGTAATGCACAGAACATCCATTGGAGGATGGATGTACATGAGCAGCGATTGGATCAGCTAGCAGTGGCGATCCAAACCATTCTTGAATGCACAGTACTCACGGACAAGTCTGTCCCGAGTCCGGTGGTCTCCCCAGGTTCGACACCAGAGAAAGTTACTATGCCCTCAGGGGCTGCAGTCAAAGGGTTAACCGCTTCCGCTCCCTTGCCACTTAGGTATGATGGCGAACCCAGCCTGTGCAGAGGGTTTATCAACCAACTTGAAATATTTATGGAATTAACCTTGCATGCTTTTCCTAATGACCGCAGTAAAGTTGGGTTTATGATATCCCTACTGACTGGCAGAGCCCTGGCATGGGCCAATCCTTTATGGGAGAGTGCGAAACCATGCACAAAGAATGTCAGGGCATTTGTGCAATCATTTCAGAGAATGTTTGAGATCCCTGGTAGAACTGCCTCTGCTGCTAAACGCCTAATGGAAATACAACAGGGTAGGCGTACCGTGGGCGATTATGCCATTGAATTCCGCACCTTGGCAGCAGAGGTAGGTTGGAATAATGAGGCATTGCTAGCAGCCTTTGCTCAAGGTTTGAGCGAGGAGATCAAAGATGAAACCGCAGCTAAAGAGTTGCCTACCGATCTAGATGAATATATTGATTATGTTATCCTAATTGTCACGGTTTGTTAAGACTCTCAGACGCAGAGTTAGGTAAAAAACACAACTTTATTGAAAGTTAATGCAGCCCCGTAGGGTAACATACACATACACACATATATCTTTATTAGACAGGAATAAGATGCAAATAAGAGCAATATTGGCTCTACTGGCCCTGCCAATATACCGGGCAAGGCAGCCAAAGGATTGGAACTCGTGAGGTGAGGCTCTACCGGCCTTGCCAAGATACCGGGAAAGGCAGCCCCTAGACAGGAGGTTGAGACTGGCTCTACCGGCCTTGCCAATACCGGGTAAGGCAACCCAGGGAAACAGGACAGGTTCTACCAGCCTTACCATATACCGGGCAAGGAAGCCAATTGACAGGAGATAACACCGTGTAACGGTTTTCTGACACTCAGACCAGGGTATGAAGTAAAAACACAGTTTTATGGAAACAGGAATGTAAAACAATGCCCCTAAGGGCCAGCACTGGAATAACAGTAATAGCAATACTGACAAAGTGAATGCACACAATGGTAGGGATATGTGCTATGTATAGATGGGGAATAACCCCAAAGGGTTAACAGGTGCAATAGGAGAGATTTAGTCTAGACTGGCCAACGCCCAGGATATATAGCAGTCTCTGGAACACAGTCTCTCAGTAACTGAATAAGTGTAAAGTGTCTGCACTGAATTCACTCTCAAGTTGTAATAGGAATGCGCACCAATGCCCAGAACTGAGCCAATACCACCTCCGTGGGCTTAAGAGGAATGCTACTGCCAACGCTGAAGTAACCAGAATCGCCCTTAACTGGAAATAGTAGTAACCCTGCGTGTGCCAATTGGATTGTGCCCTGACACCCCTTGGGTGCCAATACTGACGGTTACTGCACAAGCTGTAAAGGGCCGGTGCACTGGGAAGTGCAGTGGATAGCGTACCCTCTAGCGTATGTAGGCCAGAGCCAGAACACCCCTCCGGTGCCGTTCTCAATTCTCACAGTAAGAGCGAACAGACTACCAGACACCGAACACCGGACAGACAGTGCTCTTGAGGGAGATAGTAAGCAGTAATAGAGGTACTCAGAATAGCGGCTCAAACGAGTAACCGTATGCTTGGCAAATGATATAGGAGGCACGTGACCGGAGACTACAGGCACTGCACGGGTTAAGTGGTTCTGTACTGGAGAGAGCACCTTAGCAACCAGCAGAAGGCAAAGCAACCTCAGGCTACAGCTAGACGATAGTGAGAGGAACAGTGAGTCACTTAAACAGTTCAGAATGTCGCCGGAGCGACCGGAGTGATACTGGAACACCGAAACAGCAGACAGGACCGGAGCGGCAACCGGAACAGGATCAACACTGCAGCAGACACAACAGCCGAAGAACAGGTCAATCACTGAGCAGGATCGTAGCCAGAACCGGGTCAATCACAGAGCAGGGTCATCAGCCAGAACCGGGTCAATCACGGATGCAGGGTCGTCAACCAGAACCGGATCAATCACAGAGCAGGATCGTCAGCCAGAACCGGGTCAATCACAGAGCAGGATCAGGAGAGGAGTCAGACAAGCCGGGTCGGTACACAGGAGACACTAAAACTCAGCAACGAGGTACAGGAACAGGAACACCACGAAAGGGCAACTGACAAGTGCCCAAACTCCAGCATATAAAGGAACATCCTGGGCAGGCCAATCAGCTTCCTCCAATGCACAGGTAATTCAGCCAAGATTGACAGAAAAACACGGGGACCGTGATACACCGGCTCTACCGGCCTTGCCAATACTGGGTAAGGCAACCCAAGGAATAGGACAGGTTCTACCGGCCTTACCATATACCGGGCAAGGCAGCCAATTGACAGGAGATAACACCGGCACTACCGGCCTTGCCAATACCGGGTAAGGCAACCCAAGGAATAGGACAGGTTCTACCGGCCTTACCAATACCGGACAAGGCAGCCCAAGACAGGAGATAATGGCGACCACTCGCCTAAGTGACTGGAAGGTGGAACAACAGTCACTATGATGGTAATGAGGCTAAGTCAGTAAGTAGGCCGCCAGCAGCAGAGATAGTGAAGGATGTGGAGCTCACCAGTACTCTCACAGATGGAACGCCATACCACTATAGTAGCAACCAGATGTGCATGGAGCGAACCAGTACCCTGTACGTGGAATGCTAACGATACTGAGACATCCGGATGGCTAGAGGAGTGAATCAGTACCCTGTACGCGGAACGCTAACAATACTGAGACTGCCGGATGGCTTGAGGAGCGAACCAGTACCCTGTACGTGGAACGCTAACAATACTGAGACTGCCGGATGGCTAGAGGAGCTAACCAGTACCCTGTACGTGAAACTCTAGGAATACTGAGGCAGCCGGGTGGCTGTCAAGCAACCAGTACCTGCGTACTGAATAACCGGCAAGTTAGAATGTCGCCAAGGCGACTCAGGAACGTCAGATGACTGGAGATGACTGGACAGGAACCAGCAGATGGAAGCAGGAACCAGCATGCAGACAGTTAACCGGAATCAGGAACAACGGCGGAGACTGGCAGCAGGAAGTTGTGGCTCAACCGGATCAGACGAAGGCAGGAACTCTTCAACTGGAAACACTGGAACTGGTAGAACACAGGTCACAGGAACACAGCAGAGGCCCAGGATACTCAGGAACAAGGTCTATATACAACAGCATAGAGAGAACACGAAAGGGCAACCAAAGGGTGCCCAGGCTAGGTTTAAATAGGCAATACAGGGCGGGCTGAAGGCAGCCAGCCAGTGGAGAGCCCCCTACTGGTGATAGACATAAACAGCGAGCAATCACGGGCACAGTGATAGGACCGTAGGCTACGGTAAAAAAATAACAGATCTAGCAGTTAATTTTGCCCACCCATCCCTCCCTTGGCACCTAAGTCTAATGACCAGTTATGGGAATCAGGTGAACCTATGCAATTAGGCTTCACCAGGCTAACCAAGGAAGAAAGAGCACACAGCAGAAGGCAGGGGTTGTGCTTATACTGTGGCAAAAATGGGCATCTGCTAAGATCTTGTCACGTACGCCTGGGAAACAAACACACCTAGGGTACCTTGGGGGACAGGCCCAAGGTGGTGTTCAAATGTTCCCAGGTTCGATTGTACAGAAAACCACCATACAGGTGGTACTCTCTTGGGCAGATCACTCGGTGGAGGTTCTGGCCCTGATTGACTCCGGCGCAGCTGGATATTTTATGGATAGTGCCTTTGCTGAACGGCATAAGATTCCGCTGGTCGAGAGAGAATCCCCTCTCGCTATTGAGGCTTTTGACGGCAGACCTCTAGAACCTGCACAGGTTACCTTTGAAATGATGCCATTACGTATGACCATTGGGGAACTTCATAAAGAGGAACAGCAGTTCCAGATTATTAGTTCTCCACACTACGCAGTCATTCTGGGATTTCCCTGGTTGCAGCTTCATAATATCACAGTGCCTGTGATTATCCTGTCACTCTCATCTGTGGCAGACTGTGATTTGTTCAGTTGGTTTGGCCCGCCCCTTGGTGACCTTTTTATACCTGACTCTTACATCTGTCAGATGCCCTTTCGTGGTGTTTCTGAGCCAGACTTGCTGTTGCTGTGTTCCTGTATCCGGATTCCTGTGTACCAACTTTGGCCTGTCCTGACTACGCTCCAGTGTTCCTGATCGTGTATGACCCGGCTTGTCTGAGAATCCTGTACGTGCTACGACCCGGCTTGTCTGAGAACCCTCTACGTGCTACGACCCGGCTTGTCTGAGAGACTTCTACGTGCTACGACCCGGCTGGCTGACTTCCTGCTTCGAGATCACCGTGGCCTGTTCCAGCGACCTGCTTGGCCTGTTGTCGCCACCGCGACATTCTGTATCCTGCGTTGCTGTGCCGACCTAGTGTGACCATTACACTCCTGTGTAACCCATCCCTCAGTGCAGAGTTTCTTGCTGACTTGCATAAGCTGTGCTCCTTGTACCGAGCCTCTATACGCTGCAGAGCTAAGTTACCATACCGAGCCTGGGAGATTCAAACGTACCTTTTAACCCTTGCAGTGCCGCTTCTCTCTTGCCGGACCTCCTTTCTGATTACAGAG
The DNA here is from genome assembly GCA_037306005.1 of Rhinophrynus dorsalis. NCBI lineage: Eukaryota > Metazoa > Chordata > Amphibia > Anura > Rhinophrynidae > Rhinophrynus > Rhinophrynus dorsalis. The sequence continues at coordinate 564,099,915 of CM074719.1, read as the reverse complement.
CCGTTACCTTGTAAGTCTACTGCTGCTGAGTTGGCCGCTACTTGGACGGTGACTCCCAGTTACGTTTTGTAATGGTTTTCTGACACTCAGACCAGGGTATAAAGTAAAAACATAGTTCATTGAATCAAGGAGTAATACAATGCCCCTAGGGGACAGCACAGGAATAACAGTAATAGCAAACACGGACAAAGTGAATGCAATACAGCAAAAGAATAATGGGCAATGAATAGATGGGGAATTACCCCAAAGGGTTAACAAGTGCAAGAGGAGAAACTCAGTCCTAGTTGGGCCAACGCCCAAGATATATGGCAGTCTCTGGAACAGTTCTAACTCAGTCCTAGTTGGGCCATCGCCCAGGATATATAGCAGTCTCTGGAACAGTTCTTGAGTATCAAAGCTGGAGCAAAGTGTCTGCACTGAATACACTCTCAAGTAGGATTGGAAGGTACAAGTGCCAGAGCTGAGTTAATACCACCGCCGTGGGCTATAGAGAAGTGCTATTGCCAAGCTGAAGTACAAGAACCAGACTCGCCCTTCCTGAGAATCGAAGTTAACCCTGCGTGCGCCCAACGGATAATGCCCTGACACCCCCTGGATGTCAATACTGATAGCGGCTGCACAAGCACTGAGAGCCGAAGCACTGGATAGTGCAAATGGATAGTGTATCCTCTGAACGTATGTTAGGCCGGAGCCAGGACACCCCTCCGGTGCCGTACGTAACTCTCCCAGCAAGAGCGAATGGATACCAGTGCCAACAGGCGCGGTCACGGTGCACACCGAACACCGGACAGGCAATGCTCTGCGGAAGGTAGTGAGGCATATCAGAGGTACTAGAGTAGCGGCTCTAACGGATAACCGTATGCTTGGCAAGAACACGGAGGCACAAGACCGGAGACCACAAGGCACTGCAGGAGTTAACAGGTTCTGTACAGACAGCAGCAACCAACGGATGGCAAAGCAACCTCAAACTCAGCTAAAGCAGTGAGAGGCACAGTGAGTCACCAAGTGATCAGAATGTCGCGGAAGCGACCGGAGCAATGCAGGAACACCGGAACAGCAGGCTGGAACTGGGCGATAACCGGAACCGGAGCACAGCAGAAACAACAGCCGAAGAACAGGATCAATCACGGAGCAGGGTCGTCTACCAGAGCCGGGTCATACACGGAGCAGGATCATCAGCCAGAACCGGGTCAATCACGGAGCAGAGTCGTCAACCAGAGCCGGGTCATACACTGAGCAGGATCATCAGCCGGAACCGGGTCAATCACGGAGCAGAGTCGTCAACCAGAGCCGGGTCATACACTGAGCAGGAGCAGCAGAAGAGTCAGACAAGCCGGGTCGGTACACAGGAGAACTGGAACACAGCAACAAGGCACAGATACTGGAACACCACGAAAGGGCAAATCACAAGTGCCCAAACTCCAGTGTATAAAGGCACATCCTGGGCGGGCTAATCAGCATCCTCCAATGCACAGGTACTTCAGTTAAGATTGACAGCATAGCACGGGAACCGTGATAGTACCCCCCTCTCAAAGACCCCCTCCCCTGCCGTAGGGTCTTTGTTTCTGAGGGTATTTAGAGTGAAAGTTGCGCAACAATCGTGGAGCATGGAGGTCTTTGTGGTCAACCCAAGAGCGCTCCTCAGGCCCATATCCCTTCCAGTGGACCAAATATTGCAACTTGCCTCTAAATCTCCTCGAGTCAATAATGCTCTGAACTTCGTATTCCTCTTGGCCCTGCACATCCACCGGCCCAGGAACCACCGGAGTGGTAGTATAACGACTGCAAACCAAGGGCTTTAATAGTCACACATGGAACACATTGGGAATACGCATAGTATTAGGAAGTTCCAAAGCGTATGCCACAGGATTGATTTTGCGAATAATCTTGAATGGCCCAATGAACCGGGGGGCCAGTTTGTTCGAAGGCACCTGCAGGTTGAGATTCCTGGAGGAGAGCCATACCCTATCCCCAACCTGGAAGGAGACCGCTGGCAGCCGTCTGCGATTGGCATGCCGCTGATGTCTGTGGAAGGACTGACTGAGGGACCTTTGTACCTGTGCCCAAGTGGAGCGGAGCTGCTCCATGTGCTCATCCAGAGCCAGAATCTGCTGGGACTGAAATGAGTCTGGGAGTAGACAGGGCTGGAACCCATAATTAACAAGGAATGGAGAGCTCCCAGATGATGAATTAACCGCACAGTTCCTGGCGAACTCTGCCCACGGCAACAGGTCAGCCCAGTTATCATGATGATCAGTCACAAAGCAGCGTAAAAACTGCTCCAGTCCCTGATTGGCACGCTCAGCGGCCCCGTTGGTCTGGGGATGGTAGGCGGAGGAGAAAGATAATTGAATGCCCATCTGGCCACAGAATGCCCTCCAGAATCTCGACACGAATTGACTCCCCCGGTCTGACACAATTACTCTGGGCACCCCGTGCAAGCGGAATACTTCTCTGGCAAAAATTAATGCCAATTCCTGGGCCGAGGGAGGGCCAGAGAGGGGCACGAAATGAGTCATCTTAGAGAATCTATCCACCACCATCAGGATAAACGTATAGCCCTTGGAACTCGGCAGCTCTCCCAAAAAATCTATAGAAATATGGGACCATGGACGATCACCATTTGGCACTGGTTGGAGCAGACCCACTGGGAGATGTCTGGGAGTTTTTTTGGCACGGGCACGGATGGCGCAAGCAGCAGTGAATGCAGAGCAGTCGGCTTTCAGGGAGGACCACCAGAATGTTCGTGATAGTGACCATGCCAACTGATCTCTGCCAATGTGCCCAGCTGCCTTAGATGATTGGTAGGTCTCAAGTAATTGGGTACGAAAGGCTTCGTCCACAAAACCCCTGCCAACTGGGGTTTCAGGAGGTGCCCGAGCTTGTGACGCCAATATTTGCTCTCCCAGTGGCGAGGTGATGCTGGTACGAATAGTAGCCAGAATTCTGTCTGGCTGAATTATGTGGACCGGGGCCTCATCCCTCTCAATGTCTGTGCAGAATTGTCTAGAAAGAGCATCCGCCCTAATGTTTTTGGACCCTGGCAAGTACGATACTATGAAATTAAATCTGGACAGAAATAGGGTCCATCGAGCCTGGCGAGATGACAGCCTTTTGGCCTCGGATAGGTAAATCAAGTTCTTATGGTCTGTGAGGATCAACACTGGCGCTCTAGTGCCCTCCAGAAGATGTCGCCATTCTTTTAAAGCCAAGATGATAGCCAACAGTTCCCTATCACCAATTTCGTAATGGCTTTGGGCACTAGACAGTTTTTTTAAAAGAACCCACATGGTCTCAGGTTACCAACTTCCTTGGGGCGTTGGGAGAGAAATGCCCCTACCCCAACCTCAGAGGCATCAACTTCTAGCGTGAACGGCAGGGTGGGATTAGGGTGGGATAGTATAGGAGCGGATGCAAATGCCTTTTTGAGGGTTTCAAAGGCTATTTCAGCTGCCTCAGACCATTGAGAGGGATTTGCGCCCTTATGCCTAAGGTCAGAGAGAGGTTTTGTAATGGTAGAAAAGTTCTGAATAAACTTTCTATAATAGTTGGCAAAGCCCAGGAACCTTTGGATAGCTTTTAACCCCTTGGCTCATGGCCATTGAAGAACTGCTGCCAACTTCTCTTGGTCCATTGCTATGCCATCCTTAGATATAACAAACCCCAAGAAGGGTACTTGGGAGCGATGAAATTCACATTTTTCTAGTTTGCAGAACAATTTGTTCTTGCGTAATCGAATCAATACCTCCGAAACATCCTGGATGTGCTGGGTTAAATTAGCAGAATGGATCAATATATCGTCCAAGTACACCACCACACAAGACTGTAGCATGTCGCGGAGGATATCATTTATGAACTCCTGAAATACGGCAGGTGCATTACATAATCCAAATGGCATAACTAGATATTCGTAGTGGCCTGACCTAGTATTGAATGCCGTCTTCCGCTCATCACCGGCCCTTATCCTTATTAGGTTGTAGGCAGCACGAAGATCGAGTTTCATAAAGATAGAAGAGCCTTTCAACCTGTCAAATAACTCTGTGATGAGCGGAATGGGGTAAGCATTCTTGGCAATCAACTTATTGAGTCCACGGTAGTCAGTACACGGTCGTAATTCGGCACTTTTCTTTTTCACGAAAAAGAACCCTGCACCTGCCGGAGAGGATGATTTACGAATAATCCCTCGTCTGAGGGCATCCTCAATGTATTTCTCCATGGCCCTAGTTTCTTCACCGGACAATGGGTAGGTCCTACCCCTTGGTGGCACGACTCCCGGGGGCAAATCAATAGCGCAATCATATGGCTGATGCTGCGACAATGCACTAGCCTCACCCTTACTGAATACGTCACTGAACTTGCTGTATTCAGCTGGCACAGAAGGAGAGGTACACATAATCTTGACTAGGTGAGATAGACATGACCAGTGCAGTACTCAGACCAAGACTTAATCTCACATCTTTGCCAGTCAAACTGGGGATTGTGCAGCAACAACCAATGGTATCCCCAAATAACCGCATGATGGGGTGAATGTATAATTTGAAACCGTACCCCCTCTTTGTGGAGGACCCCAATAGCCATAGTGATGAGAGTAGTCTCCATGGTGATAAGTGCTGGTTCTAGGTGTCTACCATCAATAGCCTCAATGGCTAATGGAGTATCTCTTTTAGACAGCGGAATATTATGCCTTTCAGCAAATGCCCGGTCCATGAAATAGCCTGCTGCGCCAGAATCTACCAGGGCTAGTACCTCCACAGCTTGATCACCCAGGAGAAAACTCACCGGTATGGTGGGTTTCGTGGAACAAGGATCTGAGGACGACTGTACACCACCTAGGGCCTGTCCCCCAAGGTACCCTAGGTGCGTGCGTTTCCCGGACGTACCGGACATGTGCGTAGTAAGTGCCCATTTTTACCACAATATAAACATAACCCTTGTCTTTTGCGGTAAGCCCTCTCCTCCTTAGATAACCTAGTAAATCCAATCTGCATAGGTTCCCCTGTTTCAGGTACCCCGTCAGGAGGAAAGGGAGGAGAGGGTGGGTTAAAAGACCTCCCGTGCCCATGGGTCTTGGAACTAGTCCTCTTTGCCAAGCGCCTTTCGCACATGCGGGTGTCAATGAGTATCACATAATCTATGTACTCATCTAGGTCAGTAGGTACCTCCCTGGCAGCAATCTCATCCTTGATGGAATCGGATAGGCCTTGTGAAAAGGCTGCCAGGAGTGCCTCATTATTCCAGACCACTACTGCAGCTAATATACGAAATTCTATAGCATAGTCGGCCACAGTGCGATCGCCCATCTGTATTACCATCAATTTCTTAGCCGCCGAGGTGGCTCGCCCTGGTGTCTCGAATACTCTGCGAAACTGTCTGACAAATTCGTTAAAACTCATAGTACAGGGTTTGGCCTGCTCCCATAAAGGATTAGCCCATGACAGAGCTTTACCAGTTAACAGAGATATCATGAACCCCACTTTGCTACGGTCATTCGGAAAAGCATAGGGTGTGAGTTCTAAGAAAATCTCTAGTTGGTTAAGGAAACCTCTGCACATTGTGGGTTCGCCACCATATCTTAGCGGTAACGGCGCCACCGCCGTGAGACTTCTAGAAGGAGCCAACAATTGCCCAGTAGCATTGTCCGGTGTCATGACTGAGGGGACCACCGGATTTTGATTCGGTTTCTCGAGATGTACCGTACGTTCAAGCAAGGTTTGCATGGCCAAAGCCAATTGATCTAGGCGTTGCTCGTGAACATCCATCCTCCAGTGGAGGTTCTGTGTATTACTGTCACTCTTCCCGTCTGAGGTCATGGCCCTTTCATACTGTAACGGTTTTCTGACACTCAGACCAGGGTATAAAGTAAAAACATAGTTTATTGAATCAAGGAGTAATACAATGCCCCTAGGGGACAGCACAGGAATAACAGTAATAGCAAACACGGACAAAGTGAATGCAATACAGCAAAAGAATAATGGGCAATGAATAGATGGGGAATTACCCCAAAGGGTTAACAAGTGCAAGAGGAGAAACTCAGTCCTAGTTGGGCCAATGCCCAGGATATATAGCAGTCGCTGGAACAGTTCTAACTCAGTCCTAGTTGGACCATCGCCCAGGATATATAGCAGTCTCTGGAACAGTTCTTGAGTATCAAAGCTGGAGCAAAGTGTCTGCACTGAATACACTCTCAAGTAGGATAGGAAGGCACAAGTGCCAGAGCTGAGTTAATACCACCGCCGTGGGCTATAGAGAAGTGCTATTGCCAAGCTGAAGTACAAGAACCAGACTCGCCCTTCCTGAGAATCGAAGTTAACCCTGCGTGCGCCCAACAGATAATGCCCTGACACCCCTTGGATGTCAATACTGATAGCGGCTGCACAAGCACTGAGAGCCGAAGCACTGGATAGTGCAAATGGATAGTGTATCCTCTGAACGTATGTTAGGCCGGAGTCAGGACACCCCTCCGGTGCCGTACGTAACTCTCCCAGCAAGAGCGAATGGATACCAGTGCCAACAGGCGCGGTCACGGTGCACACCAAACACCGGACAGGCAATGCTCTGTGGAAGGTAGTGAGGCATATCAGAGGTACTAGAGTAGCGGCTCTAACGGATAACCATATGCTTGGCAAGAACACGGAGGCACAAGACCGGAGACTACAAGGCACTGCAGGAGTTAACAGGTTCTGTACAGACAGCAGCAACCAACGGATGGCAAAGCAACCTCAAACTCAGCTAGAGCAGTGAGAGGCACAGTGAGTCACCAAGTGATCAGAATGTCGCGTAAGCGACCGGAGCAATGCAGGAACACCGGAACAGCAGGCTGGAACTGGGCGATAACCGGAACCGGAGCACAGCAGAAACAACAGCCGAAGAACAGGATCAATCACGGAGCAGGGTTGTCTACCAGAGTCGGGTCATACACGGAGCAGGATCATCAGCCAGAACCGGGTCAATCACGGAGCAGAGTCGTCAACCAGAGCCGGGTCATACACTGAGCAGGATCATCAGCCGGAACCGGGTCAATCACGGAGCAGAGTCGTCAACCAGAACCGGGCCATACACGGAGCAGGAGCAGCAGAAGAGTCAGACAAGCAACAAGGCGCAGATACTGGAACACCACGAAAGGGCAAATCACAAGTGCCCAAGCTCCAGTGTATAAAGGCACATCCTAGGCGGGCCAATCAGCATCCTCCAATGCACAGGTACTTCAGTTAAGATTGACAGCATAGCACGGGAACCGTGATACGTTTGCAGAGTAGTCTATCCTGTTGGTCCGGTTGGGCGTCTTTGGCTCTCGGTCTCACGGTTATTACCGGAGGTATCCGGTGCGGCTATTTGCAGCAAGGTTAGGCTCCAAGCTCTTGCAAGATCCGAAGGTGAACACCCCTGGGGGCTATTGGCTCGTGTTGTGCTCACGTTGGTCTCCGGTTATACGCCCGTGGGGGCTAAAACGCCAGCTTTGCATCTCAGGCTAGTCTCGATCACGCCCGTGGGGGCTACATACTCTTGCACTTGCAGTCTCAGTGGTCTCCTGGTGAACGCCCGCGGGGGCTATTTTGGGTCACTGTTCTGCTATAGCTCACGTTGGTCACTGAACATCTACTACCCATCATTGCATGAACTGTGTGCTGTGCACATTTGCTCAGTTTATCACTACACCATACGGGCGTGCCAAACACCACAGTTGAGACTGACAAATTGTTCTCATTTACCCTTTAGGGGCCAGTTCCCTATTTTCTGAACCTATGTTGTGTGCCTTCTATCCATTATAGTGAATCTATGTGTACTGTGTATTCACTTGCAATTGTTGCTGTCAACTGTAGAGGGCGATCATTTGTATTTATTTTCTTTCAATAAAAGATTGTTTTATTTTACCTACTGGTCTGAGTGTCAAAACAAACCGTTACAGTACGAAAGGGCCATGACCTCAGACAGTACGGGTGAAAGTAACACAAAAATATCCACTGGAGAATGGATGTCCATGAGCAGCGCTTAGATCAATTGGCACTGGCTCTACAGACCCTTCTTGAGCGTACGGTACACCTAGACAAGCCTAATCTGAATCCGGTGGTCTCCCCAGTCTTGACACCGGACAATCCGCCTCTAGCCCCTCCTACTTGTGTCAGAGGCTTAACGGCATTGAGATATGATGGCGAGCCTTCCTTATGCAGGGGCTTTATTAATCAGTTGGAGATCTATTTGGAATTAACGCCCCAGGCTTTTCCTAACGACCGAAGCAAGGTCGGATTCATGATATCGCTACTAACAGGCAAAGCTTTGGCTTGGGCAAACCCTTTGTGGGAAAGTGCCAAACCTTGCACGCTGAACTTTAATGAGTTCGTAAAGAAGTTCCGCCGTGTGTTTGAGGTCCCTGGCAGAGTTGCCTCCACTGCTAAAAGGCTAATGGAGATACAGCAGGGCGAACGTACATTGGGCAATTATGCGATAGAATTCCGGACCCTGGCAGCGGAGGTGGGCTGGAACGATGACGCGTTATTGGCAGCTGGAGAGGCAGGAGAGACAATGCAGCTGGGTTTCACTAGACTCTCCAAAGAAGAGAGGTCTTTTCGTAAGAGGCAAGGCCTATGTTTATATTGTGTCAAACAGGGGCACCTTTTGCTCAATTGTCCGGTGAGGCCGGGAAACACACGCACCTAGGGTACCTTGGGGGATAGGCCCTAAGTGGTGTACAACAGTTCCTAGATTCAAATATGGCTAAACCCACCATCCAGGTGGCGTTCTTTTGGGCTGACAAGGGTGCAGAAACCTTGGCGCTGGTAGACTCTTTTGTAGCCGGGTACTTTATGGACCAATCTTTTGCGGCTTTGCAAAATATTCCTCTATGCAAAAAGGAATCTCCATTGGCAGTAGAGGCCATTGATGGCAGACCATTGGAACCCGCCTTTATTACAATGGAAACCATCCCTATTTCTATGTCAGTTGGGGCACTCCACAATTAGGAGGTACGGTTTCAAATTATTCGCTCACCTCACCATGCAGTCATTTTGGGGTTTCCATGGTTGCTTCTGCACAATCCTCAATTTGATTGGCAAAAATGTGAGGTTAGTTCCTGGTCCGATTACTGTAAAAAGAACTGCCTATCTCTTCCTGTCAAATTATGTGTACCTCTCCTGCTGTGCCAGTTGAATATGGGGAATTCTGTGATGTATTCAGCAAGGGGGAGGCTAGCGCATTGCCCGAGCATAGACCCTATGATTGCGCTATTGATTTGCCTCTAGGTGTGATTCCTCTGAGAGGACGTACTTACCCACTGTCATGCGAGGAGAACAGGGCAGTGGAGGAGTACATTGAGGACGCCCTTGGTAGGGGAATTATTCGCAAGTCCACTTCTCCGGCTGGTGCCGGATTCTTCTTTGTAAAAAAGAAAAATGGCAAACTAAGGCCATGTATTGATTATCGGGGGCTTAATAAGCTTATGCCCAAGAACGCATACCCTATTCCACTCATCACCGAGTTATTTGACAGATTGAAGGGCTCTTCTGTTTTCACCAAACTTGATTTGCGGGTCGCCTACAATCTAATTAGAATCAGAGAAGGTGATGAGTGGAAAACAGCATTTAATACCAGAACTGGGCACTACAAATATCTGGTAATGCCTTTTGGCTTATGTAATGCACCTGCGGTATTCCAGGAGCTGATTAATGATATCTTGCGTGACATGCTTCAGTCCTGCGTGGTGGTATATCTGTATGATATATTGATTCATTCCGCCACTCTCTCCCAACATATTAAAGATGTCACGGAAGTCTTGTTGCGACTCCGGGAGAATAAGCTGTTTTGTAAACTGGAAAAATGAGAATTCCATGTGTCACAAGTACCATTTTTGGGGTTCGTAATCTCCAAAGATGGAATCGCTATGGACCAGGACAAGTTGGCAGCAGTATTACAATGGCCTCGCCCTAAAGGGTTAAAAGCAATTCATTGCTTTTTAGGGTTTGCCAACTATTACAGAAAATTCATACGTAACTTTTCCACAATTGTGAAACCTTTGTCTGATTTGACACATAAGGGCGCTACTCCCTCTCAGTGGTCCGAGGCCGCTGATAATGCGCTTGAGACCTTAAAATCTTCCTTTACGTCTGCCCCAGTACTGTCCCATCCCAATCCCTCCGTGCCATTTACCTTGGAAGTTGACGCCTCTGAGGTTGGGGTTGGGGCAGTACTCTCCTAGCGTCCTGTGGGAGGTGGTACCTTGAAACCTTGTGGGTTTTTTTCTAAGAAATTGTCCAGCGCACAGAGCCACTATGAGACTGGCGACAGGGAGTTATTGGCTATTATTCTGGCAGTGAAGGAGTGGCGTCACTTGTTGGAAGGTACCAAGAACCCAGTACTGATCCTGACCGATCACAAAAACTTGACATATCTCTCTGAGGCTAAGAGGTTGTCTTCTCGACAGGCCAGGTGGGCACTCTTTTTGTCCCGGTTTAATTTTGTAATATCGTACCTCCCGGGTTCTAAGAACGTGAGGGCAGACGCATTGTCTCAACAGTTCGCGTCGGACACTGAGAGAAGGAAGCACCGGTACCTATTATTCAGCCCGACCGTATTATGGCTACTATTCGCACTAGTATAACTTCGTCACTGGGAGAGGAGATTTTGGGGTCTCAAGCTAGGGCTCCACCTGAGACTCCAGTTGGTAAATGCTTTGTAGATGAGCCTTTTCGCACTTGTCTATTGGAGACCTATCATTCGTCTAGGGCGGCCGGGCACATAGGCAGGGATCAGCTGGTATGGTCTCTTTCGCAATTATTCTGGTGGCCGACGTTCAGAGCCGATTGCTCCGCTTTTACTGCCGCTTGTGCCACCTGTGCCCGTGCTAAGACCCCCAGGCATCTCCCAGTGGGCTTGCTTCAACCTGTGCCTAATGGAGAACGGTCCTGGTCTCATATATCTATTCATTTTCTGGGAAAATTGCCAATCTCTAGGGGGTATACATTTGTCCTTATGGTGATTGATAGGTTCTCCAAAATGGCTCATTTTGTGCCACTCAGGGGGCTTCCATTGGCTCAGGAATTGGCTAAGGTCTTTGCTAAAGAAGTGTTTCGTTTGCACGGGGTACCCAGAGTGGTGGTCTCCGACCTTCGGAGTCAATTCGTGTCCAGGTTTTGGAGGGCATTCTGTGGCATGATGGTGTCAGTCTCTGAGTAGGGTCAAGCAAGGTAAAGGACTCAGGTTAACAGTTCGCAGTTCCTCTGAGTTCGAGACTGGATCAGCATGTACTAGGAGGCTCGGGAAGGTTCAAGACCGTAGTCAGACTGCAGGACAGAGTTCCCTTTAATCGAAGACCTCGCTTTTCAGATAAGGTTCGAAGCAGGTTCGAGGTCTTGGGGTATCGATGAGGTTCGAGGCAGGTTCGAGGTCTTGGGGTATCGATAAGGTTCGAGGCAGGTTCGAGGTCTTGGGGTCTCAATAAGGTTCGAGGCAGGTTCGAGGTTTATGGACTACGAAGCAGGAAAGGGGAATACGAGTTCCTACACCCTCGACTGGCCAGGGCAGTCACCGGAGCGGCCGGTGATGGCAACCCAAACCAGTCGGAGCCCCAGAGGTGAAGGAACGGTAGACTGGAACCAAACCTTGAGAGCAGCTGGAGGGACTCTCGTTGCGAGGCAGAAAGTTCCGAATGGAAAGCGTAGTCCGAGAATACTGGGTCAGGCCGGAATTGAATCAGGAACCAAAGTAGCAGACAGAGACGTGGTCAGGCAAAGCTGGGGTCTAGATCCACGGGCAGAAGACAAGACTAGGTCGGTAATCAAGCAGGGTTCGGTACACGGAATCAGCAAACACAGGAACTCAACGACAAAGGTTTCTCTCAGACTTTTGGCGCTAAAATCGAGCAAGGGTTGATGGAAGATCCAGGTACATAAAGCCTACAGCCGCCAATAGGATTATAGGTAGGAGGAGCAGTTAGGAGCAGCATGACAGATGGGCATTCAATTGTCCTTCTCCTCCACCTACCATCCCCAGACCAACGGAGCCGCTGAGCGTGCCAATCACGGACTGGAACAGTACCTGCGCTGTTTTATTACTGATCATCATGACAATTGGGCCGACCTGTTGCCATGGGCGGAGTTTGCCAGGAATTGTGCAGTTAACTCATCGTCCGGGAGCTCCCCGTTCTTAATCAACTATGGGTTCCAGCCAGGTTTGTTCCCAGACTCGTTCCAGTCACAACAGATTCCGGCTTTGGATGAACATATAGAGCAGCTCCGTTCCACCTAGGCACAGGTGCAAAGGACCCTCAGTCAGTCTTTCCAGCGGCATCAGCGATATGCCAATCGTAGACGGCTGTCAGCGGTCTCTTTCCAGGTTGGGGATAGGGTATGGTTCTCCTCCAGAAACCTCAATCTGCAGGTTCCCTTGAATAAGCTGGCTCCCCGGTTTATTGGTCCATTTAAAATTATTCGCAAAATTAATCCTGTCTCCTATGCGTTGGAACTTCCACCGTCTATGCATATTCACAATGTGTTACATGTGTCTCTGTTAAAACCTCTGGTTTGCAATCGTTACACTACTACTCCGGTAGTTCCTGGGCCGGTGGACGTCCAGGGGCAAGAGGAATATGAGGTTCAGAGCATTGTTGATTCTAGGCGACTTAGAGGGAAGCTGCAATACTTGGTCCACTGGAAGGGCTATGGCCCGGAGAAACGCTCTTGGGTTGACCAGAAGGACCTCCATGCGCCCAGACTTGCGCGCAACTTCCACTCTAAATACCCTCAGAAACCTAAGCCTCCAGCAGGGAGAGGGGGTCTTTGAGAGGGGGGTACTATCACAGTGCCTGTGATTATCCTGTCACTCTCATCTGTGGCAGACTGTGATTTGTTCAGTTGGTTTGGCCCACCCCTTGGTGACCTTTTTATACCTGACTCTTACATCTGTCAGATGCCCTTTCGTGGTGTTTCTGAGCCAGACTTGCTGTTGCTGTGTTCCTGTATCCGGATTCCTGTGTACCGACTTTGGCCTGTCCTGACTACGCTCCAGTGTTCCTGATGGTGTATGACCCGGCTTGTCTGAGAATCCTCTACGTGCTACGACCCGGCTTGTCTGAGAGACTTCTACATGCTACGACCCGGCTGGCTGACTTCCTGCTTCGAAATCACCACGCCTGTTCCAGCGACCTGTTTGGCCTGTTGTCGCCGACGCGACATTCTGTATCCTGCGTTGCTGTGCCGACCTAGTGTGACCATTACACTCCTGTGTAACCCATCCCTCAGTGCAGAGTTCCTTGCTGACTTGCATAAGCTGTGCTCCTTGTACCGAGCCTCTATACGCTGCAGAGCTAAGTTACCATACCGAGCCTGGGAGATTCAAACGTACCTTTTAACCCTTGCAGTGTCACTTCTCTCTTGCCGGACCTCCTTTCTGATTACAGAGCCGTTACCTTGTAAGTCTACTGCTGCTGAGTTGGCCGCTACTTGGATGGCGACTCCCAGTTACGTTTGCAGAGTAGTCTATCCCGTTGGTCCGGTTGGGCGTCTTTGGCTCTCGGTCTCACGGTTATTACCGGAGATATCTGGTGCGGCTATTGGCAGCAAGGTTAGGCTCCAAGCTCTTGCAAGATTCGAAGGTGAACGCCCGTGGGGGCTATTGTCTAGTGTTGTGCTCACGTTGGTCTCCGGTTATACGCCCGTGGGGGCTAAAACGCCAGCTTTGCATCTCAGGCTAGTCTCGATCATGCCTGTGGGGGCTACATACTCTTGCACTTGCAGTCTCAGTGGTCTCCTGGTGAACGCCCGCGGGGGCTATTTTGGGTCACTGTTCTGCTATAGCTCACGTTGGTCACTGAACATCTACTACCCATCTTTGCTTGAACTCTGTGCTGTGCACATTTGCTCAGTTTATCACTACACCATACGGGCGTGCCAAACCCCACAGTTGAGACTGACAAATTGTTCTCATTTACCCTTTAGGGGCCAGTTCCCTATTTTCTGAACCTATGTTGTGTGCCTTCTATCCATTATAGTGAATGTATGTGTACTGTGTATTCACTTGCAATTGTTTCTGTCAACTGTAGAGGGCAATCATTTGTATTTATTTTCTTTCAATAAAAGATTGTTTTATTTTACCTACTGGTCTGAGTGTCAAAACAAACCGTTACACATAATCCCCAGTTTGGCAAAAGTGCGAAATCTCTGCTTGGTCTCAGTATTGTATGGAGCATTGCATATCCCACCCGGTTAAGATTCTGTGCACCTCCCTTTCACTGCCAGAGGAGTATCAACAATTCAGCAATGTGTTTAGTAAGGGAGAGGCTCGCACCCTACTCCAGCACAGATCATATGATTGTGCTATTAATTTGCCTCCGGGGGTGGTGCCCCCTAGTGGACGCACATATCCATTGTCTTGTGATGAGAACCAAGCTATGGAGGAATATATTTCAGATGCCCTCAATAGAGGGATTATAAGGAAATCCACCTCTCCAGCCAGGGCTGGATTCTTTTTTGTGAAAAAGAAAAATGGCGAACTGAGACCGTGCATTGATTACCGTGGCCTAAACAAACTAATGTCTAAAAATGCTTATCTGATACCACTCATAACTGAATTATTTGACAGGTTAAAAGGTTCCTCGATTTTTACTAAACTGGACCTACGTGCTGCTTATAACCTGATTCGGATCAGAGCTGGTGATGAGTGGAAAACGGCCTTTAACACTAGATCCAGGCACTATGAATATCTAGTTATGCCGTTTGGTCTCTGTAATGCACCCGCAATATTTCAAGAATTAATCAATGATATCCTCAGGGATATGCTGCAGTCCTACGTTGTTGTCTACCTGGACGATATACTCATTCATTTCCAAAATATGTCACAACACATTAAAGACGTATCAGAAGTGTTGCTCTGCCTATGAAAAAACAAATTGTATTGCAAATTGGAAAAATGCGAGTTTCATAAAACCAGCGTGCCCTTCTTGGGGTTTGTGATTGCCAAAGAAGGCATTGCCATGGATCAGGAGAAACTGGCGGCAGTGTTGCAATGGCCTCGGCCTGAGGGCCTAAAAGCTATTCAGAGATTTCTGGGTTTCCCTAATTATTATAGAAAATTTATTAAGAATTTTTCCACAATTGTTAAACCTTTGTCTGACCTTATGCACAACGGTGCCAATCCCTCCCAGTGGTCGGTGGCCGCTGAAGATGCTTTTGAGAAATTGAAATCCGCTTTTGCTAACGCTCCTGTGTTATCCCACCCCAACCCATCTCTCCCATTTACATTGGAGGTGGATACCTCAGATATTGGGGTTGGGGCAGTACTTTCTCAATGACCTGTGAAAGGAGGAACTCTCAGACCTTGTGGGTTTTTCAAGAAGAGGGGGGGTAGACAGTGCAGGAAAAATATCCTCTAAGTGTAGTAAGTATCGACCTGCAAATATGGTATACAAAATAAATAAATGAATTTATTGTTAAAAATCACACAATACAATTCTATATAGGATTAAAAATGTCAGAATATAGAGGTGTGTGTAAATAAAAAAATGTGTGTCTATCTACACAATAAACATGTGCTTGATAGTAATAAGCTGAAACATTAGACCAATATATAAATAATATAAGTCTATAATAAGCGTATGGACAGGAGTATATCAGCACACGGTATGATTCAATAAGAAAAAGTAGGTGATATCTGGACAATGAATAGCAAATAAAATGATAGGTCAAAGACCAAAAGCACAGCTGGTAACATCAAAAAGGAAATGGATGTCTGCTTACTAGAAAGTTGCTTGAGTTATGGCCCATCAAAAGGTCTTGGCGTTGTGCATCATTGCCCCCACGTACTTTCTCCGTTGAAACCGTGGCTTGAGTCCAAAGGCTTCCCATTGTTGTGCGATACCAGGGACTTCCTTCTGTCTTCCGCTTTAACAGTTGTTGGGCTGACTGACCAAGTGGCGTGCTTGCTTGCATGTGAAAAAGTTCGGTGTCCGTTCTGGCGTGCTTACAGCACGTGAAAGAGTTCAATGTCCGCTCGTTCACTCTTCGCTCAACGCGTTTCTGCGCATGACTGCGCCTTCCTCTGGAGCAAGTGAATGGCCGGTTCCTACTGATCTGACCCTAAATGAACCCTCAGGGAGCCAATCAGAAGCAGTAATGAGTAATCGTATGGTACACGAAAAAAACTCTAACTCCGCTTCATCATGTAACCAAAATTCTTACAATAAAGTACAATAATAAACAAAATATAGTTATTCTTCTCTATCCCACCAAAAGAGGCTGTCACAATAATCCTCCGAGTGTTAATACCACTTTTCTTCTCCATCTCACCAAGAGGGCTATCATATTAACCCTCCAGGTGCCGAAAAAGAGAAAAAAATAAAAGAAAAAAAGAAAAAACACCACGGACACTCACATGGAAGTGACAGACAGATACTATCCAAAGTATTTGATGAAAAGAAATATATATATGTATAAGAAGGTATACATAATCTCTGTCATTAAAGAACATTGCAGTGGTATATCAAAAACGGTATATATAAATATAGATCCTCCACTACTTTGGAATAACGCCTAATAGAAAAAATACGTTTATAAAAAATGTTCAGTAGACAGAGATATTGGTGTATAGAAGTCATAATTATCCCAAATATTGGAACCGTTGTAACAATGTATAAAGAAGTATATGTTTAGTTCTCTATTACTCTAAAATAATATATGGCTCTGAGAGGTCCATTAGTATTATGGGTCATATATTATGGAGATATACAGTGGCTGGGGCCCATATATAAAAAAGCAGACGAAGGAAAACATATAATGGTAAAAAAGAGATGAAGAGATCACAACTACCCACCCTCATTATGATACAAAAAAAAAAAAAAAAGTTAATTATAAAAAAAAAGGAGAATGCTAGATTAATACCATAAATAACACAAATAACACATGGCCCTAGTTTTAGACAAACCATAGATCCAATTCTTCATTGAGACCATTTGGTGTAAGGGTCTTCATCTTGTAAATCCAGAATGTTTCTTGTTTAGCCAATTTTGAAAATCTGTCTTCACCTCTTATCTGTGTAGGTATATGGTCATTAACAGTGAGGCGTAGTCCTTCTGGGTTTTGACAATGAAATTTTCTAAAGTGTCTAGCCACACTGTGTTTAATATTACCTTTAATGATGTTATTTCGGTGTTCTAGGAATCGTTCTTTAATGGGTCGGATGGTTCTACCCACATATTGTTTGATGCAAGGGCATTCTAGTAGATAAACCACATATTCAGAACAACAATTAAAGAAATTACTGATTTGAAAAGATTCCCCAGTGGTCTGTGAATGAAAAACCTGTTGTTTATGTTGAATATATTTGCAGGTAGTACACTTATTGTGACCACATTTGTGGTTCCCTTTAATAATTGATCCATCAATAATACTTCTAAAGGGTTATTTTCCAACAGGTCTCTTTTCAATATCACTGAGAGCCAATTTGGACTTTCTACAAATTATTTCAGGTCTTGTAGGGAGTATAGGTCTAAGATATTTATCTCCAAGAAGTATTTTCCAGTGTTTCTTAATGATGTTCTCAATATTCTTCCTCGCACTATTATATCTAGTCACAAAGGTATTGTTACATTCTTCTTTTGACGTTCAGTTCTCTGGTTGGATAGTAGGTCTTCACGTTTGCTTCTTTTAGCTTTGTTCAAGGCTAGCTCGACAGTTCCTTTACTATAACCTTTTTCTGCAAACTTAGAAGTCAATTCATTGGCCTGTTCCATGAAGACTGATTCCTCAGTACAATTTCTTCGAAGACGGTAAAATTGTCCTAAAGGGACACTATTCAGCCATTGTAGGTGGTGAGTGCTGGTGACCTGGATGTAGCTGTTAACATCAACCTTTTTGTGATGCATCATAGTGGTTATGTTTGCATCCTTATTGATACTAATGTCCAGATCCAGGAAAACTATTCTCTCCTTGTTGTGTTCCGAAGTAAAGTGTATACCTAGTGGATTCATATTGATCTCTTTTTTGAAGGCAGCTAAAGTATCTTCTCCTCCATTCCAGATAATCAGCAAGTCATCAATATATCTAGCATAGAGGGCGAGGTTTGCCTTATATCTAGTGAAGAGATATGTTTCTTCCCAGTATCCCATAAATAAATTTGCTTAACTGGGAGCGAACCTCATCCCCATTGCTGTCCCACAGATTTGTAGGTAGTGTTTGTCCTGAAAAATAAAGTTGTTATGGGTAAGGATGAAATGTATACCATCCAATAAGAAATCTTTTTGAGGAGTGGATATTTGTGGGTCTCTATCCAAATAGTATTTAACAGCTTGTAAGCCTAAGTGATGTTGGATACTCGTATATAAAGTGCTTACATCGCAAGTAAGCCAAACATAATCCTTCTGCCATTGGATCTTTTCAAGTTTCTGTAAGATGTGTGTAGAATCCCTGATATAGGAGGATAGTGATTGAACATAACGCTGTAGAAAGAAATCAATAAATTGTGACAGATTACTGGTCAAAGATTGAATACCAGAAATTATCGGTCATCCTGGGGGATTATTAACATCCTTGTGTATCTTCGTTATGTGGTAGTAAATGGCAGTTTTCGGATGTTGTATGTTAAGAAAAAGGTATTCTTGGTGGTTTAAGACAGAGTGGTCTCTCCCCCATTTTATCAATTCCATATATTCTTATCACGGTGCCCGTGATTGCTGCAGTTCCTTGTCTGTCACCAGTAGGGGGCTGCTATTGGCTGTCTGCAGATAGCCCGCCTTTCATTGCCTATTTAAAGCTGGATTGGGCACCCTTTGGTTGCCCTTTCGTGTTGTTTCTGACCTTCTTGCTATCACTATGCCAGTGATAGCTGGGCCTCTGTTCCAGTGTTCCTGAGTTCCTAATCTCATGTGTTCCTGAGTTCCTGATCTCTACTGTTCCAGTGTTTCCTGCATGCTGAAGTACTTCCAGTCCTGGTTCCGGCCTAGTCTCTGGTGTTGCAGTTCCTGCTGAACTTCTTCTCTGCGGTTTCCTGACCTGACTGATCGTTGCTGGTTCCTGTCATCGCATCGCCTGTCTCCTGTATCCTGGCGACCTCCTGCCTGGTCGCGTCGGCGACATTGCTTGTTACTCCAGTGTGCGGTCACTGGTTTGCTCCACAGCCTATTGGCTATACAATTCTGTGTTGGTCCCAGCGTGCGGACGCTGGTTTGCTCCTAAGCCTTGCGGCTAGACAAACTCGCTTGTTACACCAGTGTGCGGTCACTGGTTTGCTCCAAAGCCTATCGGCTATACAATCCTGTGTTGGTCCCAGCGTGCGGACGCTGGTTTGCTCAAAGCTTTGCGGCTAGACAAACTCGCTTGGTTCACCAGTGTGCGGTCACTGGTTTGCTCCAAAGCCTATCGGCTATACAATCCTGTGTTAGTCCCAGCGTGCGGACGCTGGTTTGTTCCAAAGCCTTGCGGCTATACAAACTCGCTTGTTACACCAGTGTGCTGTCACTGGTTTGCTCCAAAGCCTATCAGCTATACAATTCTGTGTTGGTCCCAGCGTGCGGACGCTGGTTTGCTCCAAAGCCTTGCGGCTATACAAACTCGCTTGTTACACCAGTGTGCGGTCACTGGTTTGCTCCAAAGCCTAACAGCTATACAATTCTGTGTTGGTCCCAGCGTGCGGACGCTGGTTTGCTCCAAAGCCTTGTGGCTATACAAACTCGCTTGTTACACCAGTGTGCGGTCACTGGTTTGCTCCAAAGCCTATCAGCTATACAATTCTGTGTTGGTCCCAGCGTGCGGACGCTGGTTTGCTCCAAAGCCTTGCGGCTATACAAACTCGCTTGTTACACCAGTGTGCGGTCACTGGTTTGCTCCAAAGCCTATCAGCTATACAATTCTGTGTTGGTCCCAGCGTGCGGACGCTGGTTTGCTCCTAAGTCTTACGGCTATACTAACTCGCTTGTTACACCAGTGTGCGGTCACTGGTTTGCTCCAAAGCCTATCAGCTATACAATCCTGTGTTAGTCCCAGCGTGCGGACGCTGGTTTGCTCCAAAGCCTTGCGGCTATACAAACTCGCTTGTTACACCAGTGTGCGGTCACTGGTTTGCTCCAAAGCCTAACAGCTATACAATTCTGTGTTGGTCCCAGCGTGCGGACGCTGGTTTGCTCCAAAGCCTTGTGGCTATACAGACTCGCTTGTTACACCAGTGTGCGGTCACTGGTTTGCTCCAAAGCCTATCAGCTATACAATTCTGTGTTGGTCCCAGCATGCGGACGCTGGTTTGCTCCAAAGCCTTGCGGCTATACAAACTCGCTTGTTACACCAGTGTGCGGTCACTGGTTTGCTCCAAAGCCTATCAGCTATACAATTCTGTGTTGGTCCCAGCGTGCGGACGCTGGTTTGCTCCTAAGCCTTACGGCTATACTAACTCGCTTGTTACACCAGTGTGCGGTCACTGGTTTGCTCCTAAGCCTATCGGCTATACAATTCAGTGTTGGTCCCAGCGTGCGGACGCTGGTTTGCTCCAAAGCCTTGCGGCTTTACGATTCCCCTGTTAGTCTCAGTGTGTGTACACTGGGTTGCTTACAATCCTGTCAATTTGCCATTACTATCTGACTGCTGCTACTATCTCTGGGCTGCCCTGCCCGGTATTGGTAAGGCCGGTAGAACCTTTTGCCACATTCCATCTGAGGTTGCCTTACCCGGTATTGGCAGGGCCGGTAGAGCCTACATTATGAATCTATTGAGGCTGCCTTGCCCGGTAATTTGGTAAGGCCGGTAGAACCATTATGCGATTCCATCTGCAGGTTGCCTTACCCGGTATTGGCAAGGCCGGTAGAGCCTAACATTCTATTACTTCAGACTGTCCTGTCCGGTATATTGACAGGACCGGTAGAGTCTGCCTTCTGTCTTGTTATATTCTGAATATATCTGTATGTATGTGATTGCCATCCTACATTATCAATTTATTATTTCAATAAAATTGATTTTTACCTAAAACTTGTGTCTGAGAGTCATAATAAACCGTGACAGTACGAAAGGGCCATGACCTCAGACAGCAAGGGTGAAGGTAACGCACAGAATATCCATTGGAGGATGGATGTGCTCGAGCAACGTTTGGATCAGTTGGCAGTTGCAATTGAAACGATCCTTGAACGCACGGTACTCGCTGACAAATCGAGCTCTAGCCCGGTGGTCTCGCCAAGTCAGACACCGAAAAGTGATACCAGGCCCCTAGAGGGTACTGTTAAAGGGTTAACGGCTTCTGCACCCTTGCCGCTAAGATATGATGGTGACCCTAGTCTCTGCAGAGGGTTCATCAACCAACTTGAAATCTTCATGGAATTGACGGCACACGCATTTCCCAATGATCGTAGTAAAGTGGGGTTCACGATATCACTGCTCACTGGCAGAGCATTGGCCTGGGCTAACCCCTTGTGGGAGAATGCTAAACCTTGTACTAAGAACTTCAGAGAATTTGTGCAATCCTTTTGAAGAGTGTTTGAGCCTCCTGGTAGAACCAACTCTGCTGCCAAACGCCTTATGGAGATACAACAGGGCAGGCGTACAGTGGGCGACTATGCCATCGAATTCCGCACATTGGCAGCAGAGGTGGGTTGGAATAACGAGGCATTATTGGCAGCTTTTTCTCAAGGCCTGAATGACCACATTACAGACGAAATCGCTGCTAAAGATCTACCTATTGATCTAGATGATTACATTGAGTATGTTATGATAATTGACTCCAGAATACGTGAGAGATCAATTGCCAGAGATCGTAAAATACGGTCAAAAAATAATGAGCCTAGTAGCATATTTTGCTCACCCATCCCTCCCCTGGCATTGAAGTCTAGTGAACCTGTACGGGAAACAAGTGAACCTATGCAAATAGGCTTCACTAGACTAACCAAGGCAGAGAGACTTTATCGCAAGAAGCAAGGGTTGTGTTTCTACTGCGGTAAAAAAGGGCACTTGCTAAATTCCTGTCCGGTACGTCCGGGAAACGCACACACCTAGGGTACCTTGGGGGACAGGCCCTAGGTGGTGTACAATCGTCCCCAGTGTCGGGCACAATGAAACCCACCATACAGGTGGTATTATCTTGGGCACAACGCTCTGTGGAGGTTTTGGCCTTGGTTGACTCTGGTGCAGCAGGGTATTTTATGGATAATACCTTTGCTGAATTGCACGGAGTTCCACGCATTGAAAGAGAAAATCCCTTGACTATTGAAGCGATTGATGGTAGACCCTTAGAACCGCCTCAGGTTATGTTTGAAACTATGCCACTGTCTATGACTATTGGGGCACTTCACAGAGAAGAGCAGCAGTTTCAACTGATTAATTCTCCGCACCATGCGGTAATATTGGGCTTTCCGTGGTTACAGTTACATAACCCACAATTTGGAAAAAGTGTGAAATTGCTGCTTGGTCCCAGTTTTGTATGGACAAGTGCGTCATCCAGCCTGTTAAGGTCCTGTGCACCTCCTCGGCTATACCGGATGTGTACCAACAGTTTGGCGATGTTTTTAGCAAAGGAGAGGCCAGTTTGCTACCTCAGCATAGACCTTATGATTGTTGCATCGAATTGCAGCCTGGGGCAGTACCTCCGAAAGGACGCACTTATCCATTATCTTGTGAGGAAAATAAGGCTATGGAGGATTACATTTCTGATGCCCTTGCTAGAGGGATCATACGAAAATCTACCTCTCCAGCTGGGGCTGGGTTCTCTTTTGTAAAAAAGAAAAATGGCGAATTAAGACCATGCATTGACTACCGGGGCTTGAATAAACTAATGGCAAAAAACGCATATCCAATACCACTCATCACCGAGCTTTTTGACAGGCTTGAGGGCACTTCGATTTTTACCAAATTGGACCTACGGGCCGCTTACAATCTGGTGCGCATTCGAGCAAGTGATGAGTGGAAAACTGCCTTTAATACTCGAGCTGGGCACTACGAGTATCTTGTAATGCCATTTGGGCTATGTAATGCCCCCGCAGTTTTCCAGGAACTGATAAACGATGTTCTGAGAGATATGTTACAGACATGTGTTGTGGTTTATCTGGACAATATATTGATTTACTCTCAAGACATGGCACAGCACATCAAAGATGTATCCGCAGTATTGCTACGACTCCGTGAGAACAAATTATTTTGTAAACTGGAAAAATGTGACTTTCATAGAACCAGTGTGCCATTCTTGGGGTTCATAATTGGCAATGATGGCATTGCCATGGACAAGGATAAGTTGTCAGCTGTCTTACAATGGCCAAAACCCAAGGGGCTTAAAGCCATACAGCGTTTCCTGGGTTTCGCTAATTATTATAGGCGGTTTATTAAGAACTTTTCTTCCATTGTTAAACCTTTGTCCGATCTTACGCACAAGGGCGCTAATCCTTCTTGTTGGCCGGTATCTGCTGAGAATGCCTTTGAGAATTTGAAGCTGGCATTTGCTGCGGCTCCTGTGTTATCCCACCCCAATCCTCTACTTCCATTTACGTTAGAGGTGGATGCCTCAGATATTGGGGTTGGGGCAGTACTTTCGCAACGACACGAGAAAGGTGGAACTCTCAGACCTTGTGGGTTTTTCTCTAAGAAGTTGACTGTCACTCAAGGCCACTATGAGATAGGTGACAAAGAATTATTGGCCATTATCCTCGCTCTTAAGGAGTGGCGTCATTTGCTTGAAGGTACCAAGACTCCCGTATTAATCCTAACAGATCATAAAAATCTGACTTATCTCTCGGAGGCCAAGAGATTGTCCTCCCGTCAGGCCAGGTGGGCACTGTTCCTGTCTCGATTTAATTTCATTGTATCTTACTTACCGGGGTCAAAGAATATCAGGGCGGATGCACTGTCAAGACAATTTGAGGCCGACAGTGACAGAGTGGAAGCACCAGCACCCATCATCCAACCTGATAGAATACTGGCTACTATACGCACGAGTATCACTTCTCCTTTAGGGGAGGAGATCCTGGCCTCTCAGGGGTCCGCTCCCCATGAAACTCCAGTGGGCAAATGTTTTGTCGATGAACCATTTCGTACTAGGCTGCTTGAAACCTACCATTCCTCTAAGGCTGCGGGACATATTGGTAGAGACCAATTGTTATGGTCCCTTTCTCAGTTATTTTGGTGGCCCTCCATGAGAAACGATTGTGCCGAATTTACGAATGCCTGTGCCACCTGTGCCCGCGCTAAGACCCCGAGACATCTCCCTGTGGGCTTGCTTCAACCGGTGCCTAATGGCGAACGCCCCTGGTCTCATGTTTCCATTGATTTTATGGGAGAGTTGCCTATGTCCAAGGGGTACTCCTTTATATTCATGGTGGTGGACAGGTTTTCTAAAATGGCTCATTTCGTGCCCCTCCGTGGTCTTCCTTCAGCGAAGGAATTGGCAATGGTGTTCGCCAGAGAAGTATTCCGGTTGCATGGATTGCCTAGGGTACTGGTGTCTGACAGGGGGAGCCAGTTTGTGTCTAGATTTTGGAGGGCATTTTGCCAACAGATGGGCATACAGCTGTCCTTCTCCTCTGTCTACCATCCCCAGACCAATGGAGCCGCTGAACGAGCTAATCAGGGCTTGGAACAATTTCTCCGTTGTTTCGTTACTGACCATCATGATAATTGGTCCGACTTGTTGCCTTGGGCAGAGTTCGCCAGGAACTGTGTGGTCAATTCTTCATCTGGGAGCTCTCCATTTCTGATTAATTATGGGTTCCAGCCAACAGATTCCAGCTCTGGATGAGCATATCGAGCAACTCCGTTCCACATGGGCACAAGTTCAGAGGGCACTTGGTCAGTCATTTCAGCGTCATCAGCGCCATGCTAATCGCAGAAGGCTTCCAGCGGTTTCCTTTCAGGTTGGGGATAGAGTATGGCTTTCCTCCAGAAATCTCAAGCTGCAGGTTCCGTCTAATAAGTTGGCTCCCCGGTTTATTGGTCCATACAGAGTTATTCGCAAAATTAACCCTGTCTCCTATGCACTAGACCTACCTGCATCCATGCGTATCCATAATGTGTTCCATGTGTCCCTTCTTAAGCCTCTGGTTTGCAATCGCTATACTACCACACCTGTGGTGCCAGGACCTGTTGAGGTCGAGGGCCAGGAGGAGTACGAGGTGCAGAGCATTATTGATTCCCGTAGGCTTAGAGGAAAGGTACAGTACCTGGTACATTGGAAAGGGTATGGTCCTAAGGATCGATCATGGGTGGATAGTACGGACCTTCATGCACCTAGGCTAACTAGGGCCTTTCATGCCAATTACCCACAGAAACCTAGACCCTATTCTAGGAGAGGGGGTCTTTGAAGGGGGGGTACTATCACGGTGCCCGTGATTGCTGCAGTTCCTTGTCTGTCACCAGTAGGGGGCTGCTATTGGCTGTCTGCAGATAGCCCGCCTTTCATTGCCTATTTAAAGCTGGATTGGGCACCCTTTGTTTGCCCTTTCGTGTTGTTTCTGACCTTCTTGCTATCACTATGCCAGTGATAGCTGGGCCTCTGTTCCAGTGTTCCTGAGTTCCTTATCTCATGTGTTCCTGAGTTCCTGATCTCTACTGTTCCAGTGTTTCCTGCATGCTGAAGTACTTCCAGTCCTGGTTCCGGCCTAGTCTCTGGTGTTGCAGTTCCTGCTGAACTTCTTCTCTGCGGTTTCCTGACCTGACTGATCGTTGCTGGTTCCTGTCATCGCATCGCCTGTCTCCTGTATCCTGGCGACCTCCTGCCTGGTCGCGTCGGCGACATTGCTTGTTACTCCAGTGTGCGGTCACTGGTTTGCTCCACAGCCTATCGGCTATACAATTCTGTGTTGGTCCCAGCGTGCGGACGCTGGTTTGCTCCTAAGCCTTGCGGCTAGACAAACTCGCTTGATTCACCAGTGTGCGGTCACTGGTTTGCTCCAAAGCATATCGGCTATACAATCCTGTGTTGGTCCCAGCGTGCGGACGCTGGTTTACTCCAAAACTTTGTGGCTAGACAAACTCGCTTGGTTCACCAGTGTGCGGTCACTGGTTTGCTCCAAAGCCTATCGGCTATACAATCCTGTGTTAGTCCCAGCGTGCGGACGCTGGTTTGCTCCAAAGCCTTGCGGCTATACAAACTCGCTTGTTACACCAGTGTGCGGTCACTGGTTTGCTCCAAAGCCTAACAGCTATACAATTCTGTGTTGGTCCCAGCGTGCGGACGCTGGTTTGCTCCAAAGCCTTGTGGCTATACAGACTCGCTTGTTACACCAGTGTGCGGTCACTGGTTTGCTCCAAAGCCTATCAGCTATACAATTCTGTGTTGGTCCCAGCATGCGGACGCTGGTTTGCTCCAAAGCCTTGCGGCTATACAAACTCGCTTGTTACACCAGTGTGCGGTCACTGGTTTGCTCCAAAGCCTATCAGCTATACAATTCTGTGTTGGTCCCAGCGTGCGGACGCTGGTTTGCTCCTAAGCCTTACGGCTATACTAACTCGCTTGTTACACCAGTGTGCGGTCACTGGTTTGCTCCTAAGCCTATCGGTTATACAATTCAGTGTTGGTCCCAGCGTGCGGACGCTGGTTTGCTCCAAAGCCTTGCGGCTTTACGATTCCCCTGTTAGTCTCAGTGTGTGTACACTGGGTTGCTTACGATCCTGTCAATTTGCCATTACCATCTGACTGCTGCTACTATCTCTGGGCTGCCCTGCCCGGTATTGGTAAGGCCGGTAGAACCTTTTGCCACATTCCATCTGAGGTTGCCTTACCCGGTATTGGCAGGGCCGGTAGAGCCTACACTATGAATCTATTGAGGCTGCCTTGCCCGGTAATTTGGTAAGGCCGGTAGAACCGTTATGCGATTCCATCTGCAGGTTGCCGGTAGAGCTTAACATTCTATTACTTCAGACTGTCCTGTCCAGTATATTGACAGGACCGGTAGAGTCTGCCTTCTGTCTTGTTATATTTTGAATATATCTGTATGTATGTGATTGCCATCCTACATTATCAATTTATTATTTCAATAAAATTGATTTTTACCTAAAACTTGTGTCTGAGAGTCATAATAAACCGTGACAATTCTTTATGGAATGTTCTGGTGGGATTGTGGGGTAAACTCTGGTAAAATGTTGTATCGTTCAATAATCGATTGGCTTCCTTCACGTAATCTTTCTTGTCTTGTAGGACAATGCCACCACCTTTATCAGCCTCACGTATGATTAGGTTAGAATTATTCATCAATTTATGTAGACTTTCTGTTACGGTTTTCTGACACACAGACCAGGATGTAACGTAAAATACAATTTATTGAAATAAAAATGAACAACACTGCCCCTAGGGGCTAGTAAAGTTAAGAACAGGCAATATGAACAGAGGATGGAGTAAACTACAAACAGTAGTGCATAGAGGGTTAAGTGGAGCAACTGGTAAGGCTCAGGCTAGATTGGCCAACGCCCAGGGGATATATAGCAGTCTATGGTAACAGTCTTTAAATGTAGATCAGGAACTCAGGAAAAGCGCTGTAACACTCTTGAAGCATAAACAGGATGAGCCCCTGTTGCTCTAAGCTGAGCCCGTACCACCACAGTGGGCTTATGAGGATTGCAACTGCCAATTTGATGTAACCAGAATAGGAATCGCCCTGAATGAGTATCGAGTAACCCTGCGTCTGCCACTGAAGTATGCCAGCCCTTGGGAGGCCACAGTAGAACGGAATTGCCCAAGCTATGAAGAACCGATGCACAGAGTAGTGCAGTTGGGATAAAACACTTTGAGCGAATGAGGTACTGCCCAGACACCCACAAGGTGTGGCCCAGAATCCTTGTTGCAAGAGCGAATGGACTACCAGTGTCAACCAGCGTGACCACGATGCTCACCGGGCATCGAACAGGCGGAGCTCTGCAAGGACTGGTATAGCGTAAAGCGGAGGCTCAAACGTGTTAAGGCTCAGGGAAACCGGAGCTTGGCAATTAATCAAATGGCACGTAATCGGAGGCTACCGGCAGTGCAAGGGTTAATCTGGTACATTTGAAATGCTCAACGAGAACAAGGCAGGCAACCTCGGCTGCAGCGTAATGAGCTAGGAAACAGAGAACAGTCAGAATGTCGCCAGCGCGACCAGAGTACACCGGAGCAGGAACCGGACAGGAGCAGTAACCGGACAGGAACAGTAGCCGGAACCGGATGACTGAGTCGCAGGAACACCACTGGAGAGTGTAGCAGTCACGGAGCAGGATCAGGAGCCAGGACCGGGTCGAATCACGGAGCGGAGTCGTCAGCCAGAGCCGGGTCGGATCACGGTGCAGGGTCGTCGGCCAGAGCCGGATCATTTCCCGGTGCAGGGTCGTCAGCCAGAGCCGGGTCAGTTCACGGTGCAGGGTCGTCAGCCAGAGCTGGGTCAGATTACGGTGCAGGAACAGAAGGAGAGTCAGACTAGCCGGGTCGGTACACAGGAAACACTGGAGATCAATAACAAGGAGCAGCAACACAACACCACGAAAGGGCAATTGACAAGTGCCCAAGCCTCAGTATATAAAGGCACATCCTGGGCGGGCCAATCAGACTCCTCCAATGCAAATGTATACCTACAGAGATTGACAGGGAATCACGGGGACCGTGATAGTACCCCCCTCTCAAAGACCCCCTCCCCTGCCAGAGGGTCTAGGTTTATGGGGATATTTAGAGTGAAAGTTGCGCATCAGTCGTGGAGCATGAAGATCCGTATGATCTACCCAAGACCGCTCCTCAGGCCCATAACCTTTCCAGTGGACCAAATATTGCAACTTGCCTCTAAATCTCCTGGAGTCAATTATGCTCTGAATTTCGTATTCCTCTTGGCCTTGTACATTCACCGGCCCAGGAACCACCGGCGTGGTAGTATAACGGTTGCACACCAAGGGCTTAAGAAGGGACACATGAAACACATTATGAATACGCATGGCCCTGGGGAGCTCCAATGCGTATGCCACGGGGTTGACCTTGCGAATGATCTTAAAGGGACCAATGAACCAGGGAGCCAGTTTGTTTGAAGGTACTTGCAGGTTAAGATTCCTGGAGGAGAGCCATACCCTGTCCCCAACCTGGTAGGAGACCGCTGGAAGGCGTCTGCGATTAGCATGCCGCTGATGTCTCAGGAAGGACTGACTGAGGGACCGTTGTACCTGTGCCCAAGTGGAACGGAGCTGCTCCATGTGCTCATCCAGAGCCGGAATCTGTTGGGACTGAAATGAGTCCGGGAGTAGGCAGGGTTGGAACCCATAATTAACTAGGAACGGAGAACTCCCAGACGATGAATTAACCACACAGTTCCTGGCGAACTCCGCCCATGGCAACAGGTCGGACCAGTTATCATGATGATCAGTCACGAAGCAGTGCAAATACTGCTCAAGTCCCTGATTGGCACGCTCAGCGGCCCCATTGGTCTGGGGATGGTAGGCAGAGGAAAATGACAATTGAATGCCCATCTGGCCACAGAATGCCCTCCAGAATCTAGACACAAACTGGCTTCTCCGATCAGACACTATCACACTAGGAACCCCGTGCAAGCGGAATACCTCCCTGGCGAAAATTACTGCCAATTCCTGGGCCGATGGGAGACCAGAGAGGGGCACGAAATGAGCCATTTTGGAGAACCTATCTACCACCATCAGAATGAAAGTGTAGCCCTTAGACAAAGGCAGCTCTCCCAAGAAATCGATGGATATATGGGACCAGGGACGGTCGCCATTGGGTACTGGCTGGAGTAACCCCACGGGGAGATGTCTGGGAGTTTTAGCACGGGCACAGATAGCACAGGCAGCGGTAAATGCGAAGCAATCTGCTCTCAGAGAAGGCCACCAGAATGTTCGTGCCAATGACCAAACCGGACAGGAGCAGTAACCGGACAGGAACAGTAGCCGGAACCGGATGACTGAGTCGCAGGAACACCACCGGAGAGTGGAGCAGTCACGGAGCAGGATCAGGAGGCTGAACCGGGTCGAATCACGGAGCAGAGTCGTCAGCCTGAGCCGGGTTGGATCACGGTGCAGGGTCGTCAGCCAGAGCCGGGTCAGTTCACGGTGCAGGGTCGTCAGCCAGAGCCGGGTCAGTTCACGGTGCAGGGTCGTCAGCCAGAGCCGGGTCAGATTACGGTGCAGGAACAGAAGGAGAGTCAGACTAGCCGGGTCGGTACACAGGAAACACTGGAGATCAATAACAAGGCGCAGCAACACAACACCACGAAAGGGCAATTGACAAGTGCCCAAGCCTCAGTATATAAAGGCACATCCTGGGCGGGCCAATCAGACTCCTCCAATGCAAATGTATACCTACAGAGATTGACAGGGAATCACGGGGACCGTGATACTTTCTCTCTCTTTTTTTGTAAGATTGGATTTGTATTTCCAAGGGGTCTCAAAAAATGAATAAAAATCTTTGGACATTTCGCACTCGATTGCTTGAGACATACCATTCTTCTAAAGCTGCGGGGCATATTGGCAGAGATCAATTGATTTGGTCTCTCTCACAAGTCTTTTGGTGGCCCTCCCTGAGGGCAGATTGTGCTGCATTCACTAATGCCTGTACCACCTGTGCCCGTACCAAGACCCCTAGACACCTCCCTGTGGGCCTACTCTAGCCGGTGCCTAATGGCGAACGTCCCTGGTCCCATGTTTCCATTGACTTTCTGGGAGAGTTGCCAGTGTCTAGATGGTATTCCTTCATAATTATGGTGGTGGACAGGTTTTCTAAAATGGCTCATTTCGTGCCCCTCCATGGCCTTCCCTCTGCCAAAGAATTAGCGGTGGTTTTCGCTAAAGAAGTATTTCGGTTGCATGAAGTACCCAGTGTGCTGGTGTCCGACCGGGGGAGCCAGTTTGTGTCTAGATTTTGGAGAGCATTTTGTGAACAAATAGGCATCCAATTGTCCTTTTCCTCTGCCTATCACCCCCAGACCAATGGGGCCGCTGAGCGTGCCAATCAGGGACTGGAACAGTTCCTGTGCTGTTTTGTTACTGACCATCATGATAACTGGGCTGACCTGTTGCCTTGGGCAGAGTTCGCCAGGAACTGTGCTGTTAATTCTTCATCCGGGAGCTCCCCTTTTCTGATCAATTATGGGTTCCAGCCTAGTTTGCTCCCGGATTCGTTCAGTCGCAGCAGATTCCAGCTCTGGATGAGCATATCGAGCAACTCCGCTCCACATGGGCACAGGTTCAGAGGGCACTCAGTCAGTCTTTCCAGCACCATCAGAGTCATGCCAATCGTAGACGGCTGCCAGCGGTTTCCTTCCAGGTTGGGGACAGAGTATGGCTTTCCTCTAGAAACCTCAAACTACAAGTTCCATCTAACAAATTGGCTCCTCGGTTTATTGGTCCTTATAGGGTGATTCGTAATATCAACCCTGTCTCTTATGCCTTGGACATTCCTGCTTCCATGCGTATTCATAATGTGTTCCATGTGTCTCTCCTCAAACCACTTGCATGCAACCGTTATACTATTAACCGTGTGGTACCAGGGCCTATAGAGGTTGAAGGGCAGGAGGAGTATGAAGTTCAGAGTATCATTGACTCCCGCAGAATTAGAGGAAAATTGCAGTATTTGCTACATTGGAAGGGTTATGGTCCGGAAGAACGGTCCTGGGTGGACAGTAAGGACCTGCATGCTCCCAAATTACTGCAAATTTTTCATTTCAAGTACCCTCAGAAACCGGGTCCCTCTTCTAGAAGAGGGGGTCTTTGAGAGGGGAGTACTATCACGGTGCCTGTTATTGCTGCCTTTTCCTGTCAGTTACCTGAATGGGCTCTCCATTGGCTGCCTGCCTTCAGCCCGCCCAGTATTGCCTATTTAGACTGGGCTTGGGCACCCTTTGGTTGCCCTTTCGTGATGTCTCTATGTCGCCTGCACCTGCATTGTGTTCCTGAGCTTCCTGGCCCATTACTGCACTATTGCTCTCCAGTGATCGCCTGAGTTCCTGCCTGACAGCTTCCTCGGTTCCTGCTTCCGTTCCTGATCCGGTTTTGGCTGTTGTTCCTGATGCTGCTCCTGGTCTGGTTGGCTGCCGTTGCTGTTCCTTTTTCCTGTTCCGGCTGTACCGGCTGTGTTCCTGCTCCCGGATCGCCTGCAGTGTGCCTCCTCCTTCTTTCACCTTGGGCGACATTTTCATTTCTCTTTGTTCTGTCACCCAGTACGCGGGTACTGGTTCGCTCCATGTATAACCGGTTGCTTGCTGCGTTCCATACAGCACCGGTAGAGATTGTGTAACCCAGTACGCGGGTACTGGTTCACTCCATGAATAACCGGTCGCTTGCTGCGCTCCCTACAGCACCGGTAGAGATTGTGTAACCCAGTACGCAGATACTGGTTCGCTCCGTGTATACCGGTTGCTTGCTGCGTTCCTTACAGCACCGGTAGAGATTGTGTCACCCAGTACGTGGGTACTGGTTCGCTCCATGTATAACCGGTTGCTTGCTGTGTTCCATACAGCACCGGTAGAGATTGTGTAACCCAGTACGTGGGTACTGGTTCGCTCCATGTATAACCGGTCGCTTGCTGCGCTCCCTACAACACCGGTAGAGATTGTGTCACCCAGTATGCGGATACTGGTTCGCTCCGCGTATACCGGTTGCTTGCTGTGTTCCTTACAGCACCGGTAGAGATTGTGTCACCCAGTACGCGGGTATTGGTTTGCTCCATGTATAACCGGTTGCTTGCTGAGTTCCATACAGCACTGGTAGAGATTGTGTAACCCAGTACGTGGGTACTGGTTCGCTCCTTGTATAACCGGTTGCTTGCTGCGTTCCTTACAGCACCAGTAGAGATTGTGTCACCCAGTACGCGGGTATTGGTTTGCTACATGTATAACCGGCTGCTTGCTGCCTTCCATATAGCACCGTTAGAGATTGTGTCACCCAGTATGCGGCTACTGGTTCGCTCAACGTATAACTGGCTGCTTGCTGCATTCCATTTAGCACCTGTGATCCTTGTCTGTTCAGTACGCGGGTACTGGTTCGCTCCATTATTACCGGGTGCTCATCTACACCTATACAGTCCCGGCAAGGCCTCTGTGTGCCTAGCGTAGGCAACTGGTTTACTCCACCTATTTACCAGTTGCTGAGGCCATCTCTGTCTGTGCACCAGTACTTGCAGTCTTATGGTTTAGCGAGGCTGCCTTGCCCCGTATATTGGCAAGGCCGGTAGAGCCTCCTCTCTCGTTATACCAGTCTCAAGGTTGCCTTGCCCAGTATATTGGCAAGGCCGGTAGAGCCTCCATCCTCTCCGCTGCAGCCTCCAGGCTGCCTTGCCCGGTATATTGGTAAGGCCGGTAGAACCTATTCCATCTCGTAACAGTATAAGGTTGCCTTACCTGGTATTGGCAAGGCCAGTAGAGCCTCCTTCTTCTCTGCTGCAGTCTCCAGGCTGCCTTGCCCGGTATATTGGTAAGGCCGGTAGAACCTATTCCATCTCGTGCCAGTTTAAGGTTGCCTTACCCGGTATTGGCAAGGCTGGTAGAGCCTGTCTCACATTCTCTGTACCACTACTCACTATTGCCATGTACTAATTTATGTTGTTACATGTGTATGCCTAACCCGTGAGGGTTCTCTTTAAACTTTTCAATAAAGTTCTGTTTTTATCTTAACTCTGAGTCAAAACAAACCGTGACAATACATCCACAATGCTCCTAATCTCCATATTGCCCTCACATTGTCCCCATCATCGCCACATTGCCCTCACATTGCCCCCCATCAGCTCCATATTGCCCTCACAATGCCCCCCATCAGCTCCATATTGCCCCATCAGCTCCACATTGCCCTCACAATGCCCCCCATCAACTCCACATTGCCCCCCACCCCATCAGCTCCAACTTGCCCCCACCATCTCCACATTGCCCTCCATCGGCTCCAACTTGCCCCCCATTGGCTCCAACTTGCCCCATATTGGGTCCACATTGCCCCACCCATTAGCTCCACATTGCCCTCTATCGGCTCCACCTTGCCTCCCCCCCGTTGTCTGTTTCCTACCTCCATGGTAGGAGATCTACCATATCTAATTTGAAGCGCCCCCCCCCCCCCCCGTGGGCCATCTGCACTGGATACCTCCCCAATGCTCCTAATCTCCATATTGCCTTCACATTGCCCCCATCATCGCCACATTGCCCTCACATTGCCCCCCATCAGCTCCATATTGTCCTCACAATGCCCCCCATCAGCTCCATATTGCCCTCACAATGCCCCCCATCAGCTCCACATTGCCCTCACATTGCCCCCCTTCAGCTCCATATTGTCCTCACAATGCCCCCCATCAGCTCCATATTGCCCCATCAGCTCTACATTGCCCTCACAATGCCCCCCATCAGCTCCACATTGCCCCCCACCCCATCAGCTCCAACTTGCCCCCACCATCTCCACATTGCTCTCCATCGGCTCCAACTTGCCCCATATTGACTCCACATTGCCCCCCATTAGCTCCACATTGCCCTCTATCGGATCCACATTGCCTCCCCCCGTTGTCCGTTTCCTACCTCAGTGGTAGGAGATCTGTATGTGCCTCCTTTGGCACAGTCTTGCACCTGATGGAGCTCCCGTGCGGTCTCCTATTCAGGAATGCAGAGCGCTGAGAGATGATGTCATCTCCCGGCGCTCTGCATTCCTAAAGAGGCGACGAGGGAGCTCCATCAGGTACAGGACTGGTGTAGGCAGACAATGTGAGTGGGTGCCGCCGGCGCAGCCAGCGAGGCGGCTAGTTTTTTTTTTTTTTTAAAGAATATTTAAAAAAAAAAAAATCCAAATGGCAGGCGCTCCTCGTTGGCGCGCGCCTGTAGTCAGGTGCCTACTTTGCCTAATGGCAAATCCGGCCCTGGGAACAGCCTTATCCTTGAGGAATACCAGGAAAGGTGGTTAGCAGGACAAAGCCTGAAACTCTGTGGACAGAAACCACAGCCTAAAGAAAAGCCATCTTCCACGTCAAAGACGTAAAGGAATGGTAGCCAAGAATTCAAAAGGAGGCCGCTGCAAGACTCCCAAGACAAGATTAAGTTCCCACTGAGGAGTAGGAGCCTTGTAAGCAGGGAAAGCAGGTGTGACACCCTGAAAGAAGACTTGACATCCGGCATCATGGAAAAGCATCTCTGAAAAAGACTAAAAACACTGAGGTCTAAACCTTCAAGGAACCAAGGCTAAGACCCTTGATCACACCATCCTGCAAAAAGAACAGGAAGGACGAAAGGTCAAACTCTCCTCCATAGCAGGCTACCCAGTTGCTCCTCTCTCCAGTTAGATTTGAGACACTAACCCTACTGAGCTAGATAACGAGGAGAAGAAGAGAAAGACCCCTGTAAGCACAGACCCAATAGGACTGCCAAGTCCAGCCACAGGAACAAAATATGGTCATTTTCACTGGGTTGGAGACTTGTAAGCTATATGGACTAAGAGAAAAGGATTTAACAGTTAAGACTAAAATTCTTTTTTCTCTGTCATCCAATACAGCTTAAAGGTACCATGGGGATGTACCAACAGTAAGTTCCCAGGATGGGAAGAGAAGGAAAGGACCAAGCACCAGTCCCCATGATAACAGAGTTCCTAATGGACTATCCAGGACTATTAAGGACACAGAACAACACTGATAACAATGCACAGCAAACAATAACAAGAGCCAACAGGCTCAGAGGTTAAATAACAGTAAGGCACAAGAAAGACAAAGCCCTAGACAGACAAAACTGCCTCCAGGACTTTCCTGCCAAAGCTGCCTTCAGCCGAAGCCAGTACATCCACACTATAGTGTTTGGCAAAAGTGTGCACAGAAGACCAGGGGGCTGCCTTGCACAACTGATCAGCAGAGGCCTGATTTTTATAGGCCCAGGGAGCACAAACAGATCTAGCAGAGTGTGCAGTGATGTGAAAGGAAACAGGTTTACCTTTGAACTCATAATCCTTGCATATGATAGATTTAATCCAGGATGCAATAGTCACCTTGGGTGCCACTTTACCAGCCCTGGGACCCTCAGGGATGACAAACAAAACATCAGTCTGATGAACAGACTCAGTGCGGTGCACATAAAACTTAAGGCAATGCACAACATCCAACAAGTGGAGATCCCTCTCCTTGTCAAATTTAGGGTCAGGACAAAAGGAAGGTACAACAATCTCCTGATTGATGTGGAACTCAGAGACCATTTTAGGAAGAAATTCCTGAGAGGTACGGAGAACAGCCTTATCCTCGTGAAACGAATCAGCTCAGCAACCCTGTGGACCCGAGACCACAGCCAAGAGAAAAGCCATGTTCCACGTCAAAAATGTAAAGGAATGGTAGCCAAGGACTCAAAGGGAGGCCGCTGCAAAATTCCCAGAACCAAATTCAGGTCTCACTGAGGAGTGGGAGCCTTATAGTCAGGGAAAGCATGGGCCACCCCTTGAACTAAGACTGTGAGATTGTGTCACCCAGTACGCGGCTACTGGTTCACTCCACGTATAACTGGCTGCTTGCTGCATTCCATTTAGCACCTGTGATCCTTGTCTGTTCAGTACGTGGGTACTGGTTCGCTCCATGTATAACCGTCTGCTTGCTGCATTCCATATAGCACCGGTGATCCTTGTCTGTTCAGTACGCGGGTACTGGTTCGCTCCATTATTACCGGGTGCTCATCTACACCTATACAGTCCCGGCAAGGCCTCTGTGTGCCTAGCGTAGGCAACTGGTTTACTCCACTTATTTACCAGTTGCTGAGGCCATCTCTGTCTGTGCACCAGTACTTGCAGTCTTATGGTTTAGCGAGGCTGCCTTGCCCCGTATATTGGCAAGGCCGGTAGAGCCTCCTCTCTCGTTATACCAGTCTCAAGGTTGCCTTGCCCAGTATATTGGCAAGGCCGGTAGAGCCTCCATCCTCTCCGCTGCAGCCTCCAGGCTGCCTTGCCCGGTATATTGGTAAGGCCGGTAGAACCTATTCCATCTCAACATGGTTTTATGAAGAATAGGTCATGCCAAACTAATCTTTTCAGCTTCTATGAGGAGGTAAGCAGCAACCTTGACAATGGCAAGGCAGTAGATGTAGTATATCTAGACTTTGCAAAGGCATTTGATACAGTACCACACAGAAGGCTGGTGTATAAAATAAGGAAATTGGGGCTAGGAGATAACCTTTGCAATTGGATACAAAACTGGTTGAAGGATAGGGAACAGTGTGTGGTTGTAAATGGAAAATTCTCCAGTATAGTTAAAGTGGAGAGTGGAGTACCTCAGGGTTCAGTATTGGGTCCGCTGCTTTTTAACATGTTTATAAATGACCTGGAAATAGATATAGAAAGCAAAATATCAATATTTGCAGATGATACTAAATTATGCAAAGTCATTAATTCAGAACAGGATATTTTCTCTCTACAGAGGGACTTACATACAATGTCAGATTGGGCAAACATGTGGAATATGAAGTTTAATGTGGGGAAGTGTAAAGTCATGCATTTGGGAGGAAAAAATCCCAAGGCTACTTATAAACTTAATGGAATAATTTTAGGTGACTCGTTGCTAGAAAAAGACCTGGGTATCCTTGTCAACTACAAACTTGGAAACAGTGACCAGTGTCAAACAGCAGTAGCAAAGGCAAACAAAGTCCTGTCTTGCATAAAAAGAGGTATTGAAGCAAGAGTGGATAACATTATTTTGCCATTATACAAATCATTGGTAAGACCTCACCTTGAGTATGCAGTGCAATTTTGGGCACCGGTTCTGAAAAAGGATATACTAGAACTAGAGAGGGTACAGCGGAGAGCAACAAAATTAATTAAGGGAATGGAGGACTTGACATATGAGGAACGACTAAACAAACTTGGTTTATTTACTCTAGAGAAAAGACGACTAAGAGGAGACCTTATCACATTGTACAAGTATATGAGAGGTCAATACAAGGATCTCTGCGGTGAGCTATTTATTCCAAGGCCTGCTCAGGTGACCAGGGGACACCTCTTGAGATTAGAGGAAAGGAGGTTTAAACTTCAGCAGAGGAAGGGTTTTTTTACGGTAAGGTCTGTCAAATTGTGGAATTCATTGCCCAGGGAGGTAGTTATGGCAGATACAATGGACACATTTAAGAGAAGATTAGATACATTTCTTTCAAAAGGGAACATACAGAGTTATACTGTTTATCAGTAGGCAGATCAGGAAGGTCTGATAAAGACTAATTTAATTGGTAGCAGGAAAGCTATAAAATTCTTAGTTACTGAGGTATGAAGCGAAGGTTGAACTTGATGGACTTGTGTCTTTTTTCAACCTAATTTACTATGTTACTATGTTACAGTATAAGGTTGCCTTACCTGGTATTGGCAAGGCCAGTAGAGCCTCCTTCTTCTCTGCTGCAGCCTCCAGGCTGCCTTGCCCGGTATATTGGTAAGGCCGGTAGAACCTATTCCATCTCGTGCCAGTTTAAGGTTGCCTTACCCGGTATTGGCAAGGCTGGTAGAGCCTGTCTCACATTCTCTGTACCACTACTCACTATTGCCATGTACTAATTTATGTTGTTACATGTGTATGCGTAACCCGCGAGGGTTCTCTTTAAACTTTTCAATAAGCCATGTTCCACGTCAAAAATGTAAAGGAATGGTAGCCAAGGACTCAAAGGGAGGTCGCTGCAAAATTCCCAGAACCAAATTCAGGTCTCACTGAGGAGTGGGAGCCTTATAGTCAGGGAAAGCATGGGCCACCCCTTGAACTAAGACCTTGACATCTGGAAAGGTGGCAATGCACCTCTGAAAAAAGACAGAGAGAGCCGAGGTCTGAACCTTCAGAGAAC
The DNA here is from genome assembly GCA_037306005.1 of Rhinophrynus dorsalis. NCBI lineage: Eukaryota > Metazoa > Chordata > Amphibia > Anura > Rhinophrynidae > Rhinophrynus > Rhinophrynus dorsalis. The sequence continues at coordinate 564,061,271 of CM074719.1, read as the reverse complement.
TAAGACTGATGCCCTTGTACACCCCATCCTGCAAAAAAGACAGGATAGCTTGAAATTCAAAAAACCTGTGAGGACAAATCCCTGTCCATAGAACAAGCATGGAAAATAGACCAAACTCTGTGGTAGGCCTTCAAAGATACAGGTTTCCGGGCCTGGATCATAGTTGAAACCACCTCCGGAGAACAACCTTTCCGTCTCAAGATGGAGGCTTCAACAGCCATGCCGTCAAAGATAGGTGATCCACATCCTCCTTCCACAGGTAACCCAGCAGACGGAGGTCCTGTAATGGTTTGTTTGACACACAGACACAGTAGGTTTGGATAAAATACAGTTTTATTAAAAAATTAAGATTACAATAACCCTCACAGGTCCTGTAATATATACTTAATATAGTACAGCCACAAGACAGGTTAAATATAGGTAAGCCCACACAGGTCCAGTATAAGTATAGAGTCCATAACACATTATACTGACAGACACAGGTCAGGCGGATCTTGAAAGAGTCCCAGTGTATTGGTACTGCATGGGTTAATAGCGGCCAGTGAGTGTAAACAGTCCCATGTGTGGTAAGGCCTGTTAAGAAGCTCACCTAGGGTTGAGAGCTTAAATACGAGTAACGCCCAAGAATAAGTATAGCAGGTAATGGTGAACTGCCTTAGCAGTAAGGGAGGCTGAGCAACCTGAGCACTGCTGTAGCAGTAACGGAGACTGAGTGACATGAACACTGCCGTAGCAGTAATGGAGACCAGTGTCACGGTTTTTGAAGACTCTCAGACTTAAGGTTTGGTAAAATAACTTAACTTTATTAAAAGTTAAAGGCAGTCCCCGTAGGGTAAACATACATAACAACACAACAGTAATAGAACATACAATAGGTTCTAACGGCCTTGCCTAAATACCGGGCAAGGCAATCCAAGTGACAGTTTTAATGACAGGCTCTACCGGCCTTGCCTATAATGGGTAAGGCAACCGTGAGATGACGTATACCGGTTCTACCGGCCTTACCAATACCGGGCAAGTCAGCCCAATGGAATGCTGAATGTAGGCTCTACCGGCCCTGCCAATACCGGGTAAGGCAACCTTAAAGATGGTGAATTACAAGGTTCTACCGGCCTTACCAATACCGGGCAGGGCAGCCCAAAGGAGTACTGTAGTAGGCTCTACCGGCCTTGCCAATACCGGGTGAGGTTACCTACAGGATGGTATCGTCAAGGTTCTACAGGCCTCACCAATACCGGGCAGGGCAGCCTGAGCAAGTAGTCCAGCTGTCAGGAGACTAAGACAGCAGAGAGCATAAGTATAGAGGTTTAAATCAGCAGAAGTCTATTGCCAGGGATAATCAGACAGCTGCAAGGAAGTGGACAGAGACTGACAACAGTACTGGATGTTCAGGAGCAAACCAACGTCCGCACGTTGGGACTAATGGTAAATAGCGCCGCCAGGTTTAATGGAGCAAACCAGCGACCGTACGCTGGAACCAACAATGTATATCGCAACCAGGTTTAGTGGAGCAAACCAGCGCCCGCACGCTGGATCCAACAAAGTAACTCGCAACCAGTCTAGTGGAGTAAACCAGCGTCCGCACGCTGGGACCAACAATGTATATCGCAACCAGGTTTAATGGAGCAAACCAGCGTCCGCACGCTGGGTCCAACAAAGTAACTCGCAACCAGTCTAGTGGAGTAAACCAGCGTCCGCATGCTGGAACCAACAATGTATATCGCAACCAGGTTTAATGGAGCAAACCAGCAATGTATATCCTAACCAGGTTTAGTGGAGTAAACCAGCGTCCGCACGCTGGAACCAACAATGTATCTCACAACCAATTAGTGGAGTAAACCAGCATCCGCACGCCGGAACCTACAATGTGTATCGCAACCAGGTTTAGTGGAGTAAACCAGCGTCCGCACACCGGAACCTACAATGTATATTGCAACCAGGTTTAGTGGAGTAAACCAGCTTCCGCACGCTGGAACCAACAATGTGTATGCAATAGCGAGGAGAACAATGTCGCCGGAGCGACAGCTGGAGCGCGAGACTCAGGAACTCGTACAGGTTAACCCGCATGGTGCTGGAGCACAGGAACCCCGGAATACAGGCACACAGGAACGCTGGAACACTGGAACACAGGAACGTTAGCATACAGGAACACTGGAACACTGGAGCACCGGAACATTAACGTACAGGAACACAGGAACACTGGAACACCGGAATGTTAACGTACTGGAACACCGGAACGTAGCATACAGGAACACTGGAAACAGGCCCAGAGATCTGACAAGCAGGTCAGGCAGAGTGGAGTCAGAAACACCACGAAAGGGCAACCTGGAAGTGCTCAACCTGGGTTTAAAAAGGCTGTGTGAGGAGAGCTAATGACAGACAGCCAATCACGAATACTCAGCAAGTGACAGACACAGAGCAGCACGAATCACGGGCACCTTGATAACCAGGCAACTAGAGCACTGCCGTAGCACTAATGGAGACCAAGCCACAGAAGCACTGCCGTAGCAGTAGTGGATACTAGGTAACAGGAGACTGCTGTGGCATAAACAGAGACTGAGCAGCTGAGGTTCTGTTGTGGCAATAACGGAATCTGAGCCACAAGGGCACTGCCGTAGCAGTAACAGAGACTAGGCCACTTGAACTCTGCCTTAGCAGTAACGGAGACTAGGCAACTGGAGACTGCCATGGCAGTAATGGAGACTGAGCAACTGAGCACTGCCGTGACAGTAACGGAACTGAGCAACTCACCCTGGGAGGCACCCAACAGGAAGCGGATAGTAAGACAAGCCAATAGGAATGTCGCCTGGACGACACAGAGGCAACCGAAACCAAGACTGCACCGCTGTAACAGAGAGCGATAGAGGATCACCACCCTCAACTGGAGACCGGTAAGGGAGTGCAGGAAAGTCAGCCAATCCAAGTCGGCACATGGAGCAGGAACGTCAACCAAGCCGGGTCAGTACACGGAGCAGGAACGTCAGCCAAGCCGGGTCGGTACAAGGAGCAGGAATGTCAGCCAAGCCGGGTCGGTACACAGGAGATAAAAAGCAGAATGGTCAGGCAGTCCGGGTTAGTGCACAAGCAGGAGACGAGATGCAGAGTAATCAGGCAGGCCGGGTCAATACACTGAGAGAAAACAGTAATCAGGAACAAGCGCTGGTACTGGAACACCACGAAAGGGCACTGGAGAAGTGCCAGAACCCAGTATTTAAAGGCAATACTGGGCGGAACAATCACAGTACAGCCAATAGGAGAGAGCAGGAGTGTAGACTGACAGAATGTAGCTGAAAGAGCATGGGCACCGTGATAGTACCCCCTCTCAAAGACCCCCTCTCCTAGAAGAGGGACCTGGTTTCTGTGGATATTTAGAGTGAAAATTGCGCAGCAATCTAGGAGCAGGAAGATCATTCTGATCAACCCAGGAACGTTCCTCAGGGCCATAGACCTTCCAATGGACCAAATATTGCAGTTTTCCTCTAAATCTGCATGAATCAATGATGATTTGGACTTTGTACTCCTCGTGACCCTGAACCTCCACAGGGCCAGGAACCACAGGAATGGTAGTGTAACGGTTGCATACCAGAGGTTTCAGCAGGGATACATGGAACACATTGTGAATGCGCATAGACGCTGGGAGTTCCAAGGCATACGAAACAGGGTTAACTTTGCGGATCACCCTGAAAGGACCAATAAACCGGGGAGCCAATTTATTACACAGAACTTGCAAATTGAGGTTTCTGGAGGAAAGCCATACCCTGTCCCCAACCTGAAAGGAGACCGCTGGCAGCCGTCTACGGTTAGCGTGGCGCTGATGACACTGGAACAAATGACTGAGGGGCCTCTTATCACGGTTCCCGTGATTTTCTGTCATTCTCTTCTGTGGTGGGCTCCCATTGGGGGAGCTTGGTTAAACCCGCCCAGTATGGCCTTCTTATACCGGGCCTCTGGCACCTGTCAGGTGCCCTTTCGTGTTGTTCCTGTACCAGTGCTTCCGTTGCTGTGATCCTGCGTTCCTGTGTACCGATTTGGCCTGTCTGACTATTCTACTGGTTCCTGCTCCGTGATTGACCCGGCCTGGCTGACGTTCCTGCTCCGTGATTGACCCTGATTTTCTGACGTTCCTGCTCCGTGATTGACCCGGCCTGGCTGACGTCCCTGCTCCGTGATTGACCCGGCTAGTCTGACGTTCCTGCTCCGTGATTGACCCGGCTTGGCTGACGTTCCTGCTCCGTGACTTGTTTCCAGTGTTCCTGTTCCAGCGAGATCTCTTCTATGTCGCCTGGCGACATTGTGAACTGTGTATTTCGAGCAGTGCAGACTGGTCTCCCACTTAACCCTTGCAGAGCTTGTTGCCTCCGTTACTAAGCATCTCCATTATACACTGGCTGTGCTTGTTGCCTCCGTTACCGAGCCTGTCCATTAACACTTGCAGAGCTTGTTGCCTCCAATACTGGGCCTATCCGTTAACACTTGCTGAGCTTGTTGTTGCCTCCTATACCGAGCCTCTCTGTTAACACTTGCTGAGCTTGTTGCCTCCGATACCGAGCCTGTCCGCTATACTTGCAGAGCATTTGTGGCCTACGTTAACTGTGCTACCATATACCTCCTTACGAGCACAGGGCCGGATGGTCGAACTGCGTGATGCTATTTGGGCGATACCGTTAGCTCTTGCAATATTACTCACTCCATTTACGCACCGGAAGGGTGCTACTGGCTCTGGTTCTATTCAGCTCTTCAGTGTGTGTGTATCCGTTAACGTACCAGGGAGTGCTACTGGCTCTTTTCCACGCAGTGTTGGGTATCCCGTTACGCACGGCAGAGTGCTTTTGGCTTTAGTACTATTTTTGCACGAGTGGTTGGTCTTCCTTATCGCCTGTCCTTGGTCTCACTGCTAGGTGCTTACCACCTCGCACCTCAGTCTCTTGCTGCTCTTACCATCTACTGGGGGTGTCTGAACTCACCACAACAGAGACTGATTACTTGCATTGGACTTTAACCCTTGATATCTGCTGTTTCCTTTGCATAATACAGTATTGCTCTTTAACCATACTGTGTCAGCTAATACATCCATTATCTATCTTCAGTTACGTGTCATTACCTATTACTGCCCCTAGGGGGCTGTGTTCCTCATTTCTCTCAATAAAACTGTGTTTTATTTTAACCTCTAGTCTGAGTGTCTGAATAAACCGTTACACCTCTGAACCTGTGCCCAAGTGGAGCGGAGTTGCTCGATATGCTCATCCAGAGCTGGAATCTGCTGCGACTGGAATGAGTCTGAGAGCAAACATGGCTGAAACCCGTAGTTGATGAGAAACGGGGAGCTCCCGGCCGATGAATTAACCGCACAGTTCCTGGCGAACTCTGCCCATGGCAACAGGTCTGTCCAATTATGATCGGACACAAAATAGCGCAAGAATTGCTCCAATCCTTGATTGGCACGCTCAGCGGCTCCATTGGTCTGGGGATGGTAGGCAGACGAATAGGACAGCTGAATGCCCATCTGGTTACAAAATGCTCTCCAAAATCTGGATACAAATTGATTCCCACGGTCAGACACTAGAACTCTCGGTACCCCATGCAACCGCAACACCTCTTTTGCAAAGACAACTGCCAGCTCCTGGGCCGAGGGAAGGCCAGGAAGGGGCACGAAGTGAGCCATCTTAAAGAATCTATCAACCACCATAAGGATGAAAGAGTAACCCCTGGACACTGGCAGTTCTCCCAAGAAAACAATGGATACGTGGGACCAAGGTCGTTCACCATTCGGTACTGGTTGGATTTAGCCCACTGGGAGGTGTCTAGGGGTTTTGGCACGAGCACAGGTTTTACAGGTTGCCGTGAATGCGGAGCAGTTGGCCCATAGGGAAGGCCACCAAAATAATTGTGAGAGAGACCAAATTAATTGATCCCTCCCAGCAGCTTTAGATGAATGGTAGGTTTCAAGCAAGCGGGTACGAAATGGCTCCTCCACAAAACACTTGCCCACTGGGGTATCTGGGGGCACCGTAGCCTGGGTAGCCAGAATTTCCTCCCCCAGTGGCAAAGTGATGCTAGTACATATGGTAGTCAGGATGCGATCAGGCTGAATGATGGGTATGGGAACCTCATCCTTATCCATCTCTGGCCCAAATTGCCTAGACAGGGCATCAGCCCTAACATTCTTGGAGCCCAGCAAGTAAGATACAATAAAGTTAAAACGAGATAGAAACAGGGCCCATCTGGCCTGACGTGAGGACAATCTTTTAGCTTCCGAGAGATATGTCAAATTTTTGTGGTCTGTCAGAATTAATACAAGACTTCTCGTACCTTCCAGCAGGTGACGCCATTCTTTCAGAGCGAGAATGATAGCCAGGAGTTCTCTGTCCCCAATCTCATAGTGACTCTGGGCACTAGACAGTTTTTTAGAGAAGAACCCACATGGTCTCAGATTGCCCCCGGTGTCCGGATGCTGTGACAGTACTGCCACCACCCCATTCTCAGAGGCATCAACCTCCAATGTGAATGGAAGGGAAGGGTTGGGGTGGGACAATACAGGAGCAGATGCGAAAGTGGATTTCAGTGTCTCAAAAGCATGATAAGCTGCCTCAGACCATTGGGATGGGTTAGCACCCTTGTGAGTAAGGTCAGACAGAGGTTTCACAATAGTGGAAAAGTTCCCGGATAAACTTCCTGTAATAATTTGCAAACTCAAGAAAGCGCTGAATAGCGTTTAACCCTTTGGGTCGTGGCCATTGTAATACCGCTGCAAGTTTCTCCTCATCCATAGCAATACCATCTCTAGAAATCACGAAGCCCAAAAAAGGCACCATGGACCTGTGAAACTCGCATTTCTCAATTTTACAAAATAGTTTATTCTTGCGTAATCTGAGCAAGACTTCAGACACATCCTTGATGTGTTGAGACAGTCTAGACGAGTGTATGAGTATATCATCTAGGTAGACTACTATGCAGGACTGTAGCATATCGCAGAGGATATCATTAGTGAATTCTTGAAATACAACGGGTGCGTTACAAAGGCCAAAGGGCATGAATAGATATTCATAATGCCCCTATCTGGTATTAAATGCCGTTTTCCACCTGTCCCCAGCTCTTATTCTGATCAGGTTATATGCTGTCCGTAGGTCCAACTTAGTGAAAATGGAAGAACCTTTTAACCTGTCAAATAGTTCGGTAATAAGTGGTATGGGGTAGGCATTCTTGGATATTAGTTTATTCAGTCCCCGGTAATCAATACAAGGCCTCAACTCGCCATTCTTCTTTTTGACAAAAAAGAAACCAGCCCCTGCAGACGAGATAGATTTTCTAATAATCCCTCTTTTAAGGGCATCGTCAATGTATTCCTTCATGGCCTGATTCTCCTCGCACGACAGCGAGTACATGCGACACCTAGGAGGCACAATGCCAGGAGGCAAATCAATAGCGCAATCGTACGCTCTATGCTGGGGCAAAGTGCTAGCCTCTCCCTTACTGAAAACGTCACTGAATTGGTGATATTCGGCTGGCACGGAGGGAGAGGTACACAAGATCTTAATTGGATGAGTCACATAATGCCCCATACAGTACTCGGACCAAGACGTGATCTCACAAGTCTGCCAGTCAAACTGGGGATTATGCAAATGTACCCATGGAAACCCAGAATGACCGCAAGATGAGGAGAATGGATAATCTGAAACCGCTGTTTCTCAGTCTGGAGAGCCCCAATAGTCATGGATAGCGGAACAGTTTCCATAGTTATCTGAGCCGGTTCTAACGGTCTGTCATCAATGGCCTCAATAGCTAAAGGAGATTCCCTCTTGACCAACGGAATCTGATGTAGCGCAGCAAATGAACTGTCCATAAAGTATCTGGCCGCGCCGGAATCAACCAGGGCCAGAACCTCCACCGAATGTTCCCAGGAAAATGCCACCTGGATCGTGGTTGTCTGCATAATAGGGTCTAGGGACTGCTGAACACCACATAGGGCCTGTCCCCCAAGGTACCCTAGGTGTGCTCGTTTCCCGGACATACAGGACAAGTACGCAATAGGTGCCCAGCCTTGCCACAGTACAGACATAACCCCTGCCTCCTGCGGTGTGCCCGTTCCTCCTTAGATAATTTGGTGAACCCAAGCTGCATTGGTTCACTGGTTTCCTGTGTTTGCTCAGGAGACATGGGAGGCAAGGGAGGCATGGGTGGGACATTAAAACTGGATTGCCCAACATTCCTGGGCCACAGCTTGCGGTCTTTAGCCATAAGTCTCTCACGGATGCGAGAATCAATCAAAATAGTGAAATCAATGTATTCGTCCAAATCACTAGGCACTTCTCTAGCTGTCGTTTCATCCTTAATACGGTCAGCAAGTCCCTGAGCAAAAGCTGCCACCAGCGCTTCGTTGTTCCAACCTAACTCTGCCGCCAATGTACGGAATTCAATGGCATAATCGCCCACAGTACTATTGCCCTGTTGTATCTCCATTAGTCGTTTGGCAGCAGAGGCGGCTCTACCTGGAACTTCAAATACTCTCCGAAAAGTATGCACAAACTCCCTGAAGTTCCTGGTGCAGGGTTTAGCATTCTCCCACAGGGGGTTGGCCCATGCCAGGGCTATGCCCGTCAATAGAGATATCATGAACCCCACCTTACTGCGGTCATTAGGAAAGGCGTGAGGGGTTAGTTTCAGAAAAATCTCCAACTGATTAATAAACCCCCTGCACAGTGTGGGTTCACCATTATATCTTAGCGGTAACTGAGCTGAGGCGGTTAACCCTTTAACCGAGGCCACAGGTGTCATGGATTGAGTCTCTGGTGTCGAAACTGAGGGGACCACCGGACTCTGAGCTGGTTTGTTGAGATGCGCCGTGCGCTGAAGAATAGTTTGTATGGCCAGTGCCAACTGGTCCAAACGCTGCTCATGTACATCCATCCTCCAACGGATGTTTTGTGCATTTCCATCACCTTTACTGTCTGAGGTCATGGCCCTTTCGTACTGTAATGGTTTGTTTGACACACAGACACAGAAGGTTTGGATAAAACACAGTTTTATTAAACAATTAAGATTACAATAACCCTCACAGGTCCTGTAATATACACTAAATATAGTACAGCCACAAGACAGGTTAAATATAGGTAAGCCCACACAGGTCCAGTATAAGTATAGAGTCCATAACACATTATACTGACACAGGTCAGGCGGATCTTGAAAGAGTTCCAGTGTATCGGTACTGCATGGGTTAATAGCAGCCAGCGAGTGTAAACAGTCCCATGTGTGGTAAGGCCTGTTAAGAAGCTCACCTAGGCCTAGATTTAAAGGCAGCCGTTAAACCATCCGCTAAGTAAAAAAGGCACGTCAGCCACAAAGAACACATGGTTTACGGCAGATTCAAAGGTAAGCGTTCAAGAATAGCTATCGGGCGTAGGCACTACAAAAACACGTTAAACAAAAACCAGCGTCGCACCTGATTTTGCATCACCGTGCGTCCCAAACACCCGTTAAAACACAACTTAACTCAAAATGTTACATTACGGCTGCCGTTGTCTAGCAACCCTGATAGATGCACAAACAAAATTCAAACCTACAGCCAATCCCAAGGCCCCAAAGTATCAAAAATGTTCAAATACACCTACACCTCAAAATAACGGTTACACCCTGTCTGTGTTTCGAGTTTCCGCAAGCTAGAGCACAGGACCCAGGAGTGGAGGATAGCATTTAGAGAGAGAGAGAGAGATAGAGAGAGAAGCATACAGAGGAGTAAGGTAGAAGGATTTTGGAGAGGAGAGAGTTACATTTAAATAGACACATAGCACACTTTTGCACATAGCACATACATCCATACAAACACATACACATACATACACATAGTCTTTTTTTTTCATCACACCTTACACATTTTAAACTTTATTTTTACAGTGTGAATCCGTGAGTGAAAGTGTGTGACAGAGAGTGAGTGGGATCGAGTGTGTCTGTGAGGGCGTGTGAGAGTGCCTGGGTGTGAGTGGGTGAATGATGGCCAGGAGAGGAGGACAGGAGAGAGGGATGGGGAGACTAGTGGAGGAGGAGGAGGAAGGTCAGGAGGGGATCCCTCAGCAGAGCAGGGGTGGGAGAGGGAGATACGCAGGGCGGAGGGGGACCAGGCCCACAAGAACAGGCACATCAAGAAGAAGAGGCACAGATCCTGCAGTGGGACGAGGGGTAGTGCCTGGGGACCACCACACACAGGCAGGGGCAGAGCAGGCAGGACACTCCGGGTCTGACTCCTCGCATGCCAGAGCTGAGGGGGACAGGCTCAGGGATCCCCGATATACCGAGGAAGAAAACACGGCCCTCGTGGAGGCTGTGCTGGAGAGGGAGAGTGTCCTCTTCCCGGGGGACAGACTCCCTGGCCTGTCTGCGAGGAGGAGAGCTGCCTGGAGTCAAATCTGCAGCAGAGTTAATGCGGTGGCCACCTGCAGACGGGATGTTGACTCAATAAAGAAGAGATGGGGCGACTGCAAAAGGCAGGTGAAGAGGAAGATGGGGGATGCTGCCCTGCACGCCCGAGCCACCGGAGGTGGGCCACCTGTCCCCATCACCTTCAGCGCATGGGAGGAGAGGCTGCGGCAGACACTGTCGTCTACCCTCATTGAGGGGGTCCCTGGAGGATCAGACACTGGGGAGGAGAGGAGCCTCCACACCACCGGTAAGTGCATCACCCCAAAACCACACACCACCCCAAACCACACACCCATCACAAACAAGCACTCACATCCCAACATCTGCCCTTCATTCAACCACACAATTGCACCAACACAGCACCCTGAGGGTTTAAACAGGAATCAAGACAAGGACAAATGTCAATGTTCAACAAGGCCAAAACCTGTCCAACTCCCTGGTTAACCCTCATGTTGCTGTGCTCATCACACACAATACACACAAACCATGCTCAGTAAAGTGTTGTATGTCAAACATCACAATTGTTGTCACACAGTGTTACCCATGTTCACACAGGGAATCCAGCACATAACCCCATGAGTGCGAGAGGGATCATCAATGCATCGATCAACAATGCTTTGGCAACCCCTCTGGTACTCAAAGGGTTAACCAGACAACAAACACATGTCGATAGGTTAACAATTACATGACACATAGGGGACATTCACTAAGCGGTGAAAAAGAGCTGATGTAGAGAATTTGACACTTGCATACCCTCACTTTACCAATTACAATGTTAGTCTATGGAGAACATCCAATAACAGGATTCAAGCTGCACAGGCCCCATTGTGTGGACTCCATAGAAAACATTGCGGATGGGGAAATGAGGTCAGCGGAGAAGTCAGCATCATAATCAGTTCATCAGGTCCACTTAACCGCTTACTGAATCACCAACAGGATGTATCAGTACATCCACCCCTGTGCTGCTCTTCTCAGCTGTAGCACAGTACAGGTCCCATATTGAGTCCAATGGCCCTTTAACCCCTGATGTGACGGAGTATTATCCAATGCATAGCACTGGATAACACTCTTTCGCTACAAGGCTAGCATGGTTGCTCTGGCTATGCTCATGGCAAATCAAGTTAGCTGCTGTCAATCAAGCCCTGTAAGGCGATGAACATGGGTTATGTGTTGTACCTTGTTTCTCCTGAGGGTGTGCGTGATATCGTTGGGGTCTGTATGTCAACGTGGAGAGTGGAATGGAGGATGGTTTTTGAGTCCACACACACAATTTGCCACGTCCGCTGCCAGTGCAGTGCTGTGTCACTGTTCCTGTGGGGTGAGACAGAACAAAATGTGCAGTGTGGTTAGTGTCACAGGACTGATGGGGGACTTGCATGGATTGTTTGCATGCCTGTGTTATACTCACATGTAAAGTGTTCCGTGATGAGCCTGTCTCTGATCTGTGTCCCTCTCAGGGTCTCCTCAACGTGTCCGATGTCCATGGGCACTTCCTGTATGGGGGGGGCCTGGATGTGCTCCAGCAGCCTGGTGTCCACTGCGATGTTGTGCAGTATTGCGCACGCCACAATGATGTCGCACACCTTTCCAGGTGCATACTGCAGTGCTCCCCCCGAGTGGTCCAGACATCGGAATCTTGACTTGAGGAGGCCAAAGGTCCGCTCAGTGGCATTCCTCGTTCTGCCATGAGCCTGGTTGTAGCTTTCCTGGGCATGTGTTCGAGGATTGGCCAGTGGGGTCAGTAGCCAGGACTTGCATCCATAGCCAGCATCACCTGTGTAATGTGAGTGACATGGTGAGACAGGGAGCACATGTTGTGTGAATGATGTTTTGTGTGGTAGACGTAGTAGCTGTGGGTCAGGAGCATGCTAAGCAGCGTTGTGTGTACGCCTGTGTATGTGATGTGATTTTGTATTGTGAACTCACCCAAAAGCCATCCCCCTGTAAAAGTTCCATTCTCGAAATCTCTGCGGACTGAGGAGTTTTGGAGAATGTATGAATCATGTGAGCTGCCAGGATACTTTGCACAGACATTCATTATCCTCATATGGCTGTCACACACCATGTGCACGTTGATGGAGTGAAAGTTCTTCCTGTTGATGAATATCTGTGCGTCACGTGCTGGGGCCTTAATTCGGACATGGGTGCAATCTATAGCACCCATGACCCTGGGCATGCCTCCCCTGGCGTAAAAGGCCTGCTTGACTTGTATCCAGTCCATGTCGGTGGTGGGGAAATGTATATAGGTACTGGCCTTGCTTTTGAGGGCTGGCAGGACCTGGGCCAGCACCCTGGAGAATGTGGCCTGTGACATGCCAGATGCGTAACCCTCTGTGGACTGGAAGGCCCCGCTTGCCATGAAGTGCGTGGCACAGAGTAGTTTCTGCAGGCCAGTTAGGGCATGGTTGTGGATGTAGATGGGATCCACCTGCTCCTTGATGACCTCATACAAGGCAATGATGCTGTCAGGCCTCAACCTGTAGCGATCAATTACCTCATCGTTGGTCATTCCAAAGAGGGTGACCCTTGGGCGGTATACCCTGGGCCTTGGTGGTCGTCTATACATCCTGTGCCCTCCAGGTGGGGATGGGCTCCTGTGTGGCTGCTGAGCCAGAGCCTCCTCACTTGCAGCAGGTGGTGGCTGTTGATCAGGCATGCTTGGAGGTTGCTGATGTTCCCCAGCTCTCTCCCTTGCACGCCTTCTCCGCAGCCTTCGCAACAATATGTAACCCAACATACTGTTTGCTCTCTCTATCTGTCTCTATCTGTCTCTATCTATCTATCTCTCTCTCTCTCTCTCTCTCTCTCTCTCTCTCTCTATCTCTCTCTCTCTCTCTCCCTCCCTGAGTGGAAAACAAGCCACAAGTGAGTGTGTTGAGTTGTCCCTTTAAGTACTTGCTAGGGCGTTGTGTGGGTGTGGTGATGAGGTGAGTGCTGACCAATGGTGAGTTGTTTTTGTCCAGGTAAGTGTTTGCAGGTGTGTGTGTGTTATAAGATGTGGTGTGTTGTGCTTGTTCTGTGTGTGCCATTTGCGGACATGCAGTTGTGGGGTGCAGGTGGCGTGTTGATGTTGCCCAGGTGAGCTTGTATTTGCAGGTGTCCGCTTTGTGTGATGACCCCCATTGTTCCGTGCCATGTTGTGTTGTTGTTTTTTTGTGTGTCGTTGTCCCTGTGGTGTTGGTTGTTGTTGTGTGTATAGTGATTTGTGTTGTGTGTACATGTTTTTGTGTTGTTTTGGCATTGCACGGGTTAATTTTCCCATTTACATGGTTGTGCGGTAAGCCTTTTGTGTATTTTCCTATGTAACGGGTGTTTTGTTTTGGCCGTTAAGTGTCTAACGGCTAAAAAAAGTGGGTCTTAACTTTTAGCCGTTAGGTGTGTCTTTTTTTCAGCCGTTATCAGTACCGCAAGCCTTTGAATAGCTCTGGGGTATGTTTTTCCATGCGTCTGAATGCACGTAAGTGTATCGGCCGTAAGGATTCTACAACTGCCGTTAGCTGGTCTTTAGACGGATCTTTGAATTGCAACATGTCACTTAACGCACCCGTTAGTGATTTTTTTTGCTAACGGCTGCCTTTAAATCTACCCCATAGGGTTGAGAGCTTAAATACGAGTAACGCCCAATAATAAGTATAGCAGGTAATGGTGATCTGCCTTAGCAGTAACGGAGGGTGAGCAACTTGAGCACTGCCGGAGCAGTAACAGAGACTAGGCCACGTGAACATTGCCGTAGCAGTAATTGAGACTGAGTGACATGAACACTGCCGTAGCAGTAACGGAGACCAGGCAACTAGTGCACTGCCATAGCAGTAACGGAGACCAAGCCACGAGAGCACTGCCGTAGCAGTAGTGGATTCTAGGCAACAGGAGACTGCCGTAGCATAAATGGAGACTAAGCCCTTGAATACTGCTGTGCAATAAACGGAGACTGAGCAACTGAGGTTCTGTCGTGGCAATAACAGAATCTGAGCCACAGGGGCACTGCCGTAGCAGTAATGGAGACTAGGTCACTTGAACTCTGCCTTAGCATTAACGGAGACTAGGCAACTGGAGACTGCCGTGGCAGTAATGGAGACTGAGCAACTGAGCACTGCCGTGACAGTAACAGAACTGAGCAACTCGCCCTGGGAGGCACCCAACCGGGAGAGGATAGTAAGACAAGCCAATAGGAATGTCGCCTGGGCGACACAGAGGCAACCGAAACCAAGACTGCACCGCTGTAACAGAGAGCGATAGAGGATCACCACCCTCAACCGGAGACCGGTAAGGGAGTGCAGGAAGGCAGCAGCCCAACCAGGCGGGTTCACATGGAGCAGGAATGTCAGCCAATCCAAGTCAGTACACGGAGCAGGAACGTCAGCCAAGCCGGGTCGGTACACGGAGCAGGAACGTCAGCCAAGCCAGGTCGGTACACATGAGATAAAAAGCAGAATGGTTAGGCAGTCCGGGTCGGTGCACATGCAGGAGACGAGATGCAGAGTAGTCAGGCAGGCCGGTCAATACACTGAGAGCAAACAGTAATCAGGAGCAAGCGCTGGTACTGGAACATCACGAAAGGGCACCGGAGAAGTGCCAGGACCCAGTATTTAAAGGCAATACTGGGCGGGACAATCACAGTACAGCCAATAGGAGAGAGCAGGAGTGTAGACTGACAGAATGTCGCTGAAAGAGCACGGGCACCGTGATAGGTCCAGTCTGTGTGGCAGAGGAAACGGTTCTTGAGGTGAGAAGGCCAACAGTTCTGGAAACCAAGGTTGCCTTGTCCAATATGGAGCTATCAGGATGACAGAGGTGTTGTCCATCCGAATCTTCCGAAGCACCCTGGGCATCAGAGGAAGTGGAGGAAAGATGTAGGCCGCCGAAATCTCCATGGAATCGACAGAGCATCCACTGCGAAAGCTAGGAGATCCTGCCACCATGACCAAAACATCTGAACCTTCTGGTTGTTTCTTGGGCCATCAGGTCTATGCAAGGAAGACCCCAATTCTGTACCATAAGGCCGAACACATCTGGGTGAAGTTCCCACTTTCCGGGATCCACTGTGTGTCGACTGAGGAAGTCTTCAAGGATGTTCTTTACACCAGGGGTGTGCACGGAGGAAATAGCAGGCACATTTTCTTCTGCCCAAGCCAAAATAGTTTTGACCTCAAACCAAGCAGCGGGGCTTTTTGTGCCTCCTTGCTTGTTGATGTAAGTCACGGCCGTGGCATTGTCTGACTGTACTCAGACCAGCCATCCTGCCAGGTGAGAGGACCAATACCTCAGGACATGAGATATCACTTTGAGCTCCAAGACGTTGATGGGAAGAAGAGTCTCCTCCAGATCTCAACAGCCCTGAACACTCAGGTGACCCAAGACTGCTCCCCAACGGAGCAGGCTGGCGCCTGTCTTTACAATGGTCCCGTAAGTAATCCAAAATGGTCGCCTTTCCTCAGGTTGGAGCAGTCCAACCACTAGTGAAGGGTCTGTCTCACCTGCACAAGTAGGGATATAGAGTGACCAGAAGATCTAGGTTTCCTTTGCAAACATGGATCACAAACCTCTGAAGTTCCCTGGCATGGGCCATGGCAAAGGAAACCGCTTCAAAAATCAATATCATCCAGGGAGGAAAACTTCCTCTTTGGAGCCGATTCCCATGACAGGGCAGAAGACACCATGGATGTGAGCTGCTGAATTGAGTCTTCTGTTAGATAGACCATACTCTGTAGAGTGTTGAATTGGAGTCCCAGGAAACCAGGTTTTAAGAAGGAGCCAGGGCAGATTTGTCCATATTTAGGATCCAACCATGTTGGAGGAGGATCTAAGCACACTCCTGAGCATGGTGCTCCAGAAGGTCCCTTGTATGGTGTCACCTGAATCTCTTTTGTGTGCAGGAATGAGATTAGTACACCCAGAACTCTATGAACACCTGAGGGGCAGTTGTGAGCCCAAACGGTAGAGCAATGAATTGGAAGTGTCCCAAGTGTCAGGCAAACCTGAGGAACTGCTGACTTGCTGGATGTACAGGAATGTATAGATACGCATCCTGAAGATCTAAAGATGCCAGAAATTCTCCCGGACACATTGTGGCAATGACTGAATGGAGTGACTCCATCTTGTTGGTCTTGACCACAAATTTGTTGAGATCCTTGAGGTCCAGGATAGGACAGCAGCCGGCATCTTTCTTGGGAACAACAAGGAGGTTTGAGTAAAAACCTGAACCTACCTCCTGCTGAGGACCCGATGCCAGAACTCCCGTGTTCAAGAGAGACTGAACCTCCCCATTAAAAAGCCTGAGTTTTTTTCTGTCCCTGAGGGGAGCGAGAGGGGAAGAACCTGAAGGGGTTAGGGATTTGAAGGGAATCCTGTAACCTTCTGAAACCACCTGTAAAACCCACTGATCCGTGACAGAGCCTGTACAAAAACACTCAAAAAGTGTTGCAGATAACCCCCCACAGGGTTCGGCGAGTCATGTCGAAGAAGGTTTGGTGGATTCAGGTTTGGTGGAGGTGTGTTTGGACCTCCACTGCTGTTTGGGCTTGGGGGTGGAACGCGGGGCCTGAAGCACCAACGGGTTTGGGCTAAATGCTTTGCCTTGTTTACGACAAAAAAACAATGTCTTTTTGCCTGAGGGTTGCGTTTGGGAACCTGAGACAAAAATGTGCTTTTACACTAGTGGCCTCATTGATAAAAGTATTCAGTTCCGGGGCCAATAAGAGATGTACCCTGAAAGGGACAAGAAGCCAGTGATTTCTTAGAGATTAAGTCTGCTGACCAGATCTCCAGCCACAGCATGTGTCTAGCAGTCACAGAAAAGGCTGAGGCCTTAGCTTCAAGCATCAAAGAGAGCGTCAGTAGCATAGTTCTGCGTCTCAGAAATATTAGCCAAAAGGGATAAAAGGTCAGCTTTTGGGGCACCCTTGTGGACGGCAGCAGTCAGCTGTTCAGTCCAAACAGCAATGGCCCTGTCGACCCAAACAGAAGTCAAAGTAGGTCTCAGTGATGCACCAATGGCAGTGAAATTGGCTTTTAAGACAGCTTCAAGCTTTGTATCAGTCATGTCCTTAAAAGTGGAAGCATCAGCAACTGCCCAAGCAGTGGATTTAGAGAGCCTGGAAATGGGACAATCAACCTGTGGAGGAGTAGCCCATTGACCTAAGGCAGCCTCAGAAAAGGGATACAACTTACAGAACCTCTTAGACAGAGCCAGATGCTTGTCAGGAGTTTTCCCCTCATCCAGAACAATCTGATGCAGAGTAGGATAAGGTGGAAAAACAGCACAGGATTTCTTGCGCTTCTGAAATACATCAGAAGTAGCTTGAGACTCTACAGTAGTAGAGGGGATGTTTAAGGTGGTTACCGCCTTAATGAGATCCTCAGTAGAGGGTTCAGGGTCAGCTTCAAAGGGGTCACAATGAAATTGGGGAGATCCTCATCAGAACACACACCATCCTTAGAATCCTCATCTGAATCCTCTAAATAAGAATCAGATAGATCAGGTACACCAGGGACCTTAGGGGCCACAAACCTGAAGGAAGGAGGGGGTCTTCAAAATTGAAGAACCCCCTGAAGAGAAAAAGGAAACTGTGCCATAGAGGACTTTAAGTCCTTGACCCAAGATGTCTCTTACTCATGGCTGGAAGGCCCTGGCGGAGACGCAGGGGCTGTAGTACATGAAGGGCATAAATTACCTTAGTACTCTCTGGGAAGCCCTGTTTGGCATGAGGAACAGTGAATCAGGTGGGTCAAAGATGCCTCTGAGTCATTAACCTTGGGTCTAGCCCCATGTCCCAGTGGATCTGACATTCTACAGAATAAAGTGCCAAAAACACTAAAGGAATACCCAACTACTGTTACCCATATTACAGATTTCTCCCCAGAAAGCCTAAATTACACTTATGTGGAAAGTGAAGGGTTAACCTGAGGAGGAAAGTTGAGGAGACCAAGCCCTGCGTATGATACTCGGTAGCAAGAAGTAACAAAATGGTGAAATCAAAGGGAGCTAATCAGAAATCATCCCATGAAGCGGATGTTTATGGGAAACATAGTTTCTCAAAACGGAGTATCAAAAAACAGAACCAAATCCCTCCAAAGCGCACAAGACACTAAGAATGTCAACCGGAGAAATAGACAAGGGTAGACAAGTAAAATGAGTCATCTCTGAACTCGGTACATAGTGCGCTTGCAGAGATATGTCTCAATGTGACTGTCCCATAGAGATTAATGGAGCATTCCAGATATACGGTGAATTGCGCAATTCAAAATAATAAAAAATACATTAAAAGTGAGTAAAAAGTGTAAAAACACATAAAAAACACAAATAAACAAGAACCCAGAATAAAAATATGAGAATGAAACCTCCAACAGCCCTATACTGGCAGGGAAGGGGTTAATTAACACAAAACTGTCCAAAATGCTCCAAAAACCCTCAGAACAGAAAAGGAAATACCCAACATGATTGTAGGAATTACAGAGAACTCCAAAGAATAGACTTATGCGATTTGGTTCGTCCACATTCGGATTTCAGACGAATATGTCTAATTCAGAGCCATTCGGACATGTTGAAAATTTTAGAGCCATTCGTCTTAGAACCCGAATCCGAAACATTTCTGGATAGAATTTCGGAACAAGATTTGGATATTCGTATTACGTTCTCCCCGCGTGCTCGCTACTTTCCCTCCCTCTCTTGTCCAATTAGCTTCTTCGTTTCATGATGGGGGTTAGACTAATGACATCACAGACACCCAGACAGCTTCTGCACTTCCTGTTAGTGAGCATTGCGTTGTTTGAGCTTGGAGAGAGAAGAAGCAGGTAGAGAGATAGAGAGAGTGACTGTCCAGTTGTTGTGTAGGCAGGCAGATAGGCATAGGCAGCCAGCCAGCATTAGTGCCAGTTATTGCCACTGTGTTAGCGTACCTTGAGGCGGCTGCTCGAGCCAACTGCAACTTCCTCCAGCGGCTCCAGCTGCAGTTTGATCCTGCGGCTCCAGCCGCAGTTTGACCCAGCAGC
The DNA here is from genome assembly GCA_037306005.1 of Rhinophrynus dorsalis. Taxonomy (NCBI): domain Eukaryota; kingdom Metazoa; phylum Chordata; class Amphibia; order Anura; family Rhinophrynidae; genus Rhinophrynus; species Rhinophrynus dorsalis. The sequence goes on along the minus strand of CM074719.1, from coordinate 564,041,873 downwards.
TTCAGCAGCACTGTTGTTTGGTGGCTCCAGCCGCATGGAACTGGCGGATAGCTCTGAGGCTGGTTTCCGTTGCTGGTCTGTACACAGTATGGGTGCACGTCCAAAGGCATGGACGTGTGCTCCATTTAAAGATACAGCACACATTTCTGACTCCTCTTCCTGGCTCCTAAACCTTAAATACTGCCTGGGCACTATGCTGAGTCGCCCTTTCGTGGTGTCCAGGGCAGTTGGCTTGTGTTTTGTGCAGTACCTGGTTCATCTGACTACCCGTTCTGGTGCCAGCCTTTGGTTTGTCTGACTACCCTCTCTGTGTATGACCCTGGCTTGGCTGACATTCCTTCTGGTGTGAACCTGCGGCTCTGGTAGACTATATCCTCCGTGCATGACCCTTGGCCTGGCTGACTAAACGTCCTGGTGCTGACCTGTGGCTCTGTCCGACTACCCGCTCTGTGTATGACCCTGGCTAGTCCGATAATCTGGTGCAGACATGTGGCTCTGGTTTACGATTTGCTCTGTATATATTCTGGCTTGTCTGACTACCCACCTTGGTGTTACCTGGGGTTGTCCACTGCGCACCCAGCATACCAACGCTCCAGTGGATAACTTGGTGGGTGCTCTTGGTGTGCTCTGGCAGTCTTCCCCTTGCTTCTATCCCTATACTGCGGTATTCAGGTGCAGACCTGTAGTGCAGTTAGCCTACTTGGTAACGTTGTCTATACAGTTGCAAACCTGTAGCGCAGTAACCTTACTCAGGTACATTGTCTGTACAGGTGCGGACCTGTAGTAGATCCTCAGATGCGGACCTGAGGCGGCTTCTATCCAGCTTGCCTTCTGGGGCTCAGTTCGGTACCACTACAGTTGCACTATCCTTCTGACATCATCTATATTGTATGGTGTTCTTGCTGTTACCGTTCATTCTGTACGTTGTGTATCTTAACGAAGATTGTGTTGCCTACAGTACTAGTCCAGTTCTCGTTCTTGAGTCTGTGACACACTGCAAGGGAGAGTCACCTTTGTTCCTGTGTAAAAGCTGAAAATTCAACTTTGGAGTTTGAATAATTTGCAGTGACATAATCTCACACTTGTATAGGGACTGGGAGGCCTAGCAGCTCACAGCCAATGCAAGGGGGAAGCATCATTGTTTAAAAAATTCAAAATCCAACTTAGGAGTGTATTTGAAAAATTTGCAGAGTGATACCATCTCAGAGCTGTGTAGGGACTGGGGGGCCTGCTGTCTCACTGCCACCGCAAGGGAGACTCATCAGTGTTTAAAAATTCAAAATCCAGTTTAGGAGTGTATTTGAATAATTTGAAGAGTGATACCATCTCAGAGCTGTGTAGAACCTGGGGGGCTTGCTGTCTAACTGCCACCGCAAGGGAGACTCATCAGTGTTTAAAAAATTAAAAATCCAGCTTAGGAGTGTATGTGAATAATTTGCGGAGTGATACCATCTCAGAGCTGTGTAGGGACTGGGACTGGGGGGAGGCCTGCTGTCTAACTGCCACCGCAAGGGAGACTCATCAGTGTTTAAAAAATTAAAAATCCAGCTTAGGAGTGTATGTGAATAATTTGCAGAGTGATACCATCTCAGAGCTGTGTAGGGAGTAGGACTGGGGGGAGGCCTGCTGTCTAACTGCCTCCACAAGGGAGACTCATCAGTGTTTAAAAAATTCAAAATCCAACATAGGACTGTATTTGAATAGTTTGCAGAGTGATACCATCTCAGAGCTGTGTAGAACCTGGGGGCCTGCTGTCTCACTGCCACCTCAAGGGAGACTCATCAGTGTTTAAAAAATTCAAAATTTGTAGAGTGACACAATCTTACAGTTGTGTACAGGCTGGGAGGCCTAGCAGCTCCCTGACAACCAAGGGGGAATCATCATAGTTCCAGTGTTAAATTTTAAAATTCAACTTAGGAGTGTATGTGAAAAATTTGTTGAGTGATACAGCCAGTATGACAGTTGTCGTGTGGCCAGGTTGTAAAATTGTCAAATTATTGTACTTCACTACCTACCTATCTGTAATGGATTTGAGTCCTAGTGAACAAACTGATGTTTATTGTCCTGGTACCAGTTGCAGTGACCCAGCAACCACCAACACCACCATGGTGATGTTGCGTTCCAGCAGAGCTAGCAGCAGGTGGGCAAAGAAGAGTACTAGTACTAGTCAGACTCAGCAGCAGAATTCAAAACAAAAAATAAAAATAAGAAGGGAAAAATCTACAAGCGGTAGAAGAAAAATCTAAGGGATCAAAGTCTCCTAAGCTTGATTTGTCCCCTGAGCTTGATTTTTACAGTGACCTTGATTATTCCCCATAGCTTAATTTTTTTGTTTGCTTCCCTGTTACGGTTCAGTACACTCAGACAAGGAGGTATAGATAAAAACACAGCCTTATTGAAACACACGATGAACAAGGTAACCCTCACGGGTCCAGTATAGCACACTGACACAAGACAGGTTACAAATGGTTAACCCACACAGGTCCAGTATAGTGAATACAATACTTACACAGGTCAGGTATATAATGGATACAATGTATGACGCCCTCTTAACTAGTGAAGTGCTGTTCGCAACACTCTGCAGGCTAAATGTCGCCTGACATAACAGAGGCCACAAGAACGGACTGCCAACTCAGGCTCTGGATGCCTGTGAATGTGACCAATGGTGGATGCCCACCTACGACTAACGGAGAGATCAGAACTCGTGCTTAACGGAGGCCCTACCAAAATAACCCAGCTCCGTGTGCACACACTACCTGACAGGGTTAATGGGCTATGGTATAAATGGATGGCCACGAGAAGCACCCTACTCATTAGCGGAATACCAAGCCCAACCAATACTGCCCAACGGAACCCAATGGTAGTGACAATGAGGCCCTTACCCCGAAGGGGTTAATGCGCTGTGGTCTGTACAATGGAAGGTAACGGAGGCGCCCTAATGAACCAACACAGACCAAGCGAGTGCAACACAGAGTGGAAGCAGCGAGACTCTGACAGCGGATGAGAGTGTGCAGACAACGGACACAGCACTTTGACCAAACACAGGATTGGTTCCCAACCGCCAGGCCAAGTCAGTACACGGAGCAGGATCCACAGACGCGCCGGTTTGGTACACAGAGCAGGGTCGTCAGTCACGCCGGGTCGGTACACGGAGCAGGAACGTCAGCTGGGCCGGGTCAGAACAGGAAGCAGGAACGTCAGTCAATCCGAATCGGTGCACAGCAGCAGCAGGAACGAGACTAGAGAGTGGTCAGACAGTCCGGGGTCATACACTGGATCAGAACAACGATACTAGTGCCAGGTATCAGGTACACCACGAAAGGGCGCTCGCAGAGTGACAGCCCAGGGTATATAAAGGCTGTCACAATGAGGAGCAGTACAGGCAGCCAATAGGAGCATAGAATAGCCATAATGGACAGAATGTCGCCCAGATCACGGGTGCCGTGATATTCTCATAGTACTTCTCCTGTTTCTCCAGTTACACTTGTGTCTTCTATTGACAACTCAACACCTGCCTCCCAAGTTCCATTTGTGTCTCCCAGTCAGGTAGTAGCTGCTAGTGTGTCCGCCATCAGTACCACTGTTACTCCACAATCCTTCTCCATTCCCAGTCTCAACATCCTTGCTGCCATCTTTAGGTCTATTGGTATCCCTGTAACTGTACGTAGAAAGAAAAAGCAAAGTGACGTTGATCCAGCATGTGAAGATGAAGAAAGTGTCACTTTAGTTTCTTCTTCTCCACCACCTTCCAGAGTCATCCGTTGCTCCAAAGCATGGTACCATTTTATGGCAGTTGGCAATGGCCGGATAGCAAAATGTAAGCTGTGTGGCAGGGAAGTCAGCTGTGGACGGGTGCTGGGTCATCTGACCACATCCGGGATGAACCAACACCTGAACAACTACCACAAGTCTGTGCTGATAAGTGCAGAAGGTGGCAGTACAAGTATGGCATATACCAGTGTCACACCCAACACCAGTAGGCAGCAGGACAAAGGGCAGAGGGTCATGCCGCATCTGGTCCCAGTAAGAGCAGCAGACAATCACAGTCCATCCCAAAAACAATAGAGGCCTCACTTGAAGATTTTGGTGGGTTTCATTCTAAGGGGATGTGCAGACAACAGGCCAGGAAAATCACAAGCTCATTGCACAGCTCATAGCCGTTCGGGGTGCTACTTTTAATTTGGTGGACAGGGAGCCCTTCCATCAACTTATGGAGGCTGTCTCACCCCGATATAAAATTCCATCCTGCACCACATTTAGTAGAAATATAGTGCCCTTACTCTACCGGTCATGCTAGGAAAGGCTGCTGGCCAGTCAGTGCACTTTATCACTGACTTATGGAGTGCTCCGAGTGACCAGCATGGCTTCCTGTCGTTGACAGCGCATTGGTGTCAGCCTAATGTGTTGCAAGACACACCAACAGCAACAATAAGTTTGGGTGCAGTAGCCAAGCAGGCAGGGCACCGCTCTTTCCTCTTCCATACTGAGGTAATGGATCAGCAGCACACCTCAGATAACATTCGCAAAGCACTGCAGAACATGGTGGCGCAGTGGCTACGGGAGCAGGCAGGCACACAGGTACAAATGGGGTTTGTGGTTACTGATGGTGCAGCTAACATGATCAAGGTGCTCCGGTATGGCAGATTTGTGGGTGTGCCCCTGCTCAGCGCATGTCCTTCATCTAGTAGTGAAGGCTGCTCTCGAGGATGGCATTAACACTGGAAGGTTGCCAGCACTTCTGGAGTTGTGCCGACAAATTTCTGGCCACTTCCATCGGAGCATCAAAGATAGCCAGCTACTCAGGAAAAGGCAGGCCTCCCAGAGCACCGCCTAAAACAAAATGTTAGGACCAGGTGGAACTCCACCTTAGATATGCTAGAGCGTATCCTGGAGCAGAAAAAGGCAATTCACACAATGTCCTGTCACCATTTCATTGGCACTAACAGAACACTGGCCAGGGCTGACTGGGCCCTAATGTAACAGGTAGTGACAGTCCTTACGCCTTTCCGTGCTTTGATGGAAATTTTGAGCAAAGAGAACGCTAGCCTGGTAGAAGTAATTTCCCTCTTCACGCATCTCTCCTTAAACCTGGACAATTTCCTTGCCCATAGGGAACGCTTGCCTGGTGTTGATGGTAATATACTTCCTGATGTTGCTGCCCTTCTAACGAGGCTGAAGAAGGAACTGACTTGGCGCATTTTAAGAGTGCATGGCAATTATCTCGAGTTAATGCTGGCCACAATGTACAATCCAAGAGTCAAAGGCAAGATGGCACTTAGTTACAATTCACTCACTGCCTGGAGGGAAAAATTGATAGCGAGGGTGCATGAGAGGCAAAGGAAAAACAGGATGCAGTCACACAAGGCAGGAGAAGATTCTGCAGATGAGCTGGAGGAGTGTGCTGGTCTTCCGGGACCTATCAGTAGCAGCACCAGTGGCACGTCATCTTCTTCCAGTGGAGCATCTGCTGCTTTTTATGCTGAGACAATGGACAGATTATGCTTCGGGCAAAACAAACAGATCCCAATCAGTAGAAAAAGTGCTGAGTTTGAGGTTAAGGCTTACCTTGCAGAACCTTCTTTGCCTCCAAGTACAGATCCCTTGACTTACTGGGATAACAAGAGTGCTGTGTGGCCTACTTTGTCCCTGGTAGCCCAGGAGTTGCTTTCTTGCCCCCCAACCACTGTCCAGAGTGAGCGGGTATTTTCTTTTACTGGATATATACTTAGCCCCCAGCGCTCTCAACTACCCCCCAGCTCATGGAGCAAATTACTTTTTTAAAAGTCAACCTGCCAAAGCTGGGTTACCCTGCTCTCAGGTTCAATGCAGATTAGAATAAAAAAAAAGTACCATAATAACATAATATGCTGAGTGCTCCAGCTTACCCAGCTCTAGGACAGTGGTTTGTTGGGCAGAGGACACCCACCTGACTTGATGGGACTCAGGGGGGAATTTAAAGTCAACATTGTTGTCCCACTATACAGGTTGTTGAGTCTGGCTCTGCGGTATCTATTTACTGAGACCTGCCTGCTCCAGTATTCTGCAGTTTTCTGCTGGCTACAACTCCATTGTTGCTGTCATCCTGAGTCTGCCTCGCACCAGTCATCCTCAGTTGCTGTATACATCGAATGACTGAGTCCTGCCTGCTCCAGTGTTCTGCGGTTTTCTGCTGGCTACATCTCCAATGTTGCTGTCATCCTGAGTCTGCCTTGCACCGGTCATCCTCAGTTGCTGCTGTATCCATGTATTTTCTCAGTCCTTCCTGCTCTAGTGTTCTGCGGTCCTGGCTACATCTCCAGTGTTGCTGTCATCCTGAGTCTGCCTCACACCAGCCATCCTCATTTGCTGCTGTATCCATGTATTTACTGAGTGCCTGCTCCAGTGTTCTGCAGTCCTGGCTACATCTCCAGTGTTGCTGTCATCCTGAGTCTGCCTCGCGCCAGTCATCCTCAGATGCTGCTCTCTCCATGTATTTACTGAGTCCTGCCTGCTCCATTGTTCTGCAGTCCTGGCTACATCTCCAGTGTTGCTGTCATCCAGAGTCTGCCTCACACCAGTCATCCTCATTTGCTGCTGTATCCATGTATTTACTGAGTCCTTCCTGCTCCAGTGTTTTGCAGTCCTGGCTACATCTCTAGTGTTGCTGTCATCCTGAGTCTGCCACGCACTAGTCATCCTCAGTTGCTGCTGTATCCATGTATTTACTGAGTCCTTCCTGCTCCAGTGTTCTGCAGTCCTGGCTACATCTCCAGTGTTGCTGTCATTCTGAGTCTGCCTCGCACCAGTCATCCTCAGTTGCTGTATCCATGTATTTATTGAGTCCTGCTAGCACCAGTGTTCTGCAGTCCTGGCTACATCTCCAGTGTTGCTTTCATCCTGAGTCTGCCTCGCACCAGTCATCCTCAGTTGCTGCTGTATGTATCTAATGACTGAGTCCTACCTTCTCCAGTGTTCTGCAGTCCTGGCTACATATCCAGTGTTGCTGTCATCCAGAGTCTGCCTCGCACCAGTCATACTCAGTTGCTGCTGTATCCATGTATTTACTGGTGCCTGCTCCAGTGTTCTACAGTCCTGGCTATATCTCCAGTGTTGCTGTCATCCTGAGTCTGCCTCGCACCAGTCATCCTCAGTTGCTGTATCCATCTACTGACTGAGTCCTGCCTGCTCCAGTGTTCTGCTGTTTGCAGCTGGTTACATCTCCAGTGTTGCTGTCATCCTTAGTTTTGTAGTCAAATTCTAATCTAAGAAAAGTTGTATGTCTATGAGTCCTGCCTGCTCCAGGCGTCCTAATTTTTGTAGTCTAATTCTAATCTAAGTAAAGTTGTATATATTTATCTACTAAGTCCTGCCTGCTCCAGGTTTCCTCAATTTTGTAGGCTAACTCTAATCTAAGAAAAGTCATATGTCTATGAGTCCTGCCTGCTCCAGGCATCCTCAGTTTTGTAGTCTCTCCCAGGGCTGAAGGGTCCACAAGCAGCTCCTGTAAACTGGCCAATCCACCAAGGGGAAGCCAGTAATGGTAATTCACCTAATGCTGGAATTTGAACACACACATCTAAAGGAAAAGAATAAAAGAACTAAAAACTAAGTAGAACTGTTCACAGTTTTCCTACCAGGATGATGGAACAAATCTAACTGGAGAGGGGAGCAGCTGGGTAGCCTGCTATGGAGGAGAGGGAGGCTCCACCTTCTGCAATTCATTGGAGAATTCTTCCAGCCTCCTTTGAGGAGCTGTCGCCTCCTCATGGTACCTGTAAGCTATATTGGATGACAGAGAAAAAGTCTTTCTTCCTGAAGATGGAGGCTTCAACAGCCAAGCCAACAACGTCAGACTGCCCACGTCCTCACACCAGAGGTAACCCTGGAGGAGGAGATCCATTCTGCGTGACAGAGGAAACGGATCCTGAGCAGCCAGTGATAGCAAATCTGGAGACCAAAGCTGTCTGGTCCAAAGAGTTGTGATCAGAATGACTGACACACCATCCATTTGAATCAGCACCCTGTAAAGGAGAGGAAGTGGAGGGAAGATGTAGGCCAGATGAAATCACCATGAGATTGCCACCATGTATGCCAAAGGATCCCTCAATGGGAGCAAAAGAACTGAACCTTCTGGTTGTCTCTGGGGGCCATCAAGCCTTTCGATGGAATACCCCACTTCTCCACCAAGAGGTCAAAAACCTCCAGACGGAGTTCCCACTTGCTGGGGTCCACCGTTTGTCAACTGAGAAAATCTGTGAAGATGTTTTCTACACCTGGAATGAGCACGGCGGAGATGGCAGGAATGTGCACCTCTGCCCAGGCTAAAATAGCCTTTTCCTCTTAAGCCACAGAGAAGGCAGTGGTCTTAGCCTCAAGCTTAATGGCATCCAACAGGGCATCAGTAATATAATGCTGAGCCTCAGAAATGTTAGACAAAATGGGCAAAAGGTCCTCTTTAAGGGCACCTTTGCAAACAATGTCAGTCAGATGTTCAGTCCAAACAGCAATGGCTCCATTAATCCATGTGGAAGCCAAGGTAGGTCTCAAGAACGCACCTACGGCAGTAAAGATAGCCTTAAGGCTAGCCTCCAGCTTCCTATCTGTCAGATCTTTGAGTGCTGAGGCATCCTCAACAGGCAAGGCAGTAGCTTTTGAGAGCCTAGAGATAGGGGAATCCACCTGAGGAGGTGTAGCCCACTGAGCCAAAGCTGCATCATCAAAGGGGTATAGCTTGGAGATCGCTTAGAAAGAGTGACACACTTGTCAGGAGTCTTCCACTCATCCAGCATAATTTGATCCAGAGTGGGACTAGGCCAAAATACAGTACAGGACTTCTTGCACCTGAAAAGACGTCAGAAGTAGACTGTGACTCTACAGGGTTAACAGAAAAGTTAATAGAACCTCTGTAGTGAGACCCTCAGCAGAGGGTTCAGGGTCAGCCTGAAAGCAGTCACCATAAGTATGGGAAGAAGCCCCTTCTGCATATTCGCCATCCTCTAACTCTTCAAATGAATCCCCCTCAGAGGAATCAGACAAATCAGGAATGCCAGGGATTTTAGGGGTCACAAACCTGAGCGAGGTGTGGGGGGTCCAAGATTGGAGGATCCCCTGAAGTGATAGAGGAAGCTGTGCCATAGAGGACATTAAGTCCTTGACCCAAAGTGGCTCTTGTACAATGATAGAGGGCCCTGGTGGACAGGCATGGATCACAGCACATGAGGGGAATAAATGTCCTGAATACTCTCTATTGCTTGAGGAACAATAATCAGTGGGGGTCCAAGATGCCCCAGAATCATCAGCCCCAGGTCTAACCCCATGCCCCTTTTGGGGGGACCCCAATACTGTCTTCCAGATCAATAAATTCACCCCCAGAAAGCATAAACAGTACTTATCTGGTAGGTGAAGGGTTAACCTGAGGAGGAGAATAAAGGAGTCCAAGCCCTGCCTATGATACTCATGTAAAGAAAGAGAAAATGGCGACTGAATTCATTGCCAATCAGCAAACAGCCCGCTAAAATGGGTGTCAAATGGTACCAAATGCAGCACCCGAAACCCCCAGGGACACAGAAGACAATGAGGATATGAACTGCACTGTAGCGCAAGGGCAGACAAGAAGAATGAGCCATCTCTCAATTCAGTACATGGAGCGGTTGCAGAGATATGCCCCCAAGCAGCCTGTACCATAGAGATCAATGGAGCATTGCAGCGTTGCAGTAAAGAGCTCCTTAAAAGCACCTTAAAATCGCGGAATTCAGATAAAGGGTGAAAAATAAGAAGTGCCTGAGAAGTGTCAAAACACATACAGAACACATAATAAAGCTAAATAAACACATTAATCCAAAGGAAAAATTAGATAAAAAATCTCAGAATAACTTGGCAAGGAAGTGGTTAAATATACCACACAGCTCAAAATGCTCCAGATACCCCAGGAACAGAATAATTAATTACCCAATATGAGTGCAGCAGTTATGAGTAACTCCAGAAAGGCCCCTGTGCGGAGGGGATCAGTGGGACATGTGGACCGTGGCACTAAAAGTGTTGCTCACCTTTTTGCAGATCTTCGTTTCTTCAGATTACCATTATAATGCAAGAAGCCTGAGAGAGACTCCTTTTGGAGAAAGAGACATGGGCTGCATGGTTCTCTCCCAGGGCTGCAAGGGTCCACAGACAGCACCTATTAACTGAGCACTCCTCCAGAGGCAGTCAGTAATGGTTACCCGCCTAAAGGGGGAATTTTGACACCCCATATCTAAGAGAAATGATAAAATAACTAAAGAACTAAGCAGAACTGTTCTCAGCTCTAACTAGATGAAGGAACAAATCTTATGTGGAGGGGAGTGGCTAGGTAGCCAGCTATGGAGGAGGGGGAGGATCCATCCAGCACTTTTTGAAGAATTGTTCCAGTCTACTGGGAGGAGATGTAACCTCCCCATGGTACCTGTAAGCTATATTGGAAGACAGAGAAAGGATCTCTTTTTTTTCATTATTTTTTATTCAAACCACATTGAGGTGTGGGGCCTCATGAAGGGTCCTTCTGCCCCCCTCCGCTAACTAGGTCTAAATCCAAAAAATAACAAACCATGTGTGTGCCACAGAGGGTCCAACAAATTGCTTTGCAATGCTTTGGACACCCTTGTGGCATGCACACAAACTGCCTCCAATCCTCCCCCACATACTGTACCTTCCCAAGCCTGGCTCCACAGCCCACTGGCAGTCCCATTCCCCCAGCCTGACCCCGCCCCACAGCCTGGCTCCACTGCCTACTGGTAGACACAAACTACCAGTGTGAACTGCAATCAGGTTGGGAATCAAACAGTGTATGTGGGGGACATATCGTACACACTGATAGTCACACTGGATGTGACAGGTCCCCCATATGCACTACCTGACTCCCTCCCACTCCACAAGCCTTACTCAGCTGCCCACTGGTAGATATATCCACATACACTGCTTGATCCCTCCTGAATCCACTGGCAGTCACAGGTCTACACAACTGGTAGCCATAGAATCACACATACACTGTCTGCTTCCCCATCCTTGTTCCACTGGTAGCCACACTCCTGGCACCCAATATGGTATGGCAACACATACCAGTGGGAGACTATTTTTCTTAGGCTGGCAGGAGGTCCTGAATACACTAGGAAATCTGATGGGGTTAAACATTTTAGTATCTTTGAAGAGACTGTTGTGTAAAAAATACATTTTTATTTCCTATAGTGCACACTAACTTAGGGGTAGATGTGGGTAATTGTCTACTTTCCAAAACTGTATGATTCCCTCCCTTTTCTTCATTCCTTTTGCTGTAATATCCATTTTAGTACAGGCAAGTCATAAATGTGCCATAAAAATGATAGATTTTAGTTAGAGTAGTTTTGGACTTCTGGCACCCCCTATATTATGTCATCTCATACCAACAGAGTGGAATTTTACAATGCATTGGACACCCCTCTAGCACTTAAAGTGTTAAAATACAACCATATGTGCTCAGTGATTATACGTACATTATACACACAAAGCTGTGGTTCATATTGTGTCACTAACTTGCATGTGTGCCCATTTGGTGCCCAGATTTATACAATGTGGTGTGGATAAAGAGTTCTGAATAATTTAAGCCACATTATTCTAAATATCCTCATCCTCACCCCATTATATAAATCTGGGAAACAAGTTGGCAAACCTACAAGTGGAGGGGCAAAATTGTTACACAATGTTACCCACTGTTGGTTTTCAGTTTAACAGTTCTACTCATATGAACATAAAATGCCCCATTTTGGCATGTAATGTGAGTTAGAATGCTATTGTGGATGTCAATGGGGCACTGTGGTGGCATATAATGGGTTATTACTCAGCTAATGACGTGTTGGCTGATTTCTGTGCTGGTAGCATTTAACTGTATTGCTGTGAACGTGATATATAAAGGTATATTGCTCTGCTGGTAGCATATAACTTTGTGTTGCTGTGCTGGTGGCATATAATGACAAATTACCCGTGGTGTATAACAATGCATTGCGGTGCTGTTGGCATACAACTCTGTATTGCTCTGCTGGTGACATATAATGGCACATTGCTGTGCTAATGGCATGTAATGATGTACTGAGTCATCAGCCTGGCATGACCTGCCTGAAATCTCAGTACTGATAATTCCATTGATTGAATTGGTGAATTTAGTTCCTTTAATGCTAGCAAGGTTGCCAACATATTGCAGAGCAATGCGTTTGAGAACTCTCTAGTATCTAAGGAGTTAAAATGCTCAATTTAAATCAATGAAAATTGTGGGAATGTTTATTTGTCACCTATTGTGCAGTTAGATTGGCCCAGCACTGCTCCACTTTGCTTTATACATAAGAGCCATTGATCATTATGTAACTGAAGAAAATCGGAGCAATTGTAGATCAAAACGGTATGTTTTTGAAAGGTTGCACGTGAAAGACCGTGCAACCTCTTAACATTCACCATGTCGCCTGGATAAAAATGGCGACATGAATATCTCGCACTGCATGACAGCACGAGATTCTGATGTCGCCTACTAATATGTCTCTACATACTGCTTGGCAGTGCCGATCCTCTCTCTGAATCTAGCACCATGCCTTATGGAGTACGGAAAGGTTGCCAGACCAGAGTGCATCAAACCTGGAATTAATGGTTTGAAGGCATGGTGCTAGCTGCAGCGAGAGGATCGGCACCGTGGTTGAATCCTCTTCTGCTATTTTAATCTACACAGATAGAGCCGGGGCAGTACACCACCTCCAGTAACAACAGCTTTAAAATAGAAAAGAAGGGGAGTTAGAGCTGGCCAGCAATTAGGCGACATGTCAGGAGGTGAAATGAGAATCTTGTGTTGTCATGCAGTGCAAGATTTTCATGTTGCCATTTTTATCCAGGCGACATAGTGAATGTATTATATGGCCACATGCTCTTTTGAGTATGACCTTTTAAAAGTAAACCGATCAAACTAAATGTAAAAGGGGAAAATAAAAATTGCATAAGGGGGAAGCATGTGAATTTTTCACTTAGGGTCCTCAAAAACCTATAGCTGCCCCTCTTCTCCTCAAATGATCTAATATTGCTTAAAACCTTTTGAATGCCAGAGGGATTTGCTTTGCAATGCATTGTGTACCCCTCTGGCACTCAAAGGGTTAACACTTTCAGTGCCAGAGAGGTACGCAACACATTGCAAAACAATCTGTTGCATACCCCTCTGGCACTGAAGGAATGAAAAACCTTTGAATTCAAAAAAATGGTAGGCACCTTTCTGCCAATGAAAGGGATACACAATATTATTTAACCCTTAGGATTACATGCACAACAAAAAGTGGAGCAATTGTGTGACAAAACAACTACACTAAGGGGGACAAAAAAAATCCTAATCCCTATGATTTAAAAGGCAGCTTTAACCCCTTGCATACTGAGTACAATGTATTCCTTCACAATGCATTTGGCGGCCTTTCTGCCATTCAAGGAGTTAAAAAAGGCTCTTTTCTATCAATCGTAATGTTATTTATTCTCTGTGGTGCAGTTGGTTTGCCCCAGAATTGCTCCTTTTTGCTGTGTACATATGGCCCCCAGTACTATTGTACAAGGGTCCATTACTGACCCAGCCGCATTGTGTAGAGCCTTTGACTTACATTCATTGTACCAACACATCATTGTACCAACACATCAGAGGAATGTTACTTATAGAATATAAATACACATTGCCCAGTATTACATACATACAAGTATTTATTAACTCCAGAATAGCAGTCTTAAAAATACATGTACAATATACAGTTTATCCTATATAATAATTCACTAGGATGTTTGTCAGAAGCCGTCATGTGCAGTAGAGACTGCCCGAACCTACAGAATGCTGGGAGTTGTGTGCTGGGAGCATTATGTGCTTTCGGCAGTCTCTACAGTGAATGACCGCATCAGCGACAGGACGCAAAGCACAACCGGCCTCTTAACATCACCTGGACCTTGGCCCGTGTACACGGGCTTTTACACTAGTAGTTAATAAATCATCATTGTAACGGATCCTACCCGTTACTGGGAGCTCTTGTCTGGGCATGGCATTTATTCACCACTGGGCCCAAGGATTATGGATATTGGACACTCCTTTGTGCCCTGGCATGCGATCTCTCAAGCCCTTATCCTGGACTAAGAGACTTTGGCTAGCCTTATGTGGATAGGCAGCTGTACCAGAGGAAAGAACAATTCAAGGCTTGGGTGCTGCAAACTCTTCTGACCTGCAAAGGGTTAATCATTTGAGTTTGAGCATATTTACTTTCAATATGTATTGTAGTCCCCCAAGCCTTTTGCTTAATTACTCAAGTCATTGTATTGAGCACTGTCCTGTGACCCCCTGCTGTGTGATTAATCCAATCATGTCTGCCCTATTATGTTTCCCTGAATCATTTGTTGTTGGTTCTTGGACCCTTTGTGGTGACTGAATTATCCCTGTGACTACTCCATTGTATTCTGCCCTACCATTTGCTGTGTCCTATTGATGAACTGTGATTGAATTAAGTCTCCTGTACTGTGCTCCAAGTTAGTGTGGTTTGAAACTGTATATAAATATCTGTGGTTTGTGACAATAAAGAGAGTTCTGTTTTGGAGTGAACAAGGAGTCCTGGAGTCTTGTATTGCTTATGGTCTAAAGTATCCACTCTGATACCCATCTGCGCCAAGTATCCTGAATCGCCGACCGCCTGCTGCCAGTTTCCTGCGACCTAACTTCGTGGACTGTCAGGCGGCGACGTGGACTCTTCCCTGCTTCCCTGCTTCCCTGCTTCCAGAGATCCTGCGGCTATTTCCAGTGACCGTCCATACTCCAACCAGTGCACCTGACGGCGCTTATCTGGCATTGAGAAGGAGAGACCCAGGAACGGCGGCGGAAGGCGACGCGGTCCCTTCCCAGATTCAGTTACAATCATCATTCAAAGAAGTAAACACCTCATTAATATCAGTGGAACATTTTACTTGTTCCTTGCAGTGTTTGAGAATGACACTTTTTTGGCAGTGCCACTGACAAGATTTACCACCATGATGACACAGAGTGATACATTATTTGAAATGCAAACCAGTGTTGTAGGAAACAGGATTTACACCACTCCGATCTCTTGATCCATTCAGAGTAGCAGCTCTTCCAATCTTCCCATAAGGAGGAGGGGGCAGAGCTTTTGTTCCCATAGAGTCACCACCTGCGGCAATGTGACCTGGGCAAACTTCAGTCACTTCATTAATGTGCATGTGATAGGAAAGAGCTTGCTGCATAGGTCTCGAGAGCATTGCTTAGCAAATGAGAACATCACCAGTATTCAATGGAGGATATAAAGAAGTCTAGCTTACTTCCTTTGAATCTATGTCCATCTAAAGGCACCCAGGTCATGTAGTGGGGCCGGTGAAGCCATGTTTTCTAATCATCAATGTATGCTTGTTTCAGAAACAAATATTATGATGAGCACAAATAAGAATGAACAAGATAAAGTGTCTTGCATTAAGGCATGTGGCCTCTCAATGGTGCTATGAGGCAAATTTTTCACTCCCATGTGCCATAATATAGAGGAAATTTCCATATCCATATCACACTGGTCATGTCCACAGACAGTCCAGTTCCAAAATGTCAGGCAAATCCCCTCTGTACTAAAGAATCAGCACAGTAACAGATGTACGTTTCAGCCGATGTGGGCCTCGTCGATGTAGTGCAGTTGATGCCCTCTAGGCACATGGAGAACAAGGGCCCATGTCTGTGATACCCTTCCACTTAGGGATACCTAGGAACAAATACTGTGATGAGTACCCATCAAACATAAACAAGATAAAGTGCCTTGTTCTGAGATATGTGGCCTCTCAGTGGTGATACAAGTCACATTTTTCACTCCATGTGCCATTTGAGAGAGAGAAATGGAATTTAATGAAAATGCTATTATCCCATTTAAAGGGATAGTAATACTTTAAAATGTAAATAAAATATGTTGTAGGGTTTATCCCCCTGACTAAAAATTCAACTTTGAGCTGCAATAACTTTTGAATAAAGCACCTTTCAGCAGTGTTTTATTCAGGGGGATAAACCCTACAACATATATTTTTTTTACATTTTAAGTATTACTATCCATTTAAGATTTTCAACCACTTTCAGAAATTAAGTGTTGACACTGTACACAAATCTTTCAGGAAGAATGAAGCTAATGGCACACATACCATCCCTTTCAACTTGTCAAATGGTACCAAATAACCTCATTAGTAAGTGGGATCTCTGTCCACTTCTCCACTGGAATCCACTGCACACGCTAATCTCTTGGACTCCTAAATACCTGAAACAGAAGTCTCACTATTTATATAAATGTCTCAAAATTACTTTATTATTCTCATTTATAGGTTAGCTGTCAAGGAGCTTGTTGGAAACTTTATGTGCACTCTGCAGATGTCATCTCAATTAGGCTGGTGCACTCTGCCATTGGGCCAAGGGATGTAAACCTGAAAAACATAGAATAGACAGGATTACTTCATTATCAGCCCATTATGCCTAGAAACAGAGGACTAATTCAAATATTACTAAAGACTTGGAGAATTGGGAGAACTGAAGGGAGAAATAATGACTAAAGCCCATCAGATCACAGAATGAAACTAGGAAGAACTGTAGATCTTTCAAGATGTGTTGCCTAATACCATTCAGCAATGCAGGGATCTGAAACCCCTGAAAAATGCTTCTTTACAATCCACTCATGGCCAGCATATCGGTGTATTTATATATACTGGTTGTTTAGTTCACATAAAATTATTGCAAAAGTTTCAAATCACCATATAAGTGTACACCTAAATTGTAGGGTGCTACCTATACATAAAGTGAGAATATCTCTATTTTAATGCAGGCCATTTATGGAAATGTCATTGTACATGACAGCACAGGATCCAGTGCAATCCTTGTAATTGTACCATGCACATAAAGCTTGTATTCAATTTTGATCTGCACCATACAGTGCAGGGATAACAACATCCAACTGGAGATATGACTGATTTCAAACCAGTGGCTTAGAGGTGGGCAACATGCTACTTCCCAGCTGTTCTTAGACTACAACTCTCACCATTATCAACCAGCTAATCACGTACTGAAGCTGATAAATGTTCTTATCCAATTACATCTGGAGAGCCACCTTGGTGTGTCTTCTTTCAAAAAATATCTACTATTACCGGGGAATTTTGTTTATTTTTGGACATCTAGAACATAGCAATTAATGCGTTGGTCCAGAAAGCCAGAATTCTGTGATGTGCATTGTAAAGGTAAGAATTCTTTGTATTCAAAGACCCTACTCTAAATAATAGAGAACTATATCTCCAGTGCTTTCCTGATCCCTCTGTGATTTATGCAGGGCTGGAGGGATGATGGCTGCAGCATCTGAATGATCACAGGCTGTTCCTTTAAGTCTTTCCTCACAGAGGATTAGCACCAACATCCAGACTCCTGCTCTTTTCATAAAGACTGGAGACACCTAAATATCAAACCAATCATATTAATCTTACCTTTTCTTGACTGGTCTATGCCTGTCAAGGCAGCTTGCTTCTCCTAGGTAACCACTTCCACTCTGCGCCTTTTGGAATTTTGATGGTCATGGCTGCCTTCCCCATGGTGAGAGTGGTCTGATGAAGCATGCGTGTTCCTCTTTCTTTTCGCTTTCTTTGAATAATTCTGTGGCTCTCTCACTTTTACCAGAGTGCCCCCACACACTCTTTGATGTAGTGCCAAATGTCTCCCCCAAGATGGTGTCCGGTTAATGGCATGTTTAAAAGTTAATTGGCAGGGTCCATTACACTGCCACTGATGTGGCCTGATCTCATCATCGGAAGCATTCCATCTAACAGGAACCTAATGAAATTTGAAAAAACACAGAACAACATTCAGCTTGAAACAAAATGTCCTAGTAGTAAAGAATAAACACAATACAGAAAGTTTTATTCCAGCTCATTGTCCCTTTTACTGAAAGTAAAATACAAGCAATTATGGGGCAAACCACCAGCACCACAGGGTAAATAAAACACAATGATTTCAATGGGAATTTTAACCTCTTGTATACTGAAGGGGACTCACTCTTGAACACTCTTAAGGGGTTATAAGTCCCATGTAAATCAATGGGAAATAAGGGGAATGTTCAGTTGTCCACTCCGGTGCAGTTTGCATGATGCAGATTTGCTCATCTTTTTTTCCTTTCTGTACGTCTCCCTTTATACTTCAAATATATTATTATTTTATTCCTAAAACCCTGAATAATATTGTCTTGAAAATGCTCTTTATAGAAGAACAAAACATTGGATTTAGTGGGGTTTGTGCACCACTTTACAAATATACATATGTAGCGTGCATTACCACCCTTTTTCTTGAAAATGAAGTGTAGTTAAAGCAAGAAACACTGGGGCCAATGTATCAATTCACCAGTGTAGCGCCCCTGGTGTTATCCTATAACACCAGTGACTTCTCTCCTGGGTATGGACTACAGTGTATCATTACTGTGTAGTGCCTACCAGTGGACAGTCTTTACCAGTGTTGGACTTTCATGCCTACAAGCCCCTCATGCCAGCTCCATTGCAGGCCCAGGGAAATGGATTATGCTTGTTCTATTTCCTCTATGTCCTGTGTAGTACATAGACTAAAACAAGGCATAGAGGGAAGGAATGTCCTAAACCCCACACCGACCATCCAATTGTCCTCCTCTTAGTGCAAATAGCATTAAGGGGAGGATTTGGGGTGTAAGGACATAGTAAATTGACATTAGGTTGGTATAGGGACAGAACACCAATCCCAAGACCTATTATTGTGAGGAATAGACATGGTTCATCCATCTCACTGTCACTACATCAGTGATTAGGACACAAGGCAGCACAGAAGTTCCTGAAAAACAGTAACATTTCTAGATTTTTGTACTTATTTTGTTGTTCTTTTAATCAGAAACATATAGTCCATCAAGTGTAACATAGTAACATAGTAACATAGTTGATGAGAATGAAGAAAGACAGGTGTCCATCAAGTCCAGTCCATGCCAAATCACCCCTATTGATCCAGAGGAAGGCAAAAAAAACCCACTGAAGTCATTCCCAATTAAGACGCAAATGGCAGTCAGATATATCATTGGAGAGCTGTTTGTACTGACGTTGAATATACATGTAAATGGTAATCCTATCACCCCGTAGTCACCTCTTCTCTAATGTAGATAAACCCAGGTTGTCTAGTCTCTCTTTATAACTCAGATCCTCCAGTCCCTTTATCAGCATCAGAGGAGACCAATGACAATTCTCATTACAATGTGCTGGAGGGATCTTTAACATTCTTGATGTTTAACCCTTTGAGTGCCAGAGGGGTATGGAACGCATTGCAAAGCAATGTGTTCCGTACCCCTCTGGCACTCAAAGGGTTAAAGCTCCAGTTAAATCAATGAGAATGTAGGGAATTTTGGCATACTCCTGTGGTACAATTGGATTTCTCTAGTTCTTAGTAAATAAGACTAAAGTGCTGATATATGAAGAAAATGTAGTGTGATTCTGAAGTAAACTGACTACACCATAGGGAACAAATAATCCTTTCCATAAATTGAATTATGGTTTTTAACCTCTTAAATGCTAGTTCTAGTAATTACTGGTTAAATGCCTGTTTAGAACAATGGGGACTTTTATCTGTTATAAATGGTGCAGTTGGATTGCTCCAGAATTGCTCCTGTTTCTTAGTATTTGAGTCTCACAGAGTACAAACACATGAATGTCTTCCTAGCGGCCCCAACTGCTTGGTCTGTTGTGGGGTTGGACAGTGAACTGGTAATTACACTTTTGGCTGAACCCTTTGTATGCCATTGAGGTATCTGACACATTTCAATGCACTGGATATCTCTCTGGCACTCAAAAGGTTAACTACAAGTGAAAGTACTTACTTGAATGTTACCACCAAGGAGGTTGTTAAGTCGCTCCACATGTCTGCAGAACTTCGTCCCATGATCTGAGTCGTCTTTCTCATCTGTGATAAAGAGCAGGGCATGGACCATCTCATGCAGTAGGGCCTGTAGAACACACACAGTTTACTGTTTATTACATTGGTCATATTTATGTTTATATTAATAACAGATAAGTATATTTCAGAGAATATAGGGGTGTTTTAAAAAAGTAAAGAGGTGCAGTACAGGATCAAACTAACAGCACAATAGTTAGCAAATTAAACATTTTGAAAGTAGCTATGCATTTAAATAGGGCTTTTAACCCCTTCAGTGCTAGAGATGCATTGCTTCACAATATATGTTGTAAGAATTAGCTACCATTAAGGTGTTAAAGGAGAAGTAACAGTATAAAACAACACAGCTCAGTCTACATTTACTTGTATATTAGACCACTGCAGCATTTACATTTTTTCCAGAGACTCAAGTAACATGAAAAAAATATAATCCCTAATATTCGCCTGCTGTTGGATTAGCTCACTGCGCAGGTAGCCATTTTTTAAATGTTTTTTATGTTTGACAACAAAAAGACTGTACTGCAAATGAGAGAGGTAAATCTCCTTTGTGCAAGTAAGTCCTCATGCTTTAGACTACATGAAGTTGTGATATTATCATGGACAGTTATTCTACATAGAGGGTGTGTGCTTTAATGTCAGGAGCACGTGCATTTCACAAAGATGGCGGCTTCCTTCATTTGCCTGCATGTTACTATTTAGGATTTTATCCCCTTAACGCCCGGGGGATCGGTGACGCGACGCGACTGAACGTCTGCGGAGCAATTTTTTTTTTTCTTCGTTTTCCCGTTCCGGACTCCCCAAACGGCGTGCAGCCGCGGGAGGAGCCCGGAACTCCATGACGGTCATAGTACGTCACGGGTCGTTCAGTCAGATCGACCCTTGATGTACTATGACAGTCAAGGGTTGTTAAGGGGTTAAGGTGTGCAGGTAAATAATTGTTTAAGGAGGCGAGAAGCATTTGTTGTAGTTCCTAAATGTAATGCAGATACTTTTTATATAGGTGTCACATCTCTTTTAAAAGCGCCACTTAAAGGATCAGTAAAGTCGTATAATGAAACAATCATACACAACAGGATTTTTCCTTCTGAACAAAACAAGGTAATCCCACTGCTGGGAGTTGTCATACACAAACATTATACCTAATTACATTGTCCTGAACTAATGCAGATCTTACTATCACATTCTGTAGGTAAAATGTGGGTCCATATTAGGGGTGGGAAAAGCAGGAGATTGGTTAGCCAATACAGGTGTGACTTTTACTCTTATCACCTCTCCCATTGAATGTAATAGAATATCTGCCTGGATACCAGGTGAACCAGATGGAAATGTTAATGTCAAAAAAACAAAAAATATAAAGCAGTGTAAAGTGGGGGTAGAAATGGAACTAGAGATGGAGTCCTCCACATGGTACCATTTTGCCTCCCACCTCCCTCTCATTTCAGTGTTTGTGACACACATTGCTGCCAACAAGACTCTTGTATCTGTGTGTTTGTAATGAAGAGTAGGGTCTGAGGCTGAGAAGGAAGGAAAGATTTGGATTGGCTGGAGGAAGATAAAAGACAAAGTGGAGGAGGTAGGACAGGGAGTGAAGGAGGAGGAGCATTGGTGGAGTCCGATGAATAAATAGGCTGAATGAATACATTTCAGAGAATACAAGGTCATATTCAATAAGCTAAAGAGTGGACATTCTGGGACAAACCAATCGCACCACAGTGGATAAGCAAAAAATCCCATTGACCTAAATGTTCTTTTTACCCTTTGGGTGCCAGAGGGGTAAGCAACGCATTGTTCTGCAATGCGTTGCATACCCCTCTGGCACTGAAAGTGTTAACCCATTGAATGCTAGATGCATCCAACACATTGTTTGATGACCACTCCAACATTCTAGGGGTTAAAAGCTAAAATTAAAGGATCAGTAAGCTTTTATTATTTATCCTATATATATATATATATATATATATATATATATATATATATTTATATATTAGTAGGACTTTCCCTGCTCACTATAACAAGAATATTATAAGCAGTGTAATTATTCAAAAGTCATAACTGCTCAAACTGACACAGAAAGGTGGCGCTACTGCTACATTGTGTGATTTGTAGTCAGTTTCTTACCTGTCCAATACAATACAATGGAAAAAGAGGATTTTTATGCCTCTTATCAGTACATCCTTTTCTCATAGTTCATGGGGGACGCAGGCACAGTGGGGTGAAATGACCCTTCTTTTAAGAGGCAGGGCTCTCTGGAGGAGGCAGCCTCTCTCTCAAATCCTATTAACTATCATTTAGCTCCACCCCCTTTTTAGTTTTCACTTAGCAACACCAAGTCCAAGCCAATGGCTAAACGAATAGTGATTAGAGTCAAGGAAAAAACACTACTCCAGAGAAGCTAGGAAAGCAGGGCACCCGTGCTACAGGTATCAGACCTAAGAATGTCCTCCTAGAGGGATGCCTTGTGTCCCCCTTTGACTGATTGGATAGGATTTATCTGTAATTAGCACAAAAATTCTCTTTCATTCAATGGGGGACTCAGGGACCATAGGAACATCTCAACAATGTCCCCAAAATAATCAGAGTGGGAGAGAACTCTCATAGTCACTGAAAAGGGAGATTTTAGCTGGAAACCAAAGCAGTCAAAAAAATGGCTCTTCCCACCTGGCAAAAAATTTACAGCTAAAAGTGCAGTTATCCTGTGTTTTTTTGCATACGTCATTGCCTTGAAATCAATGGGAAGACTGAATTTCTCCCCACCACATGGCAGTTTTCTTTTCTTTTCCTGCAGGCATATAAAGGGTGTCAGGCTCCCACAGCATGTCATTTTGTGTTTGTGAAAGGAGAAAGCAGCACATTTTTGAGCTAGAGAAGATAAGCAAATAAAGTGGAGATGAAGCTTAGTTTAGGCAGTCTGTTAGGTAGGACATGTGTTGTTTGTATTAAGGGAGTCTGGGGGAGAAGAAGGCAGAAATAAGGTTGACTCTAAATAACCCAAAATTCAGTGTGACTGACTGGCAAAACACAGTGAGTCCTGATCCAAGCTTCTTCCTGATGTGCCTGTTATTATCTCTGTGTTGGGAGAGTTTTGTGTGTGAGAAGGGAGCAAAGGAGGTTGACCCAAATATCCCAACATTCTTTGACTGATTGAAACACACAGGCCGTTGTCATCCAAGCAATTTCCTTACTGATCTTGCAGTTATTATCACTGTGGAGGGGAAGTCTGGGGAAAGAAGTTATTGATTTTATTTTTTTTCTAGATTTTTTTGTTTTCTCGTGGCTTGTACCAAACTGCTGTAAGTCTTACAGATCAATGTTTACTTATGGCTAGGATTGGGCAACAATATTCACCTCAAAATGAAATCAGCAAAAAATGGCACTTTCCACCAGGAGGAAAATGTCCCCTGTAAAGTGCAGTTTTCCTGTTTTTTTTGCCAAGCTGATTAAATTGAAATCAATGGGGCATTGGATTTACACACAGATATCAAATGCTATTTTATTTCCCACAAGTATGTTATAAAAGGGATCTGAGGGCGCCTGTGTTGGTAAAAGCTGGAGAAAGAATCAGTTGAACAGGTTTTTGTTTTGGTGGTGGTGGGGGGGTTGTTGACTGGGATTGCGGGGGGGGGCAATTAATAAAAAAAATAAAATAAAATTTGGTATGTAACATGATAGAGATAGAGACCCCATGATGTAAGCTGTGACTTGGGCAGACAGATACTTGACGAGATACAGTATTTTGTAGAGGATGATTTGTAGGACTTAGACTTGTTGTTAGAGGCTCAAGCCCTAAGGAAACATTGATTTGTATGACTTACACTTGTTAGACACAAGCCCTGATGAAATATTGATGTGTATGATCTATACTTATAAGGCCCAAGACCAAAGGAAACATTTATTTGTGGGACTTAGATCTGCTAGAAGCCCAAGCCCTGAGGAAACATTGGTTTGTAGGACTTTGGTTTGTTAGTATCACAAGCCCTGAAGAATCTGTGATTTGTGGACAAACAAGCCCCGCAAAATTGTTTTATGTAGGCCTCTGGTTTCTATTTAAGGAACAAGACCTGAGAAAAACATGACATACTGGCCTAGTGCCAGCAGGTCATATTGTGGGTGCTAATGGTCATTGGCCATTGTCAAATGCCCCAGTGTCATTGTGGCATTTGCGAATACTGTTCTTGCTGCTGCTGCTGATAAGCAAGGGAATGTGATCAAAAACAGCAGTGATATTGGTGATGGTAATCATGGTTCAACTTGCCACTACTAACTCCAGTGTTGCTTCTGAGGCAGTAGCAGCACCACAACTTACCCCCACTACTTCAGGTATATGTAGAGAAAAGAAGTTGGCCAATAATGCTTTTCCTCCGGTCTGTCCTCCAAAATCATGGGTGTGATGTTGGAATAGAAATGTTTCCCTTGAGAACAGGAGCTGAGCCTCTCATAAGCAACTTCAAAGGGCACAGTGTGTGTGTAGTAAATAAGGGTAGGACTAGGAACAATGGGCACATCTGCACTCACATCAAACACCTGGCACAAAGCTAACCAAACACCACAATGCTTAGGGTCCCCAGTGTGAAATCATTGTACCTGAAACCAAGTACTGCAGCAGGTACTCATAGTGATAGCAAACACTATGAGCCTCTTCTGCCTCAATTTTGCTAAAGAAATCATAGCACAACAGCCTAGCACCCTCTCTCTCTAGCTGCATGTATTGGGTTTACCTTCCAGGAAGTGTCACATTTTTGGAGAGAAAATGCAAACATGTAAGTAAATCGGCGAAAAGTTTGTAGCCATTGAAAAAATAGTAAAAACTATTTGACAATGGGGGAAAATGGTGAATATTTTATGGGCTTTATTTAAAGTGGATTTTCCATGAAAAAAGTGTTCAACCACGTGATTTTTTTTCGCGGAAACACAACGGGACCTTTCACCCCCCCACTCAGGGTTTTGGGCCTCTAAAAACAAGTCTATGTTCTACAAATCATCCTCTACAAGACACTTTATCCTGTCAAGTATCAGTCTGCCGCAGTCACAGCTTACGTCAGGGGGTCTCTGTCTCTGTCACGTTACGTACCAATTATTTTATTATTTTTATTAACTGTTCCCCACCCCAATCCCAGTCAA
Organism: Rhinophrynus dorsalis; assembly: GCA_037306005.1. Classification (NCBI taxonomy): domain Eukaryota; kingdom Metazoa; phylum Chordata; class Amphibia; order Anura; family Rhinophrynidae; genus Rhinophrynus; species Rhinophrynus dorsalis. The sequence goes on along the minus strand of CM074719.1, from coordinate 564,016,807 downwards.
CAACCCTCCCAAAAAACATTCCTTGTTCAACTCATTCTTTCCCCAAACACATATACCCTCAGACATCTTTTATTCTATGCCTGTGGAAAATAAAATAAAATGATGTGTGTAAATTCAGTCTTTCCATTGATATCAATGCAATGAGCTAGACAGAAAAACTACACTTTTCAAAGGAAATTTTTCGCTAAATTTGAAGTGCCATTTTAAGCATGCTTTGGTTTGAGGTGAAAATTTTCACCCATCCCAACTCTTGACATCATGCTGCCATTTAACTTTGTTGAAAACAGTGTCTTTAAATAACTAAGGTCTTCTGTTGCACCTTGCTAGAATATGTGTCATTGTCACTTAAGCAGGAAGTCAGTGTTGTGGGCAAAGGACAAAAGGCACTATGCATGATAACACATTTTTCAAGGCTTATGTTGCTGTAGGACTCATAACTTTGACTTTCAGCTACTTATTTCTCCACTGCAGCCCTCAGAAGAAGTAATATTGTAGTGACAAATGTTGCCGCATAGGGAACGAAAGCAAAAAAGTTTTTGGCAGGGGTGAAAGGAAGAAATGTTTTCCCTGGGCGAAAAAGGAGAAAACTTTAAAAAAAGAAATAAATACATTGTTGGTCATTTGGGAAATTTTTCTGACTTTTCACCCATCCCTATTCAGCAAGCTAAAGTAAGCATTTCTGGGGTCAAAAAACTGCAACCCAAGAGACAAGTGACAATTTAATTTTATTTAAGTGGAGCATTTAACCCCTTGAATGCTAGCTGGAAAAAGGAGTCGCCTCTACCCCAATGTCATTATGGTATGGGAACATTTATAGAGGATTTAGGGAATCTTTCACATATTAGCAAGTTCTGTTTTAGTATTAGATTTGTTTGAATCATTTGGTTGGTACAGAGGACTCCACTGCATTACTGTACTAGGATGCCAAGACCTGTCTAGCATCTAAGAGAACCTGTTGAGGCTGAAGAACTAAGGAAGAATGAAGGAACTCTCAAGCAAACCAATTGCACCATAGGGGACAAACAAAAATTCTCAAAATCCCTATTTAATCAATTGGAGAGTATAACCCATTGAATGCTAGAGAGGTCCCGTACTCATTGTGGATTTTTATTTGTCTTCTATAGCACCCCAGAATTACCCCAGTTATCCTTAGTAAATCAGCCTAAATATCTGAAAAACAGCTTCAGTTTTTTAACTACTATAAAGATCCATAGACCTATGTAAAGAAAACTGTTAGTAACACTTACCCCTATCATTTCACTTCGCGGTCTGTTGCGATAAAAGGTTTAATTGAGGCGGATGGAGCATTGCCTAGAAATGTTCTGAAATTTGCAGTATCCACCAAGTCTAGATACAAAATAACATGAATTAGGTCAAAATCTTTAATATCAAGGTCACATTTAATGTGATTTCCCCAAAATGTACCTTCTGTCATTTATTAGATGTTAACATAATATTAACACACAAATACTATGCAAATTGTATTGTTTTAAAGAAACAAGAATACATGCTTAGTGACACTTCTATCAAATATTTGCTGGTGTTACAAGTACCTGACACTTATGGGACCCCTGGATAATAGAGGAATTCAGAAGCAGAGGGCTTGATGGGGTTAGGATGGGAGGAAAGGATGGTGGAGGAAATGCGGCAGCTTGGCTAGAGAGGAAAGTTTGGAGGCGGTCCTGTAATATTAACTGACTGCCAGGACTTCTGGGTCCCTCAGCCATTTTGTGTCAATATGTGAAGAGTACTTGCACTTGCAAGGATTTCCGATCCACACACCACTGCCTAGATCATGTGCCAGGTAAATACCTGTGGTGTGTGTGTACTGGTCACATATGGGTAGGTGGTCTTTTAGTGGTGACTTTGGGCAGAAGGAAAACAAAAAATGTAGGGCTCCCAGCAAGCTCTAATAGGGGGCCCTATGCCCCCCCAATTATGCCCCACCCCCAACATAATTCCACACCAACAACAATACATGAAAACACTGCACTGTTTTATAAAACATAATTACCTACATAGATTGTAAAATGGCATTAAGTAAGCAGGAAATATCTAAAGTCAAAATGCTAATACCAATAGCTGGAAACAAACAGTCCTGTTGAATTAACATATCTATAAGAGTGTAAATTTATATCAGAAGTAGCCATTCCCTCCCTTTCCATTTCTCCAAATGATTGTCATTCAGTCCACCCTTTGGTCCACAAGAGTTTAACCACATACAAATCATATTATACTTTTCTGTATTAAACCCTTGGATGCTACAGATTTCCCCAGGATACATCTCTTACCTCCAAGGGGTTACAGCAAAAAAGTCTAATAGACCACTAACAATATAAACACATTTACAGCATTTAACCCTTTCAGTACCAGACGGGTACGCAACGCATTGCTTTGCGATGTGTTTCGTACCCCTCTGGCACTCAAAGGGTTAAGGAGTTAAAAGGGCAACAAAAACAACCACATCTAAAAATGAACATGTCTGGGTTCTTATAGCTTAAATATCCTGGAAGCAAGACTACATAGTTACAGCTAGCTTACGTAACCCTTTGAGTGGCAGAGGGGTACACAATGAGGTTGCGCCCCCCATCTGGCATTAAAACTGCTAAAAAAATGCCTATAAAATACTGTAACTCTAAACTTGCATTTCTACCCATGTGTAACTTGTCCTGTTCAGAAAGCATTTATTTAACGTTTCTTAACTCTTTGGATCAATGCATTGATTCACACTCCTCTGGTCCACAAGGGTTAAACTTTACATGATAAACACATAGAATATATGGCCACATTTACATTTTAAAACCAAAAACAGGGACATGGGAATCCAGGGTCAGGGAGCAAAAACCAGGGTCAATGCCTGGAAATCAGGGACAGTTGGCCGTTATGCCTTACATTGCGCTGACTCAGTGGGTAACATGAGGTTTGGATTCCAGACCATTCTTCCATAGATTGACACAAGACAAAGACAGACATACAGCCAGACAGATATTAGATCTGAATTGAAAAGTCAAAATTTCTACACAGAGTAACTTACAACTTCAGTCTGGGGCTCCAGGCCACATTAACACAGCTCAGTAAATCAAAGAAGAATGTAAAGTTCAAATAACTGAAGAGGAGCATTAAGTCAATATTTGGATCTGGATCCAGCTGTTGGAATAACGGGTCCATGATAAGTTAACTTTCAGCAAAATCCAAGTCAATAATCGCTGGGATGAGCTATACCAATACCAACCAAATAACTGACAAGTGAAGAATGTCTAATGGTTTTTGACATATGAGGTAGTAGAGATGATATTATAACTGTAAGATTAGGAACAGGTCCTCAAATGTAGTATTCTCAGAGATACTACCTGTGCCATGCGCTACGCCAGAGAGACAGCGGGAGATTAGGGAGCTCAATGCATGGCTGAAGTCTTGGTGTAAGAAGGAGGGCTTGGGGTTTTTAGAGCACTGGGCTGATTTTGCTTTGGGGTACAATCTCTATAGCAGGGATGGATTGCACCTGAATGCAAGAGGGTCTCAAGTGCTTGGGGAGAGGATTACTAGACGGTTGGAGGAGATTTTAAACTAGGAAGGGGGGGGAGGGGCCAATAAATACTGGGATAGATAGTATAGAAAGGGAAGGCGATGTAGTTAATAACCAGGTGGGAGGATCTGGGGGCGGGGTTAGTACAGATGATAGGGAGAAGCCTATAAACCACATCAAAATTAAATCACAAATGGAACACAGCAGTGGCATAAATTGTATGCTTGCAAATGCCAGAAGTTTAACTGATAAAATAGGGGAACTGGAGCTGGTAGCTGAAATTGAAAACTATGACTTGATAGGCATAACAGAAACATGGTGGGATGACACACACGATTGGTCAATCAATTTAGAGGGCTACATGTTATTTAGAAAAGATAGGTCAAGCAAAAGAGGTGGTGGGGTCTGTCTGTATATCAAACCAGCATTATTGCCTCAATTGCGGGAAGATATATGTGATGACAGTAGAGAACATGTGGAATCCCTGTGGGTTGAAATAGTCACTGGGGGTAAAACTGCCCAGAAAATATTAGTGGGTATTTGTTATAAACCACCAAACATTGGTGACCTTGAAGAAACACAGCTATTAATGCAAATAGAAAAGGCTTCCCAAATAGGGAGAACTATATTTATGGGGGATTTTAATTATCCAGAAATAGACTGGAAAAATGGAACAGCTAACTCTGCTAAAAGCAGCAAGTTTCTGAACTTGTTGAATGACAATTTTTTGTCACAACTAGTACAGACCTCAACCAGAGGGAATGCATGTCTGGATTTGGTAATAACTGACCATGAAGAACTTATCTCTAACATCCAAGTAAGGGAGCACTTGGGGAATAGTGACCATAACATGGTATCGTTTGAGATTAATTCAAAAAAACAAGTTGATATGAGTTCCACCAAAACACTGAATTTTAAAAAGGCCAACTTTAGCAGGTTTAATTCATCCCTTGGTCTCGTTGACTGGGATAAAATATTTTCAGGAAAAAACACAGAAGGTAAGTGGAATGCCTTCAAAATAACATTGCAAAAATGCACATATAAATTTATCCCTGTTGGAAACAAATACAAAAGAAGCAAATTAAAACCAATGTGGCTAACAAGTAAAGTAATTCATGAAATAAATAACAAGAAAGCGGCATTTAAACATTACAAAGCTGAGGGATCAGCAGAGGCATTTGCAAAATACAAAAATGTCAATAAAACCTGTAAAAAGGCTATTAAATTAGCTAGACTGGAGAATGAAAAAAATATTGCTAAGGAGAGCAAAAGCAACCCAAAAAAATTCTTTAAATACATAAATGGCAAAAAATTAAAGTCTGATAATGTTGGATCCTTGTTATCTGAAACGGGTGAGATGGTCAAAGGGGACAGAGAGAAGGCAGATATTTTAAATAATTTCTTTTCTTCTGTTTTTACCAAGGAAGACCCATTGGACAAGAATCTGCAAACTACTTTTACAGAACAGGCACAGCAAGCATGGGACTGGCTATCACAAGAAAAAGTGTTAAAACAATTGAATGGTGTCAAGGTAGACAAAGCTCCAGGGCCAGATGGTATACACCCACGGGTACTTAAAGAGCTAAGCCAGACCCTGGCCAGACCGATATATCTGATTTTCAGGGATTCTTTTATTTCTGGTATGGTGCCCATGGATTGGCGTAAAGCAGATGTGGTGCCCATATTTAAAAAGGGATCAAAGTCCCAGCCAGGAAACTACAGACCCGTAAGCTTGACATCTGTGGTAGGGAAGCTGTTTGAAAGATTGCTAAGGGAATATATTCAAGAATTCTGCTGGAACATGAATATCATTAGCAATAGCCAACATGGCTTTGTGAAAGATAGGTCTTGTCAAACGAACTTGATCGAATTTTATGAAAAAGTAAGTAATAATATAGATGAGGGAGCGGCGGTTGACGTGATCTATTTAGACTTTGCCAAGGCATTTGATACAGTTCCGCACAAGAGGTTACTGTACAAATTGAATGAAATAGGACTAGGGGAAAATGTTTGTGTGTGGATTGGAAATTGGCTGAAAGATAGAATGCAAAGAGTGGTAGTAAATGGCAAGTTCTCCAGTTGGATAAACGTGATAAGTGGAGTGCCTCAGGGATCTGTCCTGGGTCCTCTTCTTTTTAATTTGTTTATTAATGACCTCCCAGAGGGCATAGGAAGCCATGTATCAGTGTTTGCCGATGACACAAAATTAAGTAAGGTAATAAAGTCTGAACTCGATGTGTCTTCATTACAAGAGGATTTGGACAAATTGAGTAACTGGGCAGGCAAATGGCAAATGAGATTCAATATAGACAAGTGTAAAGTTATGCATTTTGGGTATAATAATAAAAATGCAACATATAGTTTAAATGGTGTTTTTCTGGGGAAATCTACTAATGAAAAGGATTTAGGAGTAATGGTAGACAATAGACTTAGCAGTAGCATGCAGTGCCAGCTGGCAGCTGCAAAGGCCAATAAGATATTGGCATGTATCAAAAGGGGTATTGACTCAAGGGAGGAAGATATAATTATGCCTCTTTACAGGTCCATGGTAAGACCCCACCTAGAATATGCTGTTCAATTCTGGGCGCCCTTTCTGAAGAAGGACATTATGGAACTAGAGAGAGTGCAGAGGAGGGCTACAAAACTAGTAAGGGGAATGGAAAGTTTTAGTTATGAAGAGAGACTAGAAAAGTTAAACTTGTACACACTAGAGAAACGGCGTCTTAGAGGGGATATGATAACACTATATAAATATGTTCAAGGCCCATATAAAGGGCTTTCAAAAGACCTGTTCATTAACAGAACAGTACACAGGACAAGGGGCCACCCGCTTAGACTTGAGGAAAGGAAATTTAATCTACAACAGCGGAAGGGTTTCTTTACAGTAAGGACAATAAAGGTATGGAATGCACTTCCGGAGGAGGTGGTGCTATCAAATACATTAGATGCCTTTAAAAGGGGCCTGGATACTTATTTAAAAGAGCATAACATAGAGGGCTATGCACGTTAGTATTGGGATTAATATTTAGTTAGGGCTTGTTGATCCAGGGAGAAATCTGATTGCCATTTTGAGTCAGATGCCTTCTTTTGGGTCAGCGATGGTAAACAGGAAAAGGAAAAGGGTTGAACTGGATGGACGCAAGTCTTTTTTCAACCTAAATTACTAAGTAACTATGTAACTATGTAACTGGAGAAGTTCCATGTGCATTGTGATGTCATAAGGTCTGCATGCAGACAGTAACTGTAATCTCTCTGGGTGTCATTACTGTAGGTTATGTTTATTAGGCTAATAAAGTTACTATTATAATGAGCACATTGTTCAATAGAAAATTTGAGTAAAAACTACAGTATCACAAGTGACAATAACCCCAAATCCCAACTAAGTTTTAATTGGAGTTTTAACCCCTTGAATCTACTAACATGCAAGGGTTAAAAGACCCATTTACATCAATGGGAGTTTTATTTATCCCCTATTATGTACCAGAATTGCTCCAGTTTTCTTTTGAACACAGAATCCTTCTGACTGGCCCACTGGGATATCAGGGATTCTCCCAATGGGCCCAGGGTCTTTAGGGACCCTGCAGTGACTAGTTACACCACTGCACTAAATGCTGGCTATGCATTGCCATGGTATTGAAGGGTTAATAAGAACACTTTCAAACAGCTTTTTTACATTTCAAGGGCCTCTAGGCACAACACCCTCTGGTGCACTAACCCCACCTCTGCCCCACCACTACCCACACCTCCTCACTTAACCACACCCTCTTTTTGTGGCCAAACCCATTTTTAGATTAAGGGGGTTAAGTGACATTTACTAGATATGCAATCTAAGAACCAAGCAGTGAGAGATAAATTATACAGTGCAGATCACTAATAGCTACAGTATTAGTGATATATACTTTCTGGAGTCTCTTCTTGCTAAAAGTACTAGCATTCTGTATCAAGCATTATCGCTCACTCATTCACACCACCAACTATACGTGTATATCCATTACTGTGCTGATGTATGTGTCAGTGTGAGTTGCTAGTCCTGTGTGTGCCACTGTGCATGTGTGTTTTTCAGCCAAATTGGCAATCCTTCATGCACTGGAGTATCTACCAGGATTAGACCTCAATGATTGGTAGTTAGGGGTGGGCAAAAGCTCTTTGCGTGTTCCTGGGAGAAATCCAGCTAAAACCATGTTGTTGTCTGTTTTTTCACAGGAAAATCCGCTATAAATCAAGTGATTAAAATCTTCACATTTTTCGACCATTTGACCAAAATTTTTCAATGGCTAGAAAGTTTTTGTCTATTGATTTATATGTTTTTCACCTTTTTGCCATAAAAACATGACGTATTCCAGGAAGTAAAACATAATAGAAGCAGCTACAGGGTGAGGTAGACGTGCTGTTCTGCTGTGTATGTATAGCAAAATTAAGGCAGGAGAGGCTCATAGTGACCGCTAGCACTATGAACAGGTTTAACAATAATAAAAGGAGGAATTGGAAAAACCCTTATGCATCCAATGAGTCTGAGGAGGAGGAAGTGAGAACTGCAGAACCAATGCTGTCCAGTCCCCTTAAATCACCCCTAGGGATTTGGGGGAATTTAATGGGAAGGGAGGAAGAAAAGGGTAGTAGTGAGAGCAGGACAGGTCAGCTGCCTGTGCCTGCTTCCAGACGTGCTGCCCTTGCTGCTGCCATTGCTGTACATGCTGCCTGACTTGCTACCCCTGTTGCCATTAGTACTGTGTCTGCTGCCCATGCTGCCTCTAGTGCTGTGCCTGCTGCCAGTGCTGAACCTGCTGCCACCAGTATTGTGCCTGCTGTCAGACATGCTGCCCCTGCTGCAACCAATGCTGTACCTGCTGTCAGACATGCATCCCCTGCTGCAACCAGTGCTTTGCCTGCTGCCAGTGCTGAACCTTCTGCCACCAATACTGTCATTACCAACAGTACTGTGCACAATTTGTGACAAGTCAGTCAGAAGAGGAAAGGAGGGAACACACCTTGGCACAACTGCCCTGATAACACAAATGAAACACAGACAACATGACATTGATGTCAATTATGTTAAAGACAAACACCCACCACAGAAATCAAGCACCACTGTTGCTGTACCCCCTGACTCTCCAGAAAGGCAAATAGAGGCGATGTGGAGATTAATGAGGAGGAAGAATAGAGAAACCCAGGCAGAGACTCAAATTTCCATTATGAGTGAAACAACTAGCTCACCATCACCTTCTTCCTACAGGGTAACTACATATTCTGCCTGTTCTCCTCCGCCAAATGATAGCCACTCTGTTGATATTAGGATATGGCAGTTTGTCTCCACTGCACACTCTGTACCAGTTCCTGTCATACCCCCGGATCGTATACTTGCCACCTTGCGGACCAGTATCACATCCCCTTTGGGGGATGAGATCCTGACATCTCAGGCCAATGCACCTCCAGAGAAACCCATGGGCAAATGTTTTGTGGCTGAGTCCGGTCCAGGCTAATGGAGATGTCTCATTCTTCCCGGGCGGCTGGTCATGTGGGCAAGAATCAATTGATCTGGTCTCTGTCTCGAATGTTTTGGTGGCCCAGCATGAAAGATGACTGCGCGGCATTCACTGCAGACTGTGCCACATGCACTCATTCAAAGTCCCCAAGACATCTTCCGGTGGGGCCACGGTATTTGCCAAGGGAGGTATTTAGAATCCACGGAGTTCCCAAGCTTCTAGTCTCTGATCGTGGGAGACAGTTCGTATCCAGGTTCTGGAGGGCATTCTGTGACCAGATGGGTATCCAGTTGTCCTTTTTCTCCGCTTACCATCCCCAGACTAATGGGGCCGCTGAGCATTCCAATCAGGGATTGGAACAGTTTGTACATTGTTTCATCTCCAACCATCACGATAATTGGGCTGACTTGTTGCCGTGGGAAGAGTTTGCCAGAAACTGTGCTGTATGCACCTCCTCCGGGACCTCACCCTTCCTTATCAACTATGGGTTCCAACCATGCTTGCTCCCAGACAACTTCGAAGCACAACAGATTCCGGCTCTGGACAAGCATATTAGGCAGCTTCGCTCCACTTGGGAGCAGGTCCAGAACTCCCTATGTGACTCCTTCCAACAAGTTCAGCGGCATGGTAATAACACAAGGTTGCCGGCTCCTGTATTCTAAGTGGGGGACCGGGTCTGGCTGTCCTCCAAGAACCGCAAGTTGCAAGTTCCATGCAATAAATTTGCTCCCCGATTTGTAGGTCCGTTACGGGTTCTCTGTAAAGTCAACCCTGTTTCCTATGCCTTGGAGCTACTGGCATCTATGAGGATACATAACGTATTCCATGTATCCCTTCTCAAACCTTTGGTGTGTAACCGCTATACCACCACCCCTGCAGACCCAGGTCCGGTGCGCATACAAGATCACGATGAATATGAAGTGCAGAGTATTTTGGATTCACTCAGATTCCATGGGCAGATCCAATACTTGGTGCACTGGAAGGGATATGGTCCAGAGGAACGTTCATGGGTTAATCATGCTGATATCCATGCTCCACTCCTGTTGCACAGGTTCCACGCCAAGTTTCCACTTAAGCCTGGACCTCCTCCGCGGGGAGGGGGTCTTTGAGAGGGGGATACTATCACAGTGCCCGTGATTCCTATTCTGGCGACATTACTACTTCCTGATTCTTCCCCTGCTAGTCTCTCTTATTGGCCACTGGGTTCTGCTCAGCCCAGCGTGAGTCTTCTTAAGCTCAGTCCTGTCATTCCTTTGGCACCCTTTCGTGGTGTTCCTGTGCCTGGTGTTATTCTGCTGTTGTTTCCTGATCTGTGTATGACTTGGTTTTGCCTGACCTTGCTCCTGTCTCTTGCTCCGTGTTCCGTTGCCGATTAGGACTGGCTGACTACCAGCTCCGTTGCTGACTAGGACTGGCTGACTACCGCTCTGTGTACCGATTCTGGCTGTGGCCGACTTCCTGATCCGTTGCTGACCAGGTCTGGCTGACTACCGCTCTGTGTACTGATTCTGGCTGTGGCTGACTACCTGCTCCGTTACTGACTAGGACTAGCTGCCTTTCCGCTCCTCATACTGACTCTGGCTGTGGCTGACTTCCCTTCCGTTCTGGCCTAGTGCCTTGCCGTATTGCTCTCCAGAGCCTGTCATTGTTGCCACGCTAGTGCCTGCCCGATTTACCCTACAAGGGCCTGTCAGTATTTCCTTATCTGGGCTTGTCAGTGTTGTCGCGCCAGTGCCTGCCCGAGTTGCCCTACGAGGGTCTGTCAATGTTGCCTTACCAGGGCCTGTCAGAGTTTCCGCACCTGCTCCTGCTGAGTTCCCCACAAGGGCCTGTCAGTGTTGCCTTACCAGGGCCTCTCAGTGTTGCCATGCCAGTCCCTGCCCGAGTTACCCTACGGGCTCTCTCAGTGTTGCCGCGCCAGTACCTGCCCAAGTTTCCTACCAGGTTTGTCTCTGTCGCTACAACAGTGCCTGGCCAAATTATCCAGTAAAGGGTCTGTCTGTTCTGTCCTGGTCAGTCCTAGCCTGAGGCGGGTGCCTGGTGCATTCTTGCCTACATACCTACTATTACTTTTACGTGCTAGGTATCTGCCCTGCAGTTGCCTTCTGTCTTACTGGGGAAGTTACATTTTAGTTTGACACTGCTGAGGTCCTGTTCCTGATGCCTGTTCCTGTATTTATTATCTTTGTTTTGTTTTGCCTGTTTCATTGCACCCTGACCTGTGTCAGATTCGGAAGTACCACGGTACTGTTCGAGTCTGGACCTGTGAGGGGTGATCTTGTGAACCTTATTTTCTTTAATAAAGCTGGTTTTACCTTACCTACTTGTCTGAGAATTCTTACAAACCGTGAAAGTATATCTGCATATTGGGGGGAAGATCTAGGGCATAGGCCACAGGGTTCACATGTCGGTGGATATGGAAAGGCCCCACAAAACAGGGAGCCAGATTCTGAGAGGGCACTCAGAGGTGGAGATTTCTGGAGGACAACCAGACCCTCTCCCCGACCTGGTAGTAGGGTGCGGGTAGGCATTTACAATTATCCTGGAGCTCCTGAGATTGTTGAGAACGTCATCACAGTGACTCTTTGACTTCCACCTATGTAGAACGGGTTTGCTGGAGATGATCCTCCAGTGCCAGAATCCCCTGGGGAGCAAACAAATCTGGAATCGTGGAGGGTTGATACCCGTAATTCACCATGCAGGGGGAGAACCGGGTACAAGCAGAGACTGCACTGTTATGAGCAAACTCCACCCAAGGTAGCAAGTCCAACCAGTTATTCTGAAGGTCCGAGATGTAGCACCACAGGAATTGCTTGAAAGCCTGATTTTCTGTACTGTTAGGGACCAGGAACGAGACAGACACAAAAATGTAAAATGCAAAACACCTTTAATAAAGTAACCAAACATACAAATCAGAACAGTGAATCAGGAGCATAAAACAAAAGACAGGGTCAGGAACCAAGGTAGGTACTCAGAAAAGCTGGAGTCAGGAATACGGAGGCCAGCAAGAACAAGCCAGGAGTCAGGAGCCAGAAGGGACATTACAGGAAGCCAGGTCATACATAGATAACCAGGAGCACAGGAGAAAACTCTTGCAGCCATAAACAAACACAAGGGCAAGGAGAAAGTGAGCCTAGCTGCTTTAACAGTATATAATATCCCAACATGTCAAATTGCCAGAGAGGGACACTTTTGGTTTAGGTGCTGGTGGGGGTGTGGCTGGTGGGTGGAGCAGTACTGAGAAAGTTTAAATGATATCATGACCTATTAACAGCTCTTTATGTAAGTGAATAGATTATTTAGAAAAAGACCAAATTGTTTTAGTTACACAGAATAATTCATAAAGACATATGCTGAAGTTTAACCCTTTGTGTGCCAGATAGGAATCAAAGCACTGCAGCATAGTACATTGGATATCTCTCTGGCATTCAGAGGGTTCAACAACCATTAATGTGACTTTTATTGCTGTCTAGCAATGTGATATAGTTATATACACACCACATAGTCTGTTCTCCTATAAAAGATGGGCAGCAGGGCAGAAAAGAGGGACAGAGGTATTTGGGTCTCAAAGAGGGACACTTGTGAGTTATGTAAACATATATACTGAAGTTTATACAAACACTGCGAGTTTTATTGCTGTAGAACAATGTGATACACTTATATACACATCACACAGACTGATCTCCTAAAAAGAGGGACAACAGGGTGGGAAAGAGGGATCTGGGTCTCAGGGAGGGACTGTCCCTCCTAAAGAAGGACACTTGGGATGAGTGCTGTTGTAACAGTTTTAGTACAAGCAACTCATGTTTGACTGTTTTAAAAATGTATGAAAAATCAGAAGTTGTAGTTGGTGTAGTTTTGTTCTTCTGGCATCCCTATGGTATGTCAGCTCATACCAATGAGGTGGCATTTTTCTTGCAAGAGAAGTATCTAATGAATACAGTTAGAAATTCCTTAGTTTTCAAAGATTTCAGTATATTTGAAGGGGTGGAAATGTAAAAAACAAATTTCTTTGCTTTAGCACCACCTTCTGGAAACAGATGTGCACATCAGGCTAGGGGTGAGAAGGTGGGTGACCCCTCATTTGATAACGTGGATTATCTTCTTTCCAAAACGGTATGGTTTGGTATAGTTTTCTATATGTACCGTAAAATCTCGGGTATCATACGCACAATTTTACCCCTCTTCACCTTATGTGTAAGTGGGGGTGTGCATATTATACATGAGAAAAAACAATCATATACTTATTTCTGCTCGCCCCAACCCTCCACCTACCTCAATCCACTCCCAGCTTCCCCTCCTACTACTCAACCCCTCCTCATTTGTTATATCTGCATACCAACCAACTGTCCCGATTTATGTGGGTCGGTCCTGATTTGGTGGGCAAAACCCACTGTCCCGCTGCATTTAGATTATGCCCCACATTCCTAGCCTCTTCCCCACTTTCTAAGTATGTCCCATACCACTCAGTCAGCCGTAATTCTTATTTACATAACAGTTCATCATGTTAGCTGCTTTGCGCGATTGGGAGATGCCTAATTTACTGCACAAGTGAGTTTCACTTCATATGTTCACTTGCACGCAGTGTTCACTCCATGCTCCAGGTCTCTGAGCAACTGGCAAGTCCTGAGTGTTCTGTCTGAGCAGCACTCAAGGATGCCAGAGACGGACATGAGAAGAACTGCAGCCGAACTCTCTTGTCTTGATATCATCCTCAGTGGGAGGTTGGCCCTGGCACACATGTGCTGTTTGTCGACGTGGTGGTAAGTTGTAGATCTGTAGACTGCCTCACTCAGTGCCTGGTCTCTTAGTAACACAAAGGCAGAACTGAGGATGATGTGATGTACTGTGGCTACATAAAACACGTTTACCTGAAACTACTTAGGTTGTTGTTGTAAAAGCACAGTAACTGTATATACCTGGCTTATTTAATTGGAACCTGGCCATTAACATCTTAGCTTCCGCAATAACATTTCTATATTTGTTTGCGGCAGAGACATTGAAGACCGAATGTCTGAGCATTTGCACTAATAAATGAAACTTCAACCTACATACCTCTCAAGTGTTCCCCTTTAGGACTAAAATTCATGTTTCCCACCCTGGTGTTCATCTTTTTTAGGAGATCTGTCTGGGTGATGTGTATAAAATTGTATCTCATTGCTCCACAGCAATAAAACACATATAAATGTTAGGGTTGCCACCTTTTCCTCAAAAAAATACCGGCCATAGTTGTGGGTCAGTGAGGGCGGAGCCACAAAAGGAAGGAGCCGCAAAAAGGGCAGAACCACTCAATGCTGCAGGAGTCTGTAAATCTAAGGGTGACTTTTGCTCAAGGGTGAGTGCTTAGTACCCGCTCTGTGCAAGGATGTGCACTGGTCACTAGTTTTAGCATTAGCCAGCAGTATAATAAACGGTGAACATTCAGTACAAGGCTCTGCACTGGTCACTAGTCTTAGCATTAGCCAGCAGTATAATAAAGGGTGAACGTTCAGTACAAGGATGTGCACTGGTCACTAGTATTAGTATTAGCCAGCAGTATAATAAAGGGTGAACATTCAGTACAAGGCTGTGCACTGGTCACTATTCTTAGTATTAGCTAGCAGTATAATAAAGGGTGAATGTTCAGTACAAGGCTGTGCACTGGTCACTAGTCTTAGTATTAGCCAGCAGTATAATAAAGGGTGAACATTCAGTACAAGGCTGTGCACTGGTCACTAGTCTCAGTATTAGCCAGTAGTATAATAAAGGGTGAACATTCAGTACAAGGATGTGCACTGGTCACTACTCTCAGTATTAGCCAGTAGTATAATAAAGGGTGAACGTTCAGTACAAGGATGTGCACTGGTCACTACTCTCAGTATTAGCCAGTAGTATAGTAAAGGGTGAACGTTCAGTACAAGGATGTGCACTGGTCACTAGTCTTAGTATTAGCCAGCAGTATAATAAAGTGTGAACGTTCAGTACAAGGATGTGCACTGGTCACTAGTATTAGTATTAGCCAGTAGTATAATAAAGGGTGAACCCTCAGTTCCCTCTCTGGTCCTTCCATTTTAGCATACATGACAGTTGGGATGACACCAGTTCCATACAGGAAAGATCCCGTATACGTTTCTACACCAGTTTCTCACCCTCTAACTGTCCTCTAGTCTTAAACTCGGACTCCCTCCCCACCTTCCTCTCCCCTACTCTGTCCCCAGCCCTCAGACATAGATAAGGAGCTGGTGGCAGGAAGGGTGAAGCTTTACCTTTACAATGCCACTTTCCCTAACCCCCTCTCACCACACTTTCTTCCTGGTCAGCAGCCAGATTCTCTCCAACTGTCAAGCTCCGGTCCTCAATGCCCACAGTGGTTGGCTATTAGTAATCAAATATGGTGATCAGTATCGCTTCTATCCGTGGACTCGTCAATGGATAGCATCCAAAAATAGACTAAACTGAGAGCGCTATTTTTCACCATATATCAATAAAAAAATATTTATTTCTATTAAAAAAAAAAAAGACATAAAATGTAAACCTTAATACATCATGCAATTCACACCATACTGCCAAATAAATGCATGTAACGATGGTAGAAAGTAGCTACGGAGCCAAGTATTTTGTGCACATAATAATAAAGATCCACGTATCAATATAATTTCCTTAAACGGTGTAATATCAGACTTGTCCCAATTATTGGTCTAAAGAAACAAATCTTCCCTTTACAGTTATATAACCAAAGTCATTCAACTTGATTCTGCAATTAATTTGTGTCAGGATCCACAACGTTCTTAAAGAGAAAAGTGCAATATATTAGACAGTGATGTTTTGATATTTGACCTTTTCACTGCTGTTTTTTAGTGATTTTTATTTCCTCTTTTGTGTGTGTCTTATTAAGTCCTTTGTGCGGCACAGCGCTATTTATTACCTCAGGCCTCTGGCTGTTCACCCGCTAGTTCTCTTTACGGTATAGATGACCCCGGCTTTTTCTCCAATAATGACAGGGGTTAGTGGCGAAAACATTACTGGCTAGTTAAAGTGTTAGTAATGCCTAAAAAAAAGTTTTTTTGCATTTAGAAGAGCTTAAAAATCTGAGCTGAATGCAAAAAAAAGTCTCTCTCAAACCGCTATGGTTTAAGAGATACAGGCGTTTAAAGTTTGATTTCTCCTACTGACAGCTGTAAAGCTGTCAGCAGGAGATCCGTGTTGGTCGACAGGGAGGCGCTTGAGAAGTGCAGAGATCTCGTTACTTGCACGGAATCCTTTCATTGGAATGGTCTAAAATGAGTGCCTGAACACTAGGCACACATTTTAGACCACACCACACCACACCTGAGTGTCAAATAAGTCATAGGGTTACTATATAATCAGAATGCATAAGTTAAAGCTCGTCACTCATGAACACTAGGCACACGTTTTAGACCATTCCAATGAAGGGATTCCGTGTAAGTAATGAGATATCAGCACTTCTCAAGCGCCTCCGTGTCGACCAACACGGATCTCCTGCTGACAGCTTTACAGTAGGAGAAATCAAACGTTAAACGACTGTGTCTCTTAAACCATAGCTGTTTGAGATAGGTGTTTTTGCATTTAGCTCAGCTTTTTAAGCTCTTCTAAATATAAAAAAACTTTTTTTTAGACATTACTAACACTTTAACTAGCCAGTAATGTTTTCGCCACTAACCCCTGTCATCCTATACTGTTAGTATCATAGAAGCCTGAGATACTCGGACTGTATAGGAGCACCGCGATGCTTAGAAGCGAGAAAGCACTCACACCTACTGGATGTGGTGCTAGAACGCTGATGGGTGACTGCAGACACTGGGTACACATGAGAAGCGGGCGGTACCTGGTATACAATAGACCGTTACCGTATTAGTGCTACACGATGAGTGATGAGTTAACACACGGGCTGAACATACATCTCCCAATAGCCTCTCCACTCGATTGTGACACAATACTGATTATACCCAGATATAGTATCAGTCTTGGGTCTGCATTACGTATCATTTGCATGTAGTTATTTAAATACAGATACAAGTATTTCTTATGTTTACACATTATTTACATCACTTGTGCATTTTCACTATAGGCATTTGTTTATCACTCCCTGACGAATGATAGCCACCCCTCGGGGTGATGATGTCATCGTCAGCATCTAAACACCAAGTTTGGCACTTTTTTTCAATGCACTTAGGGTATATTATGTGGGTTAGTTCACTTAGTCACTTGTCTTGAGAAAGGCCATATGGTGTGGGTGAAAAGTTGACAATAAATGATATATAATATATATAATGTGTCACAAAACAGTACACAATATAAAAACACAGTATTAACACTATCAGAATATCTACAAAATTAGAACGAGGGAAATATATAGACAAGGAAGGAAGAGAAAAGAAAGAAATCGCTCATATGTTGTACAGAAGATCGTAATGAGCCCAAACACTTTGAACTGTTAAGGGAAATGAACTAGAAGCATGAGTGACATTCCAGCACCTGAAATTTTATTTATTTTTTTATTCAAAGAATTGAAAATAAAAACACGTTTTTGTTTTGTTTTTCCTCATCACGTAAAAGCCTCTATACTTTCCTGTTCCTTTTGGAAAGATGCATGCTACAGGACTGCAGAGCGACTATTCCATCCCAAAAGCAGCGTTGGACTCCCTTTTAATCTTCAGTTGTTGTTGGACTACAATTCCAATCAACCCCACACTACATTAGTTTAGAAGACAGTCAATTTTATTTCTGAATGGTGATCAGAGAGTGGCGCCATTTAATGGCTTGAAAGTGAAACCATCAGTGCAACAAGAGCTAAATCAGCATATGAAACAGGCCTGTAAGTATCAATACCTCCTAAACTATTCATCTGCCAGACTTTTAGCTAACAAACAGGCAGTTTTGAATGAAGCGTTTAAAAGGATAGTAATACCTGGATTTAAGAAGGTTTAATATTCATATGAAGAAAAAAAAACAAAAATCAAATGAAGTAATACATCTTTAAGCAACGGGATTTACTTTAAGATTTATAATCTTTTAAAGTACCCCCCTGCCCCTTTTACAGACGTCAGTGCTAACTTAAAGATCAAGAGTCTGGTCGTTTCACAGGACAAAATAGCACTGTCTTCAAAGAAACGGTCTACAAAGTGTGCCTACCTCCCAGTCACACTTTGTAGGCCATTATAATGAAATATTTCTTTGAAGACAACGCTATTTCGGGTCTGCTGACGAGCCATCCTGTGAAATGACCAGAATCTTGATCTGTCAGATAGAATGCCGACGTCTGTAAAAGGGGTGGGAGAGGGGAACTTTAAAAGCTTATAAATCTTAACACACATCTTTAAGCAAAGGGATTTACTTGATTTAATTTATTTCATATTAACATTAAACCTTCTTAAATCCAGGTATTACTATCCCTTTAAATAGTAAAGGTTAAAGGGAGAGTAAAAATATATATTGTAGGGTTTACCCCTCCTGAGTAACCAAGGGCACTCCCATTGCTGAGAGGCATTTTTTCAAAAGTTATTTCAACTCAAACCTTTTTTTGGTGCAGTATCTCAGTAGTCCCAGATTTTACAGTAGTACTGTTTCTACAGCATCCAATGTACAGCTCTGGTCAGTTGAACATAAACCGTTATAAGATGGTGAAGTAAGAACGGCACTGTAAAGTTTCAGACTATCGAGATGTTGCAAGGTCCATTTCAAAACCTTTTCCACTAGAAAAAGGATAGACATTTTTTTTTACTGGATAAAGAGCAGCTGGTATACCCAAATCCTGCTCAACAGCTGCAGTGTCTTCCTTAATGGGATTGTAATGGTTTATAATAATAAGTAATACTGTATATAATGCAAAAAGAAATAGATTGGTGCAAGTCTCATCTCCCAACCCTTCATAGTTTGAGAAATAGAATGTTTTAAAGTTCTCCTCTCCCTCCCCTTTCCCTGACGTGAGCATCTAGATGACAGCTTGACATCCTGGTCTGGGGACCGTCAATCGGCTCTTCAGCAGAGCTGAGATACCAAAATCTAAAAAGAACTACTTCACGGGAATGGTCTACAAAGTGTGCTTGCAAACCAGGCACACTTTGTAGACCATTCCAATTAAGTACTTCTTTTTAGATTTAGGTATCTTGGCTCTGCTGAAGAGCCACTTCGAGTTGACTGACTCAAATCTCGTGTCAGCTATACAACTGACAGCAGGGAGAGGGGAACTTTAAAACGTTCTCTCTCTCAAACCATAAATGTTTGAGAGATTGGACTTGCACCAACAGATTTCTTTTTGCATTGTCTACAATATTCCTTATTATTTTAAGCCATTACTATCCCTTTAAAGCCTTGCTGTATGCATTATTCATAAAGAGAGAGTATTAAAAAATTGAAAGACTATACAGAGAGGCTAGCTATAGTTTTTTCTACTGGAAGACCGCTCAGCAGATGCAGAACTTTCCTTTTTTATAAATCTGGATGAATGTGTTTTTAGTTAGCTCCAATTACATTTTTCTCAGTCCTGTTAAAACAGGATTATTAAATAAATGTATACATGCACCAATAATGATTTCAAAAACAAATTATTTAATGTGGCAAGTGAACGGAACACACATTTAGATAATGAACATGACATTAAGGAGTCGAGTTAAGAATTAAAGAGCAAATATTGAAATCTTAAAAAGTAGCAATCTCATTAAACTGTCCTCCTTTCCAATCACAGGGAATAAGAGCGAATACAAAAGTGCAACAATTGAGGCGCAAACCAAATGTACGCTAGCAGCCAGGGTACAACGAAAAACTCCATTTGAGCAAAACGTAAATTTTAACTCCTTAAAAGTTTAAGAGGTGTCCAACGCATTGCAAAGCTATGCATTGGCGACCTCTCTAACATCCAAGGTGTTTAAATCACTAACCCTTTGAGTGCCAGAGGGGAATGCAACGCGTTGCAAAGCATTGCGCTGCATACCCCTCTGGCACTCAAAGGGTTAAACTCCTGAGGATCTGATTGCTGTACAACACCTTGAAAAGCAATGAATGTTGTACACAGAGGAAATGTTTATTTCGTATGGTGAAGGTGGCTTGTTGCATTAATGTTCCATTTGTCTTTTGGCATTTAGCACTGTGCATCCCTTTGGATTGCAGCCTGGTGTAAGTCACATGTTAACCGTTTGAGTGCCAGAAAGGCATCCAATGCACTAAATACCTCTCTGGCACTCAAAGGGTTAATGACCTCCGTGTATGTCAGTGGAAATTTTTATTTGTTGCCTGTGGTGCATTCGGATTGCCCAAGAATCGCTCTATTTTTGTGTGTACACATTGGGTATATTCATAAAGTGCAAAACCAGAGCAATTCTGTTGCATGCCAACCCGCACTCTGAGCGCATATAAACATTCCCACTGATCTGTATGCAGTTTTTTAAGCCCCTGGAAGCTGAAGAGGTCTCCAATGCATTCTAGTACAGAAGAGTGTAAAAGCCCTGTTTAAATTAAGATTCATGGAATTGTTATTGATTTGCCCCAGAATTGTTTGACTTTGGCTTTATACATTCATGGACCAATATTTAACAGTTATTCCTTTTAATTAATGTCCTCTTTTCAGGAAGGTCTGGTTGCCAAATGTAGGAATATTGGCATTACTAGAATTTGGTGTCAGGACTTGTATATCGAAGTTCATAGCTGTGGGATAAAGGTCACTGATCCAATACGTGTCAGGCACAAAGTGATGGGCACACAGGAGACTCCTTATTACACACTAAGAGAAGTGGGGAGAGATGCACTAGGGTGTGATAAAGAGGAGATGACTTTTCTAGTGATTTCACTGTTATTCTATGGAATCTATACAGTAAGATATCAGACTTCATGAATCCTAGTGCACTGGCTCCATTGACTAACATAGGGAATGGAGAGCTTATCACACTGGAGAAGTTAACTCAGCTTTATCACACCTTGGTGCATCTCATCCCTGGAGTAATTTTGGAGGAAACCATGTGCACCATAGGAGACATAAATGCCCCAACTACCAAATTATTTAAATGAGACATAACCCCTTGAATGTTAGGCAGGTCTCCAACACATTACAAATCAATGTATTTGAGACCTCTTTGGCAATCAAGGGGTTAACCCTTTCAGTGCCTGAGGGGTATGCAACCCATTGCTTTGCGTACCCATCTGGCACTGAAAGTGTTAAAGGAATGGTAACCTTTTATTTTGACATAACGTACAGTTAAATCACCTTCTCTTTTCATTTAATCTTCATTTACACTAATATCCCCAACAGTGATCTCCTTGGATCTCTGTTTCCAGAGAGGTTTCTAGTCGATATACCATCAACACAGGAAGTGAGAATGTTACAGTCACTCTGCAGTACTGTATGATCTGTGTGCTATCTTTTTATATTGAAAGAAGGTCTAGTGATAATACAGTGAAAAGATTCATGTTCCCTGACAGAAAGCTCTGTGCAAACAAATCCAGAAAGCACATTTTCAAGGGCATTAAAAAATGTAAAAATAATACGTATAGGAAATTTGACTGTACATGTTATGTACCTGTACAACATGTAAATGCAAAATAAAGGGTGACTATTCCGTTAAAGCGGAACTACAACCCCTTAGAAATATGGCCCCAAATAATTACCCATCTGTCGACTAGCTGCTCAGTATCGCTAGTCGCCAGAATTACCGCGTTCATGAGATTTATACACTGCTCCGTGAACGACAGGCAGGAAGCCGCAAAGACATCTTTCCATAGGGACGCCTGCACTCCTGTGCTGTCAGTCCCAGCCTGCTCTAAGAGGAGTTGCTAGGAGCCATTCAGCTCCAAAAGGGACTGACAGCGCAGGCGTCACTATGGATAGATGTCTGCGCAGTTTCCTGCCTGTCATTCCCAGAGCAGTGTATAAATCTCATGAACGTGGTAATTCTGGTGACTAGCGCTACTGAGCAGCTAGTCGCCAGATGGGTAATTCTCTGAGACCATGTTTCTAAGGGGTGGTAGTTCCACTTTAATAGCTCCATTTACATCAGTGGGGATTTTGTACATCCTCCCTGCAGTTCAGTTAGTTTGTGTCAGAATTTTCTTTGCAATGTCAGGGTACCATGCCACATCTACTGACAGATGCCAGAGCTAAACACAGGAACCCTTGTGAAAATAACTTACTAATTTCTTAAAGGGAAAGTATTGCACAACAGCAGCATTCTAAAATGTCAGCCCTGTGACACATGTACCCAAAAAAGAATACATTTTGAGGTATAATAACGTGTGAAGTAATCAGCTCGCAGCACTGAACGTACCATTATTTATACTCAGCAGGAAAAGACCTACAATATATATTTTTTATACTGTACAATACTTTTCCTTTAAATCTAGACCACAGTGAACAGTCTAAGATCTGATAGTTCCAGCAAATGGAATCCAGACTCAGAAGCTGACGGTTTGCTAACCTGGGTTTACTCCCTTGACACACCTGTGTAGACTGTATTGAATGATTTGTATCCCTGATGCGTGAGCAATGAATCGCTGCTTACACCTCTGACACAAGGGGTTGAAGCAGAGATAACACTTGTTCACTAAACCAAGAGAACGCTCAACTGCTGGGAGATGCTTCATTTAACCCTTTCAGTGCCAGAGAGGCATAACTCTCTGGCACTCAAAAGGGTTAAAAGATTGTATAGAATCAATTTGTCTTCCACAAGCAAAAGACAGCAATTCCAACAACGCCAATATCAAATGAAATGACCAGAGAAAACGTTAATGAAACTTTCACCTAAATTCAAGTTTGCATATTTGAAAGCTACATTAAAAACTGCCTATATGTCATGTTAACCAAAAGACCAGCAGATGTATAGTTTAGGACACATTCACACTTTCCTGGTGCTGTACAGAGCTACATTATCATATGAAATGTCATTGAAAGGGCTTCAATAGCATATGACACTTCACTGAATATGCTTCATTAGCACATGAAACATCGCTGATGAGCTTAATTAGCATACAACAAAACCTTAAAGGAGCAGTACACTTTTTTTGTATGAAAACACATTTTATAGAGCTCTTCCTGCTGAATAAAACAAGGTCACTCCCACTGCTTTCAGATGTTTTACTCAAAAATTATAGCAGTTTAAATAATCAGCAAGTGAATTTACTGTGTTTACTTCCTGATAGTTCTGACAGGAAGTGACAGGCAGTTTCTATCACATTCTATGGAGAACTGTATGTCTGATTTTTCTGACTTTCCTTTCCATTAGAATCTAACAGGAAATCTAATTAGAATTTAACCACTAGAGGGCACTGCTAATGTAAAAAAACATGGGTTTAAACTGCAATAACTCTGGAAATATAAATCTCTCTGCAGTGGGAGTACCCTTATTTTACTCAATAGGAAAATCCCTACAATATATATTTTTTCATAAAAAATGTTTACTGCTCCTTTAACTTTACATTTGCTGGTCTTTTGGATAATATGACATATAAGAAGCTTTTAATGCAGTTTTAAAATAAGCAAACCTGAATTAAGGTGAAAGTTCCACCTTAAATATATTCAAGTCTAAGCTTTAATCACACTTCAATTAACCTTTTAAAGGTCCAAAGGCTTCCCACTAGTCCTTAATGGGTTCCATATTTCCCAGCAGTGGGAGCACATATGTGTAGAAAACAAAAAGTACACTTTTTCTCTGCCAACAACATGTCATGGGTGAATACATATAAATAGAAAAAAAATGGACAGTTCTGGTGCACCCAGTTTATCAGTGCGAAGGAGATCTCTCTAGCATTAAAGGGATCCTAACGTCCAATAATCATTTCATATTGTACTGTAGATTAAAAAAAATATGTGCAGCAAGTCCCATCTCACAAACCTTTATAGTTTGAGAGATATTCACATCTAAAGTTCCCCACTCCCTCCTGATGTCAGTGCTCTACTGACAGCAGGAGATCCCGGTCCTGGGACCACCTGGCGGCTCTTCAGCAGAGCCAAAATAGCGAAATTTAAAAATAATGATTTAATTGGAACGGTCTACAAAGTGTGCCTGGTTTGATAACACACTTTGTAGACTGTTCCAATCAAGTAGTTCTTTTTAAATAATGCTATTTCGGCTTTGCTAAAGAGCCGCCTCGAGTCGGCCGCCTCGAATCTCCTGCTGTCAGTTAAAGGGCCGGGGGGGGGGGGGACACTTTGTCATTGAATTACTCATGTACTACAACTCTGACAGAATTGAAATAACACTCTCCAAAGTCCAAATACTATGATGATTAATTAGAGCTGCTTGTATTATGAAAAATTACTATCCCTTTAAAGGTATAGTAACAGTATATAAAAATACATAATGTAGGGTTTATCTTCCTGAGTAAAACAAGCATACTCCCACTGAAGAGATGTTTTATTCAAAAGTTATTCCAGCTCAAAGCTGATTTTTTTTTAGTTGAAGTATCTCAATGGTCTGGAATTGAACAGTGCCCCTGTTAAACCATCCTATGGACAGCACTGGTCAACTGACTTAACCTCAATAGGATAGTGTAGCAACAGCACCATTGTGATACTGCACCTAAAAATTCAAGTTTGAGCTGCAATACGTTTTGAATAAAACACCTCTCAGCTGTGAGGAAGTATGGTTGTATCCAGGTGGACATACCCTACAATATATATTTTACTATATATTCAGGGTTACTATCCCTTTAACCCCTTAAGGACCGGGAAAATCTGAGGTCGTTTTCCCTTAAGGACCGGAGCAATTCTGACCTTTTTGACTATGTCTTTGTTCAGCAGTGTTTTCCCTCTTAGGCTTTTATTCCACCCCCATAAATTATATACTGTTTTTTAAGCATAAATAGGGCTTTCATTTGATACCCTGTTTATATGGATAACCCACCATTCACTTTATTAAAATTAAAAAAAAAAGGTAATAAAATGTAAAAAAACACCATTTTTGATTTTTCTCTTGGGATCAATTGGCCACAAAGGGTTAAATTTTTATGGCGACTGCATGAAAAGTATGACCAGTCAGTCATACCTACAAAATGCGCAGTTTAAAATGGCCACTGTCCCCCCTGGGTGAAAATCCCCATGTCCCTTTTTCCCACCCTATTTTGACACTTTTTTGTCTATGATATTTGGCGGTGTGTATAAGTGTATTACATGGCTCCACAACAATCACACTTGCAATATTGTTTAATTATATATATTTTTTTTAAAATAAAAATATGTTTTTGTAAAAAAAAAAAAAAAAAGTGTGTTGTGTTTAAAAAAAAAAAAAAAAAAAAAAAAAAAGTGTAAAATTGCAGGTCCTGCATTTAGCCAGCCTCCTGCACCAGCAGTGAAGGGGTTAATACCCCCAACTGCTGTATTTTTTTTAACCACTAGGTGTCTCCCGTCTACTTCTGTCTCCCTTACTTTGCTTTGCATGCTGCCTCTGTCTGTCACTATGCCGGTACATGTGATCGCTGATACGGCGATCGCATGAACCGGAAAAAGGAAGAGGGGCTGAGACTGAATGCCCCAATCTCGGAGCGCTCAGTCTCAGCCTGGATTTAATGATAGCAGCGTGCACAGAGGCGCGCTGCTATCATTTAAGCCATGACGGTCCTGGACCGTCATGGGTCGTTAAGGGTATAACAACCCATGACGGTGCAGAACCGTCATGGGTCCTTAAGGGGTTAATGGGAAGAACCTTCTAATATTAACCCGCCACTTAATTTCCTATGGCCATAAAATCCTAAGGGATGATAGGAGTTTTACTCTTCTGCCTTTGTTCAGCAGATAACCTCTTCAATACGTCCTGGATGTTAAGTTTATGGAGGAAGACATGACAGCTGCTTGCAGGACAACAGGACAGGTGAAAAACCGGTCAGCAACTTATGTCCACCTCCATGAACATGACATCCAGCACTGAGTAAAGAGGTTTTCTCTTGAACATTGGCACAGTTCATAGAGCCATTAACATTTTGAGGCCATAGTAAGGTAAAGGGAGGTATTGCGACTAGGTGTCCTTTCTAGGTGTTTCATCCAATTGAGATGATCAGTACATTTTTTCTAGGGTGAAAGAGAGAGTGACAGAGTAGTATGAATGTGTGCATCTTATTACCATAAACTATTTGAACACTAGGCACACGTTTTAGACCATTCCAATGAAGGGATTCCGTGTAAGTAACGAGATTCCGGCACTTCTCAAGTGCCACCATGTCGACCGACACGGATCTCCTGCTGACAGCTTTACAGCTGTCAGTAGGAGAAATCAAACTTTAAACGCCCGTATCTCTTAAACCATAGCGGTTTGAGAGATACGGTTTCTTGCATTTAGATCAGCTTTTTAAGCTCTTCTTAATGCAAAAAAGTTTTTTTAGACATTGCTATCACTTTAAAGAGATAGTAATAGTTGGTTATAAGAAATGCTAAAATTGTAGATATTAAAAATAGAAGTACAATAACCTACCTCCCGTCTCTCAAACCTTAATAGTTTGAGAGATCGAAGCATCTAAAGTTCCCCCCTCTCGCCCCTTTCTTAGACGTCAGGGCTCTATGGGACAGGAGCAGATCCTGGACATTTGACTGGCTGGTGGCTCTTCGGAAGAGCCACGATAGAGCTATGTAGAATGAAAATCTTCATTGGAACGGTCTACAAAGTGTGCTTCCAAACCAAGGGCACTTTGTAGACAATTCCAATTATGTTTTTCTAAATTTAAGTTCGATATCTAGCCAATGAGACCGCTCCAGCTTACAGACAGAAGCCTCTTTCATTGGAGGAAGCTAGATAGAGGGAGGGGAGCTGAGGTAGAGTGACAGATTGTAGTTACAGAGCGGGTAACCCCAGCCTATGTGGAAGTAGCTGCAGGGAAGACTTTATAACTTAAATTTAGACAAAATAAAGTTTTTAAAAAATCAACACACTTTTGGTCAGATTCGCTATGTAACCTAACTAATTACCCTAAGTTCTATAGAGGTGATACATCCCCTTTAACAACATCACATGAACACAAACACTGACCTGTAATCATGATGTCCAGTGGCATTTGCAGCACCCTGGTCACCTACTGTCTGTCTTCTTCTATCATCTTCTGTCTTCTTATTTTATGCTGTTTTCAAAAGATGTCCCTGTAAAGAAAAAAAAAAAAGTCATCATTAAATGGTGCTATTAAAAAATGTTTTCCAAGATATTCAGCTGTTAACCCTTTGAGTACCAGAGGGGTATGCAACGCATTGCCGAGCAATGCGTTGCTTATCTCACTAGCACTCAAAGGGTTAACTCTGTGCCAGCATCCCTAGGCGACAAATTATTTTTGCCCCTATGTGAGAAAAAGGTTTTTCAAATTCTTTGGATAAATATTGTTTGGAAGTCATCATAGATTATTGCATTTATTGTGATCACAAAAATAAATAGGATGAGGCATTGCATGGGTTAAATAATGATGTTGCCAGCGGTTGATGCAGAAATATAGGCCAAAAATCCCTCCTCCTTCATACCTCTCTGGCCTTTGTCCGAGCGTCTCTGTGAAATAATTGAACAGAGATTGGCTTTTATATGGCCAGTCTCTGTTCAAACTGGTTTCCAGCCTTCTATTGGCTGAGATGTGTGCTTATGCACTTCCCAGCCAATGAGCTTCTAATGGGAAGGTAATTTTTATTTTTATATTAATGACAGATACATTCATTTCAGGGTGTGTTAAAAAAAAGCTACACATTTTCAGTTCAGGAACAAACTAACAGCACTATAGTTACCAAATTAAACATTTCTAAAGTAGCCATGCATAGTCTAAGTTCCTTAAGTCCCCTTGGGTGCATACCGTCAGGTCCTGGTGCTTTATTCACCATAACCTTTCCAGTCTCTTATGGACCTTATCTTCAGTAACCCATGTACATAATGGAAGAAATTCTATAGTTTTGTCTGTTTTCCCATAGCCTGTCATTGCTGCTTCCTTTGTACACACTGAAGCAAAAAATGTATTTAGGGTGTCAGCCATAGCATTATCTTCACTAACCAATTCACCTGTCTCAGTCCTTAACTTTTTTGTTATTAATATACTTGTAGAATTGGTTAGGGTTTTTCTTGCTCTCATTTGCAATATTCCTCTCATTTTCAATTTTAGCTTGCTTAATTGCTTGTTTGCAGAGTTTATTACATTCTTTAAATTTTTTAAAAGATGCATCTGACCCATTTGACTTAAACATTTTAAAATCATTTTTCTTATTTCTCATTTCCCTGAATACCTCATTATTAAGCCACACTGATTTCACTTTACTGCTCTTGTGCTTATTCTCCAGTGGTATATACTGAAGGTATATTTATCTAAGAGCATTTTAAACACATTCCATGATTCATATGCATTTTTATCTTTGAAAACTACATACCACTGAATACCCTTTAATACTTCTTTCAGCTTTGTAAAATTAGCCTTTTAAAAATTGAATGTTTAGTTAAACCCTTACTATTCGGTTTCTCATAACAAATTTCAAAGGATACCATATTGTGGTCACTGCTACCCAAATGTTCTCTTACTTATACATTGTTTATCATGTCAGAATTGTTTGAGAGCACTAGGTCAAGCAAGGCCTCTGTTTGAGTTAGCTCCTCTACTAGTTGGGACATAAAAATATCATTTATCATACTTAAAAAATGATTTCCCTTTGTTGTGCCGGAAGTCATATTGCACCAGTCAATTTCAAAATACCTTTGCTGTCCTAAAAGCCTTTTCCATTTTCAGTAAAGGCTGGGCTTCCTCCAACTCCCCAATATTAGGTGGCTTGTAGCAAATCCCCACTAACATATTTGTATTATGTGTGCCCCCAGTGTGTATTTCAACCCACAAGTCCTCTACCTTTTCACTGGGCCTTCATTTATATCTATTCCCTTAAACTAGGTTTTAAGGCATGCTTTACATATAGGCATTCCCCTCCTCCCCTTTTATTAACCCTATCCCTCCTAAAAAGAAAATAACCCTCTAGATTCACTGCTAAGTCATATGTTTCATCTAACCAATTCTCAGACACACCAATCAGATCATACTGCTCATGTGTTGCAATCATTTCTAGTTCCACCATCTTACCAGCCATACTACGAGCATTTGCATGCATACATTTTATATTTTTTGCCATTCTGAAAGATTTCATTCTTTGTCAAATGTATCTGCCTTTTATCAGGCTGTAATAATGGCAACTCCCTATTAGGTCATATAGCCCATTCCCCATCTCCACCCATTGCCTCTTCTCTAATCCTATTTGCTCAATTATACTACCTTCACCATCCTGTGTTGCAGCATCTCCCCCCTTTCTAGTTTAAAGTCTCCTCCAGCCCACTAACCATCACTACTCTAAAGATGTCCTCAATGGAAAAGGCTACCCAGTGTTCTAGGAACCCAATCCCCTCCTTATTACACCAAGTATTTAGCCATGCATTTAACTCCCTTATCTCCCTTTGCCTTTCTATTGTAGCGCCTGGCACAGGTAGTATTATAGAAAGTACTACATTAGAGGTTCTCTCCTTAAGCTTAAATCCTAAGTCCCTGAGATCCTACTTAACGGACCTCTATTTTCCACTGACTTTGTCATTAGTACCATCATGTACCATGACAGCCGGGTTATGCCCAGCCCACCACAACAATGTAACAACCCGATCATCCACATGTCGAACCAGAGCTCCCAGGAGACAGCAAACTGTTTGATTGTAGTGATCCTGGTGACAGTTTACTCTGTTTGTCTTCCTAATAATAGAATCCCCTACCACCAACATCTGTCTAGGTCTGCCTGAGTCACGGATCCCGTCCGTGCAAGAGGGGCTGTTCACCCAGCTGTTAGAGAGAACACGCTTCTCCAGTAAAGGCATTCGTGTGTCAACATCCCCAACATCATTACTTAAAGCAGCAAATCTGTTAGGGTTAGTAAACACAGGAGTGTCCTCCCTATTTTTCTGCCCCCCTCCCTTGCTATGTCTTACTGTAACCCATCTGGCTATTTGCTCATTATTTGTGCATTCTCCACTCCCAGAACTACCTACCACCACTTCCTCTCAAGATTGGCCATCTCTCTCAACGTTGCAACTTGCCCCTCCAGATCTCTAATATTAGCTTCCAGAGACACCACAGAGGTATGCACCCTGGAACGGTTGTTCCAGGTATGCAAACATATGGACAATCATGCTTCCACTCATATTATGCCAGTTACCATAAGCTAAAAGGTAGTCAGAAAAACAAATATATGCATAATAAGGTTGATAAATGTGTTCCCCTGTGTAATCCCCTGTATTTGAATCCCCTGCTATTTAAATTCCCACACTTACCACACTTCTGCACTTACACACTGATGCAAGATTCACATGTTCAGGTATTCACTGTATATCTGTTATTTAATGCAGGAATCCACCATTTATAAACCCAACAATTAACCACTCCCACCACACCAGACATCAAATAGTTCCTTGTATCACAGCAAAGGGAAGGAAAAAAAGATATTTGTTTTTTAACCTCTACCTTACCTCACTATACCACACACAAAATACTTATTCAATTTATCCAGCAAATATTGTAAGCTTCTCAGTTCAGAGATCACTGATCAACTTGCTGCCACAAGTTGCCAACAAGACTCTTGTATCTATGTGTTTGTAATGAAGAGTATGGTCTGAGGCTGAGAAGGAAGGAAAGATCTGAATTGACTGGAGGAAGATAAAAGACAAAGTGGAGGAGGTATGACAGGGAGTGGAGGAGGAGCACTGGTGGAGTCCGGTGAATGAATAGGTTGAATGAATACATTTCAGAGAATACAAGGTCATATTCAATAAGCTACAGAGTGAAAATTCTGGGGCAAACCAATTGTACCACAGTGGATAAGCAAAAAATCCCATTGACCTAAATGGACTTTTAACTCACTGAATGGTAGATGTCTCCAGTACATGGTTTGGTGACTACTCTAGCATTCTAGGAGTTGAAAGCACAATTTAAAGGATCAGTAAATGTTTATTATTTATCATACATATATGTGTATATATATGTATTGTAGGACTTCCCTGCTCACTATAACAAGGATATTATAAGTATACCTAGGAACTCTCTGGATTTGGCCCAGACACTTCGGTTTTGACAGAGCTATCCCGGGTCTTCGGGGCAGAGGCAGATTCCTCCGGACGTGGGGAGTTTCTATTGAACTCTGCAAACATCTGCTGTTTTTCCCAGTGTTTCTCCTTCCCCAGCCTTCTGTGTGTCACCTTAAAGCCC
Source organism: Rhinophrynus dorsalis (assembly GCA_037306005.1). NCBI lineage: Eukaryota > Metazoa > Chordata > Amphibia > Anura > Rhinophrynidae > Rhinophrynus > Rhinophrynus dorsalis. The sequence continues at coordinate 563,985,643 of CM074719.1, read as the reverse complement.
TGCCCCCCAACTCCAATCAAGCTCCACCCCTTTTTGACACAATTCACATAATTAATGTCACCCCCTTCTGCACCAGAGGACTCCCCTTCGATCAGACCTCAATTGGAAGTTCCCAGGTATCATTATAAGCAGTGTCCTTATTCAAAAGTTATAACTGTTCAAGCTGTCACAGAATGGTGGTGCTACTGCTATAACATTGTGTGGAGATCTGTAGTCAGTTTCTCAGCTGTCCAATACAATACAATGGAAAAACAGGATTTTTATGCCTTGTATCAATAAATCCTTTTTTCGTAGTTCATGGGGGACGCAGGCACAGTGGGGTGAAATGACCTCCTTTTAGAAAGCAGGGCACTTTAAGAAAAGTCTCTGGAGGAGGCAGCCTCTCTCTCAGATCCTCTTAACTGTCATTTAGCCCTGCCCATTTTCCGTTTTCACATAGGAACACCAAGCCCAGTTCAAAGGTCAAAGGAAGAGTTAAAAAAGCAGAAAACTTTTTTTGTTTCAAAGAATTTTATTGAAGAATCTTCATATAAAACTGAACATGGTATACACTGGACAAGAGTAGACTAAAATATACACACAACATTACATAACAAGCAAAAAATCAGAATATTTGGAATATACCATTATACAATGTTAGTATGCCCAGGAAACCAGCAGCGTCCAAAGCATTCCCATTGTGGGAAGAATCAAATTTAAATAGCAAAGATAGAAAGAAAAAGAAAAAAGAGAAGGAAGAGAAAAGAACAGTATAGTTGCCCAAGAAACGGGAGCATATTCAGGGGACAGAAGTGTTGAGAAGCGGAAAACTTTTTTTACGAAAAAATATATATTGTAGTGATTTTCCTGTTGAGTAAAAAGAAAAAGGTGCTTCCACTACCGAGAGATGCATATTTCCAGATTTATTACAGTTTAAATACATGTTTTTTACATTAGCATTGCCCTCTAGTGGTCAAATTTGAATTAGTTATTCTTACACATTCTAATAGATAAGGAAAGTCAGTGACAGATTGTGATAAAAACTGCCAAGTCACTTCCTGTCAGTTAGAACTATCAGGAAGTAAACACACAGTAAATTCACTTCCTGTTTACTGGAACTATTATACTTTTTGAATAAAACAGTGATAGTGCCCTGGTTTTTCTCAGCAGGAAATCTCTATAACATACAGGTTTTCATAAAAAAAGTTTTACTGCTCCTTTAAGGAAAAAAATGATATTCCAGAGGCCAGGAAAGCAGTCAACCCGTACTACAGGGATCAAACCTAAGACTTTCCTCCGAAAGGGATGCCTATGTCCCCCATGGACTAATAGGATAAGATTTATCTATAAGTAGTACAAACATTCTCTTTTCTCTTTCATCCACTGGGGGACACAGGGACATCAACAATGTCCCCAAAATCACCAGAGTAGGAGCAAACTCTCACAGCCATTGCAAAGGCAAATCATAACAAGAGCCCCTTGAGTCAACAGACCCAGCAGGGGTATTAATAGGTTCCAAAAAGATCTGGGGCTACAGCCCATGGCAAAATTCAACCGTGTGCCTACTGCCCACATTGTGATGATAACACTGTAGTGAATAGTTGGTTATCCTTATACAACGTAACTGTTTATTTTGGCAATTTAATTATAATACAATACAAACAATAGAAGGACTTTCATTCCATACATAACCATAACACATATCAGTACATGTAGACATCATTTAAACCCAAAACCACAGTTTTCATGACTACACAAACAAATTAAAAAAAAACTAAAAACTAAAAACTAAAAAGACATTAGACCACAGAAATTATCTTGCGCCCAAACGTCCGTTAAAGGGATAGTAATACTTCCTTTTTACTGTTCCCCATGTTGTAGCCCTTAAAAATCGGAATTAAACAAGACCTGCGGCATCTCTCATGCAAACCAAGCACACGTAGAAGACCATTTCAGTGAAGGATTTCTCTTTCTAGAACGAGATCTCAGCACTGCTGCAGAGCCGCCGCTTGCTCACGGACCGGATTCCACTGCTGTCAGCTATAAAGCTGACGTCAGGGGAAAGAGAAGGAGAGGGAACTTTGAATGCGGATATCTCTCAAACCATAAAGGTTTGAGAGATGCCGCTGGTCTCGTTTAATTCCAATTTTTAAGGGCTACAAGAGGGGGATAGTAAAAATGAAGTATTACTATCCCTTTAAATAGGGACAATAATGGGAACTTCAAAGGAAAAAAGCTAACATTTACCTGTCATTCACTGTCCTTCTCCTTCTATCTCATTCATTCTTTTTTCTCCTCTTATTACATCTTCTTTTCTTGTAGCTGTAGAAATAAAAATAAGCATGAATAAATGTTTCCTTAGACTAACCCGCATACTTATACAGAGTTTAACCCCTTGAGTGCAAGAGGGGTATGCAAGACATTGCTCTCTGGGGCTCAAAGGGTTAAACTATGTCTAAGTGTGCGGGTCAACATCACATAACATGCCCAAATTTATAATGACATTGTGTCAATGTTTTATAAAAATCCTTATTATCTATCTGAAAAATAATATTATTCTTTTCTATTTCTCCATCGCTGTGTGTGGCCACAGAGATGGTGGAGAAAAGGACATGCAGCATAGCTCCCCTCTATTCCCTCGTGGGCCGATGCCCGTTCCACAATGAGGGAATTTGAACAGAGACTGTCTATATATATGGGCAGTCTCTGTTCCAGTTCCCTCACAGCCATTTGTTGGGATGTGCTTAAGCACCTCACAGCCAATCAGCTTCAAGCACTGCCATATATTTCACATGTTTAGGTTGTATTATCCCGGACAATGTATTGTATGGTATGGTTGGCAGAGGGTAATGCAGTTAATAAGGAAATAAATAATGGAAAGAAGAAAATGTAATTGTGCACACAAAGAAATAACTTTTATTTCAATAATTAGTAAAAACTTAAATATGGAACACTCAAAAGCTATGATTACATTATCTCAGATACATAGCGATCATGTATATTGGATAATTCTCACAATATATTTTATAGTGCAAAACTTGAAGGCTTTAAGTATGGCATTGTAACATAGTTGATGAGGATTAAAGAAGACATGCGTCCATGAAGTCCAGCCCTGTTGATACAGAGGCAAAAAAAACAATAAAAAAACATTGTAGCCATTCCCAATAAAGCCTCATTGGGTAAAAAAAATTATTTGTGACTCCAAATAGCATGTAGTTCCTGGATCAACAACCTATCTGCATTGAAGACATCTGTCATAATTCTCAATATTGTTACAGTATCACAAAACACAGCATCCCAGGACAAAGGATAACATAATTTTACCACCTTTACTGTAAAAAAACCCTTCCTTTCCACTTGTCTTAATGGATGGCATTAATGGGTGATTTTTTTGTATTGGCCTTGAATGTATGTGTAAATGGTAATCATATCACCTCTTAGACATCTCTTCTTTAATGTTAACAAACTCAGTTTGCTAATCTGTCATTATATTCACATCTACCAATCCCTTTATTAATTTTGTTGCAAGTCCATGCACGTTTTCCAGTTCAGTAATGTCTTTTTAAGAACTGGTGCTCAAAACTGTACTCCATATTCTTGATGAGGCCTTACCAAGGTAGAAGTATATTAACATCCTGTGCAGCTACACCTCTTGTTATACAGGATAGTACCCTATCTGCTCTTTCAGCATCTGAGTGATTGCAGACTGCTGTGAAGTTTATCATCTATGAGTACGCCTAAATATTTCTCTAATGAGGATTCCCCAAGTTGTTTCCCATTTAGTGTATATGTAGCATGTTTGTTTCAACAGCCCAAGTGTATAATCCTACACTAATCTACATTACTACATCTACTTTTTTGCCCATTCACACAATTTATCTAAATCCTTATGCAAAGAAAATAAATCCAGCCCTGTACGTATTTCCTTACATAGCTTAGTGTCATCAGAAAAGACTGAGATGCCACTTTCAGTTCTCACTTCTATATCATTAAAAAATCGTTGGGCCCAGGACTGACCCATGTGGCACCCATTACAACTTTATACCAACATGAAAAGGTTCCATTTACAACAACTCTCTGCCAGCCATCATTTAACCAGTTCTTAATCCATGTACAGATATCCCCTCCCATACTTGGATTATAAAATATATTGTGAGAATTATGCTACATACATGCCACTATGTATCTGAGAAATGTTAACCTTGGCTATTAAGAGTGGTCCAAAATAATTTTTTTCTAATAATTGAAATAAAAGTTATTTCTTAGTGTGCTCCAATGGAACAGTTTCTTTTTTTCCCCTCCTTTACTGTAAAAACCTCAAACCTTATTTGGTCCTTGTCTTGTCTTATGTTCAGGACACCCCTTTGCCAATCCCATTCATTCTTAACCTGATGTTATTATACTGTGTTACCATTTAAAGGTTATTATAAACTGAGCCATTCCCAAGTGTTCTGCTCATGAAAGCTTTACCCTTTTCAGTGCCAGAGGCACTGGATTTGACACTTATCTGGCACTAAAAGAGTTAATTGCTGCAGGATGGCTCAGTATCTAGTTGTACAGTAAGAGGTTACTGTTACACTGGCACCCAGACAATCTGATCATAAATGTGTGCAGAAAGACTTCCACTTACAAGTTAGTGGGTTGTAACCTCAGCAGCATTGACTTACATGTGTGGCCCAACCTGTACAATACATTTCTCAGCTGTGCTGAAACTGCTTCATGACTTCTGAGGCTGCCAAGTCACCTCTGTGTTCCCTGCTCACATTAAACTATCGCAAGGACCAGGAGACCTGTGCAAAACAAGTGCCCTTCTGGCCTAGTTGCCAGCAGGTCATGTTGTGTTGGCCAGTGGCCATTTTGAAATGTCCTGATGCAGATGCGGAATTTGCTACTGCTATTCTTGCTGCTGCTGAGCTGTTTAAGCAGCAGGATGATTGGGCAGCTCAAAGGGAATGGGATCAACAACAGCAGTAACATGGGTGATCAATGATGAAGGATGCACTTGCCATGTCTAGCTCCAGTGATGCACCTGAGGCAGTAGCAGCACAATAACTAGTGCCCAGTATATGTGGAGAAAAGAAGTAGTTGGCCAATAATTATTCTCCACCTGCCCCTCCTCTAAAATCATGGTTGTGTTGTTACTAGAATACAAAATGTTTTGTCAGAGACTTTGTCCTGGTGGAGCATAGAGGGTTAATTTTAATAGCAGAATTTAAAATGTGTAAAAATTACCTAATGTTAAAATAATGGGCCTCTATGAGGGAAGAATAACTAAATGAGAGTAATGGTGATGAATAGAGAATGCCAGACAACCATGGTGCCAAGCAGTAAGATTATCTTGTGGGAGAATCTTCAAGTTTTAAACAGAGAAAGCCTCCTGTCTGAAATGTGACATCTTTATATGATGTAAGGTCAATGCTTAAATTCCTGAATTTGAAAAATAACACACCAAGTTATCATTTTAGGTGTGAATTTTAAGGTAGAGTAAGAGTGCCCTCTATAGTTTTGATAGAGTCATGACTGCGATACTCACATTCCTTGAATACTTAGGGATAATATAAGTAGCCAATCAGGGCATACTGGTGATGTCATGACATAATGAGATGGATCTCTGTCCAATCACTGGGAATAGATGGAGATTACTGATAAGGTAAAATTTGCCTAATATAATGCCAAGAGAAGGTAATTTAGTTCTCTTGCTTTCTGGTTGAAGAAAGGCTTAGTACCTGGTTCCATTCTAATAACATCTGGGTCCTGACTATGCAAATCCAGCTCTGTGTACCAACTGAGAAAGACAAAGAAACTTAGATTTGGTATGTATACATTTCTTCATATAGATTCATTTAAATCCAGATTTGCATAGTTTTTTTCTGTAACTTAAATGTATCTTATAATTGTCTTAAGTGGACTGGGAAATTGTTACATTTTGCCAAATAAGTGTAACATAGTTATATAGCGTGGGTTATATATATTAGTTACTATAAGTCTTGGTATTCCTAGAATAAAGTTTTGTGGTTCTGGGAAGATTATAATAGCTAATATTTGATCTAGGAAATCCTTTGAATCCAGTTATTAACCCTTTAACTGCTATTTGACTTTGTTAGTGGTGTTTTCTTTGGAATTCTCTGTGTATGTACTAGGCTTGTGTTTTGTAAATTGGAAGTATTCACTTTCAATAGACAAAAGAAACATTTCTGGGTGTGGCACCTATTTTAAATCAATGGATTAACCCTTGGAGTGCCTATAAGTTTTATATATGTTGCTATAGTCAAAATTATGATATATGTTGCATGCAGTTGGTATACTTACTAGACATATGTTATTGGATTAATTCTAATTAGATTCTTGGCATCATCTTTGATTGACTATATTAATTGAAATATATTTGTTGATTCAGAAGGTATGCAATAGTTGAAATCAGTATATAATTAAATTATAGTGATTTAAATCTGGGATTCTATTCCAGTTATTCTCTAAATGTGATTATTATTATTATATATATGGTACAAGGAATTGTCAAAAGACCTGGCTCATTTTCAGTTAACTCAAATGACAATATACCTTTAAACCATAATTAGCATAGTCTATACAGTTTCTGGGGCAGAGGGTATTCATACACACTGCTACCAACTGTATTATATTAATTGTAAGGATCAATTAACCTTTTTCTATGCTACTGAGTGCAATTATTGTTATTCAGTACCTCTGAATTCACCTATGTGGGGTTAACCCTTTCATTGCTGGTAATCCTCATAGTAATAATGGTGGTTTGGTTAACTATGTATCTATTGTAATTGCTAATCACTCTTTTATATCATTGTTGCTAATACTTTTTATCTATAGCAGATTGTATTTTAATAAATTATATATATTTTTGCACAAATATGCGGGATTGATTATTTTTATAAATTTTTTTTTTACTGTGAAGTAGCATGTCAATAACTAATAAAGTAAAAAGTTTTCAAATTATTTTATATTGTCATTCACCTATGTAAGTGAATATCTCCAACCTGATTGGTTCTCTTGTTTTAACCCTTTGGGTACCTTCATAATAAATAGTCTGACAGTTTCCCTTGAGAGCAGGAACTGTGCCTCTCATCACCAACTGTAATGTGCACAGTGTGTGTGGTAAATAACACCTGGCACAACTGTATCCAAGCCCCATGAGACCAGAAACCAATTACTGCTGCTGTTCTAGGTGTATAGAACAAACTAAGGCAAAGGATTTGGACATCCAGATTTTATTAATTGTACCCGAATTGTTAAATATTATAGCCTTCCACAGAAACAAATTAAAGGCTAAGCAAAAAGGTATGGAGCCACTAAAACAAGCACTAAAATCTAAGACTGAAAAGATCTCTGAGTTAGAGGAAGAGGTGAATGAATAACATAAGCTGACAAAAAAACAGGAAGAGCAAATTAAGTCTCTCCAGCACCAGGTAAATAGACTAGAGAGCAGGCGTCCAAAAAATATTGAGAAAATGTGGTCTACAAAAGAACAGAATACTGTCCTCAGTGCTAATCTGTTTAATCTACAACGTGAGAACTACATTTTGCAAGAACACATTAAGCAACTCTAATCCCATTTAGACAGGCAGGTTCAGGACAATGTAAAATTGCGGGAGCAAGTGTTGGTATACCGGGCCAGTGATAGTACCCCTAAGGGGGATAGATTAGTGGATCCAGGTATGTGTGATATCTTGTCCAGCCAGATACAGGAATTGTCAGAACGAATGCAGGCCCTTACTGCATCTGACTCTGACCACACCCCCTCTGAACCGGGACAGGATTTTAATCACGACAAGGTAGTTCAAGCCCAACCAGCTATACCTAGCAGTCATCAGGATTACTCACCTGGGGAGGAGGGGGCTGTCAACCCTCAGAAGTCACACTTCTTGCTGAAGTGTAATGAGGGGGGTAACATCCCAGAGCAAGTCACACATCATGCCCCTCAGAGTCTCTTAACAGGACATAGATTACCCTCTAACAGGGAGTCAGTGCTCAAACCTAACAGGAGCTCAATGCCCACACTGAGTAAGTTTGAACAGGAGGAACAGTCACCTTTAGCTGAAAAAACTAAAATAATAAGATTTCTTAAAGATACCATGCCAGTTTTCACAGAAAATCTAAAATATCTCTTGTTAATCATTTACAGCATTATACTGAAACACTTGCATCTCTAGGCCTTCATTCTGACCGTCATAAAATGTATTACGTGCCTTGGGTTTTTGATATTGCAGAGAGTTTCTTTTTTAGATCCTTAAGTGATATGAATATCACTACATGGGATGAAACAGTGGAACAGATAATCCTAGCTTTTGGTCCTTTTAAAACCGGCCATGAGGCTAAATGTACTTTGTATGCACTAAAATGTAGGCCAGACCAGGACCCCAGGCAATTCTTGTCAGAGTTGAAATGTGCCTATTTCCTTGCAGATAAGGATGCAGATTTCCAATCATATGAGTTTAGGGAACTATTCTTTAACGCTCTGCCTACGTACATGAAAACCAGTCTAGCTAGGGATTTTTCACCCCTGTTGTCACTAGATTGGTTACTCCCTCAAGCTATTAAGCTGTATAATGCCCAGCAGAGTGAGAATACCCTAGCTAGGGACAAGAAGCCTGTCCCCCAGTGTGTAGAGGAAACATTGGTTGAGGAAAGTTTGCCATATGAATCTGGCAAGATAACCTATGCAGAAGTGTTACAATCTCCACAGGTTCATAATCAGGCACCAGGACAGAGGGGGCCTGCCTCCGTTAGTTCCCAGGGGTCTAATAACTCAAATGGTCAGAAACCATTTTTCAAAAGGTCCCAGGGATACAACAAAAACTAAAATAGATCCATGTTTCCCAGGAGGTTCCAAAGGGGTAAAAACTCTAATAATCAGGGGTCCAAGTCCCAGCAAAATCAGCAAAACAACAAATCTGATTCTGGGGACCAAGGTCAGAATCAGGTAAGTCTCAAGGTCCAGGTTAACAATTTAACAGATATGATGGCCAAAATGATGGCTAATATTGCACAGCTAGGCCAAAGCCCTAGTTCTGATACCCAGCAGGGATTTAACCCTGTTTTATGGACAGCCCCAGGAGTTGCGGCTGCCACTCAATAACAGAACAGGGTAAAGGTAAGCAGGCCTTAGGGGAAAAGAATAACATTGTTTTACCCTATGTAAGTCCTACAATAACTGATGATGTTTTAGCCAACAGTAATGCTAACACATTTTCTTTACAGGATGTAAATGCTTTGGTTGACTCCAACATTTCTTCCTTATCTCACCCACAGCCAGGTACACATCAGTCCATCCCTGATGATGTCACTTCTTCTCCCTGCATTTCTTCAGAACAGTTTGAAGAAGGAGGAGGAGTGAAGGGGGATGCTGCAGCTGTACAACCTGAAACAGTGGTCAGCAAGTCTGCTCCTGTAAATTCAGGAATTAACCCTTGCACGCAGTGGAAGGATTATAAGACGATTTTACATCGCAATTATTTATGTAAAATGCATGAATATGAAGGAAGATACTTTATTGATGTCACTTTGCAGGGGCTTGATGACCTAATTATTTCCAGTCTCCTGGATACAGGGTCACAAACTACCATCTTATCTAGCTCCCATTATCATCAAATTATGGAGGAAGCTTCTGTAAATCCAGTGTTAAACGCATTTGATGGATCCCTAATAAGCGTAGGAGGTAACCCCTTAAACGTATTGGGAGCCATATGGTTAAATTTTAAAATCGGTAATAAATCATTCACTCATAAAGTCATAGTGGTTGAAGTTCCCTATAACATGTTAATTATAGGTGCTGATCTACTACTGTGATTAAGTCCAGTCATAGACTGTGTGAATAATATCATCTGGTTACAGGTTCAAACCCCAATCAAATATGAGCGGGCATTACAACGCCCCATAGAAATGATAATGTGGTAGAGGAAATGTTGTCAATAGCTAGAACCCTAACCTCACTGTTTTACAGATACCTGATACCGATGCTGAAAATATGGAAGGTGATATCTCCATCAAGGCGTTACCAGAACAGATTCAAAATGTGAAGCTAGAAGGTGATGTCTTAACCATACCTCTTCACAGATCGCCCTCTGAGCCATCAGTTCCAGAGAATCATTCTCAATATCTGACGTCTATTGACAATACAGGGGGTGAGTTGTTTGTTTCCTTACAGGTTAAAGACTTGGGGAGGGGCAAACAGGCCAAACTGAATCTGAAATTGGAAAACAGTTACATTAGTAACAGCCTACTGATGGATGTAAGAGATCCTATCCATATTAAGTACCTGGCTCCATATGATAATTTGGTACATGACCTAGATGACAATGCTATGAGTTATAACGTTGTTGCTAGGTGTCTGTTATCTATATCTCTAGGTGACAGGTCTGCCAAACATGTTTTTCTTGTAGTGCAGAATCTCCAACACCAGATCTATATAAGCAACAATTTAATACATCGTTTTGCCGCCCAGATTGATCTGGTGAATAACAACCTATGGATTAGGTTAGAAGGGAACCTTTGTGGATTTCAGGATGACTTAAAAGCCATGAAGTCATGCCAACTGTTGATATATGCAGTGAAGTTACAGGGAGCTAATGAGGTCACTTTCCCTGGTGGGGCAAGTCAGATCCCCATATCCTTCCAGGTTCGTACTGGTCAGAACCTTGAGAATCCTGATGCATTAATATGCCTCTCAAACAGGATTCAACAATTAGGAATTTCTGTATCACACACCCCTATGGTGAGTATTCATAGAACACCAGTCCACATTGTGGTAAATAACATAACCCTACACAGGATTACCTTAGAGAAGGGAACTGTAATAGGTTATGCTCTGGATTCAGAATACTATACATCTGGGCTTCAGAACCAAGTAATAGGCCTACTACCTGATAATTATATGTCTGAGGAGCAAATAGTTGAGCAAATGTTTTACTCCCTCACGGAGGGACTGTTTTCCGTTCAATCTGTGTATCCATATAGCCCTGATACAAGTACATGCTGGATTGAAGAATCCTCTCTGGTATTTGAACACCAGATGGAGGAACCAGAGTCCCAGGAATATCAGGAGGCTATGGATAAGGTAAGAGTAAATGCTCATGATTTATCTACACAACTTGAGGAAACCCATGAGTTAGTTAAGCCTGATTTCCAGGTTTTAATGAGCTAGTAGAAGAGCAAATTTCTCTAGCCGATGCGTGCTCTGATGATTCTGAATGCCAACAGCTAAGGGAAATACTTATGGAATTCCAAGAGCTGTTTGCCAGGGATTCTTATGATTGTGGTTTAACAAACATACACGTCACCCGCATACAAACTGACCCTAAGTTACCTCCTGTATATGTCAAACAGTACCGTCTTACACTTACGTCCTATGACTCATTGGCAGAGATCATAAGGAACCTCAAAGAGAGGGGTATTATATGGCCAGTGCACAATTCATATAATAACCCATCTTGGGAATCCTTAAACCCAATGGTCAATGGCGTTTGTGTGCTGACTTAAGGCAACTGAACAAACGTGTATATATGTCCGGCTGGCCAGTGCCTTATATAGATCAATGTTTGGTTCAGATGCAGGGGTCCAAGTTCTTTACAGCAATTGACTGTGCCCAAGGGTACTGGACCATTAAAGTCAGTGAGGAAGACCAATATAAGCTAACTTTCACCTTTGGAGGAGTACAATACGCGTGGGTTAGAATGCCTTTTGGGTATATCAACTCAGGTCATGAATTTGCCGTTTTTATGCACAAGGCTATGCCTGATGCTATGGCTAGGGGGACTCTCTGCTATGTGGATAATGTCCTGATTAAAAGTACTACCTTCCAAAAGCATATCACAGAGATTAAATATGTATCTGAATCAGCTAAAGGAAGCTGGTGTTAAACTGTCACTCAAAAAGGCACCAGAGTTAACTTTCTTGGTCATGAGGTGACCACTGAAGGGTTAAACCCGCAAAGAAAGAAGGTGGAAGCTATAGTTAAATTCAAAACACCAACTAATCTCAATGAATTGAGATCATTCCTAGGCATGATGAATTATTCCCGGAAGTTTATTGATAATTATTCAGAAATAACCAAACCATTGTTGTTATTATTGAAGATAGATTAACCGTGGATCTGGGGTGAAACTCAGGAACAGGCCGTATCTGAGCTCAAGAGTAAACTTACCCAGGCTCCTTGTCTGGCTTATCCAGAAGGAGGTAAGCCATTTTTTCTTGAGTGACAGGATTCACTAATCTTAGTCTCAGCGGGGTTTTGTATCAAAAGCAGGATAACCTGAATAAGGTTATTGCATATGCTAGTAAATCCCTGTCTTCCATGCAAATTAAATTCAATGACTGTGAGAAAGCATTATTGGCTACTGTTTGGGCATTACAGAACTTTAGGAGTTTTATTCAGGGTGAGAAGATCATTACTGAAACCGCTCATCAGCCTTTGCCGTATTTGCAAAGTGACCGGATAAAGGAAGGACACTTCTCCAATCGTAGGATCACTGCTTCGACTTTATCCCTACAAGGATGGGCATTGGAGATTAGGTATAAGCAAAACAGGAAGAATCCTGTAGCTCAAGGACTCGCCGAGCTCCATGATTGTTCAGCACCTCCCACAGAGACTGCTAACAGTGGAGACAATTACCTTGAGGAACTATTGCTTTCCCCCTATAAGGCATTTGACGAGAATTATTGTACAACCTTGCCAACCGCGTACATTGACTGGTGTTTCTACCATATCACGACTGGTACAGAAAGGAAAATGGTGGCAGGTATTGGGATTACATGGACAGAGGAGTGCCCTATTATATCAAAAGGGTATAGTCTAGGACCATAGAGTAGCCAAGTGGCAGAGCTCTGTGCAGTCTATAAGACAGTCTTATTAGCTATTGCGCATAACATTAAGGAGTTTGTCATTATAACTGATTCTAATTATGTTTGCCATAGCTTTGTAGAATACCTCCCAGGTTGGAAAAGAAACCATATGCTCCGATCCAGTAATAAACCAGTGAAACATGGTAAATTGTTTTGTGAGGTTGACAATCTCGTGATCAAATGGCCTTACTATCTATTGGAAAAATACCAAGGGTCATTCCAAGGTCCTAGGCCCTGAAAAACAAGGTCATGATCTAGGCGATCTATTGGCTAAAGAAGGCACCCTTAAGGGGGAGGTATCACAGTACCTGTGATTCTTGTCACTCTTTCTTGTGGTTCGCTCTGATTTGCTGAGCCAGTTTGGCCCACCCCTGGTGACCTTCTTATGCCTGGCCCAGACACCTGTCAGATGCCCTTTCGTGGTGTTTCTGAGCCAGTAGTGCTGTTGCTGTGTTCCTGTGTTCCGGATTTCTGTGTACCGAATCGGCTTGTCCTGACTATTCTCCAGTGTTCTTGTTTGTGTATGACCTGGCCTGACTGCGTACCACCTTCGGATCCAGACCCGGCTTGGCTGACGTTCCTGTTTGTGGATGACCCGGCTTGTATGACTACCTCCTGCGTGTTCCGACCCGACCCGGCTGATTTCCTGCTCCGAAGATCGACTTCCAGCCTGTTCCAGTGACCTGCATTCCAGTTGTCGCCGTCTCGACATTCTCATCTGCTGTTGCCGGTTATCGTGTGACCGCCTTGCCTGGTGTTGCCTATTATCTGTGCAGTGTACCGCTACCCTTGCAGAGCTGTGTGTGCCTCAGTGTGCCTCCCTCATCCTGCAGAGCCTCGTTGTTTTGCTGAAGCCTCGAGTAAACGTGCTTATTAACCCTAGCAGTGCTGCCTTGCTCTCACTCTCACTATTCCCAGAACAGAGCCTCTTTCTCGGTGCTACGTCTGCTGAGTTGGCCGCTCACCGTCGGCGACTCTATCCATTCCGTTGCAGAGTAGTCACGTATTGTGGGCCGGTTGGGCGCCAAGGGCTCTCGCCTATTGTTGGTTACTGGGCGATATCCGTTAAGCAGAGTGGCGGCAGAGAGAAGGCTTCAGCGCTAGCAGATCCGGTATATACGCCCGTGGGGGCTATTGGCTCTAGCACTTCTAATACCGGTATCCGGTTAAGTCTGAGGAGGCTTAGTAGCTCTTGCATTGCAGGCCGATTTCCGTTACGCCCGTGGGGGCTATTCGCACTTTCACTCGCAGAAGCAGATCCAGTAGGTACGCCCGAGGGGGCTAGTTGGATTCCCGTTCTGCTTATTACTCGAACACTTTGGCTAGGCAGTCATGTCTCCAGTACATGGTGAACTTTGTCTACCAGCGCATCCTTATAACACCCAGGGTGTGCCAAACCTCCACATCTGAGACTGACTGTTTATCAAGTTCTTAACCCTTTGGGGTGATATTCCATTCTATTCATAGTATTTGTACATGTCATCTTATTGTGCATTTACACTTGTAACCTATCAGTCTTCACTGTGTGTTTATTTTCAACCGCCACTAGAGGGCGAACATTTGCATTATTGTTACTCTGAATAAATTGTGTTTTATTTCACATACTGGTCTGAGTGTCCTAAAAAACCGTTACAGGAGGCCTTAGATATATGTATTGGGTCCTGTACAGGTAAATGCTGTTAGTAGGCAACAAGCCAGTAACGAAGCAGACACCACGGTAGCACAGTGGATTCAAGACTCACCTAGTGAGGACTTGATTACAAGTCAGAAGGGGGACCCTATCGTAGGGCTATTCTATAAGCACATAGAAGACCCCCTGAACCACCCAATTTCCTGAGGAGGACTGGGTGGGAAAAGAAGACTTAAGGATCTTGATGAGATTCAAGGCCCAGTTCCATATACAAGATGGCCTATTAATCAGAACCTCTAAAAATGGAATATAACAATGGGTTGTACCTACTGCATTTAGAGGTTTAATGCTCCAACATGCTCATGATGCACCTACTTCAGGTCATCGCGGCGACAAAATCACGTATGAGATTCTCCGTGATTATGCATATTGGCCTCACATGCTTAAAGATGGACTAACCTATTGTCAAGGTTGTTTGGTGTGTTACCATTTCCAACCATCTGGCCCCACTCATCTTGCACCACTACAGAAGAGGGGGATGTCATTACCGTGGTCGGATATTCAAATTGATTTTATAGGACCGGTTACTAGAACACCAAGGGGGAACAAATATATGCTAACGGTTACTTGTCTATTCACCAAATGGGTTGAATGTTTACCCGCAAACAATAATACGGGAGAAACTGCTGCTGTGTAGTTAATTAACCATGTGTTCTCCGGGTTTTGCCTACCACAGCGGATTGAATCTGATAGAGGTAGTCATTTCACCAGCGAAGTGATGAGCAAACTCTGGAAACTATTGGGAGTAAAACATAAATTACATATCGCTTACTGTCCTGTGTCAAGTGGTGGGGTGGAGCAATATAATCAATCCATTGTTAACATTCTCAAGAAGTTTGTTAAGGAATCAGGTAAGTATTAAGATCTTAAACTACCCCTAGTTCTCATGGCTATTCGGGCTACTCGCAGTGCAGCCACGAAAATGTCACCATTTGAATTAATGACAGGTAGAAGGATAGTCCTACCCCAGCACTTACTATACCGTACGTCCAATCAAAATCTAATTAATGCCTCCACAACACACCAATATATAGACCAGTTACACAAGCATTTACAACATGCATTTGCGTTTGCACAGAAAAATCTGGAGAAAGCAGTGGTAAGTAATAAGACTTACTATGACCTAAGGACCACCAAACGGGAGTATGAGGTAAATGATCATGTTTATCTGTACAATTTTGCAAGAAACCAGGTAAGAGAAAATAAATTCTTACCCTCATGGAGAGGGCCATATATCATTACTGATAAATTATCTCCAGTTGCCTATAAGGTTTCTATCACTAATAATAGTGAAATTGTAGAAAAGTGGGTTCATATAAACCAATTGCGTGCTTGTCACCCTAAATCTCAGTTACAGATCATAGAAGGAGAAGCTGAAGAAGAGCCAGGACCCTAATTTAATCATTGGATGGATGAGTATCCTTAATTGTCCAAATGACATTGTCATATTTGCTTCTATTGTCTTCTTTTGTTTCAGTGAAACATTGCTCTCTCTTTTGTCTGTCTGTGTAGCATGTATGTTCCCCACTAACAATCTAACATATCTCATCAACAAATGGTTTGATGCTCTATGATTCTCTGAAAATGTTGTTATGCTAATTTTATTTTTCCTTTTGACAAGGTTTTGTTTGTAGCATACAGCAGAGGGTCATTCCTCTGTAAAAGGGGGAAGAGTAGAGACAGTGTTAGTTTATCATAGTTTAGCTTAAGGCTAACAAGGGCCACAAGCAAGGTGATGCAATCTATATATATAAAAGAATCAGCCTCATTGCATAATTTATGGTACCCCACACACAGAACATAATTTATGTCTTCTCAGAAAAGAAACTCGCATTGAACAGAATATCTCATTACATAATTTATGTCTCATTAGGAGACACAACTCCCATTGGGTGATTCAATGGGGACTTTACTGCTCCCATTGGGTGATTCAATGGGGGCATGTTTATCATACAGGGAGTTGGCCTGCCTCTTCCAGCCCGCCCACCACTATCCAACTGACAAAAAAATATAGCTGCCACTCGCTCCTGAAGTAGGGAATATCAATAACTTCTCCTGGTCCACACACACTCTCACTCAGGATCATGACCCCACAAACACACTGTTTCACCTCCCACAGATAATTGTAACGTTCCATAAACTCTGTTTCAGTACGAGGGTGTAATGTTTCGATATAATACAAACACTCAGGGATAAACTTAATAGCAACTCTTTTATTTAACGCTTTTCATCTCTTCAGTCACCTCATGGTCTGTTTTCAACTGTCACTCATCCACTTCCTTCTTCCTGACTCCCACCCTTTCTCCTTAACCCCTTAGGGTCCGACGATCCCGCGGTGTCTGGTCCTTTAAGGACCAGATAGACGCGTTCGACGTGCCGTCCCACGTGACTGATCACGTGGGGCGGCACATCGAAAGGAGGACTGAAAGAGATCGCTCCGGTCTTGGAGCGATCAGTTTCAGTCCACGGTATTACTCACCGCGCTCCTGCAGGAGCGCTGTGAGTAAAAGTACGTGGCGTACCAGGACCGTCACTGGTCCTTAAGTGCCAGACCAGCGTGACGGTCCGGGTATGTCACAGGACGCGAAGGGGTTAAAGGGAGAGATATGCTTTGCTGTATGTTACAGAGGGCAAGCCTCAAACACCACTTTCTATTTGTTCCCTCAGCATATTGCTACGCTGCCTCAACTGAAGAGCCACCCATGGCCGTCCCAACACATTGTGCTGCCTGGGTCCAAGGATGAAATGCCTCCCCCCCAAACTACACCCACCAAAACACACCCATATGGCTGCTCTAAGCAAACTTAACCCTTTGAGTGCAGGGGTATGCAGTGCATTGCAATGCGCTGCATACCCCTCTGGCACACTAAGGGTTAAGCCCCAGGTCTTTCAAAGCCAACCAACTCCCCTGGTTACAATCCCCGTGCAGTTAGTATAATGTGAAGACAAATGGAAGAACTGCACAATTTAGATGATATTTTAAAACTGTCTATTTTTTTTTTGCAATTGCAGCAGTGTTAGATAGCAATCTTTCACATAGGACACCACTTTAACCCTTTCATAACCAGGGATGTCTGCTCCTGTACTCAAAGGGTTAGAATTTTCTGCTCCTGTACTCAAAGGGTTATAAAATCTAACAGTACAGGAGCAGACATCCCTGGTTTTGAAATTATTAAAGTGGTGTCCTGTGTGAAAGACTGATATCTAACTCTGCTGCAGATGTAAAAAAAAAAAAAAGGACAGTTATAAAATACCATCTATGTCTGTCTCCACACCATGTCTCTCCCTCCATGCCACCCATGTCTCTCTCTCTCCCTCCCTCCATGCCACCCATGTCTCTCTCTCTCCTTCCCTCCATGCCACCCATGTCTCTCTCTTTCCCTCCCTCCATGCCACCCATGTCTCTCTCTCTCTCTCCCTCCATGCCACCCATGTCTCTGTCTCTCCCCTTCCATGCCACCCATGTCTCTCTCTCTCCCTTCATACCACCCATGTCTGTCTGTCTCTCTCTCGCTTTCTCTCCCTCCATGCCACCCATGTCTGTCTGTCTCTCTCTCTCTCTCTCGCGCTCTCTCCCTCCATGCCACCCATGTCTGTCTGTCTCTCTCTCTCTCTCGCTTTCTCTCCCTCCATGCCACCCATGTCTGTTTCTCTCTCTCTCCCTCCATGCCACCCATGTCTCTCTCTCCCTCCATGCCACCAATGTCTCTCTCTCTCCCACCATGCCAACCATGTCTCTCTCCCTTCATGCCACCCATGTCTGTCTCTCTCTCCCTCCCTCCATCCCACCCATGTCTGTCTATCTCTATCTCATGTGTCATTTCTTTTAGACCAAAGAGTTCTTAACAGATTGAGGTTGGTTGATAGTTGCCATTGCTTATGGACGTCAAGACCAAGGCCGTGATGTGGATCATCCTCCTTCAATGACAGGAGTTCCGGCCAAAGACCAAAGCCATGATGTGGATCATCCTTCTTCTGTGACAGGAGTTCTGGACACAGCCAAGTGTGGTTCCAGTGCCTTTATCAAGAGCCATTGGACAAGAGATGCCTCATGTTAAAATAATGGGCCTCTATGAGGGAAAAATAAATAAATGAGAGTAATGGTGATGAATAGAGAATGCCAGACAACCATGGTGCCAAGCAGTAAGATTATTTTATGGGAGAATCTTCAAGTTTTAAACAGAGAAAGCCTCCTGTCTGAAATGTGACATCTTTATATGACGTAACGTCAAAGCTTAAATCCCTGAATTTGAAAAATAACACACCAAGTTATCATTTTAGGTGTGAATTTTAAGGTAGAGTAAGAGTGCCCTCTATAGTTTTGATAGCATCATGACTGAGATACTCACATTCCTTGAATAATTAGGGATAATATAAGTAGCCAATCAGGGTATACTGGTGATGTCACGGTATAATGAGATGGATCTTTGTCCAATCTTTGGGAATAGGTGGACATTACTGATAACGTAACATTTGCCTAATATAATGCCAAGAGAAGGTAGTTTTCTTGCTTTCTGGTTGAAGAAAGGCTTAGTTCCTGGTTCCATTCTAATAATATCTGGGTCCTGACTATGCAAATCCAGCTTTGGGTACCAACTGAGAAAGACAAAGAAACTTAGATTTGGTAACTATACATTTCTTCATATAGATTCATTTAAATCCAGATTTGCATAGTTTTTCTTCTGTTTGAAGAAACTTAAATATGTCTTATAATTGTCTTAAGTGGACTGGCCAACCATTTGGGATCAGTTATAATAAGCTATATTAGCTTTAGATTTCTGGAATCACGGGTCAAATCACTGAGCCTCCCTTTCCTCCATAGCAGGCTACCCAGCTGCTCCTCTCTCCAGTTAGATTTGAGACATTAACCCTACTGAGCTAGATAGCGAGGAGAAGAAGAGAAAGACCCCTGTAAGCACAGACCAAAAGGACTGCCAAGTCCAGCCACAGGAACAAAATATGGTCATTTTCACTGGGTTGGAGACTTGTAAGCTATATGGACTAAGAGAAAAGGATTTAACAGTTAAGACTAAAATTCTTTTTTCTCTGTCATCCAATATAGCTTACAGGTACCATGGGGATGTACCAACAGTAAGTTCCCAGGATGGGAAGAGAAGAAAAGGACCAAGCACCTGTCCCCATGATACCAGAGTTCCTAATGGACTATCCAGGACTACACTGATAACAATGCACAGAAACAATAACAAGAGCTAACAGGGCTCAGAGGTTAAATAACAGTAAGGCACAAGAAAGACAAAGCCCTTGATAGGCAAAACTGCCTCCAGGACTTTCTTGCCAAAGCTGCCTTCAGCCGAAGCCAGTACATCCACACTATAGTGTTTGGCAAAGGTGTGCACAGAAGACCAGAGGGCTGCCTTGCAGATTTGGTCATATAACCGCCATCTGTACATTGTTGCAGCCAATGAGATTCCTTGCAATTGTATGTGGAGTGAAGTGGCTCCTTACTCATTACTGGGGATCCCTATGCAGTCTCTGGCCTAGACCTCTATGTCAGCTCTCCTTTGTGATCTCTGTGAGACATGGGGGCACAGGGTGCTGGGATAGGAGGCCTTTTCCTGCTGCTCTGCATTATAACACAGTGATTACATACCTCTTAACATCTGAAATGGCCAAAGAGGGACACTTTTGGTTTAGGTGATGTTGCTATGGCCATTACTGGTGGATCGGGTATTACCTAGCATTTTATGCTATTTCATGACCTATCAACATCTCTTTCTGTAACTGAATCAATGATTTAGAGAAAGACCAAAGTATTTTATGTACAAAGGCAATACACCTATACTGACGTTTACACAAATGTTCATGTGATTTTTATTTTGAAGCAATGTGATATAGAAACAACTCAGTCTGATCTCCTAAACAGAGGGACACCAGGGTGGGAAAGAGGGACAGAATGATTTGGGTCTCAAAGAGGGACTATCCCTCCTAAAGACTGACATTTGTGAGGCATGCAATCCACTGCAACTTATCTCTGATATGAAGCTCTGTGCGTATGGCAGCACAGACCTCTCATTCACTATATTGTAGGCTGATCAGCATACCTGGGAACTTCCAGCTGAGGGCTACCCGGAGGGGAGTCCTCTGTTCAGCAGGGGGTGACAAAAATGACGCTAATCGCGTCAAAAAGAGGCGGGGCTTGACGCGAGCGAGGGGGGGTGCTTAACCCTTTGAGTTTCAGAGTGGTACGGAATGCATTGCAAAGCAATGCATTCCGTACTACTCTGGCACTCAAAGGGTTAAAAATGTCACACAGAAGGCTGGGGACGGAGGAACAGCGGGAGAAAGAGTGTAAGTGGGTAGAGTTTCAATAGAAACTCCCCACATCCGGAGTAATCAGCCTCTGCCCCGGAGACCCGGTAAATCTCTGTCAGAACCGGAGTCTCCGGGGCAAATCCGGAGAGTTCCCAGGTATGCTGATCAGGTGACATCTTCTGATCTTACCAACTGGCCCATGACTGTGCGGCCAACAAGGGGATCCCCAACCCCCAATAAGACAATCCACCCCTGGTACAATCAGATTTTATCTGAAACAGTAAGTGAGAGCAACATCCTAGATAGTGTTTGTGTGGGAAGGAGCGTCCAGCTCTGTATCAGCCGTGGCGCGGGCAGTCATGCCCACTCCACCCCAACTGCCACTCTCTGACAGTTAGTACTGACTAATTTACATCAATTGGCAAATTAATGTAAATATCCCGTTAATTAATGATTTAAATAAAGTATGGCTACTATAAATACAGGTCATCTTGAATCTCCTTCAAAATCACAAAGCTATTAATATGTGTTAGTTCTACTATACGTTTCCTGTACAAGGTTTCTGATAACTTGTGTGCTTGAGTGTGTTTGTGTGCATGTTGTGCCTCTGATGTGTGTAATATGGTGTGTGCTGTGTGTGCGGTGTGTTGTGATGTGTGTTGTGCATGATTTGTGTTTGCGTGTGGGGGGTGTATGTAGGTTGTGCGGTGTATATCTCTGTGGTATGTATAAATAACAAGTGTGTGAATAAATGACAAATACACTTAACACCCTAGGGCTTGTTGTCCATAAATTACTTTTCATTAACACTACTTTACGGAAGGCCATGTCACCATCCAACCCCTAATGTATTGAATTTGGCAAGTGGTAGCCCAAGAGTGATAACTCTGTACCATAACCGGGATTATGTCCATTCTTCACAAGCGCCACACCATGCACTGATACCAGAAACACAACCAAACCACTCATCATGACTTCCCACATACCAAACCGCACCACTGCTAAAAGACCACATACATATATGTGACAATTACACACACCACAGGTTTGTACTTAGCACATGACCTGGGTAGTAGTGGATTGGCGGTAGGCTCATTTACAGTACAATTACTTTGCACAGATTGACACAGAATAACAATGGGATCCAGAATCCCCAGCAACCAGTTAAATTCAAGGACAGCTTCCAAGTTTACATCCCTAGCCGTGTTGCCCCACTTCCTCCACCATCCCTTCTTTCCTTCATAACCCCATCAATCCCCTCCCCTGAGTTCCTGCATTGTCTTCGGGTCCCATATGAATCAGATGCTTGCAGCACCAGCAAACAGTTGATAAATGTGCCGCTAAGCATTTATTTCTTGTTTCCTTTAAACATTACAGATTGTTAATATTCTTTTAACATTAAGTAAATTATAGCTCTGGCACATTTTTGGAGAAAAAAAACAACAACACATGAAATGTGAAAATAATATTGAAGAGTCTGACCCAATTCCCGTTATTTTGTGTCTAGGGCTGGTGGGTACTGCCACTTTGATCCGGATACTCGGAAATGCGTCATCCGCCTCAATCAGTCTGGTTTTTTCTCAGGAACACGAAGTGACCTGGTAGGGGTAAGTATCACAGTTCTCTTTATACAGGCCTATGGGTCTTTATTGTAGTTAGATAACTGCACCTATGATTGAGACATTGACGCCAAACCACTGAGGAGAAATGGGGGGAGATGCACTAAAGATAGATGATATGGTGAAATGATTTTGTCGATGTATTCAAAGCACTTGTCATTTCACTGTAGACACACATCTGCATATACTGTAAAATTTAGGGATGCAAGGGGAGAAGATCCCCATTAACATCCACGGTTGTCGAACTGCTGTCAATGTGGAAGGGATGCCCTCCCTAACACATCACCAGCATTACAACAATCCTGAAGTCTGACAGCATTCTGTCTGCTTCCCCAGTTGGTCAGGAGGGGTGTGTAGAGGATCCTTTCAGCACCATGGACAGCATCACTCCCTTATCCCTTTGATTGCCATAGTGTGCTGTGGCATGCAAAGGGTTAAATAAAGTACACCAAGCAGGACATAATCATCCCTCAGCTCTGTATCATATTTTATACACGTTGCACACTCCGAGTTGAAGGGATTGTTGTACTGCTGGTGACGTGAGGGAGAGCATCCCTTCCTCACAGGCAGCAGTTCCCAATTCTCCCGGCTTGTGATTGATTGAGGGATTTTACTGAATAGGAAAGTACAGGGAGATCCCCACTTCTCCTCAGGTAGACGATGTTGAGACCCTCAATGTCGATGTGGGCGGGTTTTTGTCGGACTGATGGGGTTGTGATGTGGAAGACACTTCAGTAAATACTGTCCATGTGCTTCCACACTGCTCCCACAGGACATGGACATGTTGAGCCTTGTTTGACCTTTAGTGAATCTCCCCCATTGAGTACTTGTGTGACACTATAGAGGACAAAGGAAGATTCTCATTGATTTATAAGGGATTTTTTTTTTTTTTTTTTTTTTTTTTAAACTTAAACAAATGATTAATAAAAGACATTGATAAAGCGATAACAAGAAATGATACAAAAGAAAAAAGAGAAAGGAAAGGCATGTAAAGAAACAATGGTACACCTAGAATCACATACTAAAGTAAAAAATAATAAGAAATTGAGGTTTGCGACAATATGGTTTCAGGAAAGCAGGAGGTCTGTAAGACAATGTCTGGCCTCACAATACAAGGATGGAGGTGAGAGGGCCTATCAAGTGAAGAGAGGACGAGTTAATTATATGGTAATGAGATGTTGTCAAAATATACAGGGTTACTACGTATGGCATCTAGATAGACTGATGCGTAGTAGGTCGATTTAGAATTGGTAAGAATCAAAAGAACAAAACAAACAAACAAGAAAAAAAAGAAAAAAAAAGTGATGATATAGGTAGAGAGAAGGCCTCTAAGTATTTGATCAGTGAAGGAAAAGAATACGGGAAGAATATCCTAATATAATTGAATAAAGAGAGGTAGGGCAGGAAGGGGAATAAAGAGAAGGGGAAGAGAAAAGAAAGCCAAATATCACTCCGAAATGTCACCTCTGGTACTTGATGAAAAGGGAATCAACATGTCAAGTCACTCATGGGAGATTCAACACCAAGGGGAGGAACAGCTCAAGAAAAACTGAGGAAAAGAGTGTACTCAATATAATGTACTCTTAAACCTTATTAAACCATTCCGACCATATAGCGTCATGTACATGCAAAGTACCCCTAGATATGGCATGAAGCCGTTCCATAGAAACATATGTTGTTACTTTTGTGAGCCAGAGCTGTGTAGTGGGGGGTTCTGATCGTTTCCAAGTAAGAGGAATGAGGGCTCTGGCAGAAGTTAATAATGTAGGCAAAAGTCGCCAAATTGGAGGAGGAATCTGATAAGGAAGAGCTTCCCTAAAAGAAAATAGGCACAACCAAGGGTCAATGGTGAGATTGGTAAGTAAACGCCTGTTTATCTCTGTAATAACTGCCTTCCAATATTCAACAATAAGCGGGCAAGATTTATATGGGATTTTAATACCTTGAATGTAAAAGAGATCTTCACCGGATTCCTTGTTATATGTTGGGGACCTCGCTATCATTTAAGGGTTTAAAAGTCTCATTTAACTATCTGAGTGCCAGAGTGGTATGCATGCTTGAGATTCACTTCATTTCTCCTTAGTTCTTCAGCCTGGACATGTGTGTTTCTCCTCATGGGTGATAGACAGCTCTGGACAACCTAGTACAGTGATACACTGGACTCCTCTCTATCACCCAAAGGGTTAAACCAACACTAATACTAACATAGATCTTACTAGTATGTGAGCGAGTCCCTGATCCCCATGTTAACGTTTCCATATAATAATAATACTGGAGTAGGGGGCCCCTTTCCTTTTTTTATCAAGCAGTCAAGGAGTTAATTGCCCTATTGAACTAAAAGGGAATTTAGTGAATTGTCATTTATCTCCTGACTGTAGCTGGTTTGCCCCAGAACTGTACCTCTGTAGCTTGCTGAATAAGGTCCAAAATCTACTTTATTTTTTACCTCATATATTCTGTACAGAAAGTGAATTTATATTGCTAATTGTTATGTATTAGTATTAATATTGCTCAGTTCTACTCAGTTCATAAGAATACATGCAGGGATCTAGGGTCGGTGTGTGCTGACTCCTGTGTGTATCAGCCCTCTCTATTATAGTACTGAACACTAGGGTGAGATGCACTAAGGAGTGATAAAGAGGTGATAAAGACAAAGATAACCTCCCCAGAGATAACACTTCTCTACTTCCTATGTTATTCTATGGAGCCAATGCACTAAGATCCCTTCCACTTGAGAACTCTTAGTGCCTTGGCTCCCAAGTATCACATAGGAACTGGAGATGTGATATCACTGGAGAAGTCATCTCCACTTCGTCAGCTCTATACGCTCCCTAGCCTAGTCTACGGCCTATCTCTCCTCAGTCACCAGCTGGTAGTAGTGACAGTGGACACTGCCCAGTTGGAAAAAAAGTTTGGGGAGAATATACTGCAGACTATGACTGTGGTCTTTTTAGCTTTTCACCCTGATATCTGATATTTCTTCTTAAAGCTGTTTGCTTGGGTGTTCTGTTCTTGGTCTTTTCAGAAGTGGCTTCTGATTTGGTTGGGTTTGCCTTAGCAGTGGCAATAAAAGTTAAAAAAAGTAATAAATAAAATAGATCAGAGAGGGTATTTGTGTATTGGTATACTATATTTCTCTAACACTTTGACTGGCCCAGGGGTGTGCAATGCACATCCCTAAGGCAATCCAATGGTTAAGGAAGCGATGCTGTTTGTGGTGCTGAAGCCTAAGGGAGGCAGAGAGGATGTTCTCAGACTTCAGGGTTGTCTACTGCTGGTGATGAGTGAGGTAGGACATCCCTTCCACATCACCAGCACTTCAGCAACCCTGTATGCTAATGGGAAACTCTCCTTCCCTCCCCTTACATACCGATGATGTGTGTTTCACACTTTATCTGTCATTACTGTAATGTAAGTATTAGCAATGTAATAATCAGCAATCTGTGTGTGTACTACAGGCACTGTTACATGAGATGATCCATGCCATACTGTACATCTTCGATGACCAAGATGATTCCGAGCACGGGATGAAGTTCCGCAGGCATGTAGATCGAATTTACGAGAAAAGTGGAGGGAACATTCAAGTAAGTGCTTTTACTTTTAGTGAAGCACAGAAATGAAATATATGCAGGGATGGAAACAGGCAGAGTAGACATCTACCTAGTGCTCCACATTTTGAGGGTCACCTCAGCTGTGCTGGCCACCCACATATTCTCTGTTATTGGTGTGTCACAAGCAATTTCAGTGTCCCTGTACCAATTTTACACCCCTGTAGAGGCTACTGTTAAACCCTTGGATGTTTTAGAGTTCTCCAATGCATTGCAGTGAAATACGTTGGGGATCTCTCTAGCAACCAAGGGGTTAAACCATTTTATTCTTTTGTTCATGCTTGTTATAGGACAGGGGTATTTTCTGTGCCTGCATACGCGGATAAGACAGGGGGTGGAATCATGTGAAGTGTGGAGGGAGTGGCTCTGGGTGGAGCTAAGGGCTCCTAGAGTGCCTTGCCTATGGGAGCCTGGGATATGAATCCAGTTCTGCACATTGGTCTGCTGGGATGCTGTTGGTTTACTCCAGAAATGCTCAAGTTCTTAACCCTTTTTGTGCCAGAGGGGGATGCACTGCATTGGTCTGCAATGCATTGCATACCCCTCTGTCACTCAAAGGGTTAATACGTCACTTTCTGCCTGGATATCTGTTTATGATTCACATTATCCTCAGGGAATGTGGAATTGTTACTGGTTTCCTGGTGATTCTGTGTCCCAATCACTGATGTAGTGACAGAGGAGTGCTGTACAGTGATGATTCCTCACAAACAAAGGCCTAGGATTGGTCTTCTGTCTCTACGCCTCCTAATGTCATTTTACTAAGATACTTACACCCATGATCCTCCCCTTAATGCTGCTTGCACCAATGAGAGGACAATGGGGCAGTCAGTGGATATTTGGGGGCATATTATAGTCTATGTACTAGACAAGACATAGAGCATATGGCATCAGAGTGAGTCATTTTCTTGTGCTATGGAGCTGGCATGCTAAGCTTGTTGGTATAAAAGTCAACTACTGGTAACGTGTGTCCACTGAGATTCACCACAGCAGAAGTCACACACTGTAGTCCATACCCCAGAGCGCCCCTGCTGGAGTTAGTGGGTAACACAGTGTAGATACACTGGATTCTCCATACTAAGAGGAACTGGAACAGTTCTATTAACCCCGTAAGAACATGCTATGAGCGTGATGGATAAAGTTGAGTTAAGGATCCATGATGGTCATAGCACGTCATGGAATTCAGGGGTCCAAGTGTGGCTGTACGCTGCTCGTGGACCCCTGAATACATTTAGCTAAAAAAAAGCTCCCTGGTCTTTAACTGCCAGACGTTAAGGTGTTAACATGAAAATGGGACATAATGCTTTCTACATATGTAGATCTGTCCAGTGATTTTCTATAAATAGCATTTTCAAGTATAATTTTCAGGACTAAGGGATTAACCCCTTAACAACCCATACCATGCCAGGTCCATCACAGTGGTCCTGTACAAAAGGACCAGTGATGGTTCTGGCACGTCATGGAATTCTGGGATCTCAGTGAGGTTGTGCTCCTCTCTGGCATCGCAGACTACTAGACGATAAAACAGCGCCATGGTCCTTAACGGCCACCCTGTGCCGGATCGGGTGGTCTTTAACGGGATAAAATAATAATATTTATGAAATACAAAGGTCGTCAATCAGAAAGCAAAAGATGTGCAGAGTGCACCAGAATGGATAACTAAACGTTCACTAAATACCATTGATTTATATGGGACTTTTAACCCCCGAGTGCTAGAGACGTCTCAGATGGATTACTTCACAATGTTATGGAGACTTCTTCAGCAAAAAAGAGGTTAAAAGCCCCATCTGAATTATTGGTGAGTTTTTCTTTACCCCTGTGGGGCTGATGGCTTGCTCCAGAACTGCTTATCTATTACTGTCAGTATAAGGTCCAGTGATTGGTGAATAAACTCCCTGCACTGTGTGTATCTCTACTACTAGATCTGCTTCTTGCTTAAGGTTCTTCTGTGTTTTTTCCAATTGATTAGGTTCCTCTCCATTGGGATGTTTCTGTTGATGAGATGCGTCAGCATTGGTGGCAGTGCAGTGGACAATGCCAGGGCTACATTAAACGAGCCATTAACAGGCCTCCATCCTGTCGAGAGAGTTGGTGGGCACAACATCAGAGTGTGTGTGGTGGTACTTTCATAAAAGTGAGAGAACCAGAGAAATGTTCCAAAAAAGGTAAAAGAAAGAGGAAAGCAAGCACATCGTCCGACCACGCTCTCTATGTTGAGGAAGAAGACCAAGAACCTCAGCATTCTAAACGGCTCAGAGAGGCAGATGACATTTAAGAGACGCACACAGAAAAGATAGGCAAACACCAGTGAAGGAAAACGTAAGATTATTATGATCAGTTTGATTTTTAGCTGTCCCTTTGTTTTTCTGAAAAGTATAGGAGATGGGATATTAGTGATAATTCCTGGACTTCAGCACATGTGAGAGTTCACTTAAAGGAACCGTCTGTGATCAGTCAGACTCTGGAGTGATCATGACTCCAGCCTTGCACAAATCCCAGAAGGATCAGATGGACAACTGGGGATGCACTTCTCTACTGTTTAGAGAAGGGTGTTTGAACACAAGACAAGACTTTGGGGGAGATTCACTAAGCAGTGATAAAGAGATGATAAAGTGGAGGTAAGTTCTCCAGTTTATCACTTCTTCAGTTCCTATGTTATTCTATGGAACCTATGCACTAAGCTGTCCAAAGCTGAAGAAATCTTAGTGCTTTGGCTCCATAGAATAACTAAGGAATTGGAGAAGAGATAAACTAGAGAAGCATTTCACCTCTTTATCAATGCTTAGGCTACACTTGTAACAAATGGGAGAGAAGACACCCCCTTATAATTCCTATCATGCAGGGAGCATCCTTGTGACAAAGAGAAAAGTCTCCCCTATCCAACAATAATCATATGCACGTTACTACCAGTTAGTGTTGTGATCACCTGGTATAGACTTATGCATACATACGTGATTAGCTTTAGTGCAGTAAGACAACTTTTAAAGAAAGATATACAATAATGCTTATGGCACCTCCTAATATATATATATATATATATATATATATATATATATATATATATATAATTTTTCCTATAGAGGGAACTTCTGGGAAACTTCTGTGCACACTATCCCGGGAGTAGAAAGTCAAACATCCTCTCATTTTTTAAAAGCCACTTTGCAATTAGTTTGAAGTGTTGGAAGATGATCTCAAAGCAAGGCCCAAGAAGTCCAAGGGAAGTGGCTTGACACTGGTTGCTTTACTTGGGGTGAATCAGGAAGGGGAAGCTAGTGAGCCAGTAACTCACCTCTGTTTGATCCACCATCTCCCTGTATGTCCTTCCCACATGTTAGCCACCACGTGAAAACCAATCCATGGTAATATTACAACTTCCAGTACTATAAAGCATGATAACTTAATTTAGCAAAGGATACTTACCTCTTTCATTTGCAGTAGAGTCTTTTTGCTGTCAGACATAAAAACGTAACAGAAATGTCTACTGCGTAGTTATCTAAAATCTGGAAGTGGGTTAGTGTTAGACACTGGAATATTTTCCTCTTACTTGATTCTCTGGAATAAACGTAAATGCTACAGTAGTCTAATGTGCCAGTGAAATGTAATTTAGTCTGTGTTGTACAATGCTGTTACTTCCCCTTTAATCACTTAGGCCAGAATTCATCAAGGTGCATGGCTCAAAGTGAAAGAAAATCGGAGGATTTCTTTAGGCATTAACTATTAGCTCATTCAGCAACTGCCAAATTGTATCTGGCCTTTACTTATTCATCAGTAAGCGATGGACAGATATATCCACCAATTTGATCCACCAGACACAAAAACACACACACATACACATTTTCGCATTTGTGTATGTGTGGTTTTATCGACTGTTTGGCATATATACACAAATTTCCCTGCTTCTCATATGTAAAAGCAGGAAAGCACAACATATTATTGATGAATAGCCAAAAGTATCCCTCAGTGATCTCAGGGAAATGCTGGTGAAGAGCATTGTATTGGATGAATCCAACCCTTGATGTTAAAGAAGTCTCACAACGCGTTTTAAAGCAATGCATATGAGATCTCGCTGGAGGGGTTAAAAGCCCCATTTAAATAAATGGGCATTTTAGACTTTTTTCTTTGTAAACTATGGTGCTATTGGTTTTCTCCAGCATTGCACCTCTTTATCTTACTGAATACAGCCTTATAGTCTATGAAATGTATTTGTCATTAATAGAAAACAATGTAAATATTAGCAATGTAATAATCAGCATTCTGTGTGTGTCCTACAGGCTCTGTGACATGAGATGGTCCATGCCATACTGTACATCTTTTATGACCAAGATGATCATAATCACTGGATGAAGTTCTGCAGGCATGTAGATTAGTGTTGAGCGA
Organism: Rhinophrynus dorsalis; assembly: GCA_037306005.1. Lineage (NCBI taxonomy): Eukaryota > Metazoa > Chordata > Amphibia > Anura > Rhinophrynidae > Rhinophrynus > Rhinophrynus dorsalis. The sequence goes on along the minus strand of CM074719.1, from coordinate 563,955,230 downwards.
GCATGCTCGGCCGATGCTCGGATCGGCTCGAGCATCGCTCTGCTCGGCACATGGCGGTACTCGTACGAGTACCGCATGTGCTCGCCCGCCATGTTCGGGTCTCCTCCCGGCACGTTTTGCGGCTGCTGCGCAGCCAATAAACGTGCAGGGAGGCTCTGACATCGGTGTAATGCCAGCAGCCATGTTGGCTGCTGGCATTACACTGATTGGCTGGCCAGAACCCGTGGTCAGGTGCTGTATAGCACCTGACCAGCGAGTTCGGCTCAGTCTGAGCCAGGGAGAGCTGAGGATAGGAAGGGAAAGGCAGTGTAGGGAGGAAAAAAACAAAAATTGTGAAAAAAAAAGAACCAAAAGTCCTTTTTAGGACTACTGTGTGTGGGGGCAGCAGGTTATTTGGTGTGGGGGGAAAAAAACAAAAAAAAAAAAAAAAAAATATATATATTCTGTTTAGTGTGCAAAGTTGCAGATTAGAGCACATTCTGTTTAGTGTGCACAGTTGCAGATTAGAGCACATTCTGTTTAGTGTGCAAAGTTGCAGATTAGAGCACATTCTGTTTAGTGTGCAAAGTTGCAGATTAGAGCACATTCTGTTTAGTGTGCAAAGTTGCAGATTAGAGCACATTCTGTTAAGTCTTCAAACTAAAATATCAAAGTCACGTATTCCATTCAGTGTGCGTCGCCGCAGTTTAGCAGCACATTCTGAGTACTGTGCAGAGTTGCAGAATAGGAAGAAATCCTGTTAAGTCTTCAAACTAAAATATCAAAGTCACATATTCCATTCAGTGTGCTTCGCCGCAGTTTAGCAGCACATTCTGTGTACTGTGCAGAGTTGCAGAATAGGAAGAAATACTGTTAAGTCTTCAAACTCAAATATCAAAGTCACATATTCCATTCAGTGTGCTTCGCCGCAGTTTAGCAGCACATTCTGTGTACTGTGCAGAGTTGCAGAATAGGAAGAAATACTGTTAAGTCTTCAAACTAAAATATCAAAGTCACATATTCCATTCAGTGTGCTTCGCCGCAGTGTAGCAGCACATTCTGTGTACTGTGCAGAGTTGCAGAATAGGAAGAAATACTGTTAAGTCTTCAAACTAAAATATCAAAGTCACATATTCCATTCAGTGTGCTTCGCCGCAGTTTAGCAGCACATTCTGTGTACTGTGCAGAGTTGCAGAATAGGAAGAAATACTGTTAAGTCTTCAAACTAAAATATCAAAGTCACATATTCCATTCAGTGTGCTTCGCCGCAGTTTAGCAGCACATTCTGTGTACTGTGCAGAGTTGCAGAATAGTAAGAAATACTGTAAAGTCTTCAAACTAAAATATCAAAGTCACATATTCCATTCAGTGTCTTTCACCGCCGTTTAACAGCCTATTCTGTGTACTCTGTACAGTTCCAGAATTATAAGAAATACTGTTAAGTTTTCAAACTCAAATATTAAAGTCACATATTCCATTCAGTGTCTTTCACCGCCGTTTAACAGCCTATTCTGTGTACTCTGTACAGTTGCAGAATTATAAGAAATACTGTTAAGTTTTCAAACTCAAATATTAAAGTCACATATTCCATTCAGTGTCTTTCACCGCCGTTTAACAGCCTATTCTGTGTACTCTGTACAGTTCCAGAATTATAAGAAATACTGTTAAGTTTTCAAACTCAAATATTAAAGTCACATATTCCATTCAGTGTCTTTCACCGCCGTTTAGCAGCCTATTCTGTGTACTCTGCACAGTTGCAGAATAGGAAGAAATACTGTTAAGTTTTCAAACTCAAATATTAAAGTCACATATTCCATTCAGTGTGTTTCAACGCCGTTTAACAGCCTATTCTGTGTACTCTGCAGAGTTGCAGAATTATAAGAAATACTGTTAAGTTTTCAAACTCAAATATTAAAGTCACATATTCCATTCAGTGTCTTTCACCGCCGTTTAGCAGCCTATTCTGTGTACTCTGTACAGTTCCAGAATTATAAGAAATACTGTTAAGTTTTCAAACTCAAATATTAAAGTCACATATTCCATTTAGTGTCTTTCACCGCCGTTTAACAGCCTATTCTGTGTACTCTGTACAGTTCCAGAATTATAAGAAATACTGTTAAGTTTTCAAACTCAAATATTAAAGTCACATATTCCATTCAGTGTGTTTCAACGCCGTTTAACAGCCTATTCTGTGTACTCTGTACAGTTCCAGAATTATAAGAAATACTGTTAAGTTTTCAAACTCAAATATTAAAGTCACATATTCCATTCAGTGTCTTTCACCGCCGTTTAACAACCTATTCTGTGTACTCTGTACAGTTCCAGAATTATAAGAAATACTGTTAAGTTTTCAAACTCAAATATTAAAGTCACATATTCCATTCAGTGTCTTTCACCGCCGTTTAACAGCCTATTCTGTGTACTCTGTACAGTTCCAGAATTATAAGAAATACTGTTAAGTTTTCAAACTCAAATATTAAAGTCACATATTCCATTCAGTGTGTTTCAACGCCGTTTAACAGCCTATTCTGTGTACTCTGCAGAGTTGCAGAATTATAAGAAATACTGTTAAGTTTTCAAACTCAAATATTAAAGTCACATATTCCATTCAGTGTCTTTCACCGCCGTTTAACAGCCTATTCTGTGTACTCTGTACAGTTCCAGAATTATAAGAAATACTGTTAAGTTTTCAAACTCAAATATTAAAGTCACATATTCCATTCAGTGTCTTTCACCGCCGTTTAACAGCCTATTCTGTGTACTCTGTACAGTTCCAGAATTATAAGAAATACTGTTAAGTTTTCAAACTCAAATATTAAAGTCACATATTCCATTCAGTGTGTTTCAACGCCGTTTAACAGCCTATTCTGTGTACTCTGCAGAGTTGCAGAATTATAAGAAATACTGTTAAGTTTTCAAACTCAAATATTAAAGTCACATATTCCATTCAGTGTCTTTCACCGCCGTTTAACAGCCTATTCTGTGTACTCTGTACAGTTCCAGAATTATAAGAAATACTGTTAAGTTTTCAAACTCAAATATTAAAGTCACATATTCCATTCAGTGTGTTTCAACGCCGTTTAACAGCCTATTCTGTGTACTCTGCAGAGTTGCAGAATTATAAGAAATACTGTTAAGTTTTCAAACTCAAATATTAAAGTCACATTTTCCATTCAGTGTCTTTCACCGCCGTTTAACAGCCTATTCTGTGTACTCTGTACAGTTCCAGAATTATAAGAAATACTGTTAAGTTTTCAAACTCAAATATTAAAGTCACATATTCCATTCAGTGTCTTTCACCGCCGTTTAACAGCCTATTCTGTGTACTCTGTACAGTTCCAGAATTATAAGAAATACTGTTAAGTTTTCAAACTCAAATATTAAAGTCACATATTCCATTCAGTGTGTTTCAACGCCGTTTAACAGCCTATTCTGTGTACTCTGCAGAGTTGCAGAATTATAAGAAATACTGTTAAGTTTTCAAACTCAAATATTAAAGTCACATATTCCATTCAGTGTCTTTCACCGCCGTTTAACAGCCTATTCTGTGTACTCTGTACAGTTCCAGAATTATAAGAAATACTGTTAAGTTTTCAAACTCAAATATTAAAGTCACATATTCCATTCAGTGTGTTTCAACGCCGTTTAACAGCCTATTCTGTGTACTCTGCAGAGTTGCAGAATAGTAAGAAATACTGTTAATTTTTCAAACTCAAATATTAAAGTCACTTATTCCATTCAGTGTGTGTCACCGCAGTTTAGCAGCCTATTCTGTGTACTCTGCAGAGTTGCAGAATAGTAAGAAATACTGTTAAGTTTTCAAACTCATATATATTAAAGTCATATATATCGTGTAAGATGAAGAAGGCGGGTAAAAAGGGACGGGGAAGTGGACGTGATCCTGAAAGTTCAGGGCGCGGGTCAGGACGCGGAGAAACTGTGCCTGGTGCCAGAGCACAAGAAAGAAAGACATCCACCATACCTAGCTTCATGTCTGATTTCACAGGACGTCGCAGGACATCACTCTCGAGGTCCGACCAGTGCGAACAGGTGGTCGGTTGGATGACAGCTGATACTGCTTCCAGTCGGTTAAGCACCACCCTGTCTTCCACCAAGTCCACTCTCAGTAGCCAAGAGTCTGGTCAACATAATCCTCACTCTGATCATCCTTCCTCCCACCATACACGGTCTGGTCAAAGAAGTGATCCCACACTGGGATATAGTGATGAGCTCGTCTCATCACCAATCCTTCATTTGACCCTCTCTCCAAGCACGCTTGCAGAGGAACATGACATCTTGTGCCCTGATTCACAACCTCTAGAGGCTACCCAATCACAAGAAGATGACAGATGTGAACGGCATTTAAGGTCAAAGGAAGTAGTGGATGATGATGATGATGATGATGAGACACAGTTGCCATTAAATCAACCACTATTTCCGTCTCAAGACCTTGTTGAGGAGAATGTTATACAGTTGTCAATGACTGAGTATGTGGTGGGATCAAGACTTGAGGAGGATGATCAGAGTGAGGAAGTGGAGGAGGACTTGGTGGACGACGAGGTGACTGACCCCACCTGGGAAGGTGTAGAGCCGAGCGATGACAGCAGTCCTGAGGGTGAGCCATCTGCAGCACCGCAACAGGCTGGAAGAGGCAGTGGTGTGGCTACAGAAAGAAGGCGGACCGCACCAAACCGGCCCGCAAATGTTCCACGGAGCACCCCCTTGCGTAAATCTACCTTGCCAAGGGGTAGGTGTTCCGCGGTATGGCGTTTTTTTAAGGAAAGTGCGGACGACAAAAGAATTGTAGTTTGCAACCTGTGCCACACCAGAATGAGCCGAGGCATGAACACTAGAAACCTCACCACCACCAGCATGATCCGACACATGGCATCCAAGCACCGTAGTAAGTGGGAGGAACGCCTGGATCGCCCATCTGTGTCTGCAGGCCACACCACTGCCTCCTCTTCCCCTGTTTTCGGTGCCGGCCAATCGCCTGTCGAAGGCGCAGGCCCGCATACCTCCCGCCCTGCACCTGTAGCATCTGAAACACCATCAGCGACCACATCCACTTCCCTGTCCCAGCACAGCGTCCAAATGTCGTTACCCCAGGCATTTGAGCGCAAGAGAAAGTACCCAGCCACCCACCCACAGGCCATAGCACTAACCTCACACCTTTCCAAATTACTGGCCATCGAAATGCTGCCATTTAGGCTTGTGGACACTGAGTCCTTCCGCAGCCTGATGGCAGCAGCTGTCCCTCGGTACGCGGTCCCCAGCCGCCACTACTTTTCCCGGTGTGCCATCCCCGCATTACACCACCATGTGTCCCGTAACATCACCCGTGCCCTGACCAACGCAGTTACTGGGAAGGTCCACTTAACGACTGACACATGGACAAGTGCTTGTGGCCAGGGACGCTACATTTCCCTGACGGCACACTGGGTGAATGTCGTGGAGGCTGGGAGCGACTCGGACCCTGGGATGGCACGGGTGCTACCCACGCCGAGGATTGCGGGCCCTACCTCCATCAGGGTTTCCACCAGCACCTACGTTATTGGCTCCTCCTCCTCCGTTTCCACCTCCGAATTCTCTACACACACCGCCACTCCCCCATCAGCCAGTAGCTGGAAGCAGTGTAGCACTGCAGTGGGGAAGCGTCAACAGGCCGTGCTGAAGCTGATCTGCCTTGGGGACAAACAGCACACGGCCTCAGAGCTGTTGCAGGGGATTAGTCACCAGACCGAGCAGTGGCTCTCGCCACTCAACCTGCAAGCAGGCATGGTTGTGTGTGATAATGGGCGTAACTTGGTGGCGGCTTTGGAGCTCGGCAAGCTCACACACGTACCATGCCTAGCGCATGTATTTAATTTAGTGGTGCAGCGATTTCTAAAAACCTACCCCAATGTGCATGATCTCTTGACCAAGGTGCGCCGCGTGTGTGCACATTTCCGTAAGTCATCTACAGCTTCGGCCGGCCTGTTGAAGCTGCAGCAGCGCTTACAATTGCCAGCTCACCGGCTGCTGTGTGACGTGAGCACGCGCTGGAACTCCACCTTCCACATGTTGGCCCGGCTTTGTGAGCAGCAGAGGGCAGTAGTGGAGTACCAGCTGTTACACGGTCGTCGCCTCTCCGTTCAACTTCCTGTAATCAGAAGTGAGGAGTGGGAATGGATGTCAGACCTCTGCGAGGTTTTACGCAATTTTGAGGAATCGACACAGATGGTGAGCGGCGATAACGCTATTATCAGTGTAACCATCCCACTTCTGTGTCTACTGAAACGCTCGCTGCTCACAATTAAAACCGACGCTTTGCATGTGGAAGAGGTGGAAATGGGGGAGGAAGAGCTTACACAAGGTGATAGCCAGAGCACCCTCACTTCGTCTTCTCAGCGACAATTGGAGGAGGCGGAGGAGGAGGAGGAGGAGGAGGAGGAGGAGGAAGACACGGTTGCCTCCGCTACAGAGGGTAGCCATGGAACTTTTGTTCCATCTCTTCAGCGTGGGTGGGCAGAAGAGGAGGAAGAGGATGAGGATATTGAGAGTCAGCCTCCTGGTGAGGACAGCGAAATCTTGACTGTTGGTACTCTGGCACACATGGCTGACTTTATGTTAGGCTGCCTTTCCCGTGACCCACGCGTTGTACGCATTTTAGACAACACGGATTACTGGGTGTTCACCCTTCTGGACCCCCGCTACAAAGAGAATTTCTCATCTCTCATTCCTCCGGTGGAGAGGACAAGCAAAATGGTGCAATACCAGAAGGTTCTTGTTGAAAAATTGCTCCAAAATTTTCCATCTGACAACGCTGGCGGCAGAGTACGTGCTACCTTGGCCAACCGAGAAGGGGAGAAAAGGGGAGCACACAGCAGTTCCGACAAAGGCAGGGCAACACTCTCCAAGGCGTGGGACACCTTCATGACACCCCGCCAGCACCCTCACCCTGATGCGCAGCCTAGTGTCACAAGGAGGGAAAAGTTTTGGAAGATGGTGAAGGAGTACGTAGCAGACCGTGTCAGCGTCCTCAATGATCCCTCTGTGCCTTACAACTACTGGGTGTCCAAGCTGGACACGTGGTATGAACTGGCACTCTACGCCTTGGAGGTGCTGGCCTGCCCTGCCGCCAGCGTTCTGTCTGAGCGGGTATTTAGTGCTGCTGGTGGCATCATAACAGATAAGCGTATCCGCCTTTCCACCGACAATGCTGATAGGTTGACACTTATAAAAATGAACAAGGCCTGGATTTCCCCTGACTTCTCCACTCCACTGGAGGAAAGCCCCGGGGGAACATAAACTCACTTTATATATGTTATTTACAATGATGGGAATACTCTGTATTCCCATTCACCCCTTCCACCCCAAAAACGGGTATATGGTTGACTCTTAATGTTCTCATCCTCCTCCTCCTCTTCCATATGCCCTGGGATATAATTTTTATATAGGGCCAGCTCACCAGCGTGCCCTGGGATATAATTTTTATATAGGGCCAGCTCACCAGCGGGCCCTGTGATATAATTTTTATATAGGGCCAGCTCACCAGCGGGCCCTGTTTGCCAATTTTTATATAGGTCAGCTCACCAGCGGGCCTTCTCATATAATGTTTTATTGGGTCAGCTCTCTAGCGGGCCCTCTCATATAATGTTTTATAGCGTCAGCTCACTAGCGGGCCTTCGCATATAATGTTTAGGATGGTCAGCTCTGCAGCAGACCCTCACCCATAATGTTTTAGATGGTCAGCTCAGCGCACGTTTCCCTCTTAATCATGGCCTCAGTTCAATAAAATCAAGGAAATTTTTGGGAGAATTTGCCTCTGTGCACGTTTCCCTCTTAATCATGGCCTCAGTTCTGAAAATCAAGGAAATTTTTGGGAGAATTTGCCTCTGTGCACGTTTCCCTCTTAATCATGGCCTCAGTTCTGAAAATCAAGGAAATTTTTGGGATAATTTGCCTCTGCGCACGTTTCCCTCTTAATCATGGCCTCAGTTCTGAAAATCAAGGAAATTTTTGGGAGAATTTGCCTCTGCGCACGTTTCCCTCTTAATCATGGCCTCAGTTCTGAAAATCAAGGAAATTTTTGGGATAATTTGCCTCTGCGCACGTTTCCCTCTTAATCATGGCCTCACTTCAGAAAATCGATGAAATTTTTGGGAGAATTTGCAGATGATATACAAGTAAATATACAGCAAATACTGTTTGGTAACAATTTTTCGCCTAAAGTCGTTTTTATTTTCCTTTTTGTGTGTTTTACGGTCAGTCTGTAAAAATGGCGTACTACGGGCGAAAGATCGTTCCCAGCAGCGATGTTGGAGTCCAAGGTGCATCCAGACATCCTCCCTATGCTGTCCCTGAACCATTTCTGTAGTGTTTCCATCTTTTTCTGCCCTTTTCCTATGGACCAGGCACCCTCCCCTCATCAGAGCAGGGGGTGCCTGGTGTAATGCTCGAGTCCTCCCATTGACTTCAATGGGGCTCGGGTGCTCGGCCGAGCACTCGAGCCTCAGGGGGTGCTCGGTCAGAGCACCCGAACATCCGAGCATTGGGGTGCTCGCTCATCACTAATGTAGATTGAATTAACAAGCTCAGTGGAGGTAACTTTCATGTAAGTACTTTTACCTGTAGTTAAGTACAGAAATGTAACTATCACTGTCCAACCTCATAACAGACCAAGGGTCACTAGGAAGACATATATGTATTTCTCCTCTGTGACACTCATTCTATGGAAAAGAAGTGCAATTTTGGAGCACACAAACTGCACCAAATAAAACAGATACAAATTAACATTGTTTTAAATGGGATTTGTTACCCTTGATTACTAGATCTAGGGTTTAAGAGGTTAAACGTATCTATATAGTGACAAACCCCTTTGCCTGGGATCTTGCATGATCTTCTAGGGCAATAAGACCTATTTATCTAAAGGCACACTGTGATCATGCCAGGAGATTGAAACTGATTCCTCCAAGACCAGAGCAATCAGTTTCAGCCCTCCCCTCAGCTCGAGGAATGTAATCAGTCTGTTGCTAGCCTTTAAAAACCCCCAGGAGAGATTCACTAAGAAGTTATAAAGAGGTGACAAGTGGAAATAACTTCTCCAATTTATCACCTCTCCAGTTCCTATGTTATTCTATAGAGCCTATGCACTAACATTTCTTTAGCTTTGGAGATCTTACTTTATGTGCTCCATTGAATAACACAGGAACTGGAGACGTAATAAACTGGAGAAGTCATCTCTACTTTATCACCTCTTTATCACACCTTAGTACATACCCCCCCCCCCGTTCCTTAAGGGGTTAAACATCAGTATATGTATTTATAAATTAATCTATATAAACATAATACTTTTGTCTTGTTTCAAATCAGTTACTCCGTTACAGAAAGAAGTGTCAACACATCATCAAATCGCCTAAAAATGATCGTTAATTCATTGATAATTAAGTAATCCTGTCTGTTCTGTATGTTTCAGGTTTGACGCCCTTTGTCCCAGCCTAACCGAGGTGACAACTGCAGAGTCAACATGAAGTTAACAACAATCTCCTTTATCAATGACCTATTAAGGAGACATTAAATTATTTTTTTAGACAGACATGTAACTTGTGAGACATCTGTTTCAGGAGTCTCGGAGTCCAAGTGGTCAGTGTGTGTGGTGGATTGCAATGGAAGAGTAGGGTTCCCACTTTTACAAATTTGTTTTTCTACTGAGGAGAGGGGGCGTCCATATTTGGGTCAATTTTATAGGTTTAAAGAGGTCAAACTGAAAGAAATATGTACAGTGTCATTATGTTATATTTGAAAGTGGTTGAAAATCTAAAAGTGAATAATGACATTCTAATTAAATTCCAATTCAAATGCTGTCAAATGCTGTATTTGCTTTGAATGAAATATAAATGTATAATTAAAGAGCATAACTTTACGGTTTTATTCTTTTCACAGTAAAGTTTGCATCAATTTTTAATAATACCTTAACCAAATGAGTTGCAGTCCATTCTGGTCCACAAGGGGTGCATGCACACTAACACAGTGGAACCTAGCCCAGGTGCCCAATTTACTCTGAACTGGGACTGAGACCTGGGGGTCACCATGACAATTATCTCACTATGTCTGTCTTATATTTATATTGATTTTATGCTTTACAGTCTCCAGTATTACCTTACTGTTCTTCCCTGTCACTGACAATTACATGTTAATCCCACATTATATCAGTTTGTAACTATGTCATTTCAATCATTAGCCTTTAAAGAAGGGAAACTGAGGCTCTCTAGCAGTTCCCATCATTCCTGACAAGACACTGGCTGGGGATGATGGGATTTGTAGTCCACAATATCTGGGGCATAGAGGGCCTCAGGTTTACAAACACTGATACTAGTGATTGAAATGAAAGGAGTGTCAGAGACTTTGTACTGGGGGACCTTAGAGGGTTAATTCTAATAGTAGAAATTAACTGGAAATTCTGTTTAAAACGTGTTCAGATTCTCTCATCATTAAGACAAAGGAATACTAATGGGCCTCTATGAGGGAGAAATAACTAACTGACAGTAATGGTGATAAATAGAGTATGCCAGACAGCCATAGTGCCTAGCAAGTAAGATTATTTTATGAGAAAGATAGTCCCTATAAGAACGTCTGAAAAACATTGGCAGATTTATATGACGTTTAATGCGCTCTTACATACAGAGAGCGTCATGACTGGGGTATTCACATTCCGTGAATAATAAGGGATATATTAATATCCAATAAGGGCATACTTATGATGTCACAGTATAATGAGATGGATCTTTGTCCAGTCATTAGAAAGAGGTGGGGATTACTGATAAGGCAAAAATTGCCATTATAATACCAAAATACTCTTGGTTCCGGGTCCCTTCACTTCCTGAAAAAGAAAACTCCTAAGGGCTCTTCACTCCTAAGGAAAACGTATAACAACTTTTAGATTCCTGACAAAAGAAGGCTCTGCTGATTAAATTCCTGATAACACCTGATCCTGCCACCTCACAGACAAATACAAAGAAATCTTTATTGGTAACTATATCATTTATTCATTTAGATTCATTTAATCCAGAATTTCATAATTTTTCTTCTGTTGAAGAAACTTAAATAGTCTTATAATTGTCTTAAGTGGACTGGCCAACCATTTGGGATAATTTATAATAAGCTATATTTAGCTCTTAAATTCTGGAAGTAATAGAATCTATATATATATTTATTGGGAAATTGTTATATTTTGCCAATCAATGTAATACAGTATATAGCGTGGGTTATCTATATTAGCTAATATAAATCTTGGTTTTCCTAGAGTAATATTTTGTGGTTCTGGGAAGATTATAATAGTTAATATTTGACATAGGAAATTATTTGAATCCAGTTATTAACCCTTTAACAGCTATTTGTCTGTTGTTAGTGGTGTTTTCTTTAGAATTCTCTGTATATGTGCTAGGCTTATATTTTGTAAATTGGAGGTATTCACTCTAATAGACAAAATAACTTCTGGGTGTGGCACCTATTTTAAACGAGTAGATTAACCCTTGGAGTGCCTATAGGTTTTAAATATGTTGCTGTAGTTAAAATTAGGATATATGTTTCATTACTAGACATATGTTACTGGATTAATTCTGGTAGATTATTTGTATAATCTTTGATTGACTATATTAATTGCAATTTATATATTTTATTCAGAGGTAAGCAATATTGAATTCAGTATATAATTAAATTATAGTGATTTAAATCTGGGATTCTATTCCAGTTATTCCCTAAATTTGATTATTATTGAGATATGATACAAGGAATTGTTAGAGGAATTATTTAATTCATCTCACAATATACCTTACATCATAATTAGCATAGTCTATACAGTTTCTGGGGCAGAGGTATTCATAGACACTGCGGCCAACTGTATTATATTAATTGTAACAATCAATTAACCTGTTCTATGCTACTCAATGCAATTATTGTTATTATACCTCTGAATATACCTATGTGTGGTTAACCCTTGCACCACAGTTAATCCTCATGGTAATAAGTGTGGGGTGGTTTTCTATGTACCTATTATAATTGCTAATCACTTATATATTTCATTGTTGTTGATACTTTTATATATATTGTATATTGTATTGTAATAAAATAGATATATTTTTGCACAAATATGAAGGATTGATTACTCTGATCAATTCGTTACTGTGAAGTAGCATGTCAATACATATTAAAGATAAAGTTCTCAATTTATTTTATTGTCATTTGCCTGTTTAAGTGAAGAAATCCAACCTAAGTGGTTCTCTGTTTTAACCCTTTGGATACCTTCATATAAATAGTCCGACAGGAGATAAACAGGGGCATTTATTAAATCACATGTGGCTAATAAGTAGCTGCCAGTGAAGATCAGATATATTCCCTGAAGCTTGATATTTGTGCTACTGTGTCTTTTAAGGAAAGGGTTGTGTCCTTTGTAATGGTCCATTATAGTGAGGGAATTGCAAAGTATGGGGGGGGCACATGCACTAGACTGGGCCTAGGGCAACTGAAAGCCTACATACATCACTACTTAGGCTTTCCAAATTTTGGGGCCCAGGATGCCAAGTATCTTCAACTAGGCAGTGTCTAGATTACACCCTATACTGGCGCTTTAGAACCAAAAGCGTAACTAGAAGTCTTCGGGCCCTTCTGCAAGAAGTGCCATGCCCCTCCCCCCACATTGGCCCCCCTCAACCACAATGCCCCTCAATCTCCACAATGGACCCATCTCCTACCTGGAGCTCCCGCACTGTCCTCTCAGTAATGCAGAGCGCTGGGAGATGATGTCATCTCCAGCACTCTGTATTACTAGAGCGCCGGACGCCAGGTGTAGGGTTTGCAGGGGGCGGCTGGGACCCTGGAGTGCACAGGCCCGGTCACAAGTGTGACCCCTGCGACCTCTAAAGTTACACCACTGTTTAAAACATATGACCTATTGCCAGGTTAGGATGAATTCACGCTAGGGCTCTCATCTCCAACTGTCAGGCCCCATTGGACCCATGCTGGGTCATACGCCCTGAAAGGTGGAGCGCACAAAGCTGACTACACCTTGTATTGGGTCCTTGGTACATATGGGCATTTCCTGAGTTAGAGTAAATTCAGCCAGGGACCCCACAGCTGTTGAGGCCTGCAACTCCCAGCATCCCCTACTAGGTACTGACTAGCTTATAATGTGGGGAGTCCTAGACCCCAACCCTTGGAGAGACCAAGCTTGAATACACCCTGACTAAGTTATGTACCAAGGTCCCAAGTTAAGGTAGAGTCAGCCATGTACACTCCAGCTGGTGGTTACCATGCAGTGCTGTTTGTGGGCGGGTGCCAAGAGTACAGCACACCCCAATCCTGCTAATTCACAGGACCCATGACATGACCCAGGTACCAGTTGGTCATTCAAATGGAATATGTTAGGCCTCATTATGTCCTGTAGCATTTTAGGGCCCTTGTATACAGTTGATGTCTTCAACACACTGCTAAGCAATGCAACATCCAAGGAGTTAAATCACAGTTTTTACATAGTTTAATAGTGTGCATTAGGGTGACCGACCACATTTTCTTTCTGCTATTCAAGGACACAACTGAGACGAGTGGCAGACTACGTCTCCTCAGTAACAACATTAGACACCAGTGCTCAACCTGCGCTTTCTCCAGAGAATCACAGAGTTCACAATGATAGAGGGGAAAGTGTCCATTGACCTGACAAATAGTGGGGCCTGTGCTGGGTTACAAGAAAATGTACGTCAAGCCTCAAGCCTTCGCACAGCTTTACACTACAAGAAAATGGTGTTGCAGCTCCTGTTTGATGTCACAAACAGAGGCGTAACTAGAAGCCACCGGGCCCTGTTGCAAGAATTGCCATGGCCCCCCCGACCACATTGGCCTCCTCATCCACATTGCCCCTTCCACAATGCCCCCTTCATCTCCACATTGCCCCTTCCACAATGCCCCCCATCATCTCCACATTGCCCCTTCCACAATGCCCCCTTCATCTCCACAATGCCCCTTTCATCTCCACAATGCCCCTTCCTCAATGCCCCCTTCATCTCCACAATGCCCCTTCCACAATGTCCCCTTCATCTCCACAATGACCCCCTCATCTCCACATTGCCCCTTCCACAATGCACCCTTCATCTCCACAATGCCCCCTTCATCTCCACAATGCCCCTTCCATCTCCACAATGCCCCTTCCACAATGCCCCCATCATCTCCACATTTCCCCTTTATCTCCACATTGCCCCTACCTCTAGTCCCTGGTGGTCTAGCGGCGTGGTTTGACAGATCTGTGCCTCCTTCGGCACAGATCTCTTGAACTGAAGCTCCCGCGCGCCACTCTAGTGATGATGTCATCTCCCAGCGCTCTGTATTACTAGAGCGGTGCACCAAGTGGGAGATCAGCTAAGTGACTTTTGCGGGCAAGGGGGTCGTAGGCAGTGGCCGGGCCCCTGGAGCAACAGGCCCGGTCGCAGGTGGGACCGCTGCGACCCCTGTTGTTACGCCACTGGTCACAAAGTTGGTCTGTTGTCTCTCTAGTGTTTGGAGCTCTAAATGGAAGCCATTTTCTTATAGCTCAGCACTGGCTACACTTTGCATCTGAGTAGTCTGTGCTCTAGAGTCTTCATTCAGGGACTCTGTATTGCTCCAGAAAGGGGCTTTGCGGGACCCGGGACAAGAGAAAAACCAATGGCACTACTGCAGGGTTGTAAAACTAAAGAATGATCCTTAGCCAAACTAAATACATTCATCGCCAATGTTTGTATCTGTCTGAGGTACAGGCCAAGGAAGCTCCAATCCTTAAAGCAATTGTAGGGAAGAAGACCGAACATGGAACATAGAGATATAATACCAAAAAATAGCTTAATTCACAGGTCTTAACACAAACACATTGTCAATGACTAAGCAGGTGCGAAAAGTGGAGACATTTCCCCATGTGTGGCGTTTTTGTTAAGACCTGTGAATAAAGCTGTTTTTTTGGTATTATATATCTGCATTCCGCTTGTGGTGGTCTTCTCTACAGGACACGGAACACACAGTCTGGGACTGTCCTGGGCAATCAAGGATATGTTGTCACCCTAGACTGTGCACATGTGCCAGGACTCTATACCCTCTGTACTACCACAAGCATATTAGTAAACTGGCTGAAGTATGCCTAAGTAACTCTACCTTGGCTGGTGGCTGCATGTGAACAGAAGCTCCGCCCCTCCTCCTCTCTCCTTGTGGCAAGACAGGAAGAGCTGCTACCTTGACTGGCACAAGAGATCTGAGGTGTGTAAAGCCTGATCCCTGCACACACTGATTTGCTTTTGGAATTTTTTAACCCTCTCAGTGCCATAAAAGAATTAACCAATATTAATTAACAATTAACTTCCAGAGTGTGTATCACTCTGGCTCTCAAAGGATTAAATACTAATGTATAATAATGTTAGACACACTTCTGTAATCCAAAGGATTAAGTTTAGTGTCAACAAATAATCATTCAAAAAAACACAAGAGAGGCCATTCTGAGTTGAGTGTCACTGCACTGCAAGGAACAAATCATCTTCCTTTGATATTAAAGGGATAGTAATGCTTCAAAATAAAAGCAGCTCCAATTAATCTTCATAGTATTTGGGCTGTGAAGAGCGTTATTTCAGTACTGTCAGAGTTGTAGTTCAACAGTAATTGAATGATAAAGTATCCCCCTCCCGCCCCTTTAACTGATGTAACACTGCTCACCTTAGAGCAGCAAGACTGTCCGGATGGATCACAGAGAGGGGCAAACTTCAATTAAAATAAGGAAAAAACCTGTCAAGGGGGGCAGGGTTTTCCTTATATTCACAGTAAGAAGATTGTTCCTTGCAGTGAGCTGTCTGGTCTATGGACCATATTCCACATCTGATGGGAGGCAGCTTACACTAGGTAAAAGGGGTACGAGGGGGATACTTTATCATTCAATTACTCTTGAACTACAACTCTGACAGTACTGAAATAACACTCTCCATGGCCCAAATACTATGAAGATTAATTGGAGTTGCTTTTATTGTGAAACATTACTATCCATTTCATGAGGCTTTTACCTCTTTTATCTTTTACTGTTAATGTATTTTTAAGACTGTAATTTTGAGGTTACTACATAATTTTATTTATTTTAATACTGGGAATTTTTTTTTTATATTCTTTACCTAACATTTATTTTTTATACAATTTGAGTAGTAGAGGGGTATGCAATGCACTGCTTTGCAATGCATTGCATACCCCTCTGATAGTCAGAGGGTTAACCTGTACAGCAAAATGGTCTCCCAACATATTGTGAACCAAGGCATTATACAATCTCTCCAGTATTCAAGGGTACCCACTTGGCAATCAAAATGTTAAAAGTGTCTTTTAAATCATGGGTATTTTGGACATTTTTAGTGGTTCCCTATGGTACAAATGTTTTGTCCCCAAATTGCTTCACTTTTTGTTGCACCATAATCCTAAGGGTTACATAATATTGCTTAACCTTTTGAGTGCCAGAGGGGTACGCAACACATTGTGTTGCGTACCCCTCTGGCACTTAAAGGGTTAACCCTTTCAATGCCATTGCCTACCACTTGCTGGCATTCTAAGGGTCTAGCAATATGGATAAGGCAATGGCTGAGTGACAGGAGACAGAGGGTGGTAGTCAATGGAGAATATTCGGACGAAAGGATTGTTACTAGTGGGGTACCTCAGGGATCTGTACTGGTGCCCATCCTTTTTAATATTTTTATTAGTTATATTGCAAAAGGTCTTCAAGGTAAGGTATTCCTTTTTGCAGATGATACAAAGTTCTGCAATAGGGTAGACATTCCAGGGGGAATAAGGCAAATGACAAATGATTTAGGTAAATTAGAAGAATGGACAAGAGTGTGGCAGCTGCCGTTTAATGTTGATAAATGGAAAATAATGCGCTTGGGACATAAAACTCCAAAGGAAAAATGTACTGTTAAGGGTACTGTGCTGTCAGAGACAACAGAGGAAAGGGATTTGGGAGTAATTATTTCTAATGACTTAAAGGTAGGCAGGCAATGTAATAAAGCAGTAGGAAATGCAAGCACGGTGCTGGGTTGTATAGCTAGAGGTATTAGTAGCAGAAAAAGGGAAGTGGTCCTGCCACTCTACAGATCTCTAGTTAGACCTCATGTAGTGTATTTTGTACAGTACTGGAGACCCCATCTCTATAAGGATATAGATAAGCTAGAGAAAATTCAGAGAAGGGCTACTAAAATGGTGACTGGTTTACATGGAAAGAATTATCAGGATAGACTAAAGGATCTGAACATATATAGCTTGGAGGAGAGAAGAGAGAGGGGATATGTTAGAAACATTCAAATACATGAAGGAATTCAACAAAGTGCAGGAGGAAAGTATATTTCAAAGGAGTAAAATGTTAGGACAAGAGGCTATAGTCTAAAACTAGAGGGATGTAATGTAAGAAAGTTTTACTTCACTGAGAGGGTTGTAGATAATGTCAGAGACATTGCCATAGTGAGTAGTGATGAGCGAGCACCCCAATGCTCGGGTGTTCGGGTGCTCTGACCGAGCACCCCCTGAGGCTCGAGTGCTCGGCCGAGCACCCGAGCCCCATTGAAGTCAATGGGAGGACTCGAGCATTACACCAGGCACCCCCTGCTCTGATGAGGGGAGGGTGCCTGGTCCATAGGAAAATGGAAGAAAATGATGGAAACACCACAGAAATGGTTCAGGGACAGCATAGGGAGGATGTCTGGATGCATCTTGGACTCCAACATCGCTGCTGGGAACGATCTTTCGCCCGTAGTACGCCATTTTTACAGACTGATCGTAAAACACACAAAAAGGAAAATAAAAACGACTTTAGGCGAAAAATTGTTACCAAACAGTATTTGCTGTATATTTACTTGTATATCATCTGCAAATTCTCCCAAAAATTTCCTTGATTTTCAGAACTGAGGCCATGATTAAGAGGGAAACGTGCGCAGAGGCAAATTCTCCCAAAAATTTCCTTGATTTTCAGAACTGAGGCCATGATTAAGAGGGAAACGTGCGCAGAGGCAAATTCTCCCAAAAATTTCCTTGATTTTCAGAACTGAGGCCATGATTAAGAGGGAAACGTGCGCTGAGCTGACCATCTAAAACATTATGGGTGAGGGTCTGCTGCAAAGCTGACCATCCTAAACATTATATGCGAAGGACCGCTAGTGAGCTGACGCTATAAAACATTATATGAGAGGGCCCGCTAGAGAGCTGACCCAATAAAACATTATATGAGAAGGCCCGCTGGTGAGCTGACCTATATAAAAATTGTCAAACAGGGCCCGCTGGTGAGCTGGCCCTATATAAAAATTATATCACAGGGCCCGCTGGTGAGCTGGCCCTATATAAAAATTATATCACAGGGCCCGCTGGTGAGCTGGCCCTATATAAAAATTATATCCCAGGGCATATGGAAGAGGAGGAGGAGGATGAGAAGATTAAGAGTCAACCATATACCCGTTTTTTGGGTGGAAGGGGTGAATGGGAATACAGAGTATTCCCATCATTGTAAATAACATATATAAAGTGAGTTTATGTTCCCCCGGGGCTTTCCTCCAGTGGAGTGGAGAAGTCAGGGGAAATCCAGGCCTTGTTCATTTTTATAAGTGTCAACCTATCAGCATTGTCGGTGGAAAGGCGGATACGCTTATCTGTTATGATGCCACCAGCAGCACTAAATACCCGCTCAGACAGAACGCTGGCGGCAGGGCAGGCCAGCACCTCCAAGGCGTAGAGTGCCAGTTCATACCACGTGTCCAGCTTGGACACCCAGTAGTTGTAAGGCACAGAGGGATCATTGAGGACGCTGACACGGTCTGCTACGTACTCCTTCACCATCTTCCAAAACTTTTCCCTCCTTGTGACACTAGGCTGCGCATCAGGGTGAGGGTGCTGGCGGGGTGTCATGAAGGTGTCCCACGCCTTGGAGAGTGTTGCCCTGCCTTTCTCGGAACTGCTGTGTGCTCCCCTTTTCTCCCCTTCTCGGTTGGCCAAGGTAGCACGTACTCTGCCGCCAGCGTTGTCAGATGGAAAATTTTGGAGCAATTTTTCAACAAGAACCTTCTGGTATTGCACCATTTTGCTTGTCCTCTCCACCGGAGGAATGAGAGATGAGAAATTCTCTTTGTAGCGGGGGTCCAGAAGGGTGAACACCCAGTAATCCGTGTTGTTTAAAATGCGTATAACGCGTGGGTCACGGGAAAGGCAGCCTAACATAAAGTCAGCCATGTGTGCCAGAGTACCAACAGTCAAGATTTCGCTGTCCTCACCAGGAGGATGACTCTCAATCTCCTCATCCTCTTCCTCCTCTTCTGCCCACCCACGCTGAAGAGATGGAACTAAAGTTCCATGGCTACCCTCTGTAGCGGAGGCAACCGTGTCTTCCTCCTCCTCCTCCTCCTCCTCCTCCTCCTCCGCCTCCTCCAATTGTCGCTGAGAAGACGAAGTGAGGGTGCTCTGGCTATCACCTTGTGTAAGCTCTTCCTCCCCCATTTCCACCTCTTCCACATGCAAAGCGTCGGTTTTAATTGTGAGCAGCGAGCGTTTCAGTAGACACAGAAGTGGGATGGTTACACTGATAATAGCGTTATCGCCGCTCACCATCTGTGTCGATTCCTCAAAATTGCGTAAAACCTCGCAGAGGTCTGACATCCATTCCCACTCCTCACTTCTGATTACAGGAAGTTGAACGGAGAGGCGACGACCGTGTAACAGCTGGTACTCCACTACTGCCCTCTGCTGCTCACAAAGCCGGGCCAACATGTGGAAGGTGGAGTTCCAGCGCGTGCTCACGTCACACAGCAGCCGGTGAGCTGGCAATTGTAAGCGCTGCTGCAGCTTCAACAGGCCGGCCGAAGCTGTAGATGACTTACGGAAATGTGCACACACGCGGCGCACCTTGGTCAAGAGATCATGCACATTGGGGTAGGTTTTTAGAAATCGCTGCACCACTAAATTAAATACATGCGCTAGGCATGGTACGTGTGTGAGCTTGCCGAGCTCCAAAGCCGCCACCAAGTTACGCCCATTATCACACACAACCATGCCTGCTTGCAGGTTGAGTGGCGAGAGCCACTGCTCGGTCTGGTGACTAATCCCCTGCAACAGCTCTGAGGCCGTGTGCTGTTTGTCCCCAAGGCAGATCAGCTTCAGCACGGCCTGTTGACGCTTCCCCACTGCAGTGCTACACTGCTTCCAGCTACTGGCTGATGGGGGAGTGGCGCTGCGTGTAGAGAATTCGGAGGTGGAAACGGAGGAGGAGGAGCCAATAACGTAGGTGCTGGCGGAAACCCTGATGGAGGTAGGGCCCGCAATCCTCGGCGTGGGTAGCACCCGTGCCATCCCAGGGTCCGAGTCGCTCCCAGCCTCCACGACATTCACCCAGTGTGCCGTCAGGGAAATGTAGCGTCCCTGGCCACAAGCACTTGTCCATGTGTCAGTCATTAAGTGGACCTTCCCAGTAACTGCGTTGGTCAGGGCACGGGTGATGTTACGGGACACATGGTGGTGTAATGCGGGGATGGCACACCGGGAAAAGTAGTGGCGGCTGGGGACCGCGTACCGAGGGACAGCTGCTGCCATCAGGCTGCGGAAGGACTCAGTGTCCACAAGCCTAAATGGCAGCATTTCGATGGCCAGTAATTTTGAAAGGTGTGAGGTTAGTGCTATGGCCTGTGGGTGGGTGGCTGGGTACTTTCTCTTGCGCTCAAATGCCTGGGGTAACGACATTTGGACGCTGTGCTGGGACAGGGAAGTGGATGTGGTCGCTGATGGTGCTTCAGATGGTACAGGTGCAGGGCGGGAGGTATGCGGGCCTGCGCCTTCGACAGGCGATTGGCCAGCACCGAAAACAGGGGAAGAGGAGGCAGTGGTGTGGCCTGCAGACACAGATGGGCGATCCAGGCGTTCCTCCCACTTACTACGGTGCTTGGATGCCATGTGTCGGATCATGCTGGTGGTGGTGAGGTTTCTAGTGTTCATGCCTCGGCTCATTCTGGTGTGGCACAGGTTGCAAACTACAATTCTTTTGTCGTCCGCACTTTCCTTAAAAAAACGCCATACCGCGGAACACCTACCCTTTGGCAAGGGAGATTTACGCAGGGGGGTGCTCCGTGGAACATTTGCGGGCCGGTTTGGTGCGGTCCGCCTTCTTTCTGTAGCCACACCACTGCCTCTTCCAGCCTGTTGCGGTGCTGCAGATGGCTCACCCTCAGGACTGCTGTCATCGCTCGGCTCTACACCTTCCCAGGTGGGGTCAGTCACCTCATCGTCCACCAAGTCCTCCTCCACTTCCTCTCTCTGATCATCCTCCTCAAGTCTTGATCCCACCACATACTCAGTCATTGACAACTGTATAACATTCTCCTCAACAAGGTCTTGAGACGGAAATAGTGGTTGATTTAATGGCAACTGTGTCTCATCATCATCATCATCATCCACTACTTCCTTTGACCTTAAATGCCGTTCACATCTGTCATCTTCTTGTGAATGGGTAGCCTCTAGAGGTTGTGAATCAGGGCACAAGATGTCATGTTCCTCTGCAAGCGTGCTTGGAGAGAGGGTCAAATGAAGGATTGGTGATGAGACGAGCTCCTCACTATATCCCAGTGTGGGATCACTTCTTTGACCAGACCGTGTATGGTGGGAGGAAGGATGATCAGAGTGAGGATTATTTTGACCAGACTCTTGGCTACTGTGAGTGGACTTGGTGGAAGACAGGGTGGTGCTTAACCGACTGGAAGCAGTATCAGCTGTCATCCAACCGACCACCTGTTCGCAGTGGTCGGACCTCGAGAGTGATGTCCTGCGACGCCCTGTAAAATTACACATGAAGCTAGGTATGGTGGATGTCTTTCTTTCTTGTGCTCTGGCACCAGGCACAGTTTCTCCGCGTCCTGACCCGCGCCCTGAACTTTCAGGATCACGTCCACTTCCCCGTCCCTTTTTACCCGCCTTCTTCATCTTACACGGAATATGTGACTTTAATATTTGAGTTTGAAAACTTAACAGTATTTCTTACTATTCTGCAACTGTGCAGAGTACACAGAATAGGCTGCTAAACGGCGGTGACACACACTGAATGGAATATGTGACTTTAATATTTGAGTTTGAAAACTTAACAGTATTTCTTCCTATTCTGCAACTCTGCAGAGTACACAGAATAGGCTGCTAAACGGCGGTGACACACACTGAATGGAATATGTGACTTTAATATTTGAGTTTGAAAACTTAACAGTATTTCTTACTATTCTGCAACTGTGCAGAGTACACAGAATAGGCTGCTAAACGGCGGTGACACACACTGAATGGAATATGTGACTTTAATAATTGAGTTTGAAAACTTAACAGTATTTCTTCCTATTCTGCAACTGTGCAGAGTACACAGAATAGGCTGCTAAACGGCGGTGATACACACTGAATGGAATATGTGACTTTAATATTTGAGTTTGAAAACTTAACAGTATTTCTTACTATTCTGCAACTCTGCAGAGTACACAGAATAGGCTGCTAAACGGCGGTGACACACACTGAATGGAATATGTGACTTTAATATTTGAGTTTGAAAACTTAACAGTATTTCTTACTATTCTGCAACTGTGCAGAGTACACAGAATAGGCTGCTAAACGGCGGTGACACACACTGAATGGAATATGTGACTTTAATATTTGAGTTTGAAAACTTAACACTATTTCTTACTATTCTGCAACTGTGCAGAGTACACAGAATAGGCTGCTAAACGGCGGTGATACACACTGAATGGAATATGTGACTTTAATATTTGAGTTTGAAAACTTAACAGTATTTCTTACTATTCTGCAACTGTGCAGAGTACACAGAATAGGCTGCTAAACGGCGGTGAAACACACTGAATGGAATATGTGACTTTAATATTTGAGTTTGAAAACTTAACAGTATTTCTTACTATTCTGCAACTCTGCAGAGTACACAGAATAGGCTGCTAAACGGAGGTGACACACACTGAATGGAATATGTGACTTTAATATTTGAGTTTGAAAACTTAACAGTATTTCTTACTATTCTGCAACTCTGCACACTACACAGAATGTGCTGCTAAACTGCGGCGAAGCACACTGAATGGAATATGTGACTTTGATATTTGAGTTTGAAAACTTAACACTATTTCTTACTATTCTGCAACTGTGCAGAGTACACAGAATAGGCTGCTAAACGGCGGTGATACACACTGAATGGAATATGTGACTTTAATATTTGAGTTTGAAAACTTAACAGTATTTCTTACTATTCTGCAACTGTGCAGAGTACACAGAATAGGCTGCTAAACGGCGGTGACACACACTGAATGGAATATGTGACTTTAATATTTGAGTTTGAAAACTTAACAGTATTTCTTACTATTCTGCAACTCTGCACACTACACAGAATGTGCTGCTAAACTGCGGCGAAGCACACTGAATGGAATATGTGACTTTGATATTTTAGTTTGAAGACTTAACAGTATTTCTTCCTATTCTGGAACTCTGCACAGTACACAGAATGTGCTGCTAAACTGCGGCGAAGCACACTGAATGGAATATGTGACTTTGATATTTTAGTTTGAAGACTTAACAGTATTTCTTCCTATTCTGCAACTCTGCACAGTACACAGAATGTGCTGCTAAACTGCGGCGAAGCACACTGAATGGAATATGTGACTTTGATATTTTAGTTTGAAGACTTAACAGTATTTCTTCCTATTCTGCAACTCTGCACAGTACACAGAATGTGCTGCTAAACTGCGGCGAAGCACACTGAATGGAATATGTAACTTTGATATTTTAGTTTGAAGACTTAACAGTATTTCTTCCTATTCTGCAACTCTGCACAGTACACAGAATGTGCTGCTAAACTGCGGCGACGCACACTGAATGAAATATGTGACTTTGATATTTTAGTTTGAAGACTTAACAGAATGTGCTCTAATCTGCAACTTTGCACACTAAACAGAATGTGCTCTAATCTGCAACTTTGCACACTAAACAGAATGTGCTCTAATCTGCAACTTTGCACACTAAACAGAATGTGCTCTAATCTGCAACTTTGCACACTAAACAGAATGTGCTCTAATCTGCAACTGTGCACACTAAACAGAATGTGCTCTAATCTGCAACTTTGCACACTAAACAGAATATTTTTTTTTTTTTTTTTTCCCCCCCACACAAAATAACCTGCTGCCCCCACACACAGTAGTCCTAAAAAGGACTTTTGGTTCTTTTTTTTCACAAGTTTGGTTTTTTTCCTCCCTACACTGCCTTTCCCTTCCTATCCTCAGCTCTCCCTGGCTAAGACTGAGCCGAACTCGATGGTCAGGTGCTATACAGCACCTGACCACGGGTTCTGGCCAGCCAATCAGTGTAATGCCAGCAGCCAACATGGCTGCTGGCATTACACCGATGTCAGAGCCTCCCTGCACGTTTATTGGCTGCGCAGCAGCCGCAAAACGTGCGGGGAGGAGACCCGAACATGGCGGGCGAGCACATGCGGTACTCGTACGAGTACCGCCATGTGCCGAGCAGAGCGATGCTCGAGCAGATCCGAGCATCGGCCGAGCATGCTAGCTCAACACTAATAGTGAGGAAATGGTTAATTTTTCTTTTAAACCAAATTCTCTGAAATTCTGTTTTTAGATGTGTGTAAATGATCTCATGTTAAAACAATGGACCTTTGAGTTAAGGTAGGGGGTGAAAATAACTGAATGTCAGTTATGGAGATATACGATTAGGTGCAGACAACCACAGTCTCAAGCAGTGTTATTATCTTATGAGAAAATCTCAAAGTCTAAAACAGAGTGATACTCTCCAATGAGAAAGTCTGAGAAGATGGCATATTTATATGACGTTTAAGGACCTCTTACATACATCATTGAAGACATAAAAAATGATTACATGTACATTTTTATGTGGAGTAAGGGTGCCATCTACAGTTTATATAGCGTCATTACTAGGGGTTACTCACATTCCTAGTTAAATTAGGGATTAGGAGCATCCAATCAGATAATACTGATGATGGCACTGTATATTGAGATGTATCTTTATCCAACCAGAGTAGGTTGGGCGGAGTTCTGATAAGAAAATCTTTTACTTTTACTCTGTGTACCTAGCTGAGAAATACAAATATACAAAGAAACACATATTGGACTGGTAACTATATATCTTTCCTTTTTTAAATTCTGCAAAATTCAGAATCAAATATTTATTTATTCTATATTTGAAGAAACGTAATTTTCTTATAATTTATCTTAATTGAAATGGCCAACCATTTGGGATCAAGTATAATAAGCTATATTAGCTCTAGAGACTCTGAAATTAAGCAGAATTTATTTATTATTCGTAAATTGTCATATTTTGCCAGATAAGAATAAATAGTTCATAGCAGTTAAATTTAATAGTTTGGTATATATTAGTTAATATAATTTTTGGTATTTCTAGAATAATATATTGTGTTTCTGGAAAGATTATAATAGCTACTATTGATCTGGGAAATTCTTTGAATTCATTTATTATCCCTTTAACCGCTATTTGTCTATTTATTTGTGGTGTTTCTTTGGATTTCTTGGTGTGTGTGTGTGCTAGGCCTAATTTTTGTAAAGTGAAAGTTTCTTATAAACTTTCACTAGACAAAAGAAGCTGATATCTTGGGTTGGGCACCCTACCTTAATAAATGGATTAACCCTTGAAGTACCCTATAGGTTTTACACAATGTTTCTATAGTCATATTTGTGATATATGTTGCACGAAGTTTAATATACTGTCTAGACACAAATATTGCTCCACGTATAACCAGCTGCTTGCTGTGTTCCTTATAGCACCGGTAGAGGTTGTGTCACTCAGTATGCGGGTACTGGTTTGTTCCACATATAACTGGATGCTTGCTGCATTCCAATTTGCACCTGTGATCCTTGTCTGTTCAGTACGCGGGTACTGGTTCGCTCCTTGTATAACCGGCTGCTTGCTGCATTCCCTAGAGCACCGGTGATCCTTGTCTGTTCAGTACGCGGGTACTGATTCACTCCATTATTACCTGGTGCTCATCTACACCTATACAGCCCTGGCAAGGCCTCTGTGTGCCTAGTGTAGGCAACTGGTTTACTCCATTCATACAGCAGTTGCTGAGGCCATCTCTGTCTGTGTACCAGTACTTGCAGTCGTATGGTTTAGTGAGGCTGCCTTTCCCGGTATATTGGCAAGGCCGGTAGAGCCTCCTCTCTCGTTATACCAGTCTCAAGGCTGCCTTGCCTGGTATATTGGCAAGGCCGGTAGAGTCTCCTTCCTCTCTGCTGCAGTCTCCAGGCTGCCTTGCCCGGTATATTGGTAAGACCGGTAAAACCTATTTCATCTCGTGCCAGTCTAAGGTTGCCTTACCCAGTATTGGCAAGGCCGGTAGAGCCTGTCTCACATTCTCTGTACCACTACTCACTATTGTCATGTACTATATTATGTTGTTATATGTGTAGGCCTAACCCGCGAGGGTTCTCTTTAAACTTTTCAATAAGTTGTGTTTTTATCTTAACTCTGTGTCTGAGAGTCAAAATAAACCGTGACAATCTATTGTAATTGCTGAACACTCCTTTATATCATTGTTGTTTACACTTTATATATATATATATATATATATATATATAGTATATTTCACCTTAATAAATGATATATATTTTTGCACAAATATGCAGGATTGATTATTTTAATTAATTCTTTACTGAGAAGTAACGTTTCAGTACCTAATATAGTGTAAAGTTCTCAAAATTATTTAATATTGTCATTTATCTATTTATGTGAAGATATCCAACCTGATTGGTTCTCTTGTTTTAACCCCTTGGATACCTCCAACATAATTGGTTGAACAATAAGTGGAATAGCCTACCAGCAGAACTGGTAGAAGTTAATACAGTGACAGAATTCAAGCATGCATGGGATAGGCATAATGCTGTCCTTAACATAAGAAAACACCAAGGACTTGAGGTTTGAGATTTTTACAATAGGAAAATGGGCAGACTAGATGGGCCGAATGGTTCTTATCTGTTGTCAGATTCTAGGTTTCTATGTTTCTATGTAATATTAGAGTGTTTTGAAGTGAGACTTCTGGTTAGAACAAACACATTTATGCACACAGTCAACACAACCTCCCCCAGCAGCTGGTGACCCACAGGTTGGCCACCTCTGTCCCATGTATCGGAATAAAAAGTCATATATTATGCAGAGCTGCAGTACGTATCTGCTGTTACAATGCAACCTTAAACCCTTAAGGAACAATGATGTGCCAGGACCATCACAATCCTGGTATGTCATGTAATTTCTTGATCACAGTGCGCCTACTCGTTGCGTTGTGGTCACTAAGCAGGCCAAGCAAAACAAAAGTGTGCTGGTCCTCCAGCTCATCCCAACCCCAGACTGTGTGGTACTTGAGGGGTTAAAGAGGTTTTTTTTATTTCATGGAAATGTTTGTTTTCTTCCCCTCTTATAGTACTTTAACTGTGAGTGTCAGCATGTGCAACATATTTCAGACAAACAAAAAGTAAAAAGACTATAAAATGTATTATAAAGGACCAATGTGTGCACTGCACACTTTAGAGTTGGGCTTTGCAATCTGAGACCTTCAACATGGTATTGTACCTATTACATCCCTTCCCCTGTTAATGTTCGAGCTGTTGTACAAGTGCAGTTTTAAATCAGTTTTATGACATTTTCCGCTGGTATCTCTCTGGTCGGTACTGTAAAGAATTAGTGACACTCTGTCTTGTGGCTATAAGAAGGAACGTGTCATTGGAAATTTATACTTTAAACTCTATATCCCCCCCCCCGAATGTTTGTGGCTCCCATGTGTCGACAGGTGGGAATATCTGACAGGTCTCCTTTAACCGGCCATCTGAGTTCTGTACCCCCCCTCTAGCACAGACCGCTGTATCCAGCTCCATCACCGTCACTGGCATTTAGAGTATTTCTAGCTCTGTATTACTGGGCTGTTTGAGGACCATGATGGAGGTGGACATAGAGGTCTGTTGTTTCCTCTTGTTTCAAATGCTACTCTATCACAAGGGATAAAGCCTTCTTCTGTTCCAGCAAAGGTATGCAAATAGGAGACCTTCAGGAAAGGGTCTTCTTTAACTTTTATTGCCCCACTCTTCCACATGCTACCACACACCAGGGGGTCTTTATCAGGTTTAAGGAGGACAGTCAAAAGGTCTTCAAGGGCATGAGTCGAAAATGGGACTCCAGAAGCAATATGGTTGAATGAACTGTTTAGATGAGGTAGGAGGTTAGAGGTAAATTAACTATAGTAAGAAGAGGTAAAGCCTTCAGGACCTGGACTTTTACCCAGGGGGTTAGTTTCAAAGCACTGGAGATCTCGTCCTGAGTGATAAGGGCTTCTAATTAGGATACCATCTGGGGTGAAAGGCGTGGGTCTTTAGAAGAATCAAGGAATACAGAATATTGTACAGAGAACGGTAGAAATCAAGAAAAATAGACACCATAGATGGAAATGTGCGATAGAAAATGCTTGAGTGATTTTTGGTATAAAGTGGGAGTTCTGCTGTATCCATACCAGATGGGCCAGTGTCTTACTATGTTGCCATGTATATATGTGCAATATTTAAGCCAGTGGTATGATTTCAGTTGCTTACGCTGCAATTAAGAGGAGAGTTCCAAGAGAGAAGCAGTAGGTGCTGTCAGTAAAGCTGTGGAAAGATCTGATTAATGTATCTGTTCCTTATGACGTATGTAAGATATCAGCTGTGTAACCTTAGCCCTAAAAAGTTTTTGTTTGGTGGCGCCTAATTTTATTAGTTCACCTCTAATTAAATATTTGTGTGTTTCCTGTATCATGGGGGTTGAAACATCAAGAATGGTATTGTGGAGAAAGAATTCCTCCAAGCACCTAGTGAAGCGAGCAACATCATTGGGATTGTTAAGAAGACTTTCATTCAGTCTCTATAGAGGTCTGTTTCTCTTAAACGAGGGTACTATGATATCCATGCAAACAGAGGTATAGTCTGTGATGATCATCAGTTCAATAGTTACACGGGAGATATTGTGGAGTTGTGATTGGTCAATAAAAAAATAATCCAGGAGTGAGTACATGCAATGGGAAGAAGAGAAAAAGATGAAGTTCCTAGTGGATGGGTGCAATATCCGCCAAGCGTCCAATTGATAGCGGTGCGTTAGTTGGGAGTTTAGTTTACAAAGAGAGGAGGGGGAGTATTGGGAGCAAGAAGAGGTGTTATCCAGTGAGGGGTCCATTACTAGGTTGAAATTGCCTCCGAAAATCAGGCAGTGAAGTTGTCTAATAACTAAAATACTTTTGTGAGGAATTTAGTGGCGCCCGAGTTGGGGGGCATAGATATTAGCCAGAATGAAAGCAGAGTCATTAAGTTTACCTTTAAGGAATAAGTAACGACCCTCAGGGTCTATCATTTCCTCTTCATGGGACCAAGGGGTGTGGGAGTCCATAAGGACAGCTACACCTCGATGTTTCACATGGGCTGAGGCATACCATGTTCTGAGATACTGAGGGCTGTGTAGGACCTGGCAATGTATATCTGTGAAGTGGGTTTCTTGAATAAACAAGATATTTGTCTGATGGCGAGAGGCTTCCCTAAGGACCTGGGACCTTTTCTCCAGGACATTGAGTCCTTTGCATTAAAAGAAGTAAATTTAATTACAGAGTCAGCCATTAATGTATAATAATGTATAAAAATCTATGCGGGAGTAGAGGGGGAGTGTCAGGTTTGGTGCATACAGCGTTGTCAGCGTTGAGGGAGGATATAAAGGAAGGATAAGTTAAGTAAGAAAGGAAGGAACGAAGAGAAAAAGCATCAAGAGAGTTAGTGTCAAGGAGGGAGAGCTTGGGTAAAGTAAAGCAATATTAAGGCCTTTATGGCCAAAGTAGTGAGCATCCTAATGTTACTAGAGAAGGTGAGTCACTCAGATGCCGGATATAGGGTTGTGAACAGGCGACTGCATGCCTATGACTAAACAGCACAATGTGGCCCAGAGGGCTTATGTTAACATAAAGGGGTAGTTAATGTGGAGCAAGTACCAAATATAAGGCTAACATTAGGGAGAGGGCTGATTGGTGTGAAGCAAGGACACAATAATCATACAGTGCTATAACAGAAAGGTGAGGAAAGAGGAGGGAATGGGAGGGGGGCCAAGGAAGGATCTCATCTAGCACTCATTATGAGGTAAAGTCTATGGGAGGAGTGGAAGAGGTGGTGGGAGGGAGGGAGAGGGGAAGCCCGATAATTGCACGGGGCATTTATTTAATTAAAATAGGAGTGGGTAGGAGAGGGGCACCAGTATCAAACAGTTGAGGGGCATGGTAAAACAAAGTAATGTAGAGTAGTACTAGAACATAACATTTTATGGATTCAAAAGAACAGCAAGGTATTAAACTGACTGCTAAGCCATTGAGAAGAGCAAACAGATAAGTTTAGGCACCGGGGAAGGTCAATGCTAATGCCCACTGCACAGGGGGAAGGTGAACAAGGAGAGGATGAGGGAATACATAGGGATGGTTCCAAAGCCGGATTGGGCAATAACTATGAGAATTTCCATATGTGTGTGTAAACAGGGGGAAGGGAGGGGGAAGGTAAAAGTGTGTTTTCATGTCGGAGCTTGCCCCCCAGATGCCTATCCCCAGCCCAATGTGATATAAAGAACAGCATTACAACTCATTATAAGAACATAAGTAAATTCCCGGTATGAAAATCCTGTAGTGGATAATTAAATCACCCGATTGAATATACAGGTGATACAGACGCCAAGGGAGGAAGTGGAAAAAGAGGGAAGGCCCTAGCAAACATCAGAGTAGGGAGGGATAGGGGGAATTATCGCAACCTGTAAAGTTTTTTTTGTGTCTTTTTTTCCCCTTTTTCCCATTTTCTCGTGTTGTCCCAGTATGATGATAACGCATATGATTATGACTATGGTGTAAGGGGAAGATGGGGAGGGAGAAGGGTAACACCTCAGTGTCTGCATCCCAAGAGTGAAAGACTAGGTCTCAAAGGAATCCCCTAGACAGCTATGGGGAACATATCAGGACATCAAAGTATGAGTAATACAATTTACAGTAAGTTATTAAAAGAGTAGCGTGATGGGAAGCGGGCACCAGGATCAGTAAGTGTCCTCTTTGTCTTGGACTCTGGGCCTTTGACTGTAACACACCGTTCCCTGCGGTCCTTAGGGAAAGCAAAGGAGAGAGAGGAGACCTATGGAGCCAGCGTCAAAGAGGCTGGTGGCAAGAGTCCTAGAGATTTCTGAGGGGTTATGGATCGCTGCCGCTGAGCCATCATGTGTCTCAGATAACTGAAATGGGAATCCCCAAATGTATTTGACGCCCAGATTGCGGAGGTGTTCCATCAGAGCCCAACACTTCTACAGGGTATGCGGGGATAAGTCTTTATAAAGATATGTCAGACAACCTGCAAATTTGATTTCAGGGAGTTCCTGACAGCGGACCATGATGCAGTCTTTGTCAGCAAAGTGGTATAAACAGCAGATGACATCTCTAGGTTTTCATCCCGGTGGGCCCCACGGTCTGAGCGACCTATGAGCACGATATATTTTAATTTTGTGTTCTGGTGATAAGCTCAAAATCTCAGTGAAGAGGGTCTGTAGGGAAGGCTTTAATCTGCATGTTGCTTCATCTCATGTGGTTCTCCAAGTCATCCACTTTAGATAAGAGGAGGGATATGGTGTCTTCCTGCTGTAGCATGTACTGCTCTAATTTGTGGAGCTGGGTCCAGGAGACCTCTCTATCCTCCTCTAGGGTGTTAATGTGCTGACCCAGTTGGACAAGGTCCTTCTTGGGTTCAGAAATTTCAGATTTCACAGCAAATTTGAGTTCTGCCTTAATGTTCGCAATGAAAAAACACATCATCCTTGGTTAGGAAGGCTACAAGGTCCTCTTTAGTGAGGGGAGTAGGGGCTGAGGAATCCGTCAACATGACCTCTGGTGTCAGAGACAAAGCTGTGTCCCAGACTGGAGAGGGTAGTTGAGCAGACGATTTCAGTGATAAAGTTTTATGCAGCATGGCCTGAGAACCAGACAACTGCCATGCTCTCGCTAACACATGCGCTCCCTCTCACACGCTGTTGCTCAATCATGCTTTCACACACTGTTGCTCAAACATACACTCAGACACACACACACACAAATGCTCACTAACATGTACACAAGCATTATGGAATTCCTTGCCCGAGGATGTGGTTATGGCAGATACAATGGATACATTTAAAGGGATAGTAATACTTAAAATGTAAAAAAAAAATATGTTGTAGGGTTTATCCCCCTGAGTAAAACAAGAGTACTCCCACTGCTGCAAGGTGTTTCATTCAAAAGTTATTAATTTTCAAATTTGAAATTTTTTAGGTGCAATACCACAGTGGCCTGAAATTGTACAGTGGCGCTGTTGCTACACGATCCTATGGACAGCTCTTGTCCCGGGACCATAAATCTCCATAGGATGGTATAGCAACAGCGCCACTGTACAATTTCAAGCCACCGTGATATTGCACTTAAAAAATTCATCTTTGAAAATTAATAACTTTTGAATGAAACACCTTTCAGCAGTGGGAGTACTCTTGTTTTACTCAGGGGATAAACCCTACAACATATTTTTTCTTACATTTTAAGTATTACTATCCTTTTAAGAAAAGATTAGATACATTTCTTTCAAAATGGAACATACAGGGTTATACTGTGAATTAGTAGGCAAATCAGGAAGGTCTGATAAAGACCAATTTATTGGGTAGCAGCAAAGCTATATAATTCTCATTTCTCTGAGGTATGAGGCAAGGGTTGAACTTGATGGACTTGTGTCTTTTTTCAACCTAATTTACTGTGTTACTATGTTACACACATGCGTTGGTGCACGCACACACTTTCACTGATGGAGAACTGTGTACCTAATTGCTTTGCATTGACTGGCTACAGTATTTCAATAGCCTGAAATGTTATGGTAGAGTTGTCTCTACAGCAGTCTATTGACAGCAATAAGCAGAGACAATAACCCTTCATATGCTGCTGTAGCAACAGCATCCCTTCAGGCTCTGGATTTACTGAACCAAACAATGCAAGTCTGAGCTGAAATAATTTTGAATAAACTGTCTCCTTTGTTCTACTCAACAGGATAAACCATGCAAATATTTTTTCATATTAAATAATACTATGACTTTAAATCACTTGGAGGTTTTATCCCCTATGGTGCAATTGGTTGCCTCCAGAATTGCACATCCTTAGTTTGATGGCTAAGGCCCCATGTGAGTGACACAATACCAGGGCTGGATTTACATCACAGTAGCCTGTAGGCACAGAAATATGAAGCGGGTTCCTTTCCTCCCCCTCCGATTTGCCATCTCCACAATACTCCTATCTCCACATTGCCCCCATCAGAACATATTGCCCTCACATTGCCCCCATCATCTCCACATTGCCCTCATCATCTCCAACTTGCCCCCATCATCTCCAACTAGCCCCCCATCAGCTCCATATTGCCCCTCACATTGCCCCCATGATCATCTCCATATTGCCCCTCACAGTGCCCCCATCATCTCCATATTGCCCCCCGTGTCCGTTTCCTACGCTGGAGAGGAGAGATCTGTCTGTGCCTCCTCCTTCTGCATAGAGCTGCAACTGCTGGAGCTCCCGCGCAGTCTTCTCGTCAGTAATGCAGAGCGCTGGTAGATGATGTCATCTCCCAGCACTCTGTATTACTAAAGAGCCGATGAGGGAGCTCACAGCAGCTACAGGTGTGTGCTGAAGAAGGCACAGACTGAGACCTCACCATGTTGTTGTTGACCGCAGGTGCCAAGTGGGGGATCCAAATGACAGGTGCCCCTCTGTGGGGTGCGCCTGTAGGCAGATGCCTACTCTGCCTAATTACAAATCTGGCCCTGGGTGAGACCAATACCTCAGGACATGAGATATCGCTTTGAGCTCCAAGAAGTTGATGGGAAGAAGAGTCTCCTCCAGATCTCAATGGCCCTGAACACTCAGGTAACCCAAGACTGCTCCCCAACGGAGCAGGCTGGTGTCTGTCTTCACAATGGTCCAGTAAGTATTCACAAATGGTCGCCTTTCCTCAGGTTGGAGCAGTCCAACCACTATTGAAGGGTCTGTCTCACCTCTACAAGTAGGGAGATAGGGTGACCAGAACATCTAGGTTTCCTTTGCAAACATGGATCACAAACCTCTGAAGTTCCCTGGCATGGGCCATGGCAAAGGAAACCACTTCAAAGATCGATATCATCCAGGGAGGAAAACTTCCTCTCTGGAGCCGATTCCCACGACAGGGCAGAAGACACCATGGATGTGAGCTGCTGAATTGAGTCTTCCGTTAGATAGACCATACTCTGTAGAGTGTTGAACTGGAGCCCCAGGAAACCAGGTTTTGAGAAGGAGCCGGGGCAGATTTGTCCATATTTAGGATGCAACCATGTTGGAGGAGGATCTGAGCACACTCCTGAACATGGTGCTCAAGAAGGCCCCTTGTATTGTGTCACCTGAATCCCTTTTGTGTGCAGGAATGAGATTAGTACACCCAGAACTCTACTGAACACCTGAGGGGCAGTCATGAGCCCAAATGGTAGAGCAATGAATTGGAAGTGTCCCAAGTGGCAGGCAAACCTAAGGTACTGCTAGCTTGCTGGATGTACAGGAATGTATAGATATGCATCCTGAAGATCTAAAGACGCCAGAAATTCTCCCGGACACATTGCGGCAATGACTGAACGGAGTGACTCCATCTTGTAGTTGGTCTTGACCACAAATTTGTTGAGATACTTGAGGTCCAGGATAGGACAGCAGCCGGCATCTTTCTTGGGAACAACAAAGAGGTTTGAGTAAAAACCTCAACCTACCTCCTGCTGAGGAACCGATGCCAGAACTCCCTTGTTCTAGAGAGACTGAAACTCTCCATTGAAAAGCCTGAGCTTTTTTCTGTCCCTGAGGGGAGCGAGAGGGGAGGAACCTGAAGGGGTTAGGGATTTGAAGGGAATCCTGTAACTTTCTGAAACCACCTGTAAAACCCACTGATCCGCGACAGAGCCTGTACAAAAACACTCAAAAAGTGTTGCAGACGATCCCCCCACAGTGTTCAGTCAGTCATGTCGAAGAAAGTTTGGTGGATTCAGGTTTGGTGGAGGTGTGTTTGGACCTCCACTGCTGTTTGGGCTTGGGGGTGGAACGCGGGGCCTGAAGCACCAACGGGTTTGGGCTAAATGCTTTGCCTTGTTTAGGACGAAAAAGACAATGTCTTTTCGTCTGAGGGTTGCGTTTGGGAACCTGACACAACAATGTGCTCTTACCCCAGTGGCCTCATTGATAAAAGTATTCAGTTCCGGGCCAATAAGAGGTGTACCCTGAAAGGGACAAGAAGCAGTGATTTCTTAGAGATTAAGGGCTCGATTTAAAGGCAGCCGTTAACCAAAAAAATCACTAACGGGTGCGTTAAGTGTCATGTTGCAATTCAAAGATCCGTCTAAACAACAGCTAACGGCAGTTGCACAATTCCTACGGCCGATACACTTACGTGCATTCAGACGCATGGAACAACATACCCCAGAGCTATTCAAAGGCTTGCGGTACTGATAACGGCTGAAAAAAAGACACACCTAACGGCTAAAAGTTAAGACCCAATTCTCACACACGTTAGACACTTAACGGCCAAAACTAAACACCCGTTACAGAGGAAAAGACACAAAAGGCTTACCGCACAACCATGTAAATGGGAAAATTAACCCGTGCAATGCCAAAACAACACAAAAACATGCACACACAACACAAATCACTACACACAAAACAACAACCAACACCACAGGAACAATGACACACAAAAAAACAACAACACAACATGGCACGGAACAATGGGGGTCATCACACAAAGCGGACCCTGCAAATACAAGCTCACCTGGGAAACATCAACACGCGACCTGCACCCCACAACTGCACGCCCGCAAATGGCACACACAGAACAAGCACAACACACCACATCTTATAACACACACACACCTGCAAACACTTACCTGGACACAAACAACTCACCATTGGTCAGCACTCACCTCATCACCACACCTACACAACGCCCTAGCAAGTACTTAAAGGGACAACTCAGCACACTCACTTGTGGCTTGTTTTCCACTCAGGGAGGGAGAGAGAGAGAGAGAGAGAGAGAGAGAGAGAGAGACAGATAGATACAGATAGATAGAGACAGATAGAGAGAGCAAACAGTATGTTGGGTTACATATTGTTGCGAAGACTGCGTAGAAGGCGTGCAAGGGAGAGAGCTAGGGAACATCAGCAAACCCCAAGCACGCCTCATCAACAGCCTTCACCTGTTGCAAGTGAGGAGGCTCTGGCTCACCAGCCACACAGGAGTCCATCCCCACCTGGAGGGCACAGGATGTATAGACGACCACCAAGGCCCAGGGTATACCGCCCAAGGGTCACACTCTTTGGAATGGCTGATGACGAGGTCATTGATCGCTACAGGTTGAGGCCTGACAGCATCATTGCCTTGTATGAGGTCATCAAGGAGCAGGTGGATCCCATCTACATCCACAACCATGCCCTAACTGGCCTGCAGAAACTACTCTGTGCCATACACTTCATGGCAAGCGGGGCCTTCCAGTCCACTGAGGGTTACGCATCTGGCATGTCACAGGCCACATTCTCCAGAGTGCTGGCCCAGGTCCTGCCAGCCCTCAAAAGCAAGGCCAGTACCCATATACATTTTCCCACCACCGACATGGACTGGATACAAGTCAAGCAGGCCTTTTACGCAAAGGGAGGCATGCCCAGGGTCATGGGTGCTATAAATTGCACCCATGTCCGGATTAAGGCCCCAGCACGTGACGCACAGATATTCATCAACAGGAAGAACTTCCACTCCATCAACGTGCAGATGGTGTGTGACAGCAACATGAGGATCATGAATGTCTGTGCAAAATATCCTGGCAGCACACATGATGCATACATTCTACAAAACTCCTCAGTCCACAGAGATTTTGAGAATGGAACCTTTACAGGGGGATGGCTACTGGGTGAGTTCACAAAACAAAATCACACCACATACACAGGCGTACACACCACTCAGCTCAGCATGCACCTGACCCACACCTACTACGTCCACCATACAAAACATCATTCACACAACATGTGCTCCCTGTTTCACCATGTCACTCACATTACACAGGTGATGCTGGCTATGGATGCAAGTCCTGGCTACTGACCCCTCTGGCCAATCCCCAAACACATGCCCAGGAAAGCTACAACCAGGCTCATGCCAGAACCAGGAATGCTATTGAGCGGACATTTGGGCTCCTCAAGTCAAGATTCCGATGTCTGGACCACTCTGGGGGAGCACTGCAGTATGCACCGGCTAAGGTGTGTGACATCATTGTGGCGTGCGCAATACTGCACAATATCGCAGTGGACACCAGGCTGCTGGAGCACATCCCGGACCCCCCCATACAGGAAGTGGCCATGGACATCGGGCATGTGGAGGAGACCATGAGAGGGGCACAGATCAGAGACAGGCTCATCACGGAATACTTCACCTGTGAGTATAACACAGGCATGCAAACAATCCATGCAAGTCCCCCAGCAGTCCTGTGACACTAACCACACTGCACATTTTGTTCTGTCTCACCCCACAGGAACAGTGACACAGCACTGCACTGGCAGTGGACGTGGAAAATTGTGTGTGTGGACTCAACAACCATCCTCCATTCCACTCTCCACGTTGACATACAGACCCCAAGGATATCACGCACACCCCCAGGAGAAACAAGGTACAACATATTACCCATGTTCATCACCTTACACGGCTTGATTGACAGCAACTAACTGGATATGCCATGATTAGAGCCTGAACAACCATGCTAGCCCAGTAGTGAAAGAGTATTATCTAATGATTTGCATGAGAAGGGACATCAGACTCAATATGGGACCTGTACTGTGCTACAGCTGAGAAGAGCAGCACAGGGGTGGATGTACAGTGGTATGGGCACACAATGTAGAGGTCATGAGACGTAGATCAGATTACCACGGACTCCATGCAGACCTGTGAGTGTGCAGACGTATGTGCCCCTGACATGAATACACACATCAACAAATGTGTCCTAACAGTTCCATGGAACAAATGACATTGGGCTGCCACTGTCACTTTCACAGTGGCAGCACAATGTCATTACTTCCATGGAGCTCTCAGAACACTTGTTAATGTGTGTATACATGTCAGGGGCACATATCCCTAGGACTGATGCACATGTCCTTAGTTCCCCACAGAATTGGTTACAGATGAGTACACAACACATTGTCAAGCAATGGTTTGTGCACTCACCTGTAACTGTGAAAACTGAGGGGATGAAAAAGACTAAATTGTTGTTGCTTGATGATCAGTTCAGGTCTACTGCTCCAAATCCTGTCCTCTTGTCCCGCAGGCATCCGTAACATGATCCATCCTTGAACTGAAGATCTTCCATGTGACTGGATTGATGTCTTGACAACACCTTCATGAAGATCACCCCTTGCTGTTTATGGTGATGTTGTTGGTGATGCGAAGTTTGACCTGAGGTTCACACAAACCTCTACTGGAACATTCTCATAGAGACACAGAAAACACTAATTCTTGAGTGTTTTAACCTGTACAGTCAGGATGCTCAGCTACAGAGTTGTCAAACCTCATGGACAACACATGAGTAGGGCAGCAGTGTTACTGAAGTATTACAATTTAGTTTCAAAGTACATTTAGTGTTCTCATACAGGTGTTCAATGCATATAGGCAATACACACAGAAAACACATGTACATTCTAATGTACTTTGAGACACAATAAAGATGAACCATCACCATTCTATCTGTGTCTGTAGGAGGATATATTTGAGAACACATATGTCAATGTGTTACCACACCCAGGGTAGAGTATGCCCCATACATGGAAAGGCAACACCCACATCACAGGAGTCCACCACTGGTTTGCCAGTGACTGGACTCTGTGATGTATCCATGCAAACAGATGATGGTGGCAGTGATGCACCAATGTGTTGTGGGAGTGATGAAGAGGTGATACAGGGGACATACTTCCACAGTGAATACCTGTCCACAGTATCTGTATTGCTCAGTATAATCCATGTTCGGAGATTTTGCTCCACTTTGACATATCTCAGTACATGGGCTAACGAACAACCAGACTAAGTGGACATGTGTTATCACTGGTGAAGTCTGTTACACCCTTAGGGAAACAGCAACTCAACTTACAGGAGACCCCAATGCTCAGCCCAGGATATCAATGTGTGTGCTACACGTTGAAATCCTAGGTTAAAAACATTGGCTTCTCCAGTAAGTCAGTTGCACAATGAGTGTGTGAATCCAAGACAACATGGATACATGTCCCATTTATCTATCCTGCTTATAATGTCCCTGCTAAATCACAGAGCTGTTTGTCTGGTTATCCCATTAACCCACTGAGTGCAAGAGTGGTCCCCAACGCATTTCTTGACAATGCGTTGTCTACCACTCTGGCACTCAAAGGGTTAAACACAGCATATGATGTAGACAAATGTTCAGTGTTGTACAATTTGTTGTGCTAAGGGGTATGTTTTGTTGTTCAAATTCAACACACAACAGGGATGTGTTACAAGTTGAATTTGTACAACGGTGTGTGTGTGAACCCATGTTGTAGCATCCCACTAACATTTCACATAGGCAGAGGTTGTGTTCACTGCATTTTATGGCAATGCATTGGAGACAACCCTGCCACCCAATCCATAACTGAAGACACAACAGATCAGACTGGAATTAAAAAAAAAATGTTTTCTTTATTGAGGGGAAACTTAACAGGTTGGGCCTTTCATTTTTTCTTCTTTGGGTGGGGGGCCTTAGCCTGGGTGCCAGAGGTGGATGCCCTTGTGGATCTCCTGGTAACCCTCTGCCCCCTAGGTGTTGCTTCAGGGGTAACACTAGAGGGGGTGGTGGTTGCAGTAGACCCCTCAGTGGAACGCAAGTTCTCCCTCTCCATCCTCAGTTTCTCCCTGCGGTTTATCTCCCTCAGCTCCACAAGGACCTTTGTTAACATGTCCATCACACCAGTCCTGAGCTGCTGGAGTAGTGTATTCCCCCTGGACACCTCCGACTCCAAACCTTGGATCCTGCTCTCCAATTGGACAATGTTCCTCCTGGATTGCCTCCTGCTCCTGGTGATATTGCTGTCAGTACTCCTGCTCGACCGGAGTAGTCTCCTCTGAAGGGCCATACACTCCGCCTCCATCCCTGTGAGGCGTGCGGTGCTGGAGGTGGATGTGCCCGGTGTCCCTGGTGCTGCTGTTTCTTCCTCTGCTGCTGAGGGTGCTGTTTCTTCCTCTGCTGCTGAGGGTGCTGTTTCCTCCTCTGCTGCTGAGGGTGCTGTTTCCTCCTCTGCTGGAGGTGCTGTTTCCTCCTCTGCTGGAGGTGCTGTTTCCTCTGCTGCTGGAGGTGCTGTTTCCTCTGCTGCTGGAGATGCTGTATCCTCTGCTGCTGCTGAGGGTGCTGTGGCTGCTGTTGGAGTGGCTGGTGCAGATGATGGGCATATGCCCACCACATCAAGTGATGCAGAGCTGCCCAGAGATGTGTGTGCTGGTGGAGGTGTGAATATGTCCCTGGGTAGGGGGCGCTGGGGCTCACCAATCAGGCCCAGGTGTGTGTAGTCCAGTGGCCAAGGGTCATATGGTGGCCACTGATAGGTGGTGGGACCCCACCTTGGATCATACCTTGGGGCATGCTGTGGAGCCATCCAGGAGGGTGGGTTGATCTGGGAGGCATATGGCCCATATTGGGTGTTGGCCACTGTCCCTGGCAGCCATTGCCTCCCTGGCGGTGGTGGTGCTGCTGATGGAGGGTAGTAGCTGGTGGAGGTGGATGGATGTGTCCACCTCTCCTCCTGTGGCATCCAGCCACTGTACTGGGGAGGTGCAGCTGGAAAGGGTGGTGCAGCCTGTGGTGGTGCAGCTGGAAGGGGTGGTGCAGCCTGTGGTGGTGCAGCTGGAAGGGGTGGTGCAGCCTGTGGTGGTGCAGCTGGAAGGGGTGGTGCAGCCTGTGGTGGTGCAGCTGGAAGGGGTGGTGCAGCCTGGGGTGGTGCAGTAGGTGGTGATGCAGCCTGTGTTGGAGGGGATGGTGATGGTGGGTAAGGTGACCACCGGCTGGTCCCCTCCTCTGTGTCCTCCTCACTGGGGCGTGACATAGCCTCCTCCACTGTCTCCCGCTGGGCTTGACGGCCGTAAGCTGTGTGGAGGAAGAAGATGTTGTGATTAGTGACCTTAGCCATATGTTTGTGGAGACAATTCTACTTTGATATGTGGGGAAGAAAAATATATGTGTTTGTGTTAATCCCCCTGGGTAAACAAGGGTACTCCCACTGCTGAAAGGTGTTGTTTGAGTTATTACGGGTGAAGGTTTCATTTTGAGGTGCAATATCACAGTGTCCAGAAATAGTACAGTGGGGCTGTTGCTACACCCTCCCATGTAGATATCTGGTCCCTGTACCAGAGCTGTCCATATGATTGTGTAGTAACAGCACCACTGTACAATATCAGGCCACTGGGATATTGCCCCTGACATATCCATGTCTGAGCTGTGATACCTTTTGCATCAACACACCTTTCAGCAGTACGAATACCATTGTTTAACTCGGGGGGGGGGGGATCCAACAACATATATTTGTCTTCACAACTTGTAGGGATGGCTATCCCTCCAGGGGGGTGGCAAAGGTTAAGTCCACCTTGATGTCAGATTGTAGACATTGTGGGAACAGATGTTGTTCTCTGTTAGTCCTATCCCTCCTACCCTCATGGTTGTTCAGATAATGCTCTATGTGACGGATGTAGATTTCAGTCATTTGTCTACACGAGGGATTTTCAGCAGAGACAAAATCAACCCATTTAGAGAACAATACTTAATTGGAATGGTGTACAGGGTGTGCATGATTTACAAGCACACTCTGTGGACCATTCCAAAGAGGTATTTCTCTCGATATGTTGTGACTTTGGCTCTGCTGAAGAGCCTCCGTGTGGTCAAATGATGGATATCTTCACCTGTCACATGGAGCAATATCTGTATAACCATGAGTGTTGGAGGGATGGGACTTAGATCAAGACACATCTGTTAACGATGGCAATGATATGACATCATGATGACATTACCCATTGCTATCCCATTACAGTGACACACAAGTAGAAATGGTGATATATGTATGTGGATATGTACCCTTCATATGGATGGAGTAATATCCTTCCAAGATGTGATGCCAGAGAGCATTTCATTAGGTGTGATTGCCTTACTGGCTATATATGTGCACCCATCCAACAAGACATTGTATTGATATGATGGATATGAACATACCTCGTATATCCCATCTACGTAGGGTGTGATATACTATGTATGTGTATTTGGATGGTAGCAATGTAGGTTGATATGTGATGGGTGCACATATCTGGCCAGTAAGGCAATCACATCCAGTGAAGTGATCTCTGTGTTCACATCATGTTGGAACATATTTAGTAACATTTGAATCCTAAGGGCAACAATCCAGCCAGTAGTGAGGGATATCTTTGATTGAGGCCTGTTTTTTTGTCTGTGTATGAGCCCATCCATCCTTCTGTGTGAGGCAACCGTACTCAGTCCTAGATATCCATCAGTCATGGCCTGTTGGTGACCAAGGTACAATGTTTGCTATTTGTTTCCCATATGTATCCTGCATAGCGATGCTGGTGTACCATCGATCCATGGCATCAGCACCCCTGTGGATCCATGTGGGAATCAGATATGGGATATGTCATTTCAAGTCAGAGTAAATGATTGCAGCCACAACACCAATGCCTACTTTTTCCAGCTTGAATTCTGTAAAATAGTTTTCGGCCTGTGTGTTGCACCTACGAGCATTTATTCTGTGTGACACTGTGATGTGTGATCTGATGCCCCCTTTTGTGATTCAGTAAGCGGTGATGTTGAACTGATGAAATGAACATGATGGTGACTTCTCCAGTGATCTCCTTTCCCCATTTCCAGTGTTTTCCATGGAGTCTGTACAATGGGACCCTATGAACTTGATTCTTGTTTTGGCATATTCTCCATGGACTAACACTGGTACTGGTGAAGTGAGGGTGTGTGAGGGTTACTTGGTGTCCACCATCTGTTTGTCACCGCTTAGTGAATGTCCCCTGTGTGGCATGTGATCGTTGTCCTATTGACTTGTTTGTTGTCAGGTTAACCCCTTGAGTCCCAGAGGGGTTGCCAATGCATTGTTGATCGATGCATTGATGATCCCTCTAGCACTCAAGGGGTTAGGGTGGGGGTGGGGACATGGGTGACATTGTGTGTGAACAATGATGATCTATGACAGTCGACAATTTGAAAATGAAGGTTTGTGTATTGTGTGTAATGAGCACAGCGACAGGAGGGTTGAAGTAGGACTTTGACAGGTTTGTCCCAAGTTGGACGTTGCCATTTGTCCAGGTGTTGTGTCCTTTTTTTAACCCTCATGGTGCTGTGTTGGTGCAGTTGTATGGCTGAGTGATGGCCATGTGTTGAGGTGTGAGTGTGTGTGCAGCTGGTGTTGGTTGCTGTAGTGTGTTGTTCTGTAGTGTTGCACTTACCGGTAGTGTGGAGGCTCCTCTCATCCCCAGTGTCAGTTCCTCCCACGACCCCCTCGATCATGGTCGGGGACATGTTCTGCCGCACCATCTCCTCCCAGCCGCAGAATGTGATGGGCACAGATGGGCCACCTCCGGTGCCTCGGGCTTGCTTGGCCATGTCAGACATCTTGTTCTTGACCACCCTCCGGCAGTCGCCCCATCTCTTCTTCACAGACTCCACGTCCCGTCTGCATGTTGCCACCGCGTTCACCCGGCTGCAGATCTGATTCCAGGCTGCCTTCCTCCGCGCTGCCAGGCCAGGGACCTTTGCCGTCGGGTGGAGAACACTCTGCCTCTCCAGGACAGCTTCCACAAGAGCCGTGTTCTCTTCCTCACTATATCTGGGATCCCTGATCCTGCCCTCATCAGCTCCGGCATGGGAGGATTCAGAGCCGGAGTGCCCTGCCTGGTCTGACCCTGCCTGTGTGGGGTGCTCCCCAGGAACTACCCCTCGTCCCACTGCAGGTTCTGTCCCTGTCCTGCGTGTTCCTGCTCTTGTGGGCATGGTCCCCCTCCGCCCTGCGGATCTCCCTCTCCCACCCCTGCTCTGCTGAGGGATCCCCTCCTGAGCTTCTTCCTCCTCCACTACTCTCCCCATCCCTCTCTCCTGTCCTCCTCTCCTTGCCATCACTCACCCAGTCACACCCAGGCACTCCCACAGGCCCTCACAGACACACTCGATCCAGTCACTCTCTGTCACACACTTTCACTCCCAGATTCACACTGTCAAAATAAAAAGTAAAATGTGTAAGGTGTTATAAAATAAAAGGACTATGTGTATGTATGTGTATGTGTTTGTATGTGTGTATGTAATATGTGCAAAGGTGTGCTATGTGTCGTATTCTGTGCAATGCTCTCCTCTCTCCAAACTCCAAACCTCCTCTACCTCCAATGAACGCTCCTGTCTCCCTCTCTCTAATGACTATCCTCCGCTCCTGGGTCCTGATATCTGGCTCTGAAGAACTCGATAACAGACAGTGTGTGGCGGTTATTTTTGGGTATATATAGGTGTATTTGAAGTTATTTGATACATTGGGGCTTTGGGATTGGATGTGTGTTTGAATTTGTTTTGGCATCAATCATGGTTGCTTGACAACGGCAGCCGTTATGTTACATGTTGTTTGGAGCTCAGTTATCGTGTGATTTGTCCGCCCATTGTGCATTAACATGAGCGACAACGGCTTTTGTGTTACGTGTTTTTTGTGTGCCTACGCTCGATAGCTATTCTTGTGGAGTAGCTATTGAATCTGCCGTAACTCCTGTATTATTTGCGAGCGATGTGCCTTTTTCACTTAGCGGCTGTTTT
The DNA here is from genome assembly GCA_037306005.1 of Rhinophrynus dorsalis. Classification (NCBI taxonomy): domain Eukaryota; kingdom Metazoa; phylum Chordata; class Amphibia; order Anura; family Rhinophrynidae; genus Rhinophrynus; species Rhinophrynus dorsalis. The sequence continues at coordinate 563,910,260 of CM074719.1, read as the reverse complement.
AACGGTTGGCTTTAAATCGAGCCCTAAGTCTGCTAACCAGATCTTCAGCCACAGCATGTGTCTAGCAGTCACAGAAAAGGCTGAGGCCTTAGCTTCAAGACTAACAGCATCAAAGAGAGCGTCAGTAGCATAGTTCTGCGTCTCAGAAATATTAGCCAAAAGGGATAAAAGGTCAGCTTTTGGGGCACCCTTGTGGATGGTAGCAGTCAGCTGTTCAGTCCAAACAGCAATGGCCCTGTCGACCCAAACAGAAGTCAAAGTAGGTCTCAGTGATGCACCAATGGCAGTGAAATTGGCTTTTAAGACAGCTTCAAGCTTTGTATCAGTCATGTCCTTAAAAGTGGAAGCATCAGCAACTGCCAAAGCAGTGGATTTAGAGAGCCTGGAAATGGGAGAATCAACCTGTGGAGGAGTAGCCCATTGACCTAAGGCAGTCTCAGAAAAGGGATACAACTTAGAGAACCTCTTAGACAGAGCCAGATGCTTGTCAGGAGTTTTCCCCTCATCCAGAACAATCTGATCCAGAGTAGGAAAAACAGCACAGGATTTCTTGTGCTTCTGAAATACATCAGAAGTAGCTTGAGACTCTACAGTAGTAGAGGGGATGTTTAAGGTGGTTAATACCGCCTTAATGAGACCCTCAGCAGAGGGTTCAGGGTCAGCTTCAAAGGGGTCACCACGAAATTGGGGAGACTCCTCATCAGAACACACACCATATTTAGAATTCTCATCTGGATCCTCTAAATAAGAATCAGATAGATCAGAAATACCAGGGGCCTTAGGGGCCACAAACCTGAAGGAAGGAGGGGGTCTTCAAAATTGAAGAACCCCCTGAAGAGAAAAAGGAAACTGTGCCATAGAGGACTTTAAGTCCTTAACCCAAGATGTCTCTTGCTCATGACTGGAAGGCCCTGGCGGAGACGCAGGGGTTGTAGTACATGAAGGGCATACATTACCTTAGTACTCTCTGGGAAGCCCTGTTTAGCATGAGGAACAGTGAGTCAGGTGGGTTAAAGATGCCTCTGAGTCATTAACCTTAGGTCTAGCCCCATTTCTCAGTGGATCCGACATTCTACAGAATAAAGTGCCAAAAACACTAAAGGAATACCCAACTACTGTTACCCATATTACAGATTTCACCCCAGAAAGCCTAAATTACACTTATGTGGAAAGCGAAGGGTTACCCTGAGGAGGAAAGTTGAGGAGACCAAGCCCTGCATATGATACTCGTTAGCAAGAATTAACAAAATGGTGAAAGCAACGGGAGCTAATCAGAAATCATCCGATGAAGCGGGTCTTTATGGGAAACGTAGTTTCTCAAAACGGAGTATCAAAAAACAGAACCAAATCCCTCCAAAGCGCACAAGACACTAAGAATGTCAACCGGAGAAATAGACAAGGGTAGACAAGTAAAATGAGTCATCTCTGAACTCGGTACATAGTGCGGTTGCAGAGATATGTCTCAATGTGACTGTCCCATAGAGATTAATGGAGCATTGCGTACATACGGTAAATTGCACAATTCAAAATAATAACGAATAAATTAAAAGAGAGTAAAAAGTGTAAAACACATAAAAAATACAAATAAACATGAACGCAGAATAAAAATATGAGAATGAAACCTCCAACAGCCCTATACTGGCAGAGAAGGGGTTAATTAACACAAAACTGTCCAAAATGCTCCAAAAACCCTCAGAACAGAAAAGGAAATACTCAACATGATTGTAGGAGTTACAGAGAACTCCAAAAAATAGACTTGTGTGATTTGGTTCGTCCACATTCGGATTTCAGACGAATATGTCTATTTCAGAGCCATTCGGACATGTTGAAAATTTTAGAAGCATTCGTCTTAGAACCCGAATCCGAAACATTTCTGGGTAGAATTTCGGTACAAGATTTGGATATTCGGATTACGTTCTCCCCGCGTGCACGCTACTTTCCCTCCCTCTCTAGTCCAATTAGCTTCTTCGTTTCATGATGGGGGTTGGACTAATGACATCACAGACACCCAGACAGCTTCTGCACTTCCTGTTAGTGCGCATTGCGTTGTTGGAGCTTGGAGAGAGAAGAAGCAGATAGAGAGATAGAGAGAGTGACTGTCCAGTTGTTGTGTAGACAGGCAGATAGGCATAGGCAGCCAGCCAGCATTAGTGCCAGTTATTGCCACTGTGTTAGCGTACCTTGCGGCGGCTGCTCGAGCCAACCACAGCTTCCTCCATTGGCTCCAGCTGCAGTTTGATCCTGAGGCTTCAGCAGCACTGTTGTTTGGCGGCTCCAGCTGCATGGAAATGGCGGTTAGCTCTGGGGCTGGTTTCCGTCGCTGGTCTGTACAGAGTATGGGCGCACGTCCAAAGGCATGGACGTGTGCTCCATTTAAAGATACAGAACACATTTCTGACTCCTCCTCTTCCTGGCTACTAAACCTTAAATACTGCCTGGGCACTATGCTCAGTCGCCCTTTCGTGGTGTTCAGGGCAGATGGCTTGTGTTTTGTGCACTACCTGGTTCATGTGACTACCCGTTCTGCTGCCGGCCTTTGGTTTGTCTGACTACCCTCTCTGTGTATGACCCTGGCTTGGCTGACATTCCTTCTGGTGTGAACCTGCGGCTCTGGTAGACCATATCCTCCGTGCATGACCCTTGGCCTGGCTGACTATACGTCCTGGTGCTGACCTGGGGCTCTCTCCGACTACCTGCTCTGTGTATGACCCTGGCTAGTCCGATAATCTGGTGCAGACCTGTGGCTCTGGTTTACAATTTGCTCTGTGTATATTCCGGCTTGTCAGACTACCCACCTTGGTGTTACCTGGGGTTGTCCACTGCACACCCAGCATACCAATGCCCCAGTGGATAACTTGGTGGGTGCTCTTGGGGGCCCTGGCAGAGTTTCCCTTGCTTCTGTCCCTATACTGCGGTATTCAGGTGTGGACCTGTAGCGCAGTTAGACTTCTTGGTAACGTTGTCTATACAGGTGCGAACCTGTAGCGCAGTAACCTTACTCAGGTACATTGTCTGTTCAGGTGCGGACCTGTAGTAGATCCTCAGGTGCGCACTTGAAGCGGCTTCTATCCAGCTTGCCTTCTGGGGCTCAGTTCAGTACCACTACAGCTGCACTATCCTTCTGACATCATCTATATTGTATGGTGTTCTTGCTGTTACCGCTCATTCTGTACGTTGTGTATCTTAACAAAGATTATGTTACCTACAGTACTGGTCCAGTTCTCGTTCTTGAGTCCATGACACACTGCAAGGGAGAGTCACCTTTGTTCCTGTGTAAAAGCTGAAAATTCAACTTAGGAGTTTGAATAATTTGCAGTAACATAATCTCACACTTGTATAGGGACTGGGAGGCCTAGCAGCTCACTGCCAATGCAAGGGAGAAGCATCATTGTTTAAAAAATTCAAAATCCAACTTAGGACTGTATTTGAAAAATTTGCAGAGTGATACCATCTCAGAGCTGTGTAGGGACTGGGGGGCCTGCTGTCTCACTGCCACAGCAAGGGAGACTCATCAGTGTTTAAAAAATTCAAAATCCAGTTTAGGAGTGTATGTGAATAATTTTCAGAGTGATACCATCTCAGAGCTGTGTAGAACCTGGGGGGCTTGCTGTCTAACTGCCACCTCAAGGGAGACTCATCAGTGTTTAAAAAATTCAAACTCCAACTTAGGAGTGTATGTGAATAATTTGCAGAGTGATACCATCTCAGAGCTGTGTAGGGACTGGGACTGGAGGGCTTGCTGTCTAACTGCCACCGCAAGGGAGACTCATCAGTGTTTAAAAAATTAAAAATCCAGCTTAGGAGTGTATCTGAAAAATTTGCAGAGTGATACCATCTCAGAGCTGTGTAGGGAGTGGGACTGGGGAGAGACCTGCTGTCTAACTGCCTCCACAAGGGAGACTCATCAGTGTTTAAAAAATTCAAAATTTGTAGAGTGACACTATCTTACAGTTGTGTACGGGCTGGGAGGCCTAGCAGCTCGCTGACAACCAAGGGGGAATCATCATAGTTCCAGTGTTGCATTTTACGAGTGTATGTGAAAAATTTGTTGAGTGATTCAGCCAGTCTGACAGCTGTCGTGTGGCCAGGTTGTAAAATTGTCAAATTATTATACTTCACTACCTACCTATCTGTAATGGATTTGAGTCCTAGTGAACAAACTGACCTTTATCTTCCTGGTACCAGCTGCAGTGACCCAGCAACCACCAACACCACCATGGTGATGTTGCGTTCCAGCAGAGCTAGCAGCAGGTGGGCAAAGAAGAGTACTAGTACTAGTCAGACTCAGCAGCAGAATTCAAAACAAAAAAATAAGAAGGGAAAAATCTACAAGAGGTAGAAGAAAGATCTAAGGGATCAAAGTCTCCTAAGCTTGATTTGTCCCCTGAGCTTGATTTTTCCAGTGACCTTGATTATTCCCCATAGCTTAATTTTTTTGCCTGCGTCCCATACTACTTCTCCTGTTTCTCCAGTTACACTTGTGTCTTCTATTGACAACTCAACACCTGCCTCCCTAGCTTCATTTGAGTCTCCCAGTCAGGTAGTAGCTGCTAGTGTCTCCGCCATAAGTACCACTGTTACTCCACAATCCTTCTCCATTCCCAGTCCCAACATCCCTGCTGCCATCTTTAGGTCTATTGGTATCCCTGTAACTGTACGTAAATAAAAAAGTAAAGTGAGGTTGCTCCAGCATGTGAAGATGAAGAAAGTGTCACTTTAGTTTCTTCTTCTCCACCACCTTCCAGAGTCATCCGTTGCTCCAAAGTGTGGGACCATTTTATGGCAGTTGTCAATGGCCGGAGAGCAAAATGTAAGTTGTGTGGCAGGGAAGTCAGCTGTGGACGGGTGTTGGGTCATCTGACCACATCCGGGATGAACCAACACCTGAACAACTACCACAAGTCTGTGCTGATAAGTGCAGATGGTGGCAGTATAAGTTGGCATATACCAGTGTCACACTCACCACCAGTAGGCAGCAGGACAAAGGGCAGAGGGTCATGCCGCATCTGGTCCCAGTAAGAGCAGCAGACAATCACAGCCCATCCCATAAACAATAGAGGCCTCACTTGAAGATTTTGGTGCAGACAACAGGCCAGGAAAATCACACGCTCATTGCACAGCTCATAGCTGTTCGGGGTGCTACTTTTAATTTGGTGGACAGGGAGCCCTTCCATCAACTTATGGAGGCTGTCTCACCCCGATATAAAATTCCATCCTGCACCACATTTAGTAGAAATATAGTGCCCTTACTCTACCGGTCATGCTAGGAAAGGCTGCTGGCCAGTCAGTGCACATTATCACTAACTTATGGAGTGCTCCGAGTGACCAGCATGGCTTCCTGTCGTTGACAGCGCATTGGTGTCAGCCTAATGTGTTGCAAGACACACCAACAGCAACAATAAGTTTGGGTGCGGTAGCCAAGCATGCAGTGCACCACTCTTTCCTCTTCCATACTAAGGTAATGGATCAGCAGCACACCTCAGATAACATTCGCAAAGCACTGCAGAACATGGTGGCGCAGTGGCTAGGGGAGCAGGCAGGCACACAGGTGCAAATGGGGTTTGTGGTTACTGATGGTGCAGCTAACATGATCAAGGCACTCCAGTATGGCAGATTTGTGGGTGTGCCGCTGCTCAGCACATGTCCTGCATCTAGTAGTGAAAGCTGCTCTCAAGGATGGCAGTAACACTGGAAGGTTGCCAGCACTTCTGGCGTTATGACGACAAATTTCTGGCCACTTCCATTCGGAACATCAAAGACAGCCAGCTACTCAGAGAAGACCAGGAAAAGGTAGGCCTCCCAGAGCACAGCGTAAAACAAGATGTTAGGACCAGGTGGAACTCCACCTTAGATATGCTAGAGCGTATCCTGGAGTAGAAAAAGGCAATTCACACAATGTTCTGTCACCATTTCATTGGCACTAACAGAACACTGGCCAGGGCTGAATGGGCCCTAATGGAACAGGTAGTGACAGTCCTTACGCCTTTCCGTGCTTTGACGGAAATTTTGAGCAAAGGGAACGCTAGCCTGGCAGAAGTCATTCCCCTCTTCACGCATCTCTCCTTAAAACTGGACAATTTCCTAGCCCATAGGGAATGCTTGCCTGGTGTTGATGGTAATATACTTCCTGATGTTGCTGCCCTTCTAATGAGGCTGAAGAAGGAACTGACTCAGCGCATGGAAGAGTGTATGGCAATTATCACGAGTTAATGCTGGCCACAATGTGCAATCCAAGAGTCAAAGGCAAGATGGCACTTGCTTACAATTCACTCACTGCCTGGAGGGAAAAATTGATAGCGAAAGTGCATGAGAGGCAAAGGAAAAACAAGATGCAGTCACACGAGGCAGAAGAAGATTCCTCAGATGAGCTAGAGGAGTGTGGTGGTCTTCCGGGACCTATCAGTAGCAGCGCCAGTAGCACGTCATCTTCTTACAGTGGAGCAGCTGCTGCTTTTTATGCTGAGACAATGGACAGATTATGCTTCGGGCAAAACAAACAGATCCCAATCAGTAGAAAAACTGCTGAGTTTGATGTTAAGGTTTTCCTTGCAGAACCTTCTTTGCCTCCAAGTACAGATCCCTTGACTTACTGGGATAACAAGAGTGCTGTGTGGCCTACTTTGTTCCTGGTAGCCCAGGAGTTGTCCAGAGTGAGCGGGTATTTTCTTTTACTGTATATATACTTCGCCCCCATCGCTCTCAACTGGCCCCCCAGCTCATGGAACAAATTACTTTTTTAAAAGTCAACCTGCCAAAGCTGGGTTACCCTGCTCTCAGGTTCAATACAGATTAGAATAAAAAAAAGTAACAACATAATATGCTGAGTGCTCCAGCTTACCCAGCTCTAGGACAGTGGTTTGTTGGGCAGAGGACACCCACCTGACTTGATGGGACTCAGGGGAGAATTTAAAGTCTACATTGTTGTCCCACTAAACAGGTTGTTCAGTCTGGCTCTGTGGTATCTATTTACTGAGTCCTGCCTGCTCCAGTGTTCTGCAGTCCTGGCTACATCTCCAGTGTTGCTGTCATTCTGAGTCTGCCTCGCGCCAGTCATCCTCAGTTGCTGTATCCATGTATTTATTGAGTCCTGCTAGCGCCAGTGTTCTGCAGTTCTGGCTACATCTCCAGTGTTGCTGTCATCCTGAGTCTGCCTTCATCCTAATTATGTCTTCATCTGGCGACTAGCTGCTTAGTAGCACTAGTCGCCAGAAATATTACCTGGTTTAAAAGATTTTCTATTTTTTCAGAGGCTAACAGTAGCAGGAAGCACGGACATCTTGCCATAGTGACGTCCGTGCACCTGCGCTGTCAGTACCTTTTGGAGCCGGCTGGCTTCCTGCTACTGTCAGCCTCCGAAAAAGTAGAAAATCTTTTAAACCCGGTAATATTTCTGGCGACTAGCACTACTAAGCAGCTAGTCGCCAGATGAAGACTTAATTAGGATGACATTTTTGCGTGGTGGTAGCTCCCCTTTAAAAAGCATAGTAAATTCGGCCGAATAATTCGAATCCAATCCGAATTTCGTCCAAGTCGAACAGGTCCGGTCCAATTTTCGGATCAACTGAAAAAAAAAAAAAAATTTGTCCGAAATCAGATTTTACCAAATTTTTTTACTGTGCACAAATCTACCAAAGTCTACCAAAGAAACCCTTGTACTGAAGGGAACTGTCATGAAGACCATGTTACTCAAAAGGGTTGCTCACCTTCTATTTTCTTCAGATTACCATTGCAAGGAAGAAGCCTCACAGAGAGACTCCCTCTGGGGAGAGAGACATGGGTAAGATGGTTCTCTCCCAGGGCTGAAGGGTCCACAAGAAGCTCCTGTAAACTGGCCAATCCACCAAGGGGAAGCCAGTAATGGTAATTCACCTAATGTTGGAAATTGAACACCCACATCTAAAGTAAAATAATAAAAGAACTGCAAACTAAGTAGAACTGTTCACAGCTTTCCTACCAGGATGATGGAACAAATCTAACTGGAGAGGGGAGCAGCTGGGTAGCCTGCTATGGAGGAGAGGGAGGCTCCACCCCCTGCAATTCCTGCAATTCATTGGAGAATTCTTCCAGCCTCCTGGGAGGAGCTGTCGCCTCCTCATGGTACCTGTAAGCTATATTGGACGACAGAGAAAAAGCCTTTCTTCCTGAAGATGGAGGCTTCAACAGCCAAGCCAACAACATAGGACTGCCTATGTCCTCGCTCCAGAGGTAACCCTGGAGGAGGAGATCCATTCTGCATGACAGAGGAAATGGATCCTGAGCAGCCAGTGATAGCAAATCTGGAGACCAAAGCTGTCTGGTCCAAAAAGTTGTGATCAGAATGACTGACACACCATCCACTTGAATCTTCCACAGCATCCTGTAAAGGAGAGGAAGTGGAGGGAAGATGTGGGCCAGATGAAATCACCATGAGATTGCCACCATGTACGCCAAAGTATCCCTCAATAGGAGCAAAACAACTGAACCTTCCGGTTCCTCTGGTGGCCATCAAGCCTTTCGATGGAATACCCCACTTCTCCACCAACAGGTCAAAAACCTCCAGACGGAGTTCCCACTTGCTGGGGTCCACCGTTTGTCAACTGAGAAAATCTGTGAAGATGTTTTCTACTCCTTGAATGTGCACAGCGGAAATATCAGGAACGTGCACCTCTGCCCAGGCTAAAATAGCCTTTTTCTCCAACCAAGCAGCTGCGCTTCTGGTCCCTCCTTGCTTGTTGATGTAGACAACAGCTGTCACATTGTCTGACTGGGCTGAGCAAACCTTCAGACTGGGCAACCACTCGGATGAGAGGTCCAATGCCTCAGAGCATGAACAATCACTCTGAGCTTCATGATGTTGATGGGAAGGAGGGCTTCCTCCGTCGACCACAAACACTGAACACCCAGATGACCCAGAACAGCTCCCAAGCCGAACAGGCTAGCATCTGTTGTAAGCATTGGCCCAAAACAGAGTCACAAAATGTCTCCCTTCCTCAGGTTGAAGCTGTCCAACCAGCAGCAGAGACCCAGTCTCATGTCATGAGGAAGACAGACGGGGTGATCCAGAAAGGCCGGATACCCCCCTGCACACACGGATTACAAAACTATTAAACTCTCTGGTGTGAGCCATGGAGTACGGTACCGCCTCCATAGTAGATATCATCTAGCCCACCAGAGACAAGGACTTCCTCACCAGACGTCCACTCCAGATCATGAGACACATTGGACGTGATCTGCTGCACAGAGTCTTCCATCAGGAATACCATTTCCTGACAAGTGTCGAACCGGAGACCAAGAACGACCAGGTCCTGAGAAGGAACCAGAGCAGAAATGTCCATGTTCAGGATCAACCTGTGTTGGAGGAGAACCTGAGCACATTCCTGGGCCTGAGATCCCTGGAAAGGAGCCTTCAGCAGAAGGTCATGCAGGTATGGAGTCACCCGAATTCTGTGGTGGGCAGGAAGGCAATCAATGCCACTAAGACCCTCATAAATACCTGAGGAGCTGTGAACTGGATATGCCCAGGGCTGGAAAGAACCTGAGGTACTTCTGATTGTCCGGATGAATAGGAATGAGGAGATATGCATCCAGCAGATCCAAAGAAGCCAGATATTTCCCTGGACAAATTTGTGAAAGGACACAGCACAAAGACTCCATCCTGTAGAAAGTACAGAACACAAATGAACTAAGATCCTTGAGATCCAGGATAGGACGGCAGCTGCCATCTTTCTTGGGAACCACAAAGAGGTTGGAATAAAAAAACAAAACTCATTTCTGGCTGAGAGAGCCTGAACCACCCCATTGAAAAGACTGAGCTTTTACTGTCCCTGAGGGGAGGGAGAAGGGAAGAATCTGAAGGGAGGAAGGGATGTGAAGGGAATCCTGTAACCTCCTGAAACCCCCTGTAATACCCACTGATCCACAACAGAGCCTGTCAAAGTATTCAAAAAATAATGCAGGCAACCACCCACAGGTGTATACGGACCAGGGTTTGGTGAGTCATGTCGAAGTAGGTTTGGTGGGTTTGGGTATGGTGGAGTTGTGATTTGACCTTCACTGCTGACCAGACTGGGGATAGAACATGGAATGCTGGCCTGAGGGGGCACCAGGTTTGACCTTTGTGCATTACTTTGGCGAGATAGAAAGGAACGCAGTTTCCTCACCTGATCATTGCGCTTAGGATCCTGAGGAAACAAAGTGCTCTTACCTCCAGTGGCTTCACTGATGATGTTCTTCAATTCAGGGCCAAAAAGGGATGTACCCTGAAAGGTAAAAGAGGCCAGTAATTTCTTAGAGATCAGGTCAGCAGACCAAATCTTAAGCCATAGAGAAGGTGGAGATCTTAGCCTCAAGCCTAATGGCATCCAACAGGGCATCAGTAATATAATGCTGAGCCTCAGAAATGTTGGACAAAATGGGCAAAAGGTCCTCTTTAAGGGCACCTTTGCAAACAATGTCAGTCAGCTGTTCAGTCCGAACAGCAATGGCTCCATTAATCCATGTGGAAGCCATGGTAGGTCTCAAGAACGCACCTATGGCAGTAAAGATAGCCTTAAGGCTAGCCTCCAGCTTCCTATCTGTCAGATCTTTGAGTGCTGAGGCATCCTCAACAGGCCAGACAGTAGCTTTTGAGAGCCTAGAGATAGGGGAATCCACCTGAGGAGGTGTAACCCACTGAGCCAAAGCTGCATCATCAAAGGGGTATAGCTTGGAGATCGCTTAGAAAGAGTGAGACACTTGTCAGGAGTCTTCCACTCATCCAGCATAATTTGATCCAGAGTGGGACTAGGCCAAAAAACAGTACAGGATTTCTTGCACCTGAAAAGACGTCAGAAGTACACTGTGACTCTACAGGGTTAACAGAAAAGTTAATAGAACCTCTGTAATGAGACCCTCAGCAGAGGGTTCAGGGTCAGCCTCAAAGCAGTCACCATAAGTATGGGAAGAAGCCCCTTCTGCATATTCGCCATCCTCTAACTCTTCAAATGAATCCCCCTCAGAGGAATCAGACAAATCAGGAATGCCAGGGATTTTAGGGGTCATAAACCTGAGCGAGGTGTGGGGGGTCCAAGATTGGAGGATCCCCTGAAGTGATAGAGGAAGCTGTGCCATAGAGGACATTAAGTCCTTGACCCAAAGTGGCTCTTGTACAATGATAGAGGGCCCTGGTGGACAGGCATGGGCCACAGCACATGAGGGGAATAAATGTCCTGAATACTCTCTATTGCATGAGGAACAATAATCAGTGGGGGTCCAAGATGTCCCAGAATCATCAGCCCCAGGTCTAACCCCATGCCCCTTTTGGGGGGACCCTAATACTGTCACCCAGATTAATAAATTCACCCCCAGAAAGCCTAAAAAGCACTTATCTGGTAGGTGAAGGGTTAACCTGAGGAGGAGAATAAAGGAGCCCAGGCCCTGCCTATGATACTCATGTAAAGAAAGAGAAAATGGCGATTGAATTCATAGCCAATCAGCAAACAGCCCGCTAAAATGCGAGTCAGATGGTACCAAATGCAGCACCCGAAACCCACAGGGACACCGAAGACACTGAGGATAAGAACTGGACTGTAGGGCAAGGGCAGACAAGAAGAATGAGCCATCTCTCAATTCAGTACATGGAGCGGTTGCAGAGATATGCCCCCAAGCAGCCTGTCCCATAGAGATCAATGGAGCATTGCAGCATTGCAGTAAAGAGCGCCTTAAAAGCGCGGAATTCAGATAAAGGTTGAAAAATAAGAAGTGCCTGAGAAGTGTCAAAACACATACAGAAAACGTAATAAAGCTAAATAAACACATTAATCCAAAGGAAAAATTAGATAAAAAATCTCAGAATCACTTGGCAAGGAAGTGGTAAAATATATCACACAGCTCAAAATGCTCCAGATACCCCAGGAACAGAATAATTAAATACCCAATATGAGTGCAGTTATGAGTAACTCCAGAAGGGCCCCTGTGCGGAGGGGATCAGTGGGACATGTGGACCGTGGCACTAAAAGTGTTGCTCACCTTTTTGCAGATCTTCGTTTCTTCAGATTACCATTATAATGCAAGAAGCCTGAGAGAGACTCCTCTTGGAGAAAGAGACATGGGCTGCATGGTTCTCTCCCAGGACTGCAAGGGTCCACAGACAGCACGTATTAACTGAGCACTCCTCCAGGGGCAGTCAGTAATGGTTACCCGCCTAAAGGGGGAATTTTGATACCCCATATCTAAGAGAAATGATAAAATAACTAAAGAACTAAGCAGAACTGTTCTCAGCTCTAACTAGATGAAGGAACAAATCTTATGTGGAGGGGAGTGGCTAGGTAGCCAGCTATGGAGGAGGGGGAGGATCCATCCAGCACTTTTTGAAGAATTGTTCCAGTCTACTGGGAGGAGCTGTAACCTCCCCATGGTACCTGTAAGCTATATTGGAAGACAGAGAAAGGATCTCTTTTTTTTCATTATTTTTTATTCAAACCACATTGAGGTGGGAGGCATCATGAAGGGTCCTTCTGCCCCCCTCCGCTAACTAGGTCTAAATCAAAAAAATAACAAACCATGTGTGTGCCACAGAGGGTCCAACAAATTGCTTTGCAATGCTTTTGACACCCTTGTGGCATGCACACAAACTGCCTCCAATCCTCCCCCACATACTATACCTTCCCAAGCCTGGCTCCACAGCCCACTGGCAGTCCCATTCCCCCAGCCTGACCCCTCCCCCACAGCCTGGCTCCACTGCCTACTGGTAGACACAAACTACCAGTGTGAACTGCAATCAGGTTGGGAATCAAACAGTGTATGTGGGGGACATAGCGTACACACTGATAGTCACACTGGGTGTGACAGGTCCCCCATATGCACTACCTGACACCCTCCCACTCCACAAGCCTTACTCAGCTGCCCACTGATAGACATATCCACATACACTGCTTGATCCCTCCTGAATCCACTGGCAATCACAGGTCTACACAACTGGTAGCCATAGAATCACACATACACTGTCTGCTTCCCCATCCTTGTTCCACTGGTAGCCACACTCCTGGCACCCAATATGGCATGGCAACACATACCAGTGGGATACTATTTTTCTTAGGCTGGCAGGAGGTCCTGAATACACTAGGAAATCTGATGGGGTTGAACATTTTAGTATCTTTGAAGAGACTGTTGTGTAAAAAATACATTTTTATTTCCTATAGTGCACACTAACTTGGGGGTAGATGCGGGTAATTGTCTACTTTCCAAAACTGTATGATTTACCTCCCTTTTCGTCATTCCTTTTGCTGTAATAACCATTTTAGTACAGGCAAGTCATAAATGTGCCATAAAAATGATAGATTTTAGTTAGGGTAGTTTTGGACTTCTGGCACCACCTACATTATGTCATCTCATACCAACAGGGTGGAATTTTACAATGCATTGGACACCCCTCTAGCACTTAAAGGGTTAAAATTGAACCATATGTGCTCAGTGATTATACATACATTATACATACAAAGCTGTGGGTCATATTGTGTCACTAACTTGCATGCGTGCCCATTTGGTGCCCAGATTTATACAATGTGGTGTGGGTGAAGCGTTTTGAATAATTTAACCCACATTATTCTAAATATCCTCATCCTCACCCCCATTGTATAAATCTGGGAAACAAATTGGCAAACCTACAAGTGGAGGGGCAAAATTGTTACACAATGTTACCCACTGTTGGTTTTCAGTTTAACAGTTCTAATCATATGAACATAAAATGCCCCATTTTGGCATGTAATGTGAGTTAGAATGCTATTGTGGATGTCAATGGGGCACTGTGGTGGCATATAATGGGTTATTACTCAGCTTATGACGTGTTGGCTTATTTCTGTGCTGGTAGCATTTAACTGTATTGCTGTGAACATGACATATAATGGTATATTGCTCTGCTGGTGGCATATAACTTTGTGTTGCTGTGCTGGTGGCATATAATGACAAATTACTCGTGGTGAATAACAACGCATTGTGGTGCTGTTGGCATACAACTCTGTATTGCTCTGCTGGTGACATATAATGGCATGTAATGATGTACTGAGTCATCAGCCTGGCATGACCTGCCTGAAATCTCAGTACTGATAATTCCATTGACTGAATTGGTGAATTTAGTTCCTTTAATGCTAGCAAGGTTGCCAACATATTGCAGAGCAATGCGTCTGAGACCTCTCTAGTATCTAAGGAGTTAAAATGCTCAATTTAAATCAATGAAAATTGTGGGAATGTTTATTTGTCACCTATTGTGCAGTTAGATTGGCCCAGCACTGCTCCACTTTGCTTTATACATAAGGGCCATTGATCATTATGTAACTGAGGCAAATCGGAGTAATTGTAGATCAAAACGGTATGTTTTTGAAAGGTTGCACATGAAAGACCGTGCAACCTCTTAACACATTCACCATGTCGCCTGGATAAAAATGGCGACATGAATATCTCGCACTGCATGACAGCACGAGATTCTGATGTCGCCTACTAATATGTCTCTACATACTGCCTGGCAGTGCCAATCCTCTCTCTGAATCTAGCACCATGCCTTATGGAGTACGGAAAGGTTGCCAGACCAGAGTGCATCAAACCTGGAATTAATGGTTTGAAGGCATGGTACTAGCTGCAGCGAGAGGATCGGCACCGTGGTTGAATCCTCTTCTGCTATTTTAATCTACACAGATAGAGCCGGGGCAGTACACCACCTCCAGTAACACCAGGTTTAAAATAGAAGAGAAGGGGAGTTAGAGCTGGCCAGCAATTAGGCGACATGTCAGGAGGTGAAATGAGAATCTTGTGTTGTCCTGCAGTGCAAGATTTTCATGTTACCCTTTTTTCTCCAGGCGACATAGTGAATGTATTATATGGCCGCACGCTCTTTTGAGTACGACCTTTTAAAAGTAAACCGATCAAACTAAAAGTAAAAGGGGAAAATAAAAATTGCATAAGGGGGAAGCATGTGAATTTTTCACTTAGGGTCCTCAAAAACCTATAGCTCCTCCTTTTCTCCTCAAAAGATCTAATATTGCTTAAAACCTTTTGAATGCCAGAGGGGTTTGCTTTGCATTGCATTGCGTACCCCTCTGGCACTCAAAGGGTTAAAACTTTCAGTGCCAGAGAGGTACGCAACACATTGCAAAACAATCTGTTGCGTACCCCTCTGGCACTGAAGGAATTAAAAACCTTTGAATGCCAAAAAATGGTAGGCACCTTTCTGCCAATGAATGGATACACAAATTATTTAACCCTTAGGATTACATGCACTACAAAAAGTGGAGCAATTGTGGGACAAAACAACTACACTAAGGTGGACAAAAAAAATTCCAAATCCGCATGATTTAAAAGGCAGCTTTAACCCCTTGCATGCTGAGTACAATTTATTCCTTCACAATGCATTTGAAGGCCTTTCTGCCATTCACTGTGTTAAAAAAGGCTCTTTTCTATCAATCGTAATGTTATTTGTTCTCTGTGGTGCAGTTGGTTTGCCCCAGAATTGCTCCTTTTTGCTGTGTACATGTGGCCCCCAGTACTATTGTACAAGGGTCCATTACTGACCAAGCCACATTGTGTAGAGCATTTGACTTACATTCATTGTACCAACACATCAGAGGAATGTTACTTATATAATATAAATACACATTGCCCAGTATTACATACATACAAGTATTTATTAACTCCAGAATAGCAGTCTTAAAAATACATGTACAATATACAGTTTATCCTATATAATAATTCACTAGGATGTTTGTCAGAAGCCGTCATGTGCAGCAGAGATTGCCCGAACCTACAGAATGCTGGGAGTTGTGTGCTGGGAGCATTATGTGCTTTCGGCAGTCTCTACAGCGAATGACTGCGTCAGCGGCAGGACGCAAAGCACGACCGGCCTCTTAACATCACCCGGACCTTGGCCCGTGTACACTTTTTTGGCAGTGCCACTCACAAGATTTACCGCGATGATGACACAGAGTGATACATTATTTGAAATGCAAACCAGTGTTGTAGGAAACAGGATTTACACCCCTCAAATCTTTTGATCCATTCAGAGTAGCAGCTCTTCCAATCTTGCCATAAGGAGGAGGGGGCAGAGCTTTTGTTCCCATAGAGTCACCACCCGAGGCAATGTGACCTGGGCAAACTTCAGTCACTTCATTAATGTGCATGTGATAGGAAAGAGGTTGCTGCATAGGTCTCGAGAGCATTGCTTAGCAAATGAGAACATCACCAGTATTCAATGGAGGATATAAAGAAGTCTAGCTTACTCCCTTTGAATCTATGTCCATCTAAAGGCACCCAGGTCATGTAGTGGGGCCGGTGAAGCCATGTTCTCTAATCATCAATGTATGCTTGTTTCAGAAACAAATATTATGATGAGCACAAATAAGAATGAACAAGATAAAGTGTCTTGCATTAAGGCATGTGGCCTCTCAATGGTGCTATGAGGCACATTTTTCACTCCCATGTGCCATAACATAGAGGAAATTTCCATATCCATATCACACTGGTCCTGTCCACAGACAGTCCAGCTCCAAAATGTCAGGCAAATCCCCTTTGTACTAAAGAATCAGCACAGCAACAGATGTACGTTTCAGCCGATGTGGGCCTCGTCGATGTAGTGCAGTTGATGCCCTCTAGGCACATGGAGAACAAGGGCCCATGTCTGTGATACCCTTCCACTTAGGGATACCTAGGAACAAATACTGTGATGAGCACCCATCAAACATAAACAAGATAAAGTGCCTTGTTCTGAGATATGTGGCCTCTCAGTGGTGATACAAGTCACATTTTTCACTCCATGTGCCATTTGAGAGAGAGAAATGGAATTTAATGAAAATGCTATTATCCCATTTAAAGGGATAGTAATAATTTAAAATGTAAATAAAATATGTTGTACGGTTTATCCCCCTGACTAAAAATTCAACTTTGAGCTGCAATAACTTTTGAATAAAGCACCTTTCAGCAGTGTTTTATTCAGGGGGATAAACCCTACAACATATTTTTTTTTTACATTTAAAGTATTACTATCCATTTAAGATTTTCAACCACTTTCAGAAATTAATGACACTGTACACAAATCTTTCAGGAAGAATGAAGCTAATGGCACACATACCATCCCTTTCAACTTGTCAAATGGTACCAAATAACCTCATTAGTAAGTGGGATCTCTGTCCACTTCTCCACTGGAATCCACTGCACACACTAATCTCTTGGACTCCTAAATACCTGAAACAGAAGTCTCACTATTTATATAAATGTCTCAAAATTACTTTATTATTCTCATTTATAGGTTAGCTGTCAAGGAGCTTGTTGGAAACTTTATGTGCACTCTGCAGATGTCATCTCAATTAGGCTGGTGCACTCTGCCATTGGGCCAAGGGTTGTAAACCTGAAAAACATAGAATAGACAGGATTACTTCATTATCAGGCCATTATGCCTAGAAACAGAGGACTAATTCAAATATTACTAAAGACTTGGAGAATTGGTAGAAATGAAGGGAGAAATAATGACTAAAGCCCATCAGATCACAGAATGAAACTGTAGATCTCTCAAGATGTGTTGCCTATTACCACTCAGCAATGCAGGGATCTGAAACCCCTGAAAAATGCTTCTTTACAATCCACTCATGGCCAGCATATCGGTGTATTTATATATACTGGTTGTTTAGTTCACATAAAATTATTGCAAAAGTTTCAAATCACCATATAAGTGTACACCTAAATTGTAGGGTGCTACCTATACATAAAGTGAGAATATCTCTATTTTAATGCAGGCCATTTATGGAAATGTCATTCTACAGGGCAGCACAGGAACCAGTGCAATCCTTGTAATAGTACCATGCACATAAAGCTTGTATTCAATTGTGATCTGCACCATACAGTGCAGGGATAACAACATCCAACTGGAGATATGACTGATTTCAAACCGGTGGCTTAGAGGTGGGCAACATGTGACTTCCCAGCTGTTGTTAGACTACAACTCTCACCATTATCAACCAGCTAATCACTTACTGAAGCTGATAAATGTTCTTGTCCGATTACATCTGGAGAGCCACCTTGGTGTGTCTTCTTTCAAAAAATATCTACTATTACCAGGGAATTTTGTTTATTTTTGGACCTCTAGAACATAGCAATTAATGCCTTGGTCCAGAAAGCCAGAATTCTGTGATGTGCATTGTAAAGAAAAGAATTCTTTGTATTCAAAGACCCTACTCTAAATAATAGAGAACTATATCTCCAGTGCTTTCCTGATCCCTCTGTGATTTATGCAGGGCTGGAGTGATGATGGCTGCAGCAGTGAATGATCACAGGCTGTTCCTTTAAGTCTTTCCTCACAGAGGATTAGCACCAACATCCACACTCCTGCTCTTTTCAGAAAGACTGGAGACGCCTAAATATCAAACCAATCATATTAATCTTACCTTTTCTTGACTGGTCTTTGCCTGTCAAGGCAGCTTGCTTCTCCTAGGTAACCACTGCCACTCTGCGCCTTTTGGAATTTTGATGGTCATGGCTGCCTTCCCCATGGTGAGAGTGGTCTGATGAAGCATGAGTGTTCCTCTTTCTTTTCGCTTTCTTTGAATAATTCTGTGGCTCTCTCACTTTTACCAGAGTGCCCCCACACACATATTGATGTAGTGCCAAACGTCTCCCCCAAGATGGTGTCCGGTTAATGGCATGTTTAAAGGTTAATTGGCAGGGTCCATTACACTGCCACTGATGTGGCCTGATCTCATCATGGGAAGCATTCCATCTAACAGGAACCTAATGAAATTTGAAAAAACACAGAACAACATTCAGCTTGAAACAAAATGTCCTAGTAGTAAAGAATAAACACAATACAGAGAGTTTTATTCCAGCTCATTGTCCCTTTTACTGAAAGTAAAATACAAGCAATTATGGGGCAAACCACCAGCACCACAGGGTAAGTAAAACACAATGATTTCAATGGGAATTTTAACCTCTTGTATACTGAAGGGGACTCACTCTTGAACACTCTTAAGGGGTTATAAGTCCCATGTAAATCAATGGGAAATAAGAGGATTGTTCAGTCGTCCACTCCGGTGCAGTCTGCATGATGCAGATTTGCTCATCTTTTTTTCCTTTCTGTACGTCTCCCTTTATACTTCAAATATATTATTATTTTAGTCCTAAAACCTTGAATAATATTGTCTTGAAAATGCTCTTTATAGAAGAACAAAACATTGGATTTAGTGGGGTTTGTGCACCACTTTACAAATATACATATGTAGCGTGCATTACCACCCTTTTTCATGAAAATGAAGTGAAAATAGTTAAAGCAAGAAACACTGGGGCCAATGTATCAATTCACCAGTGTAGCGCCCCTAGTGTTATCCTATAACACCAGTGACTTCTCTCCTGGGTATGGACTACAGTGTATCATTACTGCTGTGGTGCCTACCAGTGGACAGTCTTTACCAGTGTTGGATTTTCATGCCTACAAGCCCCTCATGCCAGCTCCATTGCAGGACCAGGGAAATGGATTATGCTTGTTCTATTTCCTCTATGTCCTGTGTAGTACATAGACTAAAACAAGACATAGAGGGAAGGAATGTCCTAAACCACACACCGACCATCCAATTGTCCTCCTCTTAGTGCAAGTGGCATGAAGGGGAGGATTTGGGGTGTAAGGACATAGTAAATTGACATTAGGTTGGTATAAGGACAGAACACCAATCCCAAGACCTATTATTGTGAGGAATAGACATGGTGCATCCATCTCACTGTCACTACATCAGTGATTAGGACACAAGGCAGCACAGAAGTTCCTGAAAAACAGTAACATTTCTAGATTTTTGTACTTATTTTGTTGTTCTTTTAATCAGAAACATATAGTCCATCAAGTGTAACATAGTAACATAGTTGATGAGAATGAAGAAAGACAGGTGTCTATCAAGTCCAGTCCATGCCAAATCACCCCTATTGATCCAGAGGAAGGCAAAAAAAACCCACTGAAGTCATTCCCAATTAAGACGCAAATGGCAGTCAGATATATCATTGGAGAGCTGTTTGTACTGACCTTGAATATACATGTAAATGGTAATCCTATCACCCCGTAGTCACCTCTTCTCTAATGTAGATAAACCCAGGTTGTCTAGTCTCTCTTTATAACTCAGATCCTCTAGTCCCTTTATTGCAAAGCAATGCGTTCCGTACCCCTCTGGCACTCAAAGGGTTAAAGCTCCAGTTAAATCAATGGGAATGTAGGGAATTTTGGCATACTCCTGTGGTACAATTGGATTTCTCTAGTTCTTAGTAAATAAGACTAAAGTGCCGATATATGAAGAAAATGTAGTGTGATTCTGAAGTAAACTAACTACACCATAGGGAACAAATAATCCTTTCCATAAATTGAATTAAATGCTAGTTCTAGTAATTACTGGTTAAATGCCTGTTTAGAACAATGGGGACTTTTATCTGTTATAAATGGTGCAGTTGGATTGCTCCAGAATTGCTCCTGTTTCTTAGTATTTGAGTCTCACAGAGTACAAACACATGAATGTCTTCCTAGCGGCCCCAACTGCTTGGTCTGTTGTGGGGTTGGACAGTGAACTGGTAATTACACTTTTGGGCTTAACCCTTGGTATGCCATTGAGGAATCTGACACATTTCAATGCACTGGATACCTCTCTGGCACTCAAAAGGTTAACTACAAGTGAAAGTACTTACTTGAATGTTACCACCAAGGAGGTTGTTAAGTCGCTCCACATGGCTGCAGAACTTCGTCCCATGATCTGAGTCGTCTTTCTGATCTGTGATAAAGAGCAGGGCATGGACCATCTCATGCAGTAGGGCCTGTAGAACACACACAGTTTACTGTTTATTACATTGGTAATATTTATGTTTATATTAATAACAGATAAGTATATTTCAGAGAATATAGGGGTGTTTTAAAAAAGTAAAGAGGTGCAGTACAGGAACAAACTAACAGCACAATAGTTAGCAAATTAAACATTTTGAAAGTAGCTATGCATTTAAATGGGGCTTTTAACCCCTTCAGTGCTAGAGATGCATTGCTTCACAATATATGTTGTAAGAATTAGCTACCAT
This sequence comes from Rhinophrynus dorsalis, assembly GCA_037306005.1. Taxonomy (NCBI): domain Eukaryota; kingdom Metazoa; phylum Chordata; class Amphibia; order Anura; family Rhinophrynidae; genus Rhinophrynus; species Rhinophrynus dorsalis. The sequence continues at coordinate 563,889,230 of CM074719.1, read as the reverse complement.
TAACCCCTTAGCGACCCTTGACGTACCAGGACCGTCAAGGGTAAATGTGACCGAACGACCCTTGACGGTCCTGGTACGTCAAGGGTTAAACTCTTCCATCGCGGCCGCACGGAGCGATGGAAGAGTTCAAGCCGCTTGTTACTAAGTGTTCCGGTATCGGGACACTTAGTAACAAGCGGCTGAAACATTGTTGCAACATGCGATTCGCTTCAAAAGCGAATCACATGTTGCAAAACCTGAATGACAGGGACAGTATTTGTAAATACTGTCCCTGTCAGATCTCTCTGCCTCCCTCCACCTTGCATACTGCTAAGGTGGAGAGAGACAGAGGGAGATGGTGTTCCAGTGTGCCTGTTAAAAAAAAAGTTAAAAAAAAAGTTTAAATAAAGAAAATTAACCCTTTGATCACTGTTCTGCAGTGATCAATAAGTGCCCCCCCATCTGATCACTCTTGGAGTGATCAATTTGCTGCAGATCAGTGTTTTCTGATCTGTGGGACACCCCCCAACCCCCTTGAATTTTTTTAGATTTTTTAAAAAATTTTAAAAAAAATGTTACATTTTTTGTAATTTTTTTTTTTTTTTTTTTATTTTTTTTATAATAAATATAGTTTAGGTATTTTGGTAGGTAGTTGGGTAGGTTTAGTGTAGACGTGTGTTAGGGAAAGTTTTAGGGATAGATTTAGGTTTAGGGGATAAAAAAAAAACAAAAACAAAACAAACCCCCCCCCCCAAAAAAAAAAAAAATATATATAATAAGCGCAGTTTCGATAGGTAGTTCAATTGGGTTAGGTAGCTTCAGGATAGACGTAGGTTAGGGTAAGTTTTAGGGTTAGATTTAGGTTTAGGGATAGCGTAAGAAAAAAAAAACCCCAAAAAACCCCAAACCCCCCCCCCCAAAAAAAAAAAAAAAAATATATATATATATAATAAGTGCAGTTTAGATAGGTAGTTCACTTGGGTTAGGTAGGTTCAGGATATACGTAGGTTAGGGTAAGTTTTAGGGTTAGATTTAGGTTTAGGGATAGCGTAAGAAAAAAAAAAAAGCTTTTTTAGTGGGCAAAATGCAGCGCAGATACAGCGTTGAAGAGGCATATGCCTGTTTGGCGTCTGACTCTGAGGCAACAGACACTGCGTCAGATTTTGACATAGCGCAGTTTTCAGAAAGTGAGAGCAGCTCTAGTGATGACGCTGGGCCTTCTGTCAAGAAAAGACGCACTGCCCCAAGAGCTGCTCTGGCAACTGCCCCAGCACCTGCCAAAAGAACTGCCCAAAGACCTACCAAAATACCTACCCAAAGAAATGCCCCAAGTGCTGACCCAAGAGCTGCCCTGGCAACTGCCCCAGCACCTGCCAAAAGATCTGCCCAAAGACCTACCAAAGAAATGCCCCAAGTGCTGCCCGAAGAGCTGCCCTGGCAACTGCCCCAGCACCTGCCAAAAGATCTGCCCAAAGACCTGCCCAAAGAAATGCCCCAACACCTGCCACTCCGGATCCTAATGAATGGGTATCAATTTATGCCCACAAATCTCAGAATTCACAGGCAACCCAGGGATTCAAATTGATGTGGAAGGATTTACCCATGATCATTTTTTTTATTTGTTTTTGGGGGAAGACATTTTAGGTGAAATTGTTTCCCAAACCAATTTGTATGCAGCCCAGTATACTGCCGCCAACCCGAAGTGTGAAAAACGCTGTTTTTTTTTTTTTTTTTTTACTTACGTCATGGTTTACGAGGGATTGGTGGTAAAATGGCTGTGTATAAAATTGGAAAACACACCTAAAACGAGAGCCTGGGGTGTCTACTTTCCAAAAATATACACTTTTGGGGGGAAATCTTAAAAAAAGAGCACTGTTACACAGCACCAAATGAGACATGGCACCAGTAACGCAAGCTGTGAAGATTCAAAGTCTGAACCTGGAAACGCGCATGTTCCAATTTGGCCCCCGTAGCTCCCCCAAACCATGAGAAAGCTACGCATATGGGGTATTGCCGTACTCAGAAGAAGGAGCTGAACACTAATCAATTCAGTTTATAAAATCTTCACCTATTCTGTGCTTGAAATTCACATCAAAATTGAAGGCAAAGTGTGAAAAATGCTGAATTTTTTTTACTTACGTCAAATTTTCACAGGATTGGTGGTAAAATGGCAGTGTATAAAATTGGAAAACACACCTAAAACGAGAGCCTGGGGTGTCTACTTTCCAAAAATATACACTTTTGGGGGGAAATCTTAAAAAAAGAGCACTGTTACACAGCCCCAAATGAGACATGGCACCAGTAACGCAAGCTGTGAAGATTCAAAGTGTGAACCTGGAAACGCGCATGTTCCAATTTGGCCCTCATAGCTCCCCCAAACCATGAGAAAGCTATGCATATGGGGTATTGCCGTACTCAGAAGAAGGAGCTGAACACTATTCAATTCAGTTTATAAAATCTTCACCTATTCTGTGCTTGAAATTCACATCAAAATTGAAGGCAAAATGTGAAAAATGCTGAATTTTTTTTACTTACGTCAAATTTTCACAGGATTGGTGGTAAAATGGCAGTGTATAAAATTGGAAAACACACCTAAAACGAGAGCCTGGGGTGTCTACTTTCCAAAAATATACACTTTTGGGGGGAAATCTTAAAAAAAGAGCACTGTTACACAGCCCCAAATGAGACATGGCACCAGTAACGCAAGCTGTGAAGATTCAAAGTGTGACCCTGGAAACACGCATGTTCCAATTTGGCCCCCGTAGCTCCCCCAAACCATGAGAAAGCTATGCATATGGGGTATTGCCGTACTCAGAAGAAGGAGCTGAACACTATTCAATTCAGTTTATACAATCTTCACCTATTCTGTGCTTGAAATTCACATCAAAATTGAAGGCAAAGTGTGAAAAATGCTGATTTTTTTTTACTTACATCAAATTTTCACAGGATTGGTGGTAAAATGGCAGTGCATAAAATTGGAAAACACACCTAAAACGAGAGCCTGGGGTGTCTACTTTCCAAAAATATACACTTTTGGGGGGAAATCTTAAAAAAAGAGCACTGTTACACAGCCCCAAATGAGACATGGCACCAGTAACGCAAGCTGTGAAGATTCAAAGTGTGAACCTGGAAACGCGCATGTTCCAATTTGGCCCCCGTAGCTCCCCCAAACCATGAGAAAGCTATGCATATGGGGTATTGCCGTACTCAGAAGAAGGAGCTGAACACTATTCAATTCAGTTTATAAAATCTTCACCTATTCTGTGCTTGAAATTCACATCAACATTGAAGGCAAAGTGTGAAAAACGCTGTTTTTTTACTTACGTCAAGTTTATGAGAAAGTGGTGGTAAAATAGCCGTGTAAAAAATTTGAAAACACACCTAAAATGAAAGCTGGGGGTGTCTACATTCCAAAAATATACACTTTTGGGGGGAAATTCTAAAGTGCAGCACTGGAACATAGCCCAAAATGAGTAATGGCATCAGTTAACCAAGTTGTGAAAATTCAATATTTGTTCAAAATTGGGCCCCGTAGCTCCCCCAAACCTTGAGAAACCTATGCATATGGGGTATTGCTGTACTCAGAAGAAGGAGCTGAACACTAAACAATGCATTTTTTAAAATCTTCACCTATCATGTGCTTGAAATTCACATCAACATTGAATGCAAGTGTGAAAAACGCTGTTTTTTTAACTTCCGTCAAGATTTACGAGCGATTGGTGGTAAAATGGCTGCGTAAAAAAATTGAAAACATACATAAAATGAAAGCCTGGGGTGTCTACTTTCCAAAAATATATACTTTTGGGGGGAAATCTTAGAGTGGAGCACTGTTACACAGCCCCAAATGAGACATGGCACCAGTGATGCAAGCTGTGAAAATTCAGTGTGAAACTGGAAACGCGCATGTTCCAATTTGGGCCCTGTAGCTCTCCCAAACCTTGAGAAACCTATGCATATGGGGTATTGCCGTACTCAGAAGAAGGAGCTGAACACTAAACAATGCATTTTTAAAAATCTTCACCTATCATGTGCTTGAAATTCACATCAACATTGAAGTGCAAGTGTGAAAAACGCTGTTTTTTTAACTTCCGTCAAGATTTACGAGCGATTGGTGGTAAAATGGCTGCGTAAAAAAATTGAAAACATACATAAAATGAAAGCCTGGGGTGTCTACTTTCCAAAAATATATACTTTTGGGGGGAAATCTTAGAGTGGAGCACTGTTACACAGCCCCAAATGAGACATGGCACCAGTGAGGCAAGCTGTGAAAATTCAAAGTGTGAAACTGGAAACGCGCATGTTCCAATTTGGGCCCCGTAGCTCTCCCAAACCTTGAGAAACCTATGCATATGGGGTATTGCCGTACTCAGAAGAAGGAGCTGAACACTAAACAATGCATTTTTAAAAATCTTCACCTATCATGTGCTTGAAATTCACATCAACATTGAAGTGCAAGTGTGAAAAACGCTGTTTTTTTAACTTACGTCAAGATTTACGAGCGATTGGTGGTAAAATGGCTGCGTAAAAAAATTGAAAACATACATAAAATGAAAGCCTGAGGTGTCTACTTTCCAAAAATATATACTTTTGGGGGGAAATCTTAGAGTGAAGCACTGTTACACAGCCCCAAATGAGACATGGCACCAGTGATGCAAGCTGTGAAAATTCAAAGTGTGAAACTGGAAACGCGCATGTTCCAATTTGGGCCCCGTAGCTCTCCAAACCTTGAGAAACCTATGCATATGGGGTGTTGCCGTACTCAGAAGAAGGAGCTGAACACTAAACAATGCATTTTTAAAAATCTTCACCTATCATGTGCTTGATATCAACAGTAGTATTGAAATGTAAGTGTGAAAACTGCAAAAAAACAAAATATTACCACAATTTTGAAATTTTTTTCTGGAAAAATAGCTGCATGAAAAACTCCAAAATTCTCCTGATTATTTACCTTATGTTGTGTAGTTTTCAGAAACATATACGTTTGTGGGACATTTTTGGTTCTGGCACCGTCAGCTAAGCTATGATGCTCACATGCCAATTGTTGAGAAATTACAAGTTGGAAATAATGGCATCCATCTTGTAATATTTACCTTGTAAATGTGAGGAAGTGATTGAAACACTAGGCATATGGGGTATTCTTATATTCAGGAGAAGCAAATGAATATATTTAGGGGTATTTTTTTGTCATAAACTAATTGTATGCAAATCCTGACACGAAAATATAAGCAAAATGTTGTTTTTTTTCAATTTTTTTCCTCTTTTTTTCTATTTTAATCAAATTAAACAATGAGGTATTCATATAATTGTGGTATCAAAAGAAAGCCCTACTTGTGCTTAAAAAAACAGTATATAATTTATGTGGGTGCACAAAAGGAATTAAAGAGAAAATATGGTTGAACAAAGACATAGTCAAAAAAGTCAAAATTGCTCCGGTCCTTAAGTCAAATCAAACTCAGATTTTCCCGGTCCTTAAGGGGTTAAGGTGTTAAAGGAGAAGTAACAGTATAAAACAACACAGCTCAGTCTACATTTACTTGTATATTAGACCACTGCAGCATTTACATTTTTTCCAGAGACTCAAGTAACATGAAAAAAATATAATCCCTAATATTCGCCTGCTGTTGGATTAGCTCACTGCGCAGGTAGCCATTTTTTAAATGTTTTTTATGTTTGACAACAAAAAGACTGTACTGCAAATGAGAGAGGTAAATCTCCTTTGTGCAAGTATGTCCTCATGCTTTAGACTACTGGAAGATGTAATATTATCATGGACAGTTATTCTACATAGAGGGTGTGTGCTTTAATGTCAGGAGCACGTGCATTTCACATAGATGGCGGCTTCCTTCATTTGCCTGCATGTTACTATTTAGGATTTTAACCCCTTAACGACCGGGGAATCGGTGACGCGACGCGACTGAACGTCTGCGGAGCAAATTTTTTTTTTTTTCGTTTTCCCGTTCCGGACTCCCCAAACGGCGTGCAGCCGCGGGAGGAGCCCGGAACTCCATGACGGTCATAGTACGTCACGGGTCGTTCAGTCAGATCGACCCTTGATGTACTATGACCGTCAAGGGTTGTTAAGGGGTTAAGGTGTGCAGGTAAATAATTGTTTAAGGAGGCGAGAAGCATTTGTTGTAGTTCCTAAATGTAATGCAGATACTTTTTATATAGGTGTCACATCTCTTTTAAAAGCACCATTTAAAGGATCAGTAAAGTCGTATAATGAAACAATCATACACAACAGGATTTTTCCTTCTGAGTAAAACAAGGTAATCCCACTGCTGGGAGTTGTCATACACAAACATTATACCTAATTACATTGTCCTGAACTAATGCAGATCTTACTATCACATTCTGTAGGTAAAAGGTGGGTCTATATTAGGGGTGGGGAAAGCAGGAGATTGGTTAGCCAATACAGGTGTGACTTTTACTCTTATCACCTCTCCCATTGAATGTAATAGAATATCTGCCTGGATAGCAGGTGAACCAGATGGAAATGTTAATGTCAAAAAAACAAAAAATATAAAGCAGTTTAAAGTGGGGGTAGAAATGGAACTAGAGATGGAATCCTCCACATGGTACCATTTTGCCCCCCACCTCCCTCTCATTTCAGTGTTTGTGACACACATTGCTGCCAACAAGACTCTTGTATCTGTGTGTTTGTAATGAAGAGTAGGGTCTGAGGCTGAGAAGGAAGGAAAGATCTGGATTGGCTGGAGGAAGATAAAAGACAAAGTGGAGGAGGTAGGACAGGGAGTGAAGGAGGAGGATCATTGGTGGAGTCCGATGAATAAATAGGCTGAATGAATACATTTCAGAGAATACAAGGTCATATTCAATAAGCTAAAGAGTGGACATTCTGGGACAAACCAATCACACCACAGTGGATAAGCAAAAAATCCCATTGACCTAAATATTCTTTTAAACCTTTGGGTGCCAGAATATATACACACATATATATATATATATATATGTATGTATATATATATATATATATATATATATATATATTTAAGTATTAGTAGGACTTTCCCTGCTCACTATAACAAGGATATTATAAGCAGTGTCCTTATTCAAAAGTCATAACTGCTCAAACTGACACAGAAAGGTGGCGCTACTGATACATTGTGTGATCTGTAGTCAGTTTCTCACCTGTCCAATACAATAAAATGGAAAAAGAGGATTTTTATGCCTCTTATCAGTACATCCTTTTCTCATAGTTCATGGGGGACGCAGGCACAGTGGGGTGAAATGACCCTTCTTTTAAGAGGCAGGGCTCTCTGGAGGAGGCAGCCTCTCTCTCAGATCCTATTAACTATCATTTAGCTCCACCCTCTTTTTAGTTTTCACTTAGCAACACCAAGTCCAAGCCAATGGTTAAACAAATAGTGATTAGAGTCAAGGGAAAAACACTACTCCAGTGAAGCTAGGAAAGCAGGGCACCCGTGCTACAGGTATCAAACCTAAGAATGTCCTCCTAGAGGGATGTCTTGTGTCCCCCTTTGACTGATTGGAGAGGATTTATCTGTAATTAGCACAAAAAATCTCTTTCATTCAATGGGGGACTCAGGGACCATAGGAACATCTCAACAATGTCCCCAAAATAATCAGAGTGGGAGAGAACTCTCATAGTCACTGCAAAGGGAGATTTTAGCTGGAAACCAAAGCAGTCAAAAAATGGTTCTTCCCACCTAGCAAAAAATTTACAGCTAAAAGTGCAGTTGTCCTGTGTTTTTTGCATACGTCATTGCCTTGAAATCAATGGGAAGACTGAATTTCTCCCCACCACATGCCAGTTTTCTTTTCTTTTCCTGCAGGCATATAAAGGGTGTCAGGCTCCCACAGCATGTCATTTTGTGTTTGTGAAAGGAGAAAGCAGCACATTTTTGAGCTAGAGAAGATAAGCAAATAAAGTGGAGATGAAGCTTAGTTTAGTCAGTCTGTTAGGTAGGACATGTATTGTTTGTATTAAGGGAGTCTGTGGGAGAAGAAGGGAGAAATAAGGTTGACCCTAAATAACCCAAAATTCAGTGTGACTGACTGGCAAAACACAGTGAGTCCTGATCCAAGCTTCTTCCTGATGTGCCTGTTATTATCTCTGTGTTGGGAGAGTTTTGTGTGTGAGAAGAGATCAAAGGAGGTTGACCCAAACATCCCAACATTCTTTGACTGATTGAAACACACAGGCCGTTGTCATCCAAGCAATTTCCTTACTGATCTTGCAGTTATTATCACTGAGGAGGGGAAGTCTGGGGAAAGAAGTTATTGATTTTATTTTTTATCTAGATTTTTTTGTTTTCTCGTGGCTTCTACCAAACTGCTGTAAGTCTTACAGATCAATGTTTACTTATGGCTAGGATTGGGCAACAATATTCACCTCAAAATGAAATCAGCAAAAAATGGCACTTTCCACCAGGAGGAAAATTTCCCCTGTAAAGGGCAGTTTTCCTGTTTTTTTTGCCAAGCTGATTAAATTGAAATCAATGGGGCATTGGATTTACACACAGATATCAAATGCTATTTTATTTCCCACAAGTATGTTATAAAAGGGATCTGAGGGCGCCTGTGTTGGTAAAAGCTGGAGAAAGAATCAGTTGAACAGGTTTTTGTTTTGGTGGTGGGGGGGGGGGGTTGTTGACTGGGATTGCGGGGGGGGGGCAGTTAATAAAAAAAATAAAATAAAATTTGGTATGTAACATGATAGAGATAGAGACCCCATGATGTAAGCTGTGACTTGGGCAGACAGATACTTGACGAGATACAGTATTTTGTAGAGGATGATTTGTAGGACTTAGACTTGTTGTTAGAGGCTCAATCCCTAAGGAAACATTGATTTGTATGACTTACACTTGTTAGACACAAGCCCTGATGAAATATTAATGTGTATGATCTATACTTATAAGGCCCAAGACCTAAGGAAACATTTATTTGTGGGACTTAGATCTGCTAGAAGCCCAAGCCCTGAGGAAACATTGGTTTGTAGGACTTTGGTTTGTTAGCATCACAAGCCCTGAAGAATCTGTGATTTGTGGACAAACAAGCCCTGCAAAATTGTTTTATGTAGGCCTCTGGTTTCTATTTAAGGAACAAGACCTGAGAAAAACATGACATACTGGCCTAGTGCCAGCAGGTCATATTGTGGGTGCTAATGGTCATTGGCCATTGTCAAATGCCCCAGTGTCATTGTGGCATTTGCGAATGCTGTTCTTGCTGCTGCTGATAAGCCAGGGAATGTGATCAAAAACAGCAGTGATATTGGTGATGGTAATCGTGGTTCAACTTGCCACTACTAACTCCAGTGTTGCTTCTGAGGCAGTAGCAGCACCACAACTTACCCCCACTACTTCAGGTATATGTAGAGAAAAGAAGTTGGCCAATAATGCTTTTCCTCCTGTCTTTCCTCCAAAATCATGGGTGTGATGTTGGAATAGAAATGTTTCCCTTGAGAACAGGAGCTGAGCCTCTCATAAGCAACTTCAAAGGGCACAGTGTGTGTGTAGTAAATAAGGGTAGGACTAGGAACAATGGGCACATCTGCACTCGCATCAAACACCTGGCACAAAGCTAACCAAACACCACAATGCTTAGGGTCCCCAGTGTGAAATCATTGTACCTGAAACCAAGTACTGCAGCAGGTACTCATAGTGATAGCAAACACTATGAGCCTCTTCTGCCTCAATTTTGCTAAAGAAATCATAACACAACAGCCTAGCACCCTCTCTCTCTAGCTGCATGTATTGGGTTTACCTTCCAGGAAGTGTCACATTTTTGGAGAGAAAATGCAAACATGTAAGTAAATCGGCGAAAAGTTTGTAGCCATTGAAAAAATAGTAAAAACTTTTTGACAATGGGGGAAAATGGTGAATATTTTATGGGCTTTATTTCAAGTGGATTTTCCCATGAAAAAAGTGCTCAACCACGTGATTTTTTTTCGCGGAAACACAACGGGACCTTTCACCCCCCCCACTCAGGGTTTTGGGCCTCTAAAAACAAGTCTATGTTCTACAAATCATCCTCTACAAGACACTTTATCCTGTCAAGTATCAGTCTGCCGCAGTCACAGCTTACGTCAGGGGACTCTGTCTCTGTCACGTTACGTACCAGTTATTTTATTATTTCCCCACCCCAATCCCAGTCAACAACCCTCCCAAAAAACATTCCTTGTTCAACTCATTCTTTCCCCAAACACATATACCCTCAGACATCTTTTATTCTATGCCTGTGGAAAATAAAATAAAATGATGTGTGTAAATTCAGTCTTTCCATTGATATCAATGCAATGAGATAGACAGAAAAACTACACTTTTCAAAGGAAATTTTTCGCTAAATTTGAAGTGCCATTTTAAGCATGCTTTGGTTTGAGGTGAAAATTTTCACCCATCCCAACTCTTGACATCATGCTGCCCTTTAACTTTGTTGAAAACAGTGTCTTTAAATAACTAAGGTCTTCTGTTGCACCTTGCTGGAATATGTGTCATTGTCACTTAAGCAGGAAGTCAGTGTTGTGGACAAAGGACAAAAGGCACTATGCATGATAACACATTTTTCAAGGCTTATGTTGCTGTAGGACTCATAACTTTGACTTTCAGCTACTTATTTCTCCACTGCAGCCCTCAGAAGAAGTAATATTGTAGTGACAAATGTTGCAGCATAGGGAACGAAAGCAAAAAAGTTTTTGGCAGGGGTGAAAGGAAGAAATGTTTTCCCTGGGCGAAAAAGGAGAAAACTTTAAAAAAGAAATAAATACATTGTTGGTCATTTGGGAAATTTTTCTGACATTTCACCCATCCCTATTCAGCAAGCTAAAGTAAGCATTTCTGGGGTCAAAAAACTGCAACCCAAGAGACAAGTGACAATTTAATTTTATTTAAGTGGAGCATTTAACCCCTTGAATGCTAGCTGGAAAAAGGAGTCGCCTCTACCCCAATGTCATTATGGTATGGGAACATTTATAGAGGATTTAGGGAATCTTTCACATATTAGCAAGTTCTGTTTTAGTATTAGATTTGTTTGAATCATTTGGTTGGTACAGAGGACTCCACTGCATTACTGTACTAGGATGCCAAGACCTGTCTAGCATCTAAGAGAACCTGTTGAGGCTGAAGAACTAAGGAAGAATGAAGGAAATCTCAAGCAAACCAATTGCACCATAGGGGACAAACAAACATTCTCAAAATCCCTATTTAATCAATTGGAGAGTGTAACCCGTTGAATGCTAGAGAGGTCCCGTACTCATTGTGGATTTTTATTTATCTTCTATAGTACCCCAGAATTACCCCAGTTATCCTTAGTAAATCAGCCTAAATATCTGAAAAACAGCTTTAGTTTTTTAACTACTATAAAGATCCATAGACCTGTGTAAAGAAAACTGTTAGTAACACTTACCCCTATCATTTCACTTCGCGGTCTGTTGCGATAAAAGGTTTGATTGAGGCGGATGGAGCATTGCCTAGAAATGTTCTGAAATTTGCAGTATCCACCAAGTCTAGATACAAAATAACATGAATTAGGTCAAACTCTTTAATATCAATGTGACATTTAATGTGATTTCCCCAAAATGTACCTTCTGTCATTTATTAGATGTTAACATAATATTAACACACAAATACTATGCAAATTGTATTATTTTAAAGAAACAAGAATACATGCTTAGTGACACTTTTATCAAATATTTGCTGGTGTTACAAGTACCTGACACTTATGGGACCCCTGGATAATAGAGGAATTCAGAAGGAGAGGGCTTGATGGGGTTAGGATGGGAGGAAAGGATGGTGGAGGAAATGCGGCAGCTTGGCTAGAGAGGAAAGTTTGGAGGTGGTCCTGTAATATTAACTGACTGCCAGGACTTCTGGGTCCCTCAGCCATTTTGTGTCAATATGTGAAGAGTACTTGCACTTGCAAGGATTTCCGATCCACACACCACTGCCTAGATCATGTGCCAGGTAAATACCTGTGGTGTGTGTACTGGTCACATATGGGTAGGTGGTCTTTTAGTGGTGACTTTGGGCAGAAGGAAAACAAAAAATGTAGGGCTCCCAGCAAGCTCTAATAGGGGGCCCTATGCCCACCCCAATTATGCCCCACCCCCCAACATAATTCCACACCAACAACAATACATGAAAACACTGCACAGGTTTATAAAACATAATTACCTACATAGATTCTAAATTGGCATTAAGTAAGCAGGAAATATCTAAAGTCAAAATGCTAATACCAATAGCTGGAAACAAACAGTCCTGTTGTATTAACATATCTATAAGAGTGTAAATTTATATCAGAAGTAGCCATTCCCTCCCTCCAAATGATTGTCATTCAGTCCACCCTTTGGTCCACAAGAGGTTAACCACATACAAATCATATTATACTTTTCTGTATTAAACCCTTGGATGCTACAGATTTCCCCAGGAGACATCTCTTACCTCCAAGGGGTTACAGCAAAAAAGTCTAATAGACCACTAACAATATAAACACATTTGCAGCATTTAACCCTTTCAGTACCAGACAGGTACGCAACGCATTGCTTTGCAATGCGTTACGTACCCCTCTGGCACTCAAAGGGTTAAGGAGTTAAAAGGGCAACAAAAACAACCACATCTAAAAATGAACATGTCTGGGTTCTTATAGCTTAAATATCCTGGAAGCAAGACTACATAGTTACAGCTAGCTTACTTAACCCTTTGAGTGGCAAAGGGGTACACAATGAGGTTGCGACCCCCATCTGGCATTAAAACTGCTAAAAAAATGCCTATAAAATACTGTATCTCTAAACTTGCATTTCAACCCATGTGTAAGTTGTCCTGTTCAGAAAGCATTTATTTAACGTTTCTTAACTCTTTGGATCAATGCATTGATTCACACTCCTCTGGTCCACAAGGGTTAAACTTTACATGATAAACACATAGAATATATGGCCACATTTACATTTTAAAACCAAAAACAGGGACATGGGAATACAGGGTCATGGAGCAAAAACCAGTGTCAATGCCTGGAAATCAGGGACAGTTGGCCGTTATGCCTTACATTGCGCTGGACACCTCACTGACACTCAGTGGGTAACATGAGGTTTGGATTCCAGACCATTCTTCCATAGATTGACACAAGACAAAGACAGACATACAGCCAGACAGATATTAGATCTGAATTGAAAAGTCAAAATTTCTACACACAGTAACTTACATCTTCAGTCTGGGGCTCCAGGCCACATTAACACAGCTCAGTAAATCAAAGAAGAATGTAAAGTTCAAATAAGTGAAGAGGAGCATTAAGTCAATATTTGGATCTGGATCCAGCTGTTGGAATAACGGGTCCATGATAAGTTAACTTTCACCAAATCCAAGTCAATAATCGCTGGGATGAGCTATACCAATACCAACTAAATAACTGACAAGTGAAGAATGTCTAATGGTTTTTGACATATGAGGTAGTAGAGATGATATTATAACTGGAGAAGTTCCATGTGCATTGTGATGTCATAAGGTCTGCATGCAGACAGTAACTGTAATCTCTCTGGGTGTCATTACTGTAGGTTATGTTTATTAGGCAAATAAAGTTACTATTATAATGAGCACATTGTTCAATAGAAAATTTGAGTAAAAACTACAGTATCACAAGTGACAATAACCCCAAATCCCAACTAAGTTTTAATTGGAGTTTTAACCCCTTGAATCTACTAACATGCAAGGGTTAAAAGACCCATTTACATCAATAGGAGTTTTATTTATCCCCTATTATGTACCAGAATTGCTCCAGTTTTCTTTTGAACACAGAATCCTTCTGACTGGCCCACTGGGATATCAGGGATTCTCCCAATGGGCCCAGGGTCTTTAGGGACCCTGCAATGACTAGTTACACCACTGCACTGAATGCTGGCTATGCATTGCCCTGGTATTGAAGGGTTAATAAGAACACTTTCAAACAGCTTTTTTACATTTCAAGGGCCTCTAGGCACAACACCCTCTGGTGCACTAACCCCACCTCTGCCCCACCACTACCCACACCTCCTCACTTAACCACACCCTCTTTTTGTGGCCAAACCCATTTTTAGATTTATTCTTCAAAGTAATATGGCAATTTTCCAGAGGTGGATGAGAATGCTATAAATAGAGATAGGGTATATACAGCACAGATAAAGACATCTTAACCCTTTGATTTCAGAGGGGTACACAAAGAATCACAAAGCCCTATGGCACTCAAGGGGTTCAGTGACCTTTACTAGATATGCAATCTAAGAACCAAGCAGTGAGAGATAAATTTTAATGCATTGACAGGAGGCTCATATTTGCATATCTTTCTTTACTTGTCACAACCAATAGCAGTAAAGAACAACTCGATTACAACCAATCAGAAGAAAGATAACGTATGACAAGCTGTGTAATATGTAATCACTCTCTCTTTCTTTACTGCTCACCTCAGGAGTCAGGTCAGCGTTTTTGTACTCCAACGTTTAATATATACTATAATATACTTCATATAAATCCTTATTTTTCCTTGCTACAATTTTTATAGCTTATTTCTGTTTATGATAGCTTATAAATGTTTATGCTTATTTTATTCTCCATGTTTCAAACCTCCTTGCCTAACCTTTTGTTTTTCCACAGATCTCTTTCTTTCTTTCATCCTTGATGTTCTTTCTTGCCATCCGTTCCTTCCCCTGGCGTTTTAACTGAGCCTTCGCTCTCTGTTTTATATGTTTCATTTCTTCTCGCCATTTTCAACTTCCCTTGCGTCTTCTCGTGTAATCTCGCGAGATTTCGCCGACATCTTAGTGTTTTTCCTCACTTCACCTCGAACGCTACCGTTGCTGTTCTGTCCCTGTCAGACGCTTGGAGAGTGTGAAACTCTCCTCCTTCCGCAGAGTTTCTGACATTCAGGCTTTTGATGTTGATAGTGTTTCCTTCTCTCCGGAAGGTGTCGTTTTCTCTATTTCACGTCGCACTAAATCTAATTCAAAATCTATATCTTATCCTTTTTTCCCATCAGAACCTAAACTCTGTGTTGCTTCAGTACTTCGCTGTTACATAGACAGATCAGCGTCTGTTCGTCCTTCCAATGCTAGACAGCTTTTTATTTCCTATGTTTCCCCATTTAATCCGGTTTCTACTCCAACTCTGTCTCGCTGGATCCGTTGGATTCTGTCTCTTTCTGGCATTGACACTAATTTCGGAGCCCACTCGGTCAGAGGAGCTGCTGCCTCGGCCGCCTTTTCTCTAGGGGCTCCCTTATCTGATATCCTTCATTCAGCAGATTGGTCCCGTGAAAACGCTTTTCGGATCTTCTATTTTCGTCCTTCTTATCATCCTGGATTATCCCTCTTTTCTGAGCGTTAAAACTGCAAATATGAGCCTCCTGTCAATGCATTAAAATTGTGGATTATCCTAGCTTCAGTGAAGAGATAATCTGAATTTTAATAATGACAGGAGGCGAATATTTCCCTCCCTAGGTGGAATAATGAAATTTTCTTTTCTTTTTTCCCTCCCTTCCTTCGAATTTAAATATTAGTTTTTTCTATGGATTTAAATATACAAATATTTATTATTCATATATTTTTACTTATGCATAATTTTGAATTCATTGTGCATTGATTTGTTTTTCATTCAGTTAATCACACCAATACTATGACTTGTTTCTTTTGTCTTTCCAGCCTAACTCATCTCTTCAGATCCAACTCCATATCATCCTGATGGTTTCTGAGTCTCCGACTGAAATGCTGCTCAGCAAGTTTTCCTTGAAAAGTTACCTTGGATTCGACTAGATGGCTGTTTGGTTGTCCATACCATGTTTCTTTTTTGCATTGGACACTGTTTCTTGTCCTTTTCTTCAGTTCGCTAGTAGAAAGAGGGAGTGATTACATATTACACAGCTTGTCATACGTTATCTTTCTTCTGATTGGTTGTAATCGAGTTGTTCTTTACTGCTATTGGTTGTGACAAGTAAAGAAAGATATGCAAATATTCGCCTCCTGTCATTATTAAAATTCAGATTATCTCTTCACTGAAGCTAGGATAATCCACAATTATACAGTGCAGATCACTAATAGCTACAGTATTAGTGATATATACTTTCTGAAGTCTCTTCTTGCTAAAAGTACTAGCATTCTGTATCAATCATTATCGCTCACTCATTCACACCACCAACTATACGTGTATATCCATTACTGTGCTGATGTATGTGTCAGTGTGAGTTACTAGTCCTATGTGTGCCACTGTGCATGTGTGTTTTTTATCCAAATTGGCAATCCTTCATGAACTGGAGTATCTACCAGGATTAGACCTCAATGATTGGTAGTTAGGGGTGGGCAAAAGCTCTTTGCGTGTTCCTGGGAGAAATCCACTAAAACCATGTTGTTGTCTGTTTTTTCCCAGGAAAATCCGCTATAAATCAAGTGATTAAAATCTTCAAATTTTTCGACCATTTGACAAAAATTTTTCAATGGCTAGACAGATTTTGTCTATTGATTTATATGTTTTTCACCTTTTTGAAATAAAAAAATGACGTATTCCAGGAAGTAAAACATAATAGAAGCAGCTACAGGGTGAGGTAGACGTGCTGTTCTGCTGTGTATTTATAGCAAAATTAAGGCAGGAGAGGCTCATAGTGACCGCTAGCACTATGAACAGGTTTAACAATAATAAAAGGAGGAATTGGAAGGACCCTTATGTATCCAATGAGTCTGAGGAGGAGGAAGTGAGAACTGCAGAACCAATGCTGTCCAGTCTCCCTAAATCACCCCTAGGGATTTTGGGGAATTTAATGGGAAGGGAGGAAGAAAAGGGTAGTAGTGAGAGCAGGACAGGTCAGCTGCCTGTGCCTGCTTCCAGACGTGCTGCCCTTGCTGCTGCCATTGCTGTACATGCTGCCTGACTTGCTACCCCTGTTGCCATTAGTACTGTGTCTGCTGCCCATGCTGCCTCCAGTGATGTGCCTGCTGCCAGTGCTGAACCTGCTGCCACCAGTATTGTGCCTACTGTCAGACATGCTGCCCCTGCTGCAACCAATGCTGTACCTGCTGTCAGACATGCAGCCCCTGCTGCAACCAGTGCTGTGTCTGCTGCCAGCGCTGAACCTTCTGCCACCAATACTGTGCCTGCTGTCAGATGTGCTTCCCCTGCTGCAACCAGTGTTTTGCCTACTGCCAGTTCTGCCCACGTTGCCACCAGTGCTATGCCTGCTGCCCCCAGTGCTGTGCCTGCTGCCACCAGTACTGTGCCTGCTGTTGGACATGCTGCCTTTACTTCCACCAGTGCTGTGCCTGCTGCCAGTGCTGAACCTGCTGCCACCAATGCTGTGCCTGCTGCCAGTGCTGAACCTGCTGCCACCAATGCTGTGCCCACATGCCAGTGATGAACCTGCTGCCACCAATGCTGTGCCTGCTGTCAGTGCTGAACCTGCTGCCACCAACACTATAAATGCTGTCAGATGTGCTGCCCCTGCTGCAACCAGTGCTGTGCCTGCTGCCAGTACTGATCCTGTCGCCACCAGTGCTGAACCTACTGCTAGTATGTCTTTTAATACTTGGGAGGGAGGAGGAGAACATGATGCCAACAGCGACAGAAGAGTACCTTAAAGGGATTGCAATGTCGCAAAAAATATCTTCTAAATGACAGCTACAATAAAAAAACATTTCATGCGCTTAATCCTTTCTGTCAAACCGTTATGGTTTGAGAGATGTAAGAAAATAAAGACCTCCGCTCCCTCCCCCTTCTCATGCTTCCGCTGTAAAGCGGACATCATGAGATCCTTCTTCCGGGACCAGACGGCGGCTCTTCAGGAGCGTTGTCATCAAGATATCTAACTATAATTACTTCATCTGAATGGTCTACAACGTGTGCTTGCAAGCCAGGCACACGTTGTAGACCATACCGATGAAGTAATTATATTAGATATCCCGATGACAGCGCTCCTGAAGAGCCGCCTACAGCCGGACAATCGAATTCTGCCTCTGACAGCTTTACAGCTCATCAAACAGAAAGGGGAGGGAACGGAGGACTTTATTTTCTAATATCTCTCGAACCATAACGGTTTGAGAGAAAGGATTAATCGCATTAAGTGTTTTTTTATTGCAGCTACCATTTACAGGATACTTTTTTGGGGACTTTACTATCCCTTTAAGTCACAATTACCATCCCCAAGCAGTCCCACCAGTGCTAGTACTACTACTACTACTACTAAGAAGGTCTAGCAGCTTGTTAGTTTTAGGAGTGATTGAGGAGGTAATCATATTACTAGTGACTGAGGGGGAAGACTTTGGGACTGAAATTGATTGGTGTTAGTAGCAGTAACAGTAATGGTGAAGCAGCCGTTTGGACTAGAGTTAGGGGAGTGGGAGGGGAAGCATTTAAGAATATCCAGACTAGCGGTCCAGAGAGCCCACAATATTCCTCTGGCCCTGGGAGTCCCCTTCCCTTCAATACAGTGTCCAAGTGGAACATGATCCCGAAGAGGCCAGAACTTTTACGGGATAGCAGGCGCAGAAATAATAATACCACCACCACCAGATGGAGCATGGATCAGTTGCCTGTGTCTGCTGCTACTGATGCCAGTCTGCCTTCTTCACGTCACCAAGAAACAGCAAGTGTGACAGTAGGGGACCCTCTGTGACATTGCTCGTCACCTCCAGTGAAATGTCTGTAATACAGCTGTAGCACGTAGGGACTAGTGGGGGTGGTGATGATGATGGTGTAGAAGCTGAGGTGGAAGAGGCATTCATGGCCTTTTTAGAAGAAACTGAGAAGGAATAGGTGACAAGGATGATGATGGACATCACCACCACCACCAGCAGTGATCTTTTGGAATTTTCAACTGCTCTAATTGTAAGGGCAGCAGGATGCTGAGGAGCAAACTAGTGTGCCACACACCACCATGAACACAGTGGAAATGGGGTCAATAAGTTATGTGGGACTAGTACAGGTTCCATTTGCCAGCACCAGCAATACTCCTGGTCCTAGTTGAAGTGCTGCTTTTAAGCTAGTAGCAGCAACAGCAGCAACATCATTCGTTGCCACAGACGGTGAAGGTGAATTTGGAGGACAAGAAGAAAGAGGTCATTCTTCTCCACCTGTTCCCTATCCCCTGGAGTGATGGGTGTGGGACTATTTTTCTCTTGGAGCGGGCGCAGTACAGTCATTACCAACAGTACTGTGCACAATTTGTGACAAGTCAGTCAGAAGAGGAAAGGAGGGAACACACCTTGGCACACCTGCCCTGATAACACAAATGAAACACAGACAACATGACATTTATGTCAATTATGTTAAATACAAACACCCACCACAGAAATCAAGTACCACTGTTGCTGTACCCCCTGACTCTCCAGAAAGGCAAATAGAGGCGATGTGGAGATTAATGAGGAGGAAGAATAGAGAAACCCAGGCAGAGACTCGAATTTCCATTATGAGTGAAACAACTAGCTCACCATCACCTTCTTCCTTCAGGGTAACTACATATTCTGCCTGTTCTCCTCCGCCAAATGATAGCCACTCTGTTGATATTAGTATATGGCAGTTTGTCTCCACTGCACACTCTGTACCAGTTCCTGTCATACCCCCGGATCGTATACTTGCCACCTTGCGGACCAGTATCACATCCCCTTTGGGGGATGAGATCCTGACATCTCAGGCCAATGCACCTCCAGAGAAACCCATGGGCAAATGTTTTGTGGCTGAGTCCGGTCCAGGCTAATGGAGACGTCTCATTCTTCCCGGGCGACTGGTCATGTGGGCAAGAATCAATTGATCTGGTCTCTGTCTGGAATGTTTTGGTGGCCCAGCATGAAAGATGACTGTGCGGCATTCACTGCAGACTGTGCCACATGCACTCATTCAAAGTCCCCAAGACATCTTCCGGTGGGGCCACGGTATTTGCCAGGAGGTATTTCGACACCACGGGGTTCCCAAGCTTCTGGTCTCTGATCGTGGGAGCCAGTTCGTATCCAGGTTCTGGAGGGCATTCTGTGACCAGATGGGTATCCAGTTGCCCCAGACTAATGGGGCCGCTGAGCATTCCAATCAGGGATTGGAACAGTTTGTACATTGTTTCATCTCCAACCATCACGATAATTGGGCTGACTTGTTGCCGTGGGAAGAGTTTGCCAGGAACTGTGCTGTATGCACCTCCTCCGGGACCTCACCCTTCCTTATCAACTATGGGTTCCAACCATGCTTGCTCCTTGACAACTTCGAAGCACAACAGATTCCGGCTCTGGACAAGCATATTAGGCAGCTTCGCTCCACTTGGGCACAGGTCCAGAATTCCCTATGTGACTCCTTCCAACAAGTTCAGCGGCATGGTAATAACACAAGGTTGCCGGCTCCTGTATTCTAAGTGGGGGACCGGGTCTGGCTGTCCTCCAAGAACCGCAAGTTGCAAGTTCCATGCAATAAATTTGCTCCCCGATTTGTAGGTCCGTTACAGGTTCTCCGTAGAGTCAACCCTGTTTCCTATGCCTTGGAGCTACTGGCATCTATGAGGATACATAACGTATTCCATGTATCCCTTCTCAAACCTTTGGTGTGTAACCGCTATACCACCACCCCTGCAGTCCCAGGTCCGGTGTGCATACAAGATCACGATGAATATGAAGTGCAGAGTATTTTGGATTCACTCAGATTCCATGGGCAGATCCAATACTTGGTGCACTGGAAGGGATATGGTCCAGAGGAACGTTCATGGGTTAATCATGCTGATATCCATGCTCCACTCCTGTTGCACAGGTTCGACGCCAAGTTTCCACTTAAGCCTGGACCTCCTCCGCGGGGAGGGGGTCTTTGAGAGGGGGATACTATCACAGTGCCCGTGATTTCTATTCTGGCGACATTACTACTTCCTGATTTTTCCCCTGCTAGTTTCTCTTATTGGCCACTGGGTTCTGCTCCGCCCAGCGTGAGCCTTCTTAAGCTCAGTCCTGTCATTCCTTTGGCACCCTTTCGTGGTGTTCCTGTGCCTGGTGTTATTCTGCTGTTGTTTTCTGATCTGTGTATGACCTGGTTTTGCCTGACCTTGCTCCTGTCTCTTGCTCCGTGTTCCGTTGCCGATTAGGACTAGCTGACTACCAGCTCCGTTGCTGACTAGGACTGGCTGACTACCGCTCTGTGTACCGGTTCTGGCTGTGGCTGACTACCCGCTCCGGTGCTGACTAGGACTGGCTGACTACTGCTCTGTGTACCAATTCTGGCTGTGGCTGACTAACCGCTCCGTTGCTGACTAGGACTGGCTGACTACTGCTCTGTGTACCGATTCTGGCTGTGGCCGACTACCTGATCCGTTGCTGACCAGGTCTGGCTGACTACCGCTCTGTGTACTGATTCTGGCTGTGGCTGACTACCTGCTCCGTTACTGACTAGGACTAGCTGCCTTTCCGCTCCTCATACTGACTCTGGCTGTGGCTGACTTCCCTTCCGTTCTGGCCTAGTGCCTTGCCGTATTGCTCTCCAGAGCCTGTCATTGTTGCCACGCTAGTGCCTGCCCGATTTACCCTACAAGGGCCTGTCAGTATTTCCTTATCTGGGCTTGTCAGTGTTGTTGCGCCAGTGCCTGCCCGAGTTGCCCTACGAGGGTCTGTCAATGTTGCCTTACCAGGGCCTGTCAGAGTTGCCACACCAGTTCCTGCTGAGTTCCCCACAAGGGCCTGTCAGTGTTGCCTTACCAGGGCCTCTCAGTGTTGCCATGCCAGTCCCTGTCCGAGTTACCCTACGGGCTCTCTCAGTGTTGCCGCGCCAGTACCTGCCCAAGTTTCCTACCAGGTTTGTCTCTGTCGCTACAACAGTGCCTGGCCAAATTATCCAGTAAAGGGTCTGTCTGTTCTGCCCCGGTCAGTCCTAGCCTGAGGTGGGTGCCTGGTGCATTCTTGCCTACATACCTACTATTGCTTTTACGTGCTAGGTATCTGCCCTGCAGTTGCCTTCTGTCTTACTGGGGAAGTTACATTTTAGTTTGACACTGCTGAGGTCCTGTTCCTGACGCCTGCTCCTGTATTTATTATCTTTGTTTTGTTTTGCCTGTTTCATTGCACCCTGACCTGTGTCAGATTCGGAAGTACCACTGTACTGTTCGACTCTGTACTTGTGAGGGGTGATCTTGTGAACCTTATTTTCTTTAATAAAGCTGGTTTTACCTTACCTACTTGTCTGAGAATTCTTACAAACCGTGAAAGTATATCCGCATATTGGGGGGAAGATCTAGGGCACAGGCCACAGGGTTCACATGTCGGTGGATATGGAAAGGCCCCACAAAACAGGGAGCCAGTTTCTGAGAGGGCACTCAGAGGTGGAGATTTCTGGAGGACAACCAGACCCTCTCCCCGACCTGGTAGTAGGGTGCGGGTAGGCATTTACAATTATCCTGGAGCTCCTGAGATTGTTGAGAACGTCACAGTGACTCTTTGACTTGCACCTATGTAGAACGGGTTTGCTGGAGATGATCCTCCAGTGCCAGAATCCCCTGGGGAGCAAACAAATCTGGAATCATGGAGGGTTGATACCCGTAATTCACCATGCAGGGGGAGAACCGGGTACAAGCAGAGACTGCACTGTTATGAGCAAACTCCACCCAAGGTAGCAAGTCCAACCAGTTATTCTGAAGGTCCGAGATGTAGCACCACAGGAATTGCTTGAAAGCCTGATTTTCTGTACTGTTAGGGACCAGGAACCAGACAGACACAAAAATGTAAAATGCAAAACACCTTTAATAAAGTAACCAAACATACAAATCAGAACAGTGATTCAGGAGCATAAAACAAAAGACAGGGTCAGGAACCAAGGTAGGTACTCAGAAAACCTGGAGTCAGGAATACGGAGGCCAGCAAGAACAAGCCAGGAGTCAAGAGCCAGAAAGGACATTACAGGAAGCCAGGTCATACATGGATAACCAGGAGCACAGGAGAACACACTTGCAGCCATAAACAAACACAAGGGCAAGGAGAAAGTGAGCCTAGCTGCTTTAACAGTATATAATATCCCAACATGTCAAATTGCCAGAGAGGGACACTTTTGGTTTAGGTACTGGTGGGGGTGTGGCTGGTGGGTGGAGCAGTACTGAGAAAGTTTAAATGATATCATGACCTATTAACAGCTCTTTATGTAAGTGAATAGATTATTTAGAAAAAGACCAAATTGTTTTAGTTACACAGAATAATTCATAAACACATATGCTGAAGTTTAACCCTTTGTGTGCCAGATAGGAATCAAAGCACTGCAGCATAGTACATTGGATATCTCTCTGGCATTCAGAGGGTTCAACAACCATTAATGTGACTTTTATTGCTGTCTAGCAATGTGATATAGTTATATACACACCACATAGTCTGTTCTC
This sequence comes from Rhinophrynus dorsalis, assembly GCA_037306005.1. NCBI lineage: Eukaryota > Metazoa > Chordata > Amphibia > Anura > Rhinophrynidae > Rhinophrynus > Rhinophrynus dorsalis. The sequence continues at coordinate 563,865,947 of CM074719.1, read as the reverse complement.
CTATAAAAGATGGGCAGCAGGGCAGAAAAGAGGGACAGAGGTATTTGGGTCTCAAAGAGGGACACTTGTGAGTTATGTAAACATATATACTGAAGTTTATACAAACACTGCGAGTTTTATTGCTGTAGAACAATGTGATACAATTATATACACATCACACAGACTGATCTCCTAAAAGAGGGACAACAGGGTAGGAAAGAGGGACAGAGGGATCTGGGTCTCAGGGAGGGGCTGTCCCACCTAAAGAAGGACACTTGGGATGAGTGCTGTTGTAACAGTTTTAGTACAAGCAACTCAAGTTTGACTGTTTTAAAAATGTATGAAAAATCAGAAGTTGTAGTTGGTGTAGTTTTGTTCTTCTGGCATCCCTATGGTATGTCAGCTCATACCAATGTGGTGGCATTTTTCTTGCAACAGAAGTATCTAATGAATACAGTTAGAAATTCCTTAGTTTTCAAAGATTTCAGTATATTTGAAGGGGTGGAAATGTAAAAAACAAATTTCTTTGATTTAGCACCACCTTCTGGAAACAGATGTGCACATCAGGCTAGGGGTGAGAAGGTGGGTGACCCCTCATTTCATAACGTGGATTATCTTCTTTCCAAAACGGTATGGTTTGGTATAGTTTTCTATATGTACCGTAAAATCTCGGGTATCATAAGCACAATTTTACCCCTCTTCACCTTATGTGTAAGTGGGGGTGTGCATATTATACATGAGAAAAAACAATCATATACTTATTTCTACTCGCCCCAACCCTCCACCTACCTCAATCCACTCCCAGCTTCCCCTCCTACTACTCAACCCCTCCTCATTTGTTATATCTGCATACCAGCCAACTGTCCCGATTTATGTGGGTCGGACCTGATTTGGGGGGCAAAACCCACTGTCCCGCTGCATTTAGATTATGCCCCACATTCCTAGCCTCTTCCCCACTTTCTAAGTATGTCCCATACCACTCAGTCAGCCGTAATACTTATTTACATAACAGTTCATCATGTTAGCTGCTTTGCGCGATTGGGAGATGCCTAATTTACTGCACAAGTGAGTTTCACTTCATATGTGCACTTGCACGCAGTGTTCACTCCGTGCTCCAGGTCTCTGAGCAACTGGCAAGTCCTGAGTGTTCTGTGTGAGCAGCACTCAAGGATGCCAGAGACGTACATGAGAAGAACTGCAGCCGAACTCTCTTGTCTTGATATCATCCTCGTGTCTGACCAGGTACAATTATAAGTGAGACCCATAAGCTGACTCTGACAAACTTGTTACTTCAGCGCCGCCTGAGTTGCATTCAGTGGGAGGTTGGCCCTGGCACACATGTGCTGTTTGTCGACGTGGTGGTAAGTTGTAGATCTGTAGACTGCCTCACTCAGTGCATGGTCTCTTAGTAACACAAAGGCAGAACTGAGGATGATGTGATGTACTGTGGCTACATAAAACACGTTTACCTGAAACTACTTAGGTTGTTGTTGTAAAAGCACAGTAACTGTATATACCTGGCTTATTTAATTGGAACCTGGCCATTAACATCTTAGCTTCCGCAATAACATTTCTATATTTGTTTGCGGCAGAGACGTTGAAGACCGAATGTCTGAGCATTTGCACTAATAAATGAAACTTCAATTGTATCTCATTGCTCCACAGCAATAAAACACATATAAATGTTAGGGTTGCCACCTTTTCCTCAAAAAAATACCGGCCATAGTTGTGGGTCAGTGAGGGCGGAGCCACAAAAGGGAGGAGCCGCAAAAAGGGCAGAACCACTCAATGCTGCAGGAGTCTGTAAATCTAAGGGTGACTTTTGCTCAAGGGTGAGTGCTTAGTACCCGCTCTGTGCAAGAATGTGCACTGGTCACTAGTTTTAGCATTAGCCAGCAGTATAATAAAGGGTGAACATTCAGTACAAGGCTGTGCACTGGTCACTAGTCTTAGTATTAGCCAGCAGTATAATAAAGGGTGAACGTTCAGTACAAGGCTGTGCACTGGTCACTAGTCTTAGTATTAGCCAGCAGTATAATAAAGGGTGAACGTTCAGTACAAGGCTGTGCACTGGTCACTAGTCTTAGTATTAGCCAGTAGTATAATAAAGGGTGAACATTCAGTACAAGGCTGTGCACTGGTCACTAGTTTTAGTATTAGCCAGCAGTATAATAAAGGGTGAACGTTCAGTACAAGGAAATGCACTGGTCACTAGTCTCAGTATTAGTCAGTAGTATAATAAAGGGTGAACCCTCAGTTCCCTCTCTGGTCCTTCCATTTTAGCATACATGACAGTTGGGATGACACCAGTTCCATACAGGAAAGATCCCGTATACCTTTCTACACCAGTTTCTCACCCTCTATCTGTCCTCTAGTCTTAAACTCGGACTCCCTCCCCACCTTCCTCTCCCCTAATCTGTCCCCTGCCCTCAGACACAGATAAGGAGCTGGTGGCAGGAAGGGTGAAGCTTTACCCTTACAAATCCACTTTCCCTAACCCCCTCTCACCACACCTTCTTCCTGGTCAGCAGCCAGATTCTCTCCAACTGTCAAGCTCCGGTCCTCAATGCCCACAGTGGTTGGCTATTAGTAATCAAATATGGTGATCAGTATCGCTTCTATCCGTGGACTCGTCAATGGATAGCATCCAAAAATTGACTAAACTGAGAGCGCTATTTTTCACCATATATCAATAAAAAAATATTTATATCTATTAAAAAAAAAAAAAAGACATAAAATGTAAACCTTAATACATCATGCAATTCACACCATACTGCCAAATAAATGCATGTAACGATGTTAGAAAGTAGCTCCGGAGCCAAGTATTATGTGCACATAATAATAAAGATCCACGTATCAATATAATTTCCTTAAACTGTGTAATATCAGACTTGTCCCAATTATTGGTCTAAAGAAACAAATCTTTCCTTTACAGTTATATAACCAAAGTCATTCAACGTGATTCTGCAATTAATTTGTGTCAGGATCCACAACGTTCTTAAAGAGAAAAGTGCAATATATTAGACAGTGATGTTTTGATATTTGACCTTTTCTCTGCTGTTTTTTAGTGATTTTTATCTCCTCTTTTGTGTGTGTCTTATTAAGTCCTTTGTGCGGCACAGTGCTATTTATTACCTCAGGACTCTGGCTGTTCACCCGCTAGTTCTCTTTACGGTATAGATGACCCCGGCTTTTTCTCCAAGAATGACAGGGGTTAGTGGCGAAAACATTACTGGCTAGTTAAAGGGTTAGTAATGTCTAAAAAAAAGTTTTGTTGCATTTAGAAGAGCTTAAAAATCTGAGCTGAATGCAAAAAAAAGTCTCTCTCAAACCGCTATGGTTTAAGAGATACAGGCGTTTAAAGTTTGATTTCTCCTACTGACAGCTGTAAAGCTGTCAGCAGGAGATCCGTGTTGGTCGACAGGGAGGCGCTTGAGAAGTGCCGAGATCTCGTTACTTGCACGGAATCCCTTCATTGGAACGGTCTAAAACGAGTGTCTGAACACTAGGCACACATTTTAGACCACACCACACCACACCTGAGTGTCAAATAACTCATAGGGTTACTATATAATTAGAATGCATAAGTTAAAGCTCATCACTCATGAACACTAGGCACACGTTTTAGACCGTTCCAATGAAGGGATTCCGTGTAAGTAATGAGATATCAGCACTTCTCAAGCGCCTCCGTGTCGACCAACACGGATCTCCTGCTGACAGCTTTACAGTAGGAGAAATCAAACGTTAAACGTCTGTATCTCTTAAAAAATAGTTGTTTGAGATAGGTTTTTTTGCATTTAGCTCAGCTTTTTAAGCTCTTCTAAATACAGAAAAACTTTTTTTTAGACATTATTAACACTTTAACTAGCCAGTAATGTTTTCGCCACTAACCCCTGTCATCCTATACTGTTAGTACCACAGAAGCCTGAGATACTCGGACTGTACAGGAGCACCGCGATGCTCAGTAGAGAGAAAGCACTCAGACCTACTGGATGTGGTGCTAGAACGCTGATGGGTGACTGCAGACACTGGGTACACATAAGAAGCGGGCGGTACTTGGTATACAATATTCCGTTACCGTATTAGTGCTACACAATGAGTGATGAGTTAACACACGGGCTGAGCATACATCTCCCAAGAGCCTCTCCACTCGATTGTGACACAATACTGATTATACCCAGATATAGTATCAGTCTTGGGTCTGCATTACGTATCATTTGCATGTAGTTATTTAAATACAGATACAAGTATTTCTTATGTTTACACATTATTTACATCACTTGTGCATCTTTCACTATAGGCATTTGTTTATCACTCCCTGATGAATGATAGCCACCCCTCGGGGTGATGATGTCATCGTCAGCATCTAAACACCAAGTTTGGCACTTTTTTTCAATGCACTTAGGGTATATTATGTGGGTTAGTTCACTTAGTCACTTGTCTTGAGAAAGGCCATATGGTGTGGGTGAAAAGTTGACAATAAATTATATATAATATATATAATGTGTCACAAAACAGTACACAATATAAAAACACAGTATTAACACTATCAGAATATCTACAAAATTAGAACGAGGGAAATATATAGACAAGGAAGGAAGAGAAAAGAAAGAAATCGCTCATATGTTGTACAGAAGATCGTAATGAGCCCAAACACTTTGAACTCTTAAGGGAAATGAACTAGAAGCATGAGTGACATTCCAGCACCTGGAATTTTATTTCTTTTTTTATTCAAAGAGTTGAAAATAAAAACACGTTTTTGTTTTGTTTTTCCTCATCACGTAAAAGCCTCTATACTTTCCTGTTCCTTTTGGAAAGATGCATGCTACAGGACTGCAGAGCGACTATTCCATCCCAAAAGCAGCATTGGACTCCCTTTTAATCTTCAGTTGTTGTTGGACTACAATTCCAATCAACCCCACTCTACATTAGTTTAGAAGACAGTCAATTTTATTTCTGAATGGTGATCAGAGAGTGGCGCCATTTAATGGCTCGAAAGTGAAACCATCAGTGCAACAAGAGCTAAATCAGCATATGAAACAGGCCTGAAAGTATCAATACCTCCTAAACTATTCATCTGCCAGACTTTCAGCTAACAAACAGGCAGTTTTGAATGAAGCGTTTAAAAGGATAGTAATACCTGGACTTAAGAAGGTTTAATATTCATATGAAGAAAAAAAAAAACAAAAATCAAATGAAGTAATACATCTTTAAGCAAAGGGATTTACTTTAAGATTTATAATCTTTTAAAGTACCCCCCTGCCCCTTTTACAGACGTCAGTGCTAACTTAAAGATCAAGAGTCTGGTCGTTTCACAGGACAAAATAGCACTGTCTTCAAAGAAACGGTCTACAAAGTGTGCCTACCTCCCAGTCACACTTTGTAGGCCATTATAATGAAATATTTCTTTGAAGACAACGCTATTTCGGGTCTGCTGACGAGCCATCCTGTGAAATGACCAGAATCTTGATCTGTCAGATAGAATGCCGACGTCTATAAAAGGGGTGGGAGAGGGGAACTTTAAAAGCTTATAAATCTTAACACACATCTTTAAGCAAAGGGATTTACTTGATTTAATTTATTTCATATTAACATTAAACCTTCTTAAATCCAGGTATTACTATCCCTTTAAATAGTAAAGGTTAAAGGGAGAGTAAAAATATATATTGTAGGGTTTACCCCTCCTGAGTAACCAAGGGCACTCCTATTGCTGAGAGGCATTTTTTCAAAAGTTATTTCAACTCAAACCTTTTTTTGGTGCAGTATCTCAGTAGTCCCAAATTTTACAGTAGTACTGTTTCTACAGCATCCAATGTACAGCTCTGGTCAGTTGACCGTAAACTGTTATAAGATGGTGGAGTAAGAACGGCACTGTAAAGTTTCAGACTATCGAGATGTTGCAAGGTCCATTTCAAAACCTTTTCCACTAGAAAAAGGATAAACTTTTTTTTTACTGGATAAAGAGCAGCTGGTATACCCAAATCCTGCTCAACAGCTGCAGTGTCTCCCTTAAAGGGATTGTAATGGTTTATAATAATAAGTAATACTGTATATAATGCAAAAATAAATAGATTGGTGCAAGTCTCATCTCCCAACCCTTCATAGTTTGAGAAATAGAATGTTTTAAAGTTCTCCTCTCCCTCCCCTTTCCCTGAAGTGAGCATCTAGATGACAGTTTGACATCCTGGTCTGGGGACCGTCAGTCGGCTCTTCAGCAGAGCTGAGATACCGAAATCTAAAAAGAACTACTTCACGGGAATGGTCTACAAAGTGTGCTTGCAAACCAGGCACACTTTGTAGACCATTCCAATTAAGTACTTCTTTTTAGATTTAGGTATCTTGGCTCTGCTGAAGAGCCACTTCGAGTTGGCTGACTCAAATCTCGTGTCAGCTATACAACTGACAGCAGGGAGAGGGGAACTTTAAAACGTTCTCTCTCAAACCATAAATGTTTGAGAGATTGGACTTGCACCAATAGATTTCTTTTTGCATTGTCTACAATATTCCTTATTATTTTAAGCCATTACTATCCCTTTAAAGCCTTGCTGTATGCATTATTCATAAAGAGAGAGTATTAAAAAAATTGAAAGACTATACAGAGAGGCTAGCTATAGTTTTTTCTACTGGAAGACCGCTCAGCAGATGCAGAACTTTCCTTTTTTATAAATCTGGATGAATGTGTTTTTATAGTTAGCTCCAATTACATTTTTCTCAGTCCTGTTAAAACAGGATTATTAAATAAACGTATACATGCACCAATAATGATTTCAAAAACAAATTATTTAATGTGGCAAGTGAACGGAACACACATTTAGATAATGAACATGACATTAAGGAGTCGAGTTAAGAATTAAAGAGCAAACATTGAAATCTTAAAAAGTAGCAATCTCATTAAACTGTCCTCCTTTCCAATCACAGGGAATAAGAGCGAATACAAAAGTGCAACAATTGAGGCGCAAACCAAATGTACGCTAGCAGCCAGGGTACAACGAAAAACTCCATTTGAGCAAAACGTAAATTTTAACTCCTTAAAAGTTTAAGAGGTGTCCAACGCATTGCAAAGCTATGCATTGGCGACCTCTCTAACATCCAAGGTGTTTAAATCACTAACCCTTTGAGTGCCAGAGGGGAATGCAACGCGTTGCAAAGCATTGCGCTGCATACCCCTCTGGCACTCAAAGGGTTAAACTCCTGAGGATCTGATTGCTGTACAACACCTTGAAAAGCAATGAATGTTGTACACAGAGGAAATTTTTATTTCGTATGGTGAAGGTGGCTTGTTGCATTAATGTTCCATTTGTCTTTTGGCATTTAGCACTGTGCATCCCTTAGGATTGCAGCCTGGTGAAAGTCACATGTTAACCGTTTGAGTGCCAGAAAGGTGTCCAATGCACTAAATACCTCTCTGGCACTCAAAGGGTTAATGACCTCCGTGTATGTCAGTGGAAATTTTTATTTGTTGCCTGTGGTGCATTCGGATTGCCCAAGAATCACTCTATTTTTGTGTGTACACATTGGGTATATTCATAAAGTGCAAAACCAGAGCAATTCTGTTGCATGCCAACCCGCACTCTGAGCGCATATAAACATTCCCACTGATCTGTATGCAGTTTAAGCCCCTGGATGCTGAAGAGGTCTCCAATGCATTCTAGTACAGAAAAGTGTAAAAGCCCTGTTTAAATTAAGATTCGTGGAATTGTTATTGGTTTGCCCCAGAATTGTTTGACTTTGGCTTTATATATTCATGGACCAATATTTAACAGTTATTCCTTTTAGTTAATGTCCTCTTTTCAGGAAGGTCTGGTTGCCAAATGTAATAATATTGGCATTACTAGAATTTGGTGTCAGTACTTGTATATCGAAATTCATAACTGTGGGATAAAGGTCACTGATCCAATACGTGTCAGGCACAAAGTGATGGGCACACAGGAGACTCCTTATTACACACTAAGAAAAGTGGGGAGAGATGCACTAAGGTGTGATAAAGAGGAGATGACTTTTCTACTGATTTCACTGTTATTATATGGAATCTATACAGTAAGATATCAGACTTCATGAATCCTAGTGCACTGACTCCATTGACTAACATAGGGAATGGAGAGCTTATCACACTGGAGAAGTTACCTCTGTTTTATCACACCTTGGTGCATCTCATCCCTGGAGTAATTTTGGAGGAAACCATGTGCACCATAGGAGACATAAATGCCCCAACTACCAAATTATTTAAATGAGACATAACCCCTTGAATGTTAGGCAGGTCTCCAACACATTACAAATCAATGTATTTGAGACCTCTTTGGCAATCAAGGGGTTAACCCTTTCAGTGCCTGAGGGGTATGCAACCCATTGCTTTGCGTACCCATCTGGCACTGAAAGTGTTAAAGGAATGGTAACCTTTTATTTTGACATAACGTACAGTTAAATCACCTTCACTTTTCATTTAATCTTCATTTACACTAATATCCCCAACAGTGATCTCCTTGGATCTCTGTTTCCAGAGAGGTTTCTAGTCGATATACCATCAACACAGGAAGTGAGAATGTTACAGTCACTCTGCAGTACTGTATGATCTGTGTGCTATCTTTTTATATTGAAAGAAGGTCTAGTGATCATACAGTGAAAAGATTCATGTTCCCTGACAGAAAGCTCTGTGCAAACAAATCCAGAAAGCACATTTTCAAGGGCATTAAAAAATGTAAAAATAATATGTATAGGAAATTTGACTGTACATGTTATGTACCTGTACAACATGTAAATGCAAAATAAAGGGTGACTATTCCGTTAAAGCGGAACTACCACCCCTTAGAAATATGGCCCCAAATAATTACCCATCTGTCGACTAGCTGCTCAGTATCGCTAGTCGCCAGAATTACCGCGTTCATGAGATTTATACACTGCTCCGTGAATGACAGGCAGGAAGCCGCACAGACATCTTTCCATAGGGATGTCTGCACTCCTGTGCTGTCAGTCCCAGCCTGCTCTAAGAGGAGTTGCTAGGAGCCATTCAGCTCCAAAAGGGACTGACAGCGCAGGCGTCACTATGGAAAGATGTCTGCGCAGTTTCCTGCCTGTCATTCCCAGAGCAGTGTATAAATCTCATGAACGTGGTAATTCTGGCGACTAGCGCTACTGAGCAGCTAGTCGCCAGATGGGTAATTCTCTGAGACCATGTTTCTAAGGTGTGGTAGTTCCACTTTAATAGCTCCATTTACATCAGTGGGGATTTTGTACATCCTCCCTGCAGTTCAGTTAGTTTGTGTCAGAATTTTCTTTGCAATGTCAGGGTACCATGCCACATCTACTGACAGATGCCAGAGCTAAACACAGGAACCCTTGTGAAAATAACTTACTAATTTCTTAAAGGGAAAGTATTGCACAACAGCAGCATTCTAAAATGTCAGCCCTGTGACACATGTACCCAAAAAAGAATACATTTTGAGGTATAATAACGTGTGAAGTAATCAACTCACAGCACTGAACGTACCATTATTTATACTCAGCAGGAAAAGACCTACAATATATATTTTTTATACTGTACAATACTTTTCCTTTAAATCTAGACCACAGTGAACAGTCTAAGATCTGATAGTTCCAGCAAATGGAATCCAGACTCAGAAGCTGATGGTTTACTAACCTGGGTTTACTCCCTTGACACACCTGTGTAGACTGTATTGAATGATTTGTATCCCTGATGCGTGAGCAATGAATCGCTGCTTACACCTCTGACACAAGGGGTTGAAGCAGAGATAACACTTGTTCACTAAACCAAGAGAACTCTCAACTGCTGGAAGATGCTTCATTTAACCCTTTCAGTGCCAGAGAGGCATAACTCTCTGGCACTCAAAAGGGTTAAAAGATTGTATAGAATCAATTTGTCTTCCACAAGCAAAAGACAGCAATTCCAACAACGCCAATATCAAATGAAATGACCAGAGAAAACGTTAATGAAACTTTCACCTAAATTCAAGTTTGCATATTTGAAAGCTACATTAAAAACTGCCTATATGTCATGTTAACCAAAAGACCAGCAGATGTATAGTTTAGGACACATTCACACTTAGTTCTGGGCAAAGTGACGATTTCCTGGTGCTGTAGAGAGCTACATTATCATATGAAATGTCATTGAAAGGGCTTCAATAGCATATGACACTTCACTGAATATGCTTGATTAGCACATGAAACATCGCTGATGAGCTTAATTAGCATACAACAAAACCTTAAAGGAGCAGTACACTTTTTTTGTATGAAAACACATTTTATAGAGCTCTTCCTGCTGAATAAAACAAGGTCACTCCCACTGCTTTCAGATGTTTTACTCAAAAATTATAGCAGTTTAAATAATCAACAAGTGAATTTACTGTGTTTACTTCCTGATAGTTCTGACAGGAAGTGACAGGCAGTTTCTATCACATTCTATGGAGAACTGTATGTCTGATTTTTCTGACTTTCCTTTCCATTAGAATCTAACAGGAAATCTAATTAGAATTTAACCACTAGAGGGCACTGCTAATATAAAAAAACATGGGTTTAAACTGCAATAACTCTGGAAATATAAATTTCTCCGCAGTGGGAGTACCCTTATTTTACTCAATAGGAAAATCCCTACAATATATATTTTTTCATAAAAAATGTTTACTGCTCCTTTAACTTTACATTTGCTGGTCTTTTGGATAATATGACATATAGGAAGCTTTTAATGCAGTTTTAATATAAGCAAACCTGAATTAAGGTGAAAATTCCACTTTAAATATATTCAAGTCTAAGCTTTAATCACACTGAAATTAACCTTTTAAAGGGCCAAAGGCTTCCCACTAGTCCTTAATGGGTTCCATATTTCCCAGCAGTGGGAGCACATATGTGTAGAAAACAAAAAGTACACTTTTTCTCTGCCAACAACATGTCATGGGTGAATACATATAAATAGAAAAAAAAATGGACAGTTCTGGTGCACCCAGTTTATCAGTGCGAAGGAGATCTCTCTAGCATTAAAGGGATCCTAACGTCCAATAATCATTTCATATTGTACTGTAGATTAAAAAAAATATGTGCAGCAAATCCCATCTCACAAACCTTTATAGTTTGAGAGATATTCACATCTAAAGATCCCCCCTCCCTCCTGATGTCAGCGCTCTACTGACAGCAGGAGATACCGGGCCTGGGACCACCTGGCGGCTCTTCAGCAGAGCCAAAATAGCGATATTTAAAAATAATGATTTAATTGGAACGGTCTACAAAGTGTGCCTGGTTTGATAACACACTTTGTAGACTGTTCCATTCAAGTAGCTCTTTTTAAATAATGCTATTTCGGCTTTGCTAAAGAGCCGCCTCGAGTCGGCCGCCTCGAATCTCCTGCTGTTTGCTTTACAGCTGACATGAGGGAGGAGGGAACTTTAGATAGAAACATAGAAACATAGAAGATTGACGGCAGAAAAAGACCACCTGGTCCATCTAGTCTGCCCTTTAGTATTCCTTTATTGTTATCTTAGGATAGATACATGTTTATCCCAGGCATGCGAATCTCTCTCAAACCATAAAGGTTTGAGAGATGGGATTTGCTGCATATAATTATTTTTTTTAATTTACAGTACAACATAAAATGATTATTGGATATTACTATCATTTTAAGGCCACCTTTAAATCCAATTAATTGTTTTAGTTGTTCCCCCATAGTGCAGATGGTTCACCTAAAATTGTTCTACTACTGCTTTTTCTCAGTATTCAATCAGTGAATGACCAGACACAAAGTGATTACCTACTTACCATCTGAATGCTTTTTCTTATACCTGTCTAGGTCCTTGTTCTACCCAATTGGATATTTCAAGGCATGATCTCAGTGGATGTTTGTATATCGGTTTCAGATCTAACACAAAGATTTGCTCTACCAGCTACAAGTAGCATATCGGTAAACATTGTGACTGATGCCCTAGGAACTGAAGCAATTCTAGTGAAAACAAATTGAACCATAGGGGGCAATCAAAACTGCCCATTGCTTTGTAATATGTTTGAGACTTCTGCAGCAATTAAGGGATTAAAATTCCCATTAAAAGAGAATCAATAAAGTTTTGTCTCCTATGGTGCAGATACTTTTAAATGTGTTGTATTGTTAATACACCAGTATACAGCTCAATATATTTGATTTAAAGATGTCTATTGCACTCTTTCTAAACTGTGTCAAAATTTGGGGAGAAACAAGGGAATAGATTTAATTTTTAAACAAGTCAACATAAAGAAGTGAAAAACAATTCTAGGGGAAAAAAAGTCTACAGTTTAATCCAGTGGTTCCAACATTATCAAAACGTAAAATACCATGAGAAATATGTGTCATAGCAGAAAAAAAAATAAAATTAAAGCATCATGTTTATTTTTAAATAAAGAACAAAAGTACAAAACGCACTGACCAAACAATGAAAACTTCCAAGGATATAACCCATTGAAAACCCTTCACACAACTCAGTAAATGCTGTGCACTTCTCAAGTAGTCATGTTGATCTTAACGTACCTCAAGCAAACAGGACAAGCTGAACAACAATGTGCTCTCTCAATAAGCAAGCAAAAGCCACTATATGCTGAAACTTAAAGTGATCGTAATGTTTCACAATAACAGCAGCTATAATTAATCTTCATAGTATTTGAGCCATAGAGTGTTTCATTACTGTGAGCGTTGTAGTTCAAGAGTAATTGAATGATAAAGTTTCCCGTCCCGCCCCTTTTACCTAGTGTAAGCCATCTCTTCTCATATGTGGAATCTAGTTGTAAGACCAGACAGATAACAGAAGGGGACAATCTTCTTCCTATGAGAACAATGAAAGCCCTGCCCCTCTTGACAAATTTTTCAGGGTTTTCCCTTATCTTAATTGAAGATTGTCCCTCTCTGCAGTCTACCTGGGCACCTCCCTTCTGATCTGGCTGAACAGTGCTACATCAGTAAAAGGGCCGGGAGGGGGATACTTTGTCATTGAATTACTCACGTACTACAACTCTGAAAGAATTGAAATAACACTCTCCAAAGTCCAAATACTATGATGATTAATTAGAGCTGCTTGTATTATGAAACAATACTATCCCTTTAAAGGGATAGTAACAGTATATACAAATACATAATGTAGGGTTTATCTTCCTGAGTAAAACAAGCATACTCCCACTAAAGAGATGTTTTATTCAAAAGTTATTCCAGCTCAAAGCTGATTTTTTTTTAGGTGAAGTATCTCAATGGCCTGGAATTGAACAGTGCCCCTGTTAAACCATCCTATGGACAGCACTGGTCAACTGACTTCACCTCCATAGGATAGTGTAGCAACAGCACCATTGTGATACTGCACAATGAAAATTCAAGTTTGAGCTGCAATAACTTTTGAATAAAACACCTCTCAGCTGTGGGGAAGTATGGTTGTATCCAGGTGGACATTCCCTACAATATATATTTTACTATATATTCAGGGTTATTATCCCTTTAATGGGAAGAACCTTCTAATATTAACCGCCACTTAATTTCCTATGGCCATAAAATCCTAATGGATGATAGGAGTTTTACTCTTCTGCCTTTGTTCAGCAGATAACCTCTTCAATACGTCCTGGATGTTATGTTTATGGAGGAAGACATGACAGCTGCTTGCAGGACAACAGGACAGGTGAAAAACCGGTCAGCAACTTATGTCCACCTCCATGAACATGACATCCAGCACTGATTAAAGAGGTTTTCTCTTGATCATAGGCACAGTTCATAGGGCCATTAACATTTTGAGGCCATAGTAAGGTAAAGGGAGGTATTACAACTAAGTGTCCTTTCTAGGTGTTTCATCCAATTGAGATGATCAGTACATTTTTTCTAGGGTGAAAGAGAGAGTGACAGAGTAGTATGAATGTGTGCATCTTATTACCATAAACTATTTGAACACTAGGCACACGTTTTAGACCATTCCAATGAAGGGATTCCGTGTAAGTAACGAGATTCCGGCACTTCTCAAGTGCCACCATGTCGACCGACACGGATCTCCTGCTGACAGCTTTACAGCTGTCAGTAGGAGAAATCAAACTTTAAACGCCCGTATCTCTTAAACCATAGCGGTTTGAGAGATACGGTTTCTTGCATTTAGATCAGCTTTTTAAGCTCTTCTTAATGCAAAAAAGTTTTTTTTAGACATTACTATCACTTTAAAGGGATAGTAATAGTTGGTTATAAGAAATGCTAATATTGTAGATATTAAAAATAGAAGTACAATAACCTACCTCCCGTCTCTCAAACCTTTATAGTTTGAGAGATCGAAGAATCTAAAGTTCCCCCCTCTCGCCCCTTTCTTAGACGTCAGGGCTCTATGGGACAGGAGCAGATCCTGGACATTTGACTGGCTGGTGGCTCTTCAGCAGAGCCACGATAGAGCTATGTAGAATGAAAACCTTCATTGGAACGGTCTACAAAGTGTGCTTCCAAACCAGGGGCACTTTGTAGACAATTCCAATTATGTTTTTCTAAATTGAAGTTTGATATCTAGCCAATGAGACCACTCCAGCTTACAGACAGAAGCCTCTGTCATTGGAGGAAGCTAGATAGAGGGAGGGGAGCTGAGGTAGAGTGACAGATTGTAGTTACAGAGTGGGTAACCCCAGCATATGTGGAAGTAGCTGCAGGGAAGACTTTATAACTTAAATTTAGACAAAATAAAGTTTTTAAAAAATCAACACACTTTTAGTCAGATTCGCTATGTAACCTAACTAATTACCCTAAGTTCTATAGAGGTGATACATCCCCTTTAACAACATCACATGAACACAAACACTGACCTGTAATCATGATGTCCAGTGGCATTTGCAGCACCCTGGTCAGCTACAGTCTGTCTTCTTCTATCATCTTCTGTCTTCTTATTTTATGCTGTTTTCAAAAGATGTCCCTGTAAAGAAAAAATAAAGTCATCATTAAATGGTTCTATTAAAAAATGTTTTCCAAGATATGCAGTTGTTAACCCTTTGAGTACCAGAGGGGTATGCAACGCATTGCCGAGCAATGCGTTGCTTATCTCACTAGCACTCAAAGGGTTAACTCTGTGCCAGCATCCCTAGGCGACAAATTATTTTTGACCCATGTGAGAAAAAGGTTTTTCAAATCCTTTGGAAAAATATTGTTTGGAAGTCCACATAGATTATTTCATTTATTTTGATCACAAAAATGAATAGGATGAGGCATTGCATGGGTTAAATAATGATGTTGCCAGCGGTTGATGCAGAAATATAGGCCAAAAATCCCTCCTCCTTCATACCTCTCTGGCCTTTGTCCGAGCGTCTCTGAGAAATAATTGAACAGAGATTGGCTTTTATATGGCCAGTCTCTGTTCAAAATGGTTTCCAGCCTTCTATTGGCTGGGATGTGTGCTTATGCACTTCCCAGCCAATGAGCTTCTAATGGGAAGGTAATATTTATTTTTATATTAATGACAGATACATTCATTTCAGGGTGTGTTATAAAAAAAGCTACACATTTTCAGTTCAGGAACAAACTAACAGCACTATAGTTACCAAATTAAACATTTCTAAAGTAGCCATGCATAGTCTAAGTTCCTTAAGTACCCTTGGGTGTATACCGTCAGGTCCTGGTGCTTTATTCACCATAACCTTTCCAGTCTCTTATGGACCTTATCTTCAGTAAGCCATGTACATAATGGAAGAAATTCTGTAGTTTTGTCTGTTTTCCCATAGCCTGTCATTGTTGCTTCCTTTGTACACACTGAAACAAAAAATGTATTTAGGGTGTCAGCCATAGCATTATCTTCACTAATCAATTCACCTGTCTCAGTCCTTAACTTTTTTGTTATTAATATACTTGTAGAATTGTTTAGGGTTTTTCTTGCTCTCATTTGCAATATTCCTCTCATTTTCAATTTTAGCTTGCTTAATTGCTTGTTTGCAGAGTTTATTACATTCTTTAATTTTTTTAAAAGATGCATCTGACCAATTTTAAAATCTTTTTTCTTATTTCTCATTTCCCTGAATACCTCATTATTAAGCCACACTGATTTCACTTTACTGCTCTTGTGCTTATTCCCCAATGGTATATATTGAAGTGTATATTTATCTAAGAGCATTTTAAACCAATTCCATGATTCTTATGCATTTTTATCTTTGAAAACTACATACCACTGAATACCCTTTAATACTTCTTTCAGCTTTGTAAAATTAGCCTTTTAAAAATTGAATGTTTAGTTAAACCCTTGCTATTCGGTTTCTCATGACAAATTTCAAAGGATACCATATTGTGGTCACTGCTACCCAAATGTTCTCTTACTTATACATTGTTTATCATGTCAGAATTGTTTGAGAGCACTAGGTCAAGCAAGGCCTCTGTTTGAGTTAGCTCCTCTACTAGTTGGGACATAAAATTATCATTTATCATACTTAAAAAGTGATTTCCCTTTGTTGTGCCGGAAGTCATATTGCGCCAGTCAATTTCAAGATAGTTGAAATCTCCCATTATAATTACCTTTGCTGTCCTAAAAGCCTTTTCCATTTTCAGTAAAGGCTGGGCTTCCTCCAACTCCCCAATATTAGGTGGCTTGTAGTAAATCCCCACTAATATATTTTTATTATGTGTGCCCCCAGTGTGTATTTCAACCCACAAGTCCTCTACCTTTTCACTGGGCCTTCATTTATATCTATTCCCTTAAACTAGGTTTTAAGGCATGCTTTACATTTAGGCATTCCCCTCCTCCCCTTTTATTAACCCTATCCCTCCTAAAAAGTAAATAACCCTCTAGATTCACTGCTAAGTCATATGTTTCATCTAACCAATTCTTAGACACACCAATCAGATCATACTGCTCATGTTTTGCAATCATTTCTAGTTCCGCCATCTTACCAGCCATACTACGAGCATTTGCATGCATACATTTTATATATTTTGCCATTCTGAAAGATTTCATTCTTTGTCAAATGTATCTGCCTTTTATCAGGCTGTAATAATGGCAACTCCCTATTAGGTCATATAGCCCATTCCCCATCTCCACCCCATGCCTCTTCTCTAATCCTATTTGCTCAATTATACTACCTTCCCCAACCTGTGTTGCAGCACTCCCCCCCCCCCTTTCTAGTTTAAAGTCTCCTCCAGCCCACTAGATGTCCCCAATGGAAAAGGCTGCCCAGTGTTCTAGGAACCCAAACCCCTCCTTATTACACCAAGTATTTAGCCATGCATTTAACTCCCTATTCTCCCTTTGCCTTTCTATTGAAGTGTGTGGCACAGGTAGTATTATAGAAAGTACTATGTTAGAGGTTCTCTCCTTAAGCTTATATCCTAAGTCCCTGAGATCCTACTTAATGGACCTCTATTTTCCACTGACTTTGTCATTAGTACCATCGTGTACCATGACAGCTGGGTTATGCCCAGCCCCTCACAACAATGTATCAACCCGATCAGCTACATGTCGAACCAGAGCTCCCAGGAGACAGCAAACTGTTTGATTGTAGTGATTCTGGGGACAGTTTACTCTGTTTGTCTTCCTAATAATAGAATCCCCTACCACCAACATCTGTCTATGTCTGCCTGAGTCACGGATCCCGTCCGTGCAAGAGGGGCTGTTCTCCCAGCTGTTAGAGAGAACACTCTTCTCCAGTAAAGGCATTCGTGTGTCAACATCCCCAACATCGTTACTCAAAGCAGCAAATCTGTTAGGGTTAGTAAACACAGGAGTGTCCTCCCTATTTCTCTGCCCCCCCCCTTTGCTATGTCTTACTGTAACCCAACTACCTACCACCACTTCCTCTCAAGATTGGCCATCTCTCTCAATGTTGCAACTTGCCCCTCCAGATCTCTAGTATTAGCTTCCAGAGACACCACAGAGGTATGCACCCTGGAACGGTTGTTCCAGGTATGCAAACATATGGACAATCATGCTTCCACTCATATTATGCCAGTTACCATAAGCTAAAAGGTAGTCAGAAAAACAAATATATGCATAATAAGGTTGATAAATGTGTTCCCCTGTGTAATCCCCTGTATTTGAATCCCCTGCTATTTAAATTCCCACACTTACCACACTTCTGCACTTACACACTGATGCAAGATTCACATGTTCAGGTATTCACTGTATATCTGTTATTTAATGCAGGAATCCACCATTTATAAACCCAGCAATTAACCACTCCCACCACACCAGACATCAAATAGTTCCTTGTATCACAGCAAAGGGAGGGAAAAAAATATATTTGTTTTTTAACCTCTACCTTACCACACTATACCACACACAAAATACTTATTCAATTTATCCATCAAATATTGTAAGCTTCTCAGTTCACAGATCACTGATCAACTTGATGCCACAAGTTGCCAACAAGACTCTTGTATCTATGTGTTTGTAATGAAGAGTATGGTCTGAGGCTGAGAAGGAAGGAAAGATCTGAATTGACTGGAGGAA
Organism: Rhinophrynus dorsalis; assembly: GCA_037306005.1. Classification (NCBI taxonomy): domain Eukaryota; kingdom Metazoa; phylum Chordata; class Amphibia; order Anura; family Rhinophrynidae; genus Rhinophrynus; species Rhinophrynus dorsalis. The sequence continues at coordinate 563,847,570 of CM074719.1, read as the reverse complement.
GATAAAAGACAAAGTGTAGGAGGTAGGACAGGGAGTGGAGGAGGAGGAGCACTGGTGGAGTCCGGTGAATGAATAGGATGAATGAATACATTTCAGAGAATACAAGGTCATATTCAATAAGCTACAGAGTGGAAATTCTGGGGCAAACCAATTGTACCACAGTGGATAAGCAAAAAATCCCATTGACCTAAATGGACTTTTAACTCACTGAATGGTAGATATCTCCAATACATTGTTTGGTGAGAACTCTAGCATTCTAGGAGTTGAAAGCACAATTTAAAGGATCAGTAAATGTTTATTATTTATCATACATATATGTGTATATATATGTATTGTAGGACTTCCCTGCTCACTATAACAAGGATATTATAAGTATACCTAGGAACTCTCCGTATTTGACCCAGAGACTTCGGTTTTGACAGAGCTATCCCGGGTCTCCGGGGCAGAGGCAGATTCCTCCGGACGTGGGGAGTTTCTATTGAACTCTGCCCACATCTGCTGTTTCTCCTAGTGTTCCTCCTTTCCCAGCCTTCTGTGTGTCACCTTTAAGCCCTGCCCCCAACTCCAATCAAGCCCCACCCCTTTTTGACACAATTCGTATAATTAATGTCACCCCCTTCTGCACCAGAGGACTCCCCTCCGAGCAGACCTCAATTGGAAGTTCCCAGGTATGATTATAAGCAGTGTCCTTATTCAAAAGTTATAACTGTTCAAGCTGTCACAGAATGGGGGTGCTACTGCTATAACATTGCCTGGAGATCTGTAGTCAGTTTCTCAGCTGTCCAATACAATACAATGGAAAAACAGGATTTTTATGCCTTGTATCAATAAATCCTTTTTTCATAGTTCATGGGGGACGCAGGCACAATGGGGTGAAATGACCTCCTTTTAGGAAGCAGGGCACTTTAAGAAAAGTCTCTGGAGGAGGCAGCCTCTCTCTCAGATCCTCTTAACTGTCATTTAGCCCTTCAGTTTTCACATAGGAACACCAAGCCCAGTTCAAAGGTCAAAGGAAGAGTTAAAAAAGCAGAAAACTTTTTTTTGTTTCAAAGAATTTTAGTGAAGAATTTTCATATAAAACTGAACATGGTATACACTGGACAAGAGTAGACTAAACTATACACACAACATTACATAACAAGCGAAAAATCAGAATATTTGGAATATACCATTATACAATGTTAGTATGTCCAGGAAACCAGCAGCGTCCAAAGCATTCCCATTGTGGGAAGAATCGAATTTAAATAGCAAAGATAGAAAGAAAAAGAAAAAAGAGAAGGAAGAGAAAAGAACAGTATAGTTGCCCAAGAAACGGGAGCATATTCAGGGGACAGAAGTGTTGACAATCGGAAAACTTTTTTTACGAAAAAATATATATTGTTGTGATTTTCCTGTTGAGTAAAAAAAAAAGTTGCTTCCACTACCGAGAGATGCATATTTCCAGATTTATTACAGTTTAAATCCATGTTTTTTACATTAGCATTGCCCTCTAGTGGTCAAATTTGAATTAGTTATTCTTACACATTCTAATGGATAAGGAAAGTCAGTGACAGATTGTGATAAAAACTGCAAAGTCACTTCCTGTCAGTTAGAACTATCAGGAAGTAAACACACAGTAAATTCACTTCCTGTTTACTGGAACTATTATACATTTTGAATAAAACAGTGATAGTGCCCTGCTTTTTCTCAGCAGGAAAGCTCTATAACATACAGGTTTTCATAAAAAAAAATTTACTTCTCCTCTAAGGAAAAAATTATATTCCAGAGGCCAGGAAAGCAGGGCACCCGTACTACAGGGATCAAACCTAAGACTTTCCTCCGAAAGGGATGCCTAGTGTCCCCCATGGACTAATAGGATAAGATTTATCTATAAGTAGTACAAACATTCTCTTTTCTTTTTCATCCACTGGGGGACACAGGGACATAAACAATGTCCCCAAAATCACCAGGGTGGGAGCAAACTCTCACAGCCATTGCAAAGGCAAATCATAACAAGAGCCCCTTGAGTCAACAGACCCAGCAGGGGTATTAATAGGTTCCAAAAAGATCTGGGGCTACAGCCCATGGCAAAATTCAACCGTGTGCCTACTGCCCACATTGTGAGGATAACAGTGTAGTGAATAGTTGGTAATCCTTATCCAACGTAACTGTTTATTTTGGTAATTTAATTATAATACAATACAAACAATAGAAGGACTTTCATTCCATACATAACCATAACACATATCAGTACATGTAGACATCATCTAAACCCAAAACCACAGTTTTCATCACTACACAAACAAATTAAAAAAACACTAAAAAAAATCCAGTTTGGGTAAGGCTTTGTATAAGACACTTGTCTTTACTGAAAGTACAAACTGATTTGTTAATTATGATATTTACTCAGATTGTGGACTTCAGTCAACTGAGCTTGGTAAAAAAGCCAATCGGGTAAAATGGATACCGACCGACAAAAGAAAATGTCTACGTTGGTATTCAATTGCCCTACCAGCTAAAAGCACAACAAACATTAGACCACAGAAATTATCTTGTGCCTAAACGTCCGTTAAAGGGATAGTAATACATCATTTTTACTGTTCCCCATGTTGTAGCCCTTAAAAATCGGAATTAAATGAGACCTGCGGCATCTCTCATGCAAACCATGAAAACCAAGCACACGTAGAAGACCATTTCAGTGAAGGATTTCTCTTTCTAGAATGCGATCTCAGCACTGCTGCAGAGCCGCCGCTTGCTCACGGACCGGATTCCCCTGCTGTCAGCTATAACACTGACGTCAGGGGAGAGAGAAGGAGAGGGAACTTTGAATGCTGATATGCAGATGCCGCTGGTATCATTTAATTCCAATTTTTAAGGGCTACAAGAGGAGGATAGTAAAAATGAAGTATTACTATCCCTTTAAATAGGGACAATAATGGGAACTTCAAAGGAAAAAAGCTAACATTTACCTGTCATTCACTGTCCTTCTCCTTCTATCTCATTCATTCTTTTTTCTCCTCTTATTACATCTTCTTTTCTTGTAGCTGTAGAAATAAAAATAAGCATGAATAAATGTTTCCTTAGACTAACCCACATACTTATACAGAGTTTAACCCCTTGAGTGCCAGAGGGGTATGCAAGACATTGAGTTCTGGGGCTCAAAGAGTTAAACTGTGTCTAAGTGTGCGGGTCAACATCACATAACATGCCCGAATTTATAATGACATTGTGTCAATGTTCTATAAAAATCCTTATTATATATCTGAAAAATAATATTATCCTTTTCTATTTCTCCACCGCTGTGTGTGGCCACAGAGACGGTGGAGAAATGTCAGAGACTTTGTCCTGGGGAAGCATATAGGGTTAATTCTAATACTAGAATTTCACTGAAATTCTGTTGAGTAGATGTTCAAATTACCTCATGTTTCAACAATGGGCCATTGGTCCAAGGTAGGGAGGGAAAATAGCTGAATGTCAGCTAATGGCAGATTGATAGTCAGTTGGAGACAAAATGGCTGAGAAAGACTGACTCCTTTATGTGAAAGACATAGCAAAATGACATGTTTATGGGATCTCTGATAAACTTTGAACTCTTTCTTAATTCTGATGAAAGCCATCTGATCTGCCACATGTAAAATTCTAATATAGAGTAATAGCGCCACCTGCAGCCTTTATATTTTAAAAATACTCATAATGTTTTTGTTTATATATGATTAGCATAAGATATGAGTATCCAATCAGGTCTGACTGGTGATGTCACGGTATAATGAGATGGATCTTTGTCCAATCATTAGAAAAAGGTGGGGATTACTGATAAGGCAAAAATTGTCAATATAATTCAAGATATTGTGAGTTCAGGGGACTTAACCTCCTGAAAAAGAAAAGGCTTTACTTCCTGAAAAAGAGGCCCTTGACTTCCTGACAAAAGAAGGCTTTGCTGATTAAAGTCCTGATCCTGCCATCTCACAGAGAAATACAATTAAATCTTGATTGGTAACTATATCATTTATTCATTTAGATTCATTTAATCCAGAATTTCATAATTTTTCTTCTGTTTGAAGAAACTTAATTAGTCTTATAATTGTCTTAAGTGGACTGGCCAACCATCTGGGATAATTTATAATAAGCTAGATTTAGCTGTTAAATTCTGGAAGTAATAGAATCTATATATCTATCTATTGGGAAATGTTATAAATTGCCAATCAGTGTAATACAGTATATAGCGTGGGTTATCTATAATAGCTAATATAAATCTTGGTATTCCTAGAGTAATATTTTGTGGTTCTGGGAAGATTATAATAGTTAATATTTGATATAGGATATTCTTTGAATCCAGTTATTAACCCTTTAACTGCTATTTATCTGTTGTTAGTGGTGTTTTCTTTGGAATTCTCTGTATTTGTGCTAGGCTTATATTTTGTAAATTGGAAGGTTAACTCAATAGACAAAATAACTTCTGGGTGCGGCATCTATTTTAAACGTGTGGATTAACCCTTGGAGTGCCTATAGGTTTTATATATGTTGCTGTAGTCAAAATTATGATAAATGTTGCATGAAGTAATTTTAAGTAGATTATTTGTGTGATTTTGATTGACTATATTAATTGCAATTTATATATTTTATTCAGAGGTATTCAATATTGAATTCAGTACATAATTAAATTATAGTGATTTAAATCTGGGATTCTATTCCAGTTATTCCCTAAATTTGATTATTATTGATATATGATACAAGGAATTGTTAGAGGAATTATTTAATTCATCTCACAATACCCCTTACATCATAATTGGCATAGTCTATACAGTTTCTGGGGCAGAGGTATTAAAAGACACTGCAGCCAACTGTATTATATTAATTGTAACAATCAATTAACCTGTTCTATGCTGCTGAATGCAATTATTGTTATTATACATCTGGATATACCTATGTGTGGTTAACCCTTGCACCGCTGGTAATCTTTATGATAATAAGTGTGGTTTGATTTTCTGTGTACCTTTTATAATTGCTAATCACTTATATATTTCATTGTTGCTGATATTTGTATATATATTCTATTTTAATAAAATATATATATATTTTTGCATAAATATGAAGGATTGATTCTTGTGATCAATTCGTTACTGTGAAGTAGCGTGTCAATACATATTAAAGATAAAGTTCTCGAATTATTTTATATTGTCAATTGCCTATTTAAGTGAAAAAATCCAACCTGAGTGGTTCTCTGTTTTAACCCTTTGGATACCTTCATATAAATAGCCCGACAGAAACTGACATGCAGCATAGCCCCCCTCTATTACCTCATGGGCCGATGCCCGTTCCACAATGAGGGAATTTGAACAGAGACTGTCTTTATATATGGGCAGTCTCTGTTCCAGTTCCCTCACAGCCATTTGTTGGGATGTGCTTAAGCACCTCACAGCCAGTCAGCTTCAAGCACTGCCATATATTTGACATGTTTAGGTTGTATTATCCCGGACAATGTATGGTATGGTTGGCAGAGGGTAATGCAGTTAATAAGGAAATAATGGAAAGAAGAAAATGTAATTGTGCACACAAAGAAATAACTTTTATTTCAATAATTAGTAAAAACCTAAATATGGAACACTCAAAAGCTATGATTACGTTATCTCAGATACATAGCGATCATGTATATTGGATCATTCTCACAATATATTTTATAGTGCAAAACTTGAAGGCTTTAAGTATGGCATAGTAACATACATAGTAACATAGTTGATGAGACTTAAAGAAGACATGCATCCATGAAGTCCAGCCCTGTTGCTACAGAGGCAAAAAAACAAGACAAAAACATTGTAGCCATTCCCAATAAAGCCTCATTGGGTAAAAAAAATGATTCCTGACTCCAAATGACATGTAGTTCCTGGATCAACAACCTATCTGCATTGAAGACATCTGTCATAATTCTCAATATTGTTACAGTATCTCAAAACACAGCATCCCAGGACAAAGGATAACATAATTTTACCACCCTTACTGTAAAAAAAACCCTTCCTTTCCTCTAGTATTAATGGATGGCATTAATGGGTGATTTTTTTGTATTGGCCTTGAATGTATGTGTAAATGGTAATCATATCACCTCTTAGACATCTCTTCTTTAATGTTAACACACCCAGTTTGGCTAATCTCTCTTTATATTCACATCTACCAATCCCTTTATTAATTTTGTTGCAAGTCCATGTACTTTTTCCAGTTCAGTAATGTATTTTTAAGAACTTGTGCCCAAAACTGTACTCCATATTCTAGATGAGGCCTTACCAAGGTAGAAGTATATTAACATCCTGTGCAGCTACACCTCTTGTTATGAAGGAGAGTACCCTATCTGCTCTTTCAGCATCTGAGTGATTGCAAACTGCTGTGATGTTTATCATTTATGAGTACGCCTAAATATATCTCTAATGAGGATTCCCCAAGTTGTTTCCCATTTAGTGTATATGTAGCATGTTTGTTTCAACAGCCCAAGTGTATAATCCTACACTAATCTACATTACTACATCTACTTTTTTGCCCATTCACACAATTTATCTAAATCCTTATGCAAAGAAAAAAAATCCAACCCTGTACGTTTTTCCTTACATAGCTTAGTGTCATCAGAAAAGACTGAGATGCCACTTTCAGTTCTCACTTCTATATCATTAAAAAATCGTTGGGCCCAGGACTGACCCATGTGGCACCCATTACAACTTTATACCAACATGAAAAGGTTCCATTTACAACAACACTCTGCCAGCCATCATTTAACCAGTTCTTAATCCATGTACAGATATCCCATCCCATACTTGGATTATAAAATATATTATGAGAATTATGTTACATACATGTCTACTATGTATCTGAGAAATGTTAACCTTGGCTATTAATAGTGGTCCATAATAAGTTTTTTTTTCTAATAATTGAAATAAAAGTTATTTCTTACTGTGCTCAAATGGAACAGTTTCTTTTTTCCCCTCCTTTACTGTAAAAACCTCAAACCTTATTTGGTCCTTGGTCTTGTCTTATGTTCAGGACACCCCTATGCCTATCCCATTCATGCTTAACCTGACGTTATTATACTGTGTTACCATTTAAAGGTTATTATAAACTGAGCCATTCCCAAGTGTTCTGCTCATGAAAGCTTTACCCTTTTCAGTGCCAGAGGCAAAGGATTTGACACTTATCTGGCACTAAAAGAGTTAATTGCTGCAGGATGGCTCAGTATCTAGTTGTACAGTAACAGGTTACTGTTACACTGGCACCCAGACAATCTGATCATAAATGTGTGCAGAAAGACTTCCACTTACAAGTTAATGGGTTGTAACCTCAGCAGCATTGACTTACATGTGTGGCCCAACCTGTACAATATATTTGTCAGCTGTGCTGAAACTGCTTCATGACTTCTGAGGCTGCCAAGTCACCTCTGTGTTCCCTGCTCACATTAAACTATCGCAAGGACCAGGAGACCTGTGCAAAACAAGTGCCCTTCTGGCCTAGTTGCCAGCAGGTCATGTTGTGTTGGCCAGTGACCATTTTGAAATGTCCTGATGCAGATGTGGAATTTGCTACTGCTATTCTTGCTGCTGCTGAGCTGTTTAAGCAGCAGGATGATTGCGCAGCTCAAAGGGAATGGGATCAACAACAGCAGTAACATGGGTGATCAATGATGAAGGATGCACTTGCCATGTCTAGCTCCAGTGATGCACCTGAGGCAGTAGCAGCACTATAACTAGAAGTTGCCCAATAATTCTTCTCCACCTGCCCCTCCTCTAAAATCATGGTTGTGTTGTTACTAGAATACAAAATGTTTTGTCAGAGACTTTGTCCTGGTGGAGCATAGAGGGTTAATTTTAAAAGCAGAATTTAAAATGTGTAAAAATTACCTCATGTTAACATAATGGGCCTCTATGAGGGAAAAATAACTAAATAACAGTAATGGTGATGAACAGAGAATGCAACCATGGTGCCAAGCAGTAAGATTATCTTATGGGAGAATCTTCAAGTTTTAAACCAAGAAAGCCTCTATAGTTTTGATAGAGTCATGACTGAGATATTCACATTCCTTGAATTATTAGGGATAATATAAGTAGCCAATCAGGGCATACTGGTGATGTCATGGCATAATGAGATGGATCTCTGTCCAATCACTGGGAATAGGTGGAGATTACTGATAAAGTAAAATTTGCCTAATATAATGCCAAGAGAAGGTAATTTAGTTCTCTTGGTTCCTGGTTGAAGAAAGGCTTAGTTCCTGGTTCCATTCTAATAACATCTGGGTCCTGGCTATGCAAGTCCAGCTCTGGGTACCAACTGAGAAAGACAAAGAAACTTAGATTTGGTAAGTATAAATTTCTTCATATAGATTCATTTAAATCCAGATTTGCATAGTTTTTCTTCTGTTTGAAGAAACTTAAATTTGTCTTATAATTGTCTTAAGTGGACTGGCCAACCATTTGGGATCAGTTATAATAAGCTATATTAGCTGTAGATTTCTGGAATTAACAGAATCTATATATTCATTGGGAAATTGTTATATTTTGCTAAATAAGTGTAACATAGTTATATAGCGTGGGTTACATATATTAGTTACTATAAGTCTTGGTATTCCTAGAATAAAGTTTTGTGGTTCTGGGAAGATTATAATAGCTAATATTTGATCTAGGAAATCCTTTGAATCCAGTTATTAACCCTTTAACTGCTATTTGACTTTGTTAGTGGTGTTTTCTTTGGAATTCTTTGTGTATGTACTAGGCTTGTGTTTTGTAAATTGGAAGTATTCAATTTCAATAGACAAAAGAAACATTTCTGGGTGTGGCACCTATTTTAAATCAGTGGATTAACCCTTGGAGTGCCTATAGGTTATATATATGTTGCTATAGTCAAAATTATGATATATGTTGCATGAAGTTGGTATACTTACTAGACATATGTTATTGGATTAATTCTAATTAGATTCTTGGCATCATCTTTGATTGACTATATTAATTGCAATTTATTTGTTGATTCAGAAGGTATGCAACAGTTGAAATCAGGATATAATTAAATTATAGAGATTTAAATCTGGGATTCTATTCCAGTTATTCTCTAAATTTGATTATTATTATTATTAAATATATGGTACAAGGAATTGTCAAAAGACCTGACTCATTTTCAGCTAACTCAAATGACAATATACCTGTAAACCATAATTAGCATAGTCTATACAGTTTCTGGGGCAGAGGGTATTCATATACACTGCTGCCAATTGTATTATATTAATTGTAAGGATCAATTAACCTTTTTCTATGCTGCTGAGTGCAATTATTGTTATTCAGTACCTCTGAATATACCTATGTGGGGTTAACCCTTTCATTGCTAGTAATCCTCATAGTAATAATGGTGGTTTGGTTAACTATGTAACTATGTAACTATGTAGAAAGGCTGATTTTTCTAAAATGGAAACATTTTTATGTCAGTCTTTAACAACTTGGAGATCTTTAGATGGAGTCCAGGAGAAATGGGATTATCTGAAATGTGTTTTACTAAACGCAACAGAACATTGCATTAAACATGTCAGCAAGGGTAAAACAAAAAGAAAACCACTGTGGTACTCAGCAGAAGTGGCAAATATAGTAAAAGAGAAAAAAGAAGCATTTAAGAAATATAAGCAGACGCAGAAGGAAGAAGATAGGTATCGGTACAAAACTAGGTTGAAGGAGGCCAAATGTATTATTAGATGTGCCAAAGCATACACAGAAGAAAAAATTGCCCAGTCAATAAAAAAGGGGGATAAAACATTTTTTAGATATATAAGTGAAAGGAGGAAAACGAAACAAGGAATAGTTAGACTAAAAACAAAAGATGGAAACTATGTAAATGAGAATAAAGGGCTAGCTGACTGTCAATGAATATTTCTGTTCAGATTTTTCACAGGAAGATGAAGGGAAGGGACCTCTGTTAGAAAAAAGAAATGGCAAGACACGGGAAACATGCATGTTTACAGAAGAAGAAGTTCTAATTCAACTTTCTAAGGTAAAAACAGATAAATCAATGGGTCCATATGGGATACACCCAAAGTTATTAAAAGAACTTAAGTGTGTTCTGGCAAAACCTTTAACAGAATTATTCAATCAGTCACTAGCAACAGGAATAGTTCCAGAAGATTGGAAGGTAGCAAATGTAGTACCGCTTCACAAAAAGGTAGCAGGAAAGAGTCTGGTAACTACAGACCAGTAAGTCACATCAGTAGTGGGAAAATTAATGGAGACTATGTTAAAGGAAAGAATTGTTGAATATCTGAATATGAATAGCTTGCAAGATACCAAACAGCATGGGTTTACAGCAGGGAGATCTTGTCAAGCTAACCTCATAGATTTTTTTGACTGGGTAACTAAAATAATAGATCAAGGGGGAGCAGTAGATATAGCTTATCTAGATTTCAGTAAAGCATTTGACACTGTCCCTCATAGAAGACTCATAAATAAATTGCAGTGTTTGGGTCTAGATGTAAAAATAGTGAAATGGATAAGGCAATGGCTGAGTGACAGGAGACAGAAGGTGGTAGTCAATGGAGAATATTCGGACGAAAGGAGTGTTACTAGTGGAGTACCTCAGGGATCTGTACTGGGGCCCATTCTTTTTAATATTTTTATTAGTGATACTGCAAAAGGTCTTCAAGGTAAGGTATGCCTTTTTGCAGATGATGCAAAGATCTGCAATAGGGTAGACATTCCAGGGGGAAAAAGCCAAATGGCGAATGATTTCGGTAAATTAAAAGAATGGTCAAGAGTTTGGCAGATGCACTTTAACGTTGATAAATGTAAAATAATGCACTTGGGACATAGAAATCCAAAGGAAAAATATACCATTAAGGGTACTGTGCTGTCAGAGACAACAGAGGAAAGGGATTTGGGAGTAATTATTTCTAATGACTTAAAGGTAAGCAGGCAATGTAATAAAGCGATGGGGAATGCAAGCAGGGCACTGGGTTGTATAGCTAGGGGCATTAGTAGCAGAAAAAGGGAAGTAGTCATGCCACTGTACAGATCTCTAGTTAGACTTCACCTAGAATATTGTGTACAGTACTGGAGACCCCATCTCCAGAAGGATATTGATACTCTAGAGAAAATTCAAAGAAGGCTACTAAAATGGTGACTGGTCTACAGGAAAAGAAATATCAGGATAGACTAAAGGATCTGAATATGTATAGCTTGGAGGAGAGAAGAGAGAGAGGGGATATGATAGAAACATTCAAATACATGAAGCGATTCAACAAAGTGCAGGATGGAAGTGTATTTCAAAAGAGTAAAAACGTTAGGACAAGAGGCCATAGTCTAAAACTAGAGGGACACAGGTTTAGATGTAATGTAAGAAAGTTTTACATCACTGAGAGGGTAATAGACAAGTGAAATAGCCTACCAGCAGAAGTGGTAGATGTCAATACAGTGACAGAATTTAAGCATGCATGGGATAGGCATAAGGCGGTCCTTAACATAAGAAAACACCAAGGACTTGAGGTTTTTTACACAGTAGGAAATTGGGCAGACTAGATGGGCCGAATGGTTCTTATCTGCCGTCAAATTCTATGTTTCTATGATTCTATGTATCTATTGTAATTGCTAATCACTCTTTTATATCATTGTTGCTGATACTTTTTATCTATAGTATATTGTATTTTAATAAATTATATATATTTTTGCACAAATATGCGGGATTGATTATTTTTATCAATTTTTTTTTTGTTTTCTGTGAAGTAGCGTGTCAATAACTAATAAAGTAAAAAGTTCTCAAAATTATTTTATATTGTCATTCACCTATTTAAGTGAATATCTCCAACCTGATTGGTTCTCTTGTTTTAACCCTTTGGGTACCTTCATAATAAATAGTCTGACAGTTTCCCTTGAGAGCAGGAACTGTGCTTCTCATCAGCAACTGTAATGTGCACAGTGTGTGTGGTAAATAACACCTGGCACAACTGTATCCAAACCCCATGACACCAGAAACCAAGTACTGCTGCTGTTCTAGGTGTATAGAACAAACTAAGGCAAAGGATTTGGACATCCAGATTTTATTAATTGTACCCGAATTGTTAAATATTATAGCCTTCCAAAGAAACAAATTAGAGGCTAAGCAATAAGGTATGGAGCCTCTAAAACAAGCACTAAAATCTAAGACTGAAAAGATCTCTGAGTTAGAGGAAGAGGTGAATGAATAACATAAGCTGACAAAAACACAGGAAGAGCAAATTAAGTCTCTTCAGCACCAGGTAAATAGACTAGAGAGCAGGCGTCCAGAAAATATTGAGAAAATGTGGTCTACAAAAGAACAGAATACTGTCCTCAGTGCTAATCTATTTAATCTACAACGTGAGAAGTACATTTTGCAAGAACACATTAACCCCTTAAGGACGGGGAAAATCTGAGTTAGATTTGACTTAAGGACCGGAGCAATTTTGACTTTTTTGACTATGTCTTTGTTCAACCATATTTTCTCTTTAATTCCTTTTGTGCACCCACATAAATTATATACTGTTTTTTTAAGCACAAGTAGGGCTTTCTTTTGATACCACAATTATATGAATACCTCATTGTTTAATTTGATTAAAATAGAAAAAAAGAGGAAAAAAATTGAAAAAAAAAACAAAATTTTGCCTACATTTTTCTGTCAGGATTTGCATACTTTTAGTTAATGAAAAAAAAATACCCCTAAATATATTCATTTGCTTCTCCTGAATATAAGAGTACCCCATATGCCTAGTATTTTAGTCCTTTACTCACATTTACAAGGTAAATATTACAAGATGGCTGCCGTTATTTCCAACTTGTGATTTTTAAACAATTGGCATGTGAGCATCATAGCTTAGCTGACGGTGCCAGAACCAAAAATGGCCCACAAAGGTATATGTTTCTGAAAACTACACAACATAAGGTAAATAATCAGGAGAATTTTGGAAAAATTTTCAAAATTGTGGTAATATTTAGTTTTTTTGCATTTTTCACACTTACATTTCAATACTACTGTTGATATCAAGCACATGATAGGTGAAGATTTTTTAAAATGCATTGTTTAGTGTTCAGCTCCTTCTTCTGAGTACGGCAATACCCATATGCATAGGTTTCTCATGGTTTGGGAGAGCTACGGGGCCCAAATTGGAACATGCGCATTTCCAGTTTCACACTTTGAATTTTCACAGCTTGCATCACTGGTGCCATGTCTCATTTGGGGCTGTGTAACAGTGCTCCACTCTAACATTTACCCCCAAAAGTATATATTTTTGGAAAGTAGACACCCCAGGCTTCTTTTTATGAATGTTTTCAATTTTTTTATGAAGCCATTTTACCACCAATCGCTCGTAAATCTTGACGTAAGTTAAAAAAACAGCGTTTTTCACACTTGCACTTCAATGTTGATGTGAATTTCAAGCACATGACAGGTGAAGATTTTTAAAAATGCATTGTTTAGGGTTCAGCTCCTTCTTCTGAGTATGACAATACCCCATATGCATAGGTTATTCAAGGTTTGCGGGAGCAATGGGGCCCAAATTGGAACATGCGCGTTTCCAGGTTCACACTTTGAATTTTCACAGCTTGCATCACTGGTGCCATGTCTCATTTGGGGCTGTGTAACAGTGCTCCACTCTAAGATTTCCCCCCAAAAGTATATATTTTTGGAAAGTAGACACCCCAGGCTTTCATTTTATGTATGTTTTCAATTTTTTTACGCAGCCATTTTACCACCAATCGCTCGTAAATCTTGACGTAAGTTAAAAAAATAGCCTTTTTCACACTTGCACTTCAATGTTGATGTGAATTTCAAGCACAGGATAGTTGAAGATTTTTAAAAATGCATTGTTTAGTGTTCAGCTCCTTCTTCTGAGTACGGCAATACCCCATATGCATAGGTTATTCAAGGTTTGCAGGAGCTATGGGGCCCAAATTGGAACATGCGCGTTTCCAGGGTCACACTTTGAATCTTCACAGCTTGCGTTACTGGTGCCATGTCTCATTTGGGGCTGTGTAACAGTGCTCTTTTTTAAGATTTCCCCCCAAAAGTGTATATTTTTGGAAAGTAGACATCCCAGGCTCTCGTTTTAGGTGTGTTTTCCAATTTTATACACAGCCATTTTACCACCAATCCCTCGTAAACCATGACGTAAGTAAAAAAAAAAACAGCGTTTTTCACAATTAGGGTTGGCGGCAGTATACTGGGCTGCATACAAATTGGTTTGGGACACAATTTCACCTAAAATGTCTTCCCCCAAAAACAAACCAAAAAAATGATCATGGGTAAATCCTTCCACACCAATTTGAATCCCTGGGTTGCCTGTGAATTCTGAGATTTGTGGGCATAAATTGATACCCATTCATTAGGATCCGGAGTGGCAGGTGTTGGGGCATTTCTTTGGGCAGGTCTTTTGGCAGGTCTTTGGGCAGATCTTTTGGCAGGTGCTAGGGCAGTTGCCAGGGCAGATCTTGGGGCAGCACGTGGGGCATTTCTTTGGTAGGTCTTTGGGCAGATCTTTTGGCAGGTGCTGGGGCAGTTGCCAGGGCAGCTCTTGGGGCAGCACTTGGGGCATTTCTTTGGGCAGGTATTTTGGTAGGTCTTTGGGCAGTTCTTTTGGCAGGTGCTGGGGCAGTTGCCAGAGCAGCTCTTGCGGCAGTGCATCTTTTCTTGACAGAAGGCCCAGCGTCATCACTAGAGCTGCTCTCACTTTCTGAAAACTGCGCTATGTCAAAATCTGACGCAGTGTCTGTTGCCTCAGAGTCAGACGCCAAAAAGGCATATGCCTCTTCAACGCTGTACCTGCGCTGCATTTTGCCCACTAAAAAACTTTTTTTTTTCTTACGCTATCCCTAAACCTAAATCTAACCCTAAAACTTACCCTAGCCTACGTATATCCTGAACCTACCTAACCCAAGTAAACTACCTACCTAAACTGCACTTATTATATATATTTTTTTTTTCCCTAAACCTAAATCTATCCCTAAAACTTTCCCTAACACACGTCTACACTAAACCTACCCAACTACCTACCAAAATACTTAAAACTATATTTACTATTCATAAAAAAAAAAAAAAAAAATTAAAATTTAAAAAAAAATTACAAATTTTTTTTAAAAAAATCTAAAAAAATTCAAGGGGGATGGGGGGTGCCCAACAGATCAGAAAACACTGATCTGGAGAAAATTGATCACTCCAAGAGTGATCAGATGGGGGGAACTTATTGATCACTGTGATCAAAGGGTTAATTTATTTAAACTTTTTTTTTTACTTTTTTTGTACAGTAAGGCTGGAACACCATGTCTCTCTGTCTCTCTCCACCTCAGCAGTGTGCAAGGTGGAGGGAGGCAGACAGACATGACAGGGACAGTATTTACAAATACTGTCCCTGTCATTCAGGTTTTGCAACATGTGATTCGCTTTTGAAGCGAATCGCATGTTGCAACAATGTTTCAATGGCTTGTTACTAAGTGTCCCGATACCGGAACGCTTAGTAACAAGCGGGTTGAACTCTTCCATCGCTCCGTGCGGCCGCGATGGAAGAGTTTAACCCTTGACGTACCGGGACCATGAAGGGTCGTTGGAGCACATTTACCCTTGACGGTCCTGGTACGTCAAGGGTTGCTAAGGGGTTAAGCAACTCCAATCCCATTTAGACAGACGGGTTCAGGACAATGTAAAATTGCGGGAGCAAGTGTTGGTATACCGGGCCAGTGATAGTACCCCTAAGGGGGATAGATTAGTGGATCCAGGTATGTGTGATATCTTGTCCAGCCAGATACAGGAATTGTCAGAACGAATGCAGGCCCTTACTGCATCTGACTCTGACCACACCCCCTCTGATCCGGGACAGAATATTAATCCCATCAAGGTAGTTCAGGCCCAACCAGCTATACCTAGCAGTCATCAGGATTACTCACCTGGGGAGGAGGGGGCTGTCAA
Organism: Rhinophrynus dorsalis; assembly: GCA_037306005.1. Classification (NCBI taxonomy): domain Eukaryota; kingdom Metazoa; phylum Chordata; class Amphibia; order Anura; family Rhinophrynidae; genus Rhinophrynus; species Rhinophrynus dorsalis. The sequence goes on along the minus strand of CM074719.1, from coordinate 563,831,679 downwards.
CCCTCATAAGTCACACTTCTTGCTGAAGTGTAATAAGGAGGATAACATCCCAGAGCAAGTCACACATCATGCCCCTCAGAGTCTCTTAACAGGACACAGATTACCCTGTAACAGGGAGTCAGTGCTCAAACCTAACAGGAGCTCAATGCCCACACTGAGTAAGCTTGAACAGGAGGAACAGTCACCTTTAGCTAAAAAAACTAAAATAATAAGATTTCTTAAAGATACCATGCCAGTTTTTACAGAAAATCTAAAATATCTCTTGTTAATCATTTACAGCATTATACTGAAACACTTGCATCTCTAGGCCTTCATTCTGACCGTCATAAAATGTATTACGTGCCTTGGGTTTTTGATATTGCAGAGAGTTTCTTTTTTAGATCCTTAAGTGATATGGATATCACTACATGAGATGAAACAGTGGAACAGATAATCCTAGCTTTTGGTCCTTTTAAAACCCGCCATGAGGCTAAATGTACTTTGTATGCACTAAAATGTACACCAGTCCAGGACCCCAGGCAATTCTTGTCAGAGTTGAAATGTGCCTATTTCCTTGCAGATAAGGATGCAGATTTCCAATCATACGAGTTTAGGGAACTATTCTTTAATGCTCTGCCTACGTACATGAAAACCAGTCTAGCTAGGGATTTTTTACCCCTGTTGTCACTAGATTGGTTACTCCCTCAAGCTATTAAGCTGTATAATGCCCAGCAGAGTGAGAATACCCCAACTAGGGACAAGAAGCCTGCCCCCCAGTGTGTAGAGGAAACATTGGTTGAGGAAAGTTTGCCATTTGAATCTGGCAAGATAACCTATGCAGAAGTGTTACAATCTCCACAGGTTCATAAACAGGCACCAGGACAGAGGGGGCCTGCCTCCGTTAGTTCCCAGGGGTCTAATAACTCAAATGGTCAGAAACCATTTTTCAAAAGGTCCCAGGGATACAACAAAAACTAAAATAGATCCAAGTTTCCCAGGAGGTTCCAAAGGGGTAAAAACTCTAATAATCAGGGGTCCAAGGCCCAGCAAAATCAGCAAAACAAAAAATCTGATTCTGGGAACCAAGGTCAGAATCAGGTAAGTCACAAGGTCCAGGTTAACAATCTAACAGATATGATGGCCAAAATGATGGCTAATATTGCACAGCTAGGCCAAAGCCCTAGTTCTGATACCCAGCAGGGATTTAACCCTTTTTTAGGGACAGCCCCAGGAGTGGCGGCTGCCACTCAATAACAGAACAGGGTAAAGGTAAGCAGGCCTTAGGGGAAAAGAATAACATTGTTTTACCCTATGTAAGTCCTACAATAACTGATGATGTTTTAGCCAACAGTAATGCTAACACATTTTCTTTACAGGATGTAAATGCTTTGGTTGACTCCAACATTTCTTCCTTATCTCACCCACAGCCAGGTACACATCAGTCCATCCCTGATGATGTCACTTCTTCTCCCTGCATTTCTTCAGAACAGGTTGAAGAAGGAGGAGGAGTGAAGGGGGATGCTGCAGCTGTACAACCTGAAACAGTGGTCAGCAAGTCTGCTCCTGTAAATTCAGGAATTAACCCTTGCACGCAGTGGAAGGATTATAAGACGATTTTACATCGCAATTATTTATGTAAAATGCATGAATATGAAGGAAGATACTTTATTGATGTCACTTTGCAGGGGCTTGATGACTTAATTATTTCCAGTCTCCTGGATACAGGGTCATAAACTACCATCTTATCTAGCTCCCATTATCATCAAATTATGGAGGAAGCTTCTGTAAATCCAGTGTTAAACGCATTTGATGGATCCCTAATAAGCGTAGGAGGTAACCCCTTAAACGTATTGGGAGCCATATGGTTAAATTTTAAAATCGGTAATAAATCATTCACACATAAAGTCATAGTGGTTTAAATTCCCTATAACAGGTTAATTATAGGTGCTGATCTACTACGGTGACTAAGTCCAGTCATAGACTGTGTGAATAATATCATCTGGTTACAGGTTCAAACCCCAATCAAATATGAGCGGGCATTACAACGCCCTATAGAAATGATAATGTGGTAGAGGAAATGTTGTCAATAGCTAGAACCCTAACCTCACTGTTTTACAGATACCTGATACCGATGCTGAAAATATGGAAGGTGATATCTCCATCAAGGCGTTACCAGAACAGATTCAAAATGTGAAGCTAGAAGGTGATGTCTTAACCATATCTCTTCTCAGATTGCCCTCTGAGCCAACAGATCCAGAGAATCATTCTCAATATCCGACGTCTATTGACAATACAGGGGGTGAGTTGTTTGTTTCCTTACAGGTTAAAGACTTGGGGAGGGGCAAACAGGCCAAACTGAATCTGAAATTGGAAAAACAGTTACATTAGTAACAGCCTACTGATGGAGGTAAGAGATCCTATCCATATTAAGTACCTGGCTCCATATGATAATTTGGTACATGACCTAGATGACAATGCTATGAGTTATAACGTTGTTGCTAGGTGTCTGTTATCTATATCTCTAGGTGACAGGTCTGCCAAACATGTTTTTCTTGTTGTGGAGAATCCCCAACACCAGATCTATATAAGCAACAATTTAATACATCGTTTTGCCACCCAGATTGATCTGGTGAATAACAACCTATGGATTAGGTTAGAAGGGAACCTTTGTGGATTTCAGGATTACTTAAAAGCCCTGAAGTCATGCCAACTGTTGACATATGCAGTGAAGTTACAGGGAGCTAATGAGGTCACTTTCCCTGGTGGGGCAAGTCAGATCCCCATATCCTTGCAGGTTCGTACTGGTCAGGACCTTGAGAATCCTGATGCATTAATATGCCTCTCAAACAGGATTCAACAATTAGGAATTTCTGTATCACACACCCCTATGGTGAGTATTCATAGAACACCAGTCCACATTGTGGTAAATAACATAACCCTACACAGGATTACCTTAGAGAAGGGAACTGTAATAGGTTATGCTCTGGATTCAGAATACTATACATTTGGGCTTCAGAACCAAGTAATAGGCCTACTACCTGATAATTATATGTCTGAGGAGCAACTAGTTGAGCAAATGTTTTACTCCCTCACGGAGGGACTGTTTTCCGTTCAATCTGTGTATCCATATAGCCCTGATACAAGTACATGCAGGACTGAAGAATCATCTCTGGTATTTGAACCCCAGACCGAGGAACCAGAGTCCCGGGAATATCAGGAGGCTATGGATAAGGTAAGAGTAAATGCTCATGATTTATCTACACAACTTGAGGAAACCTATGAGTTAGGTAAGCCTGAAGCATTTCCAGGTTTTAATGAGCTAGTAGAAGAGCAAATCTCTCTAGCCGATGCGTGCTCTGATGATTCTGAATGCCAACAGCTAAGGGAAATACTTATGGAATTCCAAGAGCTGTTTGCCAAGGATTCTTATGATTGTGGTTTAACAAACATACACGTCGCAGCATACAAACTGACCCAAAGTTACCTCCTGTATATGTCAAACAGTACCGTCTTCCACTTACGTCCTATGAATCTTTGGCAGAGATCATAAGGAACCTCAAAGAGAGGGGTATTATATGGCCAGTGCACAATTCATATAATAACCCATCTTGGGAATCCTTAAACCCAATGGTCAATGGCGTTTGTGTGCTGACTTAAGGCAATTGAACAAACGTGTATATATGTGCGGCTGGCCAGTGCCTTATATAGATCAATGTTTGGTTCAGATGCAGGGGTCCAAGTTCTTTACAGCAATTGACTGTGCCCAAGGGTACTGGACTAATAAAGTCAGTGAGGAAGACCAATATAAGCTAACTTTCACCTTTGGAGGAGTACAATACGCCTGGGTTAGAATGCCTTTTGGGTATATCAACTCAGGTCATGAATTTGCCGTTTTTATGCACAAGGCTATGCCTGATGCTATGGCTAGGGGGACTCTCTGCTATGTGGATAATGTCCTGATTAAAAGTACTACCTTCCAAAAGCATATCACAGAGATTATATATGTATTTGAATCAGCTAAAGGAAGCTGGTGTTAAACTGTCACTCAAAAAGGCACCAAAGTTAACTTTCTTGGTCATGAAGTGAGCACTGAAGGGTTAAACCCGCAAAGAAAGAAGGTGGAAGCTATAGTTAAATCCAAAACACCAACTAATCTCAATGAATTGAGATCATTCCTAGGCATGATGAATTATTCCCGGAAGTTTATTGATAATTATTCAGAAATAACCAAACCATTGTTGTTATTATTGAAGATAGATCAACCGTGGATCTGGGGTGAAACTCAGGAACAGGCCGTATCTGAGCTCAAGAGTAAACTTACCCAGGCTCCTTGTCTGGCTTATCCAGAAGGAGGTAAGCCATTTTATCTTGAGACACTAATCTTAGTCTCAGCGGGGTTTTGTATCAAAAGCAGGATAACCTGAATAAGGTTATTGCATATGCTAGTAAATCCCTGACTTCCTTGCAAATTAAATTCAATGACTGTATGAAAGCTTTATTGGCTACTGTTTGGGCATTACAGAACTTTAGGAGTTTTATTCAGGGTGAGAAGATCATTACTGAAACTGCTCATCAGCCTTTGCTGTATTTGCAAAGTGACTGGATAAAGGAAGGACACTTCTCCAATCGTAGGATCACCGCTTGGACTTTATCCCTACAAGGATGGCCATTGAAGATTAGGTATAAGCAAAACAGGAAGAATCCTGTAGCTCAAGGACTCGCCGAGCTCCATAATTGTTCAGCACCTCCCACAGAGACTGCTAACAGTGGAGACAATTACCTTGAGGAACTATTGCTTTCCCCCTATAAGGCATTTGACGAGAATTATTGTACAACCTTGCCAACCGCGTACATTGACTGGTGTTTCTACCATGTCACGACTGGTACAGAAAGGAAAATGGTGGCAAGTATCGGGATTACCTGGACAGAGGAGTGCCCTATTATATCGAAAGAGTATAGTCTAGGACCATAGAGTAGCCAAGTGGCAGAGCTCTGTGCAGTCTATAAGACAGTCCTACTAGCTATTGCGCATAACATTAAGGAGTTTTTCATTATAACTGATTCTAATTATGTTTGCCATAGCTTTGTAGAATACCTCCCAGGTTGGAAAAGAAGCCATATGCTCCGACCCAGTAATAAACCAGTGAAACATGGTAAATTGTTTTGTGAGGTTGACAATCTCGTGATATCAAATGGCCTTACCATCTATTGGAAAAAGACCAAGGGTCATTCCAGGGTCCTAGGCCCTGAAAAACAAGGTAATGATCTAGCCAATCTATTGGCTAAAGAAGGCACCCTTAAGGGGGAGGCCTTAGATATATCACATGTATTGGGTCCTGTACAGGTAAATGCTGTTAGTAGGCAACAAGCCAGTAACGAAGCAGACACCACGGTAGCACAGTGGATTCAAGACTCACCTAGTGAGGACTTGATTACAAGTCAGAAGGGGGTCCCTATCGTAGGGCTATTCTATAAGCACATAGAAGACCCCCTGAACCACCCAATTTCCTGAGGAGGACTGGGTGGGAAAAAAAGACTTAAGGATCTTGATGAGATTCAAGGCCCAGTTCCATATACAAGATGGCCTATTAATCAGAACCTCTAAAAATGGAATATAACAATGGGTTGTACCTACTGCATTTAGAGGTTTAATGCTCCAACATGCTCATGATGCACCTACTTCAGGTCATCGCGGCGACAAAATCATGTATGAGATTCTCCGTGATTATGCATATTGGCCTCACATGCTTAAAGATGGACTAACCTATTGTCAAGGTTGTTTGGTGTGGTCCCATTTCCAACCATCTGGCCCCACTCATCTTGCACCACTACAGAAGAGGGGGATGTCATTACCGTGGTCGGATATTCAAATAGATTTTATAGGACCGGTTACTAGAACACCAAGGGGGAACAAATATATGCTAACGGTTACTTGTCTATTCACCAAATGGGTTGAATGTTTACCCGCAAACAATAATACGGGAGAAACTGCTGCTGTGTAGTTAATTAACCATGTGTTCTCCGGGTTTGGCCTACCACAGCGGATTGAATCTGATAGAGGTAGTCATTTCACCAGCGAAGTGATGAGCAAACTCTGGAAACTATTGGGAGTAAAACATAAATTACATATCTCTTACTGTCCTGTGTCAAGTGGTGGGGAGGAGCAATATAATCAATCCATTGTTAACATTCTCAAGAAGTTTGTTAAGGAATCAGGTAAGGATTAGGATCTTAAACTACCCCTAGTTCTCATGGCTATTCGGGAGACTCCCAGTGCAGCCACGAAAATGTCACCATTTGAATTAATGACAGGTAGAAAGATAGTCCTACCCCAGCACTTACTATACCGTACGTCCAATCAAAATGTAATTAATGCCTCCACAACACACCAATATATAGACCAGTTACACAAGCATTTACAACATGCATTTGCGTTTGCACAGAAAAATCTGGAGAAAGCAGTGGTAAGTAATAAGACTTACTATGACCTAAGGACCACCAAACGGGAGTATGAGGTAAATGATCATGTTTATCTGTACAATTTTGCAAGAAACCAGGTAAGAGAAAATAAATTCTTACCCTCATGGAGAGGGCCATATAGCATTACTGATAAATTATCTCCAGTTGCCTATAAGGTTTCTATCACTAATAATAGTGAAATTGTAGAAAAGTGGGTTCATATAAACCAATTGCATGCTTGTCACCCTAAATCTCAGTTACAGATCATAGAAGGAGAAGCTGAAGAAGAACCAGGATCCTAATTTAATCATCGGATGGATGAGTATCCTTAATTGTCCAAATGACATTGTCATATTTGCTTCTATTGTCTTCTTTTGTTTCAGTCAAACATCGCTCTCTCTTTTGTCTGTCTGTGTAGCATGTATGTTCCCCACTAACAATCTAACAACTGACAAAAAGGAGGACTGAAAGAGATCTCTCCGGTCTTGGAGCGATCAATTTCAGTCCACGGTATTACTCACCGCGCTCCTGCAGGAGCGCTGTGAGTAAAAGTACGTGACGTACCAGAACCGTCACTGGTCCTTAAGTGCCGGACCAGTGTGACGGTCCGGGTACGTCACAGGACGTGAAGGGGTTAAAGGGAGAGATATGCTTTGCTGTATGTTACAAAGGGCAAGCCTCAAACACCACTTTCTATTTGTTCCCTCAGCATATTGCTACGCTGTCTCAACTGAAGAGCCATCCATGGCCATCCCAACACATTGTGCTGCCTGGGTCCAAGGATGAAATGCTGCCCTCCCAAACTACACCCACCAAAACACACCCATATGGCTGCTCTAAGCAAACTTAACCCTTTGAGTGCAGGGGTATGCAGTGCATTGCAATGCGCTGCATACACCTCTGACACACTAAGGGTTAAGCCCCAGGTCTTTCAAAGCCAACCAACTCCCCTGGTTACAATCCCTGTGCAGTTAGTATAATGTGAAGACAAATGGAAGAACTGCACAATTTAGATGATATTTTAAAACTGTCTATTTTTTTTGCAATTGCAGCAGTGTTAGATAGCAATCTTTCACATAGGACACCACTTTAACCCTTTCATAACCAGGGATGTCTGCTCCTGTACTCAAAGGATTAGAATTTTCTGCTCCTGTACTCAAAGGGTTATAAAATCTAACAGTACAGGAGCAGACATCCCTGGTTTTGAAATTGTTAAAGTGGTGTCCTGTGTGAAAGACTGATATCTAACTCTGCTGCAGATGTAAAAAAAAAAAATGGACAGTTATAAAATACCATCTATGTCTGTCTCCCCACCATGTCTCTCCCTCCATGCCACCCATGTCTCTCTCTCTCTCTCTCCATGCCACCCATGTCTCTATCTCTCCCCTTCCATGCCACCCATGTCTCTCTCTCTCCCTTCATGCCACCCATGTCTGTCTGTCTCTCTCTCTTTCTCTCGCTCTCTCTCCCTCCATGCCACCCATGTCTGTTTCTCTCTCTCTCCCTCCATGCCACCCATGTCTCTCTCTCCCTCCGTGCCACCAATGTCTCTCTCTCTCTCTCCCACCATGCCAACCATGTCTCTCTCCCTTCATGCCACCCATGTCTGTCTCTCTCTCCCTCCCTCCATCCCTCCCATGTCTGTCTATCTCTTCACCATGTCATACATGTGTCTCTCCTCTCCCCATGTGTCTCTTTGTCATGTATCTTCTCCTCTTTTGTCTTTCTCTCCTCCAAGTCTGTTTGTCTCTCTCCTCTTCCGACTTACCTCAGCATCCCAGACACTACAGGAGACACCCTGCCAAGCGCGCCTGCTGTGACAGTGATTAGTCTGGCTCAGCCACAATCAGGCTGACAGACTGAGGCTGAGCCAAACTAATTACTGTCACAGCAGGCGCACCGCTCGCAGGAGGGAGACAAAACTCTTTGTCCTGTGCCGTGTGGACACAAACCTGACGGCTGGCTGACATACAGTGGGCGGCAAATTGCAGCACCAGTCAAAGCGCCGTCTGGGTCCAGGGACCCACCGTGACCCATGTTAGGGCCGTCCCTGGAGCCACCGTGTGTTATATTGCTATGTTACCATAACTTAACCCTTTGAGTGCCAGCTTTGCAATGGGTTGCGTACCCCTCTGGCACTCAAAGGGTTAAGTAAGGAGGAGTTACTGCTCCCATTGGGTGATTCAATGGGGGAGTGATTTAAATTATGCAGGGAGTTGGCCTGCCCCCACTATCTAGCCCGCCCACCACTATCCAAGTAACTGAAAAATCAAAATGGCTGCCACTCGCTCCTACACCACAGAAACAAACACATCAGCCAAAAAACACACACACACACTCACACTCAATCACACACTCAATCACACACTCTCACACATGCTCAATCATACACACTCAATCATACACACAATAATTCACACACTCACACTCTCTCGCTCACACACTCTCACTCACACATTCACTCACACTCAATCACAATCACACACAATCACTCACACTCAATCACACACACACTCTCACTCACACACTCAATCACACACACTCAATCACAAACACACACTCTCTCACTCACGCTCTCTCAATCACACTCTCTCAATCACACTATCACACTCTCACACACTCTCACTCACACACCCAATCACACACACTCTCAATCAATCATACACACTCACACTGTCACTCACACTCTCACTCATACACTCTCACTCACACACTCACACTCACTCACTTTCATACACCCTCTCACTCAAACTCACACATTTTCACTCAATCACACACACTCACTAACTCACTCACGCAATCACTCACATGCAATCACTCACACGCATTCACTCACTCTCACATTCACACGCACTCACTCACACTCACTCACTCACACCCCTGGAGCCAGCATGATCCACCTTCCACCATAGTCTCACTCATACTCACACCCTGGGAGCCAGCACGATCCACCTTCTACCATAGTATGTTCATTTATCACATGCGTTTCAAGTACATGAATGAATGCCACTCACTCACACACACACTCACTCACACCCCAGGAGCCAGCATGATCCACCTTCTACCGTAGTATGTGCAATTACCACATGCATTTCAACTACATGAATGAGTGCCACTCACTCACACTCACACCCTGGGAGCCAGCACGATCCACCTTCCACCATAGCACGTGCAATCACCACATGCATTTCAACTATATGAATGAATGACACAGTGGAGGCTTAAGTACAAACACAAACTCATTACAATGACACATAAGTCACCCCCTTATGACTCACTTCTGCGTGTGTGTGTGTCTCTGTGTGTGCCTGCGTGTTCCTCACTGTGTGTGTTGCAGGTCTGTATCACACACTATGTGTCTGCATGTTGTGCATTGCATGTATGTGTGTATAAATGTGTCGATTTTTATGCATCTCAGTGCATGCGTGTGCATTTGTGTGTGTGTCTCTGTGTGTGTTTCTCTTGCATCCATGTGTGTGCATTAATTAACTATATATACTGACGGGCAGCGCCGTCCCACATTGCTAGTATATATATATATATATACAGTAACTTTACAGTAGCAAGGTCATAGGGATACTGATTGAAACTGTATTGTATGTATGTATGCATGCAACAATTGTTTCAATATGAGATCACTCATGTGTCATTTCTTTTAGACCAAAGAGTTCTTAACAGATTGAGGTTGGTTGATAGTTGCCATTGCTGATAGACGTCAAGACCCAGGCCGTGATGTGGATCATCCTCCTTCAATGACAGGAGTTCCGGCCAAAGACCAAAGCCATGATGTGGATCATCCTTCTTCTGTGACAGGAGTTCTGGACACAGCCAAGTGTGGTTCCAGTGCCTTTATCAAGAGCCATTGGACAAGAGATGCCTCAGTTTAAAATAATGGGCCTCTATGAGGGAAAAATAACTAAATGAGAGTAATGGTGATGAATAGAGAATGCCAGACAACCATGGTGCCAAGCAGTAAGATTATTTTATGGGAGAATCTTCAAGTTTTAAACAGAGAAAGCCTCCTGTCTGAAATGTGACATCTTTATATGACGTAACGTCAAAGCTTAAATCCCTGAATTTGAAAAATAACACACCAAATTATCATTTTAGGTGTGAATTTTAAGGTAGAGTAAGAGTGCCCTCTATAGTTTTGATAGCATCATGACTGAGATACTCACATTCCTTGAATAATTAGGGATAATATAAGTAGCCAATCAGGGTTTACTGGTGACATCACGGTATAATGAGATGGATCTTTGTCCAATCTTTGGGAATAGGTGGATATTACTGATAACGTAACATTTGCCTAATATAATGCCAAGAGAAGGTAGTTTTCTTTCTTTCTGGTTGAAGAAAGGCTTAGTTCCTGGTTCCATTCTAATAATATCTGGGTCCTGACTATGCAAATCCAGCTTTGGGTACCAACTGAGAAAGACAGAGAAACTTAGATTTGGTAACTATACATTTCTTCATATAGATTCATTTAAATCCAGATTTGCATAGTTTTTCTTCTGTTTGAAGAAACTTAAATATGTCTTATAATTGTCTTAAGTGGACTGGCCAACCATTTGGGATCAGTTATAATAAGCTATATTACCTTTAGATTTCTGGAATCACGGGTCGAATCACTGAGCAGGGTTCTCAGACAAGCCAGATCAGGTCACGAGCAGGAACGTCAGCCAGGTCGGGTCGGATCACGGAGCAGGAACACAGGAGCGTAGTCTAAACTGGCCAATTCGGTATACCGGTATCAGGAACACAGCACAGCAATACTGGATCAGGAACACCACATAAGGGCACCTGACAGGTGCCACTGGCCAGGTATAAAAAGGTCACCAGGGGCGGGCCAAACAAATCTTCCACGTCAAAGACGTAAAGGAATGGTAGCCAAGGACTCAAAAGGAGGCCGCTGCAAGACTCCCAAGACAATATTAAGTACCCACTGAGGAGTAGGAGCCTTGTAAGCAGGGAAAGCAGGTGCAACACCCTGAAAGAAGACTTTACATCCGGCATCATGGAAACGCATCTCTGAAAAAGACTGAAAACACTGAGGTCTAAACCTTCAAGGAACCAAGGCTAAGGCCCTTGATCACACCATCCTGCAAAAAGAACAGGAAGGACGAAAGGTCAAACTCTTGTGTGGACAGATCCCTGTCCACACACCAAGAATGACAAATGGACCAAACCCTGTGGTATACCTTAGAGGACACAGGTTTCCTGGCCTTGATCAGGTAGCAACCACTTCAGGAGAAAGCTCCTCCCAGTAGGATGGAACAATCCTCCAATGAATTGCAGGGGTGGAGCCTCCCTCTCCTCCATAGCAGGCTACCCAGCTGCTCTTCTCTCCAGTTAGATTTGAGCTAGAACCCTACTGAGCTAGATAGCGAGGAGAAGAAGAGAAAGACCCCTGTAAGCACAGACCCAATAGGACTGCCAAGTCAAACCACAGGAACAAAATATGGTCATTTTCACTGGGTTGGAGACTTGTAAGCTATATGGACTAAGAGAAAAGGATTTAACAGTTAAGACTAAAATTATTTTTTCTCTGTCATCCAATATAGCTTACAGGTACCATGGGGATGTACCAACAGTAAGTTCCCAGGATGGGAAGAGAAGGAAAGGACCAAGCACCTGTCCCCATGATACCAGAGTTCCTAATGGACTATCCAGGACTATCAAGGACACGGAACAACACTGATAATAATGCACAGCAAACAATAACAAGAGCTAACAGGGCTCAGAGGTTAAATAACAGTAAGGCACAAGAAAGACAAAGCCCTAGACAGGCAAAACTGCCTCCAGGTCTTTCCTGCCAAAGCTGCCTTCAGCCGAAGCCAGTACAAAGGTGTGCACAGAAGACCAGGGGGCTGCCTTGCACAACTGATCAGCAGATGCCTGATTTTTATAGGCCCAGGGAGCACAAACAGATCTAGCAGAGTGTGCAGTGATGTGAAAGGAAACAGGTTTACCTTTGAACTCATAATCCTTGCATATGATAGATTTAATCCAGGATGCAATAGTCACTTTGGGTGCCACTTTACCAGCCCTGGGACCCTCAGGGATGACAAACAAAACAACAGTCTGATGAACAGACACAGTGTGGTGCACATAAAACTTAAGGCAACGCACAACATCCAACAAGTGGAGATCCCTCTCTTTGTCAAATTTAGGGTCAGGACAAACGGAAGGTACAAAAATCTCCTGATTGATGTGGAACTCAGAGACCATCTTAGGAAGAAATTCCTGAGAGGTACGGACAGCCTTATCCACGTGAAACAAATCAGCTCAGCAACCCTGCGGACCCGAGACCACAGCCAAGAGAAAAGCCATGTTCCACGTCAAAAAATGTAAAGGAATGGTAGCCAAGGACTCAAAGGGAGGCCGCTGCAAAATTCCCAGAACCAAATTCAGGTCTCACTGAGGAGTGGGAGCCTTATAGTCAGGGAAAGCATGGGCCACCCCTTGGACTTAGACCTTGACATCTGGAAAGGTGGCAATGCACCTCTGAAAAAAGACAGAGAGAGCCGAGGTCTGAACCTTCAGAGAACTAAGACTGATGCCCTTGTATGCCCCATCCTGCAAAAAAGACAGGATAGCTTGAAGTTCAAAAAACCTGTGAGGACAAATCCCTGTCCATACAACAAGAATGGAAAATGGACCAAACTCTGTGGTATGCCTTTGAAGATACAGGTTTCCGGGCCTGGATCATAGTGGAAACCACCTCCGGAGAACAACCTTTCCGTCTCAAGATGGAGGCTTCAACAGTCATGCCGTCAAAGATAGTTGATCCACATCCTCCTTACACAGGTAACCCAGCAGAAGGAGGTCCTGTAACAGTTTGTTTGACACACAGACACAGTAGGTTTGGATAAAATACAGTTTTATTAAAAAATTAAGATTACAATAACCCTCACAGGTCCTGTAATATATACTTAATATAGTACAGACACAAGACAGGTTAAATATAGGTAAGCCCACACAGGTCCAGTATAAGTATAGAGTCCATAACACATTTTACTGACACAGGTCAGGTGGATCTTGAAAGAGTCCCAGTGTATCGGTACTGCATGGGTTAATAGTGGCCAGCGAGTGTAAACAGTCCCATGTGTGGTAAGACCTGTTAAGAAGCTCACCTAGGGTTGAGAGCTTAAACACGAGGAACTCCCAAGAATAAGTATAGCAGGTAACGGTGAACTGCTTTAGCAGTAACGGAGGCTGAGCAACTTGAGCACTGCTGGAGCAGTAACGGAGACTAGGCCATATGAACACTGCCGTAGCAGTAACGGAGACTGAGTGACATGAACACTGCCGTAGCATTAACGGAGACCAGGCAACTAGAGCACTGCCGTAGCAGTAACGGAGACCAAGTCACGAGAGCACTGCCGTAGCAGTAGTGGATTCTAGGCAACAGGAGACTGCCGTAGCATAAATGGAGACTAAGCCCTTGAATACTGCTGTGGCATAAACGGAGACTGATCAACTGAGGTTCTGTCATGGCAGTAACAAAATCTGATCCACAGGGTCACTGCCGTAGCAGTAATGGAGACTAGGCCACTTGAACTCTGCCTTAGCAGTAACGGAGACTGCCGTGGCAGTAATGGAGGCTGAGCACCTGAGCACTGCCGTGACAGTAACGGAACTGAGCAACTAGCCCTGGGAGGCACCCATCCGGGAGCAGATAGTAAGACAAGCCAAAAGGAATGTCGCCGGGGCGACACAGAGGCAACCGAGACCAAGACTGCACAGCTGTAACAGACAGCGATAGAGGATCACCACCCTCAACCAGAGACTGGTAAGGGATTGCAGGGAGGAAGCAGCCCAACCAGGCGGGTTCACATGGAGCAGGAAAATCAGCCAATCCAAGTCGGTATACGGAGCAGGAACGTCAGCCAAACCGGGTCAGTACATGGAGCAGGAACGTCAGCCAAGCCGGGTCGGTACACAGGAGATAAGAAGCAAAATGGTCAGACAGTCCGGGTCGGTGCACAAGCAGGAGACCGAGATGCAGAGAAGTCAGGCAGGCCGGGTCGATACAGTAATCAGGAATAAGCGCTGGTACTGGAACACCACAAAAGGGCACCAGAGAAGTGCCAGAACCCAGTATTTAAAGGCAATACTGGGCGGGACAATCACAGTACAGCCAATAGGAGAGACCAGGAGTGTAGACTGACAGAATGTCGCTGAAAAAGCATGGGCACCGTGATAGGTCCAGTCTATGTGGCAGAGGAAACGGTTCTTGAGGTGAGAAGGCCAACAGTTCAGGAAACCAAGGTTGCCTTGTCCAATAAGGAGCTATCAGGATGACTGAGGTGTTGTCCAACCGAATCTTCCGAAGGACCCTGGGCATCAGAGGAAGTAGAGTAAAGATGTAGGCCACCGAAATCTCCATGGAATCGACAGAGCATCCACTGCGAAAGCTAGGAGATCCTGCCACCATGACTAAAACATCTGAACCTTCTGGTTGTTCCTTGGGCCATCAGGTCAATGCAAGGACTACCTCCATCCAGATCCACCTCAGGTACTGCCATTTAGTCCACAATTCTGTCTGATATACAACACTTAACTATTTGAGTACCAGAGAGGTAGGAAAGCATTGCTTAGCATGTTTCCTACCCCTCTGGAACCCAAAGGGTTAATAGGCAAGGTATGGACTACATACCTTGCCTGTATATGTGTGTGAGTGTTTTAAACATTTTATAATTAAAAGACTTTTATTAAACATATATTTACTTAGATTCATTCATTTTTAATGCCCTACCTCCTATGCTCCATTGCTATTAGTACTTTTGCTCCACTCTCCTTCAAACGGAGAGTGGAGCAAAAGTAGTAATAGCAATGGGACACAGAAGGTAGGACACTGTGAATGAATGAATTTAAGTAAAGAAACTCTTGAGGAAGCAGCCCTGCTGTGACCACAATGCTCCCTTCATCATATCTTTCTATTGGGGACATTGAAGATGACAGAGGCATTGGAGGAAGCGGGTGGAGGGGAGAGAGACATCGGAGGAAGCGGGTGGCAAGCTTGTATTTGCTGCCCGCTTCCTCCGATACCTCTCTCCCCTCCTCACTAGTTCACATTGTTCCCTGCCTGGGTGTCAATAGGTCATTAAATAACCTAAAACTTCTTAGTAGTGCCCAACCTATTCGCCATACCCCTAGCAATACCACCTAAAACACAAGAGTCCCTCTTTGGTCATTTAAAATGTTGGGAGGTGTGAGCAAGGATTCCATAATTTAACAGACCTTACTGTAAAAACCCCTTCCTCTGCTGAAACTGAAACCTCCTTTATATCAGCTATAGTGCAGTGTGAAGTGTCACTTTCCCCGAAGACATGTGTATTTTCTATCCTTCCCAATCAACTTCACTTAAATTTTCATACTGTGTTGATTAGAGAACTGTTGGTTATGGTGCGAAAGGTGGTGGCGCAATCGTGGATGTCAGGCAATCCTCACAGACATGTCCATTGGATGAACTTAGTGAACCATCATCTTCCTCATTACAAGGGACTTTACCTGCATAGGGGAACACAGATCAAATTTTATCAAATATGGGGTCTATGGACCTCTTATTGTAATTCTAGAATTCTCTACCAATGAGTGCTACGTAATGTATAACTGTTGCCTTGTGCTCCATCGGTGATGCTCCTGGAGATCATGGCTACCTAATATTATTCTATTTAAATGTTTATTTACATATTGCTGTCTATGCTGTCATCTGCAACGTTTATAAATACTTAACTAAAGAGGTGTTGTGCTCGTCTCCCGGGGAGGTAGGGAGGGTGGGTTGGATGAGTTTTTCTAGATTCTTGGTCCTGGATAGGGATAGTGGTGGGTAGCTTTGGTTTTGGTTAGGTTAGTTTTTTAACTTTAAAAATCAAAACGGGACAATTGTAACTCTGTTATAATATTTTCTTGACTGTATGTTTTGTACTTTCATATTATTACTATGTGCAATCCCATTCAATTTGTAATGTTCTATTACTGTCCTCTCAATAAAAACGTTAAAAAAAAAAAAAATTAGAGCAAAAAAGAGTTTGCCAATGAAAAAGCTACAGCAGAGTAATTGCTACATCATGCTTCATCTAAAGAGTAATAAGAAATATTAATAACGATTGAACATGATGATGCAAAAATAACAACATGTGATAGCAATAGTAAGTAAGTAGCAGTAATATAAAATATCCTATATAATAATTCGCTAGGATGTTTGTCAGAAGCCATCATAAGCAATACAGCCTGCCCAAACGCTCCGCTGCTGATACCGAGCAAGGCACTCCGAATTCAGAACTGAGTCATCTCTGTGCACCTTCCTTGGTCCCATGAAGGTGCGCAGAGAGGACAACGGTCTGAATTCAGAGCACCCCTCTCCGTATCAGCCGCGGCGTCTTCGGCCAATCTGTACTGTGCATGACTGCAGCACGGCCAGTGAGCAGAGAGGCTCCGGGCACCAGCTGAGGCTGCTGGGTGGCACTGTGGCCCGTGTACATGGTCTTTTAAACTAGTTCTTAAATAACACATCACAGAATAAAATTTCAGGTTTATTCTATGTCTCTCTGATAAGAATGACTTATTCTTCTTATTAGATTATGGTTTATTATGCTAGTTACTTATATTCTCAATTTGGCCATACTTGTATCCCTCAGCATGTTTTTAATTGTTTTTATATAGACTCACAATGCTTGTTTCTTTGTCCTAATAAAGCTATGATGTTATTGTATTGGATTATCTTGGGTTGAGTTCCTCATATCTGAGTAGCAATGTTTATGTATATTCTGACTAAGTGGCTGTTTAAAGAAGATGCAGTAGTGAAGTCGGTCCTGGTCACACTTGCGCCCCCTGCAGTTAATTCTCTGTGGGGCACTAGTAAGTGAGGTTTGCATGTAAAAACTGTGTATGAAGGCCACCATTTTATTGCTAGTTTTAAAAGCACTATAGTGGTGTATTAGGTTAGGACAGGTTCAGACTCCAGGCTTTTATTATTCTCTGTTCATATTTAACCACTTCAAGTGCTGTTTCTGATACATTGTGAAGAAAAGTGTTGAAGAGTCAAGAGTGTAAAAGTTCCATTTATAGCAATAAGAAGCTGCAGGAATTTGTATCTGTCCCGTGTAGTGCAGTCATTTTCCTTAATTCCTCTTAGTACATCAGCCTCAGTGGACTGTACTCATCAGATATCACGGTGCCCGTGATTGCTGCAGTTCCTTGTCTGTCACCAGTAAGGGGCTGCTGTTGGCTGTCTGCAGATAGCCCGCCTTTCATTGCCTATATAAACCTGGATTGGGCACCCTTTGGGTGCCCTTTCGTGTTGTTTCTGACCTTCTTGCTATCACTATGCCAGTGATAGCTGGGCCTCTGTTCCAGTGTTCCTGAGTTCCTGATCTCATGTGTTCCTGAGTTCCTGATCTCTGCTGTTCCAGTGTTTCCTGCATGCTGACTACTTCCAGTCCTGGTTCTGGCCTAGTCTCTGGTGTTGCAGTTCCTGCTGAACTTCTTCTCTGCTGTTTCCTGACCTGACAGATCATTGCTGGTTCCTGTGTCCTCATCACCTGTCTCCTGTATCCTGGCGACCTCCTGCCTGGTCGCGTCGGCGACATTGCCTGTTACACCAGCGTGCGGACGCTGGTTTGCTCCTAAGCCTTGCGGCTATACAAACTTGCTTGTTACACGAGTGTGCGGTCACTGGTTTGCTCCAAAGCCTATCGGCTATACAATCCTGTGTTGGTCCCAGCGTGCGGACGCTGGTTTGCTCCTAAGCCTTGCGGCTATACAAACTTGCTTGTTACACCAGTGTGCGGTCACTGGTTTGCTCCAAAGCCTATCGGCTATACAATCCTGTGTTGGTCCCAGCGTGCGGATGCTGGTTTGCTCCTAAGCCTTGCGGCTATACAAACTTGCTTGTTACACCAGTGTGCGGTCACTGGTTTGCTCCAAAGCCTATCGGCTATACAATCCTGTGTTGGTCCCAGCGTGCGGACGCTGGTTTGCTCCTAAACCTTGCGGCTATACAAACTTGCTTGTTATACCAGTGTGCGGTCACTGGTTTGCTCCAAACCTATCGGCTATACAATCCTGTGTTGGTCCCAGCATGCGGACGCTGGTTTGCTCCTAAGCCTTGCGGCTATACAAACTTGCTTGTTACACCAGTGTGCGGTCACTGGTTTGCTCCAAAGCCTATCGGCTATACAATCCTGTGTTGGTCCCAGCGTGCGGACGCTGGTTTGCTCCTAAACCTTGCGGCTATACAAACTCGCTTGTTACACCAGTGTGCTGTCACTGGTTTGCTCCAAAGCCTTGCGGCTATACAAACTCGCTTGTTACACCAGTGTGCGGTCACTGGTTTGCTCCAAAGCCTATCAGCTATACTATTCTGTGTTTGTCCCAGCGTGCGGACGCTGGTTTGCTCCAAAGTCTTGCGACTTTACGATTCCCCAGTTGGTCTCAGTGTGTGTACACTGGGTTGCTTACGATCCTGTCAATTTGCCATTACCATCTGACTGCTGCTACTATCTCTGGGCTGCCCTGCCCGGTATTGGTAAGGCCGGTAGAACCGTTTGCCACATTCCATCTGAGGTTGCCTTACCCGGTATTGGCAGGGCCGGTAGAGCCTACATTGTAAATCTATTGAGGCTGCCTTGCCTGGTATTGGTAAGGCCGGAAGAACCGTTATGCTATTCCATCTGCAGGTTGCCTTACCCGGTATTGGCAAGGCCGGTAGAGCCTAACATTCTATTACTTCAGACTGTCCTGTCCGGTATATTGACAGGACCGGTAGAGTCTGCCTTCTGTCTTTGTTATATTCTGTATATATCTGTATGTATGTGAATGCCATCCTACATTATCAATTTATTATTTCAATAAAATTGATTTTTACCTAAAACTTGTGTCTGAGAGTCATAATAAACCGTGACACCAGACTACAATTTTGGTACAAACCAGATGCACAGCAGGGGACAAATAAGGATTCCAATTTATTTAACTCTTTGAATGCAAGAGACCTTCAAGGCAATGCGTTGGAGATCTCTTTAACATTCAAGATGTCAGAGCCCCGTTAAAGGGATAGCAATGTTTCATAATAAAATAATCTCCAATTATTCTTCATAGTATTTTGGCCCTGGAGAGTGTTATTTCAATACTGTCAGAGTTGTAGTTCAAGAGTAATTGAATTATAAAGTATCCCCCCTCCAGCCCCTTTTACTGATGCAACACTACTCACCTCAGAGCTACAAGACTGTCCGGATGGATCGCAGAGAGGGACAGTCTTCAGTGAACATAAGGATAAACCTGAAAAACCTGTCCAGTGGGGCAGAGTTTACTGACAGTAAGAAGATTGTCCCTTGCAGTGAGCTGTATGGTCCCAGGTCCAGATTCCACATCTGAGGGGAGTTGGCTTACACTAGGTAAAAGGGGAGGGAGGGGGATACTTTATCATTCAATTAATCCTGAAATACAGCTCTGACAGTATTGAAATAACACTCTCCATGGTCCAAATACTATGAGATTAACTGGAGCTGCTGTTTTTTATGAAACATTACTATCCATGTAATGGGAATTTGCAAATTTTTCCTCTCCTCCTTGTGGTGCAGTTTTATTGCTCCAGAATTGCTCCTATTTAGCTTGATAAATAAGTCCCAGTCTATTTTTGCAAGGATGAAAGCTTATTAACTCCTTACCGCCTGAGGATGTACATGTACGTCCCGAGCGGATGTCCCAGGTGGACAGAGGATGTACATGCACGTCCTGGAAATCATTTTATGGAATGTAAAAAATAGTTTGGAGGGCGTTAAATGCCGGCCGCATGCGCGCCGGTCACTAAGGGGTTAACCTCTTCACATCCATACCTTTCCTATTACTAATATATTGCAAACACAGAGCACCTCATCCATTTGAGTGCCAGAGAGGTATCCTTCACATTGCGTTGGATGCCCCCCTGGAACTCAGAGGGTTAAAGATCTAAGCAAAATCCCCACTGAGTTCACTGAGTGTTTCTCTTCGGAACACTAGCCGTGCTGCCCCACTTCCTCCACCATCCCTTCTTTCCTTCCTAACCCCATCAATCCCCTCCCCTGAGTTCCTGCATTATCTTCGGGTCCCATATGAATCAGATGCTTGCAGTACAAGCAAACAGTTGATAAATGTGCCACTAAGCATTTATTTCTTGTTTCCTTTAAACATTACAGATTGCTAATATTCTTTTAACATTCAATAAATTATAGCTCTGGCACATTTTTGGAGAAAAAAAACAACAACACATGAAATGTGAAAATAATATTGAAGAGTCTGACCCAATTCCTGTTATTTTGTGTCTAGGGCTGGTGGGTACTGCCACTTTGATCCGGATACTCGGAAATGCGTCATCCGCCTCAGTCAGTCTGGTTTTTGCTCAGGACCACGAAGTGACCTGGTAGGGGTAAGTATCACAGTTCTCTTTATACAGACCTATGGGTCTTTATTGTAGTTAGATAACTGCACCTATGATTGAGACATTGACACCAAATCACTGAGGAGAAATGGGGGGAGATGGACTAAAGATAGATGATATGGTGAAATTATTTTGTTGATGTATTCAAAGCACTTGTCATTTCACTGTAGACACACATCTGCATATACTGTAAAATTTAGGGATGCATGGGGAGAAGGTCCCCATTAACATACACGGTTGTCGAACTGCTGTCAATGTGGAAGGGATGCCCTCCCTAACACATCACCAGCAGTACAACAATCCTGAAGTCTGACAGCATTCTGTCTGCTTCCCCAGTTGGTCAGGAGGGGTGTGTAGAGGATCCTTTCAGCACCATGGACAGCATCACTCCCTTATCCCTTTGATTGCCATAGTGCGCTGTGGCATGCAAAGGGTTAAATAAAGTACACCAAGCAGGACATAATCATCCCTCAGCTCTGTATCATATTTTATACACGTTACACACTCCGAGTTGAAGGGATTGTTGTACTGCTGGTGACGTGAGGGAGAGCATCCCTTCCACACAGGCAGCAGTTCCCAATTCTCCCGGATTGTGATTGATTGAGGGATGTTACTGAATAGGAAAGTACAGGGAGATCCCCACTTCTCCTCAGGTAGACGATGTTGAGACCCTCAATGTCGATGTGGGCGGGTTTTTGTCGGACTGATGGGGGTGTGATGTGGAAGACACTTCAGTAAATACTGTCCATGTGCTTCCACACTGCTCCCACAGGACATGGACATGTTGAACCTTGTTTGACCTTTAGTGAATCTCCCCCATGGAGTACTTGTGTGACACTATAGAGGACAAAGGAAGATTCTCATTGATTTATATGGGATTTTAATACCTTGAATGTAAAAGAGATCTTCACCGGATTCCTTGTTATATGTTGGGGACCTCGCTATCATTTAAGGGTTTAAAAGTCTCATTTAACTATCTGAGTGCCAGAGTGGTATGCATGCTTGAGAATCACTTCATTTCTCCTTAGTTCTTCAGCCTGGACATGTGTGTTTCTCCTCATGGGTGATAGACAACTCTGGACAACCTAGTACAGTGATACACTGGACTCCTCTCTATCACCCAAAGGGTTAAACCAACACTAATAATAACATAGATCTTACTAGTATGTGAGCGAGTCCCTGATCCCCATGTTAACGTTTCCATATAATAATAATACTGGAGTAGGGGGCCCCTTTCCTTTTTTTATCAAGCAGTCAAGGAGTTAATTGCCCTATTGAACTAAAAGGGAATTTAGTGAATTGTCATTTATCTCCTGACTATACCTGGTTTGCCTCAGAACTGCTCCTCTGTAACTTGCTGAATAAGGTCCAAAATCTACTTTATTTTTTACCTCATATATTCTGTACAGAAAGTGAAAGCTGTTTGCTTGTGTGTTCTGTTCTTGGTCTTTTGAGAAGTGGCTTCTGATTTGGTTGGGTTTGCCTTAGCAGTGGCAATAAAAGTTAAAAAAAGTAATAAATAAGTTAAAAAAAGTAATAAATAAAATAGATCGGAGAGGGTATTTGTGTATACTATATTTCTCTAACACTTTGACTGGCCCAGGGGTGTGCAATGCACATCCCTAAGGCAATCCAATGGTTAAGGGAGCTATGCTGCTTGTGGTGCTGAAGCCTGAGGGAGGCAGAGAGGATGTCCTCAGACTTCAGGGTTGTCTACTGCTGGTGATGAGTGAGGTAGTACATCCCTTCCACATCACCAGCACTTCAACAACCCTGTATGCTAAAGGGAAACTCTCCTCCCCTCCCCTTACATACCGACGATGTGTGATTCACACATTATCTGTCATTACTGTAATGTAAGTATTAGCAATGTAATAATCAGCAATCTGTGTGTTTACTACAGGCACTGTTACATGAGATGATCCATGCCATACTGTACATCTTCGATGACCAAGATGATTCCGAGCACGGGATGAAGATCCGCAGGCATGTAGATCGAATTTACGAGAAGAGTGGAGGGAACATTCAAGTAAGTGCTTTTACTTTTAGTGAAGCACAGAAATGAAATATATGCAGGGATGGATTTCCCAACAGGCAGAGTAGGCATCTGCCTAGTGCTCCATATTTTGAGGGTCACCTCAGCTGTGCTGGCCACACCCATATTCTCTGTTGTGGGTGTGTCACAAGCAATTTCAGTGTCCCTGTACCAATTTTACACCCCTGTAGCGGGTACTGTTAAACCCTTGGATGTTTTAGAGTTCTCCAATGCATTGCAGTGAAATACGTTGGGGATCTCTATAGCAACCAAGGGATTAAACCATTTTATTCTTTTGTTCATGCTTGTTATAGGACAAGGGTATTTTCTGTGCCTGCATACGCGGATAAGACAGGGGGTGGAATCTATGTACTAGACAAGGCATAGAGCATTTGGCATCAGAGTGAGTCATTTTCCAGTGCTATGAAGCTGGCATGCTAAGCTTGTTGGTATAAAAGTCAACTACTGGTAACATGTGTCCACTGAGATTCACCACAGCAGAAGTAACACACTGTAGTCCATACCCCAGAGCGCCCCTGCTGGAGTTAGTGGGTAACACAGTGTAGATACACTGGATTCTATATACTAAGAGGAATTGGAACAGTTCTATTAACCCCGTAAGGACCCATGACATGCTATGAGCGTGATGGGTAAAGTTGTGTTAAGGATCCATGATGGTCATAGCACATCATAGAATTCAGGGGTCCAAGTGTGGCTGTACACTGCTCGTGGACCCCTGAATACATTTAGCTAAAAAAAAAAGCTCCCTGGTCTTTAACTGCCAGACGTTAAGGGGTTAACATGAAAATGGGACATAATGCTTTCTACATATGTAGATCTGTCTAGTGATTTTCTATAAATAGCATTTTCAGGTATAATTTTCAGGACTAAGGGATTAACCCCTTAACAACCCATACCATGCCAGGTCCATCACAGTGGTCCTGTACAAAAGGACCGGTGATGGTTCTGGCACGTCATGGAATTCTGGGATTTCAGACTACTAGACGATAAAACAGCGCCATGGTCCTTAACGGCCACCCTGTACCAGATCGGGTGGTCTTTAACGGGATAAAATAATAATATTTATGAAATACAAAGGTCGTCAATCAGAAAGCAAAAGATGTGCAGAGTGCACCAGAATGGACAACTAAACGTTCACTAAATACCATTGATTTATATGGGACTTTTAACCCCCAAGTCTCAAATGGATTACTTCACAATGTTATGGAGACTTCTTCAGCATAAAAGAGGTTAAAAGCCCCATCTGAATTATTGGTGAGTTTTTATTTACCCCTGTGGGGCTCATTGCTTGCTCCAGAACTGCTTATCTATTACTGTCAGTATAAGGTCCAGTGATTGGTGAATAAACTCCCTGCACTGTGTATATCTCTACTACTAGATCTGCTTCTTGCTTAAGGTTCTTCTGTGTTTTTTCCAATTGATTAGGTTCCTCTCCATTGGGATGTTTCTGTTGATGAGATGCGTCACCACTGGTGGCAGTGCAGTGGACAATGCCAGGGCTACATTAAATGAGCCATTAACAGGCCTCCATCCTGTCGAGAGAGTTGGTGGGCACAACATCAGAGTGTGTGTGGTGGTACTTTCATAAAAGTGAGAGAACCAGAGAAATGTTCCAAAAAAGGTTAAAGAAAGAGGAAAGCAAACACATCGTCCGACCACGCTCTCTATGTTGAGGAAGAAAACCAAGAACCTCAGCATTCTAAACGGCGCAGAGAGGCAGATGACATTTAAGAGACGCACACAGAAAAGATAGGCAAACACCAGTGAAGGAAAACGTAAGATTATTATGATCAGTTTGATTTTTAGCTGTCCCTTTGTTTTTCTGAAAAGTATAGGAGATGGGATATTAGTGATAATTCCTGGACTTCAGCACATGTGAGAGTTCACTTAAAGGAAACGTCTGTGATCAGTCAGACTCTGGAGTGATCATAACTCCAGCCTTGCACAAATCCCAGAAGGATCAGATGGACAACTGGGGATGCACTTCTCTACTGTTTAGAGTAGGGTGTTTGAACACAAGACTTTGGGGGAGATTCACTAAGCAGTGATAAAGAGGTGATAAAGTGGAGGTAACTTCTCCAGTTTATCACATCTTCAGTTCCTATGTTATTCTATGGAACCTATGCACTAAGCTGTCCAAAGCTGAAGAAATCTTAGTGCTTTGGCTCCATAGAATAACTAAGGAATTGGAGAAGTGATAAACTAGAGAAGCATTTCACCTCTTTATCACTGGTTAGGCTACACTTGTAACAAATGGGAGAGAAGACACCCCCTTATAATTCCTATCATGCAGGGAGCATCCTTGTGACAAAGAGAAAAGTCTCCCCTATCCAACAATAATCATATGCACGTTACTACCAGTTAGTGTTGTGATCACCTGGTATAGACTTATGCATACATACGTGTTTAGTTTTAGTGCAGTAAGACAACTTTTAAAGAGAGATATACATTAATGCTTATGGCACCTCCTAATATATATATATATATATATATATATATATATATATATATATATATATATATATATATATAATTTTTCCTATAGAGGGAACTTCTGGGAACATTCTGTGCACACTATCCCGGGAGTAGAAAGTCAAACAACCCCTCATTTTTTTTTTTTTTTTTCCAAAACATTTTATTAAATTTTAAAGTATGAAATACAATAAAAGCATACAGACTATTGTGCAGGCAACAATGACATCAGAGGAAATTAAACATCTGCCAAAAGCAGCAATGGATTACAGTCCAAACACAGTTGAAGGACCATTTCTTGGAGTAAAGGCTCTTTTCATATGAAGTGATATTGCATCATACACAGCAAATTACACACCCAAGAAGCCCTTGGTATGAGTAAGAGCCTAAATGATAGAAACTTTGGTTGCAGAAAAACAAACAACCCTCCGATATCATTGAGTTGGGACTCCAACAGCGAGTCCAACAAATTGTGCATACTAAAACCCACAAACTAACAAGGAAATGTGATGTCTCAATGAAACAAAAAGGTCTTACTTTGCAAAGCAACAATAAAAATATAAAGGGTGTCCACAACGTCCCCCCCGGAAAATCTATTCTCTCCCCAATCCGCCAATTCTACCAATCCCTCTGTGTTACCGAAGATGTGTCTAGTTGTCTTATTGCCCGTTCATCCATCCACCTTGTGTAACGAAAGCAAGTGTAGAAATCGTCTTGCTGGGACTTGTGTAATGTATGAATAAAAGGATCCCATATTGTCACAAATTTTTCCCCCAAGGCCTCTTTGTTCTCCAATGAGAGAATCCAGTTTAATTTTGTGAAATGTAACATTCGATTTTTCCATTGAAGCAATGTAGGGGGTTCGGGTGAAAGCCAATGAGTTAAGATCACCTTAATGGCTGTCAGTATAGAGTAGTCCAACAAAGTCATCTGAGGTATCGTCAGTGATAGCGGGGTCTCATAGACCCCCAGTAAAAAGGACGGAGTGGGAAAATCTACCGAAAGACCCATCTTCTCAGTTATGTAAGCAAAGATCTTGGTCCAAAAAGAAAAAATAGGTGGACAGAGATAAAGAGCATGTAACAGAGTAGCCTGGGGTTCATCACACCTAGGACAGAGTGGAGAGGTGGTCAGACCAATAGTATGGGCTAATTTGGGAGTAACGTAAGTCCTATGTAAGAGCCTGTAGGAGACCTCATGAAAGTAAGAAGCAGGGGAGTGGCGTAAACGACTACGGAAGCTTTGATATATCCTTTCAGGAGTTAATGACGGGATGTCAATAATCCATTTATCAATGGAAGATTGAGCTATGCAGGTAGAAAACACCTATAATAAGAGATTATAGGCTCTGGAAATTGTAAAAGGAATAGGATATGAGGCCTGTAAAAGGCAATCAAGTGGATTATCCGAAAGTTGGGAGTGCAAGATAGGCAAGAGCGAATGCACGTAATGTTTGGCCTGAAGATAGGTGAATAAATGATTAGACGGGAGATCATATTTAGTCTGGAAGTCTGGGAAGTGATAGTGCTTTGCAGTGGTTGGGTCAAGAAGAGCCCTGACATAGAAGATCTTCTTTTCCGCCCATGTATAAAATCTCCCATCCGGGGAGCCATGTTGGAAAAGAGGGTTTTGAAGGAAAGGAAGAAAAACTGAAACATTTTTAGTTTTGTGTAATAGGTGTCGGGAGTATTGCCACGCTTTAATTGTCGAGTTGATTAAAGGATTGTTTAAACAGTGGTCGGGGATATGAGAACGTGGGGCATGTGTAGAAGATAACTAAGAGCCACGTTTGGGGTAAACGCCTGGTCCCAGGTAGACTTCGTGAAGGTATTAGTATGGTTGAGCCAATCCTTAGCAATGCGTAAGAGGCAAGCCACATTGTATAATCTGATATTAGGGAGTCCCAGTCCCCCCTGTTCTCTCCTCCTCTGCAATTTGCCTATACTAATTTTGGGCCTTTTTCCCTTCCAAATGAAACCCTGAAATTTCTTGTCAAGAAATCTTACATCCGAGTTGGGCAAATATAATGGCATTGTTTGTAATAAATACAACAGTCTAGGCAAAACCACCATCTTAATCAGTTGAGACCTACCAATAAAAGAGAGCGGGAATGAACGCCATGCATGAAGATCCGAGGTGATCCGGCCAAGTAGTGGTGGAATATTACTATCATATAATCGATCCATGTGCCATGGCAAATGAATCCCTAAAAACTTAATGTGATCATGAACAATACGAAACTTACACAAGGGGGCTGTGAGAGGAGGGTGATGAGGTGTCAGCCAGAGTGCCTCAGATTTGTGAAAGTTAACTTTGAAACCTGCTATAGATTGAAATTCACCCAAAACAGTCGAAATATCAGCGAGTGCTGTTAGGGGATGTCGAATAAAGAGCAGAAGATCATCAGCAAACGCAGATAATTTGACCTCCCGACCACCCAGGGTTACTCCTCGGAATGAACGGAGCAGATTAAGCTTCCTTAGCAAAGGATCCAAGGCAAGGTTAAACAGCAAGGGGGAGAGAGGACAACCCTGTCTGGTACCCTTCGAGAGGGGGAATAGCGGAGAATTAAGATTATTCGTAGTGATAGTGGCCCTGGGGGAGCTATACAGGAGTTTAACGAAACCAGTGAAATGATGTCCAAAGCCCTGTACCGAAAGAAGATAAAATAGATGGGGCCAGAGAATTTTGTCGAACGCTTTTTCTGCATCTAAATTCACCATGAGATGCGGAACATGGGGAAAGTCGTTCGCTTTCATAATCACCGCCAAGGCAGTACGGATATTGGTAACAGAGTGCCGACCCGTGAGGAATCCCGTTTGTTCAGGGAAAATAAGAAGAGAAAGAATACGATTCAATGTGGTCACCAGAATTTTGGTTAAAAGTTTATAGTCAGTATTAAGTAAGGATATGGGTCTATAGGATTCGACTTTGGCATGGTCTCTACCCGGTTTAGGGAGAACTATGATCCTAGCCAAAGCAAAATCCAACCCCTCATTTTTTTTAAAAGCCACTTTGCAATTAGTTTGAAGTGTTGGAAGATGATCCCAAAGCAAGGCCCAAGAAGTCCAAGGGAAGTGGCTTGACACTGGTTGCTTTACTTGGGGTGAATCAGGAAGGGGAAGCTAGTGAGCCAGTAGCTCACCTCTGTTTGATCCACCATCTCCCTGTATGTCCTTCCCACATGTTAGCCACCACGTGAAAACCAATCCATGGTAATATTACAACTTCCAGTACTATAAAGCATGATAACTTAATCGAGCAAAGGATACTTACCTCTTTCATTTGCAGTAGAGTCTTTTTGCTGTCAGACATAAAAACGTAACAGAAATGTCTACTGCGTAGTTATCTAAAATCTGGAAGTGGGTTAGTGTTAGACACTGGAATATTTTCCTCTTACTTGATTCTCTGGAATAAATGTAAATGGTATAGTAGTCTAATGTGCCAGGAAATGTAATTTAGTCTGTGTTGTACAATGCTGTTCCTTCCCCTTTAAACACTTAGGCCAGAATTCATCAAGGTGCATGGCTCGACGTGAAAGAAAATCAGAGGATTTCTTTAGGCATTAACTATTAGCTCATTCAGCAACTGCCAAATTGTATCTGGCCTTTACTTATTCATCAGTAAGAGATGGACAGATATATCCACCAATTTCATCCACCAGACACACAAACACACACATACACCTTTTCGCATTTGTGTATGTTTGGTTTTATCGACCGTTTGGCATATTTACACAAATTTCCCTGCTTCTCATATGTAAAAGCAGGAAAGCACAACATATTATTGATGAATAGCCAAACGTATCCCTCACTGATCTCAGGGAAATGCTGGTGAAGAGCATTGTATTTGATGAATGCAACCCTTGAAGTTAAAGAAGTCTCACAACGCATTTTAAAGCAATGCATATGAGATCTCGCTGGAGGGGTTAAAAGCCCCATTTAAATAAATGGGCATTTTAGACTTTTTTCTTTTTAAACTATGGTGCTGTTGGTTTTCTCCAGCATTGTACCTCTTTATCTTACTGAATACAGCCTTATACTCTATGAAATGTATTTATCTGTCATTAATATAAAACAATGTAAATATTAGCAATGTAATAATCAGCATTCTGTGTGTGTCCTACAGGCTCTGTGACATGAGATGGTCCATGCCACACTGTACATCTTTTATGACCAAGATGATCCCAATCACTGGATGAAGTTCTGCAGGCATGTAGATTGAATTAACAAGCTCAGTGGAGGTAACTTTCATGTAAGTACTTTTACCTGTAGTTAAGTACAGAAATGTAACTATCACTGTCCAACCTCATAACAGACCAAGGGTCACTAGGAAGACATATATGTATTTCTCCTCTGTGACACTCATTCTATGGAAAAGAAGTGCAATTTTGGAGCACACAAACTGCACCAAATAAAACAGATACAAATTAACATTGTTTTAAATGGGATTTTTTACCCTTGATTACTAGATCTAGGGTTTAAGAGGTTAAACGTCATCTATATAGTGACAAACCCCTTTGCCTGGGATCTTGCATGATCTTCTAGGGCAATAAGACCTATTTATCTAAAGGCACACTGTGATCATGCCAGGAGATTGAAACTGATTCCTCCAAGACCAGAGCAATCAGTTTCAGCCCTCCCCTCAGCTCGAGGAATGTAATAAGTCTGTTGCTAGCCTTTAAATACCCCCCAGGAGAGATTCACTAAGAAGTTATAAAGAGGTGACAAGTGGAAATAACTTCTCCAATTTATCACCTCTCCAGTTCCTATGTTATTCTATAGAGCCTATGCACTAAGATTTCTTTAGCTTTGGAGATCTTACTGTATGTGCTCCATTGAATAACACAGGAACTGGAGAAGTGATAAACTGGAGAAGTCATCTCCACTTTATCACCTCTTTATCACACCTTAGTACATACCCCCCCCCCCGTTTCTTAAGGGGTTAAACATCAGTATATGTATTTATAAATGAATCTATATAAACAGAATACTTTTGTCTTGTTTCAAATCAGTTACTCCGTTACAGAAAGAAATGTCAACACATCATCAAATAGCCTAAAAATGATCGGTAATTCATTGATAATGAAGTAATCCTGTCTGTTCTGTATGTTTCAGGTTTGACGCCCTTTCCTAATGGCAGAGTGTCCCAGCCTAACCGAGGTGACAACTGCAGAGTCAACATGAAGTTAACAACAATCTCCTTTATCAATGACCTATTAAGGAAGACATTAAATTATTTTTTTAGACAGACATGTAACTTGTGAGACATCTGTTTCACGAGTTTCGGAGTCCAAGTGGTCAGTGTGTGTGGTGGATTGCAATGGAAGAGTAGGGTTCCCACTTACTAATTTGTTTTTCTACTGAGGAGAGAGGGCGTCCATGTTTGGGTCAATTTTATAGGTTTAAAGGGGTCAAACTGAAAAAAATATGTACAGTGTCATTATGTTATATTTGAAAGTGGTTGAAAATCTAAAAGTGAATAATGACATTCTAATTAAATTCCAATTCAAATGCTGTATTTGCTTTGAATGAAATATAAATATATAATTAAAGAGCATAACTTTACGGTTTTATTCTTTTCACAGTAAAGTTTGCATCAATTTTTAATAATACATTAACCAAATGTGCTGCAGTCCATTCTGGTCCACAAGGGGTGCATGCACACTAACACAGTGGAACCTAGCCCAGGTGCCCAATTTACTCTGAACTGGGACTGAGACCTGGGGGTCACCTTGACAATTATCTCACTATGTCTGTCTTATATTTATATTGATTTTATGCTTTACAGTCTCCAGCATTACCTTACTGTTCTTCCCTGTCACTGACAATTACATGTTAACCCCGCATGATATCAGTTTGTAACTATGTCATTTCAATCATTAGCCTTTAAAGAAGGGAAACTGAGGCTCTCTAGCTGTTCCCATCATTCCTGACAAGACACTGACTGGGAATGATGGGATTTGTAGTCCACACTAGCTGGGGCATAGAGGGCCTCAGGTTTACAAACACTGATACTAGTGATTGAAATGAAAGGAGTGTCAGAGACTTTGTCCTGGGGGACCTTAGAGGGTTAACTCTAATAGTAGAAATTAACTGGAAATTCTGTTTAAAATGTGTTCAGATTCTCTCATCCTTAAGACAAAGGAATACTAATGGGCCTCTATGAGGGAGAAATAACTAACTGACAGTAATGGTGATAAATAGAGTATGCCAGACAGCCATGGTGCCTAGCAAGTAAGATTATTTTATAAGAAAGATAGTCCCTATGAGAACGTCTGAAAAACATTGGCAGATTTATATGACGTTTAATGCGCTCTTACATACATCATTGATGACATAAAAATTGATTATATGTAAGATGTTAAGTAGAGTAAGAGTGCCCTCTATAGTCTTGAGAGCGTCATGACTGGGGTATTCACATTCCGTGAATAATTAGGGATATATTAATATCCAATAAGGGCATACTGATGATGTCACGGTATAATGAGATAGATCTTTGTCCAATCATTAGAAAGAGGTGGGGATTACTGATAAGGCAAAAATTGCCATTATAATACCTAAATACTCTTGGTTCCGGATCCCTTCACTTCCTGAAAAAGAAAATTCCTAAGGGCTCTTGACTCCAGAGGAAAATTTATAACAACTTTTAGATTCCTGGCAAAAGAAGGCTCTGCTGATTAAATTCCTGACAACACCTGACCCTCCACCTCACAGACAAATACAAGAAATCTTGATTGGTAACTATTAGTGTTGAGCGAGCATGCTCGGCCGATGCTCGGATCGGCACGAGCATCGCTCTGCTCGGCACATGGCGGTACTCGTACGAGTACCGCATGTGCTCGCCCGCCATGTTCGTGTCTCCTCCCCGCACGTTTTGCGCCTGCTGCGCAGCCAATAAACGTGCAGGGAGGCTCTGACATCGGTGTAATGCCAGCAGCCATGTTGGCTGCTGGCATTACACTGATTGGCTGGCCAGAACCCGTGGTCAGGTGCTGTATAGCACCTGACCATCGAGTTCGGCTCAGTCTGAGCCAGGGAGAGCTGAGGATAGGAAGGGAAAGGCAGTGTAGGGAGGAAAAAAACAAAAATTGTGAAAAAAAAAGAACCAAAAGTCCTTTTTAGGACTACTGTGTGTGGGGGCAGCAGGTTATTTGGTGTGGGGGGAAAAAAAAAAAAAAAAAAAAAAAAAATATATATATTCTGTGTAGTGTGCAAAGTTGCAGATTAGAGCACATTCTGTTTAGTGTGCACAGTTGCAGATTAGAGCACATTCTGTTTAGTGTGCAAAGTTGCAGATTAGAGCACATTCTGTTTAGTGTGCAAAGTTGCAGATTAGAGCACATTCTGTTAAGTCTTCAAACTAAAATATCAAAGTCACGTATTCCATTCAGTGTGCGTCGCCGCAGTTTAGCAGCACATTCTGAGTACTGTGCAGAGTTGCAGAATAGGAAGAAATACTGTTAAGTCTTCAAACTAAAATATCAAAGTCACATATTCCATTCAGTGTGCTTCGCCGCAGTTTAGCAGCACATTCTGTGTACTGTGCAGAGTTGCAGAATAGGAAGAAATACTGTTAAGTCTTCAAACTAAAATATCAAAGTCACATATTCCATTCAGTGTGCTTCGCCGCAGTTTAGCAGCACATTCTGTGTACTGTGCAGAGTTGCAGAATAGGAAGAAATACTGTTAAGTCTTCAAACTAAAATATCAAAGTCACATATTCCATTCAGTGTGCTTCGCCGCAGTGTAGCAGCACATTCTGTGTACTGTGCACAGTTGCAGAATAGGAAGAAATACTGTTAAGTCTTCAAACTAAAATTTAAAAGTCACATATTCCATTCAGTGTGCTTCGCCGCAGTGTAGCAGCACATTCTGTGTACTGTGCAGAGTTGCAGAATAGGAAGAAATACTGTTAAGTTTTCAAACTCAAATATTAAAGTCACATATTCCATTCAGTGTGCTTCGCCGCAGTTTAGCAGCACATTCTGTGTACTGTGCAGAGTTGCAGAATAGGAAGAAATACTGTTAAGTCTTCAAACTAAAATTTAAAAGTCACATATTCCATTCAGTGTGTTTCAACGCCGTTTAACAGCCTATTCTGTGTACTCTGTACAGTTCCAGAATTATAAGAAATACTGTTAAGTTTTCAAACTCAAATATTAAAGTCACATATTCCATTCAGTGTGTTTCAACGCCGTTTAACAGCCTATTCTGTGTACTCTGCACAGTTGCAGAATAGGAAGAAATACTGTTAAGTCTTCAAACTAAAATTTAAAAGTCACATATTCCATTCAGTGTGTTTCAACGCCGTTTAACAGCCTATTCTGTGTACTCTGTACAGTTCCAGAATTATAAGAAATACTGTTAAGTTTTCAAACTCAAATATTAAAGTCACTTATTCCATTCAGTGTGTTTCAACGCCGTTTAACAGCCTATTCTGTGTACTCTGCACAGTTGCAGAATAGGAAGAAATACTGTTAAGTCTTCAAACTAAAATTTAAAAGTCACATATTCCATTCAGTGTGTTTCAACGCCGTTTAACAGCCTATTCTGTGTACTCTGTACAGTTCCAGAATTATAAGAAATACTGTTAAGTTTTCAAACTCAAATATTAAAGTCACTTATTCCATTCAGTGTGTTTCAACGCCGTTTAACAGCCTATTCTGTGTACTCTGCACAGTTGCAGAATAGGAAGAAATACTGTTAAGTTTTCAAACTCAAATATTAAAGTCACATATTCCATTCAGTGTGTTTCAACGCCGTTTAACAGCCTATTCTGTGTACTCTGCACAGTTGCAGAATAGGAAGAAATACTGTTAAGTCTTCAAACTAAAATTTAAAAGTCACATATTCCATTCAGTGTGTTTCAACGCCGTTTAACAGCCTATTCTGTGTACTCTGTACAGTTCCAGAATTATAAGAAATACTGTTAAGTTTTCAAACTCAAATATTAAAGTCACTTATTCCATTCAGTGTGTTTCAACGCCGTTTAACAGCCTATTCTGTGTACTCTGCACAGTTGCAGAATAGGAAGAAATACTGTTAAGTTTTCAAACTCAAATATTAAAGTCACATATTCCATTCAGTGTGTTTCAACGCCGTTTAACAGCCTATTCTGTGTACTCTGCACAGTTGCAGAATAGGAAGAAATACTGTTAAGTTTTCAAACTCAAATATTAAAGTCACATATTCCATTCAGTGTGTTTCAACGCCGTTTAACAGCCTATTCTGTGTACTCTGCACAGTTGCAGAATAGGAAGAAATACTGTTAAGTCTTCAAACTAAAATTTAAAAGTCACATATTCCATTCAGTGTGTTTCAACGCCGTTTAACAGCCTATTCTGTGTACTCTGTACAGTTCCAGAATTATAAGAAATACTGTTAAGTTTTCAAACTCAAATATTAAAGTCACTTATTCCATTCAGTGTGTTTCAACGCCGTTTAACAGCCTATTCTGTGTACTCTGCACAGTTGCAGAATAGGAAGAAATACTGTTAAGTTTTCAAACTCAAATATTAAAGTCACATATTCCATTCAGTGTGTTTCAACGCCGTTTAACAGCCTATTCTGTGTACTCTGCACAGTTGCAGAATAGGAAGAAATACTGTTAAGTTTTCAAACTCAAATATTAAAGTCACATATTCCATTCAGTGTGTTTCAACGCCGTTTAACAGCCTATTCTGTGTACTCTGCACAGTTGCAGAATAGGAAGAAATACTGTTAAGTCTTCAAACTAAAATTTAAAAGTCACATATTCCATTCAGTGTGTTTCAACGCCGTTTAACAGCCTATTCTGTGTACTCTGTACAGTTCCAGAATTATAAGAAATACTGTTAAGTTTTCAAACTCAAATATTAAAGTCACTTATTCCATTCAGTGTGTTTCAACGCCGTTTAACAGCCTATTCTGTGTACTCTGCACAGTTGCAGAATAGGAAGAAATACTGTTAAGTTTTCAAACTCAAATATTAAAGTCACATATTCCATTCAGTGTGTTTCAACGCCGTTTAACAGCCTATTCTGTGTACTCTGCACAGTTGCAGAATAGGAAGAAATACTGTTAAGTTTTCAAACTCAAATATTAAAGTCACATATTCCATTCAGTGTGTTTCAACGCCGTTTAACAGCCTATTCTGTGTACTCTGCACAGTTGCAGAATAGGAAGAAATACTGTTAAGTCTTCAAACTAAAATTTAAAAGTCACATATTCCATTCAGTGTGTTTCAACGCCGTTTAACAGCCTATTCTGTGTACTCTGTACAGTTCCAGAATTATAAGAAATACTGTTAAGTTTTCAAACTCAAATATTAAAGTCACTTATTCCATTCAGTGTGTTTCAACGCCGTTTAACAGCCTATTCTGTGTACTCTGCACAGTTGCAGAATAGGAAGAAATACTGTTAAGTTTTCAAACTCAAATATTAAAGTCACATATTCCATTCAGTGTGTTTCAACGCCGTTTAACAGCCTATTCTGTGTACTCTGCACAGTTGCAGAATAGGAAGAAATACTGTTAAGTTTTCAAACTCATATATATTAAAGTCACATATATCGTGTAAGATGAAGAAGGCGGGTAAAAAGGGACGGGGAAGTGGACGTGATCCTGAAAGTTCAGGGCGCGGGTCAGGACGCGGAGAAACTGTGCCTGGTGCCAGAGCACAAGAAAGAAAGACATCCACCATACCTAGCTTCATGTCTGATTTCACAGGGCGTCGCAGGACATCACTCTCGAGGTCCGACCAGTGCGAACAGGTGGTCGGTTGGATGACAGCTGATACTGCTTCCAGTCGGTTAAGCACCACCCTGTCTTCCACCAAGTCCACTCTCAGTAGCCAAGAGTCTGGTCAACATAATCCTCACTCTGATCATCCTTCCTCCCACCATACACGGTCTGGTCAAAGAAGTGATCCCACACTGGGATATAGTGATGAGCTCGTCTCATCACCAATCCTTCATTTGACCCTCTCTCCAAGCACGCTTGCAGAGGAACATGACATCTTGTGCCCTGATTCACAACCTCTAGAGGCTACCCAATCACAAGAAGATGACAGATGTGAACGGCATTTAAGGTCAAAGGAAGTAGTGGATGATGATGATGATGATGATGAGACACAGTTGCCATTAAATCAACCACTATTTCCGTCTCAAGACCTTGTTGAGGAGAATGTTATACAGTTGTCAATGACTGAGTATGTGGTGGGATCAAGACATGGGGAGGATGATCAGAGTGAGGAAGTGGAGGAGGACTTGGTGGACGATGAGGTGACTGACCCCACCTGGGAAGGTGTAGAGCCGAGCGATGACAGCAGTCCTGAGGGTGAGCCATCTGCAGCACCGCAACAGGCTGGAAGAGGCAGTGGTGTGGCAACAGAAAGAAGGCGGACCGCACCAAACCGGCCCGCAAATGTTCCACGGAGCACCCCCTTGCGTAAATCTACCTTGCCAAGGGGTAGGTGTTCCGCGGTATGGCGTTTTTTTAAGGAAAGTGCGGACGACAAAAGATTTGTAGTTTGCAACCTGTGCCACACCAGAATGAGCCGAGGCATGAACACTAGAAACCTCACCACCACCAGCATGATCCGACACATGGCATCCAAGCACCGTAGTAAGTGGGAGGAACGCCTGGATCGCCCATCTGTGTCTGCAGGCCACACCACTGCCTCCTCTTCCCCTGTTTTCGGTGCCGGCCAATCGCCTGTCGAAGGCGCAGGCCCGCATACCTCCCGCCCTGCACCTGTACCATCTGAAGCACCATCAGCGACCACATCCACTTCCCTGTCCCAGCACAGCGTCCAAATGTCGTTACCCCAGGCATTTGAGCGCAAGAGAAAGTACCCAGCCACCCACCCACAGGCCATAGCACTAACCTCACACCTTTCCAAATTACTGGCCATCGAAATGCTGCCATTTAGGCTTGTGGACACTGAGTCCTTCCGCAGCCTGATGGCAGCAGCTGTCCCTCGGTACGCGGTCCCCAGCCGCCACTACTTTTCCCGGTGTGCCATCCCCGCATTACACCACCATGTGTCCCGTAACATCACCCGTGCCCTGACCAACGCAGTTACTGGGAAGGTCCACTTAACGACTGACACATGGACAAGTGCTTGTGGCCAGGGACGCTACATTTCCCTGACGGCACACTGGGTGAATGTCGTGGAGGCTGGGAGCGACTCGGACCCTGGGATGGCACGGGTGCTACCCACGCCGAGGATTGCGGGCCCTACCTCCATCAGGGTTTCCACCAGCACCTATGTTATTGGCTCCTCCTCCTCCGTTTCCACCTCCGAATTCTCTACACACACCGCCACTCCCCCATCAGCCAGTAGCTGGAAGCAGTGTAGCACTGCAGTGGGGAAGCGTCAACAGGCCGTGCTGAAGCTGATCTGCCTTGGGGACAAACAGCACACGGCCTCAGAGCTGTTGCAGGGGATTAGTCACCAGACCGAGCAGTGGCTCTCGCCACTCAACCTGCAACCAGGCATGGTTGTGTGTGATAATGGGCGTAACTTGGTGGCGGCTTTGGAGCTCGGCAAGCTCACACACGTACCATGCCTAGCGCATGTATTTAATTTAGTGGTGCAGCGATTTCTAAAAACCTACCCCAATGTGCATGATCTCTTGACCAAGGTGCGCCGCGTGTGTGCACATTTCCGTAAGTCATCTACAGCTTCGGCCGGCCTGTTGAAGCTGCAGCAGCGCTTACAATTGCCAGCTCACCGGCTGCTGTGTGACGTGAGCACGCGCTGGAACTCCACCTTCCACATGTTGGCCCGGCTTTGTGAGCAGCAGAGGGCAGTAGTGGAGTACCAGCTGTTACACGGTCGTCGCCTCTCCATTCAACTTCCTGTAATCAGAAGTGAGGAGTGGGAATGGATGTCAGACCTCTGCGAGGTTTTACGCAATTTTGAGGAATCGACACAGATGGTGAGCGGCGATAACGCTATTATCAGTGTAACCATCCCACTTCTGTGTCTACTGAAACGCTCGCTGCTCACAATTAAAACCGACGCTTTGCATGTGGAAGAGGTGGAAATGGGGGAGGAAGAGCTTACACAAGGTGATAGCCAGAGCACGCTCACTTCGTCTTCTCAGCGACAATTGGAGGAGGCGGAGGAGGAGGAGGAGGAGGAGGAGGAGGAGGAAGACACGGTTGCCTCCGCTACAGAGGGTAGCCATGGAACTTTAGTTCCATCTCTTCAGCGTGGGTGGGCAGAAGAGGAGGAAGAGGATGAGGATATTGAGAGTCAGCCTCCTGGTGAGGACAGCGAAATCTTGACTGTTGGTACTCTGGCACACATGGCTGACTTTATGTTAGGCTGCCTTTCCCGTGACCCACGCGTTGTACGCATTTTAGACAACACGGATTACTGGGTGTTCACCCTTCTGGACCCCCGCTACAAAGAGAATTTCTCATCTCTCATTCCTCCGGTGGAGAGGACAAGCAAAATGGTGCAATACCAGAAGGTTCTTGTTGAAAAATTGCTCCAAAATTTTCCATCTGACAACGCTGGCGGCAGAGTACGTGCTACCTTGGCCAACAGAGAAGGGGAGAAAAGGGGAGCACACAGCAGTTCCGAGAAAGGCAGGGCAACACTCTCCAAGGCGTGGGACACCTTCATGACACCCCGCCAGCACCCTCACCCTGATGCGCAGCCTAGTGTCACAAGGAGGGAAAAGTTTTGGAAGATGGTGAAGGAGTACGTAGCAGACCGTGTCAGCGTCCTCAATGATCCCTCTGTGCCTTACAACTACTGGGTGTCCAAGCTGGACACGTGGTATGAACTGGCACTCTACGCCTTGGAGGTGCTGGCCTGCCCTGCCGCCAGCGTTCTGTCTGAGCGGGTATTTAGTGCTGCTGGTGGCATCATAACAGATAAGCGTATCCGCCTTTCCACCGACAATGCTGATAGGTTGACACTTATAAAAATGAACAAGGCCTGGATTTCCCCTGACTTCTCCACTCCACTGGAGGAAAGCCCCGGGGGAACATAAACTCACTTTATATATGTTATTTACAATGATGGGAATACTCTGTATTCCCATTCACCCCTTCCACCCCAAAAACGGGTATATGGTTGACTCTTAATCTTCTCATCCTCCTCCTCCTCTTCCATATGCCCTGGGATATAATTTTTATATAGGGCCAGCTCACCAGCGGGCCCTGTGATATAATTTTTATATAGGGCCAGCTCACCAGCGGGCCCTGTTTGACAATTTTTATATAGGTCAGCTCACCAGCGGGCCTTCTCATATAATGTTTTATAGCGTCAGCTCACTAGCGGGCCTTCGCATATAATGTTTAGGATGGTCAGCTCTGCAGCAGACCCTCACCCATAATGTTTTAGATGGTCAGCTCAGCGCACGTTTCCATCTTAATCATGGCCTCAGTTCTGAAAATCAAGGAAATTTTTGGGATAATTTGCCTCTGCGCACGTTTCCCTCTTAATCATGGCCTCAGTTCTGAAAATCAAGGAAATTTTTGGGAGAATTTGCAGATGATATACAAGTAAATATACAGCAAATATTGTTTGGTAACAATTTTTCGCCTAAAGTCGTTTTTATTTTCCTTTTTGTGTGTTTTATGGTCAGTCTGTAAAAATGGCGTACTACGGGCGAAAGATCGTTCCCAGCAGCGATGTTGGAGTCCAAGGTGCATCCAGACATCCTCCCTATGCTGTCCCTGAACCATTTCTGTAGTGTTTCCATCTTTTTCTGCCCTTTTCCTATGGACCAGGCACCCTCCCCTCATCAGAGCAGGGGGTGCCTGGTGTAATGCTCGAGTCCTCCCATTGACTTCAATGGGGCTCGGATGCTCGGCCGAGCACTCGAGCCTCAGGGGGTGCTCGGTCAGAGCACCCGAACATCCGAGCATTGAGGTGCTCGCTCATCACTAGTAACTATATCATTTATTCATTTAGATTCATTTAATCCAGAATTTCATAATTTTTCTTCTGTTGAAGAAACTTAAATAGTCTTATAATTGTCTTAAGTGGACTGGCCAACCATTTGGGATAATTTATAATAAGCTATATTTAGCTCTTAAATTCTGGAAGTAATAGATTCTATATATATATTTATTGGGAAATTGTTATAATTTGCCAATCAATGTAATACAGTATATAGCGTGGGTTATCTATATTAGCTAATATAAATCTTGGTATTCCTAGAGTAATATTTTGTGGTTCTGGGAAGATTATAATAGTTAATATTTGACATAGGAAATTATTTGTATCCAGTTATTAACCCTTTAACAGCTATTTGTCTGTTGTTAGTGGTGTTTTCTTTAGAATTCTCTGTATATGTGCTAGGCTTATATTTTGTAAATTGGAGGTATTCACTCTAATAGACAAAATAACTTCTGGTTGTGGCACCTATTTTAAACGAGTGGATTAACCCTTGGAGTGCCTATAGGTTTTATATATGTTGCTGTAGTCAAAATTATGATATATGTTGCATTACTAGACATATGTTACTGGATTAATTCTGCTAGATTATTTGTATAATCTTTGATTGACTATATTAATTGCAATTTATATATTTTATTCAGAGGTAAGCAATATTGAATTCAGTGTATAATTAAATTGGAATGATTTAAATCTGGGATTCTATTTCAGTTATTCCCTAAATTTGATTATTATTGAGATATGATACAAGGAATTATTAGAGGAATTATTTAATTCATCTCACAATACACCTTACATCATAATTAGCATAGTCTATACAGTTTCTGGGGCAGAGGTATTCATAGACACTGCGGCCAACTGTATTATATTAATTGAAACAATCAATTAACCTGTTCTATGCTACTGAATGCAATTATTGTTATTATACCTCTGAATATACCTATGTGTGGTTAACCCTTGCACCGCTGGTAATCCTCATGGTAATAAGTGTGGGGTGGTTTTCTATGTACCTATTATAATTGCTAATCACTTATATATTTCATTGTTGTTGATACTTTTATATATATTGTATACTGTATTGTAATAAAATAGATATATTTTTGCACAAATATGAAGGATTGATTACTCTGATCAATTTGTTACTGTGAAGTAGCGTGTCAATACATATTAAAGATAAAGTTCTCAATTTATTTTATTGTCATTTGCCTATTTAAGTGAAGAAATCCATCCTGAGTGGTTCTGTGTTTTAACCCTTTGGATACCTTCATATAAATAGTCCGACAGGAGATAAACAGGGGCATTTATTAAGTCACATGTGGCTAATAAGTAGCTGCCTGTGAAGATCAGATATATTCCCTGTAGCTTGATATTTGTGCTACTGTGTCTTTTAAGGAAAGGGTTGTGTCTTCTGTAATGGTCCAATATAGTGAGGGAATTGCAAAGTATGGGGGGGGGCACATGCACTAGATTGGGCCTAGTGCAACTGAAATCCTAAATACATCACTACTTAGGCTCTCCAAATTTTGGGGCCCAGGGTGCCAAGTATCTTCAACTAGGCAGTGTCTAGATTAAACCCTATACTGGCGCTTTAGAACCAGAGGCGTAACTAGAAGTCTTCGGGCCCTTGTACAAGAAGTGCCATGCCCCTCCCCCCACATTGACCCCCCTCAACCACAATGCCCCTCAATCTCCACAATGGACCCATCT
The DNA here is from genome assembly GCA_037306005.1 of Rhinophrynus dorsalis. Taxonomy (NCBI): domain Eukaryota; kingdom Metazoa; phylum Chordata; class Amphibia; order Anura; family Rhinophrynidae; genus Rhinophrynus; species Rhinophrynus dorsalis. Next base: position 563,789,684 of record CM074719.1, on the reverse strand, counting down.
CCTACCTGGAGTTCCCGCACTGTCCTCTCAGTAATGCAGAGCGCTTGGAGATGATGTCATCTCCAGCACTCTGTATTACTAGAGCGCTGGACGCCAGGTGGAGGGGTTGCAGGGGGCGGCTGGGACCCTGGAGTGCACGGGCCCAGTCACAAGTGTGACCCCTGCGACCCCTATAGTTACACCACTGTTTAGAACATATGACCTATTGCCAGGTTAGGATGAATTCACTCTAGGGCTCTCATCTCCACCTGTCAGGCCCCACTGGAACCATGCTGGGTCATACGCCCTGAAAGGTGGAGCGCACAAAGCTGACTACACCTTGTATTGGGTCCTTGGTACATATGGGCATTTCCTGAGTTTGAGTAAATTCAGCCAGGGACCCCACAGCTGTTGAGGCCTGCAACTCCCAGCATCCCCTACTAGGTACTGACTAGCTTATAATGTGGGGAGTCCTAGACCCCAACCCTTGGAGAGGCCAACCTTGAATACACCCTGACTAAGTTATGTACCAAGGTCCCAAGTTAAGGTAGAGTCAGCCATGTACACTCCAGCTGGTGGTTACCATGCAGTGCTGTTTGTGGGCGGGTGCCAAGAGTACAGCACACCCCAATCCTGCTAATTCACAGGACCCATGACATGACCCAGGTACCAGTTGGTGCAAGGGCATAGATTCAAATGGAATATGTTAGGCCTCATTATGTCCTGTAGCATTTTAGGGCCCTTGTATACAGTTGATGTCTTCAACACACTGCTAAGCAATGCAACATCCAAGGAGTAAAATCACAGTTTTTACATAGTTTAATAGTGTGCATTAGGTTGACCACATTTTCTTTCTGCTATTCAAGGACACAAATGAGATGAGTGGCAGACTACGTCTCCTCAGTAACAACATTAGACACCATTGCTTAACCTGTGCTTTCTCCAGAGAATCAGAGTTCAAAATGATAGAGGGGAAAGTGTCCATTGACCTGACAAATAGTGGGGTCTGTGCTGGGTTACAAGAAAATGTATATCAAGCCTCAAGCCTTTGCACAGCTTTACACTACAAGAAAATGGTGTTGCAGCTCCTGTTTGATGTCACAAACAGAGGCGTAACTAGAAGCTACCGGGCCCTGGTGTAAGAATTGCCATGGCCCCCCCGACCACATTGGCCTCCTCATCCACATTGCCCCTTCCACAATGCCCCTTCATCTCCACATTGCCCCTTCCACAATGCCCCCCCTCATCTCCACATTGCCCCTTCCACAATGCCCCCTTCATCTCCACAATGCCCCTTTCATCTCCACAATGACCCTTCCACAATGCCCCCTTCATCTCCACAATGCCCCTTCCACAATGTCCCCTTCATCTCCACAATGCCCCCCTCATCTCCACATTGCCCCTTCCACAATGCACCTTTCATCTCCACAATAACCCCTACATCTTCACAATGCCTGTTCCATCTCCACAATGCCCCTTCCACAATGCCCCCATCATCTCCACATTTCCCCTTTATCTCCACATTGCCCCTACCTCCAGTCCCTGGTGGTCTAGTGGCATGGTTTGACAGATCTGTGCCTCCTTCGGCACAGATCTCTTGAACTGAAGCTCCCGTGCGCCGTTCTAGTGATGATGTCATCTCACAGTGCTCTGTATTACTAGAGCGATGCGCCAAGTGGGAGATCAGCTAAGTGACTTCTGCGGGCAAGGGGGTCGCAGGCGGTGGCCGGGCCCCTGGAATGATGGGCCCGGTCGCAGGTGCGACCCCTATTGTTACGCCACTGGTCACAAAGTTGGTCTGTTGTCTCTCTAGTGTTTGGAGCTCTAAATGGAAGCCATTTTCTTATAGCTCAGCACTGGCTACACTTTGCATCTGAGTAGTCTGTGCTCTAGAGTCTTCATTCAGGGACTCTGTATTGTTCCAGAAAGGGGCTTTGCGGGACCCGGGACAAGAGAAAAACCAATGGCACTACTGCAGGGTTGTAAAACTAAAGAATGATCCTTAGCCAAACTAAATACATTCACCGCCAATGTTTGTATCTGTCTGAGGTACAGGTCAAGGAAGCTCCAATCCTTAAAGCAATTGTAGAGAAGAAGACTGAACATGGAACATAGAGATATAATACCAATAAATAGCTTAATTCACAGGTCTTAACACAAACACATAGTCAATGACTAAGCAGGTGCGAAACGTGGAGACATTTCACCATGTGTGGCGTTTTTGTTAAGACCTGTGAATAAAGCTGTTTTTTTGGTATTATATATCTGCATTCCGCTTGTGGTGGTCTTCTCTACAGGACCCGGAACACACAGTCTGGGACTGTCCTGGGCAATCAAGGATATGTTGTCACCCTAGACTGTGCACATGTGCCAGGACTCTATACCCTCTGTACTACCACAAGCATATTAGTAAACTGGCTGAAGTATGCCTAAGTAACTCTACCTTGGCTGGTGGCTGCATGTGAACAGAAGCTCCGCCCCTCCTCCTCTCTCCTTGTGGCAAGACAGGAAGAGCTGCTACCTTGACTGGCACAAGAGATCTGAGGTGTGTAAAGCCTGATCCCTGCACACACTGATTTGCTTTTGGAATTTTTTAACCCTCTCAGTGCCATAAAAGAATTAACCAATATTAGTTAACAATTAACTTCCAGAGTGTGTATCACTCTGGCTCTCAAAGGATTAAATACTATTTGAACGGAACAGGGATAAGGTGTGTAATACTTATGTTCGGCACCCATAGGGTTAATAGTTACATTTGACTGCTTTGCAGTGTGTTCGGCACCCATAGGGTTAATAGTTACATTTGACTGCTTTGCAGAGATTCATGTACTAGGGAGGAAATCACTAGACTGGCTTATTCCAGCCTCTTATCTGTGTAATTGCAACAATCGTTAGAATATGTTCAAAGCTGCAAAGTTTCCAGACCCCCCCACAGGGGAGGAGATGGGATGCTGAAGAAAAATGTTATCTGCATTCTCTCCCCTTTCCCCCCCTTCCTGTGAACAAGTTTTGCTTTTCTGTTTTTTTTATAATTTTCTGCTCTATGTTGAAACTGTGAAGCTGTGCACCGCCCCCCTCCCTTTAGGGGAAGGGGGGCTGTATAGGGCTATAAAGGCTATTGTATGATAAGAATAAAGGGAGAGCTTGTATTGTATACGCTGTTGTGTGTGTTTCTTTGCGAACTTTACAGCCTCCCAGTATACTGGTAATTGACATAGATTCCACAGATTGATCATAAGGGAGTAAAAAGGTACCATACCTAGCAAAGATAACATAAGAGGGTGAAAGGTATCTCTTCAGGCAGCGATCCAGGTAAAGATTCCCTAACAGTTTTTGGTGGAAGAATGTGGGCGGTGTGCATCCATGGGTAAGTGACTATATGTTGTCGCCGTCCCAGGGATCACACTGCCGTGTTAAGGGTTGAGTGAAATAGGGAGATAGGGAGTGAGTTTCTGTTAGTCTAATATATCAGCGCGCTATAGAAATAATGTTCGAGGCATAGGGACTCGGGAACCAAGATATGAGGTTCGAGGCATAGGGACTCGGGAACCAGTATAGTTCGAACCACCGTACTCGGGAACTAAGGCTCGAGGAGCCAGATTGATAGACTCGGGAACCAAGGTTCGAGAAATCAAACTGGCAGACTCGGGAGCCACGGTTCGAGGAACCTATAAGGTACACTCGGGAACCGATGTTCGAGCATATTAGGGGTGGTTCGGGAACTACTGTAGTCGGGAATGACCACAGGATTCGGCCCTTGGCAGTCTCGGAAGGTCACCGTGGATGACAACCGGGAGACTGCCCGGTAAATTAAGTGAGTGGCATTCGACTACCGGATATTAGGCGGCAGAACACTCTCTACCAAAGAGTCCCTCTGTGAGTCTATGTCAATAATCTACTGTTCTGTCCTCTCTTGTCTGTCAAATTGTTTCGTGATACTATATGGTTACTATGCACTTGTGTTGAAATATGGATGTTTGTAGAGATGTCAATTAAGTATTGTATCAAAGGATATTAGAGGCTAAGAATAAGTATTGTGTTATTGTGTGCTGTCCCCGGTTCAGGTGAAGGTAAGCACTGGGACCGGGTGTTATTCCAGGTGAAGGTGAGCACCTGAATTTTTACTCCTTTTCTTTTTCTCGTTTATTTGACATTGTGATTGCATTGTATTGTACAACTTGTTGTAAGATGGGAGGGCAAGAGAGTAAGACCCCAGAAATAGGTGAGGATTGTATACACTATGTAGAGAGACTGACAGGGGGTTCCTATTACACTATTCCATTCGTTTCTAATTTGGCGGGGAGTCTGGTCCTGCAAGATACCACCCACTGTTCTTAGATAAGACACAAGTAACGGAATTTCAAGGTCACCAACACTGCTGTTTTCCTAAAGGTTCTATTGTTAAAATGTTGTCTAGTTGCTGGGAACTAACAGCTGACAGGGGCAGGTTTTTGTACATTTATGTGGAAATGTATTGCCAGGATCAGGTACTGGTAGGCCACCAGTAATTAGCCTGGACAGGCACACGGTATTGGTTCTGAGATAAAATGTTGCAACATTTAGGTAAATTCAGTAAATTCAATCCTAATTTTGTGTAATCAATTGTATGGATCCAAGCAAGTAAAAATTATGGATTTGTTCAAGAAATTGTCAATGTGTTATAGATAATAGAACTGAAATTATGTTCTTGAGTGAGAAGAGGCAGGAATGTGGGGGCTGTCTTGTTGGAAGTGTCTGAGGGGGTTTTGGCATTGGTCTTACCGGTTCAATGGTCCTCAGTGATCTAAGACCGAATAGTCCAGCCAGTCCACCCGGCACGGTCACGGGCACCCCTTCCTCTCCTGTTTTGACTTCTTGGGAAACATATGTTTCAACTGAAGTGGTGCACCCAATGTGTATGTGTATATATGTGTATATATGTATATGTTCAACTGAAGATTTGTTGAATTGTGATTTAGCCTCCATAAGAACAAATTGTAGTTATGTATATGTGCCCTTTGCAACCTGTTGTCTGTTAATTAGAGAAACAGCAATCCTGCTTTCCCTGAAAATGACAGGAAGGGGTTAAATGCCTGTGTGCTGATTCTCTCCCACTATGAGACGATCGCGCAGCATCAGACCCCTCCCTCTCCTGTGTAATTCCTTCCCAGTTGTAATAATGTTATGGGGGAATGAAAGAGAAAGGATTGTTGATACATATGGGAAATTAACTTCTAATGAAATTAGAGACAGATAAGTAGGGACTGCAGATGCATTCCCTCTTAATGACGTGACTGATAATGTATTATTGTTTTACTGTTCCCTGATCCTGGGGTCCGTGCGGACATGTGGGGAACCTCCTTTGAATCTTCCTGGGGTGCAGTAGGTTGTGCAGCAGAGGGATAAGTCCCTTGCCGCATCTTTGCATGGATTTAGGGAAACACTGAGAGTGTGTTGAGCGAGCCAGTAAGTGAAGTAATGGAGAAAGAAAGGACAGAAGTTATGTACAGAGATACAGAGGGAGACAAAAGGACTAGGCAGATATTGAAGGACCATGTAATGTTTAGTGTTTTAGCAATTGCAAGGAAAGTTGGCACTGTTGAAGCAGGTAGAAAGAATAATGTAAGTGGTACAGCGAGATCTAAGCAGGTAGGAAAGAATACATGTTTTTACTGTAAGCAGGAAGGACATTGGAAGTGAAATTGCCCCAAGCTGAGAAATAAGTATAGATATACAGACAGAAATCCCCAGGAAGAAGGTGCCTCTGTTGGTGGTGATGCAGACAGAAATGACTCACCTCACAAGACAGAATAGGAAGGGATCAGGATCAGTCTTTTTAGCATTATCCTATAGTGCAGGAGGGTGGAATTCATAGTGAAGAAAACTATCAGTATAGTAGGGGTGGATTGAATTCCCTCCTCTATGCCATATATACAACCTATGGAAGTTACCATAGAAGGGACTATGGTCCAAGATGGTTTTCTCCTATCAGAGTCATGCCCCATTGCACTGTTGGGAAGGGATTTGTTGACCAGATTGAGGACCGAGATAACTTTTGACGCTGACAAGATAGAGGTATATGTACCTGACTATTATCACTTGACTTTCCAGATGGCACTGAGACACACTTCCCAGGATAGTCATGATTCAGACATCCCGGAGGAGGTTCTGCGCTCAGTGCCCTCTGCTGTTTGAGCAGCTGGAAAGCCAGGGGTTGGTAGAGATGCCCGACTCGTTATTGACTTGCAGCCTAATGCAGGACCGGTCTAGGTCAGATAGTACCCCATCAGCAAAGAGGCTAGGCAAGGGTTAAGCTAATAGTGGCCAATATTTTGACTGAAGGATTGTATGACAAACTGACTATGATTCTCCTGATACGATAGTATGGGATGAGCTGAAGCGCTCAGGCGCCCCTGCTGGCTGCCACACTTTTCTCATGCTCCTGACCTCTCCAGGAATTATCTTCATTATAACCTCCTTGCTTTCAAAATTCACCAAAAATATTCCAAGGACCAAGCTCTACTCCACATTCCACATACCTGGACTTACCAAAATTCAACGGATGGCATTATAACACTGAGATATACAGCGGATTGAAATATACTTCCCCTGAACCCTCTGCTAAGAAGAGATAACTCCACTGGAACACCACAAACAAGGTACATTGAAACTATAAAACTAACTCTCCTCCAGTTGTTATTTGGGTTTTGTATTTGATCATCCATCCAGCAATGCTCAGATTTCATTTCTAAACACTCAGAAAACTTATTGATGAAATATATATATTTATATATATTTCACTGAAGCACACTGGTTTTGAACTCCTGTAATCTGACCTGCATGCATGCTTTCTTATCTATGTTATCTACAAAGCAGCCTGAAGTGCAAAATTCCACACCTCACACTGGCCCGCATCCTATAGAACAGGACAATGTGACCATCACCCACAGCTGACATCCCTGCAAAAGTTAGATGCTATTTTATCCCTATGAATGCTAAGGGAATGATCACCTATACTCACCTCCAGTTAATTGGGTTTTGGATGTAATCATCTATTCAGCAATACTCAGATTTAATTTATACACTGTGAAAACTTATTGACGAAAAAAACCCCAAAGAAACAAAAAGAAAAAATGTCAACCATATACTTCACTGAAACATATTTGAAACTGCAATCTGACCTGCATGGATGCTTTCTTATCTGTTATCTACAAAGCATCCTGAAGTGCAAAATTCCACACCTCACACTTGCCTGCATCCTAAAGAACAGGACAATGTGATCATCCCCCACAGCTGGCATCCCTGTAAAACTCAGAGGCTATTTTAACCCCCTCACTGCTGAGGGAATGATCACCTATTCTGCCTCATATCTGTTTTCCCTACAACCCCAAAAAGTGGTCTCTCCACTCAGCCCCTCGCAAGTGGTTACCTTAAAATCACTTGGCATCTTCAAAGGCACTCACAGGGGCTGCCGTGGTGGAAAATCAAAAGTTAAAGTTCAATCTCCTGACACTCTCATAGCCACTCCGTCACTTCTACCTGCAAACCCAATTGAAGTGATTCAATCCAGAAGCCACAAAAAGCGCACATTCAAATCAAGGAAACCTCTTTGTGTGATCCCCATAAGAAGATGCATTGTTTCCAAAGTACAGAGCAAGAACTCAGAACCCCAAGACTGTCCTATCAGATCAATCCTGTGCAATGCCAGATCAATAAAGAACAAAACAGCTATTATCGCCAACCTTATTGAAACATGTGAATTAGCGTGCATTACAGAATCTTGGCTAGATGACAATGCGGGGCCTATCCTAGCAGCAGCTGTTCCAGGCAACTATACAGTGTTCCACCGACCGAGACAAGAACGCAAGGGAGGTGGAGTAATGATTTGTGTCAAATCATCCTTAAACCCCAGGCCAATATCAGTCCACACACCCCAATCTTTTGAATGTGTAGCTGCTAGCATCTCAATTGATAGAGGATTTCGGATACTGTTAATATACAGACCCCCAGGAGATGGGAAGAGATTTCTTCAAGAGCTCTCAGACCTTTTGACTGGTTTAATCCTTGAACATCCTAGATGGATTATATTGGGAGACTTCAACACTTGGATTGATGACACATTATCCCAACTGGGGCAGGACCTCCTCAGTCTGATGAGTGCACTCGGCTTCATACAAATAGTTGCCACTTCCACCCACAGAAAAGGTCATACACTTGATCTAGTGTTCCAGTGTGGACTAGAAGTGTCGCCAGTAACTGTAAATCCAGTTGTATGGTCAGACCACCACTCCATACACTTCTCCATTAGATCACACTCAGCCAGACCACAGCCTCAGAACCTGGTCAAACACCGCTCATTAAAAGGGGTGACCCCACTGGACGTAACATCAAATATGGATCTAAGTAAACTGATGGACACTTGTGAAGACCCTGGCTCCTTAGTCCAACTCTACAACAAAACCATAAGGGACACCCTAGAAAGCATTGCACCATCACGCATATGCACTATCAAAATCCACAATAATGCACCTTGGTTTGATAGCACCATCAGAGAATTGAAGAGAACAGGCCGTAAACTCGAGAGAAGGTGGCGCAGGACACATGACCCAGAGGACAAAGTTGCTCTTATCAATCACTTAAATGAATATCAAGTTAAGATAACTCAGAAAAAATCCTCATTTTTGTCACGCGAAATCACACTTTCCCGCAACAGACCCAGGCAACTGTTTCGCACAGTAGAAAGGCTCTGCAAACCAGCATGCATGCATATACCCAACAACTTTTCTCAAGATAAGTGTGAAGAATTTGCAACCTTCTTCACAGACAAGATTTCCTCCATCCGAGCCTCCATCACAGCAGGCCAACCAGTTACCCACCAGAACTACTACAGTGTAAGACCAGATTCCCCCAGTTTATGGTCTACTTTTACAAATGTGGATATAGAGGAAGTTAAAAGAACCATGCAAAAGTTGCGCCCCACTACGTGTGACTTAGACCCTGCCCCAACTCGTCTTATATCTGCATGTAATGAAACCCTTGCCCCAGCCCTCACAAAAATAGTGGAGTGTTCACTAAAAACTGGAATCTTCCCAGATCCTCTAAAACAAGCAGTGGTAAAACCCCTCCTAAAGAAACCCTCACTAGACCCAGACTGCATAGCAAATTACAGACCAGTATCCAACCTTCCATTTCTGGGGAAAATCATTGAAAAAGTAGTGGCAACTCAACTGGAGGCCCATCTATCAAGCTATAACATCTTTGATCCTTTCCAGTCAGGTTTCAGATGCCGACACAGCACGGAAACAGCGCTAGTCCGAGTACTAAATGATCTCCTTTTGGCAAGAGACAAAGGTGATTACTCCATCCTAATCCTCCTGGATCTCTCAGCTGCATTTGACACCATTGACCATGGGATTTTAATAGCGCGCTTGCAGCACATCTGTGGTCTAGGAGGCACAGTTCTTAACTGGTTTAAATCTTTCCTCACTGGTAGATCACAGAGAGTAACATCAGGATCTTGCTCATCGGCACCAACAGAATTAGCCTGCGGAGTTCCACAAGGTTCCATCTTGTCTCCTATGCTATTTGCAATTTACTTACTACCACTGGGAGACATCATCAGAAGACACGGCCTAAGATATCATTGTTACGCAGATGACACACAACTCTACTTCTCCTTTGCTCCAGATACTAAAGACCCAACATGCCTCATCAACAGTTGCTTAGCAGACCTCATAGAGTGGATGAATGCTAGTTGGCTTAAAGTGAACCCTGACAAAACAGAGTTACTCTTGGTGAGGGGACCCCGGGCAACAAGAATATCTCAGGATCACCCAACTGGCCTGGAACTTGGAGGCTCTGAACTCATTAGTTCAACAGAGGTACGAAGTCTCGGAGTGATGATTGACTCTGGACTGTCATTTAAACAGCAGATCTCTTCTGTAATAAAATCTGCCTTCTTTCATCTGAGAAACATAGCCAGGATACAACACTTAATTCCACCATATGATATGCCGACATTAGTCCATGCATTTGTGTCTTCTCGTCTAGATCACTGTAATGCACTCTACTTGGGCCTCCCAGAAAAAGAACTCCATCGCCTACAAACAGTACAAAATGCAGCAGCCAGACTACTGACCAATAAAACTCGCTCATGTCACATAACACCTGTTCTCCACTCCCTGCATTGGCTTCCAATTAAATGGCGAACATATTTTAAAATTGGCCTGCTGACCTTCAAAGCCTTAAATAATCAAGGCCCACAGTACCTGAAAGAGCTCCTGACACCATATATTCAATCCCGCTCACTGCGGTCAGCCAACAGATTCCTCCTGTCAGTGCCCAGAATAAAGACAACCTCAGGTTCCCGGGCATTCAGCCACGCTGCCCCCACATTCTGGAACTCTTTACCACCCTCAATCAGAGAGACACCATCACTACAGACTTTTAAAAAAAAGCTAAAGACCCATCTCTTTTATCAGGCATTCAGTCACCTCATGTGACCATAAGGAACTCTTATATTTTATGTCTGTTTATAGAATTGTAAAGCGCTTTGAGTCTCACAGGGAGAAAAGCGCTATAAAAATCTCAAATTATTATTATTATTATTATTATTGAATGGCTCCAGATTATATTGGGTTGCTTTGCAGCCTGTACTGGGATATTAGTATGCTGTTGTAATAATTGATTAATTGTTTAAGTGGCTAGAGACATTTCTTTTGAAAGGAGCTACTGCGGGATCAGTAGCTAAGGTGTTAATAAGAAAAGTAATTCCAAGGTTTGGTTTGCCTCGAGTCATTGGGTCAGACCATGGAAAACATGTTACAGTTGAAATTGTTAAAAGTAATTGTGTCACTCTAGGGGTGAACTGGAGATATCATACCCCCTGGGGGCCTCAATCCTCTGGACAAGTTGAGAGGATGAACCAGACTCTTAAGCGCTCTCTGACCAAACTATGTACTGAACTAAGACTCAAATGGCCAGAGGCTCTTCCCCGTGTCTTGACTCACTTCAGGGTGACCCCTTCCAAATCCTTAAAAGCTTAGTCCTTATGAGATCCTCTTTGGTAGGCCCTGGAATAGGATTGTGATGTATCAAGGACCTACCTTAGAGATTGGTAATCAGCAGATTATGGATTATGTAACTGCTTTGCAGCATACCCTTTCTTTTCTTCCCAGATTTTCTGTTCCACAGCCTTTGCTTTCGGCTGGCCCAGTGCAAGTTTCCAGATTGGAGAGTGGGTATATGTACAGACATGGAGAACAGAGTGTTTGGAGCCCCAGTGGAAGGGTCCATTCCAGATTCTGTTGACAAGTTACAGCGCAGTCACGCTGCATAAAGGAAAGACCTGGATATACCACGCCAGAGTGACAGCTGCACCAGAGCCTGAGCAGGATAAAGGCCCTGTGCCCTCCCAGTGCCCAGCAGATGCCCAGAGGGAGGCAGAACAGGGTGAAGGTCTGAGGCTTTTGTTCAGGAAATACCAGCAAGTAGGCTTATTGCATCGCCTACCTCCGTGGGACCAGTAAGCAGGCTTATTGCATCGCCTGCCACCGTGCGATCATCAAGTAGGTGTTTTGACGGGCATAATAATCCCTGACCACCTGCCTTCGTGGGACAAGACCATCATGAAGATCCATCCCTTTGGAAAGCTAGCACCCTCTGGCAGTGAAAGTGTCCTGCTTCGGGAGGTGCCCCTAAAGATAGAAAATGATGGTCTAATGTGTATTAACATTCTAAGTGTGGGGGGTGGAAGGCTGGCTTATGTATGCAACTTATGTCTCACCCTCACTCACGTAAGGATTTCTAAAAGGCCACCTCTGCACTGGGGGCAGATGGACTGCAGAGACACCCCGGAGACCCGTGCGAACTCCAATGTCTGGATCTACTTAGCACCAGCATGTTATGAACATTACGAACTTTTGCTTGTGCAACATGGTCAGCCCTACTGACGTTATGACCATTTGCCTCATCAGCGTGCCTGTTTCGCTAGATATAATCCAAAAGTATTATTGTTCTTTATGTCCTATTTAAGTTTTTTGCTTTGCCTCATTGCCAAAAGGTGTAGTTCCCCTGGGTCAGGTCCTTACACCCAGTATTTAAGGCACCTCCAAAGTCCTGCACCTCTATATGATGATGCCTTATCCAGAGTGTAAGATTTGTGTGAGTCCGGGTACACCCGGACTCAAAGAAGGGATTGAAAGGATTGTATAACATATAGAAGGGTTAAATATTCTTAGGGTTAAATTGTTTGTGTAACAAGTCATTACATATTTGTCAAACAGGCCATGTTAACATTATAAAGGGACGCAGCAATACTAGGGATAAATTGACATTTGCTAAGGTTTGTAGAAACCTGTGTAAAGGAGAAATGATTAACCCAAATACAGCCAACCACATTCTGTTTTTTTTTCTGGTTTCTTATCTATATGCTGAAGGCTAAGCTGTTCTCTTGCAAGAAATGTGCTCAAGGTTGTTTTAGGGAGTTTTTTTGCAGAATTTCCACTGTATTACAAATCTTAGCGAAAGGGGGGTCAGATGTGTAGAAGCTGAAATATAGTAGTTTTCCATTACTTGCTTTACCTCCCCTCTCCCTCCCTGAACTATGGGAGGGACGTTCTGTGTATCCTGTAACGTTTGCTATAGAATTTGTAAGTTAATGCCGCTCCTTCCCCCTTAAGGGAGGGGGGCTGATTGAGAGTATAAAAATGCTGTGTGGTAACAATAAAGGGAGTCAGGTTATCAAACTGCTGCTCTGTTGCTGTGCATACCACGCCCGTAACTCCCCTGCCAATCCGTATGCCCCTTACTTGAAAATGTTATCCCGCCGCCCTACCTCTCCCACCCCTTGCTCTGATGATATCCATGGCCTAATGTAACCCCCAGAACTTAGTTTGGTGAATCAGTTTAGTACTGATTCAAAGAAGGGATTGAAGGGAACAGGGATAAGGTGTGTAATACTTATGTTCGGCACCCATAGGGTTAATAGTTACATTTGACTGCTTTGCAGTGTGTTCGGCACCCATAGGGTTAATAGTTACATTTGACTGCTTTGCAGAGATTCATGTACTAGGGAGGAAATCACTAGACTGGCTTATTCCAGCCTCTTATCTGTGTAATTGCAACAATCGTTAGAATATGTTCAAAGCTGCAAAGTTTCCAGACCCCCCCACAGGGGAGGAGATGGGATGCTGAAGAAAAATGTTATCTGCATTCTCTCCCCTTTCCCCCCCTTCCTGTGAACAAGTTTTGCTTTTCTGTTTTTTTTATAATTTTCTGCTCTATGTTGAAACTGTGAAGCTGTGCACCGCCCCCCTCCCTTTAGGGGAAGGGGGGCTGTATAGGGCTATAAAGGCTATTGTATGATAAGAATAAAGGGAGAGCTTGTTTTGTATACGCTGTTGTGTGTGTTTCTTTGCGAACTTTACAGCCTCCCAGTATACTGGTAATTGACATAGATTTCACAGATTGATCATAAGGGAGTAAAAAGGTACCATACCTAGCAAAGATAACATAAGAGGGTGAAAGGTATCTCTTCAGGCAGCGATCCAGGTAAAGATTCCCTAACACTATTGTGTAATAATGTTAGACACACTTCTGTAATCCAAAGGATTAAGTTTAGTGTAAACAAATAATCATTCAAAAAAACACAAGAGAGGCCATTCTGAGTTGAGTGTCACTGCACTGCAAGGAACAAATCATCTTCCTTTGATATTAAAGGGATAGTAATGCTTCAAAATAAAAGGAGCTCCTCAAAATTACAGTCTTAAAAATACATTAACAGTAAAAGATAAAAGACGTAAAAGCCTCATGAAATGGATAGTAATGTTGCACAATAAAAGCAACTCCTATTAATCTTCATAGTATTTGGGCTGTGAAGAGAGTTATTTCAGTACTGTCAGAGTTGTAGTTCAACAGTAATTGAATGATAAAGTATCCCCCTCCCGCCCCTTTTACTGATGTAACACTGCTCACCTTAGAGCAGCAAGACTGTCCGGATGGATCACAGAGAGGGGCAAACTTCAATTAACATAAGGAAAAAACCTGTCAAGGGGGGCAGGGTTTTCCTTATATTCACAGTAAGAAGATTGTCCCTTGCAGTGAGCTGTCTGGTATGTGGATCATATTCCACATCTGAGGGGAGGCAGCTTACACTAGGTAAAAGGGGTACGAGGGGGATACTTTATCATTCAATTACTCTTGAACTACAACTCTGACAGTACTGAAATAACACTCTCCATGGCCCAAATTCTATGAAGATTAATTGGAGTTGCTTTTATTGTGAAACATTACTATCCATTTCATGAGGCTTTTACGTCTTTTATCTTTTACTGTTAATGTATTTTTAAGACTGTAATTTTGAGGTTACTACATAATTTTATTTATTTTAATACTGGGAATTTTTTTTTTATATTCTTTACCTAACATTTATTTTTTATACAATATGAGTGGTAGAGGGGTATGCAATGCACTGCTTTGCAATGCATTGCATACCCCTCTGGTAGTCAGAGGGTTAATCTGTACAGCAAAATGGTCTCCCAACATATTGTGAACCAAGGCATTATACAATCTCTCCACTATTCAAGGGTTACCCACTTGGCAATCAAAATGTTAAAAGTATCTTTTAAATCATGGGTATTTTGGACATTTTTAGTGGTTCCCTATGGTACAATTCTTTTGTCCCCAAATTGCTTCACTTTTTGTTGCACCATAAACCTAAGGGTTACATAATATTGCTTAACACTTTGAGTGCCAGAGGGGTACGCAACACATTGTGTTGCGTACCCCTCTGGCACTTCAAGGGTTAACCCTTTCAATGCCTACCACTTGCTGGCATTCTAAGGGTCTAGCAATATGGATAAGGCAATGGCTGAGTGACAGGAGACAGAGGGTGGTAGTCAATGGAGAATATTTGGACGAAAGGATTGTTACTAGTGGGGTACCTCAGGGATCTGTACTGGTGCCCATTGTTACTAGTGGGGTACCTCAGGGATCTGTACTGGTGCCCATTCTTTTTAATATTTTTATTAGTTATATTGCAAAAGGTCTTCAAGGTAAGGTATTCCTTTTTGCAGATGATACAAAGTTCTGCAATAGGGTAGACATTCCAGGGGGAATAAAGCAAATGACAAATGATTTAGGTAAATTAGAAGAATGGACAAGAGTGTGGCAGCTGCTGTTTAATGTTGATAAATGGAAAATAATGCACTTGGGACATACAACTCCAAAGGAAAAATATACTGTTAAGGGTACTGTACTGTCAGAGACAACAGAGGAAAGGGATTTGGGAGTAATTATTTCTAATGACTTAAAGGGAGGTAGGCAATGTAATAAAGCAGTGGGAAATGCAAGCACGGTGCTGGGTTGTATAGCTAGACGTATTAGTAGCAGAAAAAGGGAAGTGGTCCTGCCACTCTACAGATCTCTAGTTAGATCTCATGTAGTGTATTTTGTACAGTACTGGAGACCCCATCTCTATAAGGATATAGATACGCTAGAGAAAATTCAGAGAAGGGCTACTAAAATGGTGACTGGTTTACATGGAAAGAATTATCAGGATAGACTAAAGGATCTGAACATATATAGCTTGGAGGAGAGAAGAGAGAGGGGATATGTTAGAAACATTCAAATACATGAAGGGATTCAACAAAGTGCAGGAGGAAAGTATATTTCAAAGGAGTAAAATGTTAGGACAAGAGGCTATAGTCTAAAACTAGAGGGATGTAATGTAAGAAAGTTTTACTTCACTGAGAGGGTTGTAGATAATGTCAGAGACATTGCCATAGTGGGGAGGAAATGGTTAATTTTTCTTTTAAACCAAATTCTCTGAAATTCTGTTTTAAGATGTGTGTAAATGATCTCATGTTAAAACAATGGCCCTTTGAGTTAAGGTAGGGGGTGAAAATAACTGAATGTCAGTTATGGAGATATACGATTAGGTGCAGACAACCACAGTCTCAAGCAGTGTTATTATCTTATGAGAAAATCTCAAAGTCTAAAACAGAGTGATACTCTCCAATGAGAAAGTCTGAGAAGATGGCATATTTATATGACGTTTAATGACCTCTTACATACATCATTGATGAAATAAAAAATGATTACATGTACATTTTTATGTGGAGTAAGGGTGCCATCTACAGTTTATATAGCGTCATTACTAGGGGTTACTCACATTCCTAGTTAAATTAGGGATTAGGAGCATCCAATCAGAAAATACTGATGATGGCACTGTATATTGAGATGTATCTTTATCCAACCAGAGTAGGTTGGGCGGAGTTCTGATAAGAAAATCTTTTACTTTTACTCTGTGTACCTAGCTGAGAAATACAAATATACAAAGAAACACTTATTGGACTGGTAACTATATATCTTTCCTTTTTTAAATTCTGCAAAATTCAGAATCAAATATTCATTTATTCTATATTTGAAGAAACGTAATTTTCTTATAATTTATCTTAATTGAAATGGCCAACCATTTGGGATCAAGTATAATAATCTATATTAGCTCTAGAGACTCTGAAATTAAGCAGAATTTATTTATTATTCGTAAATTGTCATATTTTGCCAGATAAGAATAAATAGTTCATAGCAGTTAAATTTAATAGTTTGGTATATATTAGTTAATATAATTCTTGGTATTTCTAGAATAATATATTGTGTGTCTGGAAAGAATATAATAGCTACTATTGATCTGGGAAATTCTTTGAATTCATTTATTAACCCTTTAACCGCTATTTGTCTATTTATTTGTGGTGTTTCTTTGGATTTCTTGGTGTGTGTGTGTGCTAGGCCTAATTTTTGTAAAGTGAAAGTTTCTTATAAACTTTCACTAGACAAAAGAAGCTGATATCTTGGGTTGGGCACCCTACCTTAATAAATGGATTAACCCTTGAAGTACCCTATAGGTTTTACACAATATTTCTATAGTCATATTTGTGATATATGTTGCACGAAGTTTAATACACTGTATAGACACAAATATTGCTCCACGTATAACCAGCTGCTTGCTGTGTTCCTTATAGCATCGGTAGAGATTGTGTCACTCAGTACGCGGGTGCTGGTTTGTTCCACATATAACTGGATGCTTGCTGCATTCCAATTTGCACCTGTGATCCTTGTCTGTTCAGTACGCGGGTACTGGTTCGCTCCTTGTATAACCGGCTGCTTGCTGCATTCACTAGAGCACCGGTGATCCTTGTCTGTTCAGTACGCGGGTACTGATTCACTCCATTATTACCTGGTGCTCATCTACACCTATAAAGCCCCGGCAAGGCCTCTGTGTGCCTAGTGTAGGCAACTGGTTTACTCCATCCATACAGCAGTTGCTGAGTCCATCTCTGTCTGTGTACCAGTACTTGCAGTCGTATGGTTTAGTGAGGCTGCCTTTCCCGGTATATTGGCAAGGCCGGTAGAGCCTCCTATCTCGTTATACCAGTCTCAAGGCTGCCTTACCTGGTATATTGGCAAGGCCGGTAGAGTCTCCTTCCTCTCTGCTGCAGTCTCCAGGCTGCCTTGCCCGGTATATTGGTAAGACCGGTAAAACCTAATTCATCTCGTGCCAGTCTAAGGTTGCCTTACCCGGTATTGGCAAGGCCGGTAGAGCCTGTCTCACATTCTCTGTACCACTACTCACTATTGTCATGTACTATATTACGTTGTTATATGTGTAGGCCTAACCCACGAGGGTTCTCTTTAAACTTTTCAATAAAGTTGTGTTTTTATCTTAACTCTGTGTCTGCGAGTCAAAATAAACCGTGACAATCTATTGTAATTGCTGAACACTCCTTTAAATCATTGTTGTTTACACTTTATATATATATATAGTATATTTCACCTTAATAAATTATATATATTTTTGCACAAATATGCAGGACTGATTATTTTAATTAATTCTTTACTGTGAAGTAGCGTTTCAGTACCTAATATAGTGTAAAGTTCTCAAAATTATTTAATATTGTCATTTATCTATTTATGTGAAGATATCCAACCTGATTGGTTCTCTTGTTTTAACCCCTTGGATACCTCCAACATAATTGGTCGGACAATAAGTGGAATAGCCTACCAGCAGAACTGGTAGAAGTTAATACAGTGACAGAATTCAAGCATGCATGGGATAGGCATAATGCTGTCCTTAACATAAGAAAACACCAAGGACTTGAGGTTTGAGATTTTTACAATAGGAAAATGGGCAGACTAGATGGGCCGAATGGTTCTTATCTGTTGTCAGATTCTAGGTTTCTATGTTTCTATGTAATATTAGAATGTTTTGAAGTGAGACTTCTGGTTAGATCAAACACATTTATGCACACAGTCAACACAACCTCCCCCTGCAGCTGGTGACCCACAGGTTGGCCACCTCTGTCCCATGTATCGGAATAAAAAGTCATATATTATGCAGAGCTGCAGTACGTATCTGCTGTTACAATGCAACCTTAAACCCTTAAGGAACAATGATGTGCCAGGACCATCACAATCCTGGTATGTCATGTAATTTCTTGATCACAGTGCGCCTACTCGTTGCGTTGTGGTCACTAAGCAGGCCAAGCAAAACAAAAGTGTGCTGGTCCTCCAGCTCATCCCAACCCCAGACTGTGTGGTACTTAAGGGGTTAAAGAGGTTTTTTTATTTCATGGAAATGTTTGTTTTCTTCCCCTCTTATAGTACTTTAACTGTGAGTGTCAGCATGTGCAACATATTTCAGACGAACAAAGGGTAAAAAGACTATAAAATGTATTATAAAGGACCAATGTGTGCACTGCACACTTTAGAGTTGGGCTTTGCAATCTGAGACCTTCAAGATGGTATTGTACCTATTACATCCCTTCCCCTGTTAATGTTCGAGCTGTTGTACAAGTGCAGTTTTAAATCAGTTTTATGACATTTTCCACTGGTATCGCTCTGGTCGGTACTGTAAAGAATTAGTGACACTCTGTCTTGTGGCTATAAGAAGGAATGTGTCATTGGAAATTTATACTTTAAACTCTATATTCCCCCCCCCCCGAATGTTTGTGGCTCCCATGTGTCGACAGGTGGGAATATCTAACAGGTCTCCTTTAACCGGCCATCTGAGTTCTGTACCCCCCCTCTAGCACAGACCGCTGTATCCAGCTCCATCACCGTCACTGGCATTTAGAGTATTTCAAGCTCTGTATTACTGGGCTGTTTGAGGACCATGATGGAGGTGGACATAGAGGTCTGTTGTTTCCTCTTGTTTCAAATGCTACTCTATCACAAGGGATAAAGCCTTCTTCTGTTCCAGCAAAGGTATGCAAATAGGAGAGCTTCAGGAAAGGGTCTTCTTTAACTTTTATTGCCCCACTCTTCCACATGCTACCACACACCAGGGGGTCTTTATCAGGTTTAAGGAGGACAGTCAAAAGGGCTTCAAGGGGACTCCAGAAGCAATATGGTTGAATGAACTGTTTAGATGAGGTAGGAGGTTAGAGGTAAATTAACTATAGTAAGAAGAGGTAAAGCCTTCAGGACCTGGACTTTTACCCAGGGGGTTAGTTTCAAAGCACTGGAGATCTCGTCCTGAGTGATAAGGGCTTCTAATTAGGATACCATCTGGGGTGAAAGGCGTGGGTCTTTAGCAGAATCAAGGAATACAGAATATTGTACAGAGAATGGTAGAAATCAAGAAAAGTAGACACCATAGATGGAAATGTGCGATAGAAAATGCTTGAGTGATTTTTGGTATAAAGTGGGAGTTCTGCTGTATCCATACCAGATGGGCCAGTGTCTTACTATGTTGCCATGTATATATGTGCAATATTTAAGCCAGTGGTATGATTTCAGTCGCTTACACTGCAATTAAGAGGAGAGTTCAGAGAGAGAAGCAGTAGGTGCTGTCAGTAAAGCTGTGGAAAGATCTGATTAATGTATCTGTTCCTTATGATGTATGTAAGATATCCGCTGTGTAACCTTAGCCCTAAAAAGTTTTTGTTTGGTGGCGCCTAATTTTATTAGTTCACCTCTAATTAAATATTTGTGTGTTTCCTGTATCATGGGGGTTGAAACATCAAGAATGGTATTGTGGAGAAAGAATTCCTCCAAGCACCTAGTGAAGCGAGCAACATCGTTGGGATTGTTAAGAAGACTATCATTCAGTCTCTATAGAGGTCTGTTTCTCTTAAACGAGGGTACTATGATATCCATGCAAACAGAGGTATGGTCTGTGATGATCATCAGTTCAAAGGTTACACGGGAGATATTGTGGAGTTGTGATTGGTCAATAAAAAAATAATCCAGGAGTGAGTACATGCAATGGGAAGAAGAGAAAAAGGTGAAGTTCCTAGTGGATGGGTGCAATATACGCCAAGCGTCCAATTGGTAGCGGTGCGTTAGTTGGGAGTTTAGTTTACAAAGAGAGGAGGGGGAGTATTGGGAGCAAGAAGAGGTGTTATCCAGTGAGGGGTCCATTACTAGGTTGAAATTGCCTCCGACAATCAGGCAGTGAAGTTGTCTAATAACTAAAATACTTTTGTGAGGAATTTAGTGGCGCCCGAGTTGGGGGGCATAGATATTAGCAAGAATGAAAGCAGAGTCATTAAGTTTACCTTTAAGGAATAAGTAACGACCCTCAGGGTCTATCATTTCCTCTTCATGGGACCAAGGGGTGTGGGAGTCCATAAGGACAGCTACACCTCGATGTTTCACATGGGCTGAGGCATACCATGTTCTGAGATACTGAGGGCTGTGTAGGACCTGGCAATGTATATATGTGAAGTGGGTTTCTTGAATAAACAAGATATTTGTCTGAAGACGAGAGGCTTCCCTAAGGACCTGGGACCTTTTCTCCAGGACATTGAGTCCTTTGCATTAAAAGAAGTAAATTTAATTACAGAGTCAGCCATTAATGTATAATAATGTATAAAAATCTATGCGGGACTAGAGGGGGAGTGTCAGGTTTGGTGCATACAGCGTTGTCAGTGTTGAGGGAGGATATAAAGGAAGGATAAGTTAAGTAAGAAAGGAAGGAACAAAGAGAAAAAGCATCAAGAGAGTTAGTGTCAAGGAGGGAGAGCTTGGGTAAAGTAAAGCAATATTAAGGCCTTTATGGCCAAAGTAGTGAGCATCCTAATGTTACTAGAGAAGGTGAGTCACTCAGATACCGGATATAGGGTTGTGAACAGGCGACTGCATGCCTATGACTAAACAGCACAATGTGGCCCAGAGGGGTTATGTTACCATAATGGGGTAGTTAATGTGGAGCAAATACCAAATATAAGGCTAACATTAGGGAGAGGGCTGATTGGTGTGAAGCAAGGACACAATAATCATACAGTGCTATAACAGAAAGGTGAGGAAAGAGGAGGGAATGGGAGGGGGGCCAAGGAAGGATCTCATCCAGCACTCATTATGAGGTAAAGTCTATGGGAGGAGTGGAAGAGGTGGTGGGAGGGAGGGAGAGGGGAAGCCCGATAATTGCACGGGGCATTTATTTAATTAAAATAGGAGTGGGTAGGAGAGGGGCAGCAGTATCAAACAGTTGAGGGGCATGGTAAAACAAAGTAATGTAGAGTAGTACTAGAACATAACATTTTATGGATTCAAAAGAACAGCAAGGTATTAAACTGACTGCTAAGCCATTGAGAAGAGCAAACAGATAAGTTTAGGCACCGGGGAAGGTCAATGCTAAAGCCCACTGCACAGGGGGAAGGTGAACAAAGAGAGGATGAGGGAATACATAGGGATGGTTCCAAAGCCGGATTGGGCAATAACTATGAGAATTTCCATATGTGTGTGTAAACAGGGGGAAGGGAGGGGGAAGGTAAAAGTGTGTTTTCATGTCGGAGCTTGCCCCCCAGATGCCTATCCCCAGCCCAATGTGATACAAAGAACAGCATTACAGCTCATTATAAGAACATAAGTAAATTCCCGGTATGAAAATCCTGTAGTGGATAATTAAATCACCCGATTGAATATACAGGTGATACAGACGCCAAGGGAGGAAGTGGAAGAAGAGGGAAGGCCCTAGCAAACATCAGAGTAGGGAGGGATAGGGGGAATTATCGCAACCTGTAAAGTTTTTTTTGTGTCCGTTTTTCCCCTTTTTCCCGTTTTCTCGTGTTGTCCCAGTATGATGATAACGCATATGATTATGACTATGGTGTAAGGGGAAGATGGGGAGGGAGAAGGGTAACACCTCAGTGTCTGCATCCCAAGAGTGAAAGACTAGGTCTCAAAGGAATCCCCTAGACAGCTATGGGGAACATATCAGGACATCAATATATGAGTAATACAATTTACAGTAAGTTATTAAAAGAGTAGCGTGATGGGGAGCGGGCACCAGGATCAGTAAGTGTCCTGTTTGTCTTGGACTCTGGGTCTTTGAATGTAACACACCGTTCCCTGCAGTCCTTAGGGAAAGCAAAGGAGAGAGAGGAGACCTATGGAGCCAGCGTCAAATAGGCTGGTGGCAAGAGTCCTAGAGATTTGCAGAACTCCGGGATTTCGGAGGGGTTATGGATCGCTGCCGCTGAGCCATCATGTGTCTCAGATAACTGAAATGGGAATCCCCAAATGTATTTGACGCCCAGATTGCAGAGGTGTTCCATCAGAGGACATAGAGCCCAACACTTCTACAGGGTATGCGGGGATAAGTCTTTATAAAGATATGTCAGACAACATGCAAATTTGATTTCAGGGAGTTCCCGACAGCGGACCATGATGCAGTCTTTGTCAGCAAAGTGGCATAAACAGCAGATGACATCTCTAGGTTTTCATCCCGGTGGGCCCCACGGTCTGAGCGACCTATGAGCACGATATATTTTAATTTTGTGTTCGGGTGATAAGCTCAAAATCTCAGTGAAGAAGGCTTTAATCTGCATGTTGCTTCATCTCATGTGGTTCTCCAAGTCATCCACTTTAGATAAGAGGAGAGATATGGTGTCTTCCTGCTGTAGCATGTACTGCTCTAATTTGTGGAGCTGGGTCCAGGAGACCTCTCTATCCTCCTCTAGGGTGTTAATGTGCTGACCCAGTTGGACAAGGTCCTTCTTGGGTTCTGAAATTTCAGAATTCACAGCAAATTTGAGTTCTGCCTTAATGTTCGCAATGAAAAAACACATCATCCTTGGTTAGGAAGGCTACAAGGTCCTCTTTAGTGAGGGGAGTAGGGGCTGAGGAATCCGTCAACATGACCTCTGGTGTCAGAGCTGTGTCCCAGACTGGAGAGGGTAGTTGAGCAGACGAGTTCAGTGATAAAGTTTTATGCAGCATGGCCTGAGAACCAGACAACTGCCACGCTCTCGTTAACACATGCGCTCCCTCTCACACGCTGTTGCTCAATCATGCTTTCACACACTGTTGCTCAAACATACACTCAGACACACACACACACAAATGCTCACTAACATGTACACAAGCATTATGGAATTCCTTGCCCGAGGATGTGGTTATGGCAGATACAATGGATACATTTAAAGGGATAGTAATACTTAAAATGTAAAAAAAAATATGTTGTAGGGTCTATCCCCCTGAGTAAAACAAGAGTACTCCCACTGCTGAAAGGTGTTTCATTCAAAAGTTATTAATTTTCAAATTTGAATTTTTTTAGGTGCAGCCCTATACTGGCAGAGAAGGGGTTAATAAACAAAAAACTGTCCAAAATGCTCCAAAGACCCTCAGAACAGAAAAGGAAATACCCAACATGATTGTAGGAGTTACAGAGAACTCCAAAAAATAGACTTGTGTGTTTTGGTTCGTCCACATTCGGATTTCAGACGAATATGTCTATTTCGGAGCCATTCGGACATGTTGAAAATTTTAGAAGCATTCGTCTTAGAACCCAAATCCAAAACATTTCTGGGTAGAATTTCGGTACAAGATTTGGATATTCGGATTACGTTCTCCCCGCGTGCATGCTACTTTCCCTCCCTCTCTAGTACAATTAGCTTCTTCGTTTCATGATGGGGGTTGGACTAATGACATCACAGATACCCAGACAGCTTCTGCACTTCCTGTTAGTGCGCATTGCGTTGTTGGAGCTTGGAGAGAGAAGAAGCAGATAGAGAGATAGAGAGAGTGACTGTCCAGTTGTTGTGTAGGCAGGCAGATAGGCATAGGCAGCCAGCCAGCATTAGTGCCAGTTATTGCCACTGTGTTAGTGTACCTTGCGGCGACTGCTCGAGCCAACCACAGCTTCCTCCATCGGCTCCAGCTGCAGTTTGATCCTGAGGCTTCAGCAGCACTGTTGTTTGGCGGCTCCAGCTGCATGGAAATGGCGGTTAGCTCTGGGGCTGGTTTCCGTCACTGGTCTGTACAGAGTATGGGCGCACGTCCAAAGGCATGGACGTGTGTTCCATTTAAAGATACAGCACACATTTCTGACTCCTCCTCTTCCTGGCCACTAAACCTTAAATACTGCCTGGGCACTATGCTCAGTCGCCCTTTAGTGGTGTCCAGGGCAGTTGGCTTGTGTTTTGTGCACTACCTGGTTCATGTGACTACCCGTTCTGCTGCCGGCCTTTGGTTTGTCTGACTACCCTCTCTGTGTATGACCCTGGCTATGCTGACATTTCTTCTGGTGTGAACCTGCGGCTCTGGTAGACCATATCCTCCGTGCATGACCCTTGGCCTGGCTGACTATACGTCCTGGTGCTGACCTGTGGCTATCTCCGACTACCAGCTCTGTGTATGACCCTGTCTAGTCCGATAATCTGGTGCAGACCTGTGGCTCTGGTTTACAATTTGCTCTGTGTATATTCCGGCTTGTCAGACTACCCACCTTGGTGTTACCTGGAGTTGTCCACTGCGCACCCAGCATACCAATGCCCCAGTGGATAACTTGGTGGGTGCTCTTGGTGGCCCTGGCAGACTTCCCCTTGCTTCTGTCACTATACTGCGGTATTCAGGTGTGGACCTGTAGCGCAGTTAGACTTCTTGGTAACGTTGTCTATACAGGTGCGAACCTGTAGCGCAGTAACCTTACTCAGGTACATTGTCAGTACAGGTGCAGACCTGTAGTAGATCCTCAGGTGCGCACCTGAAGCAGCTTCTATCCAGCTTGACTTCTGGGGCTCAGTTCAGTACCACTACAGCTGCACTATCCTTCTGACATCATCTATATTGTATGGTGTTCTTGCTGTTACCGCTCATTCTGTACGTTGTGTATCTTAACAAAGATTATGTTACCTACAGTACTGGTCCAGTTCTCGTTCTTGAGTCCATGACACACTTCAAGGGAGAGTCACCTTTCTTCCTGTGTAAAAGCTGAAAATTCAACTTAGGAGTTTGTATGAATAATTTGCAGTAACATAATCTCACACTTGTGTAGGGACTGGGAGGCCTAGCAGCTCACTGCCAATGCAAGGGGGAAGCATCATTGTTTAAAAAATTCAAAATCCAGTTTAGGAGTGTATTTGAACAATTTGCAGAGTGATACCATCTCAGAGCTGTGTAGAACCTGGGGGACTTGCTGTCTAACTGCCACCTCAAGGGAGACTCATCAGTGTTTAAAAAATTAAAAATCCAGGTTAGGAGTGTATATGAATAATTTGCAGAGTGATACCATCTCAGAGCTGTGTAGGGAGTGGGACTGGGGGGAGGCCTGCTGTCTAACTGCCTCCATAAGGGAGACTCATCAGTGTTTAAAAAATTCAAAATTTCTAGAGTGACACAATCTTACAGTTGTGTACGGGCTGGGAGGCCTAGCAGCTCCCTGACAACCAAGGGGGAATCATCATAGTTCCAGTGTTGAATTTTACGAGTGTATGTGAAAAATTTGTTGAGTGATTCAGCCAGTCTGACAGTTATCGTGTGGCCAGGTTGTAAAATTGTCAAATTATTATACTTCACTACCTACCTATCTTTAATTGATTTGAGTCCTAGTGAACAAACTGATGTTTATCTTCCTGGTACCAGCTGCAGTGACCCAGCAACCACCAACACCACCATGGTGATGTTGCGTTCCAGCAGAGCTAGCCGCAGGTGGGCAAAGAAGAGTACTAGTACTAGTCAGACTCAGCCGCAGAATTCAAAACAAAAAAATTAAAATAAGAAGGGAAAAATCTACAAGAGGTAGAAGAAAAATCTAAGGGATCAAAGTCTCCTAAGCTTGATTTGTCCCCTGAGCTTGATTTTTCCAGTGACCTTGATTATTCCCCATAGCTTAATTTTTTTGTCTGCGTCCCATAGTACTTCTCCTGTTTCTCCAGTTACACTTGTGTCTTCTATTGACAACTCAACACCTGCCTCCCTAGCTCCATTTGAGTCTCCCAGTCAGGTAGTAGCTGCTAGTGTGTCCGCCATCAGTACCACTGTTACTTCACAATCCTTCTCCATTCCCAGTCCCAACATCCCTGCTGCCATCTTTAGATCTATTGGTATCCCTGTAACTGTACGTAGATAAAAAAAGCAAAGTGAGGTTGCTCCAGCATGTGAAGAGGAAGAAAGTGTCACTTTAGTTTCTTCTTCTCCACCACCTTCCAGAGTCATCCGTTGCTCCAAAGTGTGGGACCATTTTATGGCAGTTGTCAATGGCCGGATAGCAAAATGTAAGTTGTGTGGCAGGGAAGTCAGCTGTGGACGGGTGTTGGGTCATCTGACCACATCCGGGATGAGCCAACACCTTAACAACTACCACAAGTCTGTGCTGATAAGTGCAGAAGGTGGCAGTATAAGTTGGCATATACCAGTGTCACACTCACCACCAGTAGGCAGCAGGACAAAGGGCAGAGGGTCATGCCGCATCTGGTCCCAGTAAGAGCAGCAGACAATCACAGCCCATCCCAAAACAATAGAGGCCTCACTTGAAGATTTTGGTGCAGACAACAGGCCAGGAAAATCACACGCTCATTGCACAGCTCATAGCCGTTCGGGGTGCTACTTTTAATTTGGTGGACAGGGAGCCCTTCCATCAACTTATGGAGGCTGTCTCACCCCGATATAAAATTCCATCCTGCACCACATTTAGTAGAAATATAGTGCCCTTACTCTACCGGTCATGCTAGGAAAGGCTGCTGGCCAGTCAGTGCACATTATCACTGACTTATGGAGTGCTCCGAGTGACCAGCATGGCTTCCTGTCGTTGACAGCGCATTGGTGTCAGTCTAATGTGTTGCAAGACACACCAACAGCAACAATAAGTTTGGGTGCAGTAGCCAAGCAGGCAGTGCACCACTCTTTCCTCTTCCATCCTAAGGTAATGGATCAGCAGCACACCTCAGATAACATTCGCAAAGCACTGCAGAACATAGTGGCGCAGTGGCTAGGGGAGCAGGCAGGCACACAGGTGCAAATGGGGTTTGTGGTTACTGATGGTGCAGCTAACATGATCAAGGCACTCCAGTATGGCAGATTTGTGGGTGTGCCGCTGCTCAGCACATGTCCTGCATCTAGTAGTGAAGGCTGCTCTCAAGGATGGCAGTAACACTGGAAGGTTGCCAGCACTTCTGGAGTTATGCCGACAAATTTCTGGCCACTTCCATTCGGAACATCAAAGACAGCCAGCTACTCAGAGAAGACCAGGAAAAGGCAGGCCTCCCAGAGCACCGCGTAAAACAAGATGTTAGGACCAGGTGGAACTCCACCTTAGATATGCTAGAGCGTATCCTGGAGCAGAAAAAGGCAATTCACCAATGTGTTGTCACCATTTCATTGGCACTAACAGAACACTGGCCAGGGCTGACTGGGCCCTAATGGAACAGGTAGTGACAGTCCTTACGCCTTTCCGTGCTTTGACGGAAATTTTGAGCAAAGAGAACACTAGCCTGGCAGAAGTCATTCCCCTCTTCACGCATCTCTCCTTAAAACTGGACAATTTCCTTGCCCATAGGGAACGCTTGCCTGGTGTTGATGGTAATATACTTCCTAATGTTGCTGCCCTTCTAACGAGGCTGAAGAAGGAACTGACTCAGCGCATGGAAGAGTGCATGGCAATTATCCCGAGTTAATGCTGGCCACAATGTGCAATCCAAGAGTCAAAGGCAAGATGGCACTTACTTACAATTCACTCACTGCCTGGAGGGAAAAATTGATAGCGAAAGTGCATGAGAGGCAAAGGAAAAACAAGATGCAGTTACACGAGGCAGAAGAACATTCCGCAGATGAGCTTGAGGAATGTGGTGTTCTTCCGGGACCTATCAGTAGCAGCGCCAGTAGCACGTCATCTTCTTCCAGTGGAGCAGCTGCTGCTTTTTATGCTGAGACAATGGACAGATTATGCTTCAGGCAAAACAAACAGATCCCAATCAGTAGAAAAACTGCTGAGTTTGATGTTAAGGTTTTCCTTGCGGAACCTTCTTTGCCTCCAAGTACAGATCCCTTGACTTACTGGGATAACAAGAGTGCTGTGTGGCCTACTTTGTTCCTGGTAGCCCAGGAGTTGTCCAGAGTGAGCGGGTATTTTCTTTTACTGTATATATACTTCGCCCCCATCGCTCTCAACTGGCCCCCCAGCTCATGGAACAAATTACTTTTTTAAAAGTCAACCTGCCAAAGCTGGGTTACCCTGCTCTCAGGTTCAATGCAGATTAGAATAAAAAAAAGTAACAACATAATATGCTGAGTGCTCCAGCTTACCCAGCTCTAGGACAGTGGTTTGTTGGGCAGAGGACACCCACCTGACTTGATGGGACTCAGGGGGGAATTTAAAGTCTACATTGTTGTCCCACTATACAGGTTGTTCAGTCTGGCTCTGTGGTATCTATTAACTGAGTCCTGCCTGCTCCAGTGTTCTGCAGTTTTCTGCTGGCTACAACTCCATCGTTGCTGTCATCCTGAGTCTGCCTCACACCAATCATCCTCAGTCGCTGTATCCATCGAATGACTGAGTCCTGCCTGCTCCAGTGTTCTGCGGTTTTCTGCTGGCTACATCTCTAGTGTTGCTGTCATCCTGAGTCTGCCTCACACCACTCATCCTCGGTTGCTGCTGTATCCATGTATTTACTCAGTCCATCCTGCTCTAGTGTTCTGCGGTCCTGGCAACATCTCCAGTGTTGCTGTCATTCTGAGTCTGCCTCGCACCAGTCATCCTCAGTTGCTGTATCCATGTATTTATTGAGTCCTGCTAGTGCCAGTGTTCTGCAGTCCTGGCTACATCTCCAGTGTTGCTGTCATCCTGAGTCTGCCACGCACTAGACATCCTCAGTTGCTGCTGTATCCATGTATTTACTGAGTCCTTCCTGCTCCAGTGTTCTGCAGTCCTGGCTACATCTCCAGTGTTGCTGTCATTCTGAGTCTGCCTCGCGCCAGTCATCCTCAGTTGCTGTATCCATGTATTTATTGAGTCCTGCTAGCGCCAGTGTTCTGCAGTCCTGGCTACATCTCCAGTGTTGCTGTCATCCTGAGTCTGCCTTCATCCTAATTAAGTCTTCATCTGGCGACTAGCTGCTTAGTAGCACTAGTCGCCAGAAATATTACCTGGTTTAAAAGATTTTCTATTTTTTCGGAGGCTAACAGTAGCAGGAAGCACGGACATCTTGCCATAGTGACGTCCGTGCACCTGCGCTGTCAGTACCTTTTGGAGCCGGCTGGCTTCCTGCAACTGTCAGCCTCCGAAAAAGTAGAAAATCTTTTAAACCCGGTAATATTTCTGGCGACTAGCACTACTAAGCAGCTAGTCGCCAGATGAAGACTTAATTAGGATGACGTTTTTGCGGGGTGGTAGTTCCCCTTTAAAAAGCATAGTAAATTTGGCCGAATAATTCGGATCCAATCCGAATTTCGTCCGAGTCGAACAGGTCCGGTCCAATTTTCGGATCAACTGAAAAAAAAAAAATTTGTCCGAAATCAGATTTTACCAAATTTTTTTCCTGTGCACAAATCTACCAAAGTCTACCAAAGAAACCCTTGTACTGAAGGGAACTGTTATGAAGACCATGTTACTCAAAAGGGTTGCTCACCTTCTTTTTTCTTCAGATTACCATTGCAAGGAAGAAGCCTCACAGAGAGACTCCCTGTGGGGAGAGAGACATGGGTAAGATGGTTCTCTCCCAGGGCTGAAGGGTCCACAAGAAGCTCCTGTAAACTGGCCAATCCACCAAGGCGAAGCCAGTAATGGTAATTCACCTAATGTTGGAAATTGAACACCCACATCTAAAGTAAAATAATAAAAGAACTACAAACTAAGTAGAACTGTTCACAGCTTTCCTACCAGGATGATGGAACAAATCTAACTGGAGAGGGGAGCAGCTGGGTAGCCTGCTATGGAGGAGAGGGAGGCTCCACCCCCTGCAATTCCTGCAATTCATTGGAGAATTCTTCCAGCCTCCTGGGAGGAGCTGTCGCCTCCTCATGGTACCTGTAAGCTATATTGGACAACAGAGAAAAAGCCTTTCTTCCTGAAGATGGAGGCTTCAACAGCCAAGCCAACAACATAGGACTGCCCATGTCCTCGCTCCAGAGGTAACCCTGGAGGAGGAGATCCATTCTGCATGACAAAGGAAACAGATCTTGAGCAGTCAGTGATAGCAAATCTGGAGACCAAAGCTGTCTGGTCCAAAAAGTTGTGATCAGAATGACTGACACACCATCCACTTGAATCTTCCACAGCATCCTGTAAAGGAGAGGAAGTGGAGGGAAGATTTAGGCCAGATGAAATCACCATGAGATTGCCACCATGTATGCCAAAGTATCCCTCAATAGGAGCAAAAGAACTGAACCTTCCGGTTGCCTCTGGTGGCCATCAAGCCTTTCGATGGAATACCCCACTTCTCCACCAACAGGTCAAAAACCTCCAGACGGAGTTCCCACTTGCTGGGGTCCACCGTTTGTCAACTTAGAAAATCTGTGAAGATGTTTTCTACGCCTGGAATGTGCACAGCGGAAATATCAGGAACGTGCACCTCTGCCCAGGCTAAAATAGCCTTTTCCTCCAACCAAGCAGCTGCGCTTCTGGTGCCTCCTTGCTTGTTGATGTAGACAACAGCTGTCACATTGTCTGACTGGGCTGAGCAACCCTTCAGACTGGGCAGCCACTTGGATGAGAGGTCCAATGCCTCAGAGCATGAACAATCACCCTGAGCTGCATGATGTTGATGGGAAGGAGGGCTTCCTCCATCGACCACAAACACTGAACACCCAGATGACCCAGAACAGCTCCCAAGCCGAACAGGCTAGCATCTGTTGTAAGCATTGGCCCAAAACAGAGTCACAAAAGGTCTCCCTTCCTCAGGTTGAAGCTGTCCAACCACCAGCAGAGACCCAGTCTCATGTCATGAGGAAGACAGACGGGGTAATCCAGAAGGGCCGGATTCCCCCCTGCACACACGGATCACAAAACTATTAAACTCTCTGGTGTGAGCCATGGAGTACGGTAAAGCCTCCATAGTAGATATCATCTAGCCCACCAGAGACAAGGACTTCCTCACCAGACGTCCACTCCAGATCATGAGACACATTGGACGTGATCTGCTGCACAGAGTCTTCCATCAGGAATACCATTTCCTGACAAGTGTCGAACCGGAGACCAAGAACGACCAGGTCCTGAGAAGGAACCAGAGAAGAAATGTCCATGTTCAGGATCAACCTGTGTTGGAGGAGAACCTGAGCACATTCCTGGGCCTGAGATCCCTGGAAAGGAGCCTTCAGCAGAAGGTCATGCAGGTATGGAGTCACCCGAATTCAGTGGTGGGCAGGAAGGCAATCAATGCCACTAAGACCCTCATAAACACCTGAGGAGCTGTGGAGAGCCCAAAGGGCAGGGAGGTGAACTGGATATGCCCTGGGCTGGAAAGAACCTGAGGTACTTCTGATTGTCGGGATGAATAGGAATGAGGAGATATGCATCCAGCAGATCCAAAGAAGCCAGATATTTCCCTGGACAAATTTGTGAAAGGACACAGCACAAAGACTCCATCCTGTAGAAAGTACAGAACACAAATGAACTAAGATCCTTGAGATCCAGGATAGGACGGCAGCTGCCATCTTTCTTGGGAACCACAAAGAGGTTGGAATAAAAAAACAAAACTCATTTCTGGCTAAGAGAGCCTGAACCACCCCATTGAAAAGACTGAGCTTTTCCTGTCCCTGAGGGGAGGGAGAAGGAAAGAATCTGAAGGGAGGAAGGGATCTGAAGGGAATCCTGTAACCTCCTGAAACCCCCTGTAATACCCACTGATCCACAACAGAACCTGTCAAAGTATTCAAAAAATAATGCAGGCAACCACCCACAGCTGTATACGGACCAGGGTTTGATGAGTCATGTCGAAGTAGGTTTGGTGGGTTTGGGTAAAGTGGAGTTGTGATTTGACCTTCACTGCTGACCAGACTTGGGGATAGAACATGGAATGCTGCCCTGAGGGGGCACCAGGTTTGACCTTTGTGCCTTACTTTGGCGAGAAGGATAGGAACGCAGTTTCCTCACCTGATCATTGCGCTTAGGATCCTGAGGAAACAAAGTGCTCTTACCTCCAGTGGCTTCACTGATGATGTTCTTCAATTCAGGGCCAAAAAGGGATGTACCCTGAAAGGTAAAAGAGGCCAGTAATTTCTTAGAGATCAGGTCAGCAGACCAAATCTTAAGCCACAGAGAAGGTGGAGGTCTTAGCCTCAAGCCTAATGGCATCCAACAGGGCATCAGTAATATAATGCTGAGCCTCAGAAATGTTAGACAAAATGGGCAAAAGGTCCTCTTTAAAGGCACCTTTGCAAACAATGTCAGTCAGCTGTTCAGTCCAAACAGCAATGGCTCCATTAATCCATGTGGAAGCCAAGGTAGGTCTCAAGAACGCACCTATGGCAGTAAAGATAGCCTTAAGGCTAGCCTCCAGCTTCCTATCTGTCAGATCTTTGAGTGCTGAGACATCCTCAACAGGCAAGACAGTAGCTTTTGAGAGCCTAGAGATAGGGGAATCCACCTGAGGAGGTGTAACCCACTGAGCCAAAGCTGCATCATCAAAGGGGTATAGCTTGGAGATCGCTTAGAAAGAGTGAGACACTTGTCAGGAGTCTTCCACTCATCCAGCATAATTTGATCCAGAGTGGGACTAGGCCAAAATACAGTACAGGACTTCTTGCACCAGAAAAGACATCAGAAGTAGACTGTGACTCTACAGGGTTAACAGAAAAGTTAATAGAACCTCTGTAGTGAGACCCTCAGCAGAGGGTTCAGGGTCAGCCTGAAAGCAGTCACCATAAGTATGGGAAGAAGCCCCTTCTGCATATTCGCCATCCTCTAACTCTTCAAATGAATCCCCCTCAGAGGAATCAGAAAAATCAGGAATGCCAGGGATTTTAGGGGTCATAAACCTGAGCGAGGTGTGGGGGGTCCAAGATTGGAGGATCCCCTGAAGTGATAGAGGAAGCTGTACCATAGAGGACATTAAGTCCTTGACCCAAAGTGGCTCTTGTACAATGACAGAGGGCCCTGGTGGACAGGCATGGGCCACAGCACATGAGGGGAATAAATGTCCTGAATACTCTCTATTGCATGAGGAACAATAATCAGTGGGGGTCCAAGATGCCCCAGAATCATCAGCCCCAGGTCTAACCCCATGCCCCTTTTGGGGGGACCCCAATACTGTCACCCAGATCAATAAATTCACCCCCAGAAAGCCTAAAAAGTACTTATCTGGTAGGCGAAGGGTTAACCTGAGGAGGAGAATAAAGGAGTCCAAGCCCTGCCTATGATACTCATGTAAAGAAAGAGAAAATGGCGACTGAATTCATAGCCAATCAGCAAACAGCCCGCTAAAATGCGTGTCAGATGGTACCAAATGCAGCACCCGAAACCCACAGGGACACCGAAGACACTGAGGATAAGAACTGGACTGTAGGGCAAGGGCAGACAAGAAGAATGAGCCATCTCTCAATTCAGTACATGGAGCGGTTGCAGAGATATGCCCCCAAGCAGCCTGTCCCATAGAGATCAATGGAGCATTGCAGCATTGCAGTAAAGAGCGCCTTAAAAGCGCGGAATTCAGATAAAGGTTGAAAAATAAGAAGTGCCTGAGAAGTGTCAAAACACATACAGAACACATAATAAAGCTAAATAAACACATTAATCCAAAGGAAAAATTAGATAAAAAATCCCGACTCAGAATAACTTGGCAAGGAAGGGGTTAAATATACCACACAGCTCAAAATGCAACAGATACCCCAGGAACAGAATAATTAAATACCCAATATGAGTGCAGTTATGAGTAACTCCAGAAGGGCCCCTGTGCGGAGGGGATCAGTGGGACATGTGGACCGTGGCACTAAAAGTGTTGCTCACCTTTTTGCAGATCTTCGTTTCTTCAGATTACCATTATAATGCAAGAAGCCTGAGAGAGACTCCTTTTGGAGAAAGAGACATTGGCTGCATTGTTCTCTCCCAGGGCTGCAAGGGTCCACAGACAGCACCTATTAACTGAGCACTCCTCCAGGGGCAGTCAGTAATGGTTTCCCGCCTAAAGGGGGAATTTTGATACCCCATATCTAAGAGAAATGATAAAATAACTAAAGAACTAAGCAGAACTGTTCTCAGCTCTAACTAGATGAAGGAACAAATCTTATGTGGAGGGGAGTGGCTAGGTAGCCAGCTATGGAGGAGGGGGAGGATCCATCCTGCACTTTTTGAAGAATTGTTCCAGTCTACTGGGAGGAGCTGTAACCTCCCCATGGTACCTGTAAGCTATATTGGAATACAGAGAAAGGATCTCTTTTTTTTTCATTATTTTTTATTCAAACCACATTGAGGTGGGGGGCCTCATGAAGGGTCCTTCTGAACCCCTCCGCTAACTAGGTCTAAATCAAAAAAATAACAAACCATGTGTGTGCCACAGAGGGTCCAACAAATTGCTTTGCAATGCTTTGGACACCCTTGTGGCATGCACACAAACTGCCTCCAATCCTCCCCCACATACTGTATCTTCCCAAGCCTGGCTCCACAGCCCACTGGCAGTCCCATTCCCCCAGCCTGACCCCTCCCCCACAGCCTGGCTCCACTGCCTACTGGTAGACACAAACTACCAGTGTGAACTGCAATCAGGTTGGGAATCAAACAGTGTATGTGGGGGACATAGCGTACACACTGATAGTCACACTGGATGTGACAGGTCCCCCATATGCACTACCTGACACCCTCCCACTCCACAAGCCTTACTCAGCTGCCCACTGATAGACATATCCACATACACTGCTTGATCCCTCCTGAATCCATTGGCAATCACAGGTCTACACAACTGGTAGCCATAGAATCACACATACACTGTCTGCTTCCCCATCCTTGTTCCACTGGTAGCCACACTCCTGGCACCCAATATGGCATGGCAACACATACCAGTGGGATACTATTTTTCTTAGGCTGGCAGGAGGTCCTGAATACACTAGGAAATCTGATGGGGTTGAACATTTT
The DNA here is from genome assembly GCA_037306005.1 of Rhinophrynus dorsalis. Classification (NCBI taxonomy): domain Eukaryota; kingdom Metazoa; phylum Chordata; class Amphibia; order Anura; family Rhinophrynidae; genus Rhinophrynus; species Rhinophrynus dorsalis. The sequence continues at coordinate 563,754,445 of CM074719.1, read as the reverse complement.
AGTATCTTTGAAGAGACTGTTGTGTAAAAAATACATTTTTATTTCCTATAGTGCACACTAACTTAGGGGTAGATGCGGGTATTGTCTACTTTCCAAAACTGTATGATTTACCTCCCTTTTCGTCATTCCTTTTGCTGTAATAACCATTTTAGTACAGGCAAGTCATAAATGTGCCATAAAAATGATAGATTTTAGTTAGGGTAGTTTTGGACTTCTGGCACCACCTACATTATATCATCTCATACCAACAGGGTGGAATTTTACAATGCATTGGACACCCCTCTAGCACTTAAAGTGTTAAAATTGAACCATATGTGCTCAGTGATTATACATACATTATACATACAAAGCTGTGGGTCATATTGTGTCACTAACTTGCATGCGTGCCCATTTGGTGCCCAGATTTATACAATGTAGTGTGGGTGAAGCGTTTTGAATAATTTAACCCACATTATTCTAAATATCCTCATCCTCACCCCCATTGTATAAATCTGGGAAACAAATTGGCAAACCTACAAGTGGAGGGGCAAAATTGTTACACAATGTTACCCACTGTTGTTTTTGAGTTTAACATTTCTAATCATATGAACATAAAATGCCCCATTTTGTCATGTAATGTGAGTTAGAATGCTATTGTGGATGTCAATGGGGCACTGTGGTGGCATATAATGGGTTATTACTCAGCTTATGACGTGTTGGCTTATTTCTGTGCTGGTAGCATTTAACTGTATTGCTGTGAACGTGACATATAATGGTATATTGCTCTGCTGGTGGCATATAACTTTGTGTTGCTGTGCTGGTGGCATATAATGACAAATTACTCGTGGTGTATAACAACGCATTGTGGTGCTGTTGGCATACAACTCTGTATTGCTCTGCTGGTGACTTATAATGGCACATTGCTGCGCTAATGGCATGTAATGATGTACTGAGTCATCAGCCTGGCATGACCTGCCTGAAATCTCAGTACTGATAATTCCATTGACTGAATTGGTGAATTTAGTTCCTTTAATGCTAGCAAGGTTGCCAACATATTGCAGAGCAATGCGTCTGAGACCTCTCTAGTATCTAAGGAGTTAAAATGCTCAATTTAAATCAATGAAAATTGTGGGAATGTTTATTTGTCACCTATTGTGCAGTTAGATTGGCCCAGCACTGCTCCACTTTGCTTTATACATAAGGGCCATTGATCATTATGTAACTGAGGCAAATTGGAGCAATTGTAGATCAAAACGGTATGTTTTTGAAAGGTTGCACATGAAAGACCGTGCAACCTCTTAACACATTCACCATGTCGCCTGGATAAAAATGGCGACATGAATATCTCGCACTGCATGACAGCACGAGATTCTGATGTCGCCTACTAATATGTCTCTACATACTGCTTGGCAGTGCCGATCCTCTCTCTGAATCTAGCAGCATGCCTTATGGAGTACGGAAAGGTTGCCAGACCAGAGGGCATCAAACCTGGAATTAATGGTTTGAAGGCATGGTGCTAGCTGCAGCGAGAGGATCGGCACCGTGGTTGAATCCTCTTCTGTTATTTTAATCTACACAGATAGAGCCGGGGCAGTACACCACCTCCAGTAACACCAGCTTTAAAATAGAAGAGAAGGGGAGTTAGAGCTGCCCAGCAATTAGGCGACATGTCAGGAGGTGAAATGAGAATCTTGTGTTGTCCTGCAGTGCAAGATTTTCATGTTACCCTTTTTTATCCAGGCGACATAGTGAATGTATTATATGGTCGCACGCTCTTTTGAGTATGACCTTTTAAAAGTAAACCGATCAAACTAAAAGTAAAAGGGGAAAATAAAAATTGCATAAGGGGGAAGCATGTGAATTTTTCACTTAGGGTCCTCAAAAACCTATAGCTCCCCCTCTTCTCCTCAAATGATCTAATATTGCTTAAAACCTTTTGAATGCCAGAGGGGTTTGCTTTGCAATGCATTGCGTACCCCTCTGGCACTCAAAGGGTTAAAACTTTCAGTGCCAGAGAGGTACGCAACACATTGCAAAACAATCTGTTGCGTACCCCTCTGGCACTGAAGGAATTAAAAACCTTTGAATGCCAAAAAATGGTAGGCACCTTTCTGCCAATGAAAGGGATACACAATATTATTTAACCCTTAGGATTACATGCACTACAAAAAGTGGAGCAATTGTGGGACAAAACAACTACACTAAGGTGGACAAAAAAATTCCAAATCCGCATGATTTAAAAGGCAGCTTTAACCCCTTGCATGCTGAGTACAATGTATTCCTTCACAATGCATTTGGAGGCCTTTCTGCCATTCAGTGTGTTAAAAAAGGCTCTTTTCTATCAATCGTAATGTTATTTGTTCTCTGTGGTGCAGTTGGTTTGCCCCAGAATTGCTCCTTTTTGCTGTGTACATGTGGCCCCCAGTACTATTGTACAAGGGTCCATTACTGACCCAGCCACATTGTGTAGAGCATTTGACTTACATTCATTGTACCAACACATCAGAGGAATGTTACTTATAGAATATAAATACACATTGCCCAGTATTACATACATACAAGTATTTATTAACTCCAGAATAGCAGTCTTAAAAATACATGTACAATACACAGTTTATCCTATATAATAATTCACTAGGATGTTTGTCAGAAGCCGTCATGTGCAGCAGAGACTGCCCGAACCTACAGAATGCTGGGAGTTGTGTGCTGGGAGCATTATGTGCTTTTGGCAGCCTCTACAGTGAATGTCTGCGTCAGCGGCCGGACGCAAAGCACAACCGGCCTCTTAACATCACCCGGACCTTGGCCCGTGTACACGGGCTTTTATACTAGTAGTTAATAAATCATCATCATTCAAAGAAGTAAACACCTCATTAATATCAGTGGAACATTTTACTTGTTCCTTGCAGTGTTTGAGAATGACACTTTTTTGGCAGTGCCACTCACAAGATTTACCATGATGATGACACAGAGTGATACATTATTTGAAATGCAAACCAGTGTTGTAGGAAACAGGATTTACACCCCTCAAATCTTTTGATCCATTCAGAGTAGCAGCTCTTCCAATCTTGCCATAAGGAGGAGGGGGCAGAGCTTTTGTTCCCATAGAGTCACCACCCGAGGCAATGTGACGTGGGCAAACTTCAGTCACTTCATTAATGTGCATGTGATAGGAAAGAGGTTGCTGCATAGGTCTCGAGAGCATTGCTTAGCAAATGAGAACATCACCAGTATTCAATGGAGGATATAAAGAAGTCTAGCTTACTCCCTTTCAATCTATGTCCATCTAAAGGCACCCAGGTCATGTAGTGGGGCCGGTGAAGCCATGTTCTCTAATCATCAATGTATGCTTGTTTCAGAAACAAATATTATGATGAGCACAAATAAGAATGAACAAGATAAAGTGTCTTGCATTAAGGCTTGTGGCCTCTCAATGGTGCTATGAGGCACATTTCTCACTCCCATGTGCCATAACATAGAGGACATTTCCATATCCATATCACACTGGTCCTGTCCACACTCCCATGTGCCATAACATAGAGGACATTTCCATATCCATATCACACTGGTCCTGTCCACAGACAGTCCAGCTCCAAAATGTCAGGCAAATCCCCTCTGTACTAAAGAATCAGCACAGCAACAGATGTACGTTTCAGCCGATGTGGGCCTCGTCGATGTAGTGCAGTTGATGCCCTCTAGGCACATGGAGAACAAGGGTCCATGTCAGTGATACCCTTCCACTTAGGGATACCTAGGAACAAATACTGTGATGAGTACCCATCAAACATAAACAAGATAAAGTGCCTTGTTCTGAGATATGTGGCCTCTCAGTGGTGATACAAGTCACATTTTTCACTCCATGTGCCATTTGAGAGAGAGAAATGGAATTTAATGAAAATGCTATTATCCCATTTAAAGGGATAGTAATAATTTAAAATGTAAATAAAATATGTTGTACGGTTTATCCCCCTGACTAAAAATTCAACTTTGAGCTGCAATAACTTTTGAATAAAGCACCTTTCAGCAGTGTTTTATTCAGGGGGATAAACCCTACAACATATTTTTTTTTTACATTTAAAGTATTACTATCCATTTAAGATTTTCAACCACTTTCAGAAATTAAGTATTGACACTGCACCAAATCTTTCAGGAAGAATGAAGCTAATGGCACACATACCATCCCTTTCAACTTGTCAAATGGTACCAAATAACCTCATTAGTAAGTGGGATCTCTGTCCACTTCTCCACTGGAATCCACTGCACACACTAATCTCTTGGACTCCTAAATACCTGAAACAGAAGTCTCACTATTTATATAAATGTCTCAAAATTACTTTATTATTCTCATTTATAGGTTAGCTATCAAGGAGCTTGTTGGAAACTTTATGTGCACTCTGCAGATGTCATCTCAATTAGGCTGGTGCACTCTGCCATTGGGCCGAGGGTTGTAAACCTGAAAAAACATAGAATAGACAGGATTACTTCATTATCAGCCCATTATGCCTAGAAACAGAGGACTAATTCAAATATTACTAAAGACTTGGAGAATTGGGAGAACTGAAGGGAGAAATAATGACTAAAGCCCATCAGATCACAGAATGAAACTGTAGATCTCTCAAGATGTGTTGCCTATTACCATTCAGCAATGCAGGGATCTGAAACCCCTGAAAAATGCTTCTTTACAATCCACTCATGGCCAGCATATCGGTGTATTTATATATACTGGTTGTTTAGTTCACATAAAATTATTGCAAATGTTTCAAATCACCATATAAGTTTACACCTAAATTGTAGGGTGCTACCTATACATAAAGTGAGAATATCTCTATTTTAATGCAGGCCATTTATGGAAATGTCATTCTACTGGACAGCACAGGAACCAGTGCAATCCTTGTAATTGTACCATACACATAAAGCTTGTATTCAATTCTGATCTGCACCATACAGTGCAGGGATAACAACATCCAACTGTAGATATGACTGATTTCAAACCAGTGGCTTAGAGGTGGGCAACATGTGACTTCCCAGCTGTTGTTAGACTACATCTCTCACCATTATCAACCAGTTAATCACTTACTGAAACTGATAAATGTTCTTGTCCAATTACATCTGGAGAGCCACCTTGGTGTGTCTTCTTTCAAAAAATATCTACTATTACCGGGAAATTTTGTTTATTTTTGGACATCTAGAACATAGCAATTAATGCCTTGGTCCAGAAAGCCAGAATTCCATGATGTGCATTGTAAAGAAAATAATTCTTTGTATTCAAAGACCCTACTCTAAATAATAGAGAACTATATCTCCAGTGCTTTCCTGATCCCTCTGTGATTTATGCAGGGCTGGAGTGATGATGGCTGCAGCAGTGAATGATCACAGGCTGTTCCTTTAAGTCTTTCCTCATAGAGGATTAGCACCAACATCCAGACTCCTGTTCTTTTCAGAAAGACTGGAGACACCTAAATATCAAACCAATCATATTAATCTTACCTTTTCTTGACTGGTCTTTGCCTGTCAAGGCAGCTTGCTTCTCCTAGGTAACCACTGCCACTCTGCGCCTTTTGGAATTTTGATGGTCATGGCTGCCTTCCCCATGGTGAGAGTGGTCTGATGAAGCATGAGTGTTCCTCTTTCTTTTCGCTTTCTTTGAATAATTCTGTGGCTCTCTCACTTTTACCAGAGTGCCCCCACACACTATTTGATGTAGTGCCAAATGTCTCCCCAAAGATGGTGTCCGGTTAATGGCATGTTTATAAGTTATTTGGCAGGGTCCATTACACTGCCACTGATGAGGCCTGATCTCATCATCGGAAGCATTCCAACTAACAGGAACCTAATGAAATTTGAAAAAACACAGAACAACATTCAGCTTGAAACAAAATGTCCTAGTAGTAAAGAATAAACACAATGCAGAGAGTTTTATTCCAGCTCATTGTCCCTTTTACTGAAAGTAAAATACAAGCAATTATGGGGCAAACCACCAGCACCACAGGGTAAATAAAACACAATGATTTCAATGGGAATTTTAACCTCTTGTATACTGAAGGGGACTCACTCTTGAACACTCTTAAGGGGTTATAAGTCCCATGTAAATCAATGGGAAATAAGGGGATTGTTCAGTTGTCCACTCCGGTGCAGTTTGCATGATGCAGATTTGCTCATCTTTTTTTCCTTTCTGTACGTCTCCCTTTATACTTCAAATATATTATTATTTTATTACTAAAACCCTGAATAATATTGTCTTGAAAATGCTCTTTATAGAAGAACAAAACATTGGATTTAGTGGGGTTTGTGCACCACTTTACAAATATACATATGTAGCGTGCATTACCACCCTTTTTCATGAAAATGAAGTGTAAATAGTTAAAGCAAGAAACACTGGGGCCAATGTATCAATTCACCAGTGTAGCGCCCCTGGTGTTATCCTGTAACACCAGTGACTTCTCTCCTGGGTATGGACTACAGTGTATCATTACTGCTGTGGTGCCTACCAGTGGACAGTCTTTACCAGTGTTGGACTTTCATGCCTACAAGCCCCTCATGCCAGCTCCATTGCAGGCCCAGGAAAATGGATTATGCTTGTTCTATTTCCTCTATGTCCTGTATAGTACATAGACTAAAACAAGGCATAGAGGGAAGGAATGCCCTAAGCCCCACACCGACCATCCAATTGTCCTCCTCTTAGTGCAAGTGGCATTAAGGGGAGGATTTGGGGTGTAAGGACATAGTAAATTGACATTAGGTTGGTATAGGGACAGAACACCAATCCCAAGACCTATTATTGTGAGGAATAGACATGGTGCATCCATCTCACTGTCACTACATCAGTGATTAGGACACAAGGCAGCACAGAAGTTCCTGAAAAACAGTAACATTTCTAGATTTTTGTACTTATTTTGTTGTTCTTTTAATCAGAAACATATAGTCCATCAAGTGTAACATAGTAACATAGTTGATGAGAATGAAGAAAGACAGGTGTCTATCAAGTCCAGTCCATGCCAAATCACCCCTGTTGATCCAGAGGAAGGCAAAAAAAACCCACTGAAGTCATTCCCAATTAAGACGCAAATGGCAGTCAGATATTCCATTGGAGAGCTGTTTGTACTGACCTTGAATATACATGTAAATGGTAATCCTATCACCCCGTAGTCACCTCTTCTCTAATGTAGATAAACCCAGGTTGTCTAGTCTCTCTTTATAACTCAGATCCTCCAGTCCCTTTATCAGCATCAGAGGAGACCACTGACAATTCTCATTACAATGTGCTGGAGGGATCTTTAACATTCATGATGTTTAACCCTTTGAGTGCCAGAGGGGTATGGAACGCATTGCAAAGCAATGTGTTCCGTACCCCTCTGGCACTCAAAGGGTTAAAGCTCCAGTTAAATCAATGGGAATGTAGGTAATTTTGGCATACTCCTGTGCTACAATTGGATTTCTCTAGTTCTTAGTAAATAAGACTAAAGTGCTGATATATGAAGAAAATGTAGTGTGATTCTGAAGTAAACTAACTACACCATAGGGAACAAATAATCCTTTCCATAAATTGAATTATGGTTTTTAACCTCTTAAATGCTAGTTCTAGTAATTACTGGTTAAATGCCTGTTTAGAACAATGGGGACTTTTATCTGTTATAAATGGTGCAGTTGGATTGCTCCAGAATTGCTCCTGTTTTCTTAGTATTTGAGTCTCACAGAGTACAAACACATGAATGTCTTCCTAGCGGCCCCAACTGCTTGGTCTGTTGTGGGGTTGAACAGTGAACTGGTAATTACACTTTTGGGCTGAACCCTTTTGTATGCCATAGAGGTATCTGACACATTTCAATGCACTGGATACCTCTCTGGCACTCAAAAGGTTAACTACAAGTGAAAGTACTTACTTGAATGTTACCACCAAGGAGGTTGTTAAGTCGCTCCACATGGCTGCAGAACTTCGTCCCATGATCTGAGTCGTCTTTCTGATCTGTGATAAAGAGCAGGGCATGGACCATCTCATGCAGTAGGGCCTGTAGAACACACACAGTTTACTGTTTATTACATTGGTAATATTTATGTTTATATTAATAACAGATAAGTATATTTCAGAGAATATAGGGGTGTTTTAAAAAAGTAAAGAGGTGCAGTACAGGATCAAACTAACAGCACAATAGTTAGCAAATTAAACATTTTGAAAGTAGCTATGCATTTAAATGGGGCTTTTAACCCCTTCAGTGCTAGAGATGCATTGCTTCACAATATATGTTGTAAGAATTAGCTACCATTAAGGTGTTAAAGGAGAAGTAACAGTATAAAACAACACAGCTCAGTCTACATTTACTTGTATATTAGACCACTGCAGCATTTACATTTTTTCCAGAGGCTCAAGTAACATGAAAAAAATATAATCCCTAATATTCGCCTGCTGTTGGATTAGCTCACTGCGCAGGTAGCCATTTTTTAAATGTTTTTTTATGTTTGACAACAAAAAGACTGTACTGCAAATGAGAGAGGTAAATCTCCTTTGTGCAAGTAAGTCCTCATGCTTTAGACTAGTGGAAGTTGTAATATTATCATGGACAGTTATTCTACATAGAGGGTGTGTGCTTTAATGTCAGGAGCACGTGCATTTCACATGGATGGCGGCTTCCTTCATTTGCCTGCATGTTACTATTTAGGATTTTAACCCCTTAACGACCGGGGGATCGGTGAAGCGACGCGACTGAACGTCTGCGGAGCAATTTTTATTTTTCTTCGTTTTCCCGTTCCGGACTCCCCAAACGGCGTGCAGCCTCGGCAGGATCCCGGAACTCCATGACGGTCATAGTACGTCACGGGTCGTTCAGTCAGATCGACCCTTGACGTACTATGACCGTCAAGGGTTGTTAAGGGGTTAAGGTGTGCAGGTAAATAATTGTTTAAGGAGGCGAGAAGCATTTGTTGTAGTTCCTAAATGTAACGCAGATACTTTTTATATAGGTGTCACATCTCTTTTAAAAGCGCCATCTAAAGGATCAGTAAAGTCGTATTATGAAACAATCATACACAACAGGATTTTTCCTTCTGAGCAAAACAAGGTAATCCCACTGCTGGGAGTTGTCATACACAAACATTATACCTATTTACATTGTCCTGAACCAATGCAGATCTTACTATCACATTCTGTAGGTAAAAGGTGGGTCCATATTAGGGGTGGGGAAAGCAGGAGACTGGTTAGCCAATACAGGTGTGACTTTTACTCTTATCACCTCTCCCATTGAATGTAATAGAATATCTGCCTGGATACCAGGTGAACCAGATGGAAATGTTAATGTCAAAAAAACAAAAAATATAAAGCAGTTTAAAGTGGGGGTAGAAATGGAACTAGAGATGGAGTCCTCCACATGGTACCATTTTGTCTCCCACCTCCCTCTCATTTCAGTTTTTGTGACACACATTGCTGCCAACAAGACTCTTGTATCTGTGTGTTTGTAATGAAGAGTAGGGTCTGAGGCTGAGAAGGAAGGAAAGATTTGGATTGGCTGGAGGAAGATAAAAGACAAAGTGGAGGAGGTAGGACAGGGAGTGAAGGAGGAGGAGCACTGGTGGAGTCCGATGAATAAATAGGCTGAATGAATACATTTCAGAGAATACAAGGTCATATTCAATAAGCTAAAGAGTGGACATTCTGGGACAAACCAATTGCACCACAGTGGATAAGCCAAAAATCCCATTGACCTAAATGTTCTTTTAACCCTTTGGGTGCCAGAGGGGTAAGCAACGCATTGTTCTGCAATGCGTTGCATACCCCTCTGGCACTCAAAGTGTTAACCCATTGAATGCTAGATGCATCGAACACATTGTTTGATGACCACTCCAACATTCTAGGGGTTAAAAGCTAAAATTAAAGGATCAGTAAGCTTTTATTATTTATCCTATATATATATATATATATATATATATATATATATATATATATTTATATATTAGTAGGACTTTCCCTGCTCACTATAACAAGGATATTATAAGCAGTGTCCTTATTCAAAAGTCATAACTGCTCAAACTGACACAGAAAGGTGGCGCTACTGATACATTGTGTGATCTGTAGTCAGTTTCTCACGTGTCCAATACAATACAATGGAAAAAGAGGATTTTTATGCCTCTTATCAGTACATCCTTTTCTCGTAGTTCATGGGGGACGCAGGCACAGTGGGGTGAAATGACCCTTCTTTTAAGAGGCAGGGCTCTCTGGAGGAGGCAGCCTCTCTCTCAGATCCTATTAACTATCATTTAGCTCCACCCCCTTTTTAGTTTTCACTTAGCAACACCAAGTCCAAGCCAATGGTTAACCCCTTCGCGACAATTGACGTACATGTACGTCCTCTGTGGGTGTCACTTAGTGACAGAGGACGTACATGTACGTCCAGGAAATCCGGATCCCCGCGCGGCTGCACGCCGTTCGGGGACTCCAGATTCAAATGAAGAAAAAAAAAAAATGTTAGACGGGCGTTAAGCGACGTCACTAAGGGGTTAAACAAACAGTGATTAGAGTCAAGGAAAAAACACTACTCCAGAGAAGCTAGGAAAGCAGGGCACCCGTGCTACAGGTATCAGACCTAAGAATGTCCTCCTAGAGGGATGCCTTGTGTCCCCCTTTGACTGATTGGATAGGATTTATCTGTAATTAGCACAAAAATTCTCTTTCATTCAATGGGGGACTCAGGGACCATAGGAACATCTCAACAATGTCCCCAAAATAATCAGAGTGGGAGAGAACTCTCATAGTCACTGAAAAGGGAGATTTTAGCTGGAAACCAAAGCAGTCAAAAAATTCCTCTTCCCACCTGGCAAAAAATTTACAGCTAAAAGTGCAGTTGTCCTGTGTTTTTTTGCATACGTCATTGCCTTGAAATCAATGGGAAGACTGAATTTCTCCCCACCACATGCCAGTTTTCTTTTCTTTTCCTGCAGGCATATAAAGGGTGTCAGGCTCCCACAGCATGTCATTTTGTGTTTGTGAAAGGAGAAAGCAGCACATTTTTGAGCTAGAGAAGATAAGCAAATAAAGTGGAGTTGAAGCTTAGTTTAGGCAGTCTGTTAGGTAGGACATGTGTTGTTTGTATTAAGGGAGTCTGGGGGAGAAGAAGGGAGAAATAAGGTTGACTATAAATAACCCAAAATTCAGTGTGACTGACTGGCAAAACACAGTGAGTCCTGATCCAAGCTTCTTCCTGATGTGCCTGTTATTATCTCTGTGTTGGGAGAGTCTTGTGTGTGAGAAGGGAGCAAAGGAGGTTGACCCAAATATCCCAACATTCTTTGACTGATTGAAACACACAGGCCGTTGTCATCCAAGCAATTTCCTTACTGATCTTGCAGTTATTATCACTGAGGAGGGGAAGTCTGGGGAAAGAAGTTATTGATTTTATTTTTTATCTAGATTTTTTTGTTTTCTCGTGGCTTGTACCAAACTGCTGTAAGTCTTACAGATCAATGTTTACTTATGGCTAGGATTGGGCAACAATATTCACCTCAAAATGAAATCAGCAAAAAATGGCACTTTCCACCAGGAGGAAAATTTCCCCTGTAAAGTGCAGTTTTCCTGTGTTTTTTGCCAAGCTGATTAAATTGAAATCAATGGGGCATTGGATTTACACACAGATATCAAATGCTATTTTATTTCCCACAAGTATGTTATAAAAGGGATCTGAGGGTGCCTGTGTTGGTAAAAGCTGGAGAAAGAATCAGTTGAACAGGTTTTTGTTTTGGTGGTGGTGGGGGGGTTGTTGACTGGGATTGCGGGGGGGGGGCAGTTAATAAAAAAAATAAAATAAAATTTGGTATGTAACATGATAGAGATAGAGACCCCATGATGTAAGCTGTGACTTGGGCAGACAGATACTTGACGAGATACAGTATTTTGTAGAGGATGATTTGTAGGACTTAGACTTGTTGTTAGAGGCTCAATCCCTAAGGAAACATTGATTTGTATGACTTACACTTGTTAGACACAAGCCCTGATGAAATATTAATGTGTATGATCTATACTTATAAGGCCCAAGACCTAAGGAAACATTTATTTGTGGGACTTAGATCTGCTAGAAGCCCAAGCCCTGAGGAAACATTGGTTTGTAGGACTTTGGTTTGTTAGCATCACAAGCCCTGAAGAATCTGTGATTTGTGGACAAACAAGCCCTGCAAAATTGTTTTATGTAGGCCTCTGGTTTCTATTTAAGGAACAAGACCTGAGAAAAACATGACATACTGGCCTAGTGCCAGCAGGTCATATTGTGGGTGCTAATGGTCATTGGCCATTGTCAAATGCCCCAGTGTCATTGTGGCATTTGCGAATGCTGTTCTTGCTGCTGCTGATAAGCCAGGGAATGTGATCAAAAACAGCAGTGATATTGGTGATGGTAATCGTGGTTCAACTTGCCACTACTGACTCCAGTGTTGCTTCTGAGGCAGTAGCAGCACCACAACTTACCCCCACTACTTCAGGTATATGTAGAGAAAAGAAGTTGGTCAATAATGCTTTTCCTCCTGTCTTTCCTCCAAAATCATGGGTGTGATGTTGGAATAGAAATGTTTCCCTTGAGAACAGGAGCTGAGCCTCTCATAAGCAACTTCAAAGGGCACAGGGTGTGTGTAGTAAATAAGGGTAGTACTAGGAACAATGGGCACATCAAACACCTGGCACAAAGCTTACCAAACACCACAACGCTTAGGGTCCCCAGTGTGAAATCATTGTACCTGAAACAAGTACTGCAGCAGGTACTCATAGTGATAGCAAACACTATGAGCCTCTTCTGCCTCAATTTTGCTAAAGAAATCATAGCACAACAGCCTAGCACCCTCTCTCTCTAGCTGCATGTATTGGGTTTACCTTCCAGGAAGTGTCACATTTTTGGAGAGAAAATGCAAACATGTAAGTAAATCGGCGAAAAGTTTGTAGCCATTGAAAAAATAGTAAAAACTTTTTGACAATGGGGGAAAATGGTGAATATTTTATGGGCTTTATTTAAAGTTGATTTTCCCATGAAAAAAGTGCTCAACCACGTGATTTTTTTCGCGGAAACACAACGGGACCTTTCACCCCCCCACTCAGGGTTTTGGGCCTCTAAAAACAAGTCTATGTTCTACAAATCATCCTCTACAAGACACTTTATCCTGTCAAGTATCAGTCTGCCGCAGTCACAGCTTACGTCAGGGGGTCTCTGTCACGTTACGTACCAATTATTTTATTATTTTTATTAACTGTTCCCCACCCCAATCCCAGTCAACAACCCTCCCAAAAAACATTCCTTGTTCAACTCATTCTTTCCCCAAACACATATACCCTCAGACATCTTTTATTCTATGCCTGTGGAAAATAAAATAAAATGATGTGTGTAAATTCAGTCTTTCCATTGATATCAATGCAATGAGCTAGACAGAAAAACTACACTTTTCAAAGGAAATTTTTCGCTAAATTTGAAGTGCCATTTTAAGCATGCTTTGGTTTGAGGTGAAAATTTTCACCCATCCCAACTGTGGACATCATGCTGCCCTTTAACTTTGTTGAAAACAGTGTCTTTAAATAACTAAGGTCTTCTGTTGCACCTTGCTGGAATATGTGTCATTGTCACTTAAGCAGGAAGTCAGTGTTGTGGGCAAAGGACAAAAGGCACTATGCATGATAACACATTTTTCAAGGCTTATGTTGCTGTAGGACTCATAACTTTGACTTTCAGCTACTTATTTCTCCACTGCAGCCCTCAGAAGAAGTAATATTGTAGTGACAAATGTTGCCGCATAGGGAACGAAAGCAAAAACGTTTTTGGCAGGGGTGAAAGGAAGAAATGTTTTCCCTGGGCGAAAAAGGAGAAAACTTTAAAAAAAGAAATAAATACATTGTTGGTCATTTGGGAAATTTTTCTGACTTTTCACCCATCCCTATTCAGCAAGCTAAAGTAAGCATTTCTAGGGTCAAAAAACTGCAACCCAAGAGACAAGCGACAATTTAATTTTATTTAACCCTTTGAATGCTAGCTGGAAAAAGGAGTCGCCTCTACCCCAATGTCATTATGGTATGGGAACATTTATAGAGGATTTAGGGAATCTTTCACATATTAGCAAGTTCTGTTTTAGTATTAGATTTGTTTGAATCATTTGGTTGGTACCGAGGACTCCACTGCATTACTGTACTAGGATGCCAAGACCTGTCTAGCATCTAAGAGAACCTGTTGAGGCTGAAGAACTAAGGAAGAATGAAGGAAATCTCAAGCAAACCAATTGCACCATAGGGGACAAACAAACATTCTCAAAATCCCTATTTAATCAATTGGAGAGTGTAACCCGTTGAATGCTAGAGAGGTCCCGTACTCATTGTGGATTTTTATTTGTCTTCTATAGCACCCCAGAATTACCTCAGTTATCCTTAGTAAATCAGCCTAAATATCTGAAAAACAGCTTCAGTTTTTTAACTACTATAAAGATCCATAGACCTGTGTAAAGAAAACTGTTAGTAACACTTACCCCTATCATTTCACTTCGCGGTCTGTTGCGATAAAAGGTTTGATTGAGGCGGATGGAGCATTCCCTAGAAATGTTCTGAAATTTGCAGTATCCACCAAGTCTAGATACAAAATAACATGAATTAGGTCAAACTCTTTAATATCAAGGTCACGTTTCATGTGATTTCCCCAAAATGTACCTTCTGTCATTTATTAGATGTTACCATAATATTAACACACAAATACTATGCAAATTGTATTGTTTTAAAGAAACAAGAATACATGCTTAGTGACACTTTTATCAAATATTTGCTGGTGTTACAAGTACCTGACACTTATGGGACCCCTGGATAATAGAGGAATTCAGAAGGAGAGGGCTTGATGGGGTTAGGATGGGAGGAAAGGATGGTGGAGGAAATGCGGCAGCTTGGCTAGAGAGGAAAGTTTGGAGGTGGTCCTGTAATATTAACTGACTGCCAGGACTTCTGGGTCCCTCAGCCATTTTGTGTCAATATGTGAAGAGTACTTGCACTTGCAAGGATTTCCGATCCACACACCACTGCCTAGATCATGTGCCAGGTAAATACCTGTGGTGTGTGTACTGGTCACATATGGGTAGGTGGTCTTTTAGTGGTGACTTTGGGCAGAAGGAAAACAAAAAATGTAGGGGTCCCAGCAAGCTCTAATAGGGGGCCCTATGCCCACCCCAATTATGCCCCACCCCCAACATAATTCCACACCAACAACAATACATGAAAACACTGCACAGGTTTATAAAACATAATTACCTACATAGATTCTAAAATGGCATTAAGTAAGCAGGAAATATCTAAAGTCAAAATGCTAATACCAATACATATTGGTATCTATAAGAGTGTAAATTTATATCAGAAGTAGCCATTCCCTCCCTTTCCATTTCTCCAAATGATTGTCATTCAGTCCACCCTTTGGTCCACAAGAGGTTAACCACATACAAATCATATTATACTTTTCTGTGTTAAACCCTTGGATGCTACAGATTTCCCCAGGATACATCTCTTACCTCCAAGGGGTTACAGCAAAAAAGTCTAATAGACCACTAACAATATAAACACATTTGCAGCATTTAACCCTTTCAGTACCAGACGGGTACGCAACGCATTGCTTTGCAATGCGTTTCGTACCCCTCTGGCACTCAAAGGGTTAAGGAGTTAAAAGGGCAACAAAAACAACCACATCTAAAAATGAACATGTCTGGGTTCTTATAGCTTAAATATCCTGGAAGCAAGACTACATAGTTACAGCTAGCTTACTTAACCCTTTGAGTGGCAGAGGGGTACACAATGAGGTTGCGCCCCCCATCTGGCATTAAAACTGCTAAAAAAATGCCTATAAAATACTGTAACTCTAAACTTGCATTTCTACCCATGTGTAAGTTGTCCTGTTCAGAAAGCATTTATTTAACGTTTCTTAACTCTTTGGATCAATGCATTGATTCACACTCCTCTGGTCCACAAGGGTTAAACTTTACATGATAAACACATAGAATATATGGCCACATTTACATTTTTAAAACCAAAAACAGGGACATGGGAATCCAGGGTCAGGGAGCAAAAACCAGGGTCAATGCCTGGAAATCAGGGACAGTTGGCCGTTATGCCTTACATTGCGCTGACTCAGTGGGTAACATGAGGTTTGGATTCCAGACCATTCTTCCATAGATTGACACAAGACAAAGACAGACATACAGCCAGACAGATATTAGATCTGAATTGAAAAGTCTAAATTTCTACACACAGTAACTTACAACTTCAGTCTGGAGCTCCAGGCCACATTAACACAGCTCAGTAATCCATAGAAGAATGTTAAGTTCAAATAATTGAAGAGGAGCATTAAGTCAATATTTGGATCTGGATCCAGCTGTTGGAATAACGGGTCCATGATAAGTTAACTTTCAGCAAAATCCAAGTCAATAATCGCTGGGATGAGCTATACCTATACCAACTAAATAACTGACAAGTGAAGAATGTCTAATGGTTTTTGACATATGAGGTAGTAGAGATGATATTATAACTGGAGAAGTTCCATGTGCATTGTGATGTCATAAGGTCTGCATGCAGACAGTAACTGTAATCTCTCTGGGTGTCATTACTGTAGGTTATGTTTATTAGGCTAATAAAGTTACTATTATAATGAGCACATTGTTCAATAGAAAATTTGAGTAAAAACTACAGTATCATAAGTGACAGTAACCCCAAATCCCAACTAAGTTTTAATTGGAGTTTTAACCCCTTGAAATACTAACCTTCAAGGGTTAAAAGACCCATTTACATCAATGGGAGTTTTATTTATCCCCTATTATGTACCAGAATTGCTCCAGTTTTCTTTTGAACACAGAATCCTTCTGACTGGCCCACTGGGATATCAGGGATTCTCCCAATGGGCCCAGGGTCTTTAGGGACCCTGCAATGACTAGTTACACCACTGCACTAAATGCTGGCTATGCATTGCCATGGTATTGAAGGGTTAATAAGAACACTTTCAAACAGCTTTTTTTACATTTCAAGGGCCTCTAGGCACAACACCCTCTGGTGCACTAACCCCACCTCTGCCCCACCACTACCCACACCTCCTAACTTAACCACACCCTCTTTTTGTGGCCAAACCCATTTTTAGATTTATTCTTCAAAGTAATGTGGCAATTTTCCAGAGGTGGATCAGAATGCTATAAATAGAAATATACAGCACAGATAAAGACATCTTAACCCTTTGATTTCAGAGGGGTACACAAAGAATCACAAAGCCCTATGGCACTCAAGGGGTTAAGTGACCTTTACTAGATATGCAATCTAAGAACCAAGCAGTGAGAGATAAATTATACAGTGCAGATCACTAATAGCTACAGTATAAGTGATATATACTTTCTGGAGTCTCTTCTTGCTAAAAGTACTAGCATTCTGTATCAAGCATTATCGCTCACTCATTCACACCACCAACTATACGTGTATATCCATTACTGTGCTGATGTATGTGTCAGTGTGAGTTGCTAGTCCTATGTGTGCCACTGTGCATATGTGTTTTTCAGCCAAATTGGCAATCCTTCATGCACTGGAGTATCTACCAGGATTAGACCTCAATGATTGGTAGTTAGGGGTGGGCAAAAGCTCTTTGCGTGTTCCTGGGAGAAATCCCGCTAAAACCATGTTGTTGTCTGTTTTTTCACAGGAAAATCCGCTATAAATCAAGTGATTAAAATATTAAAATTTTTCGACCATTTGACCAAAATTTTTCAATGGCTAGAAAGTTTTTGTCTATTGATTTATATGTTTTTCACCTTTTTGCCATAAAATCATGACGTATTCCAGGAAGTAAAACATAATAGAAGCAGCTACAGGGTGAGGTAGACGTGCTGTTCTGCTGTGTATTTATAGCAAAATGAAGGCAGGAGAGGCTCATAGTGACCGCTAGCACTATGAACAGGTTTAACAATAATAAAAGAAGGAATTGGAAGGACCCTTATGCATCCAATGAGTCTGAGGAGGAGGAAGTGAGAACTGCAGAACCAATGCTGTCCAGTCCCCCTAAATCACCCCTAGGGATTTTGGGGAATTTAATGGGAAGGGAGGAAGAAAAGGGTAGTACTGAGAGAAGGACAGGTCAGCTGCCTGTGCCTGCTTCCAGACGTGCTGCCCGTGCTGCTGCCATTGCTGTACATGCTGCCTGACTTGCTACCCCTGTTGCCATTAGTACTGTGTCTGCTGCCCATGCTGCCTCCAGTGCTGTGCCTGCTGCCAGTGCTGAACCTGCTGCCACCAGTATTGTGCCTGCTGTCAGACATGCTACCCCTGCTGCAACCAATGCTGTACCTGCTGTCAGACATGCATCCCCTGCTGCAACCAGTGCTTTGCCTGCTGCCAGTGCTGAACCTTCTGCCACCAATACTGTCATTACCAACAGTACTGTGCACAATTTGTGACAAGTCAGTCAGAAGAGGAAAGGAGGGAACACACCTTGGCACAACTGCCCTGATAACACAAATGAAACTCAGACAACATGACATTTATGTCAATTATGTTAAAGACAAACACCCACCACAGAAATCAAGCACCACTGTTGCTGTACCCCCTGACTCTCCAGAAAGGCAAATAGAGGCGATGTGGAGATTAATGAGGAGGAAGAATAGAGAAACCTAGGCAGAGACTCAAATTTCCATTATGAGTGAAACAACTAGCTCACCATCACCTTCTTCCTACAGGGTAACTACATATTCCGCCTGTTCTCCTCCGCCAAATGATAGCCACTCTGTTGATATTAGGATATGGCAGTTTGTCTCCACTGCACACTCTGTACCAGTTCCT
This sequence comes from Rhinophrynus dorsalis, assembly GCA_037306005.1. Taxonomy (NCBI): domain Eukaryota; kingdom Metazoa; phylum Chordata; class Amphibia; order Anura; family Rhinophrynidae; genus Rhinophrynus; species Rhinophrynus dorsalis. Next base: position 563,735,679 of record CM074719.1, on the reverse strand, counting down.
GTCATACCCCCGGATCGTATACTTGCCACCTTGCGGACCAGTATCACATCCCCTTTGGGGGATGAGATCCTGGCATCTCAGGCCAATGCACCTCCAGAGAAACCCATGGGCAAATGTTTTGTGGCTGAGTCCGGTCCATGCTAATGGAGATGTCTCATTCTTCCCGGGCGGCTGGTCATGTGGGCAAGAATCAATTGATCTGGTCTCTGTCTCGAATGTTTTGGTGGCCCGGCATGAAGGATGACTGCGCGGCATTCACTGCAGACTGTACCTCATGCACTCATTCAAAGTCCCCAAGACATCTTCCGGTGGGGCCACGGTATTTGCCAAGGGAGGTATTTCGACTCCACGGAGTTCCCAAGCTTCTAGTCTCTGATCGTGGGAGACAGTTCAAATCCAGGTTCTGGAGGGCATTCTGTGACCAGATGGGTATCCAGTTGTCTAGTGTTGAGCGAGCATGCTCGGCCGATGCTCGGATCGGCTCGAGCATCGCTCTGCTCGGCACATGGCGGTACTCGTACGAGTACCGCATGTGCTCGCCCGCCATGTTCGGGTCTCCTCCCCGCACGTTTTGCGGCTGCTGCGCAGCCAATAAACGTGCAGGGAGGCTCTGACATCGGTGTAATGCCAGCAGCCATGTTGGCTGCTGGCATTACACTGATTGGCTGGCCAGAACCCGTGGTCAGGTGCTGTATAGCACCTGACCATCGAGTTCGGCTCAGTCTGAGCCAGGGAGAGCTGAGGATAGGAAGGGAAAGGCAGTGTAGGGAGGAAAAAAAAAAATTGTGACAAAAAAGAACCAAAAGTCCTTTTTAGGACTACTGTGTGTGGGGGCAGCAGGTTATATTGTGTGTGGGGGGAAAAAAAAAAAAAAAAATATTCTGTTTAGTGTGCAAAGTTGCAGATTAGAGCACATTCTGTTTAGTGTGCACAGTTGCAGATTAGAGCACATTCTGTTTAGTGTGCAAAGTTGCAGATTAGAGCACATTCTGTTTAGTGTGCAAAGTTGCAGATTAGAGCACATTCTGTTTAGTGTGCAAAGTTGCAGATTAGAGCACATTCTGTTAAGTCTTCAAACTAAAATATCAAAGTCACGTATTCCATTCAGTGTGCGTCGCCGCAGTTTAGCAGCACATTCTGAGTACTGTGCAGAGTTGCAGAATAGGAAGAAATACTGTTAAGTCTTCAAACTAAAATATCAAAGTCACATATTCCATTCAGTGTGCTTCGCCGCAGTTTAGCAGCACATTCTGTGTACTGTGCAGAGTTGCAGAATAGGAAGAAATACTGTTAAGTCTTCAAACTAAAATATCAAAGTCACATATTCCATTCAGTGTGCTTCGCCGCAGTTTAGCAGCCTATTCTGTGTACTGTGCAGAGTTGCAGAATAGGAAGAAATACTGTTAAGTCTTCAAACTAAAATATCAAAGTCACATATTCCATTCAGTGTGTTTCACCGCCGTTTAGCAGCCTATTCTGTGTACTGTGCAGAGTTGCAGAATAATAAGAAATACTGTTAAGTTTTCAAACTCAAATATTAAAGTCACATATTCCATTCAGTGTGTTTCACCGCAGTTTAGCAGCCTTTTCTGTGTACTCTGCAGAGTTGCAGAATAATAAGAAATACTGTTAAGTTTTCAAACTCAAATATTAAAGTCACATATTCCATTCAGTGTGTTTCACCGCAGTTTAGCAGCCTATTCTGTGTACTCTGTACAGTTGCAGAATAATAAGAAATACTGTTAAGTTTTCAAACTCAAATATTAAACTCACATATTCCATTCAGTGTGTTTCACCGCCGTTTAACAGCCTATTCTGTGTACTCTGTACAGTTGCAGAATAATAAGAAATACTGTTAAGTTTTCAAACTCAAATATTAAAGTCACATATTCCATTCAGTGTGTTTCACCGCAGTTTAGCAGCCTATTCTGTGTACTCTGTACAGTTGCAGAATAATAAGAAATACTGTTAAGTTTTCAAACTCAAATATTAAAGTCACATATTCCATTCAGTGTGTTTCACCGCCGTTTAACAGCCTATTCTGTGTACTCTGTACAGTTGCAGAATAATAAGAAATACTGTTAAGTTTTCAAACTCAAATATTAAACTCACATATTCCATTCAGTGTGTTTCACCGCAGTTTAGCAGCCTATTCTGTGTACTCTGTACAGTTGCAGAATAATAAGAAATACTGTTAAGTTTTCAAACTCAAATATTAAAGTCACATATTCCATTCAGTGTGTTTCACCGCCGTTTAACAGCCTATTCTGTGTACTCTGTACAGTTGCAGAATAATAAGAAATACTGTTAAGTTTTCAAACTCAAATATTAAAGTCACATATTCCATTCAGTGTGTTTCACCGCCGTTTAACAGCCTATTCTGTGTACTCTGTACAGTTGCAGAATAATAAGAAATACTGTTAAGTTTTCAAACTCAAATATTAAAGTCACATATTCCATTCAGTGTGTTTCACCGCCATTTAACAGCCTATTCTGTGTACTCTGTACAGTTGCAGAATAATAAGAAATACTGTTAAGTTTTCAAACTCAAATATTAAACTCACATATTCCATTCAGTGTGTTTCACCGCAGTTTAGCAGCCTATTCTGTGTACTCTGTACAGTTGCAGAATAATAAGAAATACTGTTAAGTTTTCAAACTCAAATATTAAAGTCACATATTCCATTCAGTGTGTTTCACCGCCGTTTAACAGCCTATTCTGTGTACTCTGTACAGTTGCAGAATAATAAGAAATACTGTTAAGTTTTCAAACTCAAATATTAAAGTCACATATTCCATTCAGTGTGTTTCACCGCCGTTTAACAGCCTATTCTGTGTACTCTGTACAGTTGCAGAATAATAAGAAATACTGTTAAGTTTTCAAACTCAAATATTAAAGTCACATATTCCATTCAGTGTGTTTCACCGCCGTTTAACAGCCTATTCTGTGTACTCTGTACAGTTGCAGAATAATAAGAAATACTGTTAAGTTTTCAAACTCAAATATTAAAGTCACATATTCCATTCAGTGTGTTTCACCGCCGTTTAACAGCCTATTCTGTGTACTCTGTACAGTTGCAGAATAATAAGAAATACTGTTAAGTTTTCAAACTCAAATATTAAACTCACATATTCCATTCAGTGTGTTTCACCGCAGTTTAGCAGCCTATTCTGTGTACTTTGTACAGTTGCAGAATAATAAGAAATACTGTTAAGTTTTCAAACTCAAATATTAAAGTCACATATTCCATTCAGTGTGTTTCACCGCCGTTTAACAGCCTATTCTGTGTACTCTGTACAGTTGCAGAATAATAAGAAATACTGTTAAGTTTTCAAACTCAAATATTAAAGTCACATATTCCATTCAGTGTGTTTCACCGCCGTTTAACAGCCTATTCTGTGTACTCTGTACAGTTGCAGAATAATAAGAAATACTGTTAAGTTTTCAAACTCAAATATTAAAGTCACATATTCCATTCAGTGTGTTTCACCGCCGTTTAACAGCCTATTCTGTGTACTCTGTACAGTTGCAGAATAATAAGAAATACTGTTAAGTTTTCAAACTCAAATATTAAACTCACATATTCCATTCAGTGTGTTTCACCGCAGTTTAGCAGCCTATTCTGTGTACTCTGTACAGTTGCAGAATAATAAGAAATACTGTTAAGTTTTCAAACTCAAATATTAAAGTCACATATTCCATTCAGTGTGTTTCACCGCCGTTTAACAGCCTATTCTGTGTACTCTGTACAGTTGCAGAATAATAAGAAATACTGTTAAGTTTTCAAACTCAAATATTAAAGTCACATATTCTGTGTAAGATGAAGAAGGCGGGTAAAAAGGGACGGGGAAGTGGACGTGATCCTGAAAGTTCAGGGCGCGGGTCAGGACGCGGAGAAACTGTGCCTGGTGCCAGAGCACAAGAAAGAAAGACATCCACCATACCTAGCTTCATGTGTAATTTTACAGGGCGTCGCAGGACATCACTCTCGAGGTCCGACCACTGCGAACAGGTGGTCGGTTGGATGACAGCTGATACTGCTTCCAGTCGGTTAAGCACCACCCTGTCTTCCACCAAGTCCACTCTCAGTAGCCAAGAGTCTGGTCAACATAATCCTCACTCTGATCATCCTTCCTCCCACCATACACGGTCTGGTCAAAGAAGTGATCCCACACTGGGATATAGTGAGGAGCTCGTCTCATCACCAATCCTTCATTTGACCCTCTCTCCAAGCACGCTTGCAGAGGAACATGACATCTTGTGCCCTGATTCACAACCTCTAGAGGCTACCCAATCTCAAGAAGATGACAGATGTGAACGGCATTTAAGGTCAAAGGAAGTAGTGGATGATGATGATGATGATGAGACACAGTTGCCATTAAATCAACCACTATTTCCGTCTCAAGACCTTGTTGAGGAGAATGTTATACAGTTGTCAATGACTGAGTATGTGGTGGGATCAAGACTTGAGGAGGATGATCAGAGTGAGGAAGTGGAGGAGGACTTGGTGGACGACGAGGTGACTGACCCCACCTGGGAAGGTGTAGAGCCGAGCGATGACAGCAGTCCTGAGGGTGAGCCATCTGCAGCACCGCAACAGGCTGGAAGAGGCAGTGGTGTGGCTACAGAAAGAAGGCGGACCGCACCAAACCGGCCCGCAAATGTTCCACGGAGCACCCCCTTGCGTAAATCTACCTTGCCAAGGGGTAGGTGTTCCGCGGTATGGCGTTTTTTTAAGGAAAGTGCGGACGACAAAAGAATTGTAGTTTGCAACCTGTGCCACACCAGAATGAGCCGAGGCATGAACACTAGAAACCTCACCACCACCAGCATGATCCGACACATGGCATCCAAGCACCGTAGTAAGTGGGAGGAACGCCTGGATCGCCCATCTGTGTCTGCAGGCCACACCACTGCCTCCTCTTCCCCTGTTTTCGGTGCCGGCCAATCGCCTGTCGAAGGCGCAGGCCCGCATACCTCCCGCCCTGCACCTGTAGCATCTGAAGCACCATCAGCGACCACATCCACTTCCCTGTCCCAGCACAGCGTCCAAATGTCGTTACCCCAGGCATTTGAGCGCAAGAGAAAGTACCCAGCCACCCACCCACAGGCCATAGCACTAACCTCACACCTTTCCAAATTACTGGCCATCGAAATGCTGCCATTTAGGCTTGTGGACACTGAGTCCTTCCGCAGCCTGATGGCAGCAGCTGTCCCTCGGTACGCGGTCCCCAGCCGCCACTACTTTTCCCGGTGTGCCATCCCCGCATTACACCACCATGTGTCCCGTAACATCACCCGTGCCCTGACCAACGCAGTTACTGGGAAGGTCCACTTAACGACTGACACATGGACAAGTGCTTGTGGCCAGGGACGCTACATTTCCCTGACGGCACACTGGGTGAATGTCGTGGAGGCTGGGAGCGACTCGGACCCTGGGATGGCACGGGTGCTACCCACGCCGAGGATTGCGGGCCCTACCTCCATCAGGGTTTCCACCAGCACCTACGTTATTGGCTCCTCCTCCTCCGTTTCCACCTCCGAATTCTCTACACACACCGCCACTCCCCCATCAGCCAGTAGCTGGAAGCAGTGTAGCACTGCAGTGGGGAAGCGTCAACAGGCCGTGCTGAAGCTGATCTGCCTTGGGGACAAACAGCACACGGCCTCAGAGCTGTTGCAGGGGATTAGTCACCAGACCGAGCAGTGGCTCTCGCCACTCAACCTGCAACCAGGCATGGTTGTGTGTGATAATGGGCGTAACTTGGTGGCGGCTTTGGAGCTCGGCAAGCTCACACACGTACCATGCCTAGCGCATGTATTTAATTTAGTGGTGCAGCGATTTCTAAAAACCTACCCCAATGTGCATGATCTCTTGACCAAGGTGCGCCGCGTGTGTGCACATTTCCGTAAGTCATCAACAGCTTCAGCCGGCCTGTTGAAGCTGCAGCAGCGCTTACAATTGCCAGCTCACCGGCTGCTGTGTGACGTGAGCACGCGCTGGAACTCCACCTTCCACATGTTGGCCCGGCTTTGTGAGCAGCAGAGGGCAGTAGTGGAGTACCAGCTGTTACACGGTCGTCGCCTCTCCGTTCAACTTCCTGTAATCAGAAGTGAGGAGTGGGAATGGATGTCAGACCTCTGTGAGGTTTTACGCAATTTTGAGGAATCGACACAGATGGTGAGCGGCGATAACGCTATTATCAGTGTAACCATCCCACTTCTGTGTCTACTGAAACGCTCGCTGCTCACAATTAAAACCGACGCTTTGCATGTGGAAGAGGTGGAAATGGGGGAGGAAGAGCTTACACAAGGTGATAGCCAGAGCACCCTCACTTCGTCTTCTCAGCGACAATTGGAGGAGGCGGAGGAGGAGGAGGAGGAGGAAGACACGGTTGCCTCCGCTACAGAGGGTAGCCATGGAACTTTAGTTCCATCTCTTCAGCGTGGGTGGGCAGAAGAGGAGGAAGAGGATGAGGATATTGAGAGTCATCCTCCTGGTGAGGACAGCGAAATCTTGACTGTTGGTACTCTGGCACACATGGCTGACTTTATGTTAGGCTGCCTTTCCCGTGACCCACGCGTTGTACGCATTTTAGACAACACGGATTACTGGGTGTTCACCCTTCTGGACCCCCGCTACAAAGAGAATTTCTCATCTCTCATTCCTCCGGTGGAGAGGACAAGCAAAATGTTGCAATACCAGAAGGTTCTTGTCGAAAAATTGCTCCAAAATTTTCCATCTGACAACGCTGGCGGCAGAGTACGTGCTACCTTGGCCAACCGAGAAGGGGAGAAAAGGGGAGCACACAGCAGTTCCGACAAAGGCAGGGCAACACTCTCCAAGGCGTGGGACACCTTCATGACACCCCGCCAGCACCCTCACCCTGATACGCAGCCTAGTGTCACAAGGAGGGAAAAGTTTTGGAAGATGGTGAAGGAGTACGTAGCAGACCGTGTCAGCGTCCTCAATGATCCCTCTGTGCCTTACAACTGCTGGGTGTCCAAGCTGGACACGTGGTATGAACTGGCACTCTACGCCTTGGAGGTGCTGGCCTGCCCTGCCGCCAGCGTTCTGTCTGAGCGGGTATTTAGTGCTGCTGGTGGCATCATAACAGATAAGCGTATCCGCCTTTCCACCGACAATGCTGATAGGTTGACACTTATAAAAATGAACAAGGCCTGGATTTCCCCTGACTTCTCCACTCCACTGGAGGAAAGCCCCGGGGGAACATAAACTCACTTTATATATGTTATTTACAATGATGGGAATACTCTATATTCCCATTCACCCCTTCCACCCAAAAAACGGGTATATGGTTGACTCTTAATCTTCTCATCCTCCTCCTCCTCTTCCATATGCCCTGGGATATAATTTTTATATAGGGCCAGCTCACCAGCGGGCCCTGTGATATAATTTTTATATAGGGCCAGCTCACCAGCGGGCCCTGTTTGACAATTTTTGTATAGGTCAGCTCACCAGCGGGCCTTCTCATATAATGTTTTATTGGGTCAGCTCTCTAGCGGGCCCTCTCATATAATGTTTTATAGCATCAGCTCACTAGCGGACCTTCGCATATAATGTTTAGGATGGTCAGCTCTGCAGCAGACCCTCACCCATAATGTTTTAGATGGTCGGCTCAGCGCACGTTTCCCTCTTAATCATGGCCTCAGTTCAATAAAATCAAGGAAATTTTTGGGAGAATTTGCCTCTGTGCACGTTTCCCTCTTAATCATGGCCTCAGTTCTGAAAATCAAGGAAATTTTTGGGAGAATTTGCCTCTGCGCACGTTTCCCTCTTAATCATGGCCTCACTTCCGAAAATCAAGGAAATTTTTGGGATAATTTGCAGATGATATACAAGTAAATATACAGCAAATATTGTTTGGTAACAATTTTTCGCCTAAAGTCGTTTTTATTTTCCTTTTTGTGTGTTTTATGGTCAGTCTGTAAAAATGGCGTACTACGGGCGAAAGATCGTTCCCAGCAGCGATGTTGGAGTCCAAGATGCATCCAGACATCCTCCCTATGCTGTCCCTGAACCATTTCTGTGGTGTTTCCATCCTTTTCTGCCCTTTTCCTATGGACCAGGCACCCTCCCCTCATCAGAGCAGGGGGTGCCTGGTGTAATGCTCGAGTCCTCCCATTGACTTCAATGGGGCTCGGGTGCTCGGCCGAGCACTCGAGCCTCAGGGGGTGCTCGGTCAGAGCACCCGAACACCCGAGCATTGGGGTGCTCGCTCATCACTACAGTTGTCCTTTTTCTCCGCTTACCATCCCCAGACTAATGGGGCCGCTGAGCATTCCAATCAGGGATTGGAACAGTTTGTACATTGTTTCATCTCCAACCATCACGATAATTGGGCTGACTTGTTGCCGTGGGAAGAGTTTGCCAGGAACTGTGCTGTATGCACCTCCTCCGGGACCTCACCCTTCCTTATCAACTATGGGTTCCAACCATGCTTGCTCCCAGACAACTTCGAAGCACAACAGATTCCGGCTCTGGACAAGCATATTAGGCAGCTTCGCTCCACTTGGGCACAGGTCCAGAATTCCCTATGTGACTCCTTCCAACAAGTTCAGCGGCATGGTAATAACACAAGGTTGCTGGCTCCTGTATTCTAAGTGGGGGACCGGGTCTGGCTGTCCTCCAAGAACCGCAAGTTGCAAGTTCCATGCAATAAATTTGCTCCCCGATTTGTAGGTCCGTTACGGGTTCTCCGTAGAGTCAACCCTGTTTCCTATGCCTTGGAGCTACTGGCATCTATGAGGATACATAACGTATTCCATGTATCCCTTCTCAAACCTTTGGTGTGTAACCGCTATACCACCACCCCTGCAGTCCCAGGTCCGGTGCGCATACAAGATCACGATGAATATGAAGTGCAGAGTATTTTGGATTCACTCAGATTCCATGGGCAGATCCAATACTTGGTGCACTGGAAGGGATATGGTCCAGAGGAACGTTCATGGGTTAATCATGCTGATATCCATGCTCCACTCCTGTTGCACAGGTTCAACGCCAAGTTTCCACTTAAGCCTGCACCTCTTCCGTGGGGAGGTGGTCTTTGAGAGGGGGATACTATCACAGTGCCCGTGATTCCTATTCTGGCGACATTACTACTTCCTGATTCTTCCCCTGCTAGTCTCTTTTATTGGCCACTGGGTTCTGCTCTGCCCAGCTTGAGCCTTCTTAAGCTCAGTCCTGTCATTCCTTTGGCACCCTTTCGTGGTGTTCCTGTGCCTGGTGTTATTCTGCTGTTGTTTCCTAATCTGTTTATGACTTGATTTTGCCTGACCTTGCTCCTGTCTCTTGCTCCGTGTTCCGTTGCCGATTAGGACTGGCTGACTACCAGCTCCGTTGCTGACTTGGACTGGCTGACTACCGCTTTGTGTACCGATTCTGGCTGTGGCTGACTACCCGCTCCGGTGCTGACTAGGACTGGCTGACTACCGCTCTGTGTACCGATTCTGGCTGTGGCTGACTAACCGCTCTGTTGCTGACTAGGACTGGCTGACTACTGCTCTGTGTACCTATTCTGGCTGTGGCCGACTACCTGATCCGTTGCTGACCAGGTCTGGCTGACTACCGCTCTGTGTACTGATTCTGGCTGTGGCTGACTACCTGCTCCGTTACTGACTAGGACTAGCTGCCTTTCCACTCCTCATACTGACTCTGGCTGTGGCTGACTTCCCTTCCGTTCTGGCCTAGTGCCTTGCCGTATTGCTATCCAGAGCCTGTCATTGTTGCCACGCTAGTGCCTGGCCGATTTACCCTACGAGGGCCTGTCAGTATTTCCTTATCTGGGCTTGTCAGTGTTGTCGCGCCAGTACCTGCCCGAGTTGCCCTACGAGGGTCTGTCAGTGTTGCCTTACCAGGGCCTGTCAGAGTTGCCGCACCAGCTCCTGCTGAGTTCCCCACAAGGGCCTGTCAGTGTTGCCTTACCAGGGCCTCTCAGTGTTGCCATGCCAGTCCCTGCCTGAGTTACCCAACGGGCTCTCTCAGTGTTGCCGTGCCAGTACCTGCCCAAGTTTCCTACCAGCTTTGTCTCTGTCGCTACAACAGTGCCTGGCCAAATTATCCAGTAAAGGGTCTGTCTGTTCTGTCCCGGTCAGTTCTAGCCTGAGGCGGGTGCCTGGTGCATTCTTGCCTACATACCTACTATTGCTTTTACGTGCTAGGTATCTGCCCTGCAGTTGCCTTCTGTCTTACTGGGGAAGTTACATTTTAGTTTGAAACTACTGAGGTCCTGTTCCTGATGCCTGTTCCTGTATTTATTATGTTTGTTTTGTTTTGCCTGTTTCATTGCACCCTGACCTGTGTCAGATTCGGAAGTACCACGGTACTGTTCGAGTCTGGACCTGTGAGGGGTGATCTTGTGAACCTTATTTTCTTTAATAAAGCTGGTTTTACCTTACCTACTTGTCTGAGAATTCTTACAAACCGTGAAAGTATATCCGCATATTGGGGGGAAGATCTAGGGCATAGGCCACAGGGTTCACATGTCGGTGGATATGGAAAGGCCCCACAAAACAGGGAGCCAGTTTCTGAGAGGGCACTCAGAGGTGGAGATTTCTGGAGGACAACCAGACCCTCTCCCCGACCTGGTAGTAGGGTGCGGGTAGGCATTTACAATTATCCTGGAGCTCCTGAGATTGTTGAGAACGTCACAGTGACTCTTTGACTTGCACCTATGTAGAACGGGTTTGCTGGAGATGATCCTCCAGTGCCAGAATCCCCTGGGGAGCAAACAAATCTGGAATCATGGAGGGTTAATACCCGTAATTCACCATGCAGGGGGAGAACCGGGTACAAGCAGAGACTGCACTGTTATGAGCAAACTCCACCCAAGGTAGCAAGTCCAACCAGTTATTCTGAAGGTCCGAGATGTAGCACCACAGGAATTGCTTGAAAGCCTGATTTTCTGTACTGTTAGGGACCAGGAACCGGACAGACACAAAAATGTAAAATGCAATACACCTTTAAAAAAGTAACCAAACATACAAATCAGAACAGTGATTCAGGAGCATAAAACAAAAGACAGGGTCAGGAAACAAGGTAGGTACTCAGAAAAGCTGGAGTCAGGAATACGGAGGCCAGCAAGAACAAGCCAGGAGTCAGGAGCCAGAAGGGACATTACAGGAAGCCAGGTCATACATGGATAACCAGGAGCACAGGAGAACACACTTGCAGCCATAAACAAACACAAGGGCAAGGAGAAAGTGAGCCTAGCTGTTTTAACAGTATATAATATCCCAACATGTCAAATTGCCAGAGAGGGACACTTTTGGTTTAGGTGCTGGTGGGGGTGTGGCTGGTGGGTGGAGCAGTACTGAGAAAGTTTAAATGATATCATGACCTATTAACAGCTCTTTATGTAAGTGAATAGATTATTTAGAAAAAGACCAAATTGTTTTAGTTACACAGAATAATTCATAAACACATATGCTGAAGTTTAACCCTTTGTGTGCCAGATAGGAATCAAAGCACTGCAGCATAGTACATTGGATATCTCTCTGGCATTCAGAGGGTTCAACAACCATTAATGTGAGTTTTATTGCTGTCCAGCAATGTGATATAGTTATATACACACCACATAGTCTGTTCTATAAAAGATGGGCAGCAGGGCAGAAAAGAGGGACAGAGGTATTTGGGTCTCAAAGAGGGACACTTGTGAGTTATGTAAACATATATACTGAAGTTTATACAAACACTGCGAGTTTTATTGCTGTAGAACAATGTGATACACTTATATACACATCACACAGACTGATCTTCTAAAAAGAGGGACAACAGGGTGGGAAAGAGGGACAGAGGGATCTAGGTCTCAGGGAGGGACTGTCCCTCTTAAAGAAGGACACTTGGGATGAGTGCTGTTGTAACAGTTTTAGTACAAGCAACTCATGTTTGACTGTTTCAAAAATGTATGAAAAATCAGAAGTTGTAGTTGGTGTAGTTTTGTTCTTCTGGCATCCCTATGGTATGTCAGCTCATACCAATGAGGTGGCATTTTTCTTGCAAGAGAAGTATCTAATGAATACAGTTAGAAATTCCTTAGTTTTCAAAGATTTCAGTATATTTGAAGGGGTGGAAATGTAAAAAACAAATTTCTTTGCTTTAGCACCACCTTCTGGAAACAGATGTGCACATCAGGCTAGGGGTGAGAAGGTGGGTGACCCCTCATTTGATAACGTGGATTATCTTCTTTCCAAAATGGTATTGTTTGGTATAGTTTTCTATATGTACCGTAAAATCTCGGGTATCATACGCACAATTTTACCCCTCTTCACCTTATGTGTAAGTGGGGGTGTGCATATTATACATGAGAAAAAACAATCATATACTTATTTCTGCTCGCCCCAACCCTCCACCTACCTCAATCCACTCCCAGCTTCCCCTCCTACTACTCAACCTCTCCTCATTTGTTATATCTGCATACCAACCAACTGTTCCGATTTATGTGGGTCGGTCCTGATTTGGGGGGCAAAACCCACTGTCCCGCTGCATTTAGATTATGCCCCATATTCCTAGCCTCTTCCCCACTTTCTAAGTATGTCCCATACCACTCAGTCAGCCGTAATACTTATTTACATAACAGCTCATCATGTTAGCTGCTTTGCGTGATTGGGAGATGCCTAATTTACTGCACAAGTGAGTTTCACTTCATATGTGCACCTGCACGCAGTGTTCACTCCATGCTCCAGGTCTCTGAGCAACTGGCAAGTCCTGAGTGTTCTGTCTGAGCAGCACTCAAGGATGCCAGAGACGGACATGAGAACAACTGCAGCCGAACTCTCTTGTCTTGATATCATCCTCCTGTCTGACTAGGTACAATTATAAGTGAGACCCATAAGCTGACTCTGCCAAACTTGTTACTTCAGCGCCGCCTGAGTTGCATTCAGTGGGAGGTTGGCCCTGGCACACATGTGCTGTTTGTCGACGTGGTGGTAAGTTGTAGATCTGTAGACTGCCTTACTCAGTGCCTGGTCTCTTAGTAACACAAAGGCAGAACTGAGGATGATGTGATGTACTGTGGCTACATAAAACACGTTTACCTGAAACTACTTAGGTTGTTGTTGTAAAAGCACAGTAACTGTATATACCTGGCTTATTTAATTGGAACCTGGCCATTAACATCTTATCTTCCGCAATAACATTTCAATATTTGTTTGCGGCAGAGACGTTGAAGACCGAATGTCTGAGCATTTGCACTAATAAATGAAACTTCAACCTACATACCTCTCAAGTGTTCCCCTTTAGGACTAAAATCCATCTTTCCCACCCTGGCGTCCATCTTTTTTAGGAGATCTGTCTGGGTGATGTGTATAAAATTGTATCTTATTGCTCCACAGCAATAAAACACATATAAATGTTAGGGTTGCCAACTTTTCCTCAAAAAAATACCGGCCATAGTTGTGGGTAAGTGAGGGTGGAGCCACAAAAGGGAGGAGCCGCAAAAGGGAGGAGCGACAAAAAGGGCAGAACCACTCAATGCTGCAGTAGTCTGTAAATCTAAGGGTGACTTTTGCTCAAGGGTGAGTGCTTAGTACCCGCTCTGTGCAAGGATGTGCACTGGTCACTAGTTTTAGCATTAGCCAGCAGTATAATAAAGGGTGAACATTAAGTACAAGGATGTGCACTGGTCACTAGTCTCAGTATTAGCCAGAAGTATAATAAAGGGGGAACGTTCAGTACAAGGCTGTGCACTGGTCACTAGTCTTAGTATTAGCCAGCAGTATAATAAAGGGTGAACATTCAGTACCAGGCTGTGCACTGGTCACTAGTCTTAGTATTAACCAGCAATATAATAAAGGGTGAATGTTCAGTAGAAGGCTGTACACTGGTCACTAGTTTTAGCATTAGCCAGCAGTATAATAAAGAGTGAACGTTCAGTACAAGGCTGTACACTGGTCACTAGTCTTAGTATTAGCCAGCAGTATAATAAAGGGTGAACATTCAGTACAAGGCTGTGCACTGGTCACTAGTCTTAGTATTAGCCAGCAGTATAATAAAGGGTGAATATTCAGTGCAAGGCTGTGCACTGGTCACTAGTTTTAGTATTAGCCAGCAGTATAATAAAGGGTGAACGTTCAGTGCAAGGCTGTGCACTGGTCACTAGTTTTAGTATTAGCCAGCAGTATAATAAAGGGTGAACGTTCAGTACAAGGCTGTGCACTGGTCACTAGTCTTAGCATTAGCCAGCAGTATAATAAAGGGTGAACGTTCAGTACAAGGCTGTGCACTGGTCTCTAGTCTTAGTATTAGCCAGCAGTATAATAAAGCGTGAACATTCAGTACAAGGCTGTGCACTGGTCTCTAGTCTTAGTATTAGCCAGCAGTATAATAAAGCGTGAACATTCAGTACAAGGCTGTGCACTGGTCACTAGTCTTAGTATTAGCCAGCAGTATAATAAAGGGTGAACGTTCAGTACAAGGCTGTGCACTGGTCACAAGTCTTAGTATTAGCCAGTAGTATAATAAAGGGTGAACGTTAAGTAGAAGGATGTGCACTGGTCACTAGTCTTAGTATTAGCCAGCAGTATAATAAAGGGTGAACGTTCAGTACAAGGATATGCACTGGTCACTAGTTTTAGTATTAGTCAGCAGTATAATAAAGGGTGAACATTCAGTACAAGGCTGTGCACTGGTCACTAGTCTTAGTATTAGCCAGCAGTATAATAAAGGGTGAACGTTCAGTACAAGGCTGTGCACTGGTCACTAGTCACTAGTCTTAGTATTAGCCAGCAGTATAATAAAGGGTGAACATTCAGTACAAGGATATGCACTGGTCACTAGTCTTAGTATTAGCCAGCAGTATAATAAAGGGTGAACGTTCAGTACAAGGATATGCACTGGTCACTAGTATTAGTATTAGCCAGCAGTATAATAAAGGGTGAACGTTCAATACAAGGATGTGCACTGGTCACTAGTATTAGTATTAGCCAGCAGTATAATAAAGGGTGAACGTTCAGTACAAGGCTGTGCACTGGTCACTAGTCTTAGTATTAGCCAGCAGTATAATAAAGGGTGAACATTCAGTACAAGGCTGTGCACTGGTCACTAGTCTTAGTATTAGCCAGCAGTATAATAAAGGGTGAACGTTCAGTACAAGGCTGTGCACTGGTCACTAGTCTCAGTATTAGCCAGCAGTATAATAAAGGGTGAACGTTCAGTACAAGGATATGCACTGGTCACTAGTCTTAGTATTAGCCAGCAGTATAATAAAGGGTGAACGTTCAGTACAAGGATGTGCACTGGTCACTAGTCTTAATATTAGCCAGCAGTATAATAAAGGGTGAACGTTCAGTACAAGGATATGCACTGGTCACTAGTCTTAGTATTAGCCAGCAGTATAATAAAGGGTGAACGTTCAGTACAAGGCTGTGCACTGGTCACTAGTCTTAGTATTAGCCAGCAGTATAATAAAGGGTGAACGTTCAGTACAAGGATGTGCACTGGTCACTAGTCTAAGTATTAGCCAGCAGTATAATAAAGGGTGAACGTTCAGTACAAGGATATGCACTGGTCACTAGTTTTAGTATTAGCCAGCAGAATAATAAAGGGTGAACATTCAGTACAAGGCTGTGCACTGGTCACTAGTCTTAGTATTAGCCAGCAGTATAATAAAGGGTGAACGTTCAGTACAAGGCTGTGCACTGGTCACTAGTCACTAGTCTTAGTATTAGTCAGCAGTATAATAAAGGGTGAACATTCAGTACAAGGATATGCACTGGTCACTAGTCTTAGTATTAGCCAGCAGTATAATAAAGGGTGAACGTTCAGTACAAGGATATGCACTGGTCTCTAGTATTAGTATTAGCCAGCAGTATAATAAAGGGTGAACGTTCAATACAAGGATGTGCACTGGTCACTAGTATTAGTATTAGCCAGCAGTATAATAAAGGGTGAACGTTCAGTACAAGGCTGTGCACTGGTCACTTGTCTTAGTATTAGCCAGCAGATTAATAAAGGGTGAACATTCAGTACAAGGATATGCACTGGTCACTAGTCTTAGTATTAGCTAGCAGTATAATAAAGGGTGAACGTTCAGTACAAGGATATGCACTGGTCACTAGTATTAGCCTTAGCCAGCAGTATAATAAAGGGTGAACATTCAGTACAAGGCTGTGCACTGGTCACTAGTCTTAGTATTAGCCAGCAGTATAATAAAGGGTGAACGTTCAGTACAAGGATGTACACTGGTCACTAGTCTTAGTATTAGCCAGCAGTATAATAAAGGGTGAACATTCAGTACAAGGCTGTGCACTGGTCACTAGTCTTAGTATTAGCCAGCAGTATAATAAAGGGTGAACGTTCAGTAGAAGGCTGTACACTGGTCACTAGTTTTAGCATTAGCCAGCAGTATAATAAAGGGTGAACGTTCAGTACAAGGCTGTACACTGGTCACTAGTCTTAGTATTAGCCAGCAGTATAATAAAGGGTGAACATTCAGTGCAAGCCTGTGTACTGGTCACTAGTTTTAGTATTAGCCAGCAGTATAATAAAGGGTGAACGTTCAGTGCAAGGCTGTGCACTGGTCACTAGTTTTAGTATTAGCCAGCAGTATAATAAAGGGTGAACGTTCAGTACAAGGCTGTGCACTGGTCACTAGTTTTAGCATTAGCCAGCAGTATAATAAAGGGTGAACGTTCAGTACAAGGATATGCACTGGTCACTAGTCTTAGCATTAACCAGCAGTATAATAAAGGGTGAACGTTCAGTACAAGGCTGTGCACTGGTCTCTAGTCTTAGTATTAGCCAGCAGTATAATAAAGCGTGAACATTCAGTACAAGGCTGTGCACTGGTCTCTAGTCTTAGTATTAGCCAGCAGTATAATAAAGGGTGAACATTCAGTACAAGGCTGTGCACTGGTCACAAGTCTTAGTATTAGCCAGTAGTATAATAAAGGGTGAACGTTAAGTAGAAGGATGTGCACTGGTCACTAGTCTTAGTATTAGCCAGCAGTATAATAAAGGGTGAACGTTCAGTACAAGGATATGCACTGGTCACTAGTTTTAGTATTAGTCAGCAGTATAATAAAGGGTGAACATTCAGTACAAGGCTGTGCACTGGTCACTAGTCTTAGTATTAGCCAGCAGTATAATAAAGGGTGAACGTTCAGTACAAGGCTGTGCACTGGTCACTAGTCACTAGTCTTAGTATTAGCCAGCAGTATAATAAAGGGTGAACATTCAGTACAAGGATATGCACTGGTCACTAGACTTAGTATTAGTCAGCAGTATAATAAAGGGTGAACGTTCAGTACAAGGATATGCACTGGTCACTAGTATTAGTATTAGCCAGCAGTATAATAAAGGGTGAACGTTCAATACAAGGATGTGCACTAGTCACTAGTATTAGTATTAGCCAGCAGTATAATAAAGGGTGAACGTTCAGTACAAGGCTGTGCACTGGTCACTAGTCTTAGTATTAGCCAGCAGTATAATAAAGGGTGAACATTCAGTACAAGGCTGTGCACTGGTCACTAGTCTTAGTATTAGCCAGCAGTATAATAAAGGGTGAACGTTCAGTACAAGGCTGTGCACTGGTCACTAGTCTTAGTATTAGCCAGCAGTATAATAAAGGGTGAACATTCAGTACAAGGATATGCACTGGTCACTAGTCTTAGTATTAGCCAGCAGTATAATAAAGCGTGAACATTCAGTACAAGGCTGTGCACTGGTCACTAGTCTTAGTATTAGCCAGCAGTATAATAAAGGGTGAACGTTCAGTAGAAGGCTGTACACTGGTCACTAGTTTTAGCATTAGCCAGCAGTATAATAAAGGGTGAACGTTCAGTACAAGGCTGTACACTGGTCACTAGTCTTAGTATTAGCCAGCAGTATAATAAAGGGTGAACATTCAGTGCAAGCCTGTGTACTGGTCACTAGTTTTAGTATTAGCCAGCAGTATAATAAAGGGTGAACGTTCAGTGCAAGGCTGTGCACTGGTCACTAGTTTTAGTATTAGCCAGCAGTATAATAAAGGGTGAACGTTCAGTACAAGGCTGTGCACTGGTCACTAGTTTTAGCATTAGCCAGCAGTATAATAAAGGGTGAACGTTCAGTACAAGGATATGCACTGGTCACTAGTCTTAGCATTAACCAGCAGTATAATAAAGGGTGAACGTTCAGTACAAGGCTGTGCACTGGTCTCTAGTCTTAGTATTAGCCAGCAGTATAATAAAGCGTGAACATTCAGTACAAGGCTGTGCACTGGTCTCTAGTCTTAGTATTAGCCAGCAGTATAATAAAGGGTGAACATTCAGTACAAGGCAGTGCACTGGTCACAAGTCTTAGTATTAGCCAGTAGTATAATAAAGGGTGAACGTTAAGTAGAAGGATGTGCACTGGTCACTAGTCTTAGTATTAGCCAGCAGTATAATAAAGGGTGAACGTTCAGTACAAGTATATGCACTGGTCACTAGTTTTAGTATTAGTCAGCAGTATAATAAAGGGTGAACATTCAGTACAAGGCTGTGCACTGGTCACTAGTCTTAGTATTAGCCAGCAGTATAATAAAGGGTGAACGTTCAGTACAAGGCTGTGCACTGGTCACTAGTCACTAGTCTTAGTATTAGCCAGCAGTATAATAAAGGGTGAACATTCAGTACAAGGATATGCACTGGTCACTAGACTTAGTATTAGTCAGCAGTATAATAAAGGGTGAACGTTCAGTACAAGGATATGCACTGGTCACTAGTATTAGTATTAGCCAGCAGTATAATAAAGGGTGAACGTTCAATACAAGGATGTGCACTGGTCACTAGTATTAGTATTAGCCAGCAGTATAATAAAGGGTGAACGTTCAGTACAAGGCTGTGCACTGGTCACTAGTCTTAGTATTAGCCAGCAGTATAATAAAGGGTGAACATTCAGTACAAGGCTGTGCACTGGTCACTAGTCTTAGTATTAGCCAGCAGTATAATAAAGGGTGAACGTTCAGTACAAGGCTGTGCACTGGTCACTAGTCTTAGTATTAGCCAGCAGTATAATAAAGGGTGAACATTCAGTACAAGGATATGCACTGGTCACTAGTCTTAGTATTAGCCAGCAGTATAATAAAGGGTGAACGTTCAGTACAAGGATGTGCACTGGTCACTAGTCTTAATATTAGCCAGCAGTATAATAAAGGGTGAACGTTCAGTACAAGGATATGCACTGGTCACTAGTCTTAGTATTAGCCAGCAGTATAATAAAGGGTGAACGTTCAGTACAAGGCTGTGCACTGGTCACTAGTCTTAGTATTAGCCAGCAGTATAATAAAGGGTGAACGTTCAGTACAAGGATGTGCACTGGTCACTAGTCTTAGTATTAGCCAGCAGTATAATAAAGGGTGAACGTTCAGTACAAGGATATGCACTGGTCACTAGTTTTAGTATTAGCCAGCAGTATAATAAAGGGTGAACATTCAGTACAAGGCTGTGCACTGGTCACTAGTCTTAGAATTAGCCAGCAGTATAATAAAGGGTGAACGTTCAGTACAAGGCTGTGCACTGGTCACTAGTCACTAGTCTTAGTATTAGTCAGCAGTATAATAAAGGGTGAACATTCAGTACAAGGATATGCACTGGTCACTAGTCTTAGTATTAGCCAGCAGTATAATAAAGGGTGAACGTTCAGTACAAGGATATGCACTGGTCTCTAGTATTAGTATTAGCCAGCAGTATAATAAAGGGTGAACGTTCAATACAAGGATGTGCACTGGTCACTAGTATTAGTATTAGCCAGCAGTATAATAAAGGGTGAACGTTCAGTACAAGGCTGTGCACTGGTCACTTGTCTTAGTATTAGCCAGCAGATTAATAAAGGGTGAACATTCAGTACAAGGATATGCACTGGTCACTAGTCTTAGTATTAGCCAGCAGTATAATAAAGGGTGAACGTTCAGTACAAGGATATGCACTGGTCACTAGTATTAGCCTTAGCCAGCAGTATAATAAAGGGTGAACATTCAGTACAAGGCTGTGCACTGGTCACTAGTCTTAGTATTAGCCAGCAGTATAATAAAGGGTGAACGTTCAGTACAAGGATGTACACTGGTCACTAGTCTTAGTATTAGCCAGCAGTATAATAAAGGGTGAACATTCAGTACAAGGCTGTGCACTGGTCACTAGTCTTAGTATTAGCCAGCAGTATAATAAAGGGTGAACGTTCAGTAGAAGGCTGTACACTGGTCACTAGTTTTAGCATTAGCCAGCAGTATAATAAAGGGTGAACGTTCAGTACAAGGCTGTACACTGGTCACTAGTCTTAGTATTAGCCAGCAGTATAATAAAGGGTGAACATTCAGTACAAAGCTGTGCACTGGTCACTAGTCTTAGTATTAGCCAGCAGTATAATAAAGGGTGAACATTCAGTGCAAGCCTGTGTACTGGTCACTAGTTTTAGTATTAGCCAGCAGTATAATAAAGGGTGAACGTTCAGTGCAAGGCTGTGCACTGGTCACTAGTTTTAGTATTAGCCAGCAGTATAATAAAGGGTGAACGTTCAGTACAAGGCTGTGCACTGGTCACTAGTTTTAGCATTAGCCAGCAGTATAATAAAGGGTGAACGTTCAGTACAAGGATATGCACTGGTCACTAGTCTTAGCATTAACCAGCAGTATAATAAAGGGTGAACGTTCAGTACAAGGCTGTGCACTGGTCTCTAGTCTTAGTATTAGCCAGCAGTATAATAAAGCGTGAACATTCAGTACAAGGCTGTGCACTGGTCTCTAGTCTTAGTATTAGCCAGCAGTATAATAAAGGGTGAACATTCAGTACAAGGCTGTGCACTGGTCACAAGTCTTAGTATTAGCCAGTAGTATAATAAAGGGTGAACGTTAAGTAGAAGGATGTGCACTGGTCACTAGTCTTAGTATTAGCCAGCAGTATAATAAAGGGTGAACGTTCAGTACAAGGATATGCACTGGTCACTAGTTTTAGTATTAGTCAGCAGTATAATAAAGGGTGAACATTCAGTACAAGGCTGTGCACTGGTCACTAGTCTTAGTATTAGCCAGCAGTATAATAAAGGGTGAACGTTCAGTACAAGGCTGTGCACTGGTCACTAGTCACTAGTCTTAGTATTAGCCAGCAGTATAATAAAGGGTGAACATTCAGTACAAGGATATGCACTGGTCACTAGACTTAGTATTAGTCAGCAGTATAATAAAGGGTGAACGTTCAGTACAAGGATATGCACTGGTCACTAGTATTAGTATTAGCCAGCAGTATAATAAAGGGTGAACGTTCAATACAAGGATGTGCACTGGTCACTAGTATTAGTATTAGCCAGCAGTATAATAAAGGGTGAACGTTCAGTACAAGGCTGTGCACTGGTCACTAGTCTTAGTATTAGCCAGCAGTATAATAAAGGGTGAACATTCAGTACAAGGCTGTGCACTGGTCACTAGTCTTAGTATTAGCCAGCAGTATAATAAAGGGTGAACGTTCAGTACAAGGCTGTGCACTGGTCACTAGTCTTAGTATTAGCCAGCAGTATAATAAAGGGTGAACATTCAGTACAAGGATATGCACTGGTCACTAGTCTTAGTATTAGCCAGCAGTATAATAAAGGGTGAACGTTCAGTACAAGGATGTGCACTGGTCACTAGTCTTAATATTAGCCAGCAGTATAATAAAGGGTGAACGTTCAGTACAAGGATATGCACTGGTCACTAGTCTTAGTATTAGCCAGCAGTATAATAAAGGGTGAACGTTCAGTACAAGGCTGTGCACTGGTCACTAGTCTTAGTATTAGCCAGCAGTATAATAAAGGGTGAACGTTCAGTACAAGGATGTGCACTGGTCACTAGTCTTAGTATTAGCCAGCAGTATAATAAAGGGTGAACGTTCAGTACAAGGATATGCACTGGTCACTAGTTTTAGTATTAGCCAGCTGTATAATAAAGGGTGAACATTCAGTACAAGGCTGTGCACTGGTCACTAGTCTTAGAATTAGCCAGCAGTATAATAAAGGGTGAACGTTCAGTACAAGGCTGTGCACTGGTCACTAGTCACTAGTCTTAGTATTAGTCAGCAGTATAATAAAGGGTGAACATTCAGTACAAGGATATGCACTGGTCACTAGTCTTAGTATTAGCCAGCAGTATAATAAAGGGTGAACGTTCAGTACAAGGATATGCACTGGTCTCTAGTATTAGTATTAGCCAGCAGTATAATAAAGGGTGAACGTTCAATACAAGGATGTGCACTGGTCACTAGTATTAGTATTAGCCAGCAGTATAATAAAGGGTGAACGTTCAGTACAAGGCTGTGCACTGGTCACTTGTCTTAGTATTAGCCAGCAGATTAATAAAGGGTGAACATTCAGTACAAGGATATGCACTGGTCACTAGTCTTAGTATTAGCCAGCAGTATAATAAAGGGTGAACGTTCAGTACAAGGATATGCACTGGTCACTAGTATTAGCCTTAGCCAGCAGTATAATAAAGGGTGAACATTCAGTACAAGGCTGTGCACTGGTCACTAGTCTTAGTATTAGCCAGCAGTATAATAAAGGGTGAACGTTCAGTACAAGGATGTACACTGGTCACTAGTCTTAGTATTAGCCAGCAGTATAATAAAGGGTGAACATTCAGTACAAGGCTGTGCACTGCCACTAGTCTTAGTATTAGCCAGCAGTATAATAAAGGGTGAACGTTCAGTAGAAGGCTGTACACTGGTCACTAGTTTTAGCATTAGCCAGCAGTATAATAAAGGGTGAACGTTCAGTACAAGGCTGTACACTGGTCACTAGTCTTAGTATTAGCCAGCAGTATAATAAAGGGTGAACATTCAGTACAAATCTGTGCACTGGTCACTAGTCTTAGTATTAGCCAGCAGTATAATAAAGGGTGAACATTCAGTGCAAGCCTGTGTACTGGTCACTAGTTTTAGTATTAGCCAGCAGTATAATAAAGGGTGAACGTTCAGTGCAAGGCTGTGCACTGGTCACTAGTTTTAGTATTAGCCAGCAGTATAATAAAGGGTGAACGTTCAGTACAAGGCTGTGCACTGGTCACTAGTTTTAGCATTAGCCAGCAGTATAATAAAGGGTGAACGTTCAGTACAAGGATATGCACTGGTCACTAGTCTTAGCATTAACCAGCAGTATAATAAAGGGTGAACGTTCAGTACAAGGCTGTGCACTGGTCACTAGTTTTAGTATTAGCCAGCAGTATAATAAAGGGTGAACGTTCAGTACAAGGCTGTGCACTGGTCACTAGTTTTAGCATTAGCCAGCAGATTAATAAAGGGTGAACATTCAGTACAAGGATATGCACTGGTCACTAGTCTTAGTATTAGCCAGCAGTATAATAAAGGGTGAACGTTCAGTACAAGGATATGCACTGGTCACTAGTATTAGCCTTAGCCAGCAGTATAATAAAGGGTGAACATTCAGTACAAGGCTGTGCACTGGTCACTAGTCTTAGTATTAGCCAGCAGTATAATAAAGGGTGAACGTTCAGTACAAGGATGTACACTGGTCACTAGTCTTAGTATTAGCCAGCAGTATAATAAAGGGTGAACATTCAGTACAAGGCTGTGCACTGCCACTAGTCTTAGTATTAGCCAGCAGTATAATAAAGGGTGAACGTTCAGTAGAAGGCTGTACACTGGTCACTAGTTTTAGCATTAGCCAGCAGTATAATAAAGGGTGAACGTTCAGTACAAGGCTGTACACTGGTCACTAGTCTTAGTATTAGCCAGCAGTATAATAAAGGGTGAACATTCAGTACAAAGCTGTGCACTGGTCACTAGTCTTAGTATTAGCCAGCAGTATAATAAAGGGTGAACATTCAGTGCAAGCCTGTGTACTGGTCACTAGTTTTAGTATTAGCCAGCAGTATAATA
This sequence comes from Rhinophrynus dorsalis, assembly GCA_037306005.1. Lineage (NCBI taxonomy): Eukaryota > Metazoa > Chordata > Amphibia > Anura > Rhinophrynidae > Rhinophrynus > Rhinophrynus dorsalis. The sequence goes on along the minus strand of CM074719.1, from coordinate 563,711,837 downwards.
AAGGGTGAACGTTCAGTGCAAGGCTGTGCACTGGTCACTAGTTTTAGTATTAGCCAGCAGTATAATAAAGGGTGAACGTTCAGTACAAGGCTGTGCACTGGTCACTAGTTTTAGCATTAGCCAGCAGTATAATAAAGGGTGAACGTTCAGTACAAGGATATGCACTGGTCACTAGTCTTAGCATTAACCAGCAGTATAATAAAGGGTGAACGTTCAGTACAAGGCTGTGCACTGGTCTCTAGTCTTAGTATTAGCCAGCAGTATAATAAAGGGTGAACATTCAGTACAAGGCTGTGCACTGGTCTCTAGTCTTAGTATTAGCCAGCAGTATAATAAAGGGTGAACATTCAGTACAAGGATGTGCACTGGTCACTAGTCTTAGTATTAGCCAGCAGTCTAATAAAGGGTGAACGTTCAGTATAAGGATATGCACTGGTCACTAGTCTTAGTATTAGCCAGCAGTATAATAAAGGGTGAACGTTCAGTACAAGGCTGTGCACTGGTCACTAGTTTTAGTATTAGCCAGCAGTATAATAAAGGGTGAACGTTCAGTACAAGGCTGTGCACTGGTCACTAGTTTTAGTATTAGCCAGCAGTATAATAAAGGGTGAACGTTCAGTACAAGGCTGTGCACTGGTCACTAGTCTTAGTATTAGCCAGCAGTATAATAAAGGGTGAACATTCAGTACAAAGCTGTGCACTGGTCACTAGTCTTAGTATTAGCCAGCAGTATAATAAAGGGTGAACATTCAGTGCAAGCCTGTGTACTGGTCACTAGTTTTAGTATTAGCCAGCAGTATAATAAAGGGTGAACGTTCAGTGCAAGGCTGTGCACTGGTCACTAGTTTTAGTATTAGCCAGCAGTATAATAAAGGGTGAACGTTCAGTACAAGGCTGTGCACTGGTCACTAGTTTTAGCATTAGCCAGCAGTATAATAAAGGGTGAACGTTCAGTACAAGGATATGCACTGGTCACTAGTCTTAGCATTAACCAGCAGTATAATAAAGGGTGAACGTTCAGTACAAGGCTGTGCACTGGTCTCTAGTCTTAGTATTAGCCAGCAGTATAATAAAGGGTGAACATTCAGTACAAGGCTGTGCACTGGTCTCTAGTCTTAGTATTAGCCAGCAGTATATTAAAGGGTGAACATTCAGTACAAGGATGTGCACTGGTCACTAGTCTTAGTATTAGCCAGCAGTCTAATAAAGGGTGAACGTTCAGTATAAGGATATGCACTGGTCACTAGTCTTAGTATTAGCCAGCAGTATAATAAAGGGTGAACGTTCAGTACAAGGCTGTGCACTGGTCACTAGTTTTAGTATTAGCCAGCAGTATAATAAAGGGTGAACGTTCAGTAATAGGCTGTGCACTGGTCACTAGTTTTAGTATTAGCCAGCAGTATAATAAAGGGTGAACGTTCAGTACAAGGCTGTGCACTGGTCACTAGTCTTAGTATTATCCAGCAGTATAATAAAGGGTGAACGTTCAGTACAAGGCTGTGCACTGGTCACTAGTCTTAGTATTAGCCAGCAGTATAATAAAGGGTGAACGTTCAGTACAAGGATATGCACTGGTCACTAGTCTTAGTATTAGCCAGCAGCATAATAAAGGGTGAACGTTCAGTACAAGGCTGTGCACTGGTCACTAGTCTTAGTATTATCCAGCAGTATAATAAAGGGTGAACGTTCAGTACAAGGATGTGCACTGGTCACTAGTCTTAGTATTAGCCAGCAGTATAATAAAGGGTGAACGTTCAGTACAAGGATATGCACTGGTCACTAGTTTTAGTATTAGCCAGCAGTATAATAAAGGGTGAACATTCAGTACAAGGCTGTGCACTGGTCACTAGTCTTAGTATTAGCCAGCAGTATAATAAAGGGTGAACGTTCAGTACAAGGCTGTGCACTGGTCATTAGTCTTAGTATTAGCCAGCAGTATAATAAAGAGTGAACATTCAGTACAAGGATATGCACTGGTCACTAGTCTTAGTTTTAGCCAGCAGTATAATAAAGGGTGAACGTTCAGTACAAGGATGTGCACTGGTCACTAGTCTTGGTATTAGCCAGCAGTATAATAAAGGGGGAACGTTCAGTACAAGGATATGTACTGGTCACTAGTCTTAGTATTAGCCAGCAGTATAATAAAGGGTGAACGTTCAGTACAAGGCTGTGCACTGGTCACTAGTCTTAGTATTAGGCAGCAGTATAATAAAGGGTGAACGTTCAGTACAAGGATGTGCACTGGTCACTAGTCTTAGTATTAGGCAGCAGTATAATAAAGGGTGAACGTTCAGTACAAGGATGTGCACTGGTCACTAGTCTTGGTATTAGCCAGCAGTATAATAAAGGGGGAACGTTCAGTACAAGGATATGCACTGGTCACTAGTCTTAGTTTTAGCCAGCAGTATAATAAAGGGTGAACGTTCAGTACAAGGCTGTGCACTGGTCACTAGTCTTAGTATTAGCCAGCAGTATAATAAAGGGTTAACATTCAGTGCAAGCCTGTGTACTGGTCACTAGTTTTAGTATTAGCCAGCAGTATAATAAAGGGTGAACGTTCAGAGCAAGGCTGTGCACTGGTCACTAGTTTTAGTATTAGCCAGCAGTATAATAAAGGGTGAACGTTCAGTACAAGGCTGTGCACTGGTCACTAGTTTTAGCATTAGCCAGCAGTATAATAAAGGGTGAACGTTCAGTACAAGGATATGCACTGGTCACTAGTCTTAGCATTAACCAGCAGTATAATAAAGGGTGAACGTTCAGTACAAGGCTGTGCACTGGTCTCTAGTCTTAGTATTAGCCAGCAGTATAATAAAGGGTGAACATTCAGTACAAGGCTGTGCACTGGTCTCTAGTCTTAGTATTAGCCAGCAGTATAATAAAGGGTGAACATTCAGTACAAGGCTGTGCACTGGTCACTAGTCTTAGTATTAGCCAGCAGTCTAATAAAGGGTGAATGTTCAGTATAAGGATATGCACTGGTCACTAGTCTTAGTATTAGCCAGCAGTATAATAAAGGGTGAACGTTCAGTACAAGGCTGTGCACTGGTCACTAGTTTTAGTATTAGCCAGCAGTATAATGAAAGGTGAACGTTTAGTACAAGGCTGTGCACTGGTCACTAGTTTTAGTTTTAGCCAGCAGTATAATAAAGGGTGAACGTTCAGTACAAGGCTGTGCACTGGTCACTAGTCTTAGTATTAGCCAGCAGTATAATAAAGGGTGAACGTTCAGTACAAGGCTGTGCACTGGTCACTAGTCTTAGTATTAGCCAGCAGTATAATAAAGGGTGAACGTTCAGTACAAGGATACGCACTGGTCACTAGTCTTAGTATTAGCCAGCAGTATAATAAAGGGTAAACGTTCAGTACAAGGCTGTGCACTGGTCACTAGTCTTAGTATTAGCCAGCAGTATAATAAAGGGTGAACGTTCAGTACAAGGATGTGCGCTGGTCACTAGTCTTAGTATTAGCCAGCAGTATAATAAAGGGTGAACGTTCAGTACAAGGATATGCACTGGTCACTAGTTTTAGTATTAGCCAGCAGTATAATAAAGGGTGAACATTCAGTACAAGGCTGTGCACTGGTCACTAGTCTTAGTATTAGCCAGCAGTATAATAAAGGGTGAACGTTCAGTACAAGGCTGTGCACTGGTCATTAGTCTTAGTATTAGCCAGCAGTATAATAAAGAGTGAACATTCAGTACAAGGATATGCACTGGTCACTAGTCTTAGTTTTAGCCAGCAGTATAATAAAGGGTGAACGTTCAGTACAAGGATGTGCACTGGTCACTAGTCTTGGTATTAGCCAGCAGTATAATAAAGGGGGAACGTTCAGTACAAGGATATGTACTGGTCACTAGTCTTAGTATTAGCCAGCAGTATAATAAAGGGTGAACGTTCAGTACAAGGCTGTGCACTGGTCACTAGTCTTAGTATTAGGCAGCAGTATAATAAAGGGTGAACGTTCAGTACAAGGATGTGCACTGGTCACTAGTCTTAGTATTAGGCAGCAGTATAATAAAGGGTGAATGTTCAGTACAAGGATATGCACTGGTCACTAGTTTTAGTATTAGCCAGCAGTATAATAAAGGGTGAACATTCAGTACAAAGCTGTGCACTGGTCACTAGTCTTAGTATTAGCCAGCAGTATAATAAAGGGTGAACGTTCAGTAAAAGGCTGTGCACTGGTCACTAGTCACTAGTCTTAGTATTAGCCAGCAGTATAATAAAGGGTGAACGTTCAGTACAAGGCTGTGCACTGGTCACTAGTCTTAGTATTAGCCAGCAGTATAATAAAGGGTGAACGTTCAGTACAAGACTGTGCACTGGTCACTAGTCTTAGTATTAGCCAGCAGTATAATAAAGGGTGAACATTCAGTACAAGGCTGTGCACTGGTCACTAGTCTTAGTATTAGCCAGCAGTATATTAAAGGGTGAACATTCAGTACAAGGATGTGCACTGGTCACTAGTCTTAGTATTAGCCAGCAGTCTAATAAAGGGTGAACGTTCAGTATAAGGATATGCACTGGTCACTTGTCTTAGTATTAGCCAGCAGTATAATAAAGGGTGAACGTTCAGTACAAGGCTGTGCACTGGTCACTAGTTTTAGTATTAGCCAGCAGTATAATAAAGGGTGAACGTTCAGTACAAGGCTGTGCACTGGTCACTAGTTTTAGTATTAGCCAGCAGTATAATAAAGGGTGAACGTTCAGTACAAGGCTGTGCACTGGTCACTAGTCTTAGTATTATCCAGCAGTATAATAAAGGGTGAACGTTCAGTACAAGGCTGTGCACTGGTCACTAGTCTTAGTATTAGCCAGCAGTATAATAAAGGGTGAACGTTCAGTACAAGGATATGCACTGGTCACTAGTCTTAGTATTAGCCAGCAGTATAATAAAGGGTGAACGTTCAGTACAAGGCTGTGCACTGGTCTCTAGTCTTAGTATTAGCCAGCAGTATAATAAAGGGTGAACATTCAGTACAAGGCTGTGCACTGGTCTCTAGTCTTAGTATTAGCCAGCAGTATATTAAAGGGTGAACGTTCAGTACAAGGATGTGCACTGGTCACTAGTCTTAGTATTAGCCAGCAGTATAATAAAGGGTGAACGTTCAGTACAAGGATATGCACTGGTCACTAGTTTTAGTATTAGCCAGCAGTATAATAAAGGGTGTACATTCAGTACAAGGCTGTGCACTGGTCACTAGTCTTAGTATTAGCCAGCAGTATAATAAAGGGTGAACGTTCAGTAGAAGGCTGTGCACTGGTCATTAGTCTTAGTATTAGCCAGCAGTATAATAAAGAGTGAACATTCAGTACAAGGATATGCACTGGTCACTAGTCTTAGTTTTAGCCAGCAGTATAATAAAGGGTGAACGTTCAGTACAAGGATGTGCACTGGTCACTAGTCTTGGTATTAGCCAGCAGTATAATAAAGGGGGAACGTTCAGTACAAGGATATGTACTGGTCACTAGTCTTAGTATTAGCCAGCAGTATAATAAAGGGTGAACGTTCAGTACAAGGCTGTGCACTGGTCACTAGTCTTAGTATTAGGCAGCAGTATAATAAAGGGTGAACGTTCAGTACAAGGATGTGCACTGGTCACTAGTCTTAGTATTAGGCAGCAGTATAATAAAGGGTGAACGTTCAGTACAAGGATGTGCACTGGTCACTAGTCTTGGTATTAGCCAGCAGTATAATAAAGGGGGAACGTTCAGTACAAGGATATGCACTGGTCACTAGTCTTAGTTTTAGCCAGCAGTATAATAAAGGGTGAACGTTCAGTACAAGGCTGTGCACTGGTCACTAGTCTTAGTATTAGCCAGCAGTATAATAAAGGGTTAACATTCAGTGCAAGCCTGTTTACTGGTCACTAGTTTTAGTATTAGCCAGCAGTATAATAAAGGGTGAACGTTCAGAGCAAGGCTGTGCACTGGTCACTAGTTTTAGTATTAGCCAGCAGTATAATAAAGGGTGAACGTTCAGTACAAGGATGTGCACTGGTCACTAGTTTTAGCATTAGCCAGCAGTATAATAAAGGGTGAACGTTCAGTACAAGGATATGCACTGGTCACTAGTCTTAGCATTAACCAGCAGTATAATAAAGGGTGAACGTTCAGTACAAGGCTGTGCTCTGGTCTCTAGTCTTAGTATTAGCCAGCAGTATAATAAAGGGTGAACATTCAGTACAAGGCTGTGCACTGGTCTCTAGTCTTAGTATTAGCCAGCAGTATAATAAAGGGTGAACATTCAGTACAAGGCTGTGCACTGGTCACTAGTCTTAGTATTAGCCAGCAGTCTAATAAAGGGTGAATGTTCAGTATAAGGATATGCACTGGTCACTAGTCTTAGTATTAGCCAGCAGTATAATAAAGGGTGAACGTTCAGTACAAGGCTGTGCACTGGTCACTAGTTTTAGTATTAGCCAGCAGTATAATGAAAGGTGAACGTTTAGTACAAGGCTGTGCACTGGTCACTAGTTTTAGTTTTAGCCAGCAGTATAATAAAGGGTGAACGTTCAGTACAAGGCTGTGCACTGGTCACTAGTCTTAGTATTAGCCAGCAGTATAATAAAGGGTGAACGTTCAGTAGAAGGCTGTGCACTGGTCACTAGTCTTAGTATTAGCCAGCAGTATAATAAAGGGTGAACGTTCAGTACAAGGATACGCACTGGTCACTAGTCTTAGTATTAGCCAGCAGTATAATAAAGGGTAAATGTTCAGTACAAGGCTGTGCACTGGTCACTAGTCTTAGTATTAGCCAGCAGTATAATAAAGGGTGAACGTTCAGTACAAGGATGTGCACTGGTCACTAGTCTTAGTATTAGCCAGCAGTATAATAAAGGGTGAACGTTCAGTACAAGGATATGCACTGGTCACTAGTTTTAGTATTAGCCAGCAGTATAATAAAGGGTGAACATTCAGTACAAGGCTGTGCACTGGTCACTAGTCTTAGTATTAGCCAGCAGTATAATAAAGGGTGAACGTTCAGTACAAGGCTGTGCACTGGTCATTAGTCTTAGTATTAGCCAGCAGTATAATAAAGAGTGAACATTCAGTACAAGGATATGCACTGGTCACTAGTCTTAGTTTTAGCCAGCAGTATAATAAAGGGTGAACGTTCAGTACAAGGATGTGCACTGGTCACTAGTCTTGGTATTAGCCAGCAGTATAATAAAGGGGGAACGTTCAGTACAAGGATATGTACTGGTCACTAGTCTTAGTATTAGCCAGCAGTATAATAAAGGGTGAACGTTCAGTACAAGGCTGTGCACTGGTCACTAGTCTTAGTATTAGGCAGCAGTATAATAAAGGGTGAACGTTCAGTACAAGGATGTGCACTGGTCACTAGTCTTAGTATTAGGCAGCAGTATAATAAAGGGTGAATGTTCAGTACAAGGATATGCACTGGTCACTAGTTTTAGTATTAGCCAGCAGTATAATAAAGGGTGAACATTCAGTACAAAGCTGTGCACTGGTCACTAGTCTTAGTATTAGCCAGCAGTATAATAAAGGGTGAACGTTCAGTAAAAGGCTGTGCACTGGTCACTAGTCACTAGTCTTAGTATTAGCCAGCAGTATAATAAAGGGTGAACGTTCAGTACAAGGCTGTGCACTGGTCACTAGTCTTAGTATTAGCCAGCAGTATAATAAAGGGTGAACGTTCAGTACAAGGCTGTGCACTGGTCACTAGTCTTAGTATTAGCCAGCAGTATAATAAAGGGTGAACATTCAGTACAAGGCTGTGCACTGGTCACTAGTCTTAGTATTAGCCAGCAGTATAATAAAGGGTGAACGTTCAGTACAAGGATATGCACTGGTCACTAGTCTTAGTATTAGCTAGCAGTATAATAAAGGGTGAACGTTCAATACAAGGCTGTGCACTGGTCACTAGTCTTAGTATTAGCCAGCAGTATAATAAAGGGTGAACATTCAGTACAAGGCTGTGCACTGGTCACTAGTTTTAGTATTAGCCAGCAGTATAATAAAGGGTGAACATTCAGTACAAGGATGTGCACTTGTCACTAGTCTTAGTATTAGCCAGCAGTATAATAAAGGGTGAACGTTCAGTACAAGGCTGTGCACTGGTCACTAGTCTCAGTATTAGCCAGCAGTATAATAAAGGGTGAACGTTCAGTACAAGGCTGTGCACTGGTCACTAGTCTCAGTATTAGCCAGCAGTATAATAAAGGGTGAACGTTCAGTACAAGGCTGTGCACTGGTCACTAGTCTTAGTATTAGCCAGCAGTATAATAAAGGGTGAACGTTCAGTAGAAGGCTGTGCACTGGTCACTAGTCTTAGTATTAGCCAGCAGTATAATAAAGGGTGAACATTCAGTACAAGGCTGTGCACTGGTCACTAGTCTTAGTATTAGCCAGCAGTATAATAAAGGGTGAACGTTCAGTACAAGGATATGCACTGGTCACTAGTCTCAGTATTAGCCAGTAGTATAATAAAGGGTGAACCCTCAGTTCCCTCTCTGGTCCTTCCATTTTAGCATACATGACAGTTGGGATGACACCAGTTCCATACAGGAAAGATCTCGTATACCTTTCTACACCAGTTTCTCTCCCTCTATCTGTCCTCTAGTCTTAAACTCAGACTCCCTCCCCACCTTCCTCTCCCCTACTCTGTCCCCTGCTCTCAGACACAGATAAGGAGCTGGTGGCAGGAAGGGTGAAGCTTTACCCTTACAATGCCACTTTCCCTAACCCCCTCTCACCACACTTTCTTCCTGGTCAGCAGCCAGATTCTCTCCAACTGTCAAGCTCCGGTCCTCAATGCCCACAGTGGTTGGCTATTAGTAATCAAATATGGTGATCAGTATCGCTTCTATCCGTGGACTCGTCAATGGATAGCATCCAAAAATAGACTAAACGGAGAGCACTATTTTTCACCATATATCAATAAAAAAATATTTATTTCTATTAAAAAAAAAAAAGACATAAAATGTAAACCTTAATACATCATGCAATTCACACCATACTGCCAAATAAATGCATGTAACGATGGTAGAAAGTAGCTCCGGAGCCAAGTATTATGTGCACATAATAATAAAGATCCACGTATCAATATAATTTCCTTAAACGGTGTAATATCAGACTTGTCCCAATTATTGGTCTAAAGAAACAAATCTTCCCTTTACAGTTATTTAACCAAAGTCATTCAACTTGATTCTGCAATTAATTTGTGTCAGGATCCACAACGTTCTTAAAGAGAAAAGTGCAATATATTAGACAGTGATGTTTTGATATTTGACCTTTTCACGGCTGTTTTTTAGTGATTTTTATCTCCTCTTTTGTGTGTGTCTTAAGTCCTTTGTGCGGCACAGTGCTATTTATTACTTCAGGCCTCTGGCTGTTCACCCGCTTGTTCTCTTTACGGTATAGATGACCCCGGCTTTTTCTCCAAGAATGAAAGGGGTTAGTGGCGAAAACATTACTGGCTAGTTAAAGTGTTAGTAATGTCTAAAAAAAGTTTTTGCATTTAGAAGAGCTTAAAAATCTGAGCTAAATGCAAAAAAAGTCTCTCTCAAACCACTATGGTTTAAGAGATACAGGCGTTTAAATTTTGATTTCTCCTACTGACAGCTGTAAAGCTGTCAGTAGGAGATCCGTGTTGGTCGACAGGGAGGCGCTTGAGAAGTGCCGAGATCTCGTTACTTGCACGGAATCCCTTCATTGGAATAGTCTAAAACGAGTGCCTGAACACTAGGCACACATTTTAGACGACACCACACCACACCTGAGTGTCAAATAAGTCATAGGGGTACTATATAATCAGAATGCATAAGTTAAAGCTCATCACTCATGAACACTAGGCACACGTTTTAGACCGTTCCAATGAAGGGATTCCGTGTAAGTAATGAGATATCAGCACTTCTCAAGCGCCTCCGTGTCGACCAACACGGATCTCCTGCTGACAGCTTTACAGCTGTCAGTAGGAGAAATCAAACGTTAAACGCCTGTATCTCTTAAACCATAGCTGTTTGAGATAGTTTTTTTTGCATTTAGCTCAGCTTTTTAAGCTCTTCTAAATGTAAAAAACTTTTTTTAGACATTGCTAACACTTTAACTAGCCAGTAATGTTTTCGCCACTAACCCCTGTCATCCTATACTGTTAGTATCATAGAAGCCTGAGATACCCTGACTGTACAGGAGCACCGCGATGCTCAGCAGCGAGAAAGCACTCACACCTACTGGATGTGGTGCTAGAACGCTGATGGGTGACTGCAGACACTGGGTACACATGAGAAGCGGGCGGTACTTGGTATACAATAGACCGTTACCGTATTAGTGCTACACGATGAGTGATGAGTTAACACACGGGCTTAGCATACATCTCCCAAGAGCCTCTCCACTCGTTTGTGACACAATACTGATTATACCCAGATATAGTATCAGTCTTGGGTCTGCATTACGTATCATTTGCCTGTAGTTATTTAAATACAGATACAAGTATTTCTTTTTTTTTTTTTTTTTTTTTTTCTTTATTAAGACATATCATAATACAAATATACATTCTACACGTGTAACATAACTTCCACAATACTTCCGAAATCCATACATCCACACTGCCCGTAGACTCCCACCAATTCTCTATCTATTCTTCATTCCTCTCTTCCCCTATCAAACTCTCCTGTATATGCTTGAACAGGTCATGTTTCAACTATTCTTCTGCCATTTTACTCATTCTCCCCATTGATCGACTTACCCACCACAAGCCAGCCTCCATACTTAATTGAAAATGCAATTGTCTAGCCACCTGTACCCAAGAACCTATCGCAGATGTCTGCCAAAATCTTGCTATCACCACCTTAGCCGCTACCATGCTGTGGGTAACCATCAACCTCTGTGCTCTATCCATATTTGGCCACCCGATATGTAGTAATGCCACCTCCGGTTTCCTCTTCAATTTGACTCTACCCAATATATCTAGGTGATCAAAAATCTCCATCCAAAATGGCTTCAAATTATCACACGTCCACCAAATATGCAATTGTGAGCCAACTTCCTTCTGACAGCGCCAACATAAGTCCGAATTCTGCGAGTCTATAGCTGCCAACCTTTTAGGTACCCAATACCATCTATTCATTACCTTAAACTGATTTTCCTTAATACACACGCAATGAACTTGTTCACAGACATTCCTATATCCCCAATTCCATTCATCCCTATCTATAGGTATTTTCAATTCAGTAGACCATTTCCCTACCGCTGTCGGGGCCTCATCGTCAATCGTCCTCTGAATTAGACCATTGCATTTTGATAACACCTTTGCAACACGATTTCCGTTAAAAATGTGATTTATAGCCCTACAACCAGCTCGATCCCCGATATACAAATATTTTTGCAGAAAATACTTAATACGTATATATTTAAATAGATCCCTACCAGGCATTCCATATTGGTTCTGCAACAGGTCAAATGGTTTGATCCCACAACCCTCTAACAAATCTCGTATCTCTACAATACCCCTACTTATCCAATTTCTCAAATCCATCTCCTCAACCCACCTCATCAAATCTTTTACCTGGACAAACTCTGGTATCCTATTCTCCAATCCCCACCCCCTTTTTATCCTCCTCCATTCCAACAATAAATTTCCCAAAATAAAATTATTCTTGCTCCCTATGTTCTTATAGATTGTACTTGGCATCCAAATCAAAGGGGAGAGAGAGTTGGCAGAAATACTATTACATTCCATTTTATACCATGGTTCTTTCTTATAGTCCTCCACTTGCATCATCTGCACATGTCTAACAATATTGGCTTTATAACATTGATCAATGATTGGTACTCCTAACCCCCCCCCTCTTAGTATTTTTCATTAACACTTTTATCCCGACCCTGGGTTTCCTATTTTTCCATATAAACCTTCCAAAACTATCCTGTATCATCTTCAACCAAGACTCAGGCATGCGCAGTGGCAAGTGTCCAAATACATAACTCCATTTTGGTAATATGTACAACTTTATAACATCAATTCTCCCCAACCATGAAATCTCTATACTCTGCCAACCATTCAATAGAATCTTTGTTTCTCTAAACATATGCATTACATTCTTTTCCATCAGATCATCTACCTTAGAAGTTAAATATATCCCTAGATATCGTACTTCACTTAAATTCCAATTAAAACCAAATTTTGCTTGTAACTCTTTACATTCCTTATTACCCACTTGGATAGGGAGAATTGTTGATTTGTCTATATTTAACTTATAATTAGATACACAAGAATACGCCTCAACCACCTCCAAGAGCCCAGGCAGTGACCTCCGTGGTTCCTCCAGAGTAACCATCAAATCATCTGCATACAAAGAAATTTTATATTCCTCACCCCCCATTATACAACCCCTTATTCTTCCATCTTCCCTTATAGCAACCGCCAATAACTCTATTGTCAAGACATACAGCAGTGGGGATAGAGGGCAACCCTGTCTGGTGCCATTATGAATCCCAAACCAATCTGACTTGAAATTCCTCCCCACGATTCTAGCACCAGGTTCACTATATAGTGACTCTATTGCTCTCATCATGCGTCCCTCTATCCCCACCGCTGATAAAACCTCAAACATAAAATCCCATCCAACTCGGTCGAATGCCTTTTCTGCATCAAATGCAATCAACAGAGTTGGCACCCCCCCCACATTTGCATGGTCTATCACATTAATCATCCTTCTTATATTATGGTATGACAATCGACCTGGTATGAACCCGATTTGATCTGGATGTATAATTTTACCTATCACCCCCTTAAGTCTCTCTGAAATAATAGAGGCGTAAATCTTTATATCCACATTCAGCAGTGATATTGGCCGGTAACTAGTGACCACCATTGGATTCTTATCTTGCTTGATTATAGGGACAATATGTGCCTTCAATAGTTCTGCCGGGCAACTCGTTTGTTCACTCAGACAATTAAACATCTGCGCCAAATAGGGTGAGATTTCCATCTTAAGTTTCTTATAAAATAATGCACCAAACCCATCCGGCCCCGGGGCCTTATTTATCTTCAACTTATTAATTGCATCCATCACCTCCCGTGCTGAGAACCCACCATTCATCCCTTCAACCTCTGCTTCATTAATCTTGGGTATTGGATACTTACCAACAAATTCTTTCACCTGTTGTTTTGTTACTCCCCTAGGTATATTATACAAAGATTTATAATATTTCTCAAAGCACTTCCCTATTTCCTCAGGTCTCATAAATATCTTCTCTCCTTCCCTAATCTTATATATAGTACCATTAACCTGTTTCTTCTTAATCTTATCAGTTAACATCTTCCCTACTTTATTAGATCTATAGTAATACTTCTGTTTCAAAGCCTTAAGTTTCCTGGTCACCCTCTCCTGTTCCCGCACCGTAATATCCATTCTAATTTTCTTTATCTCTCTCTCATATTCCCCACAAGGAGACAATTTGTTTTTACATTCCATCTCATAAAGAGAGAGATAAAGCCCAACCAGACCTTCTCCTCTCATCCTTTTTGCTTTTATCCCCATCTTAATCAAGTGCCCTCTCACCACACACTTATAAGCACACCACAGTGTAGCCCTTGACTCAACAGACCTTATATTTTCTTTAAAATAATCTCTAGTCACCTCCTCTAACTTTTCTTTATTATCTTTATCCTGCAACAAGTAATTACTCATTTTCCAATCCCTACAATTTTGCTCCCCCATTTCACCTACTAATTGCCAAATTACCGCATTATGGTCAGACCACACTATATCCTTAATAAATACTCTTCTAATATTATCAACCAAAATGTTATTCCCCACCACCAAATCAAGCCGTGCATATGAATTATGTGCTGATGAATAATGAGTATAATCCCGATCCGTAGGATGGAAAACTCTCCACACATCAAATAATTGTTCTTTTCTCAGAAAATTGGCCAGGGCACGAGCATTTCTTACACATCTTGAATCCACACCTTGTCCCTTCCCCAGCATTTTATCTATCAATGGATCCGGTACACAATTAAAGTCACCGGCCAATATCACAATTCCTACCGCTATATTTTCCACTCTACCCCACATTTGTTTCAAAAATGACACTTGATTACAATTTGGCAGGTATATATTCACCATTGTATACAAAATATTGTTAATCTTACATATCATAATAATATACCTGGCATCACTATCACATTCCTTATAGATAATCTGTAGGTCCACACCTTTTGTCACCATTATCGCCACCCCTCTTTTTTTCTCCTCCTCAAGAGAGGCGGTGATAACATGTGCAAATCTCTTATCCATTAACAACTCTGTCCGCCCAATCCAATGCGTCTCCTGGACCATACAAATATCTATTTTTTCTTTACGGATCAAATCATATAACATTGACCTTTTATAGGGAGAATTCAAACCCTGGGTATTTAGAGAGAGAAATCTCATTAACCTTCACACATCTCCCTACACCACTGAAGTGGGTGTCTACAGACCCCTGTCATTCCACCACTCACACACGCACACACAAACATACCACAATAGGGGGCACACTCCTCTCCCCTCTTTTCCTCACCCTCCATACTGTACCCCTCTCCCCACAGAGGGCACAGACCAATTTAAGCTAAACTTTAGCTAGATAGATGGCTCGTTACCCAGAACTCCCCTTTATATATCATACATTGCGAGGACTATAACCTAATATCCTGTTCTTCAACGCCCTACTGCGCCCCCAACCACTCTAAAACTGCAGAAGGCTCAGTGAACCCTTTCCATCCTTCCCTTGAAGAGACCAACAGCTTAAAGGGAGACCCCCATCTAAACTTTATATGTTTAACTCTCAGCTCTCCTATAACCGATGTAAATTGTCTCATTTTATTCCTGGTAGCCCAGGATATGTCTGGCAAAATCCTTATAGAGTCAAATTTTTCTGCCATCTTCTCCTTCACCCTGTATAGATTCCATATCTGTTCTTTCACACTATATGAATGCAGACAGACGATCACGTCCCTTGACGCCTCCTCAGGTGCATTCTTAGATTTATTCAACCTGTAAAGTCTGTCCATCATCTCTTCCTGATTACCAGATCTTACTCCTAGAGCAGAAAAATAATCCAACAGAAATTGCTTCAGATCATTACTCCCAATCTCCTCAGGAATCTTACGCAGCCGCAGGTTACATCTTCTTGCTCTATCTTCCAAGCCATTTAGCCTGTCCTCCAGATCCTCACAGCGTTTATTCAACTGCTTATAATTATCCTGAATGGATGCCCCTTGAAATTCCAGGGATTCAATCTTATCCTCTATCTTTTGAACGTTATGCACCACCCGGGCCATATCTGCCCGTAAATCTTGAGTGCTGGCATTTATCTCTCTTTTAATTTTTTCAAACTGGGCCGCCAGCCCTTTGTCCAACATTTCTGCCCAAACCCCAGCATGCTCCAGGGGTGCTGCATGCTCTTTAACCTGGCCTTCTGGGCTATTCAGCAATTGGGAGGGATAATAATCAGACATTCTCTTATCAGCCTTTAAATCTTTAACCTCTTTTTTATTCTTCTTCCCCGACATTGCGGGCTCCTGAGTCTTCCTAGCAGCCATCACCAGTCAATAATATAAAGGCTAATAATTATCATACATTTCTTCTAGCCCGGCCAGATCTTCCGCCACACTGTGTACCGGCCATTCTGTAATGCTCAATTACACATACCTCCTTGATGTGCTTATCTATGCAAGGAGTACCTCCGGTCCGTGTTTTCCACATGAAGCCCACATCCACAACGCCGTTCACTCCTCTGACCACGGCTCTCTCAGGACCTGCCGCCTTATCGAAGTTCGTCTTTTGCTTTCCACAGCGGCTTCCACTCCTCCGCCTTCCCTCCGGTTGCACCCCTTCCAAGCAGCCGCCCTACACAATCCGGGCTCTCCTTTACTACCCTCGGCACCTCCGACCTCCTCCGCCGGCCAACACGCCAGCCCAGTCAGCAGGGCCCTCGCTCCATACGCCACGCCAGCCTCACTCTTCCTGGGGATCACGCGCCATCAGAGCTACGCACGCGTCACCCTCGCGTCATAGCTCCACCCCCCTCTCCTCAACTCAAAAAAATCTTAACGTAGGGTAACATCTACAAGTATTTCTTATGTTTACACATTATTTACATCACTTGTGCATCTTTCACTATAGGCATTTGTTTATCACTCCCTGTCGAATGATAGCCACCCCTCGGGGTGATGACATCATTGTCAGCATCTAAACACCAAGTTTGGCACTTTTTTTCAATGCACTTAGGGTATATTATGTGGGTTAGTTCACTTAGTCACTTGTCTTGAGAAAGGCCATATGGTGTGGGTGAAACGTTGACAATAAATTAATACTTATCAAGAAGTCCTGCTTTGAGATTATATATATATATATATATATATATATATATATATATATATATATATAACAACAAGTCAATAGGGAAGCACTCACGCTGTCAAAGGCAGCTGCCTGGGTGCTATAGTTTCAACCAAAATGTAGAATTTATTCCATGTGAAGAAAGCACTCTCAGGACTTCGTTCAAAATGACAACAGTGTTTATTGTGCAGATCGACGTTTTGGGTACATTACAGCAACCTTCATCAAGGATGCCACAGCAGTGAAAACACCTCCTTCATATACCCTCGATGTGTGTATTGGCGCCATAAGGACGCACTGTGAGTGGACATAGCGTCACCTCCAATGACCCTGACGTCAATGAGTGACATCTAAATAACCCAATAACATAAACGTTACCCAATAACAATATTACCATGAAAGAAAAAGTATTAATCAAAGTGTTCATTGTAAAATTATGAAATTCAGCTGGTTGCTATTCCCAAAAAAAACATATCGAGCATAAGCACTAACCTCCTGTACCTTCAAATGGATGCCGATTAGAAGGACTGTCATAAGTTATAATTATTCTGGCGACGCCCGCGCATCGCAACGCTCGGCATATTATATATGTCTCCAGGTCACACTAATACATGTGTCCTGTGTTCCATTCATAATTTGCCCGGTCATAGATCTAATGTCAAGGCGCCCCTGATTGTATGATGTAGCTAATGTGCCGATATTAGACTCAGTCGTTGTTGCGCTACTTTAATTTAAGTTATCAAGGATAATGGTTTCAATAGATAATCAGATACTGTCTGTACCACGTAGCGCAATTAATTCTGCTCCTATAGTTTAAATCATAATAGATGTGTAGCTCTCCTCCGAGAGTTCAAAAACTAAGTGTTAAGCGGAGTCTAGAAATTCTTCCAATTTACTAATAATTAGTAGGGAACATAAGAACGCTTAAAAAGAAAAAAAGAATAAACAGACACCTCCAAACAATAAGTTAGAATGGAATAAAGCTACCTGCAGCATTTTCTCATCAGCCCATCTTAAGTGGAAAATGTCGCGTCAGTTGGAAATTGTCGGGTCAATTAAGGGCAACATACTACAAGCATGAATACGCCCCTAGTGGGCATCTAGTGCCTATTCTGTTATAAAAAGATAAGTATGTTGCAATTATTGTATCCAACATTTCCTCACTAGATACATCTCATCCCTGCGCTTTCAACATTGAGAAAGAACGATTTTTCAAAAAAACAGCGTTTCATATATTTAAAAGAATCTTCTTAAGTAAATCCCATGACAAGAAACTTCTTGTGTTACACATATGCACACTGGGGAGATGAACGTATCAAAACAATATAGCTTATGTCACTGAATATGCAGAGGGGTTCATAACAGGGGTTATTTGAGTGTAAATTGTTATAGATCCTGGCTCCCAGGTGGTAAGAGAATATCAGAGCCATCTTCAAATCTTCAACGCTCCTCATTTTGTATCCTTAGGTACATGTTGGACAGGCGGTCCCATTTATACATATAACCTAGTAATTATGGGATTTACTGATAATGCCATCTGTATCAAGGTAAATCCAACCATCTTCCTCTGTATATGCTGGACAGGAAGTCCCATTTAAGCATATATTCCGGTCCCAAAATTGAGCAATATCAGCTCATTTGCTGTAATAAGGTTTATACCAAAAGTCATTACCATGAACAATGGAGTTCATCATCCTTGATGATATATCCAATATATGCTGGACAGGGAGTCCTATGTATACATATCATTGGATTCCATGACGGGGGGATCCTAGTTCCGGAATAGTTTGAGCATACAGACCATGATGATCATCCATAGTATATATAGATGAAAAACATTAATTGCGCTACGTGGTACAGACAGTATCTGATTATCTATTGAAACCATTATCCTTGATAACTTAAATTAAAGTAGCGCAACAACGACTGAGTCTAATATCGGCACATTAGCTACATCATACAATCAGGGGCGCCTTGACATTAGATCTATGACCGGGCAAATTATGAATGGAACACAGGACACATGTATTAGTGTGACCTGGGGACATATATAATATGCAGAGCGTTGCGATGCGCGGGCGTCGCCAGAATAATTATAACTTATGACAGTCCTTATAATCGGCATCCATTTGAAGGTACAAGAGGTTAGTGCTTATGCTCGATATGTTTTTTTTGGGAATAGCAACCAGCTGAATTTCATAATTTTACAATGAACACTTTGATTAATACTTTTTCTTTCAGGGTAATATTGTTATTGGGTAACGTTTATGTTATTGGGTTATTTAGATGTCACTCATTGACGTCAGGGTCATTGGAGGTGACGCTATGTCCACTCACAGTGCGTCCTTATGGCGCCAATACACACATCGAGGGTATATGAAGGAGGTGTTTTCACTGCTGTGGCATCCTTGATGAAGGTTGCTGTAATGTAACCGAAACGTCGATCTGCACAATAAACACTGTTGTCATTTTGAACATTATATATTATATATATAATGTGTCACAAAACAGTACACAATATAAAAACACAGTATTAACACTATCAGAATATCTACAAAATTAGAACGAGGAAAATATATAGACAAGTAAGGAAGAGAAAAGAAAGAAATCGCTCATATGTTGTACAGAAGATCGTAATGAGCCCAAACACTTTGAACTCTTAAGGGAAATGAACTAGAAGCATGAGTGACATTCCAGCACCTGGAATTTTATTTCTTTTTTTATTCAAAGAGTTGAAAATAAAAACACGTTTTTGTTTTGTTTTTCCTCATCATGTAAAAGCCTCTATACTTTCCTGTTCCTTTTGGAAAGATGCATGCTACAGGACTGCAGAGCGACTATTCCATCCCAAAAGCAGCTTTGGACTCCCTTTTAATCTTCAGTTGTTGTTGGACTACAATTCCAATCAACCCCACACTACATTAGTTTAGAAGACAGTCAATTTTATTTCTGAATGGTGATCAGAGAGTGGCGCCATTTAATGGCTTGAAAGTGAAACCATCAGTGCAACAAGAGCTAAATCAGCATATGAAACAGGCCTGTAAGTATCAATACCTCCTAAACTATTCATCTGCCAGACTTTTAGCTAACAAACAGGCAGTTTTGAATGAAGCGTTTAAAAGGATAGTAATACCTGGATTTAAGAAGGTTTAATATTCATATGAAGACAAAATAGCACTGTATTCAAAGAAACGGTCTACAAAGTGTGCCTACCTCCCAGTCACACTTTGTAGGCAATTATAATGAAATATTTCTTTGAAGACAACGCTATTTCGGGTCTGCTGACGAGCCATTCTGTGAAATGACCAGAATCTTGATCTGTCAGATAGAATGCCGACGTCTGTAAAAGGGGTGGGAGAGGGGAACTTTAAAAGCTTATAAATCTTAACACACATCTTTAAGCAAAGGGATTTACTTGATTTAATTTATTTCATATTAACATTAAAGCTTCTTAAATCCAGGTATTACTATCCCTTTAAATAGTAAAGGTTAAAGGGAGAGTAAAAATATATATTGTAGGGTTTACCCCTCCTGAGTAACCAAGGGCACTCCCATTGCTGAGAGGCATTTTTTCAAAAGTTATTTCAACTCAAACCTTTTTTTGGTGCAGTATCTCAGTAGTCCCAGATTTTACAGTAGTACTGTTTCTACAGCATCCAATGTACAGCTCTGGTCAGTTGAACATAAACCGTTATAAGAAGGTGGAGTAAGAACGGAACTGTAAAGTTTCAGACTATCGAGATGTTGCAAGGTCCATTTCAAAACCTTTTCCACTAGAAAAAGGATAGACATTTTTTTTTACTGGATAAAGAGCAGCTGGTATACCCAAATCCTGCTCAACAGCTGCACTGTCTTCCTTAATGGGATTGTAATGGTTTATAATAATAAGTAATACTGTATATAATGCAAAAAAAAATAGATTGGTGCAAGTCTCATCTCCCAACCCTTCATAGTTTGAGAAATAGAATGTTTTAAAGTTCTCCTCTCCCTCCCCTTTCCCTGACGTGAGCATCTAGATGACAGCTTGACATCCTGGTCTGGGGACCGTCAATCGGCTCTTCAGCAGAGCTGAGATACCAAAATCTAAAAAGAACTACTTCAGGGGAATGGTCTACAAAGTGTGCTTGCAAACCAGGCACACTTTGTAGACCATTCCAATTAAGTACTTCTTTTTAGATTTAGATATCTTGGCTCTGCTGAAGAGCCACTTCGAGTTGACTGACTCAAATCTCGTGTCAGCTATACAACTGACAGCAGGGAGAGGGGAACTTTAAAACGTTCTCTCTCTCAAACCATAAATGTTTGAGAGATTGGACTTGCACCAACAGATTTCTTTTTGCATTGTCTACAATATTCCTTATTATTTTAAGCCATTACTATCCCTTTAAAGCCTTGCTGTATGCATTATTCATAAAGAGAGAGTATTAAAAAATTGAAAGACTATACAGAGCGGCTAGCTATAGTTTTTTCTACTGGAAGACCGCTCAGCAGATGCAGAACTTTCCTTTTTTATAAATCTGGATGAATGTGTTTTTATAGTTAGCTCCAATTACATTTTTCTCAGTCCTGTTAAAACAGGATTATTAAATAAACGTATACATGCACCAATAATGATTTCAAAAACAAATTATTTAATGTGGCAAGTGAACGGAACACACATTTAGATAATGAACATGACATTAAGGAGTCGAGTTAAGAATTAAAGAGCAAACATTGAAATCTTAAAAAGTAGCAATCTCATTAAACTGTCCTCCTTTCCAATCACAGGGAATAAGAGCGAATACAAAAGTGCAACAATTGAGGTGCAAACCAAATGTACGCTAGCAGCCAGGGTACAATGAAAAACTCCATTTGAGCAAAACGTAAATTTTAACTCCTTAAAAGTTTAAGAGGTGTCCAATGCATTGCAAAGCTATGCATTGGCGACCTCTCTAACAACCAAGGTGTTTAAATCACTAACCCTTTGAGTGCCAGAGGGGTATGCAACGTATTGCAAAGCATTGCGTTGCGTACCCCTCTGGCACTCAAAGGGTTAAACTCCTGAGGATCTGATTGCTGTACAACACCTTGAAAAGCAATGAATGTTGTACACAGAGGAAATTTTTATTTCGTATGGTGAAGGTGGCTTGTTGCATTAATGTTCCATTTGTCTTTTGGCATTTAGCACTGTGCATCCCTTTGGATTGCAGCCTGGTGTAAGTCACATGTTAACCGTTTGAGTGCCAGAAAGGCATCCAATGCACTAAATACCTCTCTGGCACTCAAAGGGTTAATGACCTCCGTGTATGTCAGTGGAAATTTTTATTTGTTGCCTGTGGTGCATTCGGATTGC
Organism: Rhinophrynus dorsalis; assembly: GCA_037306005.1. Taxonomy (NCBI): domain Eukaryota; kingdom Metazoa; phylum Chordata; class Amphibia; order Anura; family Rhinophrynidae; genus Rhinophrynus; species Rhinophrynus dorsalis. Next base: position 563,690,150 of record CM074719.1, on the reverse strand, counting down.
CCAAGAATCGCTCTATTTTTGTGTGTACACATTGGGTATATTCATAAAGTGCAAAACCAGAGCAATTCTGTTGCATGCCAACCCGCACTCTGAGCGCATATAAACATTCCCACTGATCTGTATGCAGTTTTTTAAGCCCCTGGAAGCTGAAGAGGTCTCCAATGCATTCTAGTACAGAAGAGTGTAAAAGCCCTGTTTAAATTAAGATTCGTGGAATTGTTGTTGGTTTGCCCCAGAATTGTTTGACTTTGGCTTTATATATTCATGGACCAATATTTAACAGTTATTCCTTTTAATTAATGTCCTCTTTTCAGGAAGGTCTGGTTGCCAAATGTAGGAATATTGGCATTACTAGAATTTGGTGTCAGGACTTGTATATCGAAGTTCATAGCTGTGGGATAAAGGTCACTGATCCAATACGTGTCAGGCACAAAGTGATGGGCACACAGGAGACTCCTTATTACACACTAAGAGAAGTGGGGAGAGATGCACTAGGGTGTGATAAAGAGGAGATGGCTTTTCTAGTGATTTCACTGTTATTATATGGAATCTATACAGTAAGATATCAGACATCATGAATACTAGTGCACTGGCTCCATTGACTAACATAGGGAATGGAGAGCTTATCACACTGGAGAAGTTAACTCTGCTTTATCACACCTTGGTGCATCTCATCCCTAGAGTAATTTTGGAGGAAACCATGTGCACCATAGGAGACATAAATGCCCCAACTACCAAATTATTTAAATGAGACATAACCCCTTGAATGTTAGGCAGGTCTCCAACACATTACAAATCAATGTATTTGAGACCTCTTTGGCAATCAAGGGGTTAACCCTTTCAGTGCCTGAGGGGTATGCAACCCATTGCTTTGCGTACCCATCTGGCACTGAAAGTGTTAAAGCAATGGTAACCTTTTATTTTGACATAACGTACAGTTAAATCACCTTCACTTTTCATTTAATCTTCATTTACACTAATATCCCCAACAGTGATCTCCTTGGATCTCTGTTTCCAGAGAGGTTTCTAGTCGATAAACCATCAACACAGGAAGTGAGAATGTTACAGTCACTCTGCAGTACTGTATGATCTGTGTGCTATCTTTTTATATTGAAAGAAGGTCTAGTGATCATACAGTGAAAAGATTCATGTTCCCTGACAGAAAGCTCTGTGCAAACAAATCCAGAAAGCACATCTTCAAGGGCATTAAAAATGTAAAAATAATACGTATAGGAGATTTGACTGTACATGTTATGTACCTGTACAACATGTAAATGCAAAATAAAGGGTGACTATTCCGTTAAAGCGGAACTACCACCCCTTAGAAATATGGCCCCAAATAATTACCCATCTGTCGACTAGCTGCTCAGTATCGCTAGTCGCCAGAATTACCGCGTTCATGAGATTTATACACTGCTCCGTGAATGACAGGCAGGAAGCCGCACAGACATCTTTCCATAGGGACGCCTGCACTCCTGTGCTGTCAGTCCCAGCCTGCTCTAAGAGGAGTTGCTAGGAGCCATTCAGCTCCAAAAGGGACTGAAAGCGCAGGCGTCACTATGGAAAGATGTCTGCGCAGTTTCCTGCCTGTCATTCCCAGAGCAGTGTATAAATCTCATGAACGTGGTAATTCTGGCGACTAGCGCTACTGAGCAGCTAGTCGCCAGATGGGTAATTCTCTGAGACCATGTTTCTAAGGGGTGGTAGTTCCACTTTAATAGCTCCATTTACATCAGTGGGGATTTTGTACATCCTCCCTGCAGTTGAGTTAGTTTGTGTCAGAATTTTCTTTGCAATGTCAGGGTACCATGCCACATCTACTGACAGATGCCAGAGCTAAACACAGGAACCCTTGTGAAAATAACTTACTAATTTCTTAAAGGGAAAGTATTGCACAACAGCAGCATTCTAAAATGTCAGCCCTGTGACACATGTACCCAAGAAAGAATACATTTTGAGGTATAATAACGTGTGAAGTAATCAACTCGCAGCACTGAACGTACCATTATTTATACTCAGCAGGAAATACAATATATATTTTTTATACTGTACAATACTTTTCCTTTAAATCTAGACCACAGTGAACAGTATAAGATCTGATAGTTCCAGCAAATGGAATCCAGACTCAGAAGCTGATGGTTTACTAACCTGGGTTTACTCCCTTGACACACCTGTGTAGACTGTATTGAATGATTTGTATCCCTGATGCGTGAGCAATGAATCGCTGCTTACACCTCTGACACAAGGGGTTGAAGCAGAGATAACACTTGTTCACTAAACCAAGAACTCTCAACTGCTGGGAGATGCTTCATTTAACCCTTTCAGTGCGAGAGAGGCATAACTCTCTGGCACTCAAAAGGGTTAAAAGATTGTATAGAATCAATTTGTCTTCCACAAGCAAAAGACAGCAATTCCAACAGCGCCAATATCAAATGAAATGACCAGAGAAAACGTTAATGAAACTTTCACCTAAATTCAAGTTTGCATATTTGAAAGCTACATTAAAAACTGCCTATATGTCATGTTAACCAAAAGACCAGCAGATGTATAGTTTAGGACATATTCACACTTAGTTCTAGGCAAAGTAACGATTTCCTGGTGCTGTACAGAGCTTCATTATCATATGAAATGTCATAGAAAGGGCTTCAATAGCATATGACACTTCACTGAATATGCTTCATTAGCACATGAAACATCTCTGATGAGCTTAATTAGCATACAACAAAACCTTAAAGGAGCAGTACACTTTTTTTTGTATGAAAACACATTTTATACAGCTCTTCCTGCTGAATAAAACAAGGTCACTCCCACTGCTTTCAGATGTTTTACTCAAAAATTATAGCAGTTTAAATAATCAGGAAGTGAATTTACTGTGTTTACTTCCTGATAGTTCTGACAGGAAGTGACAGGCAGTTTCTATCACATTCTATGGAGAACTGCATGTCTGATTTTTCTGACGTTCTTTTCCATTAGACTCTAACAAGAAATCTAATTAGACTTTAACCACTAGAGGGCACTGCTAATGTAAAAAAACATGGGTTTAACTGTAATAACTCTGGAAATATAAATCTCTCCGCAGTGGGAGTACCCTTATTTTACTCAATAGGAAAATCTCTATAATATATATTTTTTCATAAAAAATGTTTACTGCTCCTTTAACTTTACATTTGCTGGTCTTTTGGATAACATGACATATAGGAAGCTTTTAATGCAGTTTTAAAATAAGCAAACCAGAATTAAGGTGAAAGTTCCACTTTAAATATATTCAAGTCTGAGCTTTAATCACACTTCAATTAACCTTTTAAAGGGCCAAAGGCTTCCCACTAGTCCTTAATGGGTTCCATATTTCCCAGCAGTGGGAGCACATATGTGTAGAAAACAAAAAGTACACTTTTTCTCTGCCAACAACATGTCATGGGTGAATACATATAAATAGAAAAAAAATGGACAGTTCTGGTGCACCCAGTTTATCAGTGCGAAGGAGATCTCTCTAGCATTAAAGGGATCCTAACGTCCAATAATCATTTCATATTGTACTGTAGATTAAAAAAAAATATGTGCAGCAAATCCCATCTCACAAACCTTTATAGTTTGAGAGATATTCACATCTAAAGTTCCCCCTCCCTCCTGATGTCAGCGCTCTACTGACAGCAGGAGATCCCGGTCCTGGGACCACCTGGCGGCTCTTCAGCAGAGCCAAAATAGCGATATTTAAAAATAATGATTTAATTGGAAGTGTGCCTGGTTTGATAACACACTTTGTAGACTGTTCCAATCAAGTAGTTCTCTTTAAATAATGCTATTTCGGCTTTGCTAAAGAGCCGCCTCGAGTCGGCCGCCTCGAATCTCCTGCTGTTTGCTTTACAGCTGACATGAGGGAGGTGGGAACTTTAGATGCGAATCTCTCTCAAACCATAAAGGTTTGAGAGATGGGATTTGCTGCACATAATTATTTTTTTTAATTTACAGTACAACATAAAATGATTATTGGACATTACTATCATTTTAAGGCCACCTTTAAATCCAATTAATTGTTTTAGTTGTTTCCCCCATAGTGCAGATGGTTCACCTAAAATTGTTCTACTACTGCTTTTTCTCAGTATACAATCAGTGAATGACCAGACACAAAGTGATTACCTACTTACCATCTGAATGCTTTTTCTTATACCTGTCTAGGTCCTTGTTCTACCCAACTGGATATTTCAAGGCATGATCTCAGTGGATGTTTGTATATCGGTTTCAGATCTAACACAAAGATTTGCTCTACCAGCTACAAGTAGCATGTCGGTAAACATTGTGACTGATGCCCTAGGAACTGAAGCAATTCTAGTGAAACCAAATTGCATCATAGGGGGCAATCAAAACTGCCCATTGCTTTGTAATATGTTTGAGACTTCTGCAGCAATTAAGGGATTAAAATTCCCATTAAAAGAAAATCAATAAAGTTTTGTCTCCTATGGTGCAGATACTTTTAAATGTGTTGTATTGTTAATACACCAGTATACAGCTCAATATATTTGATTTAAAGATGTCTATTGCACTCTTTCTAAACTGTGTCAAAATTTGGGGAGAAACAAGTGAATAGATTTAATTTTTAAACAAGTCAACATAAAGAAGTGAAAGACAATTCTAGGGGAAAAAAAGTCTACAGTTTAATCCAGTGGTTCCAACATTATCAAAAAGTAAAATACCATGAGAAATATGTGTCATAGCAGAAAAAAAATAAAATTAAAGCATCATGTTTATTTTTAAATACAGAACAAAAGTACAAAACGCACTGACCAAACAATGAAAACTTCCAAGGATATAACCCATTGAAAACCCTTCACACAACTCAGTAAATGCTGTGCACTTCTCAAGTAGTCATGTTGATCTTAACGTACCTCAAGCAAACAGGACAAGCTGAACAACAATGTGCTCTCTCAATAAGCAAGCAAAAGCCACTATATGCTGAAACTTAAAGTGATCGTAATGTTTCACAAAAACAGCAGCTCTAATTAATCTTCATTAGTGTTGAGCGAGCATGCTCGGCCGATGCTCGGATCGGCTCGAGCATCGCTCTGCTCGGCACATGGCGGTACTCGTACGAGTACCGCATGTGCTCGCCCGCCATGTTCGGGTCTCCTCCCCGCACGTTTTGCGGCTGCTGCGCAGCCAATAAACGTGCAGGGAGGCTCTGACATCGGTGTAATGCCAGCAGCCATGTTGGCTGCTGGCATTACACTGATTGGCTGGCCAGAACACGTGGTCAGGTGCTGTATAGCACCTGACCAGCGAGTTCGGCTCAGTCTGAGCCAGGGAGAGCTGAGGATAGGAAGGGAAAGGCAGTGTAGGGAGGAAAAAAACAAAAATTGTGAAAAAAAAAGAACCAAAAGTCCTTTTTAGGACTACTGTGTGTGGGGGCAGCAGGTTATTTGGTGTGGGGGGAAAAAAACAAAAAACAAAAAAAAAAAATATATATATTCTGTTTAGTGTGCAAAGTTGCAGATCAGAGCACATTCTGTTTAGTGTGCACAGTTGCAGATTAGAGCACATTCTGTTTAGTGTGCAAAGTTGCAGATTAGAGCACATTCTGTTTAGTGTGCAAAGTTGCAGATTAGAGCACATTCTGTTTAGTGTGCAAAGTTGCAGATTAGAGCACATTCTGTTAAGTCTTCAAACTAAAATATCAAAGTCACGTATTCCATTCAGTGTGCGTCGCCGCAGTTTAGCAGCACATTCTGAGTACTGTGCAGAGTTGCAGAATAGGAAGAAATACTGTTAAGTCTTCAAACTAAAATATCAAAGTCACATATTCCATTCAGTGTGCTTCGCCGCAGTTTAGCAGCACATTCTGTGTACTGTGCAGAGTTGCAGAATAGGAAGAAATACTGTTAAGTCTTCAAACTCAAATATCAAAGTCACATATTCCATTCAGTGTGCTTCGCCGCAGTTTAGCAGCACATTCTGTGTACTGTGCAGAGTTGCAGAATAGGAAGAAATACTGTTAAGTCTTCAAACTAAAATATCAAAGTCACATATTCCATTCAGTGTGCTTCGCCGCAGTGTAGCAGCACATTCTGTGTACTGTGCAGAGTTGCAGAATAGGAAGAAATACTGTTAAGTCTTCAAACTAAAATATCAAAGTCACATATTCCATTCAGTGTGCTTCGCCGCAGTTTAGCAGCACATTCTGTGTACTGTGCAGAGTTGCAGAATAGTAAGAAATACTGTTAAGTCTTCAAACTAAAATATCAAAGTCACATATTCCATTCAGTGTCTTTCACTGCCGTTTAACAGCCTATTCTGTGTACTCTGTACAGTTCCAGAATTATAAGAAATACTGTTAAGTTTTCAAACTCAAATATTAAAGTCACATATTCCATTCAGTGTCTTTCACCGCCGTTTAACAGCCTATTCTGTGTACTCTGTACAGTTGCAGAATTATAAGAAATACTGTTAAGTTTTCAAACTCAAATATTAAAGTCACATATTCCATTCAGTGTCTTTCACCGCCGTTTAACAGCCTATTCTGTGTACTCTGTACAGTTCCAGAATTATAAGAAATACTGTTAAGTTTTCAAACTCAAATATTAAAGTCACATATTCCATTCAGTGTCTTTCACCGCCGTTTAGCAGCCTATTCTGTGTACTCTGCACAGTTGTAGAATAGGAAGAAATACTGTTAAGTTTTCAAACTCAAATATTAAAGTCACATATTCCATTCAGTGTGTTTCAACGCCGTTTAACAGCCTATTCTGTGTACTCTGCAGAGTTGCAGAATTATAAGAAATACTGTTAAGTTTTCAAACTCAAATATTAAAGTCACATATTCCATTCAGTGTCTTTCACCGCCGTTTAGCAGCCTATTCTGTGTACTCTGTACAGTTCCAGAATTATAAGAAATACTGTTAAGTTTTCAAACTCAAATATTAAAGTCACATATTCCATTCAGTGTCTTTCACCGCCGTTTAACAGCCTATTCTGTGTACTCTGTACAGTTCCAGAATTATAAGAAATACTGTTAAGTTTTCAAACTCAAATATTAAAGTCACATATTCCATTCAGTGTGTTTCAACGCCGTTTAACAGCCTATTCTGTGTACTCTGCAGAGTTGCAGAATTATAAGAAATACTGTTAAGTTTTCAAACTCAAATATTAAAGTCACATATTCCATTCAGTGTCTTTCACCGCCGTTTAACAGCCTATTCTGTGTACTCTGTACAGTTCCAGAATTATAAGAAATACTGTTAAGTTTTCAAACTCAAATATTAAAGTCACATATTCCATTCAGTGTGTTTCAACGCCGTTTAACAGCCTATTCTGTGTACTCTGCAGAGTTGCAGAATTATAAGAAATACTGTTAAGTTTTCAAACTCAAATATTAAAGTCACATATTCCATTCAGTGTCTTTCACCGCTGTTTAACAGCCTATTCTGTGTACTCTGTACAGTTCCAGAATTATAAGAAATACTGTTAAGTTTTCAAACTCAAATATTAAAGTCACATATTCCATTCAGTGTCTTTCACCGCCGTTTAACAGCCTATTCTGTGTACTCTGTACAGTTCCAGAATTATAAGAAATACTGTTAAGTTTTCAAACTCAAATATTAAAGTCACATATTCCATTCAGTGTGTTTCAACGCCGTTTAACAGCCTATTCTGTGTACTCTGCAGAGTTGCAGAATTATAAGAAATACTGTTAAGTTTTCAAACTCAAATATTAAAGTCACATATTCCATTCAGTGTCTTTCACCGCCGTTTAACAGCCTATTCTGTGTACTCTGTACAGTTGCAGAATTATAAGAAATACTGTTAAGTTTTCAAACTCAAATATTAAAGTCACATATTCCATTCAGTGTCTTTCACCGCCGTTTAACAGCCTATTCTGTGTACTCTGTACAGTTCCAGAATTATAAGAAATACTGTTAAGTTTTCAAACTCAAATATTAAAGTCACATATTCCATTCAGTGTCTTTCACCGCCGTTTAGCAGCCTATTCTGTGTACTCTGCACAGTTGCAGAATAGGAAGAAATACTGTTAAGTTTTCAAACTCAAATATTAAAGTCACATATTCCATTCAGTGTGTTTCAACGCCGTTTAACAGCCTATTCTGTGTACTCTGCAGAGTTGCAGAATTATAAGAAATACTGTTAAGTTTTCAAACTCAAATATTAAAGTCACATATTCCATTCAGTGTCTTTCACCGCCGTTTAGCAGCCTATTCTGTGTACTCTGTACAGTTCCAGAATTATAAGAAATACTGTTAAGTTTTCAAACTCAAATATTAAAGTCACATATTCCATTCAGTGTCTTTCACCGCCGTTTAACAGCCTATTCTGTGTACTCTGTACAGTTCCAGAATTATAAGAAATACTGTTAAGTTTTAAAACTCAAATATTAAAGTCACATATTCCATTCAGTGTGTTTCAACGCCGTTTAACAGCCTATTCTGTGTACTCTGCAGAGTTGCAGAATTATAAGAAATACTGTTAAGTTTTCAAACTCAAATATTAAAGTCACATATTCCATTCAGTGTCTTTCACCGCCGTTTAACAGCCTATTCTGTGTACTCTGTACAGTTCCAGAATTATAAGAAATACTGTTAAGTTTTCAAACTCAAATATTAAAGTCACATATTCCATTCAGTGTGTTTCAACGCCGTTTAACAGCCTATTCTGTGTACTCTGCAGAGTTGCAGAATTATAAGAAATACTGTTAAGTTTTCAAACTCAAATATTAAAGTCACATATTCCATTCAGTGTCTTTCACCGCCGTTTAACAGCCTATTCTGTGTACTCTGTACAGTTCCAGAATTATAAGAAATACTGTTAAGTTTTCAAACTCAAATATTAAAGTCACATATTCCATTCAGTGTCTTTCACCGCCGTTTAACAGCCTATTCTGTGTACTCTGTACAGTTCCAGAATTATAAGAAATACTGTTAAGTTTTCAAACTCAAATATTAAAGTCACATATTCCATTCAGTGTGTTTCAACGCCGTTTAACAGCCTATTCTGTGTACTCTGCAGAGTTGCAGAATTATAAGAAATACTGTTAAGTTTTCAAACTCAAATATTAAAGTCACATATTCCATTCAGTGTCTTTCACCGCCGTTTAACAGCCTATTCTGTGTACTCTGTACAGTTGCAGAATTATAAGAAATACTGTTAAGTTTTCAAACTCAAATATTAAAGTCACATATTCCATTCAGTGTCTTTCACCGCCGTTTAACAGCCTATTCTGTGTACTCTGTACAGTTCCAGAATTATAAGAAATACTGTTAAGTTTTCAAACTCAAATATTAAAGTCACATATTCCATTCAGTGTCTTTCACCGCCGTTTAGCAGCCTATTCTGTGTACTCTGCACAGTTGCAGAATAGGAAGAAATACTGTTAAGTTTTCAAACTCAAATATTAAAGTCACATATTCCATTCAGTGTGTTTCAACGCCGTTTAACAGCCTATTCTGTGTACTCTGCAGAGTTGCAGAATTATAAGAAATACTGTTAAGTTTTCAAACTCAAATATTAAAGTCACATATTCCATTCAGTGTCTTTCACCGCCGTTTAGCAGCCTATTCTGTGTACTCTGTACAGTTCCAGAATTATAAGAAATACTGTTAAGTTTTCAAACTCAAATATTAAAGTCACATATTCCATTCAGTGTCTTTCACCGCCGTTTAACAGCCTATTCTGTGTACTCTGTACAGTTCCAGAATTATAAGAAATACTGTTAAGTTTTCAAACTCAAATATTAAAGTCACATATTCCATTCAGTGTGTTTCAACGCCGTTTAACAGCCTATTCTGTGTACTCTGCAGAGTTGCAGAATTATAAGAAATACTGTTAAGTTTTCAAACTCAAATATTAAAGTCACATATTCCATTCAGTGTCTTTCACCGCCGTTTAACAGCCTATTCTGTGTACTCTGTACAGTTCCAGAATTATAAGAAATACTGTTAAGTTTTCAAACTCAAATATTAAAGTCACATATTCCATTCAGTGTGTTTCAACGCCGTTTAACAGCCTATTCTGTGTACTCTGCAGAGTTGCAGAATTATAAGAAATACTGTTAAGTTTTCAAACTCAAATATTAAAGTCACATATTCCATTCAGTGTCTTTCACCGCCGTTTAACAGCCTATTCTGTGTACTCTGTACAGTTCCAGAATTATAAGAAATACTGTTAAGTTTTCAAACTCAAATATTAAAGTCACATATTCCATTCAGTGTCTTTCACCGCCGTTTAACAGCCTATTCTGTGTACTCTGTACAGTTCCAGAATTATAAGAAATACTGTTAAGTTTTCAAACTCAAATATTAAAGTCACATATTCCATTCATTGTGTTTCAACGCCGTTTAACAGCCTATTCTGTGTACTCTGCAGAGTTGCAGAATTATAAGAAATACTGTTAAGTTTTCAAACTCAAATATTAAAGTCACATATTCCATTCAGTGTCTTTCACCGCCGTTTAACAGCCTATTCTGTGTACTCTGTACAGTTCCAGAATTATAAGAAATACTGTTAAGTTTTCAAACTCAAATATTAAAGTCACATATTCCATTCAGTGTGTTTCAACGCCGTTTAACAGCCTATTCTGTGTACTCTGCAGAGTTGCAGAATAGTAAGAAATACTGTTAATTTTTCAAACTCAAATATTAAAGTCACTTATTCCATTCAGTGTGTTTCAACGCCGTTTAACAGCCTATTCTGTGTACTCTGCAGAGTTGCAGAATTATAAGAAATACTGTTAAGTTTTCAAACTCAAATATTAAAGTCACATATTCCATTCAGTGTCTTTCACCGCCGTTTAACAGCCTATTCTGTGTACTCTGTACAGTTCCAGAATTATAAGAAATACTGTTAAGTTTTCAAACTCAAATATTAAAGTCACATATTCCATTCAGTGTGTTTCAACGCCGTTTAACAGCCTATTCTGTGTACTCTGCAGAGTTGCAGAATTATAAGAAATACTGTTAAGTTTTCAAACTCAAATATTAAAGTCACATATTCCATTCAGTGTCTTTCACCGCCGTTTAACAGCCTATTCTGTGTACTCTGTACAGTTCCAGAATTATAAGAAATACTGTTAAGTTTTCAAACTCAAATATTAAAGTCACATATTCCATTCAGTGTGTTTCAACGCCGTTTAACAGCCTATTCTGTGTACTCTGCAGAGTTGCAGAATAGTAAGAAATACTGTTAATTTTTCAAACTCAAATATTAAAGTCACTTATTCCATTCAGTGTGTGTCACCGCAGTTTAGCAGCCTATTCTGTGTACTCTGCAGAGTTGCAGAATAGTAAGAAATACTGTTAAGTTTTCAAACTCATATATATTAAAGTCATATATATCGTGTAAGATGAAGAAGGCGGGTAAAAAGGGACGGGGAAGTGGACGTGATCCTGAAAGTTCAGGGCGCGGGTCAGGACGCGGAGAAACTGTGCCTGGTGCCAGAGCACAAGAAAGAAAGACATCCACCATACCTAGCTTCATGTCTGATTTCACAGGGCGTCGCAGGACATCACTCTCGAGGTCCGACCAGTGCGAACAGGTGGTCGGTTGGATGACAGCTGATACTGCTTCCAGTCGGTTAAGCACCACCCTGTCTTCCACCAAGTCCACTCTCAGTAGCCAAGAGTCTGGTCAACATAATCCTCACTCTGATCATCCTTCCTCCCACCATACACGGTCTGGTCAAAGAAGTGATCCCACACTGGGATATAGTGATGAGCTCGTCTCATCACCAATCCTTCATTTGACCCTCTCTCCAAGCACGCTTGCAGAGGAACATGACATCTTGTGCCCTGATTCACAACCTCTAGAGGCTACCCAATCACAAGAAGATGACAGATGTGAACGGCATTTAAGGTCAAAGGAAGTAGTGGATGATGATGATGATGATGATGAGACACAGTTGCCATTAAATCAACCACTATTTCCGTCTCAAGACCTAGTTGAGGAGAATGTTATACAGTTGTCAATGACTGAGTATGTGGTGGGATCAAGACTTGAGGAGGATGATCAGAGTGAGGAAGTGGAGGAGGACTTGGTGGACGACGAGGTGACTGACCCCACCTGGGAAGGTGTAGAGCCGAGCGATGACAGCAGTCCTGAGGGTGAGCCATCTGCAGCACCGCAACAGGCTGGAAGAGGCAGTGGTGTGGCTACAGAAAGAAGGCGGACCGCACCAAACCGGCCCGCAAATGTTCCACGGAGCACCCCCTTGCGTAAATCTACCTTGCCAAGGGGTAGGTGTTCCGCGGTATGGCGTTTTTTTAAGGAAAGTGCGGACGACAAAAGAATTGTAGTTTGCAACCTGTGCCACACCAGAATGAGCCGAGGCATGAACACTAGAAACCTCACCACCACCAGCATGATCCGACACATGGCATCCAAGCACCGTAGTAAGTGGGAGGAACGCCTGGATCGCCCATCTGTGTCTGCAGGCCACACCACTGCCTCCTCTTCCCCTGTTTTCGGTGCCGGCCAATCGCCTGTCGAAGGCGCAGGCCCGCATACCTCCCGCCCTGCACCTGTAGCATCTGAAGCACCATCAGCGACCACATCCACTTCCCTGTCCCAGCACAGCGTCCAAATGTCGTTACCCCAGGCATTTGAGCGCAAGAGAAAGTACCCAGCCACCCACCCACAGGCCATAGCACTAACCTCACACCTTTCCAAATTACTGGCCATCGAAATGCTGCCATTTAGGCTTGTGGACACTGAGTCCTTCCGCAGCCTGATGGCAGCAGCTGTCCCTCGGTACGCGGTCCCCAGCCGCCACTACTTTTCCCGGTGTGCCATCCCCGCATTACACCACCATGTGTCCCGTAACATCACCCGTGCCCTGACCAACGCAGTTACTGGGAAGGTCCACTTAACGACTGACACATGGACAAGTGCTTGTGGCCAGGGACGCTACATTTCCCTGACGGCACACTGGGTGAATGTCGTGGAGGCTGGGAGCGACTCGGACCCTGGGATGGCACGGGTGCTACCCACGCCGAGGATTGCGGGCCCTACCTCCATCAGGGTTTCCACCAGCACCTACGTTATTGGCTCCTCCTCCTCCGTTTCCACCTCCGAATTCTCTACACACAGCGCCACTCCCCCATCAGCCAGTAGCTGGAAGCAGTGTAGCACTGCAGTGGGGAAGCGTCAACAGGCCGTGCTGAAGCTGATCTGCCTTGGGGACAAACAGCACACGGCCTCAGAGCTGTTGCAGGGGATTAGTCACCAGACCGAGCAGTGGCTCTCGCCACTCAACCTGCAAGCAGGCATGGTTGTGTGTGATAATGGGCGTAACTTGGTGGCGGCTTTGGAGCTCGGCAAGCTCACACACGTACCATGCCTAGCGCATGTATTTAATTTAGTGGTGCAGCGATTTCTAAAAACCTACCCCAATGTGCATGATCTCTTGACCAAGGTGCGCCGCGTGTGTGCACATTTCCGTAAGTCATCTACAGCTTCGGCCGGCCTGTTGAAGCTGCAGCAGCGCTTACAATTGCCAGCTCACCGGCTGCTGTGTGACGTGAGCACGCGCTGGAACTCCACCTTCCACATGTTGGCCCGGCTTTGTGAGCAGCAGAGGGCAGTAGTGGAGTACCAGCTGTTACACGGTCGTCGCCTCTCCGTTCAACTTCCTGTAATCAGAAGTGAGGAGTGGGAATGGATGTCAGACCTCTGCGAGGTTTTACGCAATTTTGAGGAATCGACACAGATGGTGAGCGGCGATAACGCTATTATCAGTGTAACCATCCCACTTCTGTGTCTACTGAAACGCTCGCTGCTCACAATTAAAACCGACGCTTTGCATGTGGAAGAGGTGGAAATGGGGGAGGAAGAGCTTACACAAGGTGATAGCCAGAGCACCCTCACTTCGTCTTCTCAGCGACAATTGGAGGAGGCGGAGGAGGAGGAGGAGGAGGAGGAGGAAGACACGGTTGCCTCCGCTACAGAGGGTAGCCATGGAACTTTAGTTCCATCTCTTCAGCGTGGGTGGGCAGAAGAGGAGGAAGAGGATGAGGATATTGAGAGTCAGCCTCCTGGTGAGGACAGCGAAATCTTGACTGTTGGTACTCTGGCACACATGGCTGACTTTATGTTAGGCTGCCTTTCCCGTGACCCACGCGTTGTACGCATTTTAGACAACACGGATTACTGGGTGTTCACCCTTCTGGACCCCCGCTACAAAGAGAATTTCTCATCTCTCATTCCTCCGGTGGAGAGGACAAGCAAAATGGTGCAATACCAGAAGGTTCTTGTTGAAAAATTGCTCCAAAATTTTCCATCTGACAACGCTGGCGGCAGAGTACGTGCTACCTTGGCCAACCGAGAAGGGGAGAAAAGGGGAGCACACAGCAGTTCCGACAAAGGCAGGGCAACACTCTCCAAGGCGTGGGACACCTTCATGACACCCCGCCAGCACCCTCACCCTGATGCGCAGCCTAGTGTCACAAGGAGGGAAAAGTTTTGGAAGATGGTGAAGGAGTACGTAGCAGACCGTGTCAGCGTCCTCAATGATCCCTCTGTGCCTTACAACTACTGGGTGTCCAAGCTGGACACGTGGTATGAACTGGCTCTCTACGCCTTGGAGGTGCTGGCCTGCCCTGCCGCCAGCGTTCTGTCTGAGCGGGTATTTAGTGCTGCTGGTGGCATCATAACAGATAAGCGTATCCGCCTTTCCACCGACAATGCTGATAGGTTGACACTTATAAAAATGAACAAGGCCTGGATTTCCCCTGACTTCTCCACTCCACTGGAGGAAAGCCCCGGGGGAACATAAACTCACTTTATATATGTTATTTACAATGATGGGAATACTCTGTATTCCCATTCACCCCTTCCACCCCAAAAACGGGTATATGGTTGACTCTTAATGTTCTCATCCTCCTCCTCCTCTTCCATATGCCCTGTGCTATAATTTTTATATAGGGCCAGCTCACCAGCGGGCCCTGTGATATAATTTTTATATAGGGCCAGCTCACCAGCGGGCCCTGTTTGACAATTTTTATATAGGTCAGCTCACCAGCGGGCCTTCTCATATAATGTTTTATTGGGTCAGCTCTCTAGCGGGCCCTCTCATATAATGTTTTATAGCGTCAGCTCACTAGCGGGCCTTCGCATATAATGTTTAGGATGGTCAGCTCTGCAGCAGACCCTCACCCATAATGTTTTAGATGGTCAGCTCAGCGCACGTTTCCCTCTTAATCATGGCCTCAGTTCAATAAAATCAAGGAAATTTTTGGGAGAATTTGCCTCTGTGCACGTTTCCCTCTTAATCATGGCCTCAGTTCTGAAAATCAAGGAAATTTTTGGGAGAATTTGCCTCTGTGCACGTTTCCCTCTTAATCATGGCCTCAGTTCTGAAAATCAAGGAAATTTTTGGGATAATTTGCCTCTGCGCACGTTTCCCTCTTAATCATGGCCTCAGTTCTGAAAATCAAGGAAATTTTTGGGAGAATTTGCCTCTGCGCACGTTTCCCTCTTAATCATGGCCTCAGTTCTGAAAATCAAGGAAATTTTTGGGATAATTTGCCTCTGCGCACGTTTCCCTCTTAATCATGGCCTCACTTCAGAAAATCGATGAAATTTTTGGGAGAATTTGCAGATGATATACAAGTAAATATACAGCAAATACTGTTTGGTAACAATTTTTCGCCTAAAGTCGTTTTTATTTTCCTTTTTGTGTGTTTTACGGTCAGTCTGTAAAAATGGCGTACTACGGGCGAAAGATCGTTCCCAGCAGCGATGTTGGAGTCCAAGGTGCATCCAGACATCCTCCCTATGCTGTCCCTGAACCATTTCTGTAGTGTTTCCATCTTTTTCTGCCCTTTTCCTATGGACCAGGCACCCTCCCCTCATCAGAGCAGGGGGTGCCTGGTGTAATGCTCGAGTCCTCCCATTGACTTCAATGGGGCTCGGGTGCTCGGCCGAGCACTCGAGCCTCAGGGGGTGCTCGGTCAGAGCACCCGAACATCCGAGCATTGGGGTGCTCGCTCATCACTAATCTTCATAGTATTTGAGCCATAGAGAGTGTTTCATTACTGTGAGCGTTGTAATTCAAGAGTAATTGAATGATAAAGTTTCCCCTCCCGCCCCTTTTACCTAGTGTAAGCCATCTCTTCTCATATGTGGAATCTAGTTGTAAGACCAGACAGATAACAGAAGGGGACAATCTTCTTCCTATGAGAACAATGAAAGCCCTGCCCCTCTTGACAAATTTTTCAGGGTTTTCCCTTATCTTAATTGAAGATTGTCCCTCTCTGCAGTCTACCTGGGCACCTCCCTTCTGATCTGGCTGAACAGTGCTACATCAGTAAAAGGGCCGGGAGGGGGATACTTTGTCATTGAATTACTCATGTACTACAACTCTGACAGAATTGAAATAACACTCTCCAAAGTCCAAATACTATGATGATTAATTAGAGCTGCTTGTATTATGAAACATTACTATCCCTTTAAAGGGATAGTAACAGTATATAAAAATACATAATGTAGGGTTTATCTTCCTGAGTAAAACAAGCATACTCCCACTGAAGAGATGTTTTATTCAAAAGTTATTCCAGCTCAAAGCTGATTTTTTTTTAGGTGAAGTATCTCAATGGCCTGGAATTGAACAGTGCCCCTGTTAAACCATCCTATGGACAGCACTGGTCAACTGACTTAACCTCCATAGGATAGTGTAGCAACAGCACCATTGTGATACTGCACAATGAAAATTCAAGTTTGAGCTGCAATAACTTTTGAATAAAACACCTCTCAGCTGTGGGGAAGTATGGTTGTATCCAGGTGGACATTCCCTACAATATATATTTTACTATATATTCAGGGTTACTATCCCTTTAATGGGAAGAACCTTCTAATATTAACCCGCCACTTAATTTCCTATGGCCATAAAATCCTAATGGATGATAGGAGTTTTACTCTTCTGCCTTTGTTCAGCAGATAACCTCTTCAATACGTCCTGGATGTTATGTTTATGGAGGAAGACATGACAGCTGCTTGCAGGACAACAGGACAGGTGAAAAACCGGTCAGCAACTTATGTCCACCTCCATGAACATGACATCCAGCACTGAGTAAAGAGGTTTTCTCTTGATCATAGGCACAGTTCATAGGGCCATTAACATTTTGAGGCCATAGTAAGGTAAAGGGAGCTATTACAACTAGGTGTCCTTTCTAGGTGTTTCATCCAATTGAGATGATCAGTACATTTTTTCTAGGGTGAAAGAGAGAGTGACAGAGTAGTATGAATGTGTGCATCTTATTACCATAAACTATTTGAACACTAGGCACACGTTTTAGACCATTCCAATGAAGGGATTCCGTGTAAGTAACGAGATTCCGGCACTTCTCAAGCGCCACCGTGTCGACCGACACGGATCTCCTGCTGGCAGCTTTACAGCTGTCAGTAGGAGAAATCAAACTTTAAACGCCCGTATCTCTTAAACCATAGCGGTTTGAGAGATACGGTTTCTTGTATTTAGATCAGCTTTTTAAGCTCTTCTTAAAGCAAAAAAGTTTTTTTTAGACATTACTATCACTTTAAAGGGGTAGTAATAGTTGGTTATAAGAAATGCTAATATTGTAGATATTAAAAATAGAAGTACAATAACCTACCTCCCGTCTCTCAAACCTTTATAGTTTGAGAGATCAAAGCATCTAAAGTTCCCCCCTCTCGCCCCTTTCTTAGATGTCAGGGCTCTATGGGACAGGAGCAGATCCTGGACATTTGACCGGCTGGTGGCTCTTCAGCAGAGCCACGATAGAGCTATGTAGAATGAAATACTTCATTGGAAAGGTTTACAAAGTGTGCTTCCAAACCAGGGGCACTTTGTAGACAATTCCAATTATGTTTTTCTAAATTGAAGTTTGATATCTAGCCAATGAGACCGCTCCAGCTTACAGACAGAAGCCTCTGTCATTGGAGGAAGCTAGATAGAGGGAGGGGAGCTGAGGTAGAGTGACAGATTGTGGTTACAGAGCGGGTAACCCCAGCCTATGTGGAAGTAGCTGCAGGGAAGACTTTATAACTTAAATTTAGACAAAATAAAGTTTTTAAAAAATCAACACACTTTTAGTCAGATTCGCTATGTAACCTAACTAATTACCCTAAGTTCTATAGAGGTGATACATCCCCTTTAACAACATCACATGAACACAAACACTGATCTGTAATCATGATGTCCAGTGGCATTTGCAGCACCCTGGTCAGCTATAGTCTGTCTTCTTCTATCATCTTCTGTCTTCTTATTTTATGCTGTTTTCAAAAGATGTCCCTGTAAAGAAAAAATAAAGTCATCATTAAATGGTTCTATTAAAAAATGTTTTCCAAGATATGCAGCTGTTAACCCTTTGAGTACCAGAGGGGTATGCAACGCATTGCCGAGCAATGCGTTGCTTATCTCACTAGCACTCAAAGGGTTAACTCTGTGCCAGCATCCCTAGGAGACAAATTATTTTTGCCCCTATGTGAGAAAAAGGTTTTTCAAATCCTTGGAAAAATATTGTTTGGAAGTCCACATAGATTATTTCATTTATTGTGATCACAAAAATGAATAGGCATTGCATGGGTTAAATAATGATGCTGCCAGCGGTTGATGCAGAAATATTGGCCAAAAATCCCTCCTCCTTCATACCTCTCTGGCCTTTGTCCGAGCGTCTCTGTGAAATAATTGAACAGAGATTGGCTTTTATATGGCCAGTCTCTGTTCAAAATGGTTTCCAGCCTTCTATTGGCTGCGATGTGTGCTTATGCACTTCCCAGTCAATCAGCTTCTAATGGGAAGGTAATATTTATTTTTATATTAATGACAGATACATTCATTTCAGGGTGTGTTATAAAAAAAGCTACACATTTTCAGTTCAGGAACAAACTAACAGCACTATAGATACCAAATTAAACATTTCTAAAGTAGCCATGCATAGTCTAAGATTCTTAAGTACCCTTGGGTGTATACCGTCAGGTCCTGGTGCTTTATTCACCATAACCTTTCCAGTCTCTTATGGACCTTATCTTCAGTAAGCCATGTACATAATGGAAGAAATTCTGTAGTTTTGTCTGTTTTCCCATAGCCTGTCATTGCTGCTTCCTTTGTACACACTGAAACAAAAATGTATTTAGGGTGTCAGCCATAGCATTATCTTCACTAATCAATTCACCTGTCTCAGTCCTTAACTTTTTTGTTATTAATATACTTGTAGAATTGTTTAGGGTTTTTCTTGCTCTCATTTGCAATATTCCTCTCATTTTCAATTTTAGCTTGCTTAATTGCTTGTTTACAGAGTTTATTACATTCTTTAATTTTTTTAAAAGATGCATCTGACCGATTTTAAAATCTTTTTTCTTATTTCTCATTTCCCTGAATACCTCATTATTAAGCCACACTGATTTCACTTTACTGCTCTTGTGCTTATTCCCCAATGGTATATACTGAAGTGTATATTTATCTAAGAGCATTTTAAACACATTCCATGATTCTTATGCATTTTTATCTTTGAAAACTACATACCACTGAATACCCTTTAATACTTCTTTCAGCTTTGTAAAATTAGCCTTTTAAAAATTGAATGTTTAGTTAAACCCTTGCTATTCGGTTTCTCATGACAAATTTCAAAGGATACCATATTGTGGTCACTGCTACCCAAATGTTCTCTTACTTATACATTGTTTATCATGTCAGAATTGTTTGAGAGCACTAGGTCAAGCAAGGCCTCTCTTTGAGTTAGCTCCTCTACTAATTGGGACATAAAATTATCATTTATCATACTTAAAAAGTGATTTCCCTTTGTTGTGCCGGAAGTCATATTGCGCCAGTCAATTTCAAGATAGTTGAAATCTCCCATTATAATTACCTTTGCTGTCCTAAAAGCCTTTTCCATTTTTAGTAAAGGCTGGGCTTCCTCCAACTCCCCAAAATTAGGTGGCTTGTAGCAAATCCCCACTAACATATTTTTATTATGTGTGCCCCCAGTGTGTATTTCAACCCACAAGTCCTCCACCTTTTCACTGGGCCTTCATTTATATCTATTCCCTTAAACTAGGTTTTAAGGCATGCTTTACATATAGGTATTCCCCTCCCCCCCTTTTATTAACCCTATCCCTCCTAAAAAGTAAATAACCCTCTAGATTCACTGCTAAGTCATATGTTTCATCTAACCAATTCTTAGACACATTAATCAGATCATACTGCTCACGTGTTGCAATCATTTCTAGTTCCGCCATCTTACCAGCCATACTACGAGCATTTGCATGCATACATTTTATATTTTTTGCCATTCTGAAAGATTTCATTCTTTGTCAAATGTATCTGCCTTTTATCAGGCTGTAATAATGGCAACTCCCTATTAGGTCATATAGCCCATTCCCCATCTCCATCCCATGCCTCTTCTCTAATCCTATTTGCTCAATTATACTACCTTCCCCAACCTGTGTTGCAGCACCCCCCCCCCCTTTCTAGTTTAAAGTCTCCTCCAGCCCCACTAACCATCACTACTCTAAAGATGTCCCCAATGGAAAAGGCTGCCCAGTGTTCTAGGAACCCAAACCCCTCCTTATTACACCAAGTATTTAGCCATGCATTTAACTCCCTATTCTCCCTTTGCCTTTCTATTGAAGTGTGTGGCACAGGTAGTATTATAGAAAGTACTACATTAGAGGTTCTCTCCTTAAGCTTATATCCTAAGTCCATGAGATCCTACTTAACGGACCTCTATTTTCCACTGACTTTGTCATTAGTACCATCATGTACCATGACAGCTGGGTTATGCCCAGCCCCTCACAACAATGTATCAACCCGATCAGCTACATGTCGAACCAGAGCTCCCAGGAGACAGCAAACTGTTTGATTGTAGTGATTCTGGGGACAGTTTACTCTGTTTGTCTTCCTAATAATAGAATCCCCTACCACCAACATCTGTCTAGGTCTGCCTGAGTCACGGATCCCGTCCGTGCAAGAGGGGTTGTAGTAAACACAGGAGTGTCCTCCCTATTTCTCTGCCCCCCCCCCTTTGCTATGTCTTACTGTAACCCAACTACCTACCACCACTTCCTCTCAAGATTGGCAATCTCTCTCAATGTTGCAACTTGCCCCTCCAGATCTCTAGTATTAGCTTCCAGAGACACCACAGAGGTATGCACCCTGGAACGGTTGTTCCAGGTATGCAAACATATGGACAATCATGCTTCCACTCATATTATGCCAGTTACCATAAGCTAAAAGGTAGTCAGAAAAACAAATATATGCATAATAAGGTTGATAAATGTGTTACTCTGTGTAATCCCCTGTATTTGAATCCCCTGCTATTTAAATTCCCACACTTACCACACTTCTGTACTTACACACTGATGCAAGATTCACATGTTCAGGTATTCACTGTATATCTGTTATTTAATGCAGGAATCCACCATTTATAAACCCAGCAATTAACTACTCCCGCCACACCAGACATCAAATAGTTCCTTGTATCACAGCAAAGGGAGGGAAAAAAGATATTTGTTTTTTAACCTCTACCTTACCTCACTATACCACACACAAAATACTTATTCAATTTATCCAGCAAATATTGTAAGCTTCTCAGTTCACAGATCACTGATCAACTTGATGCCACAAGTTGCCAACAAGACTCTTGTATCTGTGTGTTTGTAATGAAGAGTATGGTCTGAGGCTGAGAAGGAAGGAAAGATCTGAATTGACTGGAGGAAGAGAAAAGACAAAGTGTAGGAGGTAGGACAGGGAGTAGAGGAGGAGGAGCACTGGTGGAGTCCGGTGAATGAATAGGATGAATGAATACATTTCAGAGAATACAAGGTCATATTCAATAAGCTACAGAGTGGAAATTCTGGGGCAAACCAATTGTACCACAGTGGATAAGCAAAGAATCCCATTGACCTAAATGGACTTTTAACTCACTGAATGCTAGATGTCTCCAATACATGGTTTGGTGACTACTCTAGCATTCTTGGAGTTTAAAGCACAATTTAAAGGATCAGTAAATGTTTATTATTTATCATACATATATGTGTATATATATGTATTGTAGGACTTCCCTGCTCACTATAACAAGGATATTATAAGTATACCTAGGAACTCTCCGGATTTGGCCCAGAGACTTCGGTTTTGACAGAGCTATCCCGGGTCTCCGGGGCAGAGGCAGATTCCTCCGGACGTGGGGAGTTTCTATTGAACTCTGCCCACATCTGCTGTTTCTCCTAGTGTTCCTCCTTTCCCAGCCTTCTGTGTGTCACCTTTAAGCCCTGCCCCCAACTCCAATCAAGTCCCACCCCTTTTTGACACAATTCCATATAGACTAAACTATACACACAACATTACATAACAAGCGAAAAATCAGAATATTTGGAATATACCATTATACAATGTTAGTATGCCCAGGAAACCAGCAGCGTCCAAAGCATTCCCATTGTGGGAAGAATCGAATTTAAATAGCAAAGATAGAAAGAAAAAGAAAAAAGAGAAGGAAGAGAAAAGAACAGTATAGTTGCCCAAGAAACGGGAGCATATTCAGGGGGCAGAAGTGTTGAGAAGCAGAAAACTTTTTTTACGAAAAAATATATATTGTAGTGATTTTCCTGTTGAGTAAAAAAAAAAAGGTGCTTCCACTTCCGAGAGATGCATATTTCCATATTTATTACAGTTTAAATCCATGTTTTTTACATTAGCATTGCCCTCTAGTGGTCAAATTTGAATTAGTTATTCTTACACATTCTAATGGATAAGGAAAGTCAGTGACAGATTGTGATAAAAACTGCCAAGTCACTTCCTGTCAGTTAGAACTATGAGGAAGTAAACACTCAGTAAATTCACTTCCTGTTTACTGGAACTACTATACATTTTGAATAAAACAGTGATAGTGCCCTGGTTTTTCTCAGCAGGAAAGCTCTATAACATACAGGTTTTCATAAAAAAAAATTTACTGCTCCTCTAAGGAAAAAAATTATATTCCAGAGGCCAGGAAAGCAGGGCACCCGTACTACAGGGATCAAACCTAAGACTTTCCTCCGAAAGGGATGCCTAGTGTCCCCCATGGACTAATAGGATAAAATTTATCTATAAGTAGTACAAACATTCTCTTTTCTCTTTCATCCACTGGGGGACACAGGGACATCAACAATGTCCCCAAAATCACCAGGGTGGGAGCAAACTCTCACAGCCATTGCAAAAGCAAACCATAACGAGAGCCCCTTGAGTCAACAGACCCAGCAGGGGTATTAATAGGTTCCAAAAAGATCTGGGGCTACAGCCCATGGCAAAATTCAACCGTGTGCCTACTGCCCACATTGTGAGGATAACACTGTAGTGAATAGTGCGTTATCCTTATACAACGTAACTGTTTATTTTGGTAATTTAATTATAATACAATACAAACAATAGAAGGACTTTCATTCCATACATAACCATAACACATATCAGTACATGTAGACATCATCTAAACCCAAAACCACAGTTTTCATGACTACACAAACAAATTAAAAAAGCACTAAAAAATAAATCCAGTTTGGGTAAGGCTTTGTATAAGACACTTGTCTTTACTGAAAGTACAAACTGATTTGTTAATTATGATATTTACTCAGATTGTGGACTTCAGTCAACTGAGCTTGGTAAAAAAGCCAATCGGGTAAAATGGATACCGACCGACAAAATAAAATGTCTACATTGGTATTCAATTGCCCTACCAGCTAAAAGCACAACAAACATTAGACCACAGAAATTATCTTGTGCCTAAACGTCCGTTAAAGGGATAGTAATACATCATTTTTACTGTTCCCCATGTTGTAGCCCTTAAAAATCGGAATTAAATGAGACCTGCGGCATCTCTCATGCAAACCATGAAAACCAAGCATACGTAGAAGACCATTTCAGTGAAGGATTTCTCTTTCTAGAATGCGATCTCAGCACTGCTGCAGAGCCGCTGCTTGCTTTACGGACCGGATTCCCCTGCTGTCAGCTATAACACTGACATCAGGGGAGAGAGAAGGAGAGGGAACTTTGAATGCTGATATGCAGATGCCGCTGGTCTCGTTTAATTCCAATTTTTAAGGGCTACAAGAGGAGGATAGTAAAAATGAAGTATTACTATCCCTTTAAATAGGGACAATAATGGGAACTTCAAAGGAAAAAAGCTAACATTTACCTGTCATTCACTGTCCTTCTCCTTCTATCTCATTCATTTTTTTTTCTCCTCTTATTACATCTTCTTTTCTTGTAGCTGTATAAATAAAAATAAGCATGAATAAATGTTTCCTTAGACTAACCCACAGAGTTTAACCCCTTGAGTGCCAGAGGGGTATGCAAGACATTGATCTCTGGGGCTCAAGGAGTTAAACTGTGTCTAAGTGTGCGGGTCAACATCACATAACATGCCCGAATTTATAATGACGTGTCAATGTTCTATAAAAATCCTTATTATATATCTGAAAAATAATATTATCCTTTTCTATTTCTCCACCGCTGTGTGTGGCCACAGAGACGGTGGAGAAATGTCAGAGACTTTGTCCTGGGGGAGCATATAGGGTTAATTCTAATACTAGAATTTAACTGAAATGCTGTTGAGTAGATATTCAAATTACCTCATGTTTGAACAATGGGCCATTGGTCCAAGGTAGGGAGGGAAAATAACTGAATGTCAGCTAATGGCAGATTGATAGTCAGTTGGAGACAAAATCAGATCAGATGGCTTTCATCAGAATTAAGAAAGAGTTCAAAGTTTATCAGAGATCCCATAAACATGTCAATTTGCTATGTCTTTCACATAAAGGACAACAAAGGGTAGCGGCTCATACTTGAATGTGGAGATATATATAAACAGTGTGTCAGCAATCTTTCAAAACATTAGTTCCAAAAAAAATAGAATCGAAAAATATCTTCAAAACTGGATCATGGTTCTACACGCGAAACGCGTTGATCTTTGCAGTGAAGTGATATGGATCTTGCATACTATCCAGTATCGTGAGTCTCTCCATAAGTGTGACCACATGATATAATGATTTTACTTCTGTTGTAATAAAGTGCGTTATTTTATCATTAAAGCTGAATTTTTGCGGAAGTGCACATATTTGTTTTTTAATACATGTTGCTTGTGGGGCTTTTGGGAATGCTCCTTAGTTGCACCCGCTTCCAGTTTTGAAGATATTTTTCGATTCTATTTTGTTTGGAACTAATGTTTTGAAAGATTGCTGACACACTGTTTATATATATCTCCACATTCAAGTATGAGCCGCTACCCTTTGTTGACCTTTATGTGAAAGACATAGCAAATTGACATGTTTATGGGATCTCTGATAAACTTTGAACTCTTTCTTAATTCTGATGAAAGCCATCTGATCTGCCACATGTAAAATTCTAATATAGAGTAATAGCGCCACCTGCAGCCTTTATATTTTAAAAATACTCATAATGTTTTTGTTTATATTTGATTAGCATAAGATATGAGTATCCAATCAGGTCTGACTGGTGATGTCACGGTATAATGAGATGGATCTTTGTCCAATCTTTAGAAAAAGGTGGGGATTACTGATAAGGCAAAAATTGTCAATATAATGCAAGATATTGTGAGTTCAGGGGACTTAACCTCCTGAAAAAGAAAAGGCTTTACATCCTGAAAAAGAGGTCCTTGACTTCCTGACAAAAGAAGGCTTTGCTGATTAAAGTCCTGATCCTGCCATCTCACAGAGAAATACAAAGAAATCTTGATTGATAACTATATCATTTATTCATTTAGATTCATTTAATCCAGAATGTCATAATTTTTCTTCTGTTTGAAGAAACTTAATTAGTCTTATAATTGTCTTAAGTGGACTGGCCAACCATCTGGGATAATTTATAATAAGCTAGATTTAGCTATTAAATTCTGGAAGTAATAGAATCTATATATCTATCTATTGGGAAATGTTATAAATTGCCAATCAGTGTAATACAGTATATAGCGTGGGTTATATATATTAGTTAATATAAATCTTGGTATTCCTAGAGTAATATTTTGTGGTTCTGGGAAGATTATAATAGTTAATATTTGATATAGGATATTCTTTGAATCCAGTTATTAACCCTTTAACAGCTATTTATCTGTTGTTAGTGGTGTTTTCTTTGGAATTCTCTGTATATGTGCTAGGCTTATATTTTGTAAATTGGAAGGTTAACTCAATAGACAAAATAACTTCTGGGTACGGCATCTATTTTAAACGTGTGGATTAACCCTTGGAGTGCCTATAGGTTTTATATATGTTGCTGTAGTCAAAATTATGATAAATGTTGCATGAAGTAATTTTAAGTAGATTATTTGTGTGATTTTGATTGACTATATTAATTGCAATTTATATATTTTATTCAGAGGTATTCAATATTGAATTCAGTAGATAATTAAATTATAGTGATTTAAATCTGGGATTCTATTCCAGTTATTCCCTAAATTTGATTATTATTGATATATGATACAAGGAATTGTTAGAGGAATTATTTAATTCATCTCACAATACCCCTTACATCATAATTGGCATAGTCTATACAGTTTCTGGGGCCGAGGTATTAAAAGACACTGCAGCCAACTGTATTATATTAATTGTAACAATCAATTAACCTGTTCTATGCTGCTGAATGCAATTATTGTTATTATACATCTGGATATACCTATGTGTGGTTAACCCTTGCACCGCTGGTAATCTTTATGATAATAAGTGTGGTTTGATTTTCTGTGTACCTTTTATAATTGCTAATCACTTATATATTTCATTGTTGCTGATATTTGTATATATATTGTATTTTAATAAAATATATATATTTTTGCACAAATATGAAGGATTGATTCTTGTGATAAATTTGTTACTGTGAAGTAGCGTGTCAATACATATTAAAGATAATGCCCGTTCCACAATGAGGGAATTTGAACAGAGACTGTCTTTATATATGGGCAGTCTCTGTTCCAGTTCCCTCACAGCCATTTGTTGGGATGTGCTTAAGCACCTCACAGCCAGTCAGCTTCAAGCACTGCCATATATTTGACATGTTTAGGTTGTATTATCCTGGACAATGTATGGTATGGTTGGCAGAGGGTAATGCAGTTAATAAGGAAATAATGGAAAGAAGAAAATGTAATTGTGCACACAAATAAATAACTTTTATTTCAATAATTAGTAAAAACTTAAATATGGAACACTCAAAAGCTATGATTAAATTATCTCAGATACATAGCGATCATGTATATTGGATCATTCTCACAATATATTTTATAGTGCAAAACTTGAAGGCTTTAAGTATGGCATAGTAACATACATAGTAACATAGTTGATGAGACTTAAAGAAGACATGCATCCATGAAGTCCAGCCCTGTTGATACAGAGGCAAAAAAACAAGACAAAAACATTGTAGCCATTCCCAATAAAGCCTCATGTGGGTAAAAAAAATTATTCCTGACTCCAAATGGCATGTAGTTCCTGGATCAACAACCTATCTGCATTGAAGACATCTGTCATAATTCTCAATATTGTTACAGTATCTCAAAACACAGCATCCCAGGACAAAGGATAACATAATTTTACCACCCTTACTGTAAAAAAACCCTTCCTTTCCTCTAGTCTTAATGGATGGCATTAATGGGTGATTTTTTTGTATTGGCCTTGAATGTATGTGTAAATGGTAATCATATCACCTCTTAGACATCTCTTCTTTAATGTTAACAAACCCAGTTTGGCTAATCTCTCTTTATATTCACATCTACCAATCCCTTTATTAATTTTGTTGCAAGTCCATGCACGTTTTCCAGTTCAGTAATGTCTTTTTAAGAACTGGTGCCCAAAACTGTACTCCATATTCTAGATGAGGCCTTACCAAGGGAGAAGTATATTAACATCCTGTGCAGTTACACATCTTGTTATGAAGGAGAGTACCCTATCTGCTCTTTCAGCATCTGAGTGATTGCAAACTGCTGTGATGTTTATCATCTATGAGTACGCCTAAATATTTCTCTAATGAGGATTCCCCAAGTTGTTTCCCATTTAATGTATATGTAGCATGTTTGTTTCAAGTGTATAATCCTACACTAATCTACATTACTACATCTACTTTTTTGCCCATTCACACAATTTATCTAAATCCTTATGCAAAGAAAAAAAATCCAACCCTGTACATATTTCCTTACATAGCTTAGTGTCATCAGAAAAGACTGAGATGCCACTTTCAGTTCTCACTTCTATATCATTAAAAAATCGTTGGGCCCAGGACTGACCCATGTGGCACCCATTACAACTTTATACCAACATGAAAAGGTTCCATTTACAACAACTCTCTGCCAGACATCATTTAATCAGTTCTTAATCCATGTACAGATATCCCCTCCCATACTTGGATTATAAAATATATTGAGAATTATGTTACATACATGTCCACTATGTATCTGAGAAATGTTAACCTTGGCTATTAAGAGTGGTCCATAATAAGTTTTTCCTAATAATTGAAATAAAAGTTATTTCTTAGTGTGCACCAATGGAACAGTTTCTTTTTTTCCCCCTCTTTTACTGCAAAAACCTCAAACCTTATTTGGTCTTTGGTCTTGTCTTATGTTCAGGACACCCTTATGCCTATCCCATTCATGCTTAACCTGACGTTATTATACTGTGTTACCATTTAAAGGTTATTATAAACTGAGCCATTCCCAAGTGTTCTGCTCATGAAAGCTTTACCCTTTTCAGTGCCAGAGGCACTGGATTTGACACTTATCTGGCACTAAAAGAGTTAATTGCTGCAGGATGGCTCAGTATCTAGTTGTACAGTAAGAGGTTACTGTTACACTGGCACCCAGACAATCTGATCATAAATGTGTGCAGAAAGACTTCCACTTACAAGTTAGTGGGTTGTAACCTCAGCAGCATTGACTTACATGTGTGGCCCAACCTGTACAATACATTTCTCAGCTGTGCTGAAACTGCTTCATGACTTCTGAGGCTGCCAAGTCACCTCTGTGTTCCCTGCTCACATTAAACTATCGCAAGGACCAGGAGACCTGTGCAAAACAAGTGCCCTTCTGGCCTAGTTGCCAGCAGGTCATGTTGTGTTGGCCAGTGGCCATTTTCAAATGTCCTGATGCAGATGCGGAATTTGCTACTGCTATTCTTGCTGCTGCTGAGCTGTTTAAGCAGCAGGATGATTGGGCAGCTCAAAGGGAATGGGATCAACAACAGCAGTAACATGGGTGATCAATGATGAAGGATGCACTTGCCATGTCTAGCTCCAGTGATGCACCTGAGGCAGTAGCAGCACAATAACTAGTGCCCAGTATATGTGGAGAAAAGAAGTAGTTGGCCAATAATTATTCTCCACCTACCCCTCCTCTAAAATCATGGTATTGGCCAATACAAAATGTTTTGTCAGAGACTTTGTCCTGGTGGAGCATAGAGGGTTAATTTTAATAGCAGAATTTAAAATGTGTAAAAATTACCTCATGTTAAAATAATGGGCCTCTATGAGGGAAAAATAACTAAATAACAGTAATGGTGATGAATAGAGAATGCCAGACAACCATGGTACCAAGCAGTAAGATTATCTTGTGGGAGAATCTTCAAGTTTTAAACAGAGAAAGCCTCCTGTCTGAAATGTGACATCTTTATATGATGTAAGGTCAAAGCTTAAATCCCTGAATTTAAAAAATAACACACCAAGTTATCATTTTAGGTGTGAATTTTAAGGTAGAGTAAGAGTGCCCTCTATAGTTTTGATAGAGTCATGACTGCGATACTCACATTCCTTGAATACTTAGGGATAATATAAGTAGCCATTCAGGGCATACTGGTGATGTCATGGCATAATGAGATGGATCTCTGTTAGTGTTGAGCGAGCGTGCTCGGCCGATGCTCGGATCGGCTCGAGCATCGCTCTGCTCGGCACATGGCGGTACTCGTACGAGTACCGCCATGTGCTCGCCCGACATGTTCGGGTGAAGAGGATCTGTGCCGGAAGAGGCACAGATCCGAAGACGCTCCGCTGGACCACCAGGGAATGGAGGTACGGGGGCATTGCGGAGATGAAGGGGGCATTGCGGAGATGAAGGGGGACATTGTGGAAGAGGGGCATAGACTCTATGCCCCTCTTCCACAATGTCCCCCTTCATCTCCGCTATGCCCCTCTTCCACAATGTCCCCCTTCATCTCCGCTATGGCATAGGAGATGAAGGGGGACATTGTGGAAGAGGGGCATAGCGGAGATGAAGGGGGACATTGACCAGGCACCCTCCGCTCATCAGAGCAGGGGGTGCCTGGTTTAATGCTCGAGTGCTCCCATTCATTTGAATGGGGCTCGGGTGCTCGGCCGAGCACTCGAGCATCAGGGGGTGCTCGGTCAGAGCACCCGAGCACCCGAGCATCGGGGTGCTCGCTCATCCCTAATCTCTGTCCAATCATTGGGAATAGGTGGATATTACTGATAAGGTAAAATTTGCCTAATATAATGCCAAGAGAAGGTAATTTAGTTCTCTTGGTTCCTGGTTGAAGAAAGGCTTAGTTCCTGGTTCCATTCTAATAACATCTGGGTCCTGGCTATGCAAGTCCAGCTCTGGGTACCAACTAAGAAAGACAAAGAAACTTAGATTTGGTAAGTATACATTTCTTCATATAGATTCATTTAAATCCAGATTTGCATAGTTTTTCTTCTGTTTGAAGAAACTTAAATTTGTCTTATAATTGTCTTAACCCTTTGAGTGCCAGAGTGTTACGGAATGCATTGCTTTGCAATGCATGCCGTACCACTCTGGCACTCAAAGGGTTAAGTGGACTGGCCAACCATTTGGGATCAGTTATAATAAGCTATATTAGCTCTAGATTTCTGGAATTAACAGACTCTATATATTCATTGGGAAATTGTTATATTTTGCTAAATAAGTGTAACATAGTTATATAGCGTGGGTTATATATATTAGTTACTATAAGTCTTGGTATTCCTAGAATAAAGTTTTGTGGTTCTGGAAAGATTATAATAGCTAATATTTGATCTAGGAAATCCTTTGAATCCAGTTATTAACCCTTTAACTGCTATTTGACTTTGTTAGTGGTGTTTTCTTTGGAATTCTCTGTGTATGTATTAGGCTTATCTTGTAAATTGGAAGTATTCACTTTCAATAGACAAAAGAAACATTTCTGGGTGTGGCACCTATTTTAAATCAGTGGATTAACCCTTGAAGTGCCTATAAGTTTTATATATTTTGCTATAGTCAAAATTATGATATATGTTGCATGAAGTTGGTATACTTACTAGACATATGTTATTGGATTCATTCTAATTAGATTCTTGGCATCATCTTTGATTGACTATATTAATTGCAATTTATTTGTTGATTCAGAAGGTATGCAATAGTTGAAATCAGTATATAATTAAATTATAGTGATTTAAATCTGGGATTCTATTCCAGTTATTCTCTAAATTTGATTATTATTATATATATGGTACAAGGAATTGTCAAAAGACCTGGCTCATTTTCAGCTAACTCAAATGATAATATACCTGTAAACCATAATTAGCATAGTCTATACAGTTTCTGGGGCAGAGGGTATTCATATACACTGCTGCCAACTGTATTATATTAATTGTAAGGATCAATTAACCTTTTTCTATGCTGCTGAGTGCAATTATTGTTATTCAGTACCTCTGAATATACCTATGTGGGGTTAACCCTTTCATTGCTAGTA
Source organism: Rhinophrynus dorsalis (assembly GCA_037306005.1). Lineage (NCBI taxonomy): Eukaryota > Metazoa > Chordata > Amphibia > Anura > Rhinophrynidae > Rhinophrynus > Rhinophrynus dorsalis. Next base: position 563,658,479 of record CM074719.1, on the reverse strand, counting down.
ATCCTCATAGTAATAATGGTGGTTTGGTAAACTATGTATCTATTGTAATTGCTAATCACTCTTTTATATAATTGTTGCTGATACTTTTTATCTATAGCATATTGTATTTTAATAATATATATATATTTTTGCACAAATATGCGGGATTGATTATTTTTATAATTTTTTTTTTTACTGTGAAGTAGCGCGTCAATAACTAATAAAGTAAAAAGTTCTCAAATTATTTTATATTGTCATTCACCTATTTAAGTGAATATCTCCAACCTGATTGGTTCTCTTGTTTTAACCCTTTGGGTACCTTCAAAATAAATAGTCTGACAGTTTCCCTTGAGAGCAGGAACTGTGCTTCTCATCAGCAACTGTAATGTGCACAGTGTGTGTGTGGTAAATAACACCTGGCACAACTGTATCCAAGCCCCATGACACCAGAAACCAAGTACTGCTGCTGTTCTAGGTGTATAGAACAAACTAAGGCAAAGGATTTGGACATCCAGATTTTATTAATTGTACCCGAATTTTTAAATATTATAGCCTTCCAAAGAAACAAATTGAAGGCTAAGCATAAAGGTATAGAGCCACTAAAACAAGCACTAAAATCTAAGTTAGAGGAAGAGGTGAATGAATAACATAAGCTGACAAAAAAACAGGAAGAGCAAATTAAGTCTCTCCAGCACCAGGTAAATAGACTAGAGAGCAGGCGTCCAGAAAATATTGAGAAAATGTGGTCTACAAAAGAACAGAATACTGTCCTCAGTGCTAATCTGTTTAATCTACAGCATGAGAACTACATTTTGCAAGAACACAATAAGCAACTCCAATCCCATTTAGACAGGCAGGTTCAGGACAATGTAAAATTGCGGGAGCAAGTGTTGGTATACCGGGCCAGTGATAGTACCCCTAAGGGGGATAGATTAGTGGATCCAGGTATGTGTGATATCTTGTCCAGCCAGATACAGGAATTGTCAGAACGAATGCAGGCCCTTACTGCATCTGACTCTGACCACACCCCCTCTGAGCCGGGACAGGATATTAATCCCAACAAGGTAGTTCAGGCCCAACCATCTATACCTAGCAGTCATCAGGATTACTCACCTGGGGAGGAGGGGGCTGTCAACCCTCAGAAGTCACACTTCTTGCTGAATTGTAATAAGGAGGATAACATCCCAGAGCAAGTCGCACATCATGCCCCTCAGAGTCTCTTAACAGGACACAGATTACCCTTTAACAGGGAGTCAGTGCTCAAACCTAACAGGAGCTCAATGCCCACACTGAGTAAGTTTGAACAGGAGGAACAGTCACCTTTAGCTGAAAAAACTAAAATAATAAGATTTCTTAAAGATACCATGCCAGTTTTCACAGAAAATCTAAAATATCTCTTGTTAATCATTTACAGCATTATACTGAAACACTTGCATCTCTAGGCCTTCATTCTGACCGTCATAAAATGTATTACGTGCCTTGGGTTTTTGATATTGCAGAGAGTTTCTTTTTTAGATCCTTAAGTGATATGGATATCACTACATGGGATGAAACAGTGGAACAGATAATCCTAGCTTTTGGTCCTTTTAAAACCGGCCATGAGGCTAAATGTACTTTGTATGCACTAAAATGTAGGCCAGACCAGGACCCCAGGCAATTCTTGTCAGAGTTGAAATGTGCCTATTTCCTTGCAGATAAGGATGCAGATTTCCAATCATATGAGTTTAGGGAACTATTCTTTAGTGTTCTGCCTACGTACATGAAAACCAGTCTAGCTAGGGATTTTTCACCCCTGTTGTCACTAGATTGGTTACTCCCTCAGGCTATTAAGCTGTATAATGCCCAGCAGAGTGAGAATACCCTAGCTAGGGACAAGAAACCTGCCCCCCGTGTGTAGAGGAAACATTGGTTGAAGAAAGTTTGCCATATGAATCTGGCAAGATAACCTATGCAGAAGTGTACAATCTCCACAGGTTCATAAACAGGCACCAGGACAGAGGGGGCCTGCCTCCGTTAGTTCCCAGGGGTCTAATAACTCAAATGGTCAGAAACCATTTTTCAAAAGGTCCCAGGGATACAACAAAAACTAAAATAGATCCAAGTTTCCAAGGAGGTTCCAAAGGGGTAAAAACTCTAATAATCAGGGGTCCAAGTCCCAGCAAAATCAGCAAAACAAAAAATCTGATTCTGGTAACCAAGGTCAGAATCAGGTAAGTCTCAAGGTCCAGGTTAACAATCTAACAGATATGATGGCCAAAATGATGGCTAATATTGCACAGCTAGGCCAAAGCCCTAGTTCTGATACCCAGCAGGGATTTAACCCTTTTTTAGGGACAGCCCCAGGAGTTGCGGCTGCCACTCAATAACAGAACAGGGTAAAGGTAAGCAGGCCTTAGGGGAAAAGAATAACATTGTTTTACCCTATGTAAGTCCTACAATAACTGATGATGTTTTAGCCAACAGTTATGCTAACACATTTTCTTTACAGGATGTAAATGCTTTGGTTGACTCCAACATTTCTTCCTTATCTCGCCCACAGCCAGGTACGCATCAGTCCATCCCTGATGATGTCACTTCTTCTCCCTGCATTTCTTCAGAACAGGTTGAAGAAGGAGGAGGAGTGAAGGGGGATGCTGCAGCTGTACAACCTGACCCAGTGGTCAGCAAGTCTGCTCCTATAAATTCAGGAATTAACCCTTGCACGCAGTGGAAGGATTATAAGATGATTTTACATCGCAATTATTTATGTAAAATGCATGAATATGAAGGAAGATACTTTATTGATGTCACTTTGCAGGGGCTTGATGACCTAATTATTTCCAGTCTCCTGGATACAGGGTCACAAACTACCATCTTATCTAGCTCCCATTATCATCAAATTATGGAGGAAGCTTCTGTAAATCCAGTGTTAAACGCATTTGATGGATCCCTAATAAGCGTAGGAGGTAACCCCTTAAACGTATTGGGAGCCATATGGTTAAATTTTAAAATCGGTAATAAATCATTCACACATAAAGTCATAGTGGTTGAAGTTCCCTATAACAGGTTAATTATAGGTGCTGATCTACTACTGTGATTAAGTCCAGTCATAGACTGTGTGAATAATATCATCTGGTTACAGGTTCAAACCCCAATCAAATATGAGCGGGCATTACAACGCCCCATAGAAATGATAATGTGGTAGAGGAAATGTTGTCAATAGCTAGAACCCTAACCTCACTGTTTTACAGCTACCTGATACTGATGCTGAAAATATGGAAGGTGATATCTCCATCAAGGCGTTACCAGAACAGATTCAAAATGTGAAGCTAGAAGGTGATGTCTTAACCATACCTCTTCACAGATCGCCCTCTGAGCCAACAGATCCAGAGAATCATTCTCAATATCTGACATCTATTGACAATACAGGGGGTGAGTTGTTTGTTTCCTTACAGGTTAAAGACTTGGGGAGGGGCAAACAGGCCAAACTGAATCTGAAATTGGAAAACAGTTACATTAGTAACAGCCTACTGATGGAGGTAAGAGATCCTATCCATATTAAGTACCTGGCTCCATATGATAATTTGGAACATGACCTAGATGACAATGCTATGAGTTATAACGTTGTTGCTAGGTGTCTGTTATCTATATCTCTAGGTGACAGGTCTGCCAAACATGTTTTTCTTGTAGTGGAGAATCCCCAACACCAGATCTATATAAGCAACAATTTAATACATCGTTTTGCCGCCCAGATTGATCTGGTGAATAACAACCTATGGATTAGGTTAGAAGGGAACCTTTGTGGATTTCAGGATGACTTAAAAGCCCTGAAGTCATGCCAACTGTTGATATATGCAGTGAAGTTACAGGGAGCTAATGAGGTCACTTTCCCTGGTGGGGCAAGTCAGATCCCCATATCCTTCCAGGTTTGTACTGGTCAGAACCTTGAGAATCCTGATGCATTAATATGCCTCTCAAACAGGATTCAACAATTAGGAATTTCTGTATCACACACCCCTATGGTGAGTATTCATAGAACACCAGTACACATTGTGGTAAATAACATAACCCTACACAGGATTACCTTAGAGAAGGGAACTGTAATAGGTTATGCTCTGGATTCAGAATACTATACATTTGGGCTTCAGAACCAAGTAATAGGCCTACTACCTGATAATTATATGTCTGAGGAGCAACTAGTTGAGCAAATGTTTTACTCCCTCACGGTGGGACTGTTTTCCGTTCAATCTGTGTATCCATATAGCCCTGATACAAGTACATGCAGGATTGAAGAATCCTCTCTGGTATTTGAACACCAGATGGAGGAACCAGAGTCCCGGGAATATCAGGAGGCTATGGATAAGGTAAGAGTAAATGCTCATGATTTATCTACACAACTTGAGGAAACCTATGAGTTAGTTAAGCCTGAAGCATTTCCAGGTTTTAATGAGCTAGTAGAAGAGCAAATTTCTCTAGCCGATGCATGCTCTGATGATTCTGAATGCCAACAGCTAAGGGAAATACTTATGGAATTCCAAGAGCTGTTTGCCAGGGATTCTTATGATTGTGGTTTAACAAACATACACGTCACCCGCATACAAACTGACCCTAAGTTACCTCCTGTATATGTCAAACAGTACCGTCTTACACTTACGTCCTATAACTCATTGGCAGAGATCATAAGGAACCTCAAAGAGAGGGGTATTATATGGCCAGTACACAATTCATATAATATCCCATCTTGGGAATCCTTAAATCCAATGGTCAATGGCGTTTGTGTGCTGACTTAAGGCAATTGAACAAACGTATATATATGTCCGGCTGGCCAGTGCCTTATATAGATCAATGTTTGGTTCAGATGCAGGGGTCCATGTTCTTTACAGCAATTGACTGTGCCCAAGGGTTCTGGACCATTAAAGTCAGTGAGGAAGACCAATATAAGCTAACTTTCACCTTTGGAGGAGTACAATACGCGTGGGTTAGAATGCCTTTTGGGTATATCAACTCAGGTCATGAATTTGCCGTTTTTATGCACAAGGCTATGCCTGATGCAATGGCTAGGGGGACTCTCTGCTATGTGGATAATGTCCTGATTAAAAGTACTACCTTCCAAAAACATATCACAGAGATTATATATGTATCTGAATCAGCTAAAGGAAGCTGGTGTTAAACTGTCACTCAAAAAGGCACCAAAGTTAACTTTCTTGGTCATGAGGTGACCACTGAAGGGTTAAACCCGCAAAGAAAGAAGGTGGAAGCTATAGTTAAATCCAAAACTCCAACTAATCTCAATGAATTAAGATCATTCCTAGGCATGATGAATTATTCCCGGAAGTTTATTGATAATTATTCAGAAATAACCAAACCATTGTTGTTATTATTGAAGATAGATCAACCGTGGATCTGGGGTGAAACTCAGGAACAGGCCGTATCTGAGCTCAAGAGTAAACTTACCCAGGCTCCTTGTCTGGCTTATCCAGAAGGAGGTAAGCCATTTTTTCTTGAGTGACAGGATTCACTAATCTTAGTCTCAGCGGGGTTTTGTATCAAAAGCAGGATAACCTGAATAAGGTTATTGCATATGCTAGTAAATCCCTGTCTTCCTTGCAAATTAAATTCAATGACTGTGAGAAAGCTTTATTGGCTACTGTTTGGGCATTACAGAACTTTAGGAGTTTTATTCAGGGTGAGAAGATCATTACTGAAACCGCTCATCAGCCTTTGCCGTATTTGCAAAGTGACCGGATAAAGGAAGGACACTTCTCCAATCGTAGGATCACCGCTTGGACTTTATCCCTACAAGGATGGCCATTGGAGATTAGGTATAAGCAAGGAAGAATCCTGTAGCTCAAGGACTCGCCGAGCTCCATGATTGTTCAGCACCTCCCACAGAGACTGCTAACAGTGGAGACAATTACCTTGAGGAACTATTGCTTTCCCCCTATAAGGCATTTGACGAGAATTATTGTACAACCTTGCCAACCGCGTACATTGACTGGTGTTTCTACCATATCACGACTGGTACAGAAAGGAAAATGGTGGCAGGTATTGGGATTACATGGACAGAGGAGTGCCCTATTATATCAAAAGGGTATAGTCTAGGACCATAGAGTAGCCAAGTGGCAGAGCTCTGTGCAGTCTATAAGACAGTCTTATTAGCTATTGCGCATAACATTAAGGAGTTTGTCATTATAACTGATTCTAATTATGTTTGCCATAGCTTTGTAGAATACCTCCCAGGTTGGAAAATAAGCCATATGCTCCGATCCAGTAATAAACCAGTGAAACATGGTAAATTGTTTTGTGAGGTTGACAATCTTGTGATATCAAATGGCCTTACCATCTATTGGAAAAAGACCAAGGGTCATTCCAAGGTCCTAGGCCCTGAAAAACAAGGTCATGATCTAGGCGATCTATTGGCTAAAGAAGGCACCCTTAAGGGGGAGGTATCACAGTACCTGTGATTCTTGTCACTCTTTCTTGTGGTTCGCTCTGATTTGCTGAGCCAGTTTGGCCCGCCCCTGGTGACCTTCTTATGCCTGCCCCAGACACCTGTCAGATGCCCTTTCGTGGTGTTTCTGAGCCAGTAGTGCTGTTGCTGTGTTCCTGTGTTCCGGATTTCTGTGTACCGAATCGGCTTGTCCTGACTATTCTCCAGTGTTCTTGTTTGTGTATGACCCGGCCTGACTGCGCGCCACCTTTGGATCCAGACCCGGCTTGGCTGACGTTCCTGTTTGTGGATGACCCGGCTTGTATGACTACCTCCTGCGTGTTCCGACCCGGCCCGGCTGATTTCCTGCTCCGAAGATCGACTTCCAGCCTGTTCCAGTGACCTGCGTTCCAGTTGTCGCCGTCTCGACATTCTCATCTGCTGTTGCCAGTCACCGTGTGACCGCCTTGCCTGGTGTTGCCTATTATCTGTGCAGTGTACCGCTACCCTTGCAGAGCTGTGTGTGCCTCAGTGTGCCTCCCTCATCCTGCAGAGCCTCGTTGTTTTGCTGAAGCCTCGAGTAAACGTGCTTATTAACTCTAGCAGTGCTGCCTTGCTCTCACTCTCACTATTCCCAGAACAGAGCCTCTTTCTCGGTGCTACGTCTGCTGAGTTGGCCGCTCACCGTCGGCGACTCTATCCATTCCGTTGCAGAGTAGTCACGTATTGTGAGCTGGTTGGGCGCCAAGGGCTCTCGCCTATTGTCGGTTACTGGGCGATATCCGTTAAGCAGAGTGGCGGCAGAGAGAAGGCTTCAGCGCTAGCAGATCCGGTATATACGCCCGTGGGGGCTATTGGCTCTAGCACTTCTAATACCGGTATCCGGTTAAGTCTGAGGAGGCTTAGTAGCTCTTGCATTGCAGGCCGGTTTCCGTTACACCCGTGGGGGCTATTCGCACTTGCACTCGCAGAAGCAGATCCAGTAGGTACGCCCGAGGGGGCTAGTTGGATTCCCGTTCTGCTTATTACTCGAACACTTTGGCTAGGCAGTCACGTCTCCAGTACATGTTGAACTTTGTCTACCAGTGCATCCTTATAACACCCAGGGCGTGCCAAACCTCCACATCTGAGACTGACTGTTTATCAAGTTCTTAACCCTTTGGGGTGATATTCCATTCTATTCATAGTATTTGTACATGTCATCTTATTGTGCATTTACACTTGTAACCTATCAGTCTTCACTGTGTGTTTATTTTCAACCGCCACTAGAGGGCGAACATTTGCATTATTGTTACTCTGAATAAATTGTGTTTTATTTCACATACTGGTCTGAGTGTCCTAAAAAACCGTTACAGGAGGCCTTAGATATATGTATTGGGTCCTGTACAGGTAAATGCTGTTAGTAGGCAACAAGCCAGTAACGAAGCAGACACCACGGTAGCACAGTGGATTCAAGACTCACCTAGTCAGAAGGGGGACCCTATCGTAGGGCTATTCTATAAGCACATAGAAGACCCCCTGAACCACCCAATTTCCTGAGGAGGACTGGGTGGGAAAAGAAGACTTAAGGATCTTGATGAGATTCAAGGCCCAGTTCCATATACAAGATGGCCTATTAATCAGAACCTCTAAAAATGGAATATAACAATGGGTTGTACCTACTGCATTTAGAGGTTTAATGCTCCAACATGCTCATGATGCACCTACTTCAGGTCATCGCGGCGACAAAATCACGTATGAGATTCTCCGTGATTATGCATATTGGCCTCACATGCTTAAAGATGGACTAACCTATTGTCAAGGTTGTTTGGTGTGTTCCCATTTCCAACCATCTGGCCCCACTCATCTTGCACCACTACAGAAGAGGGGGATGTCATTACCGTGGTTGGATATTCAATAGTGTTGAGCGAGCACCCCGATGCTCGGGTGCTCTGACCGAGCACCGCCGGAGGCTCGAGTGCTCGGCCGAGCACCCGAGCCCCATTGACTTCAATGGGGCGACACGAGCATTACACCAGGCACCCTCTGCTCTGATGAGGGGAGGGTGCCTAGTCAATGCCCCCTTCATCTCCACAATGTCCCCCTTCATCTCCGCAATGTCCCCCTTCATCTCCGCTATGCCCCCTTCATCTCTGCAATGTCCCCCTTCATCTCCGCTATGCCCCCTTCATCTCTGCAATGCCCCTTCATCTCTGCAATGTCCCCCTTCACCTCCGCTATGCCCCCTTCATCTCTGCAATGCCCCCTTCATCTCTGCAATGTCCCCCTTCATCTCCGCTATGCCCCCTTCATCTCTGCAATGCCCCCTTCATCTCTGCAATGTCCCCCTTCATCTCCGCTATGCCCCCTTCATCTCTGCAATGCCCCCTTCATCTCTGCAATGTCCCCCTTCATCTCCGCTATGCCCCCTTCATCTCTGCAATGCCCCCTTCATCTCTGCAATGTCCCCCTTCATCTCCGCTATGCCCCCTTCATCTCTGCAATGTCCCCCTTCATCTCCGCTATGCCCCCTTCATCTCTGCAATGCCCCCTTCATCTCTGCAATGTCCCCCTTCATCTCCGCTATGCCCCCTTCATCTCTGCAATGTCCCCCTTCATCTCCACTATGCCCCCTTCATCTCTGCAATGCCCCCTTCATCTCTGCAATGCCCCCTTCATCTCTGCAATGTCCCCCTTCATCTCTGCAATGTCCCCCTTCATCTCCGCTATGTCCCCTTCATCTCTGCAATGCCCCCTTCATCTCTGCAATGTCCCCCTTCATCTCCGCTATGCCCCCTTCATCTCTGCAATGCCCCCTTCATCTCTGCAATGTCCCCCTTCATCTCCGCTATGCCCCCTTCATCTCTGCAATGCCCCCTTCATCTCTGCAATGTCCCCCTTCATCTCCGCTATTCCCCCTTCATCTCTGCAATGCCCCCTTCATCTCTGCAATGTCCCCCTTCATCTCCGCTATGCCCCCTTCATCTCTGCAATGCCCCCTTCATCTCTGCAATGTCCCCCTTCATCTCCGCTATGCCCCCTTCATCTCTGCAATGCCCCCTTCATCTCTGCAATGTCCCCCTTCATCTCCGCTATGCCCCCTTCATCTCTGCAATGCCCCCTTCATCTCTGCAATGTCCCCCTTCATCTCCACAATGTCCCCCTTCATCTCCACACTGTCCCCCTTCATCTCCGCAATGCCCCCTTCATCTCCGCAATGCCCCCGTACCTCCAGTCCCTGGTGGTCCAGCGGAGCGTCTTCAGATCTGTGCCTCCTCCGGCACAGATCCCCGCCACCCGAACATGGCGGGCGAGCACATGGCGGTACTCGACGAGTACCGCCATGTGCCGAGCAGAGCGATGCTCGAGCCGATCCGAGCATCGGCCGAGCATGCTCGCTCAACACTAATATTCAAATAGATTTTATAGGACCGGTTACTAGAACACCAAGGGGGAACAAATATATGCTAACGGTTACTTGTCTATTCACCAAAAGGGTTGAATGTTTACCTGCAAACAATAATACGGGAGAAACTGCTGCTGTGTAGTTAATTAATAGTGTTGAGCGAGCGTGCTCGGCCGATGCTCGGATCGGCTCGAGCATCGCTCTGCTCTGCACATGGCGGTACTCGTACGAGTACCGCCATGTGCTCGCCCGACATGCTCGGGTGAAGAGGATCTGTGCCGGAAGAGGCACAGATCCGAAGACGCTCCGCTGGACCACCAGGGAATGGAGGTACGGGGGCATTGCGGAGATGAAGGGGGCATTGCGGAGATGAAGGGGGACATTATGGAAGAGGGGCATAGACTCTATGCCCCTCTTCCACAATGTCCCCCTTCATCTCCGCTATGCCCGTCTTCCACAATGTTCCCCTTCATCTCCGCTATGCCCCTCTTCCACAATGTCCCCCTTCATCTCCTATGCCATAGAGGAGATGAAGGGGGACATTGTGGAAGAGGGGCATAGCGGAGATGAAGGGGGACATTGTGGAAGAGGGGCATAGAGTCTATGCCCCTCTTCCACAATGTCCCCCTTCATCTCCGCTATGCCCCTCTTCCACAATGTCCCCCTTCATCTCCGCTATGGCATAGGAGATGAAGGGGGACATTGTGGAAGAGGGGCATAGCGGAGATGAAGGGGGACATTGACCAGGCACCCTCCGCTCATCAGAGCAGGGGGTGCCTGGTTTAATGCTCGAGTGCTCCCATTCATTTGAATGGGGCTCGGGTGCTCGGCCGAGCACTCGAGCATCAGGGGGTGCTCGGTCAGAGCACCCGAGCACCCGAGCATCGGGGTGCTCGCTCATCTTTATTAATTAACCATGTGTTCTCCGGGTTTGGCCTACCACAGCGGATTGAATCTGATAGAGGTAGTCATTTCACCAGTGAAGTGATGAGCAAACTCTGGAAACTATTGGGAGTAAAACATAAATTACATATCGCTTACTGTCCTGTGTCAAGTGGTGGGGTGGAGCAATATAATCAATCCATTGTTAACATTCTCAAGAAGTTTGTTAAGGAATCAGGTAAGTATTAGGATCTTAAACTACCCCTAGTTCTCATGGCTATTCGGGCTACTCCCAGTGCAGCCACGAAAATGTCACCATTTGAATTAAAGACAGATAGAAGGATAGTCCTACTCCAGCACTTACTATACCGTACGTCCAATCAAAATCTAATTAATGCCTCCACAACACACCAATATATAGACCAGTTACACAAGCATTTACAACATGCATTTGCGTTTGCACAGAAAAATCTGGAGAAAGCAGTGGTAAGTAATAAGACTTACTATGACCTAAGGACCACCAAACGGGAGTATGAGGTAAATGATCATGTTTATCTGTACAATTTTGCAAGAAACCAGGTAAGAGAAAATAAATTCTTACCCTCATGGAGAGGTCCATATATCATTACTGATAAATTATCTCCAGTTTGCCTATAAGGGTTCTATCACTAATAATAGTGAAATTGTAGAAAAGTGGGTTCATATAAACCAATTGCGTGCTTGTCACCCTAAATCTCAGTTACAGATCATAGAAGGAGAAGCTGAAGAAGAACCAGGATCCTAATTTAATCATCGGATGGATGAGTATCCTTAATTGTCCAAATGACATTGTCATATTTGCTTCTATTGTCTTCTTTTGTTTCAGTGAAACATCGCTCTCTCTTTTGTCTGTCTGTGTAGCATGTATGTTCCCCACTAACAATCTAACATATCTCATCAACAAATGGTTTGATGCTCTATGATTCTCTGAAAATGTTGTTATACTAATTTTATTTTTCCTTTTGACAAGGTTTTGCTTGTAGCATACAGCGGAGGGTCATTCCTCTGTAAAAGGGGGAAGAGTAGAGACAGTGTTAGTTTATCATAGTTTAGCTTAAGGCTAACAAGGGCCACAAGCAAGGTGATGCAATCTATATATATAAAAGAATCAGCCTCATTGCATAATTTATGGTACCCCACACACAGAACATAATTTATGTCTTCTCAGAAAAGAAACTCGCATTGAACGGAATATCTCATTACATAATTTATGTCTCATTAGGAGACACAACTCCCATTGGGTGATTCAATGGGGACTTTACTGCTCCCATTGGGTGATTCAATGGGGGCATGTTTATCATACAGGGAGTTGGCCTGCCTCTTCCAGCCCGCCCACCACTATCCAACTGACAAAAAAAATATAGCTGGCACTTGCTCCTGAAGTAGAGAATATCAATAACTTCTCCTGGTCCACACACACTCTCACTCAGGATCATGACCCCACAAACACACTGTTTCACCTCCCACAGATAATTGTAACCCTCCATAAACTCTGTTTCAGTACGAGGGTGTAATGTTTCCATAAAATACAAACACTCAGGGATAAACTTAATAGCAACTCTTTTATTTAACGCTTTTCATCTCTTCAGTCACCTCATTGTCTGTTTTCAACTGTCACTCATCCACTTCCTTCTTCCTGACTCCCACCCTTTCTCCTTAACCCCTTAGGGTCCGACAATCCCGCGGTGTCTGGTCCTTTAAGGACCAGATAGACGCGTTCGACGTGCCGTCCAACGTGACTGATCACGTGGGGCGGCACATCGAAAGGAGGACTGAAAGAGATCGCTCCGGTCTTGGAGCGATCAATTTCAGTCCACGATATTACTCACCGCGCTCCTGCAGGAGCGCTGTGAGTAAAAGTACGTGGCGTACCAGGACCGTCACTGGTCCTTAAGTGCCAGACCAGCGTGACGGTCCGGGTACGTCACAGGACGCGAAGGGGTTAAAGGGAGAGATATGCTTTGCTGTATGTTACAGAGGGCAAGCCTCAAACACCACTTTCTATTTGTTCCCTCAGCATATTGCTACGCTGCCTCAACTGAAGAGCCACCCATGGCCGTCCCAACACATTGTGCTGCCTGGGTCCAAGGATGAAATGCTGCCCCCCCAAACTACACCCACCAAAACACACCCATATGGCTGCTCTAAGCAAACTTAACCCTTTGAGTGCAGGGGTATGCAGTGCATTGCAATGCGCTGCATACCCCTCTGGCACACTAAGGGTTAAGCCCCAGGTCTTTCAAAGCCAACCAACTCCCCTGGTTACAATCCCTGTGCAGTTAGTATAATGTGAAGACAAATGGAAGAACTGCACAATTTAGATGATATTTTAAAACTGTCTATTTTTTTTTTGCAATTGCAGCAGTGTTAGATAGCAATCTTTCACATAGGACACCACTTTAACCCTTTCATAACCAGGGATGTCTGCTCCTGTACTCAAAGGGTTAGAATTTTCTGCTCCTGTACTCAAAGGGTTATAAAATCTAACAGTACAGGAGCAGACATCCCTGGTTTTGAAATGGACAGTTATAAAATACCATCTATGTCTGTCTCCACACCATGTCTCTCCCTCCATGCCACCCATGTCTCTCTCTCTCCCTCCCTCCATGCCACCCATGTCTCTCTCTCTCCTTCCCTCCATGCCACCCATTTCTCTCTCTTTCCCTCCCTCCATGCCACCCATGTCTCTCTCTCTCTCTCCCTCCATGCCACCCATGTCTCTGTCTCTCCCCTTCCATGCCACCCATGTCTCTCTCTCTCCCTTCATACCACCCATGTCTGTCTGTCTCTCTCTCTCTCTCTCTCGCTCTCTCTCCCTTCATACCACCCATGTCTGTCTGTCTCTCTCTCTCTCTCTCGCTCTCTCTCCCTCCATGCCACCCATGTCTGTCTGTCTCTCTCTCTCTCGCTTTCTCTCCCTCCATGCCACCCATGTCTGTTTCTCTCTCTCTCCCTCCATGCCACCCATGTCTCTCTCTCCCTCCATGCCACCAATGTCTCTCTCTCTCTCTCTCCCACCATGCCAACCATGTCTCTCTCCCTTCATGCCACCCATGTCTGTCTCTCTCTCCCTCCCTCCATCCCACCCATGTCTGTCTATCTCTGTCTCTATCTCATGTGTCATTTCTTTTAGACCAAAGAGTTCTTAACAAATTGAGGTTGGTTGATAGTTGCCATTGCTTATGGACGTCAAGACCCAGGCCGTGATGTGGATCATCCTCCTTCAATGACAGGAGTTCCGGCCAAAGACCAAAGCCATGATGTGGATCATCCTTCTTCTGTGACAGGAGTTCTGGACACAGCCAAGTGTGGTTCCAGTGCCTTTATCAAGAGCCACTGGACAAGAGATGCCTCATGTTAAAATAATGGGCCTCTATGAGGGAAAAATAACTAAATGAGAGTAATGGTGATGAATAGAGAATGCCAGACAACCATGGTGCCAAGCAGTAAGATTATTTTATGGGAGAATCTTCAAGTTTTAAACAGAGAAAGCCTCCTGTCTGAAATGTGACATCTTTATATGACGTAACGTCAAAGCTTAAATCACTGAATTTGAAAAATAACACACCAAGTTATCATTTTAGGTGTGAATTTTAAGGTAGAGTAAGAGTGCCCTCTATAGTTTTGATAGCATCATGACTGAGATACTCACATTCCTTGAATAATTAGGGATGATATAAGTAGCCAATCAGGGTATACTGGTGATGTCACGGTATAATGAGATGGATCTTTGTCCAATCATTGTGAATAGGTGGACATTACTGATAAGGTAACATTTGCCTAATATAATGCCAAGAGAAGGTAGTTTTCTTGCTTTCTGGTTGAAGAAAGGCTTAGTTCCTGGTTCCATTCTAATAACATCTGGGTCCTGACTATGCAAATCCAGCTTTGGGTACCAACTGAGAAAGACAGAGAAACTTAGATTTGGTAACTATACATTTCTTCATATAGATTCATTTAAATCCAGATTTGCATAGTTTTTCTTCTGTTTGAAGAAACTTAAATATGTCTTATAATTGTCTTAAGTGGACTGGCCAACCATTTGGGATCAGTTATAATAAGCTATATTAGCTTTAGATTTCTGGAATCACGGGTCCAATCACTGAGCAGGGTTCTCAGACAAGCCAGATCAGGTCACGAGCAGGAACGTCAGCCAGGTCGGGTCGGATCACGGAGCAGGAACACAGGAGCGTAGTCTAAACTGGCCAATTCGGTATACCGGTATCAGGAACACAGCACAGCAATACTGGCTCAGGATCACCACATAAGGGCACCTGACAGGTGCCACTGGCCATGTATAAAAAGGTCACCAGGGGCGGGCCAAACAAATCTTCCACGTCAAAGACGTAAAGGAATGGTAACCAAGGACTCAAAAGGAAGCCGCTGCAAGATTCCCAAGACAAGATTAAGTACCCACTGAGGAGTAGGAGCCTTGTAAGCAGGGAAAGCAGGTGCAACACCCTGAAAGAAGACTTTACATCCGGCATCATGGAAACACATCTCTGAAAAACACTGAAAACACTGAGGTCTAAACCTTCAAGGAACCAAGGCTAAGGCCCTTGATCACACCATCCTGCAAAAAGAACAGGAAGGACGAAAGGTCAAACTCTTGTGTGGACAGATCCCTGTCCACACACCAAGAATGACAAAGGGACCACACCCTGTGGTATACCTTAGAGGACACAGGTTTCCTGGCCTGGATCAGGTAGCAACCACTTCAGGAGAAAGCTCCTCCCAGTAGGCTGGAACAATCCTCCAATGTATTGCAGGGGTGGAGCCTCCCTCTCCTCCATAGCAGGCTACCCAGCTGCTCCTCTCTCCAGTTAGATTTGAGACACTAACCCTACTGAGCTAGATAGCGAGGAGAAGAAGAGAAAGACCCCTGTAAGCACAGACCCAAAAGGACTGCCAAGTCCAGCCACAGGAACAAAATATGGTCATTTTCACTGGGTTGGAGACTTGTAAGCTATATGGACTAAGAGAAAACAATTTAACAGTTAAGACTAAAATTATTTTTTCTCTGTCGTCCAATATAGCTTACAGGTACCATGGGGATGTACCAACAGTAAGTTCCCAGGATGGGAAGAGAAGAAAAGGACCAAGCACCTGTCCCCATGATACCAGAGTTCCTAATGGACTATCCAGGACTATCAAGGACACAGAACAACACTGATAACAATGCACAGCAAACAATAACAAGAGCTAACAGGGCTCAGAGGTTAAATAACAGTAAGGCACAAGAAAGACAAAGCCCTAGATAGGCAAAACTGCCTCCAGGACTTTCTTGCCAAAGCTGCCTTCAGCCGAAGCCAGTACATCCACACTATAGTGTTTGGCAAAGGTGTGCACAGAAGACCAGAGGGCTGCCTTGCAGATTTGGTCATATAACCGCCATCTGTACATTGTTGCAGCCAATGAGATTCCTTGCAATTGTATGTGGAGTGAAGTGGCTCCTTACTCATTACTGGGGATCCCTATGCAGTCTCTGGCCTAGACCTCTATGTCAGCTCTCCTTTGTGATCTCTGTGAGACAAGGGGGCACAGGGTGCTGGGATAGGAGGCCTTTTCCTGCTGCTCTGCATTATAACACAGTGATTACATACCTCTTAACATCTGAAATGGCCAAAGAGGGACACTTTTGGTTTAGGTGATGTTGCTATGGGCATTACTGGTGGATCAGGTATTACCTAGCATTTTATGCTATTTCATGACCTATCAACATCTCTTTCTGTAACTGAATCAATGATTTAGAGAAAGACCAAAGTATTTTATGTACAAAGACAATACACCTATACTGACGTTTACACAAATGTTCATGTGATTTTTATTTTGAAGCAATGTGATATAGAAACAACTCAGTCTGATCTCCTAAACAGAGGGACACCAGGGTGGGAAAGAGGGACAGAATGATTTGGGTCTCAAAGAGGGACTATCCCTCCTAAAGACTGACATTTGTGAGGCATGCAATCCACTGCAACTGATCTCTGATATGAAGCTCTGTGCGTATGGCAGCACAGACCTCTCATTCACTATATTGTAGGCTGATCAGCATACCTGGGAACTTTCAGCTGAGGGCTACCCGGAGGGGAGTCCTCTGTTCAGCAGGGGGTGACAAAAATGACGCTAATCGCGTCAAAAAGAGTCGGGGCTTGACGCGAGCGAGGGGGGGTGCTTAACCCTTTGAGTTTCAGAGTGGTACAGAATGCATTGCAAAGCAATGCATTCCGTACTACTCTGGCACTCAAAGGGTTAAAAATGTCACATAGAAGGCTGGGGACGGAGGAACAGCGGGAGAAAGAGTGTAAGTGGGTAGAGTTTCAATGGAAACTCCCCACATCCGGAGTAATCAGCCTCTGCCCCAGAGACCCGGTAAATCTCTGTCAGAACCGGAGTCTCCGGGGCAAATCCGGAGAGTTCCCAGGTATGCTGATCAGGTGACATCTTCTGATCATACCAACTGGCCCATGACTGTGCGGCCAACAAGGGGATCCCCAACCCCCAATAAGACAATCCACCCCTGGTACAATTAGATTTTAATCTGAAACAGTAAGTGAGAGCAACATCCTAGATAGTGTTTGTGTGGGAAGGAGCGTCCAGCTCTGTATCAGCCGTGGCGCGGGCAGTCTTCACTGCGCATGACTGCCCCGCGACCGGGTGGCTGTGATACTGTGGCCCGTGTAACGGGCTGTTCAACTAGTCACCTATATTTCTCTTAACCTTTATTTATTTAAAATAAGAGATTTAGGTATTTAGCTTTATGTATTTGTCACTTCACACAAATGCTGCAGTGCTGGCTGACACAGCGTGGTGTTCCAAATACTAACCTTCCACTCCACCCCAACTGCCACTCTCTGACAGTTAGTACTGACTAATTTACATCAATTGGCAAATTAATGTAAATATCCCATTAATTAATGATTTAAATAAAGTATGGCTAATATAAATACAGGTCATCTTGAATCTCCTTCAAAATCACAAAGCTATTAATATGTGTTAGTTCTACTATACGTTTCCTGTACAAGGTTTCTGATAACATGTGTGCTTGAGTGTGTTTGTGTGCATGTTGTGCCTCTGATGTGTGTAATATGGTGTGTGCTGTGTGTGCGGTGTGTTGTGATGTGTGTTGTGCATGATTTGTGTTTGTGTGTGGGGGGTGTATGTAGGTTGTGCGGTGTATATCTCTGTGGTATGTATAAATAACAAGTGTGTGAATAAATGACAAATACACTTAACACCCTAGGGCTTGTTGTCCATAAATTACATTTCATTAACACTACTTTACGGAAGTCCATGTCACCATCCAACCCCTAATGTATTGAATTTGGCAAGTGGTAGCCCAAGAGTGATAACTCTGTACCATAACCGGGATTATGTCCATTCTTCACAAGCGCCACACCATGCACTGATACCAGAAACACAACCAAACCACTCATCATGACTTCCCAGATACCAAACCGCACCACTGCTAAAAGACCACATAAATATATGTGACAATTACACACACCACAGGTTTGTACTTAGCACATGACCTGGGTAGTAGTGGATTGGCGGTAAGCTCATTTACACTACAATTACTTTGCACAGATTGACACAGAATAACAATGGGATCCAGAATCCCCAGCAGCCAGTTAAATTCAAGGACAGCTTCCAAGTTTACATCCCTAGCCGTGCTGCCCCACTTCCTCCACCATCCCTTCTTTCCTTCATAACCCCATCAATCCCCTCCCCTGAGTTCCTGCATTGTCTTCGGGTCCCATATGAATCAGATGCTTGCAGCACCAGCAAACAGTTGATAAATGTGCCACTAAGCATTTATTTCTTGTTTCCTTTAAACATTACAGATTGTTAATATTCTTTTAACATTAAATAAATTATAGCTCTGGCACATTTTTGGAGAAAAAAAACAACAACACATGAAATGTGAAAATAATATTGAAGAGTCTGACCCAATTCCTGTTATTTTGTGTCTAGGGCTGGTGGGTACTGCCACTTTGATCCGGATACTCGGAAATGCGTCATCCGCCTCAATCAGTCTGGTTTTTTCTCAGGACCACGAAGTGACCTGGTAGGGGTAAGTATCACAGTTCTCTTTATACAGGCCTATGGGTCTTTATTGTAGTTAGATAACTGCACCTATGATTGAGACATTGACGCCAAATCACTGAGGAGAAATGGGGGGAGATGCACTAAAGATAGATGATATGGTGAAATGATTTTGTCGATGTATTCAAAGCACTTGTCATTTCACTGTAGACACACATCTGCATATACTGTAAAATTTAGGGATGCAAGGGGAGAAGGTCCCCATTAACATACACGGTTGTCGAACTGCTGTCAATGTGGAAGGGATGCCCTCCCTAACACATCACCAGCAGTACAACAATCCTGAAGTCTGACAGCATTCTGTCTGCTTCCCCAGTTGGTCAGGAGGGGTGTGTAGAGGATCCTTTCAGCACCATGGACAGCATCACTCCATTATCCCTTTGATTGCCATAGTGTGCTGTGGCATGCAAAGGGTTAAATAAAGTACACCAAGCAGGACATAATCATCCCTCAGCTCTGTATCATATTTTATACACGTTACACACTCCAAGTTGAAGGGATTGTTGTACTGCTGGTGACGTGAGGGAGAGCATCCCTTCCACACAGGCAGCAGTTCCCAATTCTCCCGGCTTGTGATTGATTGAGGGATGTTACTGAATAGGGAAGTACAGGGAGATCCCCACTTCTCCTCAGGTAGACGATGTTGAGACCCTCAATGTCGATGTGGGCGGGTTTTTGTCGGACTGATAGGGGTGTGATGTGGAAGACACTTCAGTAAATACTGTCCATGTGCTTCCACACTGCTCCCACAGCACATGGACATGTTGAGCCTTGTTTGACCTTTAGTGAATCTCCCCCATGGAGTACTTGTGTGACACTATAGAGGACAAAGGAAGATTCTCATTGATTTATATGGGATTTTAATACCTTGAATGTAAAAGAGATCTTCACCGGATTCCTTGTTATATGTTGGGGACCTCGCTATCATTTAAGGGTTTAAAAGTCTCATTTAACTGTCTGAGTGCCAGAGTGGTATGCATGCTTGAGATTCACTTCATTTCTCCTTAGTTCTTCAGCCTGGACATGTGTGTTTCTCCTCATGGGTGATAGACAGCTCTGGACAACCTAGTATAGTGATACATTGGACTCCTCTCTATCACCCAAAGGGTTAAACCAACACTAATAATAACATAGATCTTACTAGTATGTGAGCGAGTCCCTGATCCCCATGTTAACATTTCCATATATTAATAATACTGGAGTAGGGGGCCCCTTTCCTTTTTTTATCAAGCAGTCAAGGAGTTAATTGCCCTATTGAACTAAAAGGGAATTTAGTGAATTGTCATTTATCTCCTGACTGTAGCTGGTTTGCCCTAGAACTGCTCCTCTGTAGCTTGCTGAATAAGGTCCAAAATCTACTTTATTTTGTACCTCATATATTCTGTACAGAAAGTGAATTTATATTGCTAATTGTTATGTATTAGTATTAATATTGCTCAGTTCTACTCAGTTCATAAGAATACATGCAGGGATCTAGGGTCGGTGTGTGCTGACTCCTGTGTGTATCAGCCCTCTCTATTATAGTACTGAACACTAGGGTGAGATGCACTAAGGAGTGATAAAGAGGTGATAAAGATAAAGATAACCTCCCCAGAGATAACACTTCTCTACTTCCTATGTTATTCTATGGAGCCAATGCACTAAGATCCCTTCCACTTGAGAACTCTTAGTGCCTTGGCTCCCAAGTATCACATAGGAACTGGAGATGTGATATCACTGGAGAAGTCATCTCCACTTTGTCAGCTCTATACGCTCCCTAGCCTAGTCTACGGCCTATCCCTCCTCAGTCACCAGCTGGTAGTAGTGACAGTGGACACTGCCCAGTTGGAAAAAAAGTTTGGGGAGAATATACTGCAGACTATGACTGTGGTCTTTTTAGCTTTTCACCCTGATATCTGATATTTCTTCTTAAAGCTGTTTGCTTGGGTGTTCTGTTCTTGGTCTTTTGAGAAGTGGCTTCAGATTTGGTTGGGTTTGCCTTAGCAGTGGCAATAAAAGTTAAAAAAAGTAATAAATAAAATAGATCAGAGAGGGTATTTTTGTATTGGTATACTATATTTCTCTAACACTTTGACTGGCCCAGGGGTGTGCAATGCACATCCCTAAGGCAATCCAATGGTTAAGGAAGCGATGCTGTTTGTGGTGCTGAAGCCTAAGGGAGGCAGGGAGGATGTTCTCAGACTTCAGGGTTGTCTACTGCTGGTGATGAGTGAGGTAGGACATCCCTTCCACATCACCAGCACTTCAGCAGCCCTGTATGCTAATGGGAATCTCTCCTTCCCTCCCCTTACATACCGATGATGTGTGTTTCACACTTTATCTGTCATTACTGTAATGTAAGTATTAGCAATGTAATAATCAGCAATCTGTGTGTGTACTACAGGCACTGTTACATGAGATGATCCATGCCATACTGTACATCTTCGATGACCAAGATGATTCCGAGCACGGGATGAAGTTCCGCAGGCATGTAGATCGAATTTACGAGAAAAGTGGAGGGAACATTCAAGTAAGTGCTTTTACTTTTAGTGAAGCACAGAAATGAAATATATGCAGGGATGGAAACAGGCAGAGTAGACATCTACCTAGTGCTCCACATTTTGAGGGTCACCTCAGCTGTGCTGGCCACACACATATTCTCTGTTATTGGTGTGTCACAAGCAATTTCAGTGTCCCTGTACCAATTTTACACCCCTGTAGAGGCTACTTTTAAACCCTTGGATGTTTTAGAGTTCTCCAGTGCATTGCAGTGAAATACGTTGGGGATCTCTCTAGCAACCAAGGGGTTAAACCATTTTATTCTTTTGTTCATGCTTGTTATAGGACAGGGGTATTTTCTGTGCCTGCATATGCGGATAAGACAGGTGGTGGAATCATGTGAAGTGTGGAGGGAGTGGCTATGGGTGGAGCTAAGGGCTCCTAGAGTGCCTTGCCTATGGGAGCCTGGGATATGAATCCAGTTCTGCACATTGGTCTGCTGGGATGCTGTTGGTTTACTCCAGAAATGCTCAAGTTCTTAACCCTTTTTGTGCCAGAGGGGGATGCACTGCATTGGTCTGCAATGCATTGCATACCCTTCTGTCACTCAAAGGGTTAATACGTCACTTTCTGCCTGGATATCTGTTTATGATTCACATTATCCTCAGGGAATGTGGAATTGTTACTGGTTTCCTGGTGATTCTGTGTCCCAATCACTGATGTAGTGACAGAGGAGTGCTGTACAGTGATGATTCCTCACAAACAAAGGCCTAGGATTGGTCTTCTGTCTCTACGCCTCCTAATGTCATTTTACTAAGATACTTACACCCATGATCCTCCCCTTAATGCTGCTTGCACCAATGAGAGGACAATGGGGCAGTCAGTGGATATTTGGGGGCATATTATAGTCTATGTACTAGACAAGACATAGAGCATATGGCATCAGAGTGAGTCATTTTCCTGTGCTATGAAGCTGGCATGCTAAGCTTGTTGGTATAAAAGTCAACTACTGGTAACGTGTGTCCACTGAGATTCACCACAGCAGAAGTCACACACTGTAGTCCATACCCTAGAGCGCCACTGCTGGAGTTAGTGGGTAACACAGTGTAGATACACTGGATTCTCCATACTAAGAGGAACTGGAACAGTTCTATTAACCCCGTAAGAACATGCTATGAGCGTGATGGATAAAGTTGAGTTAAGGATCCATGATGGTCATAGCACGTCATGGAATTCAGGGGTCCAAGTGTGGCTGCACGCTGCTCATGGACCCCTGAATACATTTAGCTAAAAAAAAGCTCCCTGGTCTTTAACTGCCAGACGTTAAGGGGTTAACATGAAAATGGGACATAATGCTTTCTACATATGTAGATCTGTCCAGTGATATTCTATAAATAGCATTTTCAAGTATAATTTTCAGGACTAAGGGATTAACCCCTTAACAACCCATACCATGCCAGGTCCATCACAGTGGTCCTGTACCAAAGGACCAGTGATGGTTCTGGCACGTCATGGAATTCTGGGATCTCAGTGAGGTTGTGCTCCTCTCTGGCATCGCAGACTACTAGACGATAAAACAGCGCCATGGTCCTTAACGGCCACCCTGTGCCGGATCGGGTGGTCTTTAACGGGATAAAATAATAATATTTATGAAATACAAAGGTCGTCAATCAGAAAGCAAAAGATGTGCAGAGTGCACCAGAATGGACAACTAAACGTTCACTAAATACCATTGATTTATATGGGACTTTTAACCCCCGAGTGCTAGAGACGTCTCAAATGGATTACTTGACAATGTTATGGAGACTTCTTCAGCAAAACAGAGGTTAAAAGCCCCATCTGAATTATTGGTGAGTTTTTCTTTACCCCTGTGGGGCTGATGGCTTTCTCCAGAACTGCTTATCTATTACTGTCAGTATAAGGTCCAGTGATTGGTGAATAAACTTCCTGCACTGTGTGTATAACTACTACTAGATCTGCTTCTTGCTTAAGGTTCTTCTGTGTTTTTTCCAATTGATTAGGTTCCTCTGCATTGGGATGTTTCTGTTGATGAGATGCATCAGCACTGGTGGCAGTGCAGTGGACAATGCCAGGGCTACATTAAACGAGCCATTAACAGGCCTCCATCCTGTCGAGAGAGTTGGTGGGCACAACATCAGAGTGTGTGTGGTGGTACTTTCATAAAAGTGAGAGAAACAGAGAAATGTTCCAAAAAAGGTAAAAGAAAGAGGAAAGCAAGCACATCGTCTGACCACGCTCTCTATGTTGAGGAAGAAGACCAAGAACCTCAGCATTCTAAACGGCGCAGAGAGGCAGATGACATCTAAGAGATGCACACAGAAATGATAGGCAA
This sequence comes from Rhinophrynus dorsalis, assembly GCA_037306005.1. Classification (NCBI taxonomy): domain Eukaryota; kingdom Metazoa; phylum Chordata; class Amphibia; order Anura; family Rhinophrynidae; genus Rhinophrynus; species Rhinophrynus dorsalis. The sequence goes on along the minus strand of CM074719.1, from coordinate 563,634,851 downwards.
ACACCAGTGAAGGAAAACGTAAGATTATTATGATCAGTTTGATTTTTAGCTGTCCCTTTGTTTTTCTGAAAAGTGTAGGAGATGGGATATTAGTGATAATTCCTGGACTTCAGCACATGTGAGAGTTCACTTAAAGGAACCGTCTGTGATCAGTCAGACTCTGGAGTGATCATGACTCCAGCCTTGCACAAATCTCAGAAGGATCAGATGGACAACTGGGGATGCACTTCTCTACTGTTTAGAGTAGGGTGTTTGAACACAAGACTTTGGGGGAGATTCACTAAGCAGTGATAAAGAGATGATAAAGTGGAGGTAACTTCTCCAGTTTATCACTTCTTCAGTTCCTATGTTATTCTATGGAACCTATGCACTAAGCTGTCCAAAGCTGAAGAAATCTTAGTGCTTTGGCTCCATAGAATAACTAAGGAATTGGAGAAGAGATAAACTAGAGAAGCATTTCACCTCTTTATCACTGCTTAGGCTACACTTGTAACAAATGGGAGAGAAGACACCCCCTTATAATTCCTATCATGCAGGGAGCATCCTTGTGACAAAGAGAAAAGTCTCCCCTATCCAACAATAATCATATGCACGTTACTACCAGTTAGTGTTGTGATCACCTGGTATAGACTTATGCATACATACGTGATTAGCTTTAGTGCAGTAAGACAACTTTTAAAGAAAGATATACATTAATGCTTATGGCACCTCCTAATATATATATATATATATATATATATATATATATATATAATTTTTCCTATAGAGGGAACTTCTGGGAACATTCTGTGCACACTATCCCGGGAGTAGAAAGTCAAACAACCCCTCATTTTTTAAAAGCCACTTTGCAATTAGTTTGAAGTGTTGGAAGATGATCTCAAAGCAAGGCCCAAGATGTCCAAGGGAAGTGGCTTGACACTGGTTGCTTTACTTGGGGTGAATCAGGAAGGGGAAGCTAGTGAGCCAGTAACTCACCTCTGTTTGATCCACCATCTCCTTGTATGTCCTTCCCACATGTTAGCCACCACGTGAAAACCAATCCATGGTAATAATACAACTTCCAGTACTATAAAGCATGATAACTTAATTCAGCAAAGGATACTTACCTCTTTCATTTGCAGTACAGTCTTTTTGCTGTCAGACATAAAAACGTAACAGAAATGTCTACTGCGTAGTTATCTAAAATCTGGTAGCGGGTTAGTGTTAGACACTGGAATATTTTCCTCTTACTTGTTTCTCTGGAATAAACGTAAATGCTACAGTAATCTAATGTGCCAGGAAATGTAATTTAGTCTGTGTTGTACAATGCTGTTACTTCCCCTTTAATCACTTAGGCCAGAATTCATCAAGGTGCATGGCTCAACGTGAAAGAAAATCTGAGGATTTCTTTAGGCATTAACTATTAGCTCATTCAGCAACTGCCAAATTGTATCTGGCCTTTACTTATTCATCAGTAAGCGATGGACAGATATATCCACCAATTTGATCCACCAGACACAAAAACACACACATACACATTTTCGCATTTGTGTATGCGTGGTTTTATCGACTGTTTGGCATATTTACCCAAATTTCCCTGCTTCTCATATGTAAAAGCAGGAAAGCACAACATATTATTGATGAATAGCCAAAAGTATCCCTCAGTGATCTCAGGGAAATGCTGGTGAAGAGCATTGTATTTGATGAATGCAACCCTTGAAGTTAAAGAAGTCTCACAACGCATTTTAAAGCAATGCATATGAGATGTCGCTGGAGGGGTTAAAAGCCCCATTTAAATAAATGGGCATTTTAAACTTTTTTCTTTGTAAACTATGGTGCTATTGGTTTTCTCCAGCATTGCACCTCTTTATCTTACTGAATACAGCCTTATAGTCTATGAAATGTATTTGTCATTAATAGAAAACAATGTAAATATTAGCAATGTAATAATCAGCATTCTGTGTGTGTCCTACAGGCTCTGTGACATGAGATGGTCCATGCCATACTGTACATCTTTTATGACCAAGATGATCCCAATCACTGGATGAAGTTCTGCAGGCATGTAGATTGAATTAACAAGCTCAGTGGAGGTAACTTTCATGTAAGTACTTTTACCTGTAGTTAAGTACAGAAATGTAACTATCACTGTCCAACCTCATAACAGACCAAGGGTCACTAGGAAGACATATATGTATTTGTCCTCTGTGACACTCATACTATGGAAAAGAGGTGCAATTTTGGAGCACACAAACTGCACCAAATAAAACAGATAAAATTAACATTGTTTTAAATGGGATTTTTTACCCTTGATTACTAGATCTAGGGTTTAAGAGGTTAAACATATCTATATAGTGACAAACCCTTTTGCCTGGGATCTTGCATGATCTTCTAGGGCAATAAGGCCTATTTATCTAAAGGCGCACTGTGATCATGCCAGGAGATTGAAACTGATTCCTCCAAGACCAGAGCAATCAGTTTCAGCCCTCCCCTAAGCTCGAGGAATGTAATCAGTCTGTTGCTAGCCTTTAAATACCCCCAGGAGAGATTCACTAAGAAGTTATAAGGAGGTGACAAGTGGAAATAACTTCTCCAATTTATCACCTCTCCAGTTCCTATGTTATTCTATAGAGCCTATGCACTAACTTTTCTTTAGCTTTGGAGATCTTACTTTATGTGCGTTCCTTAAGGGGTTAAACATCAATATATGTATTTATAAATTAATCTATATAAACAGAATACTTTTGTCTTGTTACAAATCAGTTACTCCGTTACAGAAAGAAGTGTCAACACATGATCAAATCGCCTAAAAATGATCGGTAATTCATTGATAATGAAGTAATCCTGTCTGTTCTGTATGTTTCAGGTTTGACGCCCTTTCCTAATGGCAGAGTGTCCCAGCCTAACCGAGGTGACAACTGCAGAGTCAACATGAAGTTAACAACAATCTCCTTTATCAATGACCTATTAAGGAAGACATTAAATTATTTTTTTAGACAGACATGTAACTTGTGAGACATCTGTTTCAGGAGTCTCGGAGTCCAAGTGGTCAGTGTGTGTGGTGGATTGCAATGGAAGAGTAGGGTTCCCACTTACTAATTTGTTTTTCTACTGAGGAGAGGGGGCGTCCATATTTGGGTCAATTTTATAGGTTTAAAGGGGTCAAACTGAAAGAAATATGTACAGTGTCATTATGTTATATTTGAAAGTGGTTGAAAATCTAAAAGTGAATAATGACATTCTAATTAAATTCCAATTCCCCCTGTCAAATGCTGTATTTGCTTTGAATGAAATATAAATGTATAATTAAAGAGCATAACTTTACGGTTTTATTCTTTTCACAGTAAAGTTTGCATCAATTTTTAATAATACATTAACCAAATGTGTTGCAGTCCATTCTGGTCCACAAGGGGTGCATGCACACTAACACAGTGGAACCTAGCCCAGGTGCCCAATTTACTCTGAACAGGGACTGAGACCTGGGGGTCACCATGACAATTGTCTCACTATGTCTGTCTTATATTTATATTGATTTTATGCTTTACAGTCTCCAGTATTACCTTACTGTTCTTCCCTGTCACTGACAATTACATGTTAACCCCACATTATATCAGTTATAACTATGTCATTTCAATCATTAGCCTTTAAAGAAGGGAAACTGAGGCTCTCTAGCAGTTCCCATCATTCCTGACAAGACACTGGCTGGGGATGATTGGATTTGTAGTCCACACTATCTGGGGCATAGAGGGCCTCAGGTTTACAAACACTGATACTAGTGATTGAAATGAAAGGAGTGTCAGAGACTTTGTCCTGGGGGACCTTAGAGGGTTAACTCTAATAGTAGAAATTAACTGGAAATTCTGTTTAAAACGTGTTCAGATTCTCTCATCCTTAAGACAAAGGAATACTAATGGGCCTCTATGAGGGAGAAATAACTAACTGACAATAGTGGTGATAAATAGAGTATGCCAGACAGCCATGGTGCCTAGCAAGTAAGATTATTTTATGAGAAAGATAGTCCCTATAAGAACGTCTGAAAAACATTGGCAGATTTATATGACGTTTAATGCGCTCTTACATACAGAGAGCGTCATGACTGGGGTATTCACATTCCGTGAATAATAAGGGATATATTAATATCCAATAAGGGCATACTGATGATGTCACAGTATAATGAGATGGATCTTTGTCCAGTCATTAGAAAGAGATGGGGATTACTGATAAGGCAAAAATTGCCATTATAATACCAAAATACTCGGTTCCGGGTCCCTTCACTTCCTGAAAAAGAAAACTCCTATGGGCTCTTGACTCCTAAGGAAAACTTATAACAACTTTTAGATTCCTGGCAAAAGAAGGCTCTGCTGATTAAATTCCTGATAACACCTGATCCTGCCACCTCACAGACAAATACAAAGAAATCTTTATTGGTAACTATATCATTTATTCATTTAGATTCATTTAATCCAGAATTTCATAATTTTTCTTCTGTTGAAGAAACTTAAATAGTCTTATAATTGTCTTAAGTGGACTGGCCAACCATTTGGGATAATTTATAATAAGCTATATTTAGCTCTCAAATTCTGGAAGTAATAGAATCTATATATATATTTATTGGGAAATTGTTATATTTTGCCAATCAATGTAATACAGTATATAGCGTGGGTTATCTATATTAGCTAATATAAATCTTGGTATTCCTAGAGTAATATTTTGTGGTTCTGGGAAGATTATAATAGTTAATATTTGACATAGGAAATTATTTGAATCCAGTTATTAACCCTTTAACAGCTATTTGTCTGTTGTTAGTGGTGTTTTCTTTAGAATTCTCTGTATATGTGCTAGGCTTATATTTTGTAAATTGGAGGTATTCACTCTAATAGACAAAATAACTTCTGGGTGTGGCACCTATTTTAAACGAGTGGATTAACCCTTGGAGTGCCTATAGGTTTTATATATGTTGCTGTAGTCAAAATTATGATATATGTTGCATTACTAGACATATGTTACTGGATTAATTCTGCTAGATTATTTGTATAATCTTTGATTGACTATATTAATTGCAATTTATATATTTTATTCAGAGGTAAGCAATATTGAATTCAGTATATAATTAAATTATAGTGATTTAAATCTGGGATTCTATTCCAGTTATTCCCTAAATTTGATTATTATTGAGATATGATACAAGGAATTGTTAGAGGAATTATTTAATTCATCTCACAATATACCTTACATCATAATTAGCATAGTCTATACAGTTTCTGGGGCAGAGGTATTCATAGACACTGTGGCCAACTGTATTATATTAATTGTAACAATCAATTAACCTGTTCTATGCTACTCAATGCAATTATTGTTATTATACCTCTGAATATACCTATGTGTGGTTAACCCTTGCACCACAGTTAATCCTCATCGTAATAAGTGTGGGGTTGTTTTCTATGTACCTATTATAATTGCTAATCACTTATATATTTCATTGTTGTTGATACTTTTATATATATTGTATATTGTATTGTAATAAAATAGATATATTTTTGCACAAATATGAAGGATTGATTACTCTGATCAATTTGTTACTGTGAAGTAGCATGTCAATACATATTAAAGATAAAGATCTCAATTTATTTTATTGTCATTTGCCTATTTAAGTGAAGAAATCCAACCTGAGTGGTTCTCTGTTTTAACCCTTTGGATACCTTCATATAAATAGTCCGACTGGAGATAAACAGGGGCATTTATTAAGTCACATGTGGCTAATAAGTAGCTGCCTGTGAAGATCAGATATATTCCCTGTAGCTTGATATTTTTGCTACTGTGTCTTTTAAGGAAAGGGTTGTGTCCTTTGTAATGGTCCATTATAGTGAGGGAATTGCAAAGTATGGGGGGGGGCGCATGCACTAGACTGGGGCTAGGGCAACTGAAAGCCTAAATACATCACTACTTAGGCTCTCCAAATTTTGGGGCCCAGGATGCCAAGTATCTTCAACTAGGCAGTGTCTAGATTACACCCTATACTGGCGCTTTAGAACCAGAGGCGTAACTAGAAGTCTTCGGGCCCTTGTGCAAGAAGTGCCATGCCCCTCCCCCCACATTGGCCCCCCTCAACCACAATGCCCCTCAATCTCCACAATGGACCCATCTCCTACCTGGAGCTCCCGCACTGTCCTCTCAGTAATGCAGAGCGCTGGGAGATGATGTCATCTCCAGCACTCTGTATTACTAGAGAGCCGGACGCCAGGTGGAGGGTTTGCAGGGGGCGGCTGGGACCCTGGAATACACAGGCCCGGTCACAAGTGTGGCCCCTGCGACCCCTAAAGTTACATCACTGTTTAGAACATATGACCTATTGCCAGGTTAGGATGAATTCACGCTAGGGCTCTCATCTCCACCTGTCAGGCCCCATTGGACCCATGCTGGGTCATACGCCCTGAAAGGTGGAGCGCACAAAGCTGACTACACCTTGTATTGGGTCCTTGGTACATATGGGCATTTCCTGAGTTAGAGTAAATTCAGCCAGGAACCCCACAGCTGTTGTGGCCTGCAACTCCCAGCATCCCCTACTAGGTACTGACTAGCTTATAATGTGGGGAGTCCTAGACCCCAACCCTTGTAGAGGCCAAACTTGAATACACCCTGACTAAGTTATGTACCAAGGTCCCAAGTTAAGGTAGAGTCAGCCATGTACACTCCAGCTGGTGGTTACCATGCAGTGCTGTTTGTGGGCGGGTGCCAAGAGTACAGCACACCCCAATCCTGCTAATTCACAGGACCCATGACATGACCCAGGTACCAGTTGGTCATTCAAATGGAATATGTTAGGCCTCATTATGTCCTGTAGCATTTTAGGGCCCTTGTATACAGTTGATGTCTTCAACACACTGCTAAGCAATGCAACATCCAAGGAGTTAAATCACAGTTTTTACATAGTTTAATAGTGTGCATTAGGGTGACCACATTTTCTTTCTGCTATTCAAGGACACAACTGAGATGAGTGGCAGACTACGTCTCCTCAGTAACAACATTAGACACCATTGCTCAACCTGTGCTTTCTCCAAAGAATCACAGAGTTCAAAATGATAGAGGGGAAAGTGTCCATTGACCTGACAAACAGTGGGGCCTGTGCTGGGTTACAAGAAAATGTACATCAAGCCTCAAGCCTTCGCACAGCTTTACAGTACAAGACACTGGTGTTGCATCTCCTGTTTGAGGTCACAAACAGAGCTGTAACTAGAAGCCACCGGGCCCTGGTGCAAGAATTGCCATGGCCCCCCCCCCCCGACCACATTGGCCTCCTCATCCACATTGCCCCTTCCACAATGCCCCCTTCATCTCCACATTGCCCCTTCCACAATACCCCCCTCATCTCCACATTGCCCCTTCCACAATGCCCCCTTCATCTCCACAATGCCCCTTTCATCTCCACAATGCCCCTTTCTCAATGCCCCCTTCATCTCCACAATGCCCCTTCCACAATGTCCCCTTCATCTCCACAATGCCCCCCTCATCTCCACATTGCCCCTTCCACAATGCACCCTTCATCTCCACAATGCCCCCTTCATCTCCACAATGCCCCTTCCATCTCCACAATGCCCCTTCCACAATGCCCCCATCATCTCCACATTTCCCCTTTATCTCCACATTGCCCCTACCTCCAGTCCCTGGTGGTCTAGCGGTGTGGTTTGACAGATCTGTGCCTCCTTCAGCACAGATCTCTTGAACTGAAGCTCCCGCGCGCCACTCTAGTGATGATGTCATCTCCCAGCGCTCTGTATTACTAGAGCGGCGCACCAAGTGGGAGATCAGCTAAGTGACTTCTGCGGGCAAGGGGGTCGCAGGCGGTGGCCGGGCCCCTGGAGCAACGGGCCCGGTCGCAGGTGCAACCGCTGCGACCCCTATTGTTACGCCACTGGTCACAAAGTTGGTCTGTTGTCTCTCTAGTGTTTGGAGCTCTAGATGGAAGCCATTTTCTTATAGCTCAGCACTGGCTACACTTTGCATCTGAGTAGTCTGTGCTCTAGAGTCTTCATTCAGGGACTCTGTATTGTTCCAGAAAGGGGCTTTGCGGGACCCAGGACAAGAGAAAAACCAATGGCACTACTGCAGGGTTGTAAAACTAAAGAATGATCCTTAGCCAAACTAAATACATTCACCGCCAATGTTTGTATCTGTCTGAGGTACAGGTCAAGGAAGCTCCAATCCTTAAAGCAATTGTAGAGAAGAAGACCGAACATGGAACATAGAGATATAATACCAAAAAATAGCTTAATTCACAGGTCTTAACACAAACACATAGTCAATGACTAAGCAGGTGCGAAACGTGGAGACATTTCACCATGTGGGGCGTTTTTGTTAAGACCTGTGAATAAAGCTGTTTTTTTGGTATTATATATCTGCATTCCGCTTGTGGTGGTCTTCTCTACAGGACCCGGAACACACAGTCTGGGACTGTCCTGGGCAATCAAGGATATGTTGTCACCCTAGACTGTGCACATGTGCCAGGACTCTATACCCTCTGTACTACCACAAGCATATTAGTAAACTGGCTGAAGTATGCCTAAGTAACTCTACCTTGGCTGGTGGCTGCATGTGAACAGAAGCTTCGCCCCTCCTCCTCTCTCCTTGTGGCAAGACAGGAAGAGCTGCTACCTTGACTGGCACAAGAGATCTGAGGTGTGTAAAGCCTGATCCCTGCACACACTGATTTGCTTTTGGAATTTTTTAACCCTCTCAGTGCCATAAAATAATTAACCAATATTAGTTAACAATTAACTTCCAGAGTGTGTATCACTCTGGCTCTCAAAGGATTAAATACTAATGTGTAATAATGTTAGACACACTTCTGTAATCCAAAGGATTAAGTTTAGTGTCAACAAATAATCATTCAAAAAACACAAGAGAGGCCATTCTGATTTGAGTGTCACTGCACTGCAAGGAACAAATCATCTTCCTTTGATATTAAAGGGATAGTAATGCTTCAAAATAAAAGCAGCTCCTATTAATCTTCATAGTATTTGGGCTGTGAAGAGAGTTATTTCAGTACTGTCAGAGTTGTAGTTCAACAGTAATTGAATGATAAAGTATCCCCCTCCCGCCCCTTTAACTGATGTAACACTGCTCACCTTAGAGCAGCAAGACTGTCCGGATGGATCACAGAGAGGGGCAAACTTCAATTAAAATAAGGAAAAAACCTGTCAAGGGGGGCAGGGTTTTCCTTATATTCACAGTAAGAAGATTGTCCCTTGCAGTGAGCTGTCTGGTCTGTGGACCATATTCCACATCTGATGGGAGGCAGCTTACACTAGGTAAAAGGGGTACGAGGGGGATACTTTATCATTCAATTACTCTTGAACTACAACTCTGACAGTACTGAAATAACACTCTCCATGGCCCAAATACTATGAAGATTAATTGGAGTTGCTTTTATTGTGAAACATTACTATCCATTTCATGAGGCTTTTACCTCTTTTATCTTTTAACGTATTTTTAAGACTGTAATTTTGAGGTTACTACATAATTTTATTTATTTTAATACTGGAAATTTTTTTTTTATATTCTTTACCTAACATTTATTTTTTATACAATTTGAGTAGTAGAGGGGTATGCAATGCACTGCTTTGCAATGCATTGCATACCCCTCTGGTAGTCAGAGGGTTAACCTGTACAGCAAAATGGTCTCCCAACATATTGTGAACCAAGGCATTATACAATCTCTCCAGTATTCAAGGGTTACCCACTTGGCAATCAAAATGTTAAAAGTGTCTTTTAAATCATGGGTATTTTGGACATTTTTAGTGGTTCCCTATGGTGCAATTGTTTTGTCCCCAAATTGCTTCACTTTTTGTTGCACCATAATCCTAAGGGTTACATAATATTGCTTAACCCTTTGAGTGCCAGAGGGGTACGCAACACATTGTGTTGCGTACCCCTCTGGCACTTAAAGGGTTAACCCTTTCAATGCCTACCACTTGCTGGCATTCTAAGGGTCTAGCAATATGGATAAGGCAATGGCTGAGTGACAGGAGACAGAGGGTGGTAGTCAATGGAGAATATTCGGACGAAAGGATTGTTACTAGTGGGGTACCTCAGGGATCTGTACTGGTGCCCATTCTTTTTAATATTTTTATTAATTATATTGCAAAAGGTCTTCAAGGTAAGGTATTCCTTTTTGCAGATGATACAAAGTTCTGCAATAGGGTAGACATTCCATGGGGAATAAGGCAAATGACAAATGATTTAGGTAAATTAGAAGAATGGACAAGAGTGTGGCAGCTGCCGTTTAATGTTGATAAATGGAAAATAATGCGCTTGGGACATAAAACTCCAAAGGAAAAATATACTGTTAAGGGAACTGTGCTGTCAGAGACAACAGAGGAAAGGGATTTGGGAGTAATTATTTCTAATGACTTAAAGGTAGGCAGGCAATGTAATAAAGCAGTGGGAAATGCAAGCACGGTGACGGGTTGTATAGCTAGAGATATTAGTAGCAGAAAAAGGGAAGTGGTCCTGCCACTCTACAGATCTCTAGTTAGACCTCATGTAGTGTATTTTGTACAGTACTGGAGACCCATCTCTATAAGGATATAGATACGCTAGAGAAAATTCAGAGAAGGGCTACTAAAATGGTGACTGGTTTACATGGAAAGAATTATAAGGATAGACTAAAGGATCTGAACATGTATAGCTTGGAGGAGAGAAGAGAGAGGGGATATGTTAGAAACATTCAAATACATGAAGGGATTCAACAAAGTGCAGGAGGAAAGTATATTTCAAAGGAGTAAAATGTTAGGACAAGAGGATATAGTCTAAAACTAGAGGTATGTAATGTAAGAAAGTTTTACTTTATTGAGAGGGTCGTAGATAATGTCAGAGACATTGCCATAGTGGGGAGGAAATGGTTAATTTTTCTTTTAAACCAAATTCTCTGAAATTCTGTTTTAAGATGTGTGTAAATGATCTCATGTTAAAACAATGACCCTTTGAGTTAAGGTAGGGGGTGAAAATAACTGAATGTCAGTTATGGAGATATACGATTAGGTGCAGACAACCACAGTCTCAAGCAGTGTTATTATCTTATGAGAAAATCTCAAAGTCTAAAACAGAGTGATAATATCCAATGAGAAAGTCTGAGAGGATGGCATATTTATATGACGTTTAATGACCTCTTACATACATCATTGATGACATAAAAAATGATTACATGTACATTTTTATGTGGAGTAAGGGTGCCATCTACAGTTTATATAGCGTCATTACTAGGGGTTACTCACATTCTTAGTTAAATTAGGGATTAGGAGCATCCACTCAGATAATACTGATGATGGCACTGTATATTGACATGTATCTTTATCTAACCAGAGTAGGTTGGGCAGAGTTCTGATAAGAAAATCTTTTACTTTTACTCTGTGTACCTAGCTGAGAAATACAAATATACAAAGAAACACATATTGGACTAGTAACTATATATCTTTCCTTTTTTAAATTCTGCAAAATTCAGAATCAAATATTTATTTCTTCTATATTTGAAGAAACTTAATTTTCTTATAATTTATCTTAATTGAACTGGCCAACCATTTGGGATCAAGTATAATAAGCTATATTAGCTCTAGAGACTCTGAAATTAAGCAGAATTTATTTATTATTCGTAAATTGTCATATTTTCCCAGATAAGAATAAATAGTTCATAGCAGTTAAATTTAATAGTTTGGTATATATTAGTTTATATAATTCTTGGTATTTCTAGAATAATATATTGTGTTTCTGGAAAGATTATAATAGCTACTATTGATATGGGAAATTCTTTGAATTCATTTATTAACCCTTTAACCGCTATTTGTCTATTTATTTGTGGTGTTTCTTTGGATTTCTTGGTGTGTGTGTGTGTGTGTGTGTGCTAGGCCTAATTTTTGTAAAGTGAAAGATTCTTATAAACTTTCACTAGACAAAAGAAGCTGATATCTTGGGTTGGGCACCCTACCTTAATAAATGGATTAACCCTTGAAGTACCCTATAGGTTTTACACAATATTTCTATAGTCATATTTGTGATATATGTTGCACGAAGTTTAATACACTGTCTAGAAACAAATATTGCTCCACGTATAACCAGCTGCTTGCTGTGTTCCTTATAGCACCGGTAGAGGTTGTGTCACTCAGTATGCGGGTACTGGTTTGTTCCACATATAACTGGATGCTTGCTGCATTCCAATTTGCACCTGTGATCCTTGTCTGTTCAGTATGCGGGTACTGGTTCACTCCTTGTATAACCGGCTGCTTGCTGCATTCCCTAGAGCACCGGTGATCCTTGTCTGTTCAGTACGCGGGTACTGATTCACTCCATTATTACCTGGTGCTCATCTACACCTATACAGCCCCTGCAAGGCCTCTGTGTGCCTAGTGTAGGCAACTGGTTTACTCCATCCATACAGCAGTTGCTGAGGCCATCTCTGTCTGTGTACCAGTATTTGCAGTCGTATGGTTTAGTGAGGCTGCCTTTCCCGGTATATTGGCAAGGCCGGTAGAGCCTCCTCTCTCGTTATACCAGTCTCAAGGCTGCCTTACCTGGTATATTGGCAAGGCCGGTAGAGTCTCCTTCCTCTCTGCTGCAGTCTCCAGGCTGCCTTGCCCGGTATATTGGTAAGACCGGTAAAACCTATTTCATCTCGTGCCAGTCTAAGGTTGCCTTACCCGGTATTGGCAAGGCCGGTAGAGCCTGTCTCACATTCTCTGTACCACTACTCACTATTGTCATGTACTATATTACGTTGTTATATGTGTAGGCCTAACCCGCGAGGGTTCTCTTTAAACTTTTCAATAAAGTTGTGTTTTTATCTTAACTCTGTGTCTGCGAGTCAAAATAAACCGTGACAATCTATTGTAATTGCTGAACACTCCTTTAAATCATTGTTGTTTACACTTTATATATATATAGTATATTTCACCTTAATAAATTATATATATTTTTGCACAAATATGCAGGATTGATTATTTTAATTAATTATTTACTGTGAAGTAGCGTTTCAGTACCTAATATAGTGTAAAGTTCTCAAAATTATTTAATATTGTCATTTATCTATTTATGTGAAGATATCCAACCTGATTGGTTCTCTTGTTTTAACCCCTTGGATACCTCCAACATAATTGGTTGGACAATAAGTGGAATAGCCTACCAGCAGAACTGGTAGAAGTTAATACAGTGACAGAATTCAAGCATGCATGGGATAGGCATAATGCTGTCCTTAACATAAGAAAACACCAAGGACTTGAGGTTTGAGATTTTTACAATAGGAAAATGGGCAGACTAGATGGGCCGAATGGTTCTTATCTGTTGTCAGATTCTAGGTTTCTATGTTTCTATGTAATATTAGAGTGTTTTGAAGTGAGACTTCTGGTTAGAACAAACACATTTATGCACACAGTCAACACAATCTCCCCCAGCAGCTGGTGACCCACAGGTTGGCCACCTCTGTCCCATGTATCGGAATAAAAAGTCATATATTATGCAGAGCTGCAGTACGTATCTGCTGTTACAATGCAACCTTAAACCCTTAAGGAACAATGATGTGCCAGGACCATCACAATCCTGGTATGTCATGTAATTTCTTGATCACAGTGCGCCTACTCGTTGCGTTGTGGTCACTAAGCAGGCCAAGCAAAACAAAAGTGTGCTGGTCCTCCAGCTCTTCCCAACCCCAGACTGTGTGGTACTTAAGGGGTTAAAGAGGTTTTTTTATTTCATGGAAATGTTTGTTTTCTTCCCCTCTTATAGTACTTTAACTGTGAGTGTCAGCATGTGCAACATATTTCAGACAAACAAAGGGTAAAAAGACTATAAAATGTATTATAAAGGACCAATGTGTGCACTGCACACTTTAGAGTTGGGCTTTGCAATCTGAGACCTTCAAGATGGTATTGTACCTATTACATCCCTTCCCCTGTTAATATTCGAGCTGTTGTACAAGTGCAGTTTTAAATCAGTTTTATGACATTTTCCACTGGTATCGCTCTGGTCGGTACTGTAAAGAATTAGTGACACTCTGTCTTGTGGCTATAAGAAGGAACGTGTCATTGGAAATTTATACTTTAAACTCTATATTCCCCCCCCCCCGAATGTTTGTGGCTCCCATGTGTCGACAGGTGGGAATATCTGACAGGTCTCCTTTAACCGGCCATCTGAGTTCTGTACCCCCCCTCTAGCACAGACCGCTGTATCCAGCTCCATCACCGTCACTGGCATTTAGAGTATTTCAAGCTCTGTATTACTGGGCTGTTTGAGGACCGTAATGGAGGTGGACATAGAGGTCTGTTGTTTCCTCTTGTTTCAAATGCTACTCTATCACAAGGGATAAAGCCTTCTTCTGTTCCAGCAAAGGTATGCAAAGAGGAGAGCTTCAGGAAAGGGTCTTCTTTAACTTTTATTGCCCCACTCTTCCACATGCTACCACACACCAGGGGGTCTTTATCAGGGTTAAGGAGGACAGTCAAAAGGGCTTCAAGGGCATGAGTCGAAAATGGGACTCCAGAAGCAATATGGTTGAATGAACTGTTTAGATGAGGTAGGAGGTTAGAGGTAAATTAACTATAGTAAGAAAAGGTAAAGCCTTCAGGACCTGGACTTTTACCCAGGGGGTTAGTTTCAAAGCACTGGAGATCTCGTCCTGAGTGATAAGGGCTTCTAATTAGGATACCATCTGGGGTGAAAGGCGTGGGTCTTTAGCAGAATCAAGGAATACAGAATATTGTACAGAGCACGGTAGAAATCAAGAAAAGTAGACACCATAGATGGAAATGTGCGACAGAAAATGCTTGAGTGATTTTTGGTATAAAGTGGGAGTTCTGCTGTATCCATACCAGATGTGCCAGTGTCTTACTATGTTGCCATGTATATATGTGCAATATTTAAGCCAGTGGTATGATTTCAGTTGCTTACGCTGCAATTAAGAGGAGAGTTCCGAGAGAGAAGCAGTAGGTGCTGTCAGTAAAGCTGTGGAAAGATCTGATTAATGTATCTGTTCCTTATGACGTATGTAAGATATCAGCTGTGTAACCTTAGCCCTAAAAAGTTTTTGTTTGGTGGCGCCTAATTTTATTAGTTCACCTCTAATTAAATAATTGTGTGTTTCCTGTATCATGGGGGTTGAAACATCAAGAATGGTATTGTGGAGAAAGAATTCCTCCAAGCTCATAGTGAAGCGAGCAACATCGTTGGGATTGTTAAGAAGACTATCATTCAGTCTCTATAGAGGTCTGTTTCTCTTAAACGAGGGTACTATGATATCCATGCAAACAAAGGTATGGTCTGTGATGATCATCAGTTCAATAGTTACACGGGAGATATTGTGGAGTTGTGATTGGTCAATAAAAAAATAATCCAGCTGTGAGTACATGCAATGGGAAGAAGAGAAAAAGGTGAAGTTCCTAGAGGATGGGTGCAATATCCGCCAAGCGTCCAATTGGTAGCGGTGCGTTAGTTGGGAGTTTAGTTTACAAAGAGAGGAGGGGGAGTATTGGGAGCAAGAAGAGGTGTTATCCAGTGAGGGGTCCATTACTAGGTTGAAATTGCCTCCGACAATCAGGTAGTGAAGTTGTCTAATAACTAAAATACTTTTGTGAGGAATTTAGTGGCGCCCGAGTTGGGGGGCATAGATATTAGCAAGAATGAAAGCAGAGTCATTAAGTTTACCTTTAAGGAATAAGTAACGACCCTCAGGGTCTATCATTTCCTCTTCATGGGACCAAGGGGTGTGGGAGTCCATAAGGACAGCTACACCTCGATGTTTCACATGGGCTGAGGCATACCATGTTCTGAGATACTGAGGGCTGTGTAGGACCTGGCAATGTATATCTGTGAAGTGGGTTTCTTGAATAAACAAGATATTTGTCTGAAGGCGAGAGGCTTCCCTAAGGACCTGGGACCTTTTCTCCAGGACATTGAGTCCTTTGCATTAAAAGAAGTAAATTTAATTACAGAGTCAGCCATTAATGTATAATAATGTATAAAAATCTATGCGGGAGTAGAGGGGGAGTGTCAGGTTTGGTGCATACAGCGTTGTCAGCGTTGAGGGAGGATATAAAGGAAGGATAAGTTAAGTAAGAAAGGAAGGAACGAAGAGAAAAAGCATCAAGAGAGTTAGTGTCAAGGAGGGAGAGCTTAGGTAAAGTAAAGCAATATTAAGGCCTTTATGGCCAAAGTAGTGAGCATCCTAATGTTACTAGAGAAGGTGAGTCACTCAGATGCCGGATATAGGGTTGTGAACAGGCGACTGCATGCCTATGACTAAACAGCACAATGTGGCCCAGAGGGGTTATGTTAACTTAAAGGGGTAGTTAATGTGGAGCAAATACCAAATATAAGGCTAACATTAGGGAGAGGGCTGATTGGTGTGAAGCAAGGACACAATAATCATACAGTGCTATAACAGAAAGGTGAGGAAAGAGGAGGGAATGGGAGGGGGGCCAAGGAAGGATCTCATCCAGCACTCATTATGAGGTAAAGTCTATGGGAGGAGTGGAAGAGGTGGTGGGAGGGAGGGAGAGGGGAAGCCCGATAATTTCACGGGGCATTTATTTAATTAAAATAGGAGTGGGTAGGAGAGGGTCACCAGTATCAAACAGTTGAGGGGCATGGTAAAACAAAGTAATGTAGAGTAGTACTAGAACATAACATTTTATGGATTCAAAAGAACAGCAAGGTATTAAACTGACTGCTAAGCCATTGAGAAGAGCAAACAGATAAGTTTAGGCACCGGGGAAGGTCAATGCTAATGCCCACTGCACAGGGGGAAGGTGAACAAAGAGAGGATGAGGGAATACATAGGGATGGTTCCAAAGCCGGATTGGGCAATAACTATGAGAATTTCCATATGTGTGTGTAAACAGGGGGAAGGGAGGGGGAAGGTAAAAGTGTGTTTTCATGTCGGAGCTTGCCCCCCAGATGCCTATCCCCAGCCCAATGTGATATAAAGAACAGCATTACAACTCATTATAAGAACATAAGTAAATTCCCGGTATGAAAATCCTGTAGTGGATAATTAAATCACCCGATTGAATATACAGGTGATACACACGCCAAGGGAGGAAGTGGAAAAAGAGGGAAGGCCCTAGCAAACATCAGAGTAGGGAGGGATAGGGGGAATTATCGCAACCTGTTAAGTTTTTTTTGTGTCTGTTTTTCCCATTTTTCCCGTTTTCTCGTGTTGTCCCAGTATGATGATAACGCATATGATTATGACTATGGTGTAAGGGGAAGATGGGGAGGAAGAAGGGTAACACCTCAGTGTCTGCATCCCAAGAGTGAAAGACTAGGTCTCAAAGGAATCCCCTAGACAGCTATGGGGAACATATCAGGACATCAAAGTATGAGTAATACAATTTACAGTAAGTTATTAAAAGAGTAGTGTGATGGGGAGCAGGCACCAGGATCAGTAAGTGTCCTCTTTGTCTTGGACTCTGGGCCTTTGACTGTAACACACCGTTCCCTGCAGTCCTTAGGGAAAGCAAAGGAGAGAGAATAGACCTATGGAGCCAGCGTCAAAGAGGCTGGTGGCAAGAGTCCTAGAGATTTGCAGAACTCTGGGATTTCGGAGGGGTTATGGATCGCTGCCGCTGAGCCATCATGTGTCTCAGATAACTGAAATGGGAATCCCCAAATGTATTTGACGCCCAGATTGCGGAGGTGTTCCATCAGAGGACATAGAGCCCAACACTTCTACAGGGTATGCGGGGATAAGTCTTTATAAAGATATGTCAGACAACCTGCAAATTTGATTTCAGGGAGTTCCCGACAGCGGACCATGATGCAGTCTTTGTCAGCAAAGTGGCATAAACAGCAGATGACATCTCTAGGTTTTCATCCCGGTGGGCCCCACGGTCTGAGCAACCTATGAGCACGATATATTTTAATTTTGTGTTCGGGTGATAAGCTCAAAATCTCAGTGAAGAAGGCTTTAATCTGCATGTTGCTTCATCTCATGTGGTTCTCCAAGTCATCCACTTTAGATAAGAGGAGGGATATGGTGTCTTCCTGCTGTAGCATGTACTGCTCTAATTTGTGGAGCTGGGTCCAGGAGACCTCTCTATCCTCCTCTAGGGTGTTAATGTGCTGACCCAGTTGGACAAGGTCCTTCTTGGGTTCTGAAATTTCAGATTTCACAGCAAATTTGAGTTCTGCCTTAATGTTCGCAATGAAAAAACACATCATCCTTGGTTAGGAAGGCTACAAGGTCCTCTTTAGTGAGGGGAGTAGGGGCTGAGGAATCCGTCAACATGACCTCTGGTGTCAGAGACAAAGCTGTGTCCCAGACTGGAGAGGGTAGTTGAGCAGACGAGTTCAGTGATAAAGTTTTATGCAGCATGGCCTGAGAACCAGACAACTGCCACGCTCTCGTTAACACATGCGCTCCCTCTCACACGCTGTTGCTCAATCATGCTTTCACACACTGTTGCTCAAACATACACTCAGACACACACACACACACACAAATGCTCACTAACATGTACACAAGCATTATGGAATTCCTTGCCCGAGGATGTGGTTATGGCAGATACAATGGATACATTTAAAGTGATAGTAATACTTAAAATGTAAAAAAAAATATGTTGTAGGGTCTATCCCCCTGAGTAAAACAAGAGTACTCCCACTGCTGAAAGGTGTTTCATTCAAAAGTTATTAATTTTCAAATTTGAATTTTTTTAGGTGCAATACCACAGTGGCCTGAAATTGTACAGTGGCGCTGTTGCTACACGATCCTATGGACAGCTCTTGTCCCGGGACCATAAATCTCCATAGGATGGTATAGCAACAGCGCCACTGTACAATTTCAGGCCACCGTGATATTGCACCTAAAAAATTCAAGTTTGAAAATTAATAACTTTTGAATGAAACACGTTTCAACAGTGGGAGTACTCTTGTTTTACTCAGGGGATAAACCCTACAACATATTTTTCCTTACATTTTAAGTATTACTATCCTTTTAAGAGAAGATTAGATACATTTCTTTCAAAATGGAACATACAGGGTTATACTGTGAATTAGTAGGCAAATCAGGAAGGTCTGATAAAGACCAATTTATTGGGTAGCAGGAAAGCTATATAATTCTCATTTCTCTGAGGTATGAGGCAAGGGTTGAACTTGATGGACTTGTGTCTTTTTTCAGCCTAATTTACTGTGTTACTATGTTACACACATGCGTTGGTGCACGCACACACTTTCACTGATGGAGAACTGTGTACCTAATTGTTTTGCATTGGCTGGCTACAGTATTTCAATAGCCTGAAATGTTATGGTAGAGTTGTCTCTACAGCAGTCTATTGACAGCAATAGGCAGAGACAATAACCCTTCATATGCTGCTGTAGCAACAGCATCCCTTCAGGCTCTGGATTTACTGAACCCAACAATGCAAGTCTAAGCTGAAATAATTTTGAATAAACTGTCTCCTTTGTTCTACTCAACAGGATAAACCATGCAAATATTTTTTCATATTAAATAATACTATGACTTTAAATCACTTGAAGGTTTTATCCCCTATGGTGCAATTGGTTGCCTCCAGAATTGCACATCCTTAGTTTGATGGCTAAGGCCCCATGTGAGTGACACAATACCAGGGCTGGATTTACATCACAGTAGCCTGTAGGCACAGAAATATGAAGCGGCCCCCTTTCCTCCCCCTCCGATTTGCCATCTCCACAATACTCCTAATCTCCACATTGCCCCCCATCAGCACATATTGCCCTCACATCCCCCCATCATCTCCACATTGCCCTCATCATCTCCAACTTGCCCCCCATCATCTCCAACTAGCCCCCCATCATCTCCATATTGCCCCTCACATTGCCCCCATGATCATCTCCATATTGCCCCTCACAGTGCCCCCATCATCTCCATATTGCCCCCAGTGTCCGTTTCCTACGCTGGAGAGGAGAGATCTGTCTGTGCCTCCTCCTTCTGCATAGAGCTGCAACTGCTGGAGCTCCCGCGCAGTCTTCTCGTCAGTAATGCAGAGCGCGCTGGGAGATGATGTCATCTCCCAGCACTCTGTATTACTAAAGAGCCGATGAGGGAGCTCACAGCAGCTACAGGTGTGTGCTGAAGAAGGCACAGACTGAGACCTCACCATGTTGTTGTTGACCGCAGGTGCCAAGTGGGGGATCCAAATGACAGGCGCCCCTCTGTGGGGTGCGCCTGTAGGCAGATGCCTACTCTGCCTAATTACAAATCTGGCCCTGGGTGAGAGGACCAATACCTCAGGACATGAGATATCGCTTTGAGCTCCGAGAAGTTGATGGGAAGAAGAGTCTCCTCCAGATCTCAACGGCCCTGAACACTCAGGTAACCCAAGACTGCTCCCCAACGGAGCAGGCTGGTGTCTGTCTTCACAATGGTCCAGTAAGTAATCACAAATGGTCGCCTTTCCTCAGGCTGGAGCAGTCCAACCACTAGTGAAGGGTCTGTCTCACCTCCACAAGTAGGGAGATAGGGTGACCAGAACATCTAGGTTTCCTTTGCAAACATGGATCACAAACCTCTGAAGTTCCCTGGCATGGGCCATGGCAAAGGAAACCACTTCAAAGATCGATATCATCCAGGGAGGAAAACTTCCTCTCTGGAACCGATTCCCACGACAGGGCAGAAGACACCATGGATGTGAGCTGCTGAATTGAGTCTTCCGTTAGATAGACCATACTCTGTAGAGTGTTGAACTGGAGCCCCAGGAAACCAGGTTTTGAGAAGGAGCCGGGGCAGATTTGTCCATATTTAGGAGGCAACCATGTTGGAGGAGGATCTGAGCACACTCCTGAACATGGTGCTCAAGAAGGTCCCTTGTATTGTGTCACCTGAATCCCTTTTGTGTGCAGGAATGAGATTAGTACACCCAGAACTCTATTGAACACCTGAGGGGCAGTCATGAGCCCAAATGGTAGAGCAATGAATTGGAAGTGTCCCAAGTGGCAGGCAAACCTAAGGTACTGCTAGCTTGCTGGATGTACAGGAATGTATAGATATGCATCCTGAAGATCTAAAGACGCCAGAAATTCTCCCGGACACATTGCGGCAATGACTGAACGGAGTGACTCCATCTTGTAGTTGGTCTTGACAACAAATTTGTTGAGATCCTTGAGGTCCAGGATAGGACAGCAGCCGGCATCTTTCTTGGGAACAACAAGGAGGTTTGAGTAAAAACCTGAACCTACCTCCTGCTGAGGAACCGATGCCAGAACTCCCTTGTTCTAGAGAGACTGAACCTCTCCATTGAAAAGCCTGAGCTTTTTTCTGTCCCTGAGGGGAGCAAGAGGGGAGGAACCTGAAGGGGTTAGGGATTTGAAGGGAATCCTGTAACTTTCTGAAACCACCTGTAAAACCCACTGATCCGCTACAGAGCCTGTACAAAAACACTCAAAAAGTGTTGCAGACGACCCCCCCACAGTGTTCGGTGAGTCATGTCGAAGAAGGTTTGGTGGATTCAGGTTCGGTGGAGGTGTGTTTGGACCTCCCCTGCTGTTTGGGCTTGGGGGTGGAACGCGGGGCCTGCACCAACGGGTTTGGGCTAAATGCTTTGCCTTGTTTAGGACGAAAAAGACAATGTCTTTTCGCCTGAGGGTTGCGTTTGTGAACCTGAGACAAAAATGTGCTTTTACCCCAGTGGCCTCATTGATAAAAGTATTCAGTTCCGGGCCAATAAGAGGTGTACCCTGAAAGGGACAAGAAGCAGTGATTTCTTAGAGATTACGTCTGCTAACCAGATCTTCAGCCACAGCATGTGTCTAGCAGTCACAGAAAAGGCTGAGGCCTTAGCTTCAAGCCTAACAGCATCAAAGAGAGCGTCAGAAACATAGTGCTGCGTCTCAGAAATATTAGCCAAAAGGGATAAAAGGTCATCTTTTGGGGCACCCCTGTGGACGGCAGCAGTCAGCTGTTCAGTCCAAACAGCAATGGCCCTGTCGACCCAAACAGAAGTCAAAGTAGGTCTCAGTGATGCACCAATGGCAGTGATATTGGCTTTTAAGAAAGCTTCAAACTTTGTATCAGTCATGTCCTTAAAAGTGGAAGCATCAGCAACTGCCAAAGTAGTGGATTTAGAGAGCCTGGAAATGGGAGAATCAACCTGTGGAGGAGTAGCCCATTGACCTAAGGCAGCCTCAGAAAAGGGATACAACTTAGAGAACCTCTTAGACAGAGCCAGATGCTTGTCAGGAGTTTTCCCCTCATCCAGAACAATCTGATCAAAAGTAGGATAAGGTGGAAAAACAGCACAGGATTTATTGTGCTTCTGAAATACATCAGAAGTAGCTTGAGACTCTACAGTAGTAGAGGGGATGTTTAAGGTGGTGAATACTGCCTTAATGAGACCCTCAGCAGAGGGTTCAGGGTCAGCTTCAAAGGGGTCACCATGAAATTGGGGAGACTCCTCATCAGAACACACACCATATTTAGAATTCTCATCTGGATCCTCTAAATAAGAATCATATAGATCAGGAATATCAGAGGCCTTAAGGGCCACAAACCTGAAGGAAGGAGGGGGTCTTCAAAATTGAAGAACCCCCTGAAGAGAAAAAGGAAACTGTGCCATAGAGGACTTTAAGTCCTTGACCCAAGATGTCTCTTGCTCATGACTGGAAGGCCCTGGCGGAGACGCAGGGGTTGTAGTACATGAAGGGCATACATTACCTTAGTACTCTCTGGGAAGCCCTGTTTAGCATGAGGAACAGTGAGTCAGGTGGGTCAAAGATGCCTCTGAGTCATTAACCTTAGGTCTAGCCCCATTTCTCAGTGGATCCGACATTCTACAGAATAAAGTGCCAAAAACAGTAAAGGAATACCCAACTACTGTTACCCATATTACAGATTTCACCCCAGAAAGCCTAAATTACACTTATGTGGAAAGCGAAGGGTTACCCTGAGGAGGAAAGTTGAGGAGACCAAGCCCTGCGTATGATACTTGGTAGCAAAAAGTAACAAAATGGTGAAAGCAAAGGGAGCTAATCAGAAATCATCCCATGAAGCGGGTGTTTATGGGAAACGTAGGTTCTCAAAACGGAGTATCAAAAAACAGAACCAAATCCCTCCAAAGCGCACAAGACACTAAGAATGTCAACTGGAGAAATAGACAAGGGTAGACAAGTAAAATGAGCCATCTCTGAACTCGGTACATAGTGCGGTTGCAGAGATATGTCTCAATGTGACTGTCCCATAGAGATTAATGGAGCATTGCGTACATACGGTAAATTGCACAATTCAAACTAATAACGAATAAATTAAAAGAGAGTAAAAAGTGTAAAACACATAAAAAATACAAATAAACATGAACGCAGAATAAAAATATGAGAATGAAACCTCCAACAGCCCTATACTGGCAGAGAAGGGGTTAATTAACAAAAAACTGTCCAAAATGCTCCAAAGACCCTCAGAACAGAAAAGGAAATACCCAACATGATGTAGGAGTTACAGAGAACTCCAAAAAATAGACTTGTGTGATTTGGTTGGTCCACATTCGGATTTCAGACGAATATGTCTATTTCGGAGCCATTCAGACATGTTGAAAATTTTAGAGCCATTCGTCTTAGAACCCGAATCCAAAACATTTCTGGGTAGAATTTCGGTACAAGATTTGGATATTCGGATTACGTTCTCCCCGGTTGCATGCTACTTTCCCTCCCTCTCTAGTCCAATTAGCTTCTTCGTTTCATGATGGGGGTTGGACTAATGACATCACAGACACCCAGACAGCTTCTGCACTTCCTGTTAGTGCGCATTGCGTTGTTGGAGCTTGGAGAGAGAAGAAGCAGATAGAGAGATAGAGAGAGTGACTGTCCAGTTGTTGTGTAGGCAGGCAGATAGGCATAGGCAGCCAGACAGCATTAGTGCCAGTTATTGCCACTGTGTTAGTGTACCTTGCGGCGGCTGCTCGAGCCAACCACAGCTTCCTCCATCGGCTCCAGCTGCAGTTTGATCCTGAGGCTTCAGCAGCACTGTTGTTTGGAGGCTCCAGCTGCATGGAAATGGCGGTTAGCTCTGGGGCTGGTTTCCGTCGCTGGTCTGTACAGAGTATGGGCGCACGTCCAAAGGCATGGACGTGTGCTCCATTTAAAGATACAGCACACATTTCTGACTCCTCCTCTTCCTGGCTACTAAACCTTAAATACTGCCTGGGCACTATGCTCAGTCGCCCTTTAGTGGTGTCCAGGGCAGTTGGCTTGTGTTTTGTGCACTACCTGTTTCATGTGACTACCCGTTCTGCTGCCGGCCTTTGGTTTGTCTGACTACCCTCTCTGTGTATGACCCTGGCTTGGCTGACATTTCTTCTGGTGTGAACCTGCGGCTCTGGTAGACCATATCCTCCGTGCATGACCCTTGGCCTGGCTGACTATACGTCCTGGTGCTGACCTGTGGCTATCTCGGACTACCAGCTCTGTGTATGACCCTGTCTAGTCCGATAATCTGGTGCAGACCTGTGGCTCTGGTTTACAATTTGCTCTGTGTATATTCCGGCTTGTCAGACTACCCACCTTGGTGTTACCTGGGGTTGTCCACTGAGCACCCAGCATACCAATGCCCCAGTGGATAACTTGGTGGGTGCTCTTGGTGGCCCTGGCAGACTTCCCCTTGCTTCTGTCCCTATACTGCGGTATTCAGGTGTGGACCTGTAGCGCAGTTAGACTTCTTGGTAACGTTGTCTATACAGGTGCGAACCTGTAGCGCAGTAACCTTACTCAGGTACATTGTCTGTACAGGTGCGGACCTGTAGTAGATCCTCAGGTGCGCACCTGAAGCAGCTTCTATCCAGCTTGACTTCTGGGGCTCAGTTCAGTACCACTACAGCTGCACTATCCTTCTGACATCATCTATATTGTATGGTGTTCTTGCTGTTACCGCTCATTCTGTACGTTGTGTATCTTAACAAAGATTATGTTACCTACAGTACTGGTCCAGTTCTCGTTCTTGAGTCCATGACACACTGCAAGGGAGAGTCACCTTTGTTCCTCTGTAAAAGCTGAAAATTCAACTTAGGAGTTTGTTTGAATAATTTGCAGTAACATAATCTTACACTTGTGTAGGGACTGGGAGGCCTAGCAGCTCACTGCAAATGCAAGGGGGAAGCATCATTGTTTAAAAAATTCAAAATCCAGTTTAGGAGTGTATTTGAACAATTTGCAGAGTGATACCATCTCAGAGCTGTGTAGAACCTGGGGGACTTGCTGTCTAACTGCCACCTCAAGGGAGACTCATCAGTGTTTCAAAAATTAAAAATCCAGGTTAGGAGTGTATATGAATAATTTACAGAGTGATATATCTCAGAGCTGTGTAGGGAGTGGGACTGGGGGGAGGCCTGCTGTCTAACTGCCTCCACAAGGGAGCCTCATCAGTGTTTAAAAAATTCAAAATTTGTAGAGTGACACAATCTTACAGTTGTGTACGGGCTGGGAGGCCTAGCAACTCCCTGACAACCAAGGGGGAATCATCATAGTTCCAGTGTTGAATTTTACGAGTGTATGTGAAAAATTTGTTGAGTGATTCAGCCAGTCTGACAGTTGTCGTGTGGCCAGGTTGTAAAATTGTCAAATTATTATACTTCACTACCTACCTATCTTTAATTGATTTGAGTCCTAGTGAACAAACTGATGTTTATCTTCCTGGTACCAGCTGCAGTGACCCAGCAACCACCAACACAACCATGGTGATGTTGCGTTAAAGCAGAGCTAGCAGCAGGTGGGCAAAGAAGAGTACTAGTACTAGTCAGACTCAGCAGCAGAATTCAAAACAAAAAAATTTAAATAAGAAGGGAAAAATCTACAAGAGGTAGAAGAAAAATCTAAGGGATCAAAGTCTCCTAAGCTTGATTTGTCCCCTGAGCTTGATTTTTACAGTGACCTTGATTATTCCCCATAGCTTAATTTTTTGTCTGCGTCCCATAGTACTTCTCCTGTTTCTCCAGTTACACTTGTGTCTTCTATTGACAACTCAACACCTGCCTCCCTAGCTCCATTTGAGTCTCCCAGTCAGGTAGTAGCTGCTAGTGTGTCCGCCATCAGTACCACTGTTACTTCACAATCCTTCTCCATTCCCAGTCCCAACATCCCTGCTGCCATCTTTAGATCTATTGGTATCCCTGTAACTGTACGTAGATAAAAAAAGCAAAGTGAGTTTGCTCCAGCATGTGAAGATGAAGAAAGTGTCACTTTAGTTTCTTCTTCTCCACCACCTTCCAGAGTCATCCGTTGCTCCAAAGTGTGGGACCATTTTATGCCAGTTGTCAATGGCCGGATAGCAAAATGTAAGTTGTGTGGCAGGGAAGTCAGCTGTGGACGGGTGTTGGGTCATCTGACCACATCCGGGATGAGCCAACACCTTAACAACTACCACAAGTCTGTGCTGATAAGTGCAGAAGGTGGCAGTATAAGTTGGCATATACCAGTGTCACACTCACCACCAGTAGGCAGCAGGACAAAGGGCAGAGGGTCATGCCGCATCTGGTCCCAGTAAGAGCAGCAGACAATCACAGCCCATCCCAAAAACAATAGAGACCTCACTTGAAGATTTTGGTGCAGACAACAGGCCAGGAAAATCACACGCTCATTGCACAGCTCATAGCCGTTCGGGGTGCTACTTTTAATTTGGTGGACAGGGAGCCCTTCCATCAACTTATGGAGGCTGTCTCACCCCGATATAAAATTCCATCCTGCACCACATTTAGTAGAAATATAGTGCCCTTACTCTACCGGTCATGCTAGAAAAGGCTGCTGGCCAGTCAGTGCACATTATCACTGACTTATGGAGTGCTCCGAGTGACCAGCATGGCTTCCTGTCGTTGACAGCGCATTGGTGTCAGTCTAATGTGTTGCAAGACACACCAACAGCAACAATAAGTTTGGGTGCAGTAGCCAAGCAGGCAGTGCACCACTCTTTCCTCTTCCATACTAAGGTAATGGATCAGCAGCACACCTCAGATAACATTCGCAAAGCACTGCAGAACATAGTGGCGCAGTGGCTAGGGGAGCAGGCAGGCACACAGGTGCAAATGGGGTTTGTGGTTACTGATGGTGCAGCTAACATGATCAAGGCACTCCAGTATGGCAGATTTGTGGGTGTGCCGCTGCTCAGCACATGTCCTGCATCTAGTAGTGAAGGCTGCTCTCAAGGATGGCAGTAACACTGGAAGGTTGCCAGCACTTCTGGAGTTATGCCGACAAATTTCTGGCCACTTCCATTCGGAACATCAAAGACAGCCAGATACTCAGAGAAGACCAGGAAAAGGCAGGCCTCCCAGAGCACCGCGTAAAACAAGATGTTAGGACCAGGTGGAACTCCACCTTAGATATGCTAGAGCGTATCCTGGAGCAGAAAAAGGCAATTCACCAATGTGTTGTCACCATTTTATTGGCACTAACAGAACACTGGCCAGGGCTGACTGGGCCCTAATGGAACAGGTAGTGACAGTACTTACGCCTTTCCGTGCTTTGACGGAAATTTTGAGCAAAGAGAACGCTAGCCTGGCAAAAGTCATTCCCCTCTTCACGCATCTCTCCTTAAAACTGGACAATTTCCTTGCCCATAGGGAACGCTTGCCTGGTGTTGATGGTAATATACTTCCTAATGTTGCTGCCCTTCTAACGAGGCTGAAGAAGGAACTGACTCAGCGCATGGAAGAGTGCATGGCAATTATCCCGAGTTAATGCTGGCCACAATGTGCAATCCAAGAGTCAAAGGCAAGATGGCACTTACTTACAATTCACTCACTGCCTGGAGGGAAAAATTGATAGCGAAGGTGCATGAGAGGCAAAGGAAAAACAAGATGCAGTCACACGAGGCAGAAGAAGATTCCGCAGATGAGCTGGAGGAGTGTGGTGGTCTTCCGGGACCTATCAGTAGCAGCGCCAGTAGCACGTCATCTTCTTCCAGTGGAGCAGCTGCTGCTTTTTATGCTGAGACAATGGACAGATTATGCTTCAGGCAAAACAAACAGATCCCAATCAGTAGAAAAACTGCTGAGTTTGATGTTAAGGTTTTCCTTGCGGAACCTTCTTTGCCTCCAAGTACAGATCCCTTGACTTACTGGGATAACAAGAGTGCTGTGTGGCCTACTTTGTTCCTGGTAGCCCAGGAGTTGTCCAGAGTGAGCGGGTATTTTCTTTTACTGTATATATACTTCGCCCCCATCGCTCTCAACTGGCCCCCCAGCTCATGGAACAAATTACTTTTTTAAAAGTCAACCTGCCAAAGCTGGGTTACCCTGCTCTCAGGTTCAATACAGATTAGAATAAAAAAAAGTAACAACATAATATGCTGAGTGCTCCAGCTTACCCAGCTCTAGGACAGTGGTTTGTTGGGCAGAGGACACCCACCTGACTTGATGGGACTCAGGGGGGAATTTAAAGTCTACATTGTTGTCCCACTAAACAGGTTGTTCAGTCTGGCTCTGTGGTATCTATTTACTGAGTCCTGCCTGCTCCAGTGTTCTGCAGTTTTCTGCTGGCTACAACTCCATCGTTGCTGTCATCCTGAGTCTGCCTCACACCAATCATCCTCAGTCGCTGTATCCATCGAATGACTGAGTCCTGCCTGCTCCAGTGTTCTGCGGTTTTCTGCTGGCTACATCTCTAGTGTTGCTGTCATCCTGAGTCTGCCTCACACCACTCATCCTCAGTTGCTGCTGTATCCATGTATTTACTCAGTCCTTCCTGCTCTAGTGTTCTGCGGTCCTGGCAACATCTCCAGTGTTGCTGTCATTCTGAGTCTGCCTCGCACCAGTCATCCTCAGTTGCTGTATCCATGTATTTATTGAGTCCTGCTAGTGCCAGTGTTCTGCAGTCCTGGCTTCATCTCCAGTGTTGCTGTCATCCTGAGTCTGCCTTCATCCTAATTAAGTCTTCATCTGGCGACTAGCTGCTTAGTAGCACTAGTCGCCAGAAATATTACCTGGTTTAAAAGATTTTCTTTTTTTTCGGAGGCTAACAGTAGCAGGAAGCACGGACATCTTGCCATAGTGACGACCGTTCACCTGCGCTGTCAGTACCTTTTGGAGCCGGCTGGCTTCCTGCAACTGTCAGCCTCCGAAAAAGTAGAAAATCTTTTAAACCCGGTAATATTTCTGGCGACTAGCACTACTAAGCAGCTAGTCGCCAGATGAAGACTTAATTAGGATGACGTTTTTGCGGGGTGGTAGTTCCCCTTTAAAAAGCATAGTAAATTTGGCCGAATAATTCGGATCCAATCCGAATTTCGTCCGAGTCGAACAGGTCCGGTCCAATTTTCGGATCAACTGAAAAAAAAAAAAATTTGTCCGAAATCAGATTTTACCAAATTTTTTTCCTGTGCACAAATCTACCAAAGTCTACCAAAGAAACCCTTGTACTGAAGGGAACTGTCATGAAGACCATGTTACTCAAAAGGGTTGCTCACCTTCTTTTTTCTTCAGATTACCATTGCAAGGAAGAAGCCTCACAGAGAGACTCCCTCTGGGGAGAGAGACATGGGTAAGATGGTTCTCTCCCAGGGCTGAAGGGTCCACAAGAAGCTCCTGTAAACTGGCCAATCCACCAAGGGGAAGCCAGTAATGGTAATTCACCTAATGTTGGAAATTGAACACCCACATCTAAAGTAAAATAATAAAAGAACTACAAACTAAGTAGAACTGTTCACAGCTTTCCTACCAGGATGATGGAACAAATCTAACTGGAGAGGGGAGCAGCTGGGTAGCCTGCTATGAAGGAGAGGGAGGCTCCACCCCCTGCAATTCCTGCAATTCATTGGAGAATTCTTCCAGCCTCCTGGGAGGAGCTGTCGCCTCCTCATGGTACCTGTAAGCTATATTGTACAACAGAGAAAAAGCCTTTCTTCCTGAAGATGGAGGCTTCAACAGCCAAGCCAACAACATAGGACTGCCCATGTCCTCGCTCCAGAGGTAACCCTGGAGGAGGAGATCCATTCTGCATGACAGAGGAAACAGATCTTGAGCAGCCAGTGATAGCAAATCTGGAGACCAAAGCTGTCTGGTCCAAAAAATTGTGATCAAAATGACTGACACACCATCCACTTGAATCTTCCACAGCATCCTGTAAAGGAGAGGAAGTGGAGGGAAGATGTAGGCCAGATGAAATCACCATGAGAATGCCACCATGTATGCCAAAGTATCCCTCAATAGGAGCAAAAGAACTGAACCTTCCGGTTGCCTCTGGTGGCCATAAACCCTTTCGATGGAATACCCCACTTCTCCACCAACAGGTCAAAAACCTCCAGACGGAGTTCCCACTTGCTGGGGTCCACCGTTTGTCAACTGAGAAAATCTGTGAAGATGTTTTCTACGCCTGGAATGTGCACAGCGGAAATATCAGGAACGTGCACCTCTGCCCAGGCTAAAATAGCCTTTTCCTCCAACCAAGCAGCTGCGCTTCTGGTGCCTCCTTGCTTGTTGATGTAGACAACAGCTGTCACATTGTCTGACTGGGCTGAGCAACCCTTCAGACTGGGCAACCACTTGGATGAGAGGTCCAATGCCTCAGAGCATGAACAATCACATTGAGCTGCATGATGTTGATGGGAAGGAGGGCTTCCTCCGTCGACCACAAACACTGAACACCCAGATGACCCAGAACAGCTCCCAAGCCGAACAGGCTAGCATCTGTTGTAAGCATTGGCCCAAAACAGAGTCACAAAAGGTCTCCCTTCCTCAGGTTGAAGCTGTCCAACCACCAGCAGAGACCCAGTCTCATGTCATGAGGAAGACAGACGGGGTAATCCAGAAGGGCCGGATACCCCCCTGCACACACGGATCACAAAACTATTAAACTCTCTGGTGTGAGCCATGGAGTACGGTAAAGCCTCCATAGAAGATATCATCTAGCCCACCAGAGACAAGGACTTCCTCACCAGACGTCCACTCCAGATCATGAGACACATTGGACGTGATCTGCTGCACAGAGTCTTCCATCAGGAATACCATTTCCTGACAAGTGTCGAACCGGAGACCAAGAACGACCAGGTCCTGAGAAGGAACCAGAGAAGAAATGTCCATGTTCAGGATCAACCTGTGTTGGAGGAGAACTTGAGCACATTCCTGGGCCTGAGATCCCTGGAAAGGAGCCTTCAGCAGAAGGTCATGCAGGTATGGAGTCACCCGAATTCAGTGGTGGGCAGGAAGGCAATCAATGCCACTAAGACCCTCATAAACACCTGAGGAGCTGTGGAGAGCCCAAAGGGCAGGGAGGTGAACTGGATATGCCCTGGGCTGGAAAGAACCTGAGGTACTTCTGATTGTCGGGATGAATAGGAATGAGGAGATATGCATCCAGCAGATCCAAAGAAGCCAGATATTTCCCTGGACAAATTTGTGAAAGGACACAGCACAAAGACTCCATCCTGTAGAAAGTACAGAACACAAATGAACTAAGATCCTTGAGATCCAGGATAGGACGGCAGCTGCCATCTTTCTTGGGAACCACAAAGAGGTTGTAATAAAAAAACAAAACTCATTTCTGGCTGAGAGAGCCTGAACCACACCATTGAAAAGACTGAGCTTTTCCTGTCCCTGAGGGGAGGGAGAAGGGAAGAATCTGAAGGGAGGAAGGGATCTGAAGGGAATCCTGTAACCTCCTGAAACCCCCTGTAATACCCACTGATCCACAACAGAACCTGTCAAAGTATTCAAAAAATAATGCAGGCAACCACCCACAGCTGTATACGGACCAGGGTTTGATGAGTCATGTCGAAGTAGGTTTGGTGGGTTTGGGTATGGTGGAGTTGTGATTTGACCTTCACTGCTGACCAGACTTGGGGATAGAACATGGAATGCTGCCCTGAGGGGGCACCAGGTTTGACCTTTGTGCCTTACTTTGGCGAGAAGGAAAGGAACGCAGTTTCCTCACCTGATCATTGCGCTTAGGATCCTGAGGAAACAAAGTGCTCTTACCTCCAGTGGCTTCACTGATGATGTTCTTCAATTCAGGGCCAAAAAGGGATGTACCCTGAAAGGTAAAAGAGGCCAGTAATTTCTTAGAGATCAGGTCAGCAGACCAAATCTTAAGCCACAGAGAAGGTGGAGGTCTTAGCCTCAAGCCTAATGGCATCCAACAGGGTATCAGTAATATAATGCTGAGCCTCAGAAATGTTAGACAAAATGGGCAAAAGGTCCTCTTTAAAGGCACCATTGCAAACAATGTCAGTCAGCTGTTCAGTCCAAACAGCAATGGCTCCATTAATCCATGTGGAAGCCAAGGTAGGTCTCAAGAACGCACCTATGGCAGTAAAGATAGCCTTAAGGCTAGCCTCCAGCTTCCTATCTGTCAGATCTTTGAGTGCTGAGACATCCTCAACAGGCCAGACAGTAGCTTTTGAGAGCCTACAGATAGGGGAATCCACCTGAGGAGGTGTAACCCACTGAGCCAAAGCTGCATCATCAAAGGGGTATAGCTTGGAGATCGCTTAGAAAGAGTGAGACACTTGTCAGGAGTCTTCCACTCATCCAGCATAATTTGATCCAGAGTGGGACTAGGCCAAAATACAGTACAGGACTTCTTGCACCTGAAAAGACGTCAGAAGTAGACTGTGACTCTACAGGGTTAACAGAAAAGTTAATAGAACCTCTGTAGTGAGACCCTCAGCAGAGGGTTCAGGGTTAGCCTGAAAGCAGTCACCATAAGTATGGGAAGAAGCCCCTTCTGCATATTCGCCATCCTCTAACTCTTCAAATGAATCCCCCTCAGAGGAATCAGACAAATCAGGAATGCCAGGGATTTTAGGGGTCATAAACCTGAGCGAGGTGTGGGGGGTCCAAGATTGGAGGATCCCCTGAAGTGATAGAGGAAGCTGTGCCATAGAGGACATTAAGTCCTTGACCCAAAGTGGCTCTTGTACAATGATAGAGGGCCCTGGTGGACAGGCATGGGCCACAGCACATGAGGGGAATAAATGTCCTGAATACTCTCTATTGCATGAGGAACAATAATCAGTGGGGGTCCAAGATGCCCCAGAATCATCAGCCCCAGGTCTAACCCCATGCCCCTTTTGGGGGGACCCCAATACTGTCACCCAGATCAATAAATTCACCCCCAGAAAGCCTAAAAAGTACTTATCTGGTAGGCGAAGGGTTAACCTGAGGAGGAGAATAAAGGAGTCCAAGCCCTGTCTATGATACTCATGTAAAGAAAGAGAAAATGGCGACTGAATTCATAGCCAATCAGCAAACAGCCCGCTAAAATGTGAGTCAGATGGTACCAAATGCAGCACCCGAAACCCACAGGGACACCGAAGACACTGAGGATATGGACTGCACTGTAGGGCAAGGGCAGACAAGAAGAAAGAGCCATCTCTCAATTCAGTACATGGAGCGGTTGCAGAGATATGCCCCCAAGCAGTCTGTCCCATAGAGATCAATGGAGCATTGCAGCATTGCAGTAAAGAGCGCCTTAAAAGCACGGAATTCAGATAAAGGTTGAAAAATAAGAAGTGCCTGAGAAGTGTCAAAACACATACAGAACACATAATAAAGCTAAATAAACACATTAATCCAAAGGAAAAATTAGATAAAAAATCTCAGAATAACTTGGCAAGGAAGTGGTAAAATATACCACACAGCTCAAAATGCTCCAGATACCCCAGGAACACAATAATTAATTACCCAATATGAGTGCAGTTATGAGTAACTCCAGAAGGGCCCCTGTGCGGAGGGGATCAGTGGGACATGTGGACCGTGGCACTAAAAGTGTTGCTCACCTTTTTGCAGATCTTCGTTTCTTCAGATTACCATTATAATGCAAGAAGCCTGAGAGAGACTCCTTTTGGAGAAAGAGACATGGGCTGCATGGTTCTCTCCCAGGGCTGCAAGGGTCCACAGACAGCACCTATTAACTGAGCACTCCTCCAGGGGCAGTCAGTAATGGTTTCCCGCCTAAAGGGGGAATTTTGATACCCCATATCTAAGAGAAATGATAAAATAACTAAAGAACTAAGCAGAACTGTTCTCAGCTCTAACTAGATGAAGGAACAAATCTTATGTGGAGGGGAGTGGCTAGGTAGCCAGCTATGGAGGAGGGGGAGGATCCATCCTGCACTTTTTGAAGAATTGTTCCAGTCTACTGGGAGGAGCTGTAACCTCCCCATGGTACCTGTAAGCTATATTGGAAGACAGAGAAAGGATCTCTTTTTTTTTCATTATTTTTTATTCAAACCACATTGAGGTGGGGGGCCTCATGAAGGGTCCTTCTGCCCCCCTCCGCTAACTAGGTCTAAATCAAAAAAATAACAAACCATGTGTGTGCCACAGAGGGTCCAACAAATTGTTTTGCAATGCTTTGGACACCCTTGTGGCATGCACACAAACTGCCTCCAATCCTCCCCCACATACTGTACCTTCCCAAGCCTGGCTCCACAGCCCACTGGCAGTCCCATTCCCCCAGCCTGACCCCACCCCCACAGCCTGGCTCCACTGCCTACTGGTAGACACAAACTACCAGTGTGAACTGCAATCAGGTTGGGAATCAAACAGTGTATGTGGGGGACATAGCGTACACACTGATAGTCACACTGGATGTGACAGGTCCCCCATATGCACTACCTGACTCCCTCCCACTCCACAAGCCTTACTCAGCTGCCCACTGATAGACATATCCACATACACTGCTTGATCCCTCCTGAATCCATTGGCAATCACAGGTCTACACAACTGGTAGCCATAGAATCACACATACACTGTCTGCTTCCCCATCCTTGTTCCACTGGTAGCCACACTCCTGGCACCCAATATGGCATGGCAACACATACCAGTGGGATACTATTTTTCTTAGGCTGGCAGGAGGTCCTGAATACACTAGGAAATCTGATGGGGTTGAACATTTTAGTATCTTTGAAGAGACTGTTGTGTAAAAAATACATTTTTATTTCCTATAGTGCACACTAACTTAGGGGTAGATGCGGGTAGTTGTCTACTTTCCAAAACTGTATGATTTACCTCCCTTTTCGTCATTCCTTTTGCTGTAATAACCATTTTAGTACAGGCAAGTCATAAATGTGCCATAAAAATGATAGATTTTAGTTAGGGTAGTTTTGGACTTCTGGCACCACCTACATTATATCATCTCATACCAACAGGGTGGAATTTTACAATGCATTGGACACCCCTCTAGCACTTAAAGTGTTAAAATTGAACCATATGTGCTCATTGATTATACATACATTATACATACAAAGCTGTGGGTCATATTGTGTCACTAACTTGCATGCGTGCCCATTTGGTGCCCAGATTTATACAATGTGGTGTGGGTGAAGCGTTTTGAATAATTTAACCCACATTATTCTAAATATCCTCATCCTCACCCCCATTGTATAAATCTGGGAAACAAATTGGCAAACCTACAAGTGGAGGGGCAAAATTGTTACACAATGTTACCCACTGTTGGTTTTCAGTTTAACAGTTCTAATCATATGAACATAAAATGCCCCATTTTGGCATGTAATGTGAGTTAGAATGCTATTGTGGATGTCAATGGGGCACTGTGGTGGCATATAATGGGTTATTACTCAGCTTATGACGTGTTGGCTTATTTCTGTGCTGGTAGCATTTAACTGTATTGCTGTGAACGTGACATATAATGGTATATTGCTCTGCTGGTGGCATATAACTTTGTGTTGCTGTGCTGGTGGCATATAATGACAAATTACTCGTGGTGTATAACAACGCATTGTGGTGCTGTTGGCATACAACTCTGTATTGCTCTGCTGGTGACATATAATGGCACATTGCTGCGCTAATGGCATGTAATGATGTACTGAGTCATCAGCCTGGCATGACCTGCCTGAAATCTCAGTACTGATAATTCCATTGACTGAATAGGTGAATTTAGTTCCTTTAATGCTAGCAAGGTTGCCAACATATTGCAGAGCAATGAGTCTGAGACCTCTCTAGTATCTAAGGAGTTAAAATGCTCAATTTAAATCAATGAAAATTGTGGGAATGTTTATTTGTCACCTATTGTGCAGTTAGATTGGCCCAGCACTGCTCCACTTTGCTTTATACATAAGGGCCATTGATCATTATGTAACTGAGGCAAATTGGAGCAATTGTAGATCAAAACGGTATGTTTTTGAAAGGTTGCACATGAAAGACCGTGCAACCTCTTAACACATTCACCATGTCGCCTGGATAAAAATGGCGACATGAATATCTCGCACTACATGACAGCACGAGATTCTGATGTCGCCTACTAATATGTCTCTACATACTGCTTGGCAGTGCCGATCCTCTCTCTGAATCTAGCACCATGCCTTATGGAGTACGGAAAGGTTGCCAGACCAGAGTGCATCAAACCTGGAATTAATGGTTTGAAGGCATGGTGCTAGCTGCAGCGAGAGGATCGGCACCGTGGTTGAATCCTCTTCTGTTATTTTAATCTACACAGATAGAGCCGGGGCAGTACACCACCTCCAGTAACACCAGCTTTAAAATAGAAGAGAAGGGGAGTTAGAGCTGGCCAGCAATTAGGCGACATGTCAGGAGGTGAAATGAGAATCTTGTGTTGTCCTGCAGTGCAAGATTTTCATGTTACCCTTTTTTATCCAGGCGACATAGTGAATGTATTATATGGCCGCACGCTCTTTTGAGTATGACCTTTTAAAAGTAAACCAATCAAACTAAATGTAAAAGGGGAAAATAAAAATTGCATAAGGGGGAAGCATGTGAATTTTTCACTTAGGGTCCTCAAAAACCTATAGCTCCCCCTCTTCTCCTCAAATGATCTAATATTGCTTAAAACCTTTTGAATGCCAGAGGGGTTTGCTTTGCAATGCATTGCGTACCCCTCTGGCACTCAAAGGGTTAAAACTTTCAGTGCCAGAGAGGTACGCAACACATTGCAAAACAATCTGTTGCGTACCCCTCTGGCACTGAAGGAATTAAAAACCTTTGAATGCCAAAAAATGGTAGGCACCTTTCTGCCAATGAAAGGGATACACAATATTATTTAACCCTTAGGATTACATGCACTACAAAAAGTGGAGCAATTGTGGGACAAAACAACTACACTAAGGTGGACAAAAAAAATTCCAAATACGCATGATTTAAAAGTCAGCTTTAACCCCTTGCATGCTGAGTACAATGTATTCCTTCACAATGCATTTGGAGGCCTTTCTGCCATTCAGTGTCTTAAAAAAGGCTCTTCTATCAATCGTAATGTTATTTGTTCTCTGTGGTGCAGTTGGTTTGCCCCAGAATTGCTCCTTTTTGCTGTGTACATGTGGCCCCCAGTACTATTGTACAAGGGTCCATTACTGACCCAGCCGCATTGTGTAGAGCATTTGACTTACATTCATTGTACCAACACATCAGAGGAATGTTACTTATAGAATATAAATACACATTGCCCAGTATTACATACATACAAGTATTTATTAACTCCAGAATAGCAGTCTTAAAAATACATGTACAATATACAGTTTATCCTATATAATAATTCACTAGGATGTTTGTCAGAAGCCGTCATGTGCAGCAGAGACTGCCCGAACCTACAGAATGCTGGGAGTTGTGTGCTGGTAGCATTATGTGCTTTTGGCAGCCTCTACAGTGAATGTCTGCGTCAGCGGCCGGACGCAAAGCACAACCGGCCTCTTAACATCACCTGGACCTTGGCCCGTGTACACGGGCTTTTATACTAGTAGTTAATAAATCATCATCATTCAAAGACGTAAACACCTCATTAATATCAGTGGAACATTTTACTTGTTCCTTGCAGTGTTTGAGAATGACACTTTTTTGGCAGTGCCACTCACAAGATTTACCATGATGATGACACAGAGTGATACATTATTTGAAATGCAAACCAGTGTTGTAGGAAACAGGATTTACACCCCTCAAATCTTTTGATCCATTCAGAGTAGCAGCTCTTCCAATCTTGCCATAAGGAGGAGGGGGCAGAGCTTTTGTTCCCATAGAGTCACCACCCGAGGCAATGTGACCTGGGCAAACTTCAGTCACTTCATTAATGTGCATGTGATAGGAAAGAGGTTGCTGCATAGGTCTCGAGAGCATTGCTTAGCAAATGAGAACATCACCAGTATTCAATGGATGATATAAAGAAGTCTAGCTTACTCCCTTTGAATCTATGTCCATCTAAAGGCACCCAGGTCATGTAGTGGGGCCGGTGAAGCCATGTTCTCTAATCATCAATGTATGCTTGTTTCAGAAACAAATATTATGATGAGCACAAATAAGAATGAACAAGATAAAGTGTCTTGCATTAAGGCATGTGGCCTCTCAATGGTGCTATGAGGCACATTTTTCACTCCCATGTGCCATAACATAGAGGAAATTTCCATATCCATATCACACTGGTCCTGTCCACACTCCCATGTGCCATAACATAGAGGACATTTCCATATCCATATCACACTGGTCCTGTCCACAGACAGTCCAGCTCCAAAATGTCAGGCAAATCCCCTTTGTACTAAAGAATCAGCACAGCAACAGATGTACGTTTTAGCCGATGTGGGCCTCGTCGATGTAGTGCAGTTGATGCCCTCTAGGCACATGGAGAACAAGGGCCCATGTCTGTGATACCCTTCCACTTAGGGATACCTAGGAACAAATACTGTGATGAGTACCCATCAAACATAAACAAGATAAAGTGCCTTGTTCTGAGATATGTGGCCTCTCAGTGGTGATACAAGTCACATTTTTCACTCCATGTGCCATTTGAGAGAGAGAAATTGAATTTAATGAAAATGCTATTATCCCATTTAAAGGGATAGTAATAATTTAAAATGTAAATAAAATATGTTGTACGGTTTATCCCCCTGACTAAAAATTCAACTTTGAGCTGCAATAACTTTTGAATAAAGCACCTTTCAGCAGTGTTTTATTCAGGGGGACAAACCCTACAACATATTTTTTTTTACATTTAAAGTATTACTATCCATTTAAGATTTTCAACCACTTTCAGAAATTAAGTATTGACACTGTACACAAATCTTTCAGGAAGAATGAAGCTAATGGCACACATACCATCCCTTTCAACTTGTCAAATGGTACCAAATAACCTCATTAGTAAGTGGGATCTCTGTCCACTTCTCCACTGGAATCCACTGCACATGCTAATCTCTTGGACTCCTAAATACCTGAAACAGAAGTCTCACTATTTATATAAATGTCTCAAAATTACTTTATTATTCTCATTTATAGGTTAGCTATCAAGGAGCTTGTTGGAAACTTTATGTGCACTCTGTAGATGTCATCTCAATTAGGCTGGTGCACTCTGCCATTGGGCCAAGGGATGTAAACCTGAAAAACATAGAATAGACAGGATTACTTCATTATCAGGCCATTATGCCTAGAAACAGAGGACTAATTCAAATATTACTAAAGACTTGGAGAATTGGGAGAACTGTAGGGAGAAATAATGACTAAAGCCCATCAGATCACAGAATGAAACTGTAGATCTCTCAAGATGTGTTGCCTATTACCACTCAGCAATGCAGGGATCTGAAACCCCTGAAAAATGCTTCTTTACAATCCACTCATGGCCAGCATATCGGTGTATTTATATATACTGGTTGTTTAGTTCACATAAAATTATTGCAAATGTTTCAAATCACCATATAAGTGTACACCTAAATTGTAGAGTGCTACCTATACATAAAGTGAGAATATCTCTATTTTAATGCAGGCCATTTATGGAAATGTCATTCTACTGGACAGCACAGGAACCAGTGCAATCCTTGTAATTGTACCATACACATAAAGCTTGTATTCAATTCTGATCTGCACCATACAGTGCAGGGATAACAACATCCAACTGTAGATATGACTGATTTCAAACCAGTGGCTTAGAGGTGGGCAACATGTGACTTCCCAGCTGTTGTTAGACTACATCTCTCACCATTATCATCCAGTTAATCACTTACTGAAGCTGATAAATGTTCTTGTCCAATTACATCTGGAGAGCCACCTTGGTGTGTCTTCTTTCAAAAAATATCTACTATTACCGGGGAATTTTGTTTATTTTTGGACATCTAGAACATAGCAATTAATGCCTTGGTCCAGAAAGCCAGAATTCCATGATGTGCATTGTAAAGAAAGTAATTCTTTGTATTCAAAGACCCTACTCTAAATAATAGAGAACTATATCTCCAGTGTTTTCCTGATCCTTCTGTGATTTATGCAGGGCTGGAGTGATGATGGCTGCAGCAGTGAATGATCACAGGCTGTTCCTTTAAGTCTTTCCTCATAGAGGATTAGCACCAACATCCAGACTCCTGTTCTTTTCAGAAAGACTGGAGACACCTAAATATCAAACCAATCATATTAATCTTACCTTTTCTTGACTGGTCTTTGCCTGTCAAGGCAGCTTGCTTCTCCTAGGTAACCACTGCCACTCTGCGCCTTTTGGAATTTTGATGGTCATGGCTGCCTTCCCCATGGTGAGAGTGGTCTGATGAAGCATGAGTGTTCCTCTTTCTTTTCGCTTTCTTTGAATAATTCTGTGGCTCTCTCACTTTTACCAGAGTGCCCCCACACACTCTTTGATGTAGTGCCAAATGTCTCCCCAAAGATGGTGTCCGGTTAATGGCATGTTTATAAGTTATTTGGCAGGGTCCATTACACTGCCACTGATGTGGCCTGATCTCATCATCGGAAGCATTCCAACTAACAGGAACCTAATGAAATTTGAAAAAACACAGAACAACATTCAGCTTGAAACAAAATGTCCTAGTAGTAAAGAATAAACACAATGCAGAAAGTTTTATTCCAGCTCATTGTCCCTTTTACTGAAAGTAAAAT
The DNA here is from genome assembly GCA_037306005.1 of Rhinophrynus dorsalis. NCBI lineage: Eukaryota > Metazoa > Chordata > Amphibia > Anura > Rhinophrynidae > Rhinophrynus > Rhinophrynus dorsalis. The sequence continues at coordinate 563,594,121 of CM074719.1, read as the reverse complement.
ACAAGCAATTATGGGGCAAACCACCAGCACCACAGGGTAAATAAAACACAATGATTTCAATGGGAATTTTAACCTCTTGTATACTGAAGGGGACTCACTCTTGAACACTCTTAAGGGGTTATAAGTCCCATGTAAATCAATGGGAAATAAGGGGATTGTTCAGTTGTCCACTCCGGTGCAGTGTGCATGATGCAGATTTGCTCATCTTTTTTTCCTTTCTGTACGTCTCCCTTTATACTTCAAATATATTATTATTTTATTCCTAAAACCCTGAATAATATTGTCTTGAAAATGCTCTTTATAGAAGAACAAAACATTGGATTTAGTGGGGTTTGTGCACCACTTTACAAATATACATATGTAGCGTGCATTACCACCCTTTTTCATGAAAATGAAGTGTAAATAGTTAAAGCAAGAAACACTGGGGCCAATGTATCAATTCACCAGTGTAGCGCCCCTGGTGTTATCCTATAACACCAGTGACTTCTCTCCTGGGTATGGACTACAGTGTATCATTACTGCTGTGGTGCCTACCAGTGGACAGTCTTTACCAGTGTTGGACTTTCATGCCTACAAGCCCCTCATGCCAGCTCCATTGCAGGCCCAGGAAAATGGATTATGCTTGTTCTATTTCCTCTATGTCCTGTGTAGTACATAGACTAAAACAAGGCATAGAGGGAAGGAATGTCCTAAACCCCACACCGACCATCCAATTGTCCTCCTCTTAGTGCAAGTGGCATTAAGGGGAGGATTTGGGGTGTAAGGACATAGTAAATTGACATTAGGTTGGTATAGGGACAGAACACCAATCCCAAGACCTATTATTGTGAGGAATAGACATGGTGCATCCATCTCACTGTCACTGATGTAGTGACAGTGAGATGGATGCACCATGTCTATTCCTCACAATAATAGGTCTTGGGATTGGTGTTCTGTCCCTATACCAACCTAATGTCAATTTACTATGTCCTTACACCCCAAATCCTCCCCTTAATGCCACTTGCACTAAGAGGAGGACAATTGGATGGTCGGTGTGGGGTTTAGGACATTCCTTC